>OU612094.1:55985011-58485011 GCA_914767995.1 Thecocarcelia acutangulata | reverse complement strand
CGAAGCTGCTACAACTTGTGAACGTATAATACACTTCCTACTTTGAGAAGTAAAAATAGCTACTGCTGGAGTAGTTCGACCAGCGAGAGGACCGGCTCGACATTGTAAGACACTGTTGAATATAACATTTATAAACTCCTACGTGATTTATTTTCATAACATGATTTCTGCTAATCAAAAGCCTTTAAGTCGAAGCGAATACATGAAAAAACGTTCATTGTCCCTAACAACTCCTTGGATGCAAATGAGGCTTGAAGCTCCGACTTTTTCAAAATCCTTGCGTGACAGCACTCAAAATTTTGTTGCCATTAAAAACGAAATCAATACCAATAATAACGAAAACAAACCTACTCCTAAAAAGAGAAGATATTGTGGATTTTGTTCTTCAATAATTTGAAGAATGTCAAAAATGTTATGTGCAGAACACAAAAATCTAGTCTATAACACTTGGCTATAATGATATAATAATACGATTTTATTTATTTATAAAACTTGTATTATATACTAACTATTAAATGAATTTAAAAAATGTATACTTTTTACTTAATTTATAATTATTTTTGAGCCCTATGAAATTGGCATTTTATTTTATGTTAATTTATGATCTCTATTGACTTGGCTGTTATTTTTGTCTTTATTTTATATTTGCTCATACAATTTTTATGTAACTAAAGAGGAAACATAATAAATAAATTTGATAAAAAAATATCAATTTTTATTTTTATAAAGTCCTTAAAAAGATATGAAAGATCATACGTCTCTCAGACATATCGTTATCTTTAACGTACAAAAAAAAAAAAAAAACGTTATCTTTCTAAGGTTAAAAAACTTTGCTTATATGTATGTTCTGCATGTCGTTTTGGCTTATTCAATAAATTGTTGCTGGCACACTGATCTCGATTTCTTGCACCTAAATTTTATAAATTTTATTTGATATCAATATACGAGTATTGCTAATTTGTTACCATCTAGAAAAAAAAATTATGTTATATGAAATTTGTTAAAACCACAAACTAAATATGCAACAATTTATTGAATAAAAAAACTTTGTTTATACATTTGTCCTCGAGGAAAAGTTTTTGACAATAGTACCCTAAAAATATTTCAGGTGTATTTTACGAACTGTACGATTTTTTTGTATAAACTACTCAAACTGTTGCCAAACATGTTAACATTTTGGGTTTGTACAAACATTTTTGTTTATGGAGCTGTTTGCTGGTTTTTACAAATATTTGAAGCATGTTTGCACAAAAATAAACAATTTTTGATTTTCGTGCAAACATTATGAATATAAGTTTAAATTTTGTCATTTCAATGAAATTTTTGCAGAGTGAGGTGGTGGAAGAAAAAGCACACTAAGTGAATCAAGAAAATGTTTTCTTGTAACAATCTTTTGAATTGTATAAAAGTTTACCTACGTTTTAGAAATTAAAAAGATAAAGATTACGGAAACAGAATATCAAGGAATAGAGAGTATAACAATTTGTATCTTGCGAACTTCATATGGCGAGCAAATTGCAAATTGACGCATAAACAGTTAGTTAACAATTTGCAAATAGTTTTTATTTGTGAGTAGGTTGTGCATAAACGTATTAATTGAAAGCTAGTTTACTTTTTAAATCGAACAAAATTCGAAAAATAACTAATACACAGTTATTTTTCTCGTAAATGTAAAACGCGCTTTTTATTGGAATTCAATGCATTATAAAATTTAGAAGTTGAGAGCACTGAATTTTAAAATTGTATAAAAAAACAACAGCTGTTTTTAATTTCGGGCTTGAAGTGTGGTTTTTTGTGTTCCAGCAATTTTTGGTAAATTGTGTGTTTCCTGAGAGTATTTTTTGTTTACTCTCATTTTACCGGACTTTACCCGGAATTTCCTCGAACAAAGCTGATATTGCCTGATTAGTGTAAAATCAATTTGCTCTAGACAAAACAATTGAAAGCTGAATTACAGTTTTGTAACGAGTGATTTTTTTGCTATTATCTTTTTGGCAACACTAGTTTTGACAGCTCACGCACGTTTTGTATCTTGTGCCACTGTCAAACATCTTCAGTTTGGTCTATAATTTAATCATTAATCGTCTTACAAACGAACAACGCTTGCAAATTATTGAATTTTATTACCAAAATGTGTACTCTGTTAAGAAAGTTCATCGCGCGCTTCTTCCATTTTATGGTCAGTTTAATCGACCTACTGAGGCTTCTATTCGGGCTATTGTAAAAAAATTTCGCACCAAATTTACATTGTTGGACATTAAACCACCAACACGCTTACGCAGAGTACGAACTGAGAAAATATCGCAGCCGTATCGGCCAGTGTTGGTGATGACCGTGAATTATCGATTCGGCGCCGTTCGCAGCAATTGGGCCTCTGTTACTCCACTACGTGGAAAATTTTGCGGAAGGATTTGGGTGTGAAGCCTTATAAGATACAGCTGGTGCAAGAATTGAAGCCAAACGACCTACCACAACGCCAAATTTTTGGTGAATGGGCTCTTGAAAAGTTAGATGAAGATCCACTTTTTTATCGAAGAATTGTGTTCAGCGACGAGGCTCATTTCTGGTTGAATGGATACGTGAACAAGCAAAACTGCCGTATTTGGAGTGAAGAGCAGCCAGAAGCATTGCAAGAGCTACCAATGCATCCACAAAAAACAACCGTTTGGTGCGGATTATGGGCTGGCGGCATCATTGGGCCGTATTTCTTCAAAGATGATGCGAATCACAACGTTACTGTGAATGGAGAGCGCTACCGTGCGATGATAACAAACTTTTTTTTGTCCAAAATGGAAGAGCTTGACTTGCATGACATGTGGTTTCAACAAGACGGTGCCACATGCCACACAGCACGCGAAACAATGGACCAATTGAGAGGCGAGTTCGGTGAACAGTTTATTTCACGCTTGGGACCAGTCAATCCGCCGTCCAGATCGTGCGATTTAACGCCTCTAGACTATTTTTTGTGGGGCTATGTTAAGGCTAATGTCTATAGCGACAAGCCTGCTTCGATTGACGCACTGGAAGCCAACATTGCCAACATTATTCATGAGATACCGGCCGAAATGTTGGAAAGAGTATGCCAAAATTGGACTAAGCGGATGGACCATTTGAGGCGCAGCCGCGGCCAACATTTGCATGAAATAATCTTCAAACATTAAATTATATCGACCCAACTATCGATCCAAATAAATATTTCATGCATTTTTTTGAATTTTGTGTGTTTTTTTTTTTTAATTTCCGATAGTTCTTATAAAATCACCCATTAAAATGATAAACATTTTAATGATCGCAGTTTCCAGCAATTTTAGCTTTTGTATGAAATAACTTAGTTTGAATTTACTATAATAAATAAATGTTTTTTGTGAAAATGTATTTTTGAGTCAAATTGAGTTAAATTATGTATTTGAAATACTAAATACTTTCAGGTCGTGTATTTGAAATACAGATAACAAATACGTATTTGTATTTCAAATACAAGTATTTCAAATACTGCCCAGCCCTGTATATAAATACCTTTTGCGGGCAACCTTTATCAGCGTGTTGGAAAAGAATAAAACTCCACACGCTGAAATGTGCCCAAAAAAATGGCTCACAGAGTCCACATGCTTTATATTAAGAAACCTATCGCCGCACATTAACTCTAAGAGAACGTAGGAGCTAAAATACGTATTTGTATTTCAAATATGTATTTCAAATACAAGTATTTCAAATACTGCCCAGCCCTGATTATTTACGTACTTGGTCTGAATTGTCTGAAGACAATTACAAAGAACTTTTCCAATACAAAAATTAAAATAAACACGGATTAAAACAAACGCTTCAAAATCCTCTTATAATTCGTGTACTAGAGTTAAGACATATTTTTAAACCCACTATATAGGTTTTTACTTTCAAATTAACGATTTTTGTACTCAAATTCAATTTTTTACAACTCAAACACAATTTTTTGCAACACAAATTAAATTTCTTGCACTTCAAATTAAATTCTTTGCATTTCATATTAAATTTTTTCTATATCAAATTAAAATATTTTTATTTCAAATTAAATTTTTTGTGTTTCAAATTAAATTTATTTATCTTCGAATTAAATTTTTTGTTTATTTGGCTAAAAACTTACAGCTTTATTCAAAAAAAAAAAAAACTCAATAGACGTTACATTATCAGCCCAATTATAAATAAAAATTCCATTGGAATTTTATCACTTTTCCCTTTCCTCCAATTATGAACAAAAATTAAGTATGAGGTTTTTTTATTTTTTCTTCGCTCTATTCGTTAAAAACATTAAAGGGAGATCAACTCTTCAATTCTTACGGACAAAAAATGTGTTTTTTCTTTAATTTTAATTGAAAAAAGTACTTTATGTGGGAAATAAATTCCGTGGGGAATAAATTCCGAGAGAAATAAATTCCGTGAGAGTATTCATAATTGGGCTGTATAAGTAACAAATTGTGAGAAAAGTTTATGAAATAAACTTTATTTTAAATTTGAAAATAAATTAAAAAAATATTTTCTCCCGATATTTCAATTGTAATAAATTTCTTTTTTGAAAGACAAGACGATCATTGCTAATTCATCTGTAAATTCCCACATTTTCATACTTTTCCTGGAAGAGTTAGCTATTCAGTAAATTAGCTGAAACCAGCACCGAATGTGCTCGGCTGGTCCTTGATAATGAATCCGGGCACATTATAAATTTTCTTCCTCCTTACATAGCTACATAGGTGAGCTTAATCCAATAAAAAAGTTTTTTTCTAAAACAAAACTACCTGCCCGAAATTTATTAGCTGATGCGGATAATTTGGACTTGATAATAACAATTAAACAGTCAGTCGAAACGGTAGCACCTTCAGATTGTAACAATTATTATCTTGATATGACCATGAGTTTGTCATTAGCTGCATCTGGAGAACAGTTGCAGTGAGAACCGTCCAAATTTGGTTTAGAAAATTATATTAAGGAAAAAATACGAGTAATGACTGGAACAACAAGTTTATTTGTATTTTTTTTTTTTTATTTATTCAAAATATGTTTTATTGCATACAACAATTAAATAATCGCCTCAGCGCCACTTGGGCATTATTGAGGCTAGCTGGCAAAAAACAAAATATATATTTTTTTTAACAGTTCTTTAACACATATGAATAAAATATAAATAAGAATTTTAATTTTAAATAAAATACAAAAATTAAAATACAGTTATTTCAAAAAAAGCTTCAAAATTGATTTAGTAAATAAATATACATATTAAAATTTATAAGATACTATATGAGAAGAGTTTCCATATTTGCAATTAGGTATTCTTTTAACTTTGTTTTAAAAATAGAAATTCTTTCAATATTTTTTATGTCTTGAGGAAGATTATTGAATTCAAAACTACCCATGTATTCAACACGTTGTTTTGTACATTCCAACCGACCAAGGTTGCCAGAAATGCAAATTTATCTTCATTTTGCAGATTTTTACTCTCTAAAAACACTAAATGAAGATTTGAAGATTTTTGGCCTGCAAACGCAGATTTTTAAAATTTTTAATATTTCTAATATTATATGATGATGGGTTGATATCATTCGTCTAGCTCAAGTTCAATCTTATCTAAGCTAGACGAATGATACCAACCCATCATCATATAATATTAGAAATATGAATATAAAGTTCGACTATTTAACATTAATACATACATCAAATTTTTAATAATAAAGTAACTTTTTGCACTTTTTCCCTTATATTTCTACTAGAACGAAGTTAGAGCGAAAATATCAATCGTTCATGTTATAAAGTAGACAAAATGGAATAACATCTTGCACTTGTTTCTGAACATGTTTCGTTATATAAGAAAATGAATTGAAAAAATTAAAAAAAATAAAAAATTAAGTGAAAAAATTATAAAGGTTGAAAGCTACATGCAATTGATAGTTTTTGCACTCGAAGTTTAAAAAGTAACTTTGGCAAGTTTCTAGAAAGTAATATGAGCTTATTTATACGATAATTTAAAGTATTTTTTATAATACTCTTTTAAAGTTGTTAACAAAATCATGTTACATTTTTACGACGATTTTTAAGTCGTGTCTTTAATTTTCGACAATTACATCCTTTTGCTTAAATCGATGTCAGTCAAATGAATATAAAACAATTTTAAAAACATAACAAATAATTCAAAAGGAAATTAAAAAAAAAAACATGAAAAATATTTTTCGTTGTGACAATTCTTCAGTACAACGACAATGCCGTTTAGACATCTAATATTTATCTAAAATATTTATTTAACTATACTCGTACAGTTACAAATAAATTTGTAAAGTATGGGGGGAGTACCGAAGACCTTATGCCCACGATAGTAATAACAGTAATTTGCAGCGGCGCTGTGACAAACTATTATGCCTTCACATAAGAAATTGCCGCGTTGTTAACAAAGGAATACCTCAAAAACCAGTGAGAGCGTGACGCAAAACTCTCGAAGGCCAAACAACAACGACAAGCCTGACCGCACTTAAGAAATAATTACGATAACGTGAGAACTGTTCTCCAGCCCAGAGCTGTGTCTAAAATAAAGCCACTTAATTCTAACATAATGTTCAAATTCTAACCGAGTTTGTTAAATGTATAATGATTTTACAGATAAGTAAGTGTTAAGGACACAGTAGTCCTAATATACTCGCACATCGGTATACGTGTTTAGGCATTAAATAATTTTAACAACTTTCATGTATGTTTGTTTTCTCATTAAATGTATTTGCATTTTAATATTCTCAAATGCATAATTTCTTTCAATATGTTGTTAGTATTTTTAAAATTATTTATAAAATAGGCATATTAATAAGAGTTTGAAGATTTTTTGAAGATTTTGAAAATAAAGTGCAGATTTTTTCATGAGAAATTCTTGAGTTTTGAAGATTTTACCTCTTTAAATTCTGGCAACCCTGCAACCGACATCTTGTTGTCCTAAGATTTGTATTATTTCTGGTTCTAAATGTGGTTTGATTTTGTTGAAAGGACATTGTGTGGTGACCAATGTTGTTAATTGATTTATAAACATAAAGTAGCAACTGGAATTTATATAACCCGTAGACAGGTAAAATATTTATGGAAATATCCTTGTACAGTGAAACTGTGGAATATGTTAATGGCAAATTGAATACAGCTTTTATAGCTTTGTTTTGCGTTCTTTGTAGCGACTTTAATTCGCTGCTTTTTTGACTTGCGTATACGATTGGTAAGTAATTTAAATGACTATTTATCAAAGATTTATATAATATCAGCTTTGTTTGTTTGTTGAACTTATTTCTGAATTTATAGAGTAATCCAAGAGTAGATACTATTTTACTCTTAAGATTTTTAATGTGCAAATCCCATGACAAATTGTTTTGAAGATAAATACCAAGGTATTTTATTGATTCGCTTTCGAAAATTTCTATTCCATCCACAAAGATACTAAAATTTTTTACATCTTTTAAATACGGACGAAATCTTAAAAGCTTTGTTTTCTGGGCATTCAACACGAGTTTGTTAAGTCTAATAAATTCACTGATTATTGCTGCATCTCTTTCCATATACGCCTTCACAACTGCTTCATATTTATATATATATATAAGGTAAAAAAGACATAAATCATCTGCATACATGTACAATTTTCCAAACAATTCAAGATTATGGATATCGTTTATATATACATTAAACAGAAGTGGACCTAAAACGCTTCCTTGGGGCACTCTGTATTCCATTACACCGGTTTTACTTTTGCATTACTCAACTGTAACATATTGCTTTCTGTTTGATAAGTAATTAGACAATAAAGCTTTCATTTTGTAAATTTTTAGCTAAATAAATAAAAATTTATTCGATTTATAATGAATTCGAAGTTAAACAAATTTAAATTGAAGCACAAAAAATTTAATTTGAAATGAAAAGAATTTAATTTGTGCAAAAAGTGCAAGAAATTGAATTTGTGTTGCAAAACATTGTGTTTGACTTGTAAAAAATTGAATTTGAGTACAAAAATCGTTAATTTGAAAGTAAAAACCTATAAAAAGCATGATATAAAAAAAACAAGGTAGTTTTATTCTCTCACTTTTCCTTAACAATCACCATCTGACAAGTATAAGGATTGTGACATTTTCCATAAAATTGTGCTACCGTATTAGTTTATACATTCCCTTGTTTTCAGTTTTGTTTTTAGTTGTATTTTAAAATAATAATAAAATTGTGACTTCTAACAAAAATAAATAAAACTTTTAAAACAAAATACATACATAAATCTAAAATATATAAAAATGTCTTAAAAACATTCCCAGGCTAAAATGCTACCGACACCATGTTTCAATGTGCCTTTAGTATAACGTGGATTAAGACGTTGGCTTTTCGGTCATCTAACCAGTCTTAATCTATCGGAACCTTTTAAATTAAATTTGGACTCATCGGAGAATCGTATGGAATCACTTTGTGTGGTGGTCAAATTAATGTTTTCCCCTGCAAATCCTAACCTGGCCAGTCTATTTTTCCGTGATATAAAGATCTTTTTTACACTTTTGTATGGTATGCTTTTGGTCCGCCTTCTGCAGCCTGCCTTTGAATCCTTCTGAGGGTAACATTTAATGACAATTGTGTGGCGATGATTCTTAACGACACGAATTGGTATTTTTTTACCAAACGTATTATTGCCTCGCCATTTCGTCGTTTTTCGGGAACGTCCGGCTTATAATTCTTGGTGAATGTCAAATTTTTTTTGCAATTGTGGTCACTGATTGCCGTTATTAAAATCAGCTATTATTTTTCTTTTAAATGCACTGAATAATTATATCCCGCCATTTGTTAGAGAAGTTACAAGTCACGTCCAGAACAAGTTTGAATGACGGAAAACTATATGCAAATTTTCGCTATACGAGTATATGCTTACTTTGATATTTAAATAAATAATGACATCTTTTGGAACTACGTTTTTCTTATTGTAAGTAATGAAGAATATTCAGGGATACCTACATTAGTTTTGTCAGGGATACCTACATTAGTTTTGTCGCTGCATCCTGGGTCATTCTAGTAGAAATAGTTATTTATATATTTTTAAACCACAAGTATCAAACTTTTCCCTTTGTTTTTAATATCTAAAGAGTATTTTCGTTTAAATGTAATAACATTTTCTTTAAAATAGGCATTCGTTTGAATGTTATCGTAAAGTTTACTGATAAGCAGAAGTCCCTGCTTCTAGTTTTTGGAACCAAATTGTACCCAATTGGGCTGGCTTTACAATAGCTGGCAGCTTGTTAAACCTAACCTAACATGGGTTTCAAAACGACCACAGATACCTACTTACATCAGCTTATTATTTCTAGCTTTTTCTAATAAAAAAAACATGCACCACACGTTTCAGAAAAAATCCATTCTAGGAGTAAATTCCCTTATTCAAATGTGTGGCAACGCCTTTTTATATTTCTCTTTAGAAATAAACTTCAAAAATCCTTATTACAAATAATAAAACGAGAATGAAACTACCTTGTATTTTTTATATCATGATAAAAAGTGTCCAGTTGTCCAAAGGATATCAATAGCTAATATTTTTAAACGTTTCTCATTTGGCATGTGGTCAAAAAACACTTGTATAAATTTATCTTTAAACACTTGTTTACTTTTACTTACATCCGAAATAATAATTTTGCGTAAATTATAGACCGAACAAAATTTATTCTATATAAAAAGTCCAGTTTCAATTATTTTCTTAAAACTTTTGCTTGCATATAACTATATTTATTTATTTATTTATGTTCAATTAAAGAAACAACTATTCGATTTAGGCCGCTCGCCTGACATTTGCGTTCAAATGGGCAATCTCAGTAGCGCTGCGTTTCAAAGCTAAAATTTCACTGACTTCAAGATGGAAAAATGTGATAAATAAGCGCAAAATATTTTATTTTTATATTTTAAATGCGTAAATACATTAAATGAACTGTATTGTATAGTAATAAATTAAATTCCATCGCACAAATAAAATAATATGAATACAATAACACTATTATTTGAGTACTTTGCTGGTGACATCTAATCTTAATATCGTCCACTGTAACAAAAAAAAGTTCGTTTGCAGAAATAAATAAAATTTAAAAACACACGCTTCGATATCGAACTAAAAAATAATTTTAAGTATATATATAAAATTTTTGCAGCTTAAGATCTTGTTTTTTTATATATAAAAAATTTAACAATTTTCTTAATTTTATTTTTCAATATTTCGCCAACAATTTGTTATACCTTGTTTCCACTATAAAGGAAAACACTTCGCTCCTTTATTGCAACATAGTCATATCGCAAAAAAGCTTGTTTCGAGAAAAACGCATTTAAAATTTTTAGTTTCTATACAAGTCTTAGAAATTTTTTTTACAAAATATCTTCTAAAGGGAACAGTTCAAAGGTAATTTAAATAATTCTTTTTTTTTTGTATCATATTTATTTTATGAATCTTCAAAATGAACTAGCAATAAGTATTCAAATCTTAATACTAAATTTAAAATTAAAAAAGATGTGCTTTAAAATTAAAAAAAAATGTGCTTTATACTTAAGTCCGGCCAATGCTAGACAAAAAGTTATATTTTGCGGAAAGTTATATTTTTTGGAAAATTAAAATTTCTGATATCGGTCCATATATACCGCAGATATAGCCTGGAACGGGGTTTTCATGAAAATGCCGCGTAAGCGAACTTAAACAAATGTTTTTTGCTCAAAAGCAGTTCTGGTAATGAAATAAAGTTATATAAATATGGAAAATGAAAATTTCCGATATCGGTCCATATATACCCGAGATATAGCTTAAACCGGGTTTTTAATGAAAAAATTTTTTTTGCTTAAAAGCACTTCTGGTAGTAAAAGAAGATTATATAAATATGGAAAAACAAAATTTCCGATATCGGTCCATATATACCCGAGATATAGCCCAAACCGGGTTTTTTCATGAAAATGTCGCGTAAGCGAACTTAAGCAACTTTTTTTTTGCTAAAAACAGTTCTGGTAATAAGATGAGGTTATATAAATATGGAAAATGAAAATTTCCGATATCGGTCCATATATACCGCAGATATAGCCTGGAACGAGGTTTTCCTAAAACGGGTTTTTCATGAAAATGCAGCGAACTTAAACAACTTTTTTGTGCTAAAAAGCAGTTCTGGTAATGAAATAAGGTTACATAAATATGGAAAATGAAAATTTCCTATACCGGTCCATATATACCCGAGATATAGCCTAAACCAGGGTTTTCATGAAAATGCCGCGTAAGCGAACTTAAACAATTTTTTTCGCCTTAAAGCAGTTGTGGTAATAAAATAAGGTTATATAAATATGGAAAATGAAAATTTTCGATATCGTTCCATATATACCCGAGATATAGCTTAAACCGGGGTTTTCATGAACACGCGGCGTAAGCGAACTTAAACAACTTTTTTTTGCTTAAAAGCAGTTCTGGTAATAAAATAAGGTTATATAAGTATGGAACATGAAAATATCCGATATCGGTCCATATATACCCGAGATATAGCTTAAACCGGGTTCTTAATGAAAAAAATTTTTTTGCTTAAAAGAAGTTCTGGTAGTAAAAGAAGATTATATAAATATAGAAAAACAAAATTTGCGATATCGGTCCATATATACCCGAGATATAGCCCAAACCGGGTTTTTTCATGAAAATGTCGCGTAAGCGAACTTAAGCAACTTTTTTTTGCTTAAAAACAGTTCTGGTAATAAGATGAGGTTATATAAATATGGAAAATGAAAATTTCCGATATCGGTCCATATATACCGCAGATATAGCCTAGAACGAGGTTTTCCTAAAACGGAGTTTTCATGAAAATGCCGCGTAAACGAACTTAAACAACTTTTTTTGTGCTCAAAAGCAGTTCTGGCAATGAAATAAGGTTATATAAATATGGAAAATTTAAATTTTCTATATCGGTCCATATATACCCGAGAAATAGCCTGAACCGATTTTTCCATTAACATTTTTTTTTTTTTTTTTTTTTGCTGAAAAGCAATTCTTGTTATAAAAGAAGGTTACTAAAATACAGAAAATAAAAAATTCTGATATCGGTTCATATATAACCGAGCATATTTATGTCACATTTTTAATATACTATACATATACGTGACTATCGTGAAGGGTATTTTAGATTCGGCCCAGCCGAATATTCTACACTCTTACTTGTTATGTTATCATGTTTTTAATATAAAAATATTATCCTTTTCGCAATACAAAATTGATTTTTAAACATTAAAAGGAAAATTCTAAATTTGGTGCGTTTTTGTTGAAATAACGTGCTTTTTTCCTCATTTCGGTGCGTTTTGAAATTTCAAAGTTGACAACGCTGGTTGCAAACATACAAGTGAAGCTAATAGCATGTTCACACAAAGGCTTATTTTCGAGGTTCGCTCCCTCATTCGTGGTTCGCGGCCCAATCTTGATTGAACCAACATGATTCGCCATACAAAATTTTATGAGCGAACCAACTTGGATGATTTTGAATCATGTTGCGAACCATGCAAAAACTACTATCATCTCGAAATTTGATAATAAATTATCGCTATTTTATCTGAACTAGCTCTCAAAAAAATCTAAACCAAGAAAAAACAGATAATTAATGTGTGTAAAATCAAAATAAAGACATAGAAAATGTACAAATTTGATACTTAATTAAAGATTTAAATAAAAATTAAAAACAAATTAGTGAAACGTTTGAACAAAATATGTAAACATCAGTGTGAAGCAAAAAACAACCGTCTGAACACCTAGTTTCGCAATAGTGGTTCAGAGAGCGAACCAAGTGTTTCATATTACCGTCTGAACATGGTATAATATACGTGTAAGCGTGTTGAAAAGGAAAAATTCTTTCAGATGCCCTAAAAAAGTGGAACTATCAATATGAAATACTTGGACGGGAAAACATTAAAGATATTTCCAATTTATATATAGTTTTGCATTTCAATAGAAGGTTCTTCAATAGTAATGAATAGTATTTTATTATTATTATTAATGTTGTTATTTTTTTTTTTTTAATGTACTCTTATCTTAATTAATGAAAAGGATTTTCAATGACGTTAATTCAACCCAAAATTGTTTTTTGTTTTGATAAATATTTCTTATTTTTGCAGCTAAAGATCGTCTTATGTTACATAAAAAATTTAACAGTATTTATTTTTGTGAAATAAAACGATTTATTTTTCCTACAAAAATAATTGTGTACATATATTTATATAGGATGTAGTATCCTGGTGAAAAACTCTGACAAGACTAACAACCACACATGATTATTATAATTACATATAAAATCACAAACTACTGGATTTAAAACTAATATTAAAAACCAGGTATAAAAATAACCATACAAACAATTTACATTGAAACTAACAAGTATTTCCAACAAACACCCCCTCAATGTAAATTCCAAGTATACATATAAATTAAGTTAAGTATACATACATATAAGTTAACTCAAATCTTATTGCCAAAAAAAAAATTATAGCCTATCTTAAATTAAGTAAATTGCAACATTTCAAATGTTTAATACTACAAAGACATTTGGTTAAAACATCAGCTACATTCTCCTGTGTTGAAACATACTCCAACTGCAATTCATTTGAGTTATACATCTCCTTTATGTAATGATATCTTATATCAATATGTTTACTCCTTTTCATCATCATTTGGCTTTTTGTTAAATACTGAGCACCTTGATTGTCACAATTCAATACAGTTAGATGTCTTATTAACTCTGCAAAACCAATTTCCTTTAACAGACTTCGAAAGAAACTGATTTCTTTAGCCGCTTGACACATTGCGATATATTCCGCTTCCATTGAACTAAGTGCCACAATTCCTTGCTTTTTCGACTCCCAGAATATTGGACCCCCAGCGAAAAACAACACAAATCCGCTATAAGACTTACGATCAATAACATTCGATCCCCAGTCAGCATCAGAAAAACCTTCTAAGCCGCCTCCATCTTTTGTGTATGACAATGACATTTGCTTAGATTTCAAATATCGTAAAACATGCTTGGCTGCTATAAAATGATCATTGTGCGGATGAGAACTAAACTGAGACAGTTTTGACACCGTGTGAGCTATATCAGGTCGAGTTACTGTAGCTAAGTACATCAGGCTACCTATAAGAGACTGATATGTTTTCACATCCATCATGCTCTTGCAATTTTCTTCCGTACATTTCATTAACACAGTTCCAGCCGGCAACGGAGTTTTTTCTGGTTTACATACATTCATGCATATTCCACTGTTTCAGCACATCGTTCACAAAATTATCTTGATTAATCTTGATATCACCTCGCGGTGTTTCCCTTTTAATTTCCATACCAAGAAAATAATCTACAGGACCTCGATCCACAACTTCAACATGCTGGTTCAGGGTTTCTATTACTGTTTCCATTTCTTTTTCAGAAGAACATGCTAATAATATGTCATCAACATATAACGCAACTATATTAATTCTCCCACTTCTTCGTGACACAAATACACAGCTATCTGTCTTACATTGCGTAAACCCCATACCTATCAATATTTCGCTTATTTTGTGATTCCACTGTCTTCCAGACTGTTTAAGACCATACAGAGATTTTTTCAATCTGCAAACAAGATTTTTCAATAGTTCCATCAGCTAATCTCTTCTTTTTGAATATCCACTTACAACCAATCACATTTTTATCTGCGGGTTTTTCAACAAGTTCCCACGTCTTATTCTCAATTAATGATTTGTATTCCGTATTCAAAGCTGCTTTCCATTTTTTCCACACTCCGCTATTCATTGCATCTTTTACATTTCTTGGATCACAATTTAACTCTTACTTCACTCTCCATCTTGCACACCTTACGTGGCCTACCCTGTTTTTCCGTTCTCAATATTCTTGGCCTACCTCTTTTGCGTTTACCATTGACATCTTGTACTTGAATGTAAGATTCACCATTACCAACTTCACTTGATCCTCCTTCAACGTCATCATTCGATTCATTTGACTGAACGGTACCCATGTTTCTACAATCTTTTTCAACTCTTTCAGAAGCCTCTTCAATATGTTTATCAACAGACACTTGACCCTTACTCCGATTATCTGAGATTGTACAACATGGAAATAAACTGCTATTATCATCTTCCTTATTTACATCATGCAAAAATTCATTTTCATAAAATTTCACATCTCTCGCAATGACAAACTCCCTGGTCTTAGTATTGTATAAACGATACCCCTTTGTGTTTGCTTGATAACCCACAAACGAATAAACACTCCTTTAGGATCTAATTTTGACCTACCAGGCTTCTTGATCAACACGACAGCGTTGCTTCCAAAAACTTTGAAGTAAGAAACACAAGGTTTTCTTCCGGTCCATCGTTCATAAGGTGTAACGTTATCCAACACCTTTGTTACGGAACGATTCCTCGTATGAACGCTAGTATTTATAGCTTCAGCCCATAAAGATTTTGGTAACTTGGACTCCTCAAGCATACACCGAGCCATTTCCATCAACGTCCTATTCGCTCTTTCAGAAACCCCATTTTGTTGTGGCGTATAACATACTGTAGTTTCATGCACTATGCCATTCAACTTTAAAAACCCATCAAAACTATGATTCACGTACTCACGGCCGTTATCGCTTCTCAACCGCTTCAACTTGCATCCCGTTTGCTTTTCTGCATTAGCCAAGTATTCTTTAAAAACAGTTAGGGCTTCAGATTTACACTTCAAAACATAAACTGCAATGAATCGCGAATAATCGTCAATAAACGTTATAAAATATACTGCACCACCCAGAGACTTCACGCTCATCGGTCCACATATGTCAGTATGCACCAGTTCCAATGGACTGTTTGTTACCGTTGTACCAATTGGTTTAAATGGTTTAACACAAATTTTGCATATCGAACAAGTAACACAATCACCCTTATTAGATATTACACCTTCTAATCCTCGAACTAAACCATTTTTTTGCATCCTTCTCAAATCATTATTATTTAGATGACCAAAACGTCTATGCCACAAATCATCATTCGAATGCTCTTCACCAAACATCAACTTAGCGACCGATTCCGACTTTACTCTGTAAACACCATTTGATGCAAATGCTTTAAATTGAAACTGCTCGCCTTTAAAAACCTCTCCCTTGTTGTTTGAAAACATCACCGAATACCCTTTTTCTGTCATCTTACTTATTGAAAGGAAATTTGCTTTCATACCAGGTACATATAGAACATCTTTTAAAGAATAATAATTTGTATAAAACTTCACCTTCACTTCGCCAATCCCATCAACCGTGAAACTGTCACCTGATGCAAGAATAACACTGCTATCGTACTCTTTAATAAATGAGAAATAATTCTTATTCCCACAAACATGCGAAGAAGCACCACTATCCAGAATCCATTCATTCTGATTTCCTCCATTCTCACAAGCATGGCACTGTTTCCATTATTGGAGATATTCTTCATATAGCATTGAGACTTAATATGCCCCTTTCTTCCACACTCAAAGCACCTCAAATTTTTTGTCTTACTTTGAACATTTGCATTCTGCGTATATTTGCTGTAGTTCTTGCTTTTGTCTTTTACTGCAAACACCTGTTCTTTACTATTTCTCTCGTTCTCACCTCTGCGTTGTTCTTCTTCTATTATTTTATTCTTCAGTTGTTCAAATTTAGGTAACGTATCTCTACTCTCAATTGCTACTATAAAATTTTCCAACTCTTGAGGTAAGCTGCATAACAGAAATATCGATAGTAACTCATCTGGAAAATTGATATCAACCCTTTCAAAATCTTCAGCTAAAGAACAAAACTTATTAATTTGCTGTCCAAAATTTTCATTCGATACAAATTTAAACCGAACAAATTGCTTAAACAAATGTACTTTCCTTGCAGGATTCTTGGCTCTATATACATTCTCCAGTTTGTTCCAAGCGTCCTTTGCAGACTTGCAACTTCTTATATGTATAAGCTCAGAAGTTCTCACTGCCAATGTCATAGTCACTAGGGCCTTGCTATCTCTAAGTTTCCATGCAGTTTTTTCAGCTTCGGTAGCCCTCTCAGCATCCAACATTGTTTCTAGAACGTCCCATAAATCTTGAGTAATGAGATAACTCCGCATCTGAACGCACCACGATACATAATTCTCGGGATTCAATTTTTCAATATAATAATTTGAGCCTGCCATCTTCTTTTCAAGTTTTATCAGTACCGTCTTATTTATTTAACTTCCTTTTGTGAAAATTCAGCGTAATTCTGGTCCCATAACCAATGTGAAATTAAAAGATTTATTTTTTCTACAAAAATAATTGTGTACATATATTTATATAGGATGTAGTATCCTGGTGAAAAACTCTGACAAGACTAACAAACACACATGATTATTATAATTACATATAAAATCACAAACTACTGGATTTAAAACTAATATTAAAAACCAGGTATAAAAATAACCATACAAACAATTTACATTGAAACTAACAACATCATATAAGTATTTCCAACAATTTTCAATATTTCGATAACAATTTGTTATCATCGTCAGGAAAATTAATATGTTATTAAAATTTTTAAATTGAAAATTTTAATAACATGTTAATTTTCCTGACACAATTGAAAATTTTAATAACATATTAATTTTCCTGACGATGATAACAAATTGTTATCGAAATATTGAAAATAAATACTGTTAAATTTTTTATGTAACATAAGACGATCTTTAGCTGCAAAAATAAGAAATATTTATCTAAGCAAGATCAAATACATATGTTTTTTGTTTTGTTGTTTTTTTTTTGTATGTTTTCGTACAGCGCGCAATTTCTTGTTGATTCATGAAGAACTTTTTTGGTTACCATACTAGTATTTACACTCTAAAACTGTGCTTTAAATTTAGGATCCTATTTTGTCTAAATTTCTGGTAAACATTTTTGTTGTATAAAATTATATTAATTCCAGTATTAAACCAATTTTACTTGTCGGCAACACAATTTGTCTAATTTTAAGCAAAAATAAAAATTTTCTGCAAAATTTTTTTACTTTTAAAATTCAGCTTAATTTGCCAAAGCTGTTTGTGTAAAAACCAAACTTTAAAAAAAAAGTGCTGAGACCAAACTTTATCATAAAGAAGAAGCATTAACAGTTTTTAGTGTCAATAACAAAGTGCGTCACATTTTGTCCGCAGAGAAAAATAATTTTTCTAATGTTAAACGTATTAAAAATCATTAAGGACGCTCCCATACAAAATATTAGTTTTTAAGATTTGAGGGTTAGCCGCCATAACTAGTCTCTGAGGGTTCCTAGAGGTGCCAAATGTATGAATGATTTCCAATATTTTTGGGAATATAGCATTTTTGTAGAAAATACTTAGCTTCTATCTTCAATCAATAGGGTAGTCCCAATACAAAAACTTGATTTTTCCAAAAAAAAAAAAAATTCATAGAATAATACTAAATATTATAAATATTAAATTAATACTTTTTCATTATAAGAGCGAAAAATTTAAATTTTCCAATATTAAAAAATAATTATAAAAAGTTTCCACAAAGATATGTATATTAGAGGTGAATGTTACATGGAAAATCTTAGGAGCGAGATTTAAATACGTTAGAACCTCTTATTTTGTGCGGTTTGATAAAAAAAATGCATTAGCCAAAATTTGGGACGTTAGAATAGAGATAAATGGCTTCGCATCGGGGTTAAAGTACGGAAAAATGGCGTAACTATCTCTGAGTCACTCTAATATGTCTGCCTCTAGGTTTCCTGTGAACTGCCCTAACTATCCTCCTTACGAGGGTATCCATACAAAATATTAGTTTTTAACATTTGACGGTCAGCCGCCCTAACTATTTTCAAAGGGCACTTAGAGGTGCCAAATGTATGAATAATTTCCAATATTTTTGGAATACAACAGTTTTGTAGAATATACCTAGCTTCTATCTTCAATCATTAGGGTGTCCCCATACAAATCCTTGATTAAAAAAATTTTTTTAATAGAATAGTCTCAAAAAATTATAAACAGCTTGCTCTCTATGTTTACGAGTCATCTATATGTCGACATTTCATAGGAGTTAATTACGTGTCAGATAAAAATTTTGCTTCGCTTTGTGTTGCAAATTCGCTTCGACATCTAAGATAAAATATACATACTTATATGAAATATGTCACATAAAGTACTTTTAATGCAACGTAAAGCGAATGGTTCGGCAGCTCTCATCTGTTTACGCTTTGAAGTTTTTTCTAATAGCTTTATGCACTAAGAAAACAATTAGAACAAATTTCAGTAGTTCGTCCAATAATCAGCGTTGTCAACTCGATGGGTTTCGCACCGTTATTGGTGCTTTTTAATATTTTTTGTGCGAAAAATTCTTTGGTCGGTGCGCTTTTTTAATTTTGGTCGGACCAAATGATATTCAATTCAATGCAATTATTATATAAAACTTTTACATTTCATTTTACTGTTTAATAAAAATTGCTGCTATTAAACGATCAAGCCAAGTTTGTCAAATATTACAATAAAAGCAGGCACTGAATAGTGAAGTTCGTGTTTATGAAGGCGCGTGAGTTCACCACTCTTTTAGTAATTAATAAATTACGAAATTAATTATTAAATTCTTAAATTTTTCCAAAACGTTTGCATAAATTCTGATTATGATAAACTTCATCTTCTATTTGTTACAATTCTGGCAAATTTTCGTATACCTATATCAATAAATTCTATTACAGACACCCACTCTAGCTAACGAGTTTTCACTGTTCGCTTGCGAAAACAAACATGTAGGTCACACTGTGTTTGATAGAATTGCTATTACACGAGTTTGATGGCTTTTTGTGCTATTTTGTAACTTTTAATGACCCGATAATAGTAAATTTTTTCGACATATTTTATCCCTTCAGTAACGATTATATGCACTTGCAATATATTTCTAACGACGGTAAGCAGCTGTATTTATGTGTACCTGATAATAGGCAATAAAACTAACAGCTGAGCTCGGTCGACAGCGAATATAATTAAATATTGTTGCTGAATACCAAATTTGATTGAAATGCCAGTACCAGAATCGCATTAGAGTTCAAGTTTGATAAACACGAGTTCTAGCTATTAAACAAATTTGATAGCATGCCATCAGCCAGTGCTATCAGACCCATTCTGATCATCTAATAACTGCTTAAAAGGCTGTTTCATTATAGTTTTTTTTATGTAAAAATATTATACACTTTATAGTACAAAATGGGGTTTTTAAAAACGAAAAAAAAATTTTTTACTTGGTGCGTTTTTGCTGAAATAACGCGCTTTTTGCTTCATTTTGGTGCGTTTTGAAATTTCAAAGTTGACAACATAGTTGCCATATTTGACGATTTATCGTCATTTTGACGATTTTGAGTGCTGAAAATAACACTTTGACGATTTAACTTCTGTTTTTGACAATTTTTGTAAATCACAATTTTACTGTCATATCTTTCAAGCAAATGCAACATACTTCATTTTTTAAAGTTAATTTATGTCGGAAATGAAAGTAATATTTATGGCACGTAAATATATATGTATCACACACATACATATATATTTAACTGCAACAGTATGTGATAGTTATTTTAGAGTATACATATATTATATATGTTAGAGATGAGTTTAAAATATCATATGTAAATAGCGCTTAAAAAAATTATAAACCAAAAATTCAAACAATTAAGTTTTTTATTCGCTATTTAGGCTTCTAACATTTATACCAGTAAAAAATTATAAATAGCTTGTTTTCTATGTTTCCCAGCTATCTATATGTCGACATTTCATAAGAACTACCCTAATCATCAGTAGACTTTGGAAATTTTTGAAAGATATTCTCAAACATTCAACTTTATATCCCAACAACCCAAATAAATTGCTGAGAATTTAAAAAGAAAAATGCTTTTCGATACTTTCAAAAATCAAATCGTAGCAACCAACGGTTGTTCATTTGTTTGAAAGGTGTAAAGAAAGGTTAGAGACGTTTATAAATAGAAAAGCTTGTTTTTTGTGTTTTGACGGATATTATTAGAGCATTTTTCTTTTTAAATTCTCAGCAATTTATTTGGATTGTTGGGATATAAAGTTGAATGTTTGAGAATATCTTTCAAAAATTTCCAAAGTCTACTGACGATTAGGGTGGTTCCTATGAAATGTCACCATATAGATAGCTGGGAAACATAGAAAACAAGCTATTTATAATTTTTTACTGGTATAAACCAAAAATTGTACAAATTGTTTTACTCACAAAAACCTCAAACTGGTACCGAACTTCCAACATGAATCAAATTTGTATAAATGACTTTCTAAGAGACTGTAAGTTAAATAGACGCGACATAGTAAAAATAGAAAGACTGCGCTTAGGACATTCCAAGTTAACCTATGGACATATACTCAAATTATCTATCCTAAATATTTGCGATTGTAATATAAACCCCATTAGTACAATTATGCACATATTTACAACATGCCCAAAATTTAAGAACCAACGCAACCTGTTCTTCAAGCAACACCCAAGCCCCATATCTTTACTTTCAGATCCCAATAGAACCAACCTCACCCAAATCATAAGCTTTTTAAAAGCGACTGATATATATTGTCATATTTGAGTACTAATTAAAAACAAAACAAAATATTGTACACCAAGCTATTGAAACATTTCTTATTTATGTATAGAAAACTATGTATGAGTCTGTACATGTACATTTACACAAATGTCGAGCCTAAGGCCTAGTAGCCATGGCCAAAATATAACATTAGTTAATAATTTGTAACTATTTTCTAATACTATAAATAAATAATTAACAAGAATTATGAAAAATAATCATTTTTTATTGGTATAAATCATTTATAAAAATAATTTAACTGAAGTAACAAAAATATAATTTAATTAAAATTTTAGCCTTATATTGTGGCCGTTGAGGATTTCTTTTAGCATTATTTTAAAGCCGTTTTAGCTGCAAAATATGGTTATGGCCACACTGTTCGCGTATGTGAGAATTGTTGTTGTACAATTTTTCGTTGTGCCACTCAGGGCTGCCAGAAAAAATATGGCAGAAATCGTTACCATACCTATAATATTTGTAAATATCGTCAGTTTAGTTTTGATAAAATGTAAAAATATTCGAATTACAAAATTATCAAACTTTTAGTATATTTTTTAAAAATATGGCAAATTTGTAATACAAGCAATTGTTCTAAAATTTTTACATACATAAAAACGAAATAAGTTTATTAAAATTAAATTAATTTTTATATAATTAAACCGTAATGACACCTACTTTTTTTCAACGTTTCTTAATCTATGAGTGAAAAAGTCAATTAAAAAAAAAGACAATTATAAAAGTTACAAAAAAATACTTTTTGTGCACATGAATTTGACATTTTATCAACTATATTGTAAAAGCATCCAATTTAAAGTTGAGTCAGAGAGCTCTTTTGAGAGAGCTCTCTTTTTAGTTCAACTTTTTCTACTGTAATATGTCTTTCTTTTAGTTCAGTGCTCCGTAAATAATATGTTCAATTAATGGCTCTATTTTAGTTTTCATGATATAATAAGGAAAAGCAAAGCAAAATTGGTATAAACAAATGAAAAGTGCAATTATAAACCCAAGATGAAAAATAATTGTATTGAAAAGAAAAAAAAAACAATTTATATGTGTTGAATCCCAATATTTTTATATTCATTTTCGGTTGCACATCATGTCATTTATTTTGATAAAAAAACAAAGTTTTGTTGTCTAGTTTTCTATGTACATATATACTTTCTACGTTAAATTGTGGCAGCACTGTTTGAGTATTTCCGTATGCATACCAGAAAGTAAGAAACATGAACGAAAAACAAAACGTGAAAACAAAAGAAACAAATATGAACTACGGAGCTAAGTTTGCTTTTACATTTAGACAGACGATGGGCAGACATTTTTTCATTTCTCTTTTGGTCTTGCTCAAACCTTTTACATTTAAGAAATTAATAGACAGACAGAAACTTCTCGTTTCTCTTTTCTATCTTTTTTGTTGTTGTTTATTTAAGCACAGCTAGTGTGTTTATATGAAGTTGATGCTGATATGAGAAAAATGATATGAAGCAACAGCATATGAAATACGAAAAGTTAAAAAGAGAAACAAAAAATGTCCACAAATGTCTAGTACAGAGAGTCGTGTACTACATACTCTCTCCCACCGACAATTTTCGTTACAGCACCATCAAATTTCGTCTGTCTGCCCATCGTCTGTCCAAATATAAAAGCGCTCTAAGAAAGCTCACAAAAATTATCAGCTCACTTAGCTCCCTGAAGTGAATAGTTCAGACATACTGGTTTGTTCGCGAACTATCCAACTTTGACTTAAAATTTTGTTTTTCAAGCATTTTGTCCGGTTCGAAGGACTATGAATAAAATTGAATGAGTGATTTATTATCCTGTGAATAAATTCCTTTTGCTTTTCTCATGGATATGAGACACTATAAGGAGGCGGTAGAAATATGAAAAAAAAGAAAATTAAGAAGAAATTTGTTGAATAAATTGTTTGGTGAGAAAAAGAGTTAAAGTAAAAAGACTCTTGCAACAGAAGTAAAAATTCTCTAGATAAAACATTTGTTAGGTAAATATAATTATGAAATTCTTTATATGAGATGGGGAAGAAATAAAAATATTCCTTATGTGAATTTAAACAAAGTTAATAAAAACTTATTATAAAAATGCCAAATGCGTAGAGGCAAAAGCCTCTTTTTATTTATTGAAGCGAAAACTATTTATAATTTTTTATTGGTATAAATGTTAGAAGCTAGAATAGCGAATAAAAACTTAATTGTTTGAATTTTTGTTCTCTGCTTTTCGATACTTTCAAAAAGCAAATCGTAGCAACCAACGGTTGTCCATTTGTTTGAAAGGTGTAAAGAAATGTTAGAGACGTGTATAAATGAAAAAGCTTGTTTTTTGTGTTTTGACAGGTATTATTAGAGCATTTTTCTTTTTAAATTCTCAGCAATTTATTTATATTGTTGGGATATAAAGTTGAATGTTTGAGAATGTCTTTTAAAAAATTTCCAGTGATTATTAGGGTAGTTCCTATGAAATGTCGATATATAGATAGCTGGGAAACATAGAAAGCAAGCTATTTATAATTTTTTTATTGGTATAAAGAAATTACTGAAAAATATTTGTACTTTTATTGACAATATTAGAAGGAACAATAGTGCTTTTTAACTAGTTTTCAATATGAAAACTTGAAAATTTGGTTACATAATTATCCAAAATATCGTTTTTATGACGAAATAATTTGCGTTTGAAATAATGTTCAATTAAACAAGAGTTTTGTTAGTGTGTTTTCTGTAATCAAGCACCACAAAAGTAATTAGTTATGTCTCATCGACAAAAAAGAAATCAACAAATTTAATGTTGCCATGATTTTATATAGTAAAAATAGTTAATTTTAGAACAGAAATCGTCAAATAGTCACGATTAGATTTGAGCAAGAAAATCGTCAAAATGACGATTTAGATATCGCCAGATCTGGCAGCTATGGTGTCAATGCAGGTAATAAAATAGAATGTTGATATTTATTGCTGTTATAATTCTCGTATTCTTTTTCCTTTGCGAGTTTGCTTAAATAGTTTGTTAACACATTAACACTCGTTCTTGCTTCGGCAGAACATATACTAAAATTGGAACGATACAGAGAAGATTAGCATGGCCCCTGCGCAAGGATGACACGCAAAATCGTGAAGCGTTCCACATTTTTTTGTCGAAATTTATTATGTATAATTTTATTGATATTTAATATGCACATATTTTATTTATATGTATTACTGCTTTGTTATAGATTAAAAAATTATTTTGATAGCTATAAATACATGTACACACATTCCACCGCGTCTACAACTGCAATTGTTTCTGATATAATGACTCTTATTCCACGTTTTGATTCGGATTCTTAATTTGTCCATAAAACGGCCCATACACGTTTCAACTCAGTTGGCAAATGAGTCGGTTGTTGTCCAAATCAAAGCGTGTATGGCTTTGTCAGTTGATTAGTTTGGCAGTTGTCGAGTTGGTTGAACAAAAATTAAAATGTTTTGATTTTTTCAAGTTGACTAGCAAGTCTTTCAATTCGATTGTGTTGTGTGTGTTCAAGTCTCTTGATCAGGGGTCTAATCACCGCATACGATACCGAATTAACTATCGTATCGAATAACATTACGATACATTATGGCGATTATGGCAACCGGTGCATATTGGATCGTAATTTAAACAAAATGCAATAGATTGAAGACCATACGTTCCCTAAAAGAGGAATACATAAAATAAATCCTTTAACTTTTTTATATTATTGCAATACAGTTTATTCGGTATCGTATGCCGTGATACCAAAATGAAAAATTTCGATAATTTTGCCCGATATCGTATGCGGTGATTTGGCCCCTGGTCTTAAAATTTATATTTGCAGTGTTTTTGCAAAAAGAACATTATATATTTTTAAAATTGTCTATAGTTTCATTGAATTTAATTATTGAATGAAAATCTTTCAATTCAGTTTATGAAGTATGTGGGCAATAATCAATTCAGTTGAAAGACTCAATTCACAATTGAATTGAAACGTGTATGGGCCGCTTAACGCTCCACAAGTTGTGAAGTCTGTTTAGGATCATTGTCATGCATAAAATTCCATAGCAACAGTAAATTTTCTTCAGCAAATAATTTCTAGTACATTTTTATATAAATTTTAATCCACTTTTTGAAGAAATTCTAACTATTAGCATAATTTCAAAACCATTACATTACCTTAGCTGTCTTTACTGTACACTTCGTTGGATGATGCCGCTGATTAATGGAATATCATACGTACCGTTTGCTATCAGACCTTAACAGAAAGGATAATATTGTTCGATATTGTATGCGGTGATTTGACCCCAGAACCAACCCGACGATTGGATGAGAGTATAATCCACCTACATCACATTTCGATATTTCTGCCAAATCGTGCAGTATCGATCTGCCTAGATACAAAGTTCCTATAAAAGAAAGAGCTGGACAACGACAGAGGAAGTGATCTGCACTCTCTACCTCCTTTTCGCCCCCACAACTTCTACTGAAATCATTAAACGGGCGATTTACAGCCTGTTCGCTGATATCGAATGAAAATGTATAGTCAGTTGCATTGGAATCAATTTGGGTTTGTCTATCTCACTATTATTCGTTGGCATGAACTTATGTATTTTAATTGAATTTAGACACATCGTTCGCTTAGAATAAAGTTAGAAAAACTCAAATAAATTTTCTTTGGCCTAGAATGCGAATGAACTTATCCTTTCGACATCGACGAACTGGCTGTTAATAATCTTCTCGCATGCGTTTCTATGTGGCAATGTCCGGTCAAGACCGCCATCAGGTATGACTAATACAAATAAAATTTTTAACAATTGAAGAGAACTTGCTTTCAAATTTTCTTTTAAGACGACCACTCAATTTACGTTCAAGGAAACAGCTGATTGCTTTTTCTTCATTTGTATTCTGCTGAAGTTGTTTTACACTAGCAGCTACAGCCTACGTCACGGCTTTAAATTTTTGATCATTTCGTTTGTGAAATTTTTAAAGAATTGAAGAAAAACTTGATAGTGCGGCTGTAGAGTTTCATAAGTATTTATTTTGGGTCCCATAATCAACACCTAGCTCTTTTAAGCTTTTACATTTTTCTCAAGTCCTATTCAATGTTAATCTCTATTAAAATATAATTAATCACGTATACAAATATACATATGCTATTATATAAAGATGTATTTCAAAGCAGATATATTTATTAATTCATTTATTTTAATACAATAGAATAGGTATTTTTCTTATTTGCTTTTTACTGTTTAATGCATTTTTCTTTTTGATGCTACAGAAGTATTCAATCGGTTGATAGAAATGGATATATGTTTGTAGTAATATTGATATTATTTATATGTAAGCTATATAGAATTTATAATTATTCAGGAGTAGCTAATCAATAATGAAATATTTGCCATTCTGTGAAAATGTGAATTAAATTTTCATAGAATGAAAAACATTTTTAAAAAAATTATTTATTCTATTATAACTAAAAAATACACATGTTAAAAGTATGCGAAAACAACATTTATAGCAGCTGTGTTCGCAAATCCAAAATATATTCATAAAAAATAATAATAATAATAATAAAAAATATATATTTATATAATGCATATAATTATTATATCAAAGATAACACAACAAAGGTCAAATTTCTTAATTAAAAGATAAATTAAAGTAGGAATGGAGCATGATTTCGTGGGTGTTAAACAAATTAAATTAACAGTTTGCTCTACAAGCGACATCATCAACGTCTCCTTGCTATCAATGAAAATGTATTATTCATCACCATCTTCTTTCCATTATTGAAAATTTATTACTTTTTTATTTTATTTCGTGACTATTTCAATGAATTTGAATCAATAAAGTAAAAAATAAAATCCAGATTTTGGACAACCTTGAGGTTTAAAACAATTAAATAATAATAAAAGAAACTAAGCCAAATAAATTTATCTCAGATTTTACACAAAACCAAAATTCTTTGATTTAATAGCCAACAGCAGTTTGCTGCGTAAGATTGACTTGCTCGAATAAAGAGGAATATATAGTCTTGATATGCAGGTGTTTGCCGTTGGCAAATGCGTATCATCAGCAGGTCTTATGGTAACGGATGGTAATGGCTGAAATCCCTCCTCAGAAGCAGGCAATGCTGGAGATCCCGTCCAAAAGTATACCTTTAATAATTTATTGTTAAACAGAAATAATACAAAATTAAAATGATATAAAATTATTATAG
Source organism: Thecocarcelia acutangulata (assembly GCA_914767995.1). NCBI lineage: Eukaryota > Metazoa > Arthropoda > Insecta > Diptera > Tachinidae > Thecocarcelia > Thecocarcelia acutangulata. Next base: position 58,457,185 of record OU612094.1, on the reverse strand, counting down.
CAGTAAAAGCAAATGTCTTACCAAATCCTGCCGTTCCAAAGTATTCATTTTTTCAACAATACTCCAGAACCATCGCTTAAATTTTAATAGTTTGTCTGAACCTTCACTCGATTCATCGTTGAATGTCGTATATGATATTAAAGTCGAAACATTAATATCTCCCACACCATTCAGCAGCAATCTCAAATCTTCTGCTGTCAAACTCTGCATACAATTGTCAGGCAAAACATCGAAAACACCGTCACGTATCGCCTTGAAAAAATAAATTCAAGTACATAATTAAAGTTGTGCTATGAATTAAATAATATAAATATGAAGAGCATACATAAGAAATAAATTCATATGGCATAGGTAGACGATTTTATTTTTTGTTGAATGCATTTTTTAACTATGTACCACAAACGAGTTTTGTATCTACTTTCCCATAAATTGAAAACGATTTTAAATTTCGTCACTTTCGTGATGAACTTTTTAACAGATATGTATTAATGATAAATAGTCGAACTTATTTTTAATATTTCTAATATTATACATGATCAGAGTATCATTCCTCTATTTTCAATTATAACAATAATTGCCGGGATCAATAACTCTTGATCAAAGAAGAAAGGAAAAAATAATTGAATACACGAAAAAGCTGGGGAACAAATAGCTGTTTCGCAGTCACTAACATTGCTCATCAGCACCCACTAGGATTCGAAATCATTACCATGTAAATATGATGTATTTTTAATACGGCCGCTTAACCAACTCAGCCACTGAACTCTTATTTCTATACCCTTCACAAAAATGTTAAGTTTGTGATTCCGTTTGTTATTTCTACACTTTTTTTTGCGACCCTATAAAGTATATATATATATATATATATTCTGATTCAGAATTAATGGAAAAGTCAATTAAGCGATGTCCGTCTGTTCGTCTGTCGGTCTTTCACCATTCTATTACTCCATATTGCCATGTGTTTGCTATTGAAATAATGGTCCACGTATAGCTGAGATATATTCAAAATTCCGAAAAAAGCCATGAATTTTTGAAGTTTTGTATGGAAATTTTTGACAAAAAAAGTTGTTTGTTTTGCTTCAAACTTCACACACTCATTAAGCATGGTAACTAAAAGGCAAAAAATTTTTTTTCCAGATATCGGTCCATATATACCCGAGATATAGCCCACATCGGGTTTTTCATAAAAATGTCGCGTAAGCGAACTGAAACAACTTTTTTTGCTCAAAAGCAGTTTTGGTAACGAAATAAGGTTATATAAATATGGAAAATTAAAATTTCCGATATCGGTCCATATATACCCGAGATATAGCCTAAAACGGGTTTTTCATGAAAATGCCGCGTAAGCGAACTTAAACAACTTTTTTGTGCTCAAAAGCAGTTCTGACAATGAAATAAGGTTATATAAATATGGAAAATTTAAATTTTGGATATCGGCCCATATATACCCGAGAAATAGCCTGAACCGATTTTTCCATTAACATTTTTTTTTTTTTTTTTTTTTTGCTGAAAAGCAATTCTTGTTATAAAAGAAGGTTAGTAAAATACAGAAAATAAAAAATTCCGGTATCGGTTCATATATAACCGAGCATATTTATGTCACATTTTTAATATACTATACATATACGTGATATAATTTATCACGTACATATGTATGTATGTTGAAAGGCTCTGTGCCGTGAAATATATATGTATGTATGTATTAATGATAAATAGTCGAACTTATTTTTAATATTTCTAATATTATATATGATGGTATCATTCGTCTGGCTCAAGTTTTTTCATAGTATATGGTTTTAAACGGTCTTTCTGAATGTGGCTAAATTTGTTTTTAATAAATCTTTTTCAGTACTTTTAAAAATGTTTTTACAGCATACTTTTATATCTGATAAAATATCATTAGTTTAATACGGTGAAAATATCAGTTTCTAAATCTCCAGAATTTATTATAAACTTCTCAGGATTGTAAAAAAGTAAGTGCCATTTTGGCGTATTTTTTTTTAAGCGCTGAGGCGAAAAAATCAGGATTTGTAGGTATTGAAAAGCGCTAAATCTAACGCGATAGGCGCTAACTTGGCAACCCGTGACTGCATTTCGCTGTCACTGAACAACCTGTTATTTTTTATTTATTTATCCAATGTACTTATGTATGTACGTTGATAGTCTCGTGACGTGAGATATACATTCTACATAACGAAACGGTTTTACAAGTGCAATTTTCTTGTTTTTCATTTTCATGGTGTTTTCTTTTCTGATAAAAATGTTACACCTATGCTACATATAGTGGTTCAACACGTTCTTTTCTAAAAAAAAATTGATACACTATTAAAGGGTATCATGTTCTTTTCAAAACATGTTGCACTTAAAACTGCAAAACATGTAGCATGTCCTACACTGTACTTCGAGTAAGGTGGAGATACTGCCCTTTTTTACATCTTTGTTTCATACGTGTTTATGCAAATATGAAATTCTTTTGTTATTCTAGATGAGTAAACGGTGCCACTGATGATAGCTTTTATAAGATAAAAATAGTGATTAAAACGTTGGTATGTTAAAAGTAGTCATGATATATTTGAAACGCTAAGTGCACATTATTAGTTGTGTTCACTTACTAAAAACTTTTACAAATTTGTAATAATTGTTACTAGAAAGCGCCCAGCGGCGAACATTGCCTACCACATTATTTCTCTTCGATGATGTGTGCAACACTTTGTAATCAATGAATGGTAACTTACAAAGTGTATGGCAATAGTATATGGAGTTCCCAAAAATGAATTACGTTTCATCTCTTGTACCACATTTATATGTATGCTTACATATACTTTGCTGATATGTTCTGCAAGCAAACATATCTACACACATATTTGTATACATACAAATACATATATTTGCATGGGTATAAATTTTTTTTGTTTCGTTATTTTGTTTATGTTATTTTATTTTGCAGTTGTAAATCAAACGTTCGTCGGCTTTTGTTAAATTACGTTGTAGAAATTCAAATTAACAAAACAAGTGCTAAAGGTAACAATGCATAAAAAAATATATAAAAAGGGATTTAGTGTAAGAAATATAAGATATTTAATTAAAAAAAGAAGGGACCGTAATAAACCAAAAACAGCACAAATTAATTTAATTGAACTTTTCGAAAAAACTGTGTCTGAAACTCCGGATCAGGAATGTGAAACCGAGGAAACCGTGGAATGTGTTAATAATAATAGTGTAAAAAGTGCTAATTTATCTGAACACTTGAAAATCTGGTACTTAAAACATTATCCTAGCCGAAAGTGTACTCGTGACTTGCTGAAAATAATTTCTAATGCGGGAATAGATGTCCCTTTATCAGTGAAAACATTGGTGGCATTCAAGGTGGTCCGAATGCTGTTGTACGAACAGTAGCTCCAGGAACTTATCTTCATATTGGTATAGAAAAATATTTGCAATATTTGGTAAAGTTTTTTAAAAAAAATTGTCTACAGTTTTAGAATACTAATTAGTTTTGTTTATTTTAGAGGCAATTGTATGTGAGGGATATACCGACAAGTCCTATGTTCAAACATTCGTAATGCTTTTCGTTTATCGAAAAATAGAATTTTTAAGAGAAATTATGACAACCGGCAAAAAACAGGCAAAGAAAATAAGGTTCAGCAACTAGATATGTCTATTTAACAGAAGCTATTTTAAGGTTTTTAACCAATATTTTTTTTTTTCTATGAAATATGATTTTATTAATGATGCTTGTGAAAAATAAAAATTTTTTTGAGTTAATATTATGTTTTTCATTCGATAATGAAAATTTTTAAGTAGTTTATAGGTCGACAAAATAGTTGGTAAGTAAAAAATTGCGAAAACGTATGCAAAATTGTATTCAGCGAGCTGCCTACTACCGACTTACAAAGTATGCGAGAATGTATTCAGGCTGCCTACCGCCGACTTTCAAAGTATGCGAGATTGTATTCGAGCTACCTACTACCGACTTACAAAGTATGCGAGATTGTATTCGAGCTGCCTACCGCCGACTTACAAAGTATGCGAGAATGTATTCAGGCTGCCTACCGCCGACTTACAAAGTATGCGAGATTGTATTCGAACTGCCTACTGATAGCTTAAAATGTATGTTAGGAAGTAGTGAGCTTTTGTTGGATGAACACCACACTAGCTCGCTTACTTTGTGTGCAGGGGGTAGGCGTTCACTCTACAAATGCGGCAATGTGTATGAAAAAGTATACTAGGATCGTATATGAGATGGTGTGCATTACTGACTTACAAGTGTGCATCGGATCATCGCTTACGTAAGCGAAACTTTGGCCGCTGGGCGTTCATTAACCCAAAAAATTTTAAACGAGAGAGCGTCAAAAGAGCGTAAAAAATTGAGAGCCATAAAAATTCTTGCAAGTTTTTACAAGTAAATTTTTACTTGCAATAATTATTCAAACAGCTGTTTTGCTTTTGTGTTTACAAAACAGTATTTCTAAATTAAGTTAAAAATAAAAATATTTTGGAAAATTTAAGAAACTGTAAGTGTATGTAAACTTTTAAAACGAGTATAAGGATTAAAAAAGTAACAAATTTATTTTTGTGTAACTTAAGAACAACAGAGGTAAAATAAGAGTCTAATGGCAATGAACTAAGCAACACAATATCTGGCACATCAGTGGCAAAGGATGTTCCGGCAAATTTACTTGCCTGAATGTGTTTAAAGCTACTAGGGAAGCAATTAAATTCACACTTGGATCCTTCCATTTATAATTATATTAACATTTATCTAATTTGAACCTCTAACATATTTCTATTTTTTGTTTCTTTACTTTTTACAAACTAGATGTTACTTTTAGTAACATCTAGTTTGTAGTAAATATTATGAGTACCTAGCTACTCGGTACTTTACACTTTGAAATTAATTTGAAAAAATAAAAATGCTATGTGTAGGCAGGCAGTTATAACGTATAAATACGCGTTTCAAATCAATTGTGAATTGAGTCTTTCAATTGAATTGGTTCTTGGCAACACACTTCATAAACTGAATTGAAATATCAGATCAATGAAATTAAAGACAATTTTAAAATTATTTAACATTTTCTTTACAAAAAATTACAAATATAAATTTGGACAATAATTTATTGAATTTTTGTTGAACTTTATAATTTTTTTTTAATTAAATTTTTGGTTTGTACATTTGCAGAACGGGTTATATATAGTTCAAGTTTTTTCCTTTCTTAAGTTTTTTGGACAACTGATCAGGAGACTCGACCATACAAAGCACAATCGAATTGAGACTTACTAGCAAACTTGAAAAAAATTTTAAATTGTTTGATTTTTCTTCAACCAACTCGACAACTTCCAAACGAATCAATTTAAACGTCTTGATTTGTACAACAACCGACTCAGTAGCCAATTGAGTTTATCGCAAAGGGAACGATCTTTCAGAACCCAAGTGAGCTGGAGAATCCAGGTACTTTTTTGAGAATCCAGCGGTCTGCCTACCTAACCAATTGAGTTGAAACGTGTATGGGGTCAGCGCCCGTAATTAAAAATACATATTTTATTCAAAAGTAGCTAATCATCCCTGTATTAAGCGTATTTTGACTACGTCTAGTACTGGATTAAATAAAATTGTAAAACTTTTCTTTATTCTGTTACAAGCCGTACTAAAAAAACGCTAGCCACGACAATGCTGAATATAAATGATCACAATCAATATACATATACATATGTATAATTTGTCCAAAAAATATAAGAGTAGTTATTAAGTACTCATATATACCTATACATAACAACACTACTCTAACTTGCAAATTTTAGCTAGTAAAGTGTTCATTTAAATTTTGACATTTTTGAGAGTAATTTTGAAAATTTTCTTGTTACTCTCTCGTTGCTAATTTTTACTAATAAAGTAAATGAACACAAATATTATTAAATGGCACTTTGTTAGCATTTTTTGTTCTTTTGTGCTAATAACATATACACAACTTTTTAAGGGTGATGGTAATCGGAAAAAAATGATAAAACATTTAAAAGGCATCATTTTTTTATCAGAAAAGAAAACACCATCAGATATATCCCTTGAGTTTGCAGTCACAAATTTTGTCCAGATTAATGTGATGATTGTAATTTTTCTGTCCATATGTGTATGATAAAAATAAAATTATTACCTCTAATGCCTTCTCTTGAGCCTTAATTAGCCTGTATTCGGTGTAACGTCTAATATAGTCAAATAAATTTTGCGAAGTTACTTGAACTTCTCTTCCTCCTGAGATTAACTCTACGCTACCGCCTCCTTCTTCTTTCATTAGATCAATCCTATAGTGAAAGGTATTATTTGTTATTTCAATTGCAGTAAATCGAATTTGAGCACACAAAACTTACACAAAGAAAAGTTCCATTCTTATGATAGCCTCTTCGCCATCCTCAGTCTGCGAATTTTGTATAAGTTGTCTAAAGGATTCATAAATAATCGGATCGAAAAATGCTAGATCATGAAATTTAATTTTTCGACCTAAAATATATTTTAATACATGTCTTTGCAAGAACAATGGCAACAATTCATTTTGCAATAGGCAAAGTCCAATAAGTCTGTTGAAGTAGAGAATATAGAAAATGAGTTAATCTGAATGTATTAGCAATAAATGAGTGCATACCTTCCAATATTTCTAAAAGCGTTTATGCGTTCAAATGATCCGTAGCCTTGACGGGGTGTGTAAAAACCTCTTTTACCGGGCATATAGAAGAGTGGCTCATTATCTTCTACATGACACGGCTCCAATAAAACAACAGGATTCATTTTTTTCGACTGCCCCGCTGCAGAAGAGCTACTGCTTGTTTCCGACTTTTGTTTGAATGTAATAATGTCTAAAGCTTCATTGACTTTTTGACGCAGCATTTCTTCCGACGACAGTATAGAAAGTAGTTGCGGCGTTGGAATCTCTAACAGCATGCCAGTTATTTTAGATGCATTTGTAGTATTTAATGAATATATCTAAACGAAAATAACATCATTAAGCGTAACAACGAATTTTCAGAGTGCGAAACAAACCTTGGGATAGAGACGTTCTCCTAGTTGTTGCAGATGGATTGACAAGTGTTCGTTAGGATTATCTCCTGAAATATCTAATTGGAAGGTTACATTTATATTAAATTTATAACATGTAATTTTTAAAATAAATTGTACCTGAACTGTTTGACACAGGTATATAAGGTCTTGCGTCATAATTTAAAGCCTTCCTTTCGCGTGCAGTGCGCCAAAGAATCTTACTGCCGGTACCTCTTCGTTGCAATGTAGGCCCATCGCGACTAGACGCGCCACGGTTGCGCAAAATACTTGAGAAAGGAACACCATACTTGCTGCTAGTGTTGCCCACTTGGACTGATTCTAAATTTGGCATTTTTGAACTGGCTAGCAATGCCTCCGATATGGAAGTATAAAAACTACGAGCAACGCCAGAGCCTTCACCAGGCTCATCCTTAAATGTGACTTTAACTCGATTAAATGTCAAAGGTGGATGAACTCTGCGATTTTGGCTGCCAAACTGAGAATTCAATTCTTTAAATGTTTGAATAATTAAACTATCACGGTTACGTTCTAATTTACAAAAGATCAAGTCACGTTGTTGGCCATTGCGTAGTTTTTCCATATGACGTCTAAAGCGCATTTCTTTTACAGGAAATCCGCGCAATTCCGGCAAAACAGAACCATGCTCCATGCCCACATCGTCCATAAACACCCTACCAAAGAGATCTAAAGAAAGCTTCCAACGACCAAGCAAAAAGTTCCATGATGGCGAGGTCTCGTTAGAGTCAAACTTTTGACAGAAGTGTTGACCACGAGCTGGGAACATGAATGCTGTTAAACGTGCTGATCGACCTATTATCAAATTCTTTGCTGAATCATCCAAGGACATGTATGGCATTTTACATTTTTGGGAAGTTGAAGCTTCTTCTTGGTTTTTAGACGAGGACACACTTGGCGCCCCAGCCCGAACAATAACGCTTCTCACCATTGACGAGGACAAAAATGCCGAGTTATTTGAATGCATTGTCAAATCAGATTCATTTACACGCTGTGTTTTTTGCGGCACAATTATAACATCGGGCCTTGTTGCTATTACACCTGCTTGATTTGAGTTCGAAATATCGGTCTGAGGTTTTTCTGTAACATCGTTGACGTTTGTTGCCATATCAACGTCCATATTATTTTGATCTTCCGATTTCTCTAGACTATCGCTAAGCGATTTTGGATCGTCTGAGTATTGCTTCTTTTTCAATTGCAAATAAACATTTCCACCAGCACTACAACTTGTCTCGGCCAAACTCGTGTCAGGAGCCGATTCGTTAATAACGCGAAAGCCTGTCGTCGAGCTCATTGCTTTCGAAAGCTGACTTGTATTGTTTGATTCGACATTTTCATCTTCAACGTCATCTTCTTCCATACCTGTTACTATTTCCGAAGTTTTATTTGCAGAGATCTGAGCAGCTCTTCGAGAACTGTATGACGAAAATCCCAGTTTAGTTGGAGGATAATCAATCGTATTCGATTCTGATTCACTATTGTTCTGTACAATGTTTTCTGTAGGCGTTACAATTAAAGGTAAATTGGCAAACAAATCCTGACGCTTTGAGTTAGGTTGCAATAGATGCGGCTTGTCCGCCAACGGTATGGATACATCAAGAGGTAAATCAAAGCCGTCGGGTGCTAAACAGCCAAGACTTAAAGTTGAATCAGATCTTGCAAAAAATGTATGTCGCCGAGATGTTCCCGCTGATCCTCCCACATTAAGCGATGACCCAACCCCACCGATTTCGCCATACGGTTCGTCACTCGTTATATTCGACAGCTCATCATCAGTATCATCGTTTTCATTTGTATTAATAGCGCTACTCTGGATTCCTTCATTTTTTTCATAAAAGTTAGAGTCATTCCTCATATAGTAAATGAAACCATCCAATACATAAGCAATATGACGTAAAGCTGTGATATCTAAAACTGGAAGCGCATCACGGTGTTCTGATGTATGAGCCCTCATTAGAGACAAACAGTAAGTAAAGAAATCTCGTCGAGATGTCGAGGCTGAAAAAAAAAACAAAATTATTTGTAAGAATAAATCATCAATAAGCGAACTTTTTAATTGTTACATATGTGCGATATTAACTAGCTAGTTGTGAGTTCGAGCGCAATTTCAGTCAAAGAAGAAAGAAGGATTATTTTTTAATTATAAGACCAAAGAAGAACAGAAAAAATAATTGAATACCATACATAGCTGGGGGACAACTAGCTGTTTCGTAGTCATCAACACCCACTGAGGTGGTTAAGTGGCCGTATTACCCATAAGCAAAAGCTTAACATGTTGATGTGTTCTGATCAATTTTCCTCAGCAGAACTGGGGGTATGAACAGCTTTTTCCATTTAGTGGAAGAAGAAAGTTCATCTATATATTCCTTGCAAGCCAGCTAGATACGCAATAAAAATCTGGCGGGCATGTGATGCGAAAACGCATTTTCCATTGGAGGGAAACATATACGAGGTCTGCTCAAAAAATTCAAATTTCGTGAGTTACGTACGTACGATTTCCGCATTATTTTCTGTTATGTCGATACACATGTCTGTTATATATGTTGGCAATATCAGCCATTTTGGATTGTCAGTTTGTTTTTGACAGATAAGAAGGTTAGTCGTGTTTTGGTGTGCTCTTTAATTTTACTAAATTTTGAGCAAAAACAACGTCTTCATGGACATCGCTCAAGAACTGTTGAATATCGTCAACGACGATCCAGATTTCGTAAAAAAAAAAATGACATTGAAACCAAAGCCCAATCATCCCAGTGGAAGCGTTCAGAAGACCTAAGACCGAAAAAAGCACGTCAAGTTCGGTCAAATGTGTAGGCTTTGCAGGGGTATAGCGACTGCAATGACCTGGTGCATTATGAATTCTTGTCACAAGGCCGTATGGCCAATAAGTAATACTACCTTAATGGTATGCGCCGTTTGCGTGAAGCAATTCTTCAGAAACGTACAGAATTGTGGAAAAAACAATCGTGGATTTTGCTCCGTAATAACGCACCAGCTCACACATCTATGTTTGTGCGTGAGTTTTTGACCAAAAACAAAACCATTATCATACCTCAACCACCGTATTCACCGAACTTGCCGCCCGCTGACTTGTTCTCTTCCCAAAACTGAAGACACCGAAGGAAAGCGTTTGATTAAGAAGATAAAGATGAAAGCATAAGGAGATAAAGATAAAAGCACATTCTATTATATAATTTACGTTACTGTAATACGGAGCCATTATAAGGTTATTTTCATAGCACTGCAAACATCTTGAAATGTAATTTCTGATTAAATTAATTATGAAATTATCTATCTTTTTATTCGAAATATACTTCGTATATCCACTTTATTGGGTTCTATGTAATGAAGTACAAGCTCTTAAGCATTTTCTTTCAAAAACTCTTAATTCTTCCAAGTTGATATATTGAACCAAAATAGGTCTTATTAGGGATTGGTACATTATTATTTTTACCTTCGGTTTTAAATATTTTGAATAAAATAATTGCCTCTATATCGCAAAAGCTCTTCTCGCTTTTGTTAGGGTTTCTTTAACATGTTGTGTCTATGTAATGAAGTACAAGCTCTTAAGCATTTTCTTTCAAAAACTCTTAATTCTTCCAAGTTGATATATTGAACCAAAATAGGTCTTATTAGGGATTGGTACATTATTATTTTTACCTTCGGTTTTAAATATTTTGAATAAAATAATTGCCTCTATATCGCAAAAGCTCTTCTCGCTTTTGTTAGGGTTTCTTTAACATGTTGGTTAAAATACAAAAATTTGTCCTAGTATACATCTAAGTACTTTATCGCGCATCTTATTAGTGAGTGTAGAATTATGCAAAAGAGATTTTATTTCAAACTGCTTCCAATTCTTTTTAATATCATAATTACATTTATTTACACGTGGCCTGAAAAAATATTAATTGACATGTTCCAATTGTAGGATTTTTGAAGGTTTACATTAATTTTTTCTATTTTGTTGTCAGATATATAATTAAATCATATGCAAAGGAAAGTATGGTATCAATATTTCTAAGCATGTCTAGAATATACATAAACCTGAGAATAATACTTCATTTTTTTAAGATAATTAAATACGGCAAACCACAATCGCTAGTACACCATTTTTCGTTTTCAAATTCTATACGTAATGTACAAATTCGCGTTCCTTTGGGACGGCTCACCATTACTGATCGTTCGTTTGTAATAAGAATTCATGCCGCCTGGAGCCTACTTCCAAATGAGCTTAAACTTTTTTCTTATTCTTACCATACTTATAGGAATAAACTTCTACAGTATCTAAACGAAAATCCAAAATTAATGGCGCGATCCATACGTTACCAAACCCCTTCTCCATGTCAATAAGGCATGCTCCAGTGCAGTAATTCTTATGCCAATTTCAATTAATGTGGGAGGTAAGTTTATGTATTGCGGTAACGGTGGAATGTTTAAATTTAAAGCCAAACTGTTAACTATATATCGCTCCTTTATTGCAACATAGTCATATCTCAAATAATGAGCTTTTCGAGTTAACAATACAGAATTATTAACAATACTACCTTTTATATTGTGCCAAAATTTTATTTAAATTTCCTTTAAACTGTTTCCTTTAGGAGATATTTTCCAAAAAATTTTTCTAAGACTTTTACGGAAACTAAAAATTTGAAATGTGTTTTTCTCGAAACAAGCTTTTTTGCGTTATGACTATGTTGCAATAAAGGAGCGATATGTTCTTTTTACTGCAAAATTTGTTGTGTTATTGATGAATATTTGATATATTTGGCTTATATTAGGAAATGAGTTAATGGGTCGTAAATTTTTTGGATTGTTTGGCTCTTTGTCCTTTCTTGCCAGTATAACTACTTTTGCTATTTTCCACGCATTTGAGAAGTGTGCATTATTCAGCATGTTATAGAAAAGCTTACAGTAATCATAAATCATTATTTGCGGTATCTTTTTCAAAACAATGTTGGGTACGTTTTTTTTTTTTTTTATCTTGGACCAGTACTCAGGGGATGACCCCTACATATGCAGTGCATTATACCAGAACTAGGAAAATAGGTTGTGAAGAAAGGAAAAGAGGGAGTAGTGTTCCAACGTTATAACAGACAGAAAACACGTCTGCAGACAACTTATTCCACAGATGAAGCGTACTGCTGAAAAACGAATTCTCTCTGTAAGCGTAGTACGATTCCCCGACAATCGACCACAAATGGATGAGCTCTAGACGATGAGCGCGTGATATGTAAAAATGTGCGAGTTTCGGGAACAAGATCCCTAATCTCGTCAGAGCAAAATCCATTGTAGTAACGATAGAACAGAGTAACGCACTGCGTCGATGCTCCAGTGAGTCAAGAGTTGGATACCCTGCTGTCACCGATAAGCTTCTTCGCCCTCTCCTGCACACGGTCGAGTAACCCCAAAATAGACTTTGAGACACCAGCCCAAACATGAGAGTTGTATTCCATTTTCGGTCGGATATAGCTGGGATGGAGTGAAGTACATCTTACACCGTTTCAAAAAACCGTGGCACTTAAATACTTCTTTAGAGATAAGGAAAATGTGTTGATTTCAACGAACTTTACACCGTACTTTCATTCCAAGAACATCAAGAGCACCCGGTTCCTCAATACTTATACCATCCATGAGCACAGATGAAGCAGCATTAGCGGTCGTTTGTTTATGTGTTAATAAACAGCACTGGGTCTTACGAGCGTTGGAGGCGTCCCTGTTTTTGCGACGCCATTCGGAGATTAATAGAATATCACTAATCAGTGATTCATTCATATTTTGCCTTTTGGCAACGATTTCGGAAAGGCTGGGTCTATAACTGAAAGAGTATGAATGGCAAATGTTGCTGTCATCTGCAAAAGAGTGGGTATGGTAGGAAGTTTGATATAGAAGGTCGTGGAGGAAAATAAGAAATAGGGTAGGAGAAAGAACGGAGCCTTGCGGTATCCTTGAATTAATCTTGAACTCGTTTGATTGGACCCCATCTATAACAACTCGTATAGTGCGGTCTCCGAGAAAGTTCGATATAAACCGAGAGAAGTCATCACCGACACCAAAAGCAATAAGTTTTGCCAGTAGTGCAACATGCCAAACTCTGTCAAATGATTTGGAGATATCTAGAGCCACCACTTTACTTTCGCCGAAATGATGAATTGAATGGCACCATTTCTCGGAGAGGTATGCCAAAAAATCGCCAGTAGAGCGACCCTTACGAAATCCGTATTGGCGATCACAAAGTAATTTATGCGACTCTATTACTTTGGAAAGTGCAGAGCAAATTGCAATTAGGCGGTAATTTTCAGGGTTATTTGCTTCACCCTTTTTGGGAATTGGCGTTACATTAGCAATCTTCCAGCATGATGGAAACTCACCAACATGGTAAAGTATACTGAAGAGGTGTGCTAACGGACGCGCAAGCGTAGAAGAACACTGCTTCAAGACCAGTGCTGGTATGCCATCCGGTCCAGGAGTCTTATTTATGTCGAGGTTGGCCAAATCCCTTTTGGCTGCTCGAGCTCGGAAAAATATCTATGTTATCAATACCTGATGATAGTTGTTTGTTAATTATATTTGTTATTATTGACACAAACCATATGTAATAGTTATGACATGTGTTGTCCAACTCGACATTGTTAATTTGTGTACCCAAGAGTTCAACACCTTAAAATACTAATACCGCTTAGTCTTTAATTTAAAATATATTTTAATGATTTTGGAGGCTTAAAACAAATAACAAATAAAAACAAAATATTTGCGTTATGGGCAACAGCTGTAAAATTGAAAGCAAAATAAGTTTTTTAAATAATATTGCGTATTCTTCTTATAACGTTACATCTTGTTTTATTTAAACATTCTATTTTGTTTTTAGACTAAATTTTACAGTTCGAATTTTCCCAAAAAAAATTAAAAAAAAATCATCTGTCATTTTCTCTCAAAACTGAAAAAAATGCTTTTGAACAACTCTGGATAAGTTCCAACTGTTTCCCTATTTACTTGGAACACACGCATTACTTATATAATAAACAAGATTTAAACAAGTTAATGTAACGAAAAAAAAGTATCTAGTATTTATTAAAATGTCATTGCTTACTTACCCATGATATTGATTCCTACGGATGTTCCGCTAGTGCCACTAGTATTATTTTGTTGATTGGTATTGTTTTGAGCCGTCAAATTTAAAGGATGTAAAGGATGGCTAGGATCTGTATAATTAGTTAAATAGGCTCCAAACTTGAGTTGAGCTTCGGTACTATCCATGACAGAAAACATCCAATCCCAAGTAGGCTTCAAACACTTTTCAACGTACTCCTAAAATGAGAAAAGTTGTAAATTGAAAATATGAAAAATAAGAGAATAAAAATCTTAAAAGTTTAATGTAAAAATAAATATAAATTACTAAGTGTGATGTTCACCCACATTTTTCAGTTTGGGTTTTAGCGATTGCTTGCAGTGCGAAACTTTCGTTTTAAAAAACTGTAACAGTTTCTTTTCATAAAAATAAAATCATAGTCTAGATGACGAGACGTCTTAAGAAAATAAACGCAAATACATTCTGCAGGAAGTTGGACAATTGATTGATTACGTGAGCTTATTTTCTTTGTTACCTCGCAATGAAAAACCAGACAAAACTCTATGGAAATTGATCACAAGTTGTTTGAGTGATAAAGTTTATATTACATCAACAGTCATTCAAACGAAGGTTATGTTAGTATTAACAGACTGCCTGTCATTGAAAAGACAGCCATCTTGGGTCCAATACGGTCGCGTTTTATTGCCTGGGTGTGATATGTATCTCAACAGATCTACATATCACTGGTTTAGAACTAACCCGAGGAGTGAATAAAGTTCAATCATATTCCGATACCTCCACCAAATCATGCAGTCCTTATATAAGAAAGAGCTGGACACAGACCGAGGAAGTGCTTAACACTCTACATCCTCCTCGTCTTCGCAACTTCTATATAAGTCATTAAATGGAAGATTTAACCTCCTCGCCTGCGTCCCTATGTGGCAGTGAACAGAACGCGACCTCCGTTGGGATAGGCCGGCCCCTAAGGATGACAGTCCTTCTGTTATCATATCTGGGCCATGTCTGTCTTGAGCGGTCTCAAAAAGTTGACGCTGTACTTGTTTCTTACACCTCCTAAGCGGGATTCCAACGATCTCATCTACACATATCCCTTTGTTGTAGCTGGAGACCGGCATTTGCCAGTTCATCCTTTACAACATTTCCGGGCAATTCACTGGGCCCTCGTACCCAGAAGAGCTCCAGGTTTCAATGTCTCGCTATCTCGTTTAGAGATATGCGGCATTCACGAACCAACCTGGTCGTCGAATAGATCCCTGCTAGTGCATGCAGTGCAGCCTTACTATCAGTACAAATTCGGACATCCGCACCGCATATCCTGTAGTGCCTTAACCAGTTAAATGCCCTCAGTATGGCCGCTACATTTTGCAGCATGGAACTAATTCTTCCATTCAACGGAATAAAGATACCCCCACCAACTCCAGAGTCCGACTTGGATCCATCTGTCGAGATCTCACCCCCGGGGAACAGGTTTTGCCTTGGCGTATTCCTAACTTGGGCACTCTGTTTTTCGTGTAAAGATGGGAACGGATGCCTCGTTTGATGCGGCAAACAAAACTCTAGGAAGCCGCATGACTTATGTTGTGTTGGCTTCCGAAACCCTTACCAAGGGTATAAATTGGCAGAACGGGGATCAGCATGGCCCTCGAGTGATTCTGCTTGCGGTTCGACCCGGGCTAATCATGGTTGAGGTGCCTACCTAGGCTGTAACGTTCTGGCTATGGTTGAAAACTAAAACGCAGGGAGGGAGTGTTAGTATCCTTGATAATTGTTTGGTGTGTGGCTTTTTTCGGAGACTAACAACAGATCAGATTAGGTGCTGATGTAAATCTTTTTCACAGTTGTCGAGATCTCAAGAACGTCCTCTTGTCAATCTGTGCCGAGCACTTCCGACACCGTGCTTGACAAAATTGCATCAATATTCTCCGGAAGGTTCATTGTTCTTCTTCGAATAAATCTATCATCTAAATGTAACAATCACCCAAAAATTTACTAAGAAGCAAATGCACATTTTTAACGGAAATAGTGTAAGATGTGAAAAGTTGCTACTGCACTATTTTCATAATAAACACTAATAAGAATATAATCAGCCCAATTACAAATGTAAATTCCGTAGTTTTTTTATGCGCAAAAATTAACTGCAAAAATTTAACGAAAATCAACTCTTCAATTCCAGACAAGACAAGTTAACAAAATATGTGCTTCTCTCTCTAATTTGAATTGACGAATATACATTCAGTGAGAAGCAAATTCCGTGCGAATATTGATAATAATTTAAAAATATTCAGTCCAATTACGAATGAAAGTCTCGTGGGAGTTTGTACACTTTTCTCTTTCCTCCAATTATGAACAAAAATTATGATTTTCATTTTTTCTTCTCTCCATTCACTGAAAGCCCTAGAGGTAGATCAATAAACTCTTCAATTCTTACGGTCAAGTTAAAAAAAAAAATTGTGCTTTTCTCTCTAATTTAAATTGGGACACGTACTCTACGAGAAAATTATTTTCCGTGAGAAATTGGGCTGATAATTAATTTCGGTGTTAAAATATACAAACCTGTAACTGGGTTGCTTCTTCAGGCTGTATCTTCAATGTGATTTCAATATCATTTAATATATTGTATGCTAGGCTACTTAAGAGTTCTGAAATTTGTCGAACTATAATTCCAAAGGCACGAGCTAAATTGCTGGATGTCGTAGCCATTGTATGTTGCTCTTGTGGCGGTGCTGCTACAGCTGTACTTGCTGGTACCGTTGAACGGCGCAATGCCATGGGATCTATAAACACTAAACTGGATCCTGCTGGCATCCGTACAGAAGATCGTGCAGTGTCCCGGCTACGTATTGCCCATTGCATTGATTGTGGAGCTAAATCGTTACGGTTATTAGAGTTAGCACTTCGACGTTCCAGCTGATGATCGGCATAGGTAAACTCATCATCGTCATGATCATCCGTTTCTCCGTCTTCGGAAGCCTCTTCTTCTTGAGGTGAAGAATCTCCCGATTCGTCTTCAAGAAACAGCACACCAATATCTGCAACGGTAAAGAACTTTAACTCTTAAACACTAAATAAATGCCAGAATGCTTGATATCTTTTCAAATAAAACGGACAACTAATGGAAATCAATGTGAAAATAACCGCTATTGTAATCTGAACCCGCTACTTTATTCGATCGTTTCTTAACATCTATAATGCTTTTACTTATAATACATTTAGATCAGTGGTGGCCAGTCACATCCATTTATACTTATAAGTTTTTACAGGGTGGGTTAGCAGTTACCATGGGCTTAACTTTTTTTTTTTTTTTTGCTATTATCTTTTTGGCAACACTAGTTTTGAAAGCTCACGCACGTTTTGTATCTTGTGTCACTGTCAAACATCTTCAGTTTGGTCTATAATTTAATCATGAATCGTCTTACAAACGAACAACGCTTGCAAATTATTGAATTTTATTACCAAAATGCGTGCTCTGTTAAGAAAGTTCATCGCGCGCTTCTTCCATTTTATGGTCAGTTTAATCGACCTACTGAGGCTTCTATTCGGGCTAATGTAAAAAAATTTCGCACCAAATTTACATTGTTGGACATTAAACCACCAACACGCTTACGTAGAGTGCGAGCTGAAGAAAATATCGCAGCCGTATCGGCCAGTGTTGGTGATGACCGTGAATTATCGATTCGGCGCCGTTCGCAGCAATTGGGCCTCTGTTACTCCACTACGTGGAAAATTTTGCGTAAGGATTTGGGTGTGAAGCCTTATAAGACACAGCTGGTGCGAGAATTGAAGCCAAACGACCTACCACAACGCCAAATTTTTGGTGAATGGGATCTTGAAAAGTTAGATGAAGATCGACTTTTTTATCGAAGAATTGTGTTCAGCGACGAGGCTCATTTCTGGTTGAATGGATACGTGAACAAGCAAAACTGCCGTATTTGGAGTGAAGAGCAGCCAGAAGCATTGCAAGAGCTACCAATGCATCCACAAAAAACAACCGTTTGGTGCGGATTATGGGCTGGCGGCATCATTGGGCCGTATTTCTTCAAAGATGATGCGAATCACAACGTTACTGTGAATGGTGAGCGCTACCGTGCGATGATAACAAACTTTTTTTGCCCAAAATGGAAGAGCTTGACTTGCATGACATGTGGTTTCAACAAGACGGTGCCACATGCCACACAGCACGCGAAACAATGGACCAATTGAGAGGCGAGTTCGGTGAACAGTTTATTTCACGCTTGGGACCAGTCAATTGGCCGCCCAGATCGTGCGATTTAACGCCTCTAGATTTTTTTTTTGTGGGGCTATGTTAAGGCTAATGTCTATAGCGACAAGCCTGTTTCGATTGACGCACTGGAAGCCACCATTGCCAACATTATTCGTGAGATACCGGCCGAAATGTTGGAAAGAGTATGCCAAAATTGGACTAAGCGGATGGACCATTTGAGGCGCAGCCGCGGCCAACATTTGCATGAAATAATCTTCAAACATTAAATTATATCGACCCAACTATCGATCCAAATAAATATTTCATGCATTTTTCTGAATTTTATGTGTTTTTTCTTTAAAATTTCCGATAGTTTTTATAAAATCACCCATTATATAGTATTTATTTTCTATTTTTTTCAGATTATATAAAATAACACTTGGAGAACACATAATGAGAGATACACAACTGAACAAAGAACCAGAATAATAGAATTTTATTATTTAAATCAGTGATCAATTATTTTAACGCAAAGAGTATATGAAATGGACAGCGGTATCAGTTTATGATAGAAAATTTTTTAACTCCTACTCTTGAAAACAGACCTGGTATGTGGTTTCAGCAGGATGGAGCCACAGCCTACACGCCCTGGCACTTTAAGTTAAATTTTTGGAGATCCAATAATTTCCCGGTGGTCATTTAAGAGACATTATTTTACATGCTTAAGCTATGTACACACGGTTGTCAGATGTTACAATATTGTAAGATCTGGCAACATGCAATGTTGTGGCAATGAAAAATTGTGCCGCAGAAGTAAATTGTGTGTTCAGACGATCGTAAGAAAATTTTACAATTTCATTGTAAGATTGACAAATAATTCATCTGACAACAAAAATTGTCAGTTCACATTCGATATCAAACTTACAATACCAGCCAATTATCTGGCAATGCCGACAAAGAGTGTTCTCACGTCTTACAATTGATTGACAATGGTTTTTCGGACAACGTTATAAGTTAAAAATTGGAAGTTCACACGATTGTAATAGATTTTCAGACGATTTTACTGGCGATATTTTAAGATCTGACAACCGTGTGTAAAAAATTTCCATTTTGTATATTTAATTATTTATTGCTCCATATTGCAATACAAAGCCAACCAGCCAAATAAAGCGTATCGCAGAGTATATTATATTTAATAAACGAAAAAGTTATTGAACTTTTAAACCCCATGGTAACTTCTGGCACTCCCTGTATTGGTATTAGCAGCAGAAAAGAAGCGAAGGCATATTTTTTAAAATCTACACAACGAGACATTACTTCATTCAAATCTTTGTGAGTACCACGAAGATTTGAATACGCTTATATTAGCTTCACTTCTATGTTTGTAACACTCGCAACCCCTGCAACAGTGTGTACTTTTTTTTAAGGCATTTGATATTCTGCTATAGAAATAGTGTTGCCGCTTTAATGCGAAAATTGAAGTCACCGTGTTGCTTCCGGGGAAGTGAGGGAATTTTGACGATTCTTGAAGCTGATTTTGGAAATTGCCAAAAAAAAAAAATTCCGTGCGCTTTTTGCCGTAGAGCGTGTATCTGAACTTTAGACCGTCATTTTGGAAGCGGTTATATGAGTAATTATCCAGTTTTTGGAATTTTTATAGGTTTTTGATTTTTGGACATTTTGCCCAGTTTGTGAGCTTTTTGTGCAACGCAGTAACACTTTTCAACGTTTCCTGCCGATTTTTAGCGGCGGAATAGTTGATATCTGCAGGACAGGAGCGACTATTACACCAAAGCCGGACACTCTACTTTCTGGAGCATATAGGGGAAGGTGCCCTCATTTGTTGCAGCAAATAAAACTCTAGGAAGCTGTTTGACTTATGTTGTGTTGGACTCCCGAAATTTATACCGAGGGTTAAAATTGGCATAACGGCTATCAGCAAAGCCCTCGAAAGGTTCTGCCTTGCAAATCTTTCGGTGCTGGTCATAATTGAGCTGAATGGCATGTTGCCATGGCTGAAACGTTCTGGCTGTGATTTAAACCAACCCAAAATCGCACGAAGGGGAATCAGTTTCCCTGACAGCTTTGGTGCACGCAGCTTTTTGGGGGGCTAATAACCCCCGAGGTGGTGTTGTGTTGCCACAGATATCTGTACTGTAAGAGGATAGAAAGCCACACGGGGCCGCTGGTGAACCGCGAATAATTCACCCTGTGAAGTTGGTCCATCATCTCATTAGGCCGGCAAGGCAGGAGCAGATGTAAATGAATGAGATGTAAATGAAAAATCACTCATACACGCTTTCATAGCACATAAAACTAAAAAATAAATTTAGTTCGAAAAAACTGAACACGGCGATTCGATATCAAACTAAAAAGCAAGAAATAATTTTAAAAATATGGTTAAAACAAGTACTATACTCGCGAGTATAGGAAATTGAAATTTTGATCATTGCTGATTTAGATAGATATATATTTTTCTCATAAATTCCTCGTTGTTGGTGCTATACTCTCATCATGTTCGAGTATTAAAACAAAATATTACATTCTGATTGCATCTTGTATGGTACACATTGGCATAATAAATTATTCGAGAATGGTAAAGGCTAAATTTGGTATTTGGTTTCATTATTCGGTATCAATTACACATCACCACACAAGCTGAAATCAATTGCTGTATTGCGAAATCATTCAATTAAATCGTATGAAGTGTAAACGTCTGTCATATTAATTTTTTTAGTTTTGAACAAATAATGACAGTTACGGCCAATATTTAAATGAAATTAGTTCTAAAAACTTTCAAGGCTTTTTCTTTCAGGTCATAATAAAGATTCCATCTAACAATTTTAATTTTTTTCTGTAATACAAAAATAAAAAGAATCAATTTCTAAACCTGTTTCTGATCCAACAGTAGCTCCTGTTTGTACACTTCTCTGCGCATCTTGGTTACTTTGATTGTCGTCTGAGTCCGATTCTGTTTCTGGCTCATTGAACGTGTATTCATTATCACTTTCGTCGTCTTGAATGCCTTCTTCATTGCGATTAGCTTCTAAAATATCTTCGTCTTGGTTATGAGTGCTTCCCTCCCTGTTTGCAGTCTCCTCATTTTCAGATGTATCACGCAAAGCTAAAAGTTAGAATAAAAAAAGAATTCTTGAACCTTAAAACCACTTGATCTTAGTTATTAATTCTACCGATAATACCAATCCCATCAATTCCATAATTTGGTTGAAAATTAAATCCAGCTGCTTGCTCACTATTAACTTCATGGACAGTAGCGGCTTCAATTACTGTTTCCACGGCAGATGAAGGTGCTAACGGTTCCACACTAAATAGATCGTCCGAGTTCTAAAAAGCAAATCAAATATAGATATGTATTTAGTATAAAAATGAAAATAGAATTTGCCTCGAAAGACTTACATCCATGCTAGATGATGAGATAAAAGGCGCGGTTGGACGAACAACGCCTAGACGTACGGGTGCAATTAGGGCTTCCGATACTTCGCACAGCTCTTGAACGGCTAGTTTATGCAAAGTTTGAAAAACCTTAACACAACTTTGAATGTGCTTGTGAGGTACTGACAAAGATTTACGACGTTCAGGATTTGGGAACTTTTCCATATTAAAGATAACAAATACTCGAGCAACCGAACGCACAAATCGACGAGCCACAACTTCAGCATCTTCCATGCGATCAGGCACAGAGTCATTTTGCATTTCTCTAACTAAAGTCATAAGCAGAGTATCAAGATGATCGGCGGAGCACTTGACAAATAGATTGTGCGTAAATTTATCTAAAAGAGTTGATCCGTTCTGGTTTTGTAAGTAGATGTTGTAGTTTTCTGCACTTGCACCATCAGTAGAGTTTGGTGGCTGCTGCGGAGTATTTTCACATTTTTCTGCACCAGTCATTATCATTGCGCGCACCGCATGCCAATCAATAAGCAGACGTTCTAAAGCTCTTCTGGCAAATTTTGGTGGCTCAAGATCATGATCTGGCATATTGACATCTAAATCAATCGATGTTGTTGCCTTTCTGGCTGATGTGTTACCGTTGCTTGAATTTCCGGCGCTTCCGCCAACATTCCGCACTCTTGCATTTGCTCTATACTGACGCTGTTCAACAGCTTGACGACCAACAGTTTGAATAAGGAAAAGTAAAATTGACTCACCTTTAGCATTAAATTTTGTTACGAGATCGGTACAAGACGCCAATTTACAAAGTAATGCAAAGCGTTTGTTCTGGTTTCCTGCTATAAGTGCTTTACACTTACATTTCTCCCAACAATCACAGTATGCTGTAGGCGATGTGCGTTTTAATTTACAGTCATGCCCCTTATGACAAACTCTGGCACATTCTGTGCAACAGCAAAGCGAGTCCGTTAAACCGCACGTTTTGCATTCGAATATATTTTGATTTATGTGATCTGCACCAGTCCAAGTAAAAGAGCAGGTATCGTTGTAACAGATTACGTGTAATGGTGACTGATCAGGTGGCGAGCCTGGCGGGAATATCATTGCGTCTTTCATTGCCGTGTCTTTTTCCGAAAGCGTGAGTATGGTATTTAGGATAATAAGACCCGCCTCGTAGGCGCGGCTGAAAACTGCTAGCATGAATGGTGTTTGCCCTTGAGCATCTTTGCTGCTTAAGAGTTGGTAGAGATAAGGCCTGAGAGCAGGGTTTGAGCACATGTGCTGTAAAATCAGCGTAGCATTTTCACGTCGCTGTATGGGATCGAACACATAGTTCGGTGAAGAAAGTTTCATTGTGTTTGAATTTGAGCAGCCAGCAATGATTTTAGAAATATCTTCTTCAGCACTGTTTCCCATGACTACATCATTAATGCTAGCACTCGATGAATTTGTGTTGGATTCTATAGTCCATGGCGCCATATAAACGTTACTTTCTTCAGCGCTTACACCCACTGAAGCCGAATTACCTGCGCTTGATGCCGATTGCTCCATATCTGTGTTTATAAGACGATTCATCATTTCACGGAGACTTACTGTTCTACCCTCACGTGCCGAAGAGGTACTTGAAGAGTTGGTTATCGCCGACGACACGCTGGGAAAAGCAGAAGTTGAGGCGGCAACATTCGATGCAGCAGAAGCAGTTGAAGCATTTTCTATGACAGCTGAAACATTTGAAGTAAACACCGACGTTGCACCTGGTGATGAACGCGATGCTATTCCAGTAAAGTTCGTCGCTTTTTTGTCATCAGTATCTTTGTTTGTAGTTGGAGAACACATTATTGTACATGCATGAAATATATTGCGTGCACCATCACAACGTTCTTCCAAGACTGCTAAGATATCGGACCGGTCCTCTTTTTCCAAACGGTTAAGTGCTGCAAAAGCATTTTTAACATCACAACGCAAAATATGTGGCATTAGTTTTTGAGACTCAAATAAAAGTGCTGCCATGCAAACTTTTGATTTTTGGTTACTGTTATTTAATGACGAAGCTAGCGAAATTGTCGTCATAGCTACAGCTTTAACTGGTGATAAATCGAACCATTGCGGGTCTTTAATAGAACCTACACAATCTTTGGCCATTGGGTAGAGAGCGCGGTTGCCGTCACGTAATATAATCGTACTTGTACTACCGCTACAATCATTATTGCAAATCATAGAAATATTGTTGGAAGATGTACCAGTGAATGAGCCACTGTCTGTTGGAAATTGACAATTCTGTTCTTGTTTACTGTTGTATAGATTATAAAGACTATAATGCAGTTTGGATCCGAGCTTTTTTACGACATGTATACCTCTCAAGTCTACTGCCAATGAAAGTAGTTGGAATGCAGACGGATCGCTACCATGGCTTATGTTTATCTTTTTCGGTTGTTTTTGGAGCCAATCTGGACCTCTTGAAGTCATTGCCGTCTTATACACCTGAACATCCTCACGCCGAAGAAGACGACACTGCTGCCAATCATCCTCTTTGCCTTCAGTTGGTACTGATCCTCCAGCAGCAGTTGACGTTGTTGGCGCAGAAGATACAGACGATGGTGGTGGGGCTGTCACTGGGAATCTTACAGCAACAAAGTCGCCATCTACTTTAAGAACTTTTCCGATAGGACCAATTTTATCCTCCACAAATACAACATCTTTAAGCTGCCACAATTCCTCATCTTTCTTTGGATCAACATTATCGTCTTTAGTAGCCATGCGTTTGGTTCGTTTATGAGATGTCACGCTGCCGGTGTCACTGCAAGTACTGGAAGCGGGAGAGGGGGGCGGTGGCATATCAATTCTATCTGTTGTCTCTTTATTAGAAGAACTGCCTTTTGAAGAACTCGAACTTTGTGCTGTTACGGGTTTCGTTATTTCTTTGTCTAAAGTAAAGCTGGCGCTGCTTGTTGTTGCACTACTGCTTGATAACTGAGATTTCTCGTTGCTTGAAGCAGATGTCACATTTATTATTTTAAACCGACAAACATCGTTAGAGTCCCAAACAGAATTTAAAAGCTGTCCAACTTTCGGCACCCCATTAGCACAAGTGAAACCAATTGAACCAGTCTGGTATTTTGGACACTTTTTCATAATCACCTGAGTTCCTACGTTAATATCTGAAGCGATTATTTTAAATGGTTTTTTTGTTTTATTGCGATATTTATCCCACAAGTATCTGCGTTGATCGAACGGCAGGACGCCCCACCAATACACATTATTATTTTCAGTTCTTACAGCTGTGTACAAAGAACAGACGTTAACAGAAACAATTGGATCCATTATGAATTCGCTAAATGATGTTGCCGGATGTTCCAATTTGGCTCCTATATAACCTAATTGTTCGTCCATCCATGTAGCAACTCTACTGGTTTCAGTAACTACCGTACAACGAATAAAGTTTGCAGATATCAATTCAATTTTTTCTGTTAAATTGAGGCTAACAGTTTTTGGATGAAAAACATTCTCTATCTAAAGTGAAATAAAAATACATATTGACGGAAAAGGTCACATAATTTTAAATAAAACTAAAATAAAATGTAATGTTTACCTCTGATTTAAAAGGTTCTGGATCTGTCCAACGCCATTGATGTAATTCACCGTTTTCTGAAATACCAATGAATTCAGAATATATAGCGGCAATCCTCTTGAATTTCAAAGTATTATTTTTATCTGGCCATGGCTGCAACTCTTCAGAAATCCAAATCGGAGAGCTCATAGATGCGGGATCCTTCTTTTTAGCATCTAGCCAAAAAACATATACGTATTAGTTTTTACATATGTACAATAATCAAAGAGAAAGCTCTACATTAGCCACTCAACATATGAATAGCGCTCATTTCGTGCAACGTTGTCAAAGCTCAAAAAGAAAGCAAACTTGTTCTGAGAAAAAACATATTTTACGTTTAGCTACTCTACCAGAAATAGCTGAATGAAACTAACACACTTAAGTTATTATCTAGCATATACGCAAAAAGAAATGTTTTTACGAATGTATTTAAAGCAATATATTACTTTTAAGAAACTGATGTTATGTCCATCAGCACCACCTGTCAGATGATAACTGCTGTCATTGTTCTCGTAGTGTACAATTAAAAAAGCTTTCAAATTTCCACCCTCAATATATTCAAGAGTCGTTGACGATAAAGTGATTTAATATGGTAAAATTTATAAAAAAAAAATTTATTTTTGAATGTGGATTTGCATGAAAACTTTAGAGTTCTCATAATTCTGAATTTAACTAAACCCTGATCAATATTTATAACGCTCTTTTATTGAAAACGAAAGACAGTAGAGTGATGTCTTATTCTCATTAAATGCATAAAATAAAATAGAGAAATAAAACAATGGAATTGAGTTTTTTTTTAGTTCTCCTTGTTCTAAAAATATAACGTCAGTTCACAAAATTAAAAAAAACTTCAAATGATAAATCAAAATAATTGCATGAAAATATAATCAAACATATCTCCATACACAGAAAAAAAAATTTTTCGTGTTCAATAACGAAATTTGTTGAATCAATTAACAAATTGTTTGAATGCGGAACCTGTAAAGGAATTCGTGGATTCAAGCAAAAGTTTAGTTAAAATAATTATTTTTAAACAATGACAAAATACAATATCCAATGCTATTTTTTGATATTTATGTGTATGCATACAAATTATGTTTTCAGGCAAAAATTTTGTTCATTTTATTTTTACTATAATTTTTTCTGTGTAAAGTTTTTCAACTCTCAGTGTCTTCGTTTATTAATGCCCACTGGCGATTAATTACGTCTTGAGTTTATTTAAAGACTAAAATTTTTTTTTTTTTTATATCTAGTTGATTAGTGTTCGCCAGACGCCGGATAGCATAGAGGCCACTCCAAAAAAGATAATTTTTTGGAAGAAAACCAAGGTCTGGCAGCTTACGAGTACCTGAATCTTGCTGGTAAGTCCAATTTTTTTTTTCGTGATAAGCACTCAAAAAGCGGATTAAACTTTTTCCTATGTGTGCATATAGTCGCTACTTCGCGTTTTAGATACTATTACCAAATATAGACATCAGTCTATTGTAATCCATCAGATTTCTGCCTCCAAAATGTTGGGCTTTATAATTTAAAGGATCTTTTCGCAAGTTCTTCCAATAACCTCTATTCCCATCTGGTTTTTTATCATCAGCAAAAATTATCCAGTAATACTCCTACTTGAAAATTTTTCTTAGGAAATACTTGTTTGATTGAGCATACCTGTATGTTTCCAGTTTGTGTTCATGTCAAGACAATCAAATTTTAGTCTAGCCTCAATGTGACGCTTACTAGGTTTCTGATTACGCTGCATTCTTTGGTGTTATATATTTTTTTGAACGTTTAAGAAAGTTTCACACTGTTGATTTACATACTTCTGGCTAGATCTGCGAATGAATATCTTTAAGGCTTGCAGATTTGCTGCTTGTTAAGCTGACGATTTGCCGCCTTTCTTGGCACCAGACCGCTTTAAAGTTTTATATGTTGAAAGATTTTGAAATAATTTTGAATAACGTAATGGCTACGGCAAAGTCATAGTGCAATTTCTCAGATTTTGATTTCTTCTTCATTAAAAGCTGTTACTTTTCATCAAGGTTTGAAAGCACTATAACTGATGGCACAACGAAAAAATCGAAAAACAAATTAATGATCTTTTCATCAATGATGTACTTAACTCACCACTTGTCATTTTCTAGCACAAGCTGCCGTTACCGCCATAAACATTAAACAAAAAAGAATTTTATAGATTGCAAAAAAAAAAAAAAAAAAATAACGTTACTTCAGAAAAATTTATTCTACTAGTAATTTTAGCTTTTTGAGAGATTGTTCTGAAACAATTCACCCACTTCGAACATTTGTTCTGGACAAATTTAAGCTACCATATGAGATAGTATGTAAACTAGACTTATTGCTGCTACGAGGTGGCAGATTTTTCATTTCTAAAAAAAATTTTCAGTGCAATCGATGCGTTGAAATTTATGCAAAATGTTTTAAAGTTGTTTAATTTTTCTTTTTATAATAAACAAGATAAAACAGCGTATACACTGTATTTTCTTATAAATATATACAGTGGTGTGAAAATTAATGGAGCCACCTACTGTTCTAAAAATTTTATGATTTTTTTTTTACCATTGTACACAATATTTTTAGAACATATTGTTTATGCATTAGAGCGCTTTCATATTTGGCAATTTAGTTGCGCAAGTCTAGTTTTTTTTTTATTTATTTTCTTTTACACTTTCTTTTTTTATGTTCACATACAGCAATTTAGTTGCGCAATTTTCATTTTGTTTTGCTTGAATTTCTTAAGATTTTGAATGGCCCGAAAAATAATTAAAAGAAAATATCAAAAACATAAAAAGCAAGAATGTGGGAACAAAACGAATTGCTGAGTATAAGCAAGCCTGTACTCAAATATCAGCAATTATTCCCCCTTCAAGCTGCTCTTACCTCACATATCTACAAACACAAGACTTGGGCAAGGGAATTGCGCAACTAAGTTACCGTATGTGAAAACGCTCTTATTGGCCACTCTCTTTCTTATTGTAATTCCGTTAATTTTTTTTGGAATTAATGCAACGTTTCTTAATTTATCAGTGTTTGTATGTTAGTTGAAGGAAAACAAGTGTGAAATAAAATAGAGAAATATATATTAAAATAAAATGCATTTTTTTTTTGAAAAAGTGGGTGTAAAAGCAGAATATCTTATTTCTATTATAACTTTTAAAAAATTTGTTAATAGAATGGGCAGGGGAAACCACTGTAGCGTGCAGAGCCGAACACTGATCAAAAAGCTTCATCAAGAAGGTAAGTGTCAAAGAAAAATAGCTGAAATTATTGGATGTTCCAAGAAAATGGTCAAAAATGCTATAAAATACGAACATAAAGAAGAAACAAGAGAAAGAAAATCCAAAAAATCTGACACTCTAAAATGAAAAATACTAAGTCACGTGAAACGGGACATGTTTGTGATGTCATCCGCCATTAAAAAGCAACACCAACTTGAAATGGATACTTCTACAATACAGCTTATGCTCCTTAAAAATGATTTATAAGCAAGAAGTGCCCGTAAAATACCTTTTCTATCAAAGCGCAACATTAAACAAAGACTTGAGTTCGCAAAGGAACACATAAATTGGCCCGTATCCAAATGGCGTAATATTTTGTGGTCGGATGAGACCGAAGTAAATTTGTTCAAATCGGATCGGAGATCTCTTCAAGTTCGGGGACCCAAAAATAAAGAATTTAGTCCTCAGTATACAATCATGTAGGGGATAATATAATGGTATGGGGATGTTTCTCTTATTATGGTGTTGGACCCTTATATCGCATACAGGACGTAATGGATGCAAAATTGTATGCAAATATTTTAAGAGAAGCCATGATACCTAATGCCAAGTGGGAAATGCCGCTTCATTGGACATTCCAACAGGACAATGATCCAAACCACGTAGTCGTCGACATGATTCGGTGACAACCATGTGATGCTTTTGGGATGGCCTTCATAGTCACCAGACCTAAATCCCATCGAAAAATTGTGGGGCGAAGTTAAAAGGAATCTCAGAGGAAAAAATCTATCAAATAAAGATGAGCTGTGGGCAATGATAAGAGACTGCATGAAAGAACATTCCTGTTACGATCTGTCAAAAGCTCGTGGACTCTATGCCAAATCGCTGCTTCGCAGTAATAAAAAATGAAGGTGGCCCTACAAAGTACTGAGGTAGTGTTAGTAGTTATTTTGTTAAATATATTATTTATTTAATTTTTATTAATAATTTCAGCAAGTTTGGTTACATGGCTCTATTTTTTCACAGAGAAAATATATACATATGTACAACGATTTTTCTAATTTTAATTTTTGAAGCTAAGAATTAAAACGTTTAATTTATGTTTTTTTATAATACCTTATAAAAAACAACAAAAAAGTTTAAAGAAAATTATTATTTGTGTAAATTTTTCGGTGTTGAAATTTAGGTATGGGGGTGGCTCTATTATTTTTCACACCACTGTATGTACAAATATCATTTCAATTTTGCTTGAAAAATTAAAGTAGCTTGCAGCACAGTTCAATTGGTAGAAATTAAAATTAAACCGCTTCAAGCTAAAATTGTCCGAGAAAGTTCTCTTTTCGCGCTCTCTCTCTCTCCACCAAAAAGAAAAACGTCCAACATATCGTTAGTCTCACGTAGAAAGGCCCTATCTCGTATTTTCCCTGAATTGAGCTTTTTAGGGGTTCTACTACGTTTCACATAAGTACACAGTGTCACAAAGATTTAATTGTATAATTTTATACATATCGCTCTTGCAAGGAATTCAGCAAAAAAGTTACTTTTAGATGTACCTATTTATACAGTTTCCATTACGATTTTTCTTTCTCCTGGAAAATTTCAATTATTTTTGTTAGGGCCTTTCTACATGAGACCAACGATATAAAAAACATATTTCAGAACAAACTTTTGAGTATTGGAAACAAAAATTTAAAACTTTTTGAAAAGTGAAAAATGAACAAATTTATG
The DNA here is from genome assembly GCA_914767995.1 of Thecocarcelia acutangulata. NCBI lineage: Eukaryota > Metazoa > Arthropoda > Insecta > Diptera > Tachinidae > Thecocarcelia > Thecocarcelia acutangulata. The sequence goes on along the minus strand of OU612094.1, from coordinate 58,426,867 downwards.
ATAATCTGAGAACAAGTTTTTCAGCTATGAGCACGTTGCATTAAATGAGAGATGAATTACTAAATACCTCCTTCTTTGTCCCAAACGTAGTCATCTTTGTTCAGCCAACGTCGAGGAACATAGCATTGGCGATCACGCCAACGACTGAAAGCTTCTCGTTCAGCACTTACTGATGATATTTGTGCTGATAGACTTCCACCACTTAAAACACTACTTCCTGAGCCAGCTGCTCTTGACGGATTATTGTCAGAAGATCCAGCATTTGATTGATTACGTTCGCTACGCATGCGATCAAATAATAAACTAAGAAGGGTTGATTTCTTAAAAACGTTCAATTATTTTAAGCGAGGATTATAACTTAATATTACAGTCTGACCGAATAATATAATTCGTTCAATATTCAACATTCGGCATTTTTACGCCAACTGCTCAATTTTGTAGCATTTTTTTTTTTTAATCAAATGAAATTATTTATTACTATAATTTATTGTAGAAAAGTTATTAAAAAATTGCAACTGGATTCAAACTAAGAACATTTTAATTATGGGTACGTTGCTTTCATAGCTTAATCAAAATACAAAATAGTTTTAGGGCCTCTTTCACAGTTTCAAATCTTAACGTTCGGAAACATTCTGACTTGGTTTCTAAAATCTTTCGAGCATAGAAATTCAAAGTGTCATGAAGTAATAGAATTATAAGAATAATTAAGAAAAATTAAAAATATTGTGTATAACAGAAATTTTTCAAAATATTAAACGTTTTACTATACACTGAGAAGGCTTCTCGAGCAGCAAAGAACATTTTTCTGAGCAATAACAATGCATATTTAATTAAATATTTCCACAAAAGTTTAACAAATCAATGGATAGAAAAAATCTATGATAAGGATTACAAACTACAACGCTTACTAATTTGAAATGTTCAGAAATCACATATCGTAGTTTAAAATTTCTGCATGTTTTGTAACCTAATCCTTTTTTATCTTGGACCAATACTGAAGGGATGCAATGCATTGTACAGGAACTTGGAAAATAGGTTATGATGAGGAGGAAAGAGGGAATAGTGTTTGTGGATGTTTCACTTGAACCTATCAATAACAACCAAAACGTTATTACAGCATTTAAAATGTTGGAACTAAATAAGTTAAAAGAAATTAGTACAACTCCTCCAATACTGCAAGGTAATAAATTACATAGCAAGAATATTCAAAATAAATTAATAATAAACATATAAATAAGACGATAGCGAAAAAACACGTGTACACAGCATGGAGAAAAAAAAACGCACAATTTATTCCTGTTTGCTAATTTTTCAAATTTTAGAAGATATTAATGAAATGAATACATGTAGAAAACACGGACAACAGTAAAAAAAAAATGTGTGCAGAGGATGGAAAACAAAACACTACTTCTTGCACGGCTTTGACGGTGGCCTAATTGAGCTTAGGTTAGGTTGTACAGGCTGCTAGTTTCATTAAACCAACCCACTTGGGTCATTTCTTGGTGCCGTTGTGTAGGTGTGCAGCCTATGAGACTTAACGGTTTAGAGCCAAACCAAACCGAAAGCCTGATGAAAGAATCTAGTCCGCGCACACCGCATTTAGATATATCTGCTAACCCGTGCATTATCGGTCCGCCCAGATATAACGCTCTCATAGAACAAAGAGGCGGACACCGACAGAGGAAGTGCTCAGCACTATCTTCCTCATCTTCATCCCTACAACTTCTACTGAAATCATGAAACGGAAGATTTAACTTCCTAGCATGCGTCCCTAGTGACTTTGGTGAATTGCCAGCAAAGTACGCAACTTTTGCCAGGGAAAACTCCGTAGTCTTCCTACGATCATACACTGACCATGTTAGTCTCGCTACTCGCCAGGGGGCCTAAATAGACCATCTGTCTTGTGCAATCCTATGTTGACACTGCAATTCGTTCTTACCGCTTTTGAACGGGACTCACACCATCGTTTCAATGCCCCTTTGCTGTAGCCGAGAGCCGGCTATTGCCAGTTCAATATTAGCTACAATATTTCCAGGTACTCCACTCTACCCCGGTATCAAAAGAGCTCCAGTTTTGAATGTCTCGCTATCTCATTAAGACATATCCAGCATTCATAAACCAAACTAGACGTCGTATAGACAGCCGCAAGCGTATTTAAACTATCAGTACAAAATCGGATATTCACCATGTATACCTTATAGTACCTTAACCAGATAGCTGCTCTCATTATAGCTACAATTTTACCCGGCATAACGCTACACGCATTACAGTAGCTGATCCTCATCGGATACTGTTGATAAAGATGCCACCACCAACTCCCAGCTTCGACTTGGATCCATCTGTAAAGATCTCAAGCATTTCCTCTTGGGTCAACGCTCGATTGAAACATCAAAGACCATTGCATTGCCCTTTTAGGTGTGCCTTATCCACACATCAGATAATTGGACCATTTTTTAATTATTATTATTATTTTTTTAATACTCAAGACAAGGCGAAAATTATCGACGCGTGATTATGGAATGCTTTTTGCCAAACCTGCACTCTCATCCATCGTCTTCCTCACATACGTAGTTTCAACAGGATGGGGCGACTGCTGACACAGCCAGAGCTTCGATGAATTCTAATGGATTTTTATATGGGGCTACCTCAAAGATAGGGGTTATAATGGCAATCCCCAATTCCTAGTGGCTTTAAAGGAAAATATTCATCAAAAAATCAGCTCAATTGAACCTATTTTACTCTATCGCATTTTCATTCTATAGTTCAATGATCTTAATCGAACTTTGAGTCAATTATTACATTTTTTATTTAAGCAGACACCCTATATAAGAACGTTAACGCTATGGACCCTGATAACATTATTAAAGGCGTACAGGAGAGTATTCGGGAATATTGTGAGATATTACCCACACATTCCGACACTACTCATCCTCATCCGAGATTGTTTCCTTTAGGTTTAGAACCATCTGGCAATTAATAAACAACATAATATCTGAAGTTTTTTTAAAGGTTAAGGAAAATGGTTTGGAAAGAGCACGAATAGGCGGAGCAGCTGAAAATGCCCACCATTGGATGTCATTTTGAATACTTAAATTAAAAACATTGTTCATTAAAAAAATAGTAATAACTGTGTCTTAAATAAATGTTATTATAACTCAAACCGCTTCGGTAATTGTGGTCCATACTGTAGATACCAGTGTTATAACATTCGTGGGAAAACGATGCAATAAAAAGATAAAATGTTCTTGTTTGAATATAAAGCTAATTTCCCCGCTCTAAAAAAACTAAATAGAAACTTACTTCCTTATACTTGAGTAATTGCTAAAAATTTCTTCGGTAAATAGGCCATCCGATGGATCAATGATAACACTATTATTATCCCCGTGAAATCCGTTATCTAACAATGAAATTAAATCTTCCGGTACATAGCTATCACCTCCTTCTTCAGTGTCTTCGGCATCTTCATCATCACGTGAAAGCAAATTATTTACCGCTAAATTAACGTCTAAATTCGTACGCTGAAATTTGTAAATGATATAAAATCAAATTAAAATATGTATATTTTTTAATCGCATACTTGAAGTTCTCTTATAATTAGGTTTCTGCTTTTTCCTTGAAGTACGACTTCGGCTTGTGATATCAATTCTTCAGGAACATAAGTAGCTGGAACAGTTACAAGAGGTCGACTTGAAGAGCTGCCCCCTATAATAACACCAGTACTTCTAGACCCTGAACCTTGGCCACCGGAACTAGATCTACCATTTGTTCGCATTATTCGGGCCCGGGAACGAGCCAGTTGGCGAGATGATGACGGTGCTGATGCTTTGGAATTGTTCGATGTGTTAACATTGTTGCTGCCGCTAAACAAAAATAAAATCAATATTTTATTCAATTCAATTCAATATTACGATAATTCCCTGAAATTCAAACATATAATGTGAATAATTTAAATATTTTTAATATTCTTATCATCAAGTAAACGCTGATTGGCATGCGAAAAAAAATTATGACATACACTAGCCCTAAAGAAGGTTGTACTCGTATCGATCCACGGTTGAAACTATTTACTTTTATTTCAGTTTCCAAAGAGTTGCACTGCATCCAATGCGTCGCTTATCCATGTATTCTTTTTTCTTTATAACGAATATCCGCAGAAAAGGTATACTACTCGCAGTAATCTCATTGTAATCCTGTTTGTATACGATGTGGTACTGTCTTGTTGATACCACATTTTAATCAAGCACAAAACAAAGTTTTCATTCATATCACGATTTCGCGCCCCATCCACCGTTACTGTTACGCTGTTATCATCTTCAAAGAAGTAAGATCCAATAATTTCTCCTGACGTAATTGCACAGCATACTGTCACATTTAATAAATATAAAGGTGGCTGATAAATATTTTAGGGTTTTCCATTGCCCAGAACCGACTATTCTTATTTTTGGTACATATCAATCCAAATGAAAATGTGCCTCGTCACTCCTTATAATTTTTTAATGAAAATCAATAATTCATTTTGATAAATTGTTTTAACGATTAAAACACATTGGTTTGTCGAATATTTTTGCATATTAAATTTACCACGTGTCAACTTCATGACTGCCAAATATGAACTCAAGACGAATGTTTACCAAAATAGCGTCAAAGCAAAGTAGTGCGTCTTCCCGGCGGACACCTGTTATTAAATTTCTCATATGTATGTAAGTTTGTAATTTATTTACATATGTAGATTATTAAATGAATTTTTTTTAACTTTTCCATCATAATTTTCAGCTATTTTCTTCTAAATTCCTCCTCTTATTAATTTCGCTTAGCTAAAGAATCATTTTGTAAATTTTTCCATTAACAAAAAGTTACAACAATAATTTTTAAGACACTTAATATAATTTAGTTTTTATGAATTTGTTATGACTAATTACAATAAAATGTCAAGCAAGAAAATCATGAAGTCTGCGATAAAGTCGCACACGCTTTTGCGCAACCTTTGCTTAGTTTTAAAGTACATATGTTTAAGTAGTATGATCACACACATTTTTCGGATGAATAAGTCATTAAATTTGTATTTTTATAATTGTACCTTTTAGATGAATCAGTTTTACTTAGATCAAGACGTTCAGTATTAATAGAAAATGCAACACGAAATGCTTTGCCATCTTCCAAGAGGACGCCAATGTGATTTGGTCCAATAACAACTTCTTTGACTGGAATTTTAAGTTGCTCAAATATACGATGTGTTCCAAAACCAAATTTATTGACTTTGTCAGAAACTTCTCGCAGTCTGTAAATAAAAGATATATATACATATATTAAAAACATCAATGCGTGTATGTTATGTACATGTGTATCTATGTACGTATGGATGTCTTCTTTTTTTTAACCCATTAGCCACCAAAATAAAATTAGAAGTAATAATTAACAAAAAATATGCATATGTATTTGTTCCCCTATTTACAAAATGAATATAAAAACATGAAAAATTAAAAAATAAGTTTACGTGAGAGGAGTAAGAGTACAGAATTCAATATTTGTTATTTTTAACCCCATAACACATTAACATTGAAGGGGAGTTTATTATGATGCGTTTTAGCATGTATATTTTTTATTCACTTTGTTTTATTCCCTTTATTTGTTTATTTATTTTTTTATTTTTTATTATTTTTTTTATTTTTTATTATTTTTTTTTTTAATTAGTTTGTTTTTAATATATTTTTTTATTTTACTTTTTATCTTACTTTTTGTTTTACTTTTATATATTTTACTTATTTTATTTTTTTTAATTTTATTTTATTTCAAACAATTAAGTTTTTTATGCGCTATTTAAGCTTCTAACATTTATGCCAGTAAAAAATTTTAAATAGCTTGTCTTCTATGTTTCCCGGCTATCTATATATATGTCGACATTTCATAGGAACTACAGTAATCATCAGTAGACTTTGGAAATTTTTGAAAGATATTCTCAAACATTCAACTTTATATCCCAACAATCCAAATAAATTGCTGAGAATTTAAAAAGAAAAATGCTCTAATAATATCCGTCAAAACACAAAAAACAAGCTTTTCTATTTATAAACGTCTCTAACATTTCTTTACACCTTTCAAACAAATGAACAACCGTTGGTTGCTACGATTTGCTTTTTGAAAGTATCGAAAAGTATCATAATTTTATTTTTTATTTTATTATGTTTTTAATTTTTTTTTTAATATTTTATTTTGATTTATTTTTGAATTTTATTTTATTAATTTTATTTTTTTATATTACTTGTATGTATTAATGTTAAATAGTCGAACTTATTTTTAATATTTCTTATATCGACACATTCACAAAAATGGCATACGTATATGATATTTTTGAGAATGTGTTAGAAGAAACAGCACACGTAGACGAAACTTTCGGTCATTTTCTTCATATTGCCCTTAATAACTTGATAGAAAGTTGTGACCTATGTTTCGGTCAACAATGTCGGTCAAATGACGGGTCATTTGACCGTCACTGTTCTTGTAGGGATGATGGGTTGGTATCATTCGTCTAGCTCAAGCTCAATCCTGGTTAAAGCCAAGAAATATTTTTATTTTTAATTACAACAATAATTGCCGCGATCAATAACTCTTGATCAAAGAAGACAGGAAAAAATAATTGAATACACTAAAGCTGGGCGACAACTAGCTGTTTCACAGTCGCTACACTGCTCATCAGCACCCACTAGGATTCGAACTCAGAACCATGTAAACATGATGTATTTTTAATACGGCCGCTTAACCAACTTAGCCACTGAGCTCTTATTTATTTTTTCTTGGCTTTAGCCAGGATTGAACTTGAGCTAGACGAATGATACCAACCCATCATATAAGAAATATTTTTATATTATTTTTTTATTTTATTCTTTATTTTATTTGATATATTATTATTTTTTATTACTTCACTTCACTTTTTTAATTTTTTTATTTCTTATTTTCTTTTACTCTATTTCTTATTTTCTTTTACTTTTTACGCTTTATTTTATCAATTGTGTTTTATTCACTACATTAGCTTCTAACTTTGATACCAATCAAAAAATTATAAACAGCTTGTTTTCTATGTTAAGGTGTAAACTTATGTTAGAGACATATATAAATGAAAAAGATTGTTTTCGTTGGTCGTTTTAAATTCTGAATAATTCATTTAGATTGTTTAGATATAAAGTTGAATTTTAGAGAATATCTTTCAATAATTTCCACAGTCTACTAATGATTAGGATAGCTACTATGAAATGTCGACATGTAGATAGCTGGTAAACATAGAAAACAAGCTGTTTACAATTTTATTTTATTTTATTTGCTGTATTTTATTTTTTTATTTTGTTTACATTATTTTATTTTTTATTTCATTTCTTATTTTATTCTTTATTTTATTTGATATATTATTTTTTATTATATTTTATTTCGTTTATTTTATTTACTTAATTTTATTTTATTTATAAGTGTAAGTCTCGTGGGCTGCACTTCTCCCTCAGGCAACACAACGGGACCAAAAGGACCCAAGTGGGCTGGTTTCATGAAACTGGCGGCCTGTACAACCTAACCTAACCTAATTTTATTTTATTTTTATATTTACCTTATTTTATTTTGTTTTTTTTTCTTTTTTTTTTGCTTGCTGAAGTTTTTGTTTTATTTATTTTTTTAAACATTGTATTTAATTCATTTTAATTTACTTTTTTTTTGTCTTGTTTTATGTATTTTTTTATTATACTAGCTGACCCGGTCCGATTTGCTGGCTCTAAGCAAACATTAGTGTTGTATTACCACACGATATAATTGAGTTTTTAACGAAATTTATTAATTGGTGGTGCAACATGAAAATTGGATCGCAGACCGCAGAGAATAAATAAATTTCTCAATTTGAAAATAATTTCCCCTTTTTGTTGAGAATGTTTTTCAATTTGTTTTTCGTTTGAGAAAACGTTTGATTTCAAATCATTCTCAATTTGAAATCAAACCTTAGTGTTTGTTGGGATATTACAGTTTCTGACTATTATGTTTTTGCCTTCTCCAGTAAAGTTGCAGTTATGTTAGTTTTATATAAGTACAGTGGACTTCTAATAGTACGAATTATATATCAGACCTTTTTGTAATGTTGGAAAATTCGTATCATCCGTACACATATTTTGCTTTCTTTTGTGATATAAAATAACACGTGATTTAATAAAAATTTCTTTAAATACAAAACAAACATTTACACATGAAAAGTATTTATTTTATATGAAAATCACTCAAAAAATTGAGTAACTTTCATACAAATTTTCTAGACAAGTTGCTTGTGTGTGTTCTATGAACAGCACATAAGACTAATCAACAGATTTTGAATTAGGTTTGGTTACGGTGATGGAAAAAAAATTGCATATTTTCTTAAATTTTTATTTACTTTTACATAAATAAAAAGAGTAACTACATTTCTACTACATTTTAATACATTTCTACTACGAAACAAAGAAAAAAATACTATCAAATCCTAATATTATTTTAATATTTGATTGAAGCTCCATTCATATTTAACACCTCTTGGCAACCCCGCGGCATGTAGCCCACAAGGTTTAGGGAAACGCTCGGCGAAATGGAATTCCATGCTTCCTGAATTTGTTCCCATTTGAACGTTTATGGCCCCAATTCGCTTTTTTAGGACTCCCCAGAGGTGTTCAATAGGATACAGGACTGGTGACTGCGATGGCCACTCTAATACCGGCGCATCGTTATTGACAAACCACGACTTGACTTAACACTTCTTTCAGAGTATTTGAGATCGATGTCCTGCATAAAATACCCATTTCAAGGGCAAATGGAAGCATTTTATTTTTAAGATCTATAATTAATCACTGGCGGTAATTTTCACTTGTACTAATGAAATAGGACCAACACCAGACGCAGAAAAACATCCCCAAATCATTCAAGGAACTGCCACTTTGTTTGACGTTCTCTTTTGTGTATTTTGGGACGTATTCTTTATTTGCCGGATGCCGAACATATTTTATTTTCGTTTTATCTGACTTTTTCTACGTTTGGCAGTTCAGATGTTGTTTGGCAAATTGTACTATATTTTGTACCTATTTTTTTTTTTTTTTTTTGCATAAAATAGGTACATTTTTTGGCGTACGACCCATAAGTCCAGCTTGCTGCAACCTGTTTCATATAGTGCTACTCGTCACAGATTCATTTTGAATTAAACTTGAGGACTTTTTAGGGTACCGCACTAAAATTTGGTCGTATCGTGTGGAAGTTTAACGTTTTCTTTCACGGGTTTCTGGGTTTTTTTTTCTTTTTTTGTAATGAAGAGCATTATATACTTTATACCTGGAACAGTGTAGAGCCTGAGCAATTTTTCTTTTAATTTTAAGATCACTTTTCTTTAGGAATCTATAGTATGAAAACAACGAAGCATTTTTTTTTTTTTCAATTTTACATAACACGATTGTAAATTAAAAAGTTTTTGAATAAGGCAATCATTCTTTATTGGCTTGAATTTATTAAATTTTAATTTTACAGCAAAAAAGAAAACAAATCGGCGATTTCAAAGCACTACACGCAATTTTATCTATACGTTGTTATTATTTATTCCAACTAAAATAAGGAGATTTTTATTTTTCTTTGAGTTAAAAAGTAATTAACGAGAAACATATATAGATATACATAATTGAATGGTTGACAATATCTTTCAGAAGTTTCCAAGCTACCTGATGATTAGGGTAACTCCCTTGAAATTTCGTCATATAGAGCGCTATGAAACAAAAGACAAGCTGTTTAAATTTTTTTGAATTTTAACAGCATATATCGCTCCTTAATTGCAACAGTCATATCTAAAAAAAATTAGCTTTTCGAATTAACAATGCAGAATTGTTAACAGTTCTACCTTGTATATTGTGCCAAAATTTTACTTAAATTACCTTTAAACTGTTTCCCTTAGGAGATAATTTCTAAAAAAAATGTCTAAGACGTTTGTGGAAACTAAAAATTTGAAATGTATTTTTCTCGAAACAAGCTTTTTTGCGTTATGACTACGTTGCAATAAAGGAGCGATATGTTTTAATAAAATTAAATGTTTAACAGTAACAAACTTATTAATTTCCAGTGGAGTACGAGTTAAAATTAAAAAGTAGTGATGGCACCCGACATTTGAAAATTTAGTTGAGGTGTTCTTAAAACTAGACTTGAATAATTCTAATTATATATGGTTCAAATCCAATTCAAATCATTTTATAAATGATTCCATTATGATAAGCTTGATCAAAAGCTTTTTTACATCAAGAGAAATGACAATGGTACAGAGGTTCAATTCGTCGCATAGTTGTCGGCGGCGGCGGCTGGGCCAAAAAAGGTCGGCGGCGGCTAAAAGCCGGCTGTAGCCGACATATGTGCCTTTTTTTTGCATACATGTGGTAATATTTTAATTTATTATGTCAAAATATTGTTTAAAAAAGTACGCATTTAGACAAATACCTCCTTCACTATTTTCTATCTAAATTCATAAAAATGATAAGCTAATTATATAAAAACTTTTGTTGTACAAATTTACTAAATATCGCTGATTTACTCAAACGACGTCATAATTCAATATATAAACATAATTATTTCGACTCAACAATGCAAATTTGTTAACAATACTATCCTTTGTAGTGTTCAATAAACTTATTCAAACTTTTAGGAGCTATTTTGTAAACGTACATATTTTCTAAGACGAGTATGGAAATTAAAAATATAATATGTTTTTTTTTAAACTATGGTTTTTGAGTTATGAGGTTTTTTTCACTTATTATTAACAAATATTTTGGAAAAGAAATAAATAACATTAGGTGGCTCAATTTATTTACACAAAACTGAATTTAAATAACAATATGTGGCTCAAATTAATTAAGATTTTAGAAAAAGTAAGCTTATAGCAATCTGTCACCTGAAAAATATCGGATCTTTTCTAATAAAATACCATAAAGCCAAATAATTTCCAAGGTGACACTAAATATATTGTAACAAGGAACTGATTGTGGTATGATTATACTGTCAAACTCTTACATGCAATACAAAAAACTGTATAAAATACTAACACTAAGTTTACACGTGCAAGTAACTTGTTACAAGTAGCGTGTACATATTAACAACCAATACATCGAAAAAAATAATAAAAACACTTGCAATTTGCACGATTGTTTACACACGCAAGTGCAACTTCATTTTCAAAATGTCGTCGAAGACAAACGTTGTACGCCTTTGTACTACATGCGCTTTTGATGTCTGTGCTGCCAAAGTTTTAGCCTAGCAATATTACAGGGGAATTATATTAAGTACATAAATTTTTCACAATATAAATAATAAATTTGTAATCCAAAGAAAAAATAAGTTATAGATGTTTATTTATTTTTGTGTTTTTATATTATGTTTTCGGCATATAACTAAAAATATTAAAATTTTAAAAATTTTCATTGAAAAATACCTATTAAAGTGAAAATGAAATATCTATGGGCAACACTGTTTGTTTCTGCTTGCATGCAAGTGAAAAAATCACTGCCAACCAAAATCAGTTGCAAGTGAGGCTACTACTTGCAGGTGTGTGTATGTATTAGTAAAAAAATGGTAATGTATTGGGTTTTTTGCACTTGCACTTGCGTGTGTAAACATTAAGTTAAACAAAAGTTTGAGGTCACAGATTTTGACAGTGACAAAAAGTCATTATGCTGCTACGAATATGACTGAAACTTGTAGAGCTAAGTGCCAGGTCAAACACAGCAACTTTAGTTGGGCAATTCTTAACTTTATAGAAGCTTTCGGTGAGGGGAATAAGAAGGGAAAAAGAATTGCCGGTAATCAGCAGTTCCTTATTTTTCTCTCATGTGTGTATGTGCATATACAATGTAAATTGTATGAAATAAAAGATAGAGAAAGCTCAAGAATTGCCGAAAAAAGTTTTTTTGTGTGGACAAGAAAGCAATTCCAAAAGAAAATTGCTAAAAAGTACGGGAAAAAATCGGCTCAAGCTGTCGATTATGTAAATACGGCGGCCGAAAATAAGCCGATTTCAGCCGCCATAACGGCGGCGGCTGGACAAAGTAAAACAAGACCGGCGGCGGCTCAAAGCCGGCTGTCAGCCACACGAATTGAACCTCTGCAATGGTACACTTTTTTTCTCCTGAATTTTTCTCCACATCGTTATAAAATTAACGTTGCTTACGTCAAAATTATTTTGGGATATTGGAATTGGAGCAATTTCCAAGCTTTAGTAAAGTATCCATTATTTATGCAATTATTAAAAATAATTACCAAATATCTAAATTGCAAAATTTTCAAATATTATAAACATTTGTGGACTCTACTGTTATTAGTAATAACATATATAAAATATCTTATTCGCTAAAAAAAAAAAAACGTTTTTGGTATAATTTTGCTAGCTAAGACTTATTGCATTTTATTTACTATAGAATACCCAGTGAAATAAATTTTTCTTTCGTACTGTATAAAATTCGTGGAAACGAAGATTTATACTATTGGATGTCCACTGTATAGATTTGAAATTTTCCAAATAATAAATAGATCTTATACAAAAAGAAATTCGAGAAAAATCGGCCATGAAAACGACAATTCTAGAAGCAATTAACACGACGAACATATCACATTTCACATTTCTTCTAAATTGTGTCTAATACTCAAATATAAATTTTAAAAAATAAAATTCCAAGTGGATTTGTATATTTTTCATTTAAATCGTTTTTCACCAACACAAAGACGGATTCAGTTTTACGCATATCGAAATATGGGTGTAATGTTTTACCCAGCTCAGTCCCAAAAGCAATTTTGTGCATGATTATGAAGAAATATAAATATGTACAAGATTATGAAGAAATATAAATATGTGCATCCAAAAATACGCACATGAGGATACACGTAAGTGGCATATATTATGAATCTTCAAATATTTTTACATATAGACACATGGTAAGCAAAGAAGTGGGATGGCCACCAACAAAATTTTCATGTTCTCACCTGTCAATAAATTGCTCATCAGTTCCTGGAAGAGGTTGTAAAACAAATTGCATTGATGTCATCTTCGGTCGTTAATAAACTTTTATAAACGTTTAGCACAATTTCATTGATTTGTATTCTACGTCTACGAAAAATTTCATTCAAGAAAAATAAGTTTTTCAAAGTATAACACTAGGAAATGTATGAAGAAATCACGAGAGATTCGTTGTCACCAAAGTACTTTTTACCTTCGCACAGTTGTAAAAAGCTTTACTACTTCCAATACAAGTTTTTCTAAAATGGTTTTGTATATATTTCTATTCAACCGAATACTTTTATTTTAGTTCAAATCAATTATTTATAAATTCCTTTTTCTGTTAAGCTGAAAATATATAAAAACAATTAAAAACTTATTAAGCAATTGCGCCTAAAGACTTTATATTACAACCGTTAATCAAGCACATGCTTGAACGTTTTGCTACAAACAGTATTGCCAAGTATTCATCTTCGACGTTCACATGAGCAATTTTCTTACCTAGTGTCTACCATTGCGATTAACCTGAAATAATATCTGACATAAAGTCGACAGAATGAGAGAACGAATTTCTTTATGTCCATTTTAATATCTAACAAGGAGTACACGTATTTTTGTTAATCTTATAAGAATTCATATATCATTGAACACCGAGAAGAAAATACATCTTTGCGATCAATAGGATCTTACACTTAGTTTACACGTGGAAGTAACTTGTTACAAGTTGCGTGTGCATATTAACAACCAATACATCGGAAAAAATAATAAAAACACTTGCAATTTGCACGATTGTTTACACACGCAGTTGTAAGTTCATTTTCAAAATGTCGTCGAAGACAAACGTTGTACGCCTTTTTACTACATGCGCTTTTAATGTCTGTGCTGCCAAAGTTTTAGCATAGCAATATTACAGGGGCATTTCATTATGTACAAAAATTTTTCACAATATAAATAATAAATTTGTATTCCAAATAAAAATACGTTATAGATGTTTATTTATTTTTATGTTTTCGGTATATAACTAGAAACATTAATATTTTAAAAACTTTTCCTTGAAAAATACCCATTAAAGTTAAAATGAATTATCTATGGGCAGCATTGTTTGTTTCTGCTTGCATGCAAGTGAAAAAATCACTGCCAACCAAAATCAGTTGCAAGTGAGGCTACTACTTGCAGGTGTATGAATGTATTAGTAAAAAATGGGAATGTATTGGGTTTTTTGCACTTGTGTAAACATTCAGTTATATGAATATGCCCATTTTGCACAAAATAAACCACTTATAGTATATTTTTAATGCATAAAAACAAATTATTTTCTATTTAAAATGTTTTTTTAAAAGATAGTTTGCAAAACTACTAATCGATTATATTACAATGGCGTCTTTTTGTAAACAAATACACACACGCACAATCGCTTTCTTGACAGCTCTTATTATAAGATCATTGTCATGAGATTTCTCATAAGAACGCTCTTCAAAAAATTATTATAAGACTACGATGTCACTGATTTTAAGTATACACGTAACAGAATTCTCTCTGCGATTGAATTTGACGTTCTCATCTCAGATATTATCGCAGGTATGGACACTAAGTTACATGTTGAAGACAATAACAGCCAGTTTACCAATTTTGAAAGAAAATGAATGCGAAAGAAAACTAGTCACTGGGCAATAACAGACTAGAACAATTATTCTGTAGCTTGTTGGCGAAAGGGGGAGATGAAAGTGATATTTTATCGGCATAATTTCTTATGTCTGACTGGGCGAATGCGAACTGCCTTGCAATAAATAAATCCTCTGAAAACAAAGGCTATGCTATTTTTTTCTTCGTGGCTATTTTGTCGCAACTTAAATATCAATATTTCTAGCTGTCCTATTGAATTTGTCAGTCATCATAGATGTTTAGGTGTTCTTATTGATGACCAACTTAAATTTGAGCCTCACATTAATATGGTTCATCAGAAAGTGTCTTTTGCACAGCGGAGGATTTATTCCTCGAATATTTATCTACTATTCTCGGTTAAGTGGCATCTTGATGATGCCTTTCATCTTATACGGACTAGAAGTTGTATCGGGTACTATTTCCACTAATCTAGTGAAGCTGGGTAGGGTCGTGAATTCTATTGTTAGATATGATTTTCTGCTCGCACGTTGAACATGTGCCTGATTTCGTGGTTAAATTTTTAAATGGGTTTTGTGTACTTATACATGTTGTAGAAAAAATCAACTGGTACAACTGCAGGAATATGAGCCTCTGCTCATTGTTTCATTAAATTTATTTATGATTGTATCTTTTATGATATTGTTCTGTGCAAAAAAAAAAAATCAGGGCAAAAAGTAATATAGCCTTCAACGAGCTGAAGATTTAAATTGTAGCTGTTTACTATGCTGCTGCCGTTTCTAAAATAATTAAGTAGCCGACAATTTTAGTCGGTAGTTTGTTATATTGAATGCTATAAGCTGTGTCCACATTTTTTAAATAAAAAATGGCATAAAATGATAGCATTTGGCAGAAATAAATATTAAAAAGAAATATTCAAATTTAAAGTGGTTTACATACAGTATATTATAGGTCATTTACAATTACCCAATACCTAGTAGATTTGAATGAAAATCTTTATCAAAATATTAAGTGTTTACACTTTCGTTTTTTGACATCTTGCAAGATTTCATTTTCATAAAATATTTTTTTGCATATGGTTGGATATCATAATCTAAAAGTTGGATATCATAATCTAAAAGTGTAGCGTTTTTTATTGCAATGTAGTATTTTCAAGTACTGTTGTGAACAAAATCAAAGTTTCGTAATAGAGGTATCCTATGTAGGTATTTTAATTTTTTTACTAATACATTCATACAGCTGCAAGTTGTGAGCTGACTTGCAAGTGATTTTAATTGCCGGTGATTTTTTCACTTGCATGCTAAAAGCAACAAACAGTGATGTCCATATATATTTAATTTTTCAAGGAAACGTTTTTAAAATATTAATATTTTTAGTTATATGCCGAAAACATTATATAAAACAAAAGTAAATAAACAAACACAACTTATTTTTTATTTGGAATATAAATTTATATATAGTGAAAAAGATATATAAAATATAATTCCCCTGTAAAGGTAAGAACTCTGTTTAAAACTGCGGAAAATGTTGAGCGACATTAATTTTTTCAGGCGGAAAAAATTACACAAAATATGACGGCTATCTCGTGTTTTGAATAGCATTTACGTTTTTATTGTTTTTAAGTATACTACAATTGTTTTATAAAAGTAAAAAAAAAAATTATATAAGGCATTCCTTGAAAATTTTGCACGAAATAAAGCCAACTTGCTTCATGTGTTTTCGCACGAGAAAATAGAGTACAAATCTTGCAACATTTGTCCATCAACTCTCTACGCATATTTTTTATGTATGCACTTTGACAACATTCCACGTGAAATACCAATCACAATACCGGGCTTTAGATAAATAACAGTTGAAAAATGTAGAGGTCATTACGGCTTTACGTGCAGTCTACACCTAACTTGAAGTTATAAGCAAACATTTTTTCTATAAGTACTTGATTATAATCTAAATGAATGCAAATACGAAGGAACAATATAGAAAAGAAGTAACCATAAAAAATTAAGTTTCTTATGGAATATAGCGTTGAGACAAAAAATATAAAAGAAGTTTTATATATATTTTGTAAAAAATACGACTATAAAACTCCGCAACGGCTACTGCAGAGTATTTAGCACTTTCTTCGCCACTATAGTTGGTAATAATAATGCTAAAGCATTGGAACCTTAATTTAATAGCAAATGCACTATCTAAGCCAAAATAATCAATAAAATCAAAAGTAGAGTAGACGAAACACATCAAATGTTTTTACCTACAATTATATGATCGAGAGTTTTTTCTCATTCATACCATTTTTTCTTTTTGGAACAAATTTTGTGCCCTACCGTTCATGTTGCAGTGAAGTTCTGACCTATGCTTCTTTGCTACACCATGGCTTTTCTTACATTAACTCACCATGTTTTTTTTTTAATTATTTGATGCAACAGTTCCTATTATCAATATTTTATTTAATAAATCAGAACTTTAAATTATGCATAACAATATTTATTTGTAAAGCCAAATATATTTATAAATTTAGCTTTAAAAAATAAAATAATTTCAAAGCGTACAAAATTGAGTCTAACAGAACCCTTAAATGCATAAATTCAATATTGCTTAATTCTCACTTTACGACACTGTCTTCATTTGATAGAGCCGATTGCACAAATTCATTACAGAGTCCACCAACAGATGAAGGCTATTATAAATCGTACGATATATTAATTAAAACATAGGTAAATAGGTCCTTTTTGTTTTTTTATACAATGTTTAATGTATTTTTTCAATATTTCGTCTTCCTTTGAAAGACTTCTTCAGGAAAATTGGTTTTTTTGTGTGTAAATTCAATACAAAATTTGAATTCAAGAAAGAAAACAACACAGGTAAATAGTATTATATTTTTTTTGCTTACAATTTCTTACGTCAAACAGGCTGGACTATTTTTGTTTCTTTATTTTTTTATATATACATACATATAATACAAGTTAATAATATTGAAATACAAATAAATTTTAATAAATTGACCTTTTAAATTTTACAAATGAATTAAAAATAACCTAATGCCAAATTGAATTCGAAATTAAAAACGTTTCACATACCACTGGAAACGCTTTGACATGTTTTTCTCAAAACAAGTGTTTTCCTTTGTAGTTGAAACATGCTATAACTTGAAGTTAGTGTTTTCATACCAGGTAGAGATCACACTTTAGTAAAGTTTACGAAATTTTACTGTTTTTCTATTCCAGTGCTTTTTTCTGAGAGGAGAGTTTATTGACAGTAACTCTTACTTGGGGTCTCCATGCGCAATAAGCTTGGAAATAATTATGTTCTCAGCTGTCAAATTCTATTGCCAACACCATATGTTCACGTGTGGATCGGAAAAACATTTATTTGCAAATACATTGCGAAACAGTTGTTAACACTTTTTTGAAGAAATAATGTTCAACATAAACTGTCAAATCTTGTTGTATTTTCTTCAACATTTGTTGTTCGGGTATAAAAAAAACTTGTGATTATGGAATAAATATAAATCTGTTTAAATTAAAAATAAAAAAGATAAATATGTGTAATTGATTATGTATCAAGTGAATATATATTCAGACCAATTATGAATATTCTCACGGAATTTATATCTCACGGAATTTACTCCTCTCGGAATTTATTTCTCAGGTACTTTTCTGAATTCTCAAGTACTCTTCTGAATTCAAACTAAAGTGAAAAGCTCAATTTTCGTTAACTTGCCACTAGGAATTGGAGACTTAATCACTTTTTAGTATTTTCAGTAAATGGAGAGAAGGAAATAATACAAAACATCATACTTACTTTTTGTTCATAATTGGAGAAAAGTGAAAAAACTCCCAAGGAATTTTCATTTGTAAATCGGCTGATTTTATTATAAATATAATATAACAGCCAGTTTACCAATTTCGAATGAAAACTAATGCGAAAGAAAGGTAGTCACTCACATTCGAATCAATTTGGGTTTGTCTATCTCACTATTATTCGTTCGCATATTCTATGCATTTTCATTGAGTTTTGACAGATCGCTCGCATAGAAAAAAGTTAGACGAACCCAAATCAATTTTCTTTCGCTTAGATTGCGTAAATTATAAAAATTTTATTTATTTATTGCAAACATGATATTTTAAATTTATAACAAATAAAATAAATTTAATATTTTAAAACAATAAATTTTCTTTGTTTTTATTTTCTAAATTTACATTATTTTATTATAATTATTAATATATTTTACATTTAAGTACATCTTCCGTACTAACATTTTATTTTACATTTAAGTATTTCTTTCGTACTAACAAAACCATTCGGGGCGAAGTTTTTAAGTTCATAAGCTTGAACAGGAACATATTTTTGCTGTTATTCTGCTGACGCTATTTCATATGGTCGAAAATAAATATTTCGCGTGCAGTTATAATTCGCTAACCCCCTGTCTAGATTAGCAATAAATATGTTCGCAATAAAGCAATAACGCCGGCAGAACAACGGTACAAAATTGCTCATTGCTTTACTTATGTGAAAGGTATGGGAACACGTATGTATGACAACTCATAATTACAAAAAAATCGAATAGGAAAGTTCAGTGCAAAAAGCAAAATTTTATTGCAAAAAATGTGCAAAATAACTTAAAATTTTATTTTTTCTGGACTTTTACTTTATTTACTGTTTGTACTGCGTTAATACTTTGCAAACACCCTCAATGCACCAATCTATTAAAAGAAAACACTTTATTTTAAATAATAAGAATTAAATTAATAATTTTCGCAAAAGAAAAATTTACTAAAATTATTCGCAAGAAGATGTTAAAATAAAAGCATGAACCTTATAAACATGAGTATATATGTATTTTACCACGATGCAATGCTTTTCTTTACGTGTATATTTTATTAGGTGCCTTTTGCACACATGGATAATTTAGTAACAAAATATTTTAACTCAAATAATACAGAAATATCAACACTGAAATGCGGCCGTTGACATTTCTATTTAACACACCAGACGAAAAATGATAGTGTGTGTGTGAATATAAAGATGCCAGACGATGGATAGTTTTCTTCTGTAATTAATTCCAAACTTTATATTATATTATATTGGGTATTTAGCTAAAATATATTTAGTCATATTTCAAAACTATAATATCGATTATAGCATAAAAAATTATACGAACTGGACTTAATTTGCGATCAATTCCTTTGAAGACTATGTCGGTCTGGCAGCACTTTAGTATGCAACAAAAAGCAAAATGGTTGTTCTTTATTCTGAAGGAGGAGGAGAAATATAATATAATAAGAAAGAATTGAAAATACACCACAGTCCAGTCTAGCAATTATTGATAAAAAGTTTTAATAGATATTTTATTTGTGTTTAAAACCAATTGTGTTTTTAGATATAAATTTTAAGAGGTAAAATACATTGAAAATATTTGTGAATGAAAAGGCAAATAGTTGTTAAAATTCGATTTTCAATTTGCAGCAAAGTTCGCTGAATTCTACAGCAAATGTCATCAGGCGTGTCAGATCAGGTAATTGCCATTGAATTTGTGTATTTAGTGGTGCCTAAAAGGCAATCAAACTTGCGATTAAAGTTACCAAGAACTCGCTAAATTTATTTTCTTTCGTTTGGAAAGTTTAAGTTGTAATAAATTAATATATATTTTTTATTTTAGATGAAAGTACCCGGAAATACAGGTAATGTAAAAACAAGCAAAAAGATTTCCATCTTCGTTGTTACCTTTGTCGACGTAATTACAACTTTTTTTGCTTTGTGAACTATGCCTGCAGTGTGAGAAACATGACTTGACCTGTGAAAATTGCTTCATAACAATTTTTATTCGTCAAAATGTGCATAAACTTCTTTCTGACAAAAAATTTCCTAATTTGAATGTGTTAATATATATGTATACTTTTATTAAAATGCATATGTTCAATTATTTAAGTGTAAAATTTACTAAGTATTTTTGAAATTAATGTTTCAATATTTGATTTTAGTATCTATACTTTATTTTTTTCTTTCTTTAATTTCTTATTGTTCTGTTAAGCAAAAAATGTCGAGGAACGAAATATACCCTGGAGCCAGCAGGTGGATGAAGCTGCTTCTTATGAAAATCTAGCTTCTCCAATTAACGAAGAAAATTCCTCTGGTATGAGATATACATATAAATATATACTTATGTACTTATTAGTAAATAATTCATACATTTTCGGTTTGTCTTTTTGTATGCTTTTGTATTGTAGCTGCCAATCAAAACTCGTCTATGCAGTTTCAGTATCCACCATTTAATGCTAAGGAAAATCAAAACAACGCGGTTCCTTGGAGTAATTACAAATCTCGTAAATCAAGCAATCATTCAACATCCAATTATGGTAAGGAAATAATAAAACTTATTTTATTATAAAACATTGATTCTATTTGTTATGTTGGACTATATGTATGTATGTATTCAAGCTTATTTTTCATCAGTTTTTTTTATCCGAAAGTACTTTATACCTATTAATATTTTAAAAACATCTTTTGTTATTAGACGATTTTGTGAATTTAACTTTGGCACCTACATCTTTTATGTTGGTTGTATAAAAAAATTAATTCTTATTTCGATATTTCGCTAACAGTTTGTTGGCAGCGGTATACTAACTTTTTTTTTTTTTTTCTTGGACCAGTACTACATATACAGTGCATTGTACTGGAACTAGGAAAATATTTTATGGAGAGGAGGTGGACCTATCAATAACAACACGGAAAGTCAAAATAAACGTTATCACATCGTTTAAAATGTTGGAATTAAACTGGATAGCAATATTTGGTGTACAGGCCGCTGTACTCCCAGTATAACCTGTAGTTTTCAATCTCACTTGGGTCCTAAATTTGATTAGCAAACTTTTGGCGAAATATCGAAATAAAAATTATAAAATTTTTTGTAAAAAAGCAAAAACCTATAGCTGCAAACGTTAAATTTATTTCACGGAAAAAGATCGAAAAATATTAAATTTTACGAGTAAACTGAATCAGTCAGAGGAAAGCACTGGGTTTGAACGGTCTTGTCTGTAAATATAAAAATAGGATATTCCATTCACAAGCTCGCATTATCAGCGTATTCGTTGTCTAATTGTCTAATAATACAAGTATTGTATACATATATTGTTGCTCATTTTTATTTAAAAATATGTTCTTATCACCTCGTCTACAATTGCGTTTAGCTCTGATATACAGAGAGGACTCTGGCAAAATAAGAACATGAATTTCTTCATGTTTCTCTCCATATCGTTCAAGTCGTAAACATGTTTCTATTAATCTTGTAAAACTTAAACTCACAGCTGAGAAAAAAATTCCGCGATTAATAGGAATTTACAATTTTAAAAGAAATCAGTAATTGTTTGTCATAAATACATAAACACAAATAATTTGCTGTTTATAAATGTGTTTTAATAAATATTTTGTAAAACTAATAATCCACAGATTTAGAATGGTGTCTCTGCACACAAATGCATATGCAATAGTTTTTGTGAGAGTTCTTATAAAGACTCCATAATCAGGGCTGCCAGAAAGAATATGCAAGAAATCTTCAATATCCCGATAATTTTTGAAAATATCGTAAAAAAACCCGGATTCTAAAAGCACCAAATTATTAGTATATTTTAAATTTTTATTTAAAAATATAACAGATTTTTAAAGCAAAATCTTGTTCTTAAATTTGTATATCCGCAAAAAATATATAAATTTGCTCATTTTATAAAAAAATTTAGTTTTTAATTAATTACACTTAAAAACAAACAAAAAACACGTTTTTATACATTAAATTTTCCAAAAGTTTTAGAAAAAAAACATCTGAATTGAATAATTCCAGTAAATTGGATTTAATTACAATATCAAAGGAGTTTGAAGGATTTAATTTTAATTACTATTTGTAATAAAGAATGCCTTCAAGTGTCCCATTTTCTAAAGAGCTCCACATTATGTCCACGTTGTAGAAGACTGGGGCACTATTAGCATATTTTATAATAATTTTGAATATATTGAAAACACTCGGATTTCAATTAATTTTTTGTTTTGCAAAAATTGCATACATTTTTTCTTAGTTTGTAAAAAATGTTTCAAAATCTAAAAAAAAGCTCTATACTCGGGATCCAGACCGTGTTTTTCATATTTATTTATAAAATGAAGAATTTCTGAAGGCAAATTGCTGTTGTAATTTACAATATTTGATTACGCAATTCAATGCCAAAAATTTACACAAGTAAAAAAATGTAAGTTTCTTACATTTTTATAGAGCTCTTAATGATATAATGTATGTTTTTTCTTGTTGCCAATTATTTTTGTCAGAGGATAATTTTTTAACACAGACAAAATACCTGTTTTTTGCATTGGTGTCAAGTTGCATTTACTTATGTAGATAATGTTGCTATTTTCGTATAGCAAAAATCATCATTATTAGGTAAAAAGTCGTCAAATCATCATGTTGCTAAATTTGGAAATGAAAATCGTCAAAATGACGATATTATCGTCCAATCTGGCAGCTTTGTCCATAATGCATACGATGATAGATGAAACAAAACAAAAAAGTGTGTAAATATACTTATCTCTTTCATTTTTTCTCTCCGCACTTTGTTTTTTTTCGTAAACAAAGATTTTTGTAACCTCGAAGGCATACATACATACCTAAAGAGGATAAATCAATAACTCACTTTTACTGTTTCAAAACCCAGATTTTCTAGTAGGTTCACAAATTAAATTTGACAAAGTTGTCAAGTACCCATTGGAAATATGTGTCATGTGACTTGGAAACCAGGCAAATGGCGCTAAAAACCGTAATCATGCTGAACGCGAGAGGATCATATACCCAAAGACCATGGGGACATGCCAATATACTTGAGATTCAAAAGGACCTGGTCCTTGATCTAGTTGACTACTGCTTCCTAAAACCAAAACCTTGAGAGAAACTCAAGGAGTATTGGCTATCAAATCCAGGAATCTTCTTTAGAATTTGGATCCTTCTATGTTTACGTGGACGGATCTAGAAGGGAAGAAAGGGTTCAAAAAAATTCAACACTAAAACATTCTTCAGACTACCGGGCGGATGTAGTGTCCTTCAAGCTGAAATATCGGCTATAAATAAAGCGGCTAGATGGCTAACGTTTAAGAAGATATTCGACAGAGATATCATGACAATAACGGACAACAAGCTTGACATCAATACTCTGATTGGAATATACGACATGCGGGAATGGGAATGCGGGACATCTTTAAACAAGATGGCGGGACATTCAGACTTAACCCTAAAATGGGTACAATATCTCTAACGCATTTTGCCAAAAAAGGGACAACCCTAGAGAATAGGGACATTGATCCATTTTGCAGATAACCCTT
Source organism: Thecocarcelia acutangulata (assembly GCA_914767995.1). Classification (NCBI taxonomy): domain Eukaryota; kingdom Metazoa; phylum Arthropoda; class Insecta; order Diptera; family Tachinidae; genus Thecocarcelia; species Thecocarcelia acutangulata. The sequence goes on along the minus strand of OU612094.1, from coordinate 58,402,884 downwards.
AGCAGCGTGCTGGAAAAGAATAAAGCTTCAAACGCCGGAATGTGCCCAAAAATATGCCTCACAGAGACAACATTCCTTATATCAAAGAACCTGTGGCTGTACATTAACTTTAAGAGACCAAAGGAGCTCTTAAACATCCCAGATCTCAATTTAGAGTCGCTGTAGTAGTCAACGTATGGGAACCATGCCAGGAGACTGGCCTTACCTTATAATAACTTCTGCAGAAGTTGTCAAGACGAAGACGTAGAGGAGACGATTCTTCACGGCCTCGGAATATGCCCGGCAATGGGGCACCACCGCCTAAGATATCTAGGCGAGCGGAGCTTAAATAGCTTATGTCTGGTCTCGGACAATCTTACCGCGCTAGCCTCTTTCAAAGGCAGTAGCAGATGGCTAGTAAAATAGCATGTAACGCCACACTAAGCGGTTTCTTATCCTTGTCCTCCCAATAACCACTTCATCCCTCTTTTTTCTATTTCACCTCTCTATGCTCAGGCAAACACGAAGGGAATAAATAAGGACTCAAGTGAGCTGGAGAACTTAGGAATACTAAGGAATCCAGCGGTCTGCCTGCATAACCTATTACAAACGCTCTTGCAAGCTGTTTTTTTTTTCGTTTTTAGAGAATTTTCATTTTTTCTACTCTCACATTTATAACAACCAGTATGTGGATTCTGTATTGTAGTAACAGCGTTGTCAACTATTTGTAACCCAAAAGCTCCGTGACTTGATCAAAAATCGCTAAAAAAAAAAACCGCCATACTACTCGTATACATATTCTTTTACTTTAAAAAAATATTTACTATTACGACAGAACCTACGAAATGAAGACATTTAGAAAGCTAGGAACCAGAAAAACAAAATGTGTGTATATATGGATGCATATAAATATTAATAGATAATAATGTCTTTCTGAATATCACTAAATTTCTTTTAATTCATTATTTTTCAGTACATTTAAAATTGTTTTCACAGCAAACTTTCATATCATAAATATCTCAGAAAATATCATTATTTTAATACAGAGTCAGTATATGTTTCTACATCACTAGAATTTACTATCAACTTTTTAAGATTGTAAACGAGTAAGTGTATAAGAAAGCGCTAGTTTAGCGTATTTTTTGAGGTGATTTTGAGGCGGATTTCTAATGCTGCCACATAGTCATTCTACCACGATTTTTTGCATTCCAGCAATTTTGCATAAAATATATAAATTCAAAGAGCAATTTGCTTTTTGCTCTCAGTCCGAAATTTGTCCGATCTTGTGGAACACACCTATTTCTAACGATGTGCTCTTTTTTGGTAGGTATCAGTATGAGGTGGCTCAAAATTACAGAAGGTGTTTATGTCGTTTACTATTATTATATCAAAATTTTCATTCATTCGTAGTCTAGCTTCGATAGTGAATAGTGTTTCCTTTTGAACGGAAAGTAATAAAATAAAACCGTATCATAAATAAAACGCTTTCACTATATCTCTAAAACCATATAAGATTGATAGGTAGAGGTTGCTCAGATAGCCTAAGAAACCATATTATATGTTACAGTCTGATCTCGTTATAGTTAATCATATCAAATAATACAATAAGTACGATTATTTGAAAAAGTACCAAACGGTGCGATCGGCTGTTTGCCCCGTTGAAATTATCGATTTTGCGGGTCGTTCATTTTAGTGACCGGTAAATTTCGTTCAGTTACAATATACTGATCCGTTCATTCATTTCGTTCAATCGGTCACTTTGAACCAATGGCACGCTGCCAACATTAAAATTTTCCGGTCAATTATCAACACAGCACTGGAAAATGAACAAAACAAGATAGCAAAATAAAAAATGATAAAATGATAAAAATTTTTTTTTTTTTGTTTTAAAAACAAGAAATAATTTTAAATAAAAACCATTTTGCTGTGAAATTTTGATTAGTTTCATAATCGATTTTTGTTTTATTTCAGATAATTTAAAATAATACAGAGAAAAAACAACCCCCACTTTAGTTAAACTACACAACAAAAACAAACATGAACATGACACAAAAAGGACGAAAGATATTTGAACGAAAGCTACCCAAATTGAACGGCTCACTATTGAACGAAAAGTGGTCAGTTTAATGACCGGCTCACTACGTTCAACGAGATGATCCGTTCAATTTAACCCGTTCGTTCATGAACGACACAGCTCTAGTGAGCATCGCGCGTCCGCTGCGGAGACATCTTTTACGTAATTGTACGTCAACAATTTTGTTCAAAGTTCGATATTCGGCGAATATCGCACTGTCGGAGTGCCAAGAGCGGCTGCTTATGAAATTTTAAAAAAGGATTTGAAGTTACATCTTTTTAAAATTCAAATCGTTCAAGAGCTGAAAAAAGTGACTGATTTACGCAAAAATTTTTGTAAAACGATGTTGGAGCGTTTTCGCACTGTTAACCCCATCTTTTGGAGCGGCGAGGTTTATTTTCACTTAATGGCCACGTCAACAAGCAAAACTGCCGTTACTGGTCTTCGAAAACCCGCAACCCTCGATTGCAACATCAAAAACCATTGCCCTAGGGTAATTGTTTGGTGTGCCTTATTCACGCAGGAGATAATTTTTTCTTCTTCGAAAAATTTTCAGGCCAAGCGACGAATATCTTTTGCAAATTCGACGAATTTCTTTACGAAATTCTTTTTGCCGAACCTGTTTCACCAGGGGGGGGGGGGGGGGTGACACGGCCAGAGGTGCGATGAATTTTCCCCCAGGAACAGATCAGTCGCTTTGGAGACATCACATGACCACCGAGGCCGCCCAATCTAACTCCCATAGATATTTTGTTTGTTTATGGGAGTACCTCATTTATATTTATTCCTCAATCTCTACCGGATTTAAATGAAACTATTCGTCGAGAAATCAGCTCAATGGAACCAACTTTACTGCAGCGTGTGGCGCAGAACACAAAACTCCGTTTCGTTCAACTTCCGTGAAGTTGAACGTTTTCAACTTGACGGAAGACATATGGATGGCATACTCTTTAGAAAATTACATCCGTATTTGCTTTCTATTGCTCAATGCTCTTAATAAAACGTTGTATCAATTTTTACGTTTTTGTATTTCAGCTTGAAAATATAAATCTGCTACCAGACAACCTGTACTATCTTGGGCATATGCTATTTTTTACGCCTCTCATATTATGCACCCATGTCTCGTAAAGTGTTTTTATATAAAAATAGATAAAAGCGTGAAAGCTTGCTTGATGGTTTACATTTAGTAATTGTGTTACTTTTCTTTCTTTTTTTTTGTTTCAGATAACAAAAAATACAATAAGCCTGCATTCTATAATAACTCGAAGAGAGATGAATATCAACCCAATGCGTGGGGTTCTAATAATTCTCGTAGATCTGATAATTCTTCTGGGAATTATAATAAGGTTTCAATTTTAAATTTTCGCTTTTTTTTTATTGTATTGTAACAAAATTTACATTTTTAGGGAAGACATGAAGAAAGTGGTCGATATGATAATTATAATTCAGAGAAACTGGACAACAGACCTAATGCAAATAATGTGTCAGATGAGAAAAAAATGGGTTCAGCGCCGGCGACTGCAGCACCCAAAAAGACAACATGGGCTTCGATTGCTTCACAGCCAGCCAAGCTCACATCAAGAGTGCGTTGAATAATTGAGCATTTTTTTAATAAAGTTTAGTGGTATGCTTATCGGTAAATTCTTTTTAGACAACACTTACAACTTCCAGCCACAAAAAGAAGGGTCCCGGTATGCCACCTCCGCCAATGGTGCCCGGAAAACATAATTTGGACGTGAATACTTGGGACTTGCCGAATAATAATCCGCCTCCTGTGCCGTCGCCTCCACCCCCTATTGATTTGGGGTCAAACGAAATCAATTCAGATTTTTCACCTGGAATAGGTTCCGACTTTGATTTGGGTGGTCGTTCTGATAATAGTAGTGGTCACAACAAAGGCCAAGATGTGCTTCGAGATGAGAACACGAAGCAAAATTACAACAGTAATTTTGGACGTGTACGAAGCTCACCAAATGGTCATTCGCGCAAAAATTGGTCAACACAACATCCTTTGTATCAAGGCCGACAACAAAGTGGTGGAACCACTTCAGGGCCGATTCGTAGAGGAGATGGTCATTCAAGCGCAGGGGAGAGTGCAATTAGCGGCGATGGAGGCAGTGGTGGAAACCGCCAGTCTCGTGCCAGTCGCTATAATGATCGTAGCAGCAATTATGCATCTTCCAGGCATGACTATGATAGTGGTTCTTTTGACTACCGCGAAGAAAACCGTTCTAGAGTTGCCGACGTTGATGAAAGAGCTGCCGCTGAATCACCACAAGCAGTCTTAGAGGAACTCCGGGACAAAAATAACTACAACCCGGCCGAAATTGACTTAGATAGAGCTACTTCCGCCAGGTAATGTGTGTTCGAAATTTTTTGATTGAGGCTATTAAATATGTAGATGCACCAATAAAAATACCATTCTGACCAAATTACAGGTTCTTTGTTATAAAATCTTACTCGGAGGTTGATGTTCATCGTAGTATAAAATATGAAATATGGTGCTCCACTGACCATGGAAACAAAAAGCTGGATGACGCCTTTAAGGAACGAAACAAGGACGGGGGTATTATCTTGCTCTTTTTTTCTGTGAATGGCTCAGGTCATTTTTGTGGCATGGCTCAAATGATGACTGCGGTAGATTACAATTCAACATCGAGTGTCTGGTCACAAGACAAATGGAGAGGTAAATTTAAAGTGAAGTGGATATATGTGAAGGATGTGCCTAACAAAGAGCTACGTCACATAACTCTTGAAAATAATGAAAACAAGCCTGTTACCAACTCTCGCGACACACAAGAAGTTCCGCACTCCAACGGCATTGAAGTGTTACAAATACTTCATGCATATAAACATAAAACATCCATATTTGATGACTTCTACCATTACGAGAGAAAACAGGAAGAGGAAATGTCTTCAAAGAAACCAACTGGTGGATATGATGGTCCAACGTCTTCTTCAATAGGTCGTAATTTTAATACACGCCAAAATGACGATCGAGATAGGGATCGTGACCGGGACCGAGATGGTCGCGGTAGTGGTGTGGGTCAAGGAGGTGGCGGGGGAGCTCAAAAATATTTTAGCGATAGTTCATTTCGTGACCGAAACAACTCCTACCGTGGCGGATATAACACTTATAACGAACAGCGCCGATATGATAGTCATCGAAGTGGTGATCGCGGTGACTTTAGAGACTCAGACGCCGACAGAGAAAACAATGAACAATACGGTAACTCAAGCCGACATATGTCGAAATATGATTATAATCGCAGTCGAGGAGCAGACGACCGATCGCTGCCAAAACACAACAATCGGGAGCGAGACTTTTCCGACGATCAACTTATTAAAAGCGAATCTTCACGAAATCGCTCTGGACCAAGGGACATCCAAAAAGTAAGAATACTTTAAAATTAATACTTTTATTTGATAATTTTTTCTACTACAACAGCATTTTATATATGTAGTTAAATTTTAGTCTTTTCTAAGACCCAGTAAATGGCAAACTGTGCCAAGTTTGAAGTTGTTTGAGTTAAATTTCCGCGTTTTTTTTTTTTAGAAACGGCAATCAAATTTTCGAAGTTATTCATATAATCAAAAGTAATCAAATTACATTATATATGTACTAGGCTTTAGCATAAGCACAAATTTCAAATACAATAAGACACTCATTTTTTCCTCAATTTCCTTTATGCTACCTTCTCTTAACAAATACGATGGAATATTCTCTTAAAGAAAACAAACATAATAAATATTACGTTTCTAGCAAATAAAACAAGCAAACTTGAGTGTCTCAAGATGTAAGCGAAGCAAATATTAAGACATATTTTTATTTGGAAAAAAATCAAGCATTATTTAAAACATTTGGTAGGATACTTTTTTTTTTTTTTTCATTCATTTATTTATTGAATCTTTAAAATATGAACTAACAATAAGTATTCAACTCTTAATACTAAATATAAAAGTTAGTTAAGTCCAGCCACTGCTAGACAAAAAAGTTTTATTTTGCGCTAATAATATCGGTAGAATCACCTATTTAACGTTCTGATGGTGGCCAGGGTATCTCTTCTTCTCAACCGAGAGTGGCCGCCAAAATTAAGTATGTTGCGTGCCAGAGGATTTCGTCCAGTTTACCTTGTGGCATACTTAGAGAACTCGTCAGTTACCAGCGGAACACACAGATCCTTGTGAATTCGTGAGTTTCTTACGTACCATGGAGCTGCAGTAATCGTACGAAGAATTTGGTTTTGTCGTCTTTGAATTTTTTCAATGTTAGATGTTGTCCCCATAATTGAACTCCGTAGCACCATATAGGCTTTAAAATTGCGTTATATAACAAAAGTTTGCAATCCAACTTCAATGTCGAATTTCTGCCCATAAGCCAATTTAGTTGCGCTGCTTTTAATTGCAACTGAGTGACTTTCGCATCAATGTGAGGCTTCCACGTTAGCCTACGGTCGAGGTAAATACCAAGGTATTTAACTTCATTATGCTGCGGAATAGGTGTATTGTTAATTTGGATAGCCGAACATGTTTGCTTACGCAGTGTGAATGTAACGTGAGTACATTTTTGTTCATTAACTTTTATTTTCCAAAGTTTCAACCATTTCTCTAATATTGAAATATACTGCTGCAAATTTCGTAAAGCTTTTTGATGGTTTTCATGAACGCTACAAAAAGCTGTGTCATCTGCAAAAGCTGAAGTATGGATTTCGGATCTCGTTGGCATGTCAGATGCGCAAATCAAATATAGAGTGGGTCCTAGAATGCTACCTTGGGGAACTCCTGCTCCGATTGACTGTGAGAGACTTATAAAGTCACCTTCTTTGATAATAAATTTCCGGTCGTATAAGTAGCTTTCTAGAAGCTTGTGAGTATTTGCCGGCAAGTTCAACTTTATTTTGTGCATTAGTCCGTCGTGCCACACTTTATCAAAAGCTTGGGAAATGTCGATGAATAGAGCTGAACAGTACTTTTTGTCTTCAAAAGTCTGTGTTATGACATTGACTAGCCTATGTGTTTGTTCTATGGTGTTATGTTTAGCCCGAAAGCCAAATTGATGATCAGGGATACATCCCACATCATTGAGTATTGGAGACAACTTTGCCATTAACAATTTTTCGAACAGTTTTGAAATTGTTGGTAGTAGACTTATTGGTCTATATGACTCTACTTTAGTCGGATCCTTCCCTGGCTTGGGTATCATAGTAATCTTAGAGACCTTCCACTCTGCAGAATAATACTCAAGGCGTAAAATAGCGTTAAAAATAAAAAGTAGAACTCTTCTAGCTACACGAGGTAACTGTTCAAGCATTTTACCAGTAATTTGATCTATACCTGGAGCTTTCCTGGGGTTTATATTATTGATAACGTTTTCGACATCTTGAAAGTTAAGTCTCAAAGACACAGGCTGTCTATGGTAGGATACTTAAGTAGTGTTTTGTCTTTCGTTCTGTACACACGTGTTTTTCATTGTCGTCCGTGTTTTCTATACTTGTACTTATGGTTATTATTAATTTCTAAAAAAAACGAAATTATACCGGAATAGGTAGAGTTTTGTTTTGCATCATGTGTTTTTTTTTTATTATATTATGTTTTTACTGCCGTTTGTTTTTTCTCTATTTGTTATTATTAATATATTTTTTATGTTCCTCCTATGTATTTATTACCTTACGATGCGCGCAGTGTTGAACTAATTTTTGTTGTTCTGAGCAGTGTCGAAAGTATATACACTGGGCACAGATCAGTTTTAACTAATATAATTTAATCACTTTAAATGCTGTGATAATGTTTGTTTTGGTCTCCCCCTTTCCTCCTTCTCATAATCTATTTTCCTAGTTACAGATAGGGGCTATCCCCTGAGTGCTGAGATAAAAAAATGTACTTTTATATGTATACATACATACATACTACATATTAATTAAAATTAAATGGCTTTGCAAACAAACATATGTAAATAAATGCTGACATACATATCGGTCCTTTATTGCAACATAGTCATAACTAAAAAAAGCTCGTTTCGAGAGAAACGCATTTCAAAATTTTTAGTTTCTATACAAGTCTTAGAAATAGTTTTTAGAAAATATCTTCTAAAGGAAACAGTTTAAAAGTAATTTAAATAAATTGTTGGCACAATATAAAAGGTAGTACTGTTAACAATTCTGCATTTTTAACTCGAAAAGCTATTTTTTTGAGATATGACTATGTTGCAATAAAGGAGCGATATGTATCTATTAAAAAAATTATTTTAAAGAAAAAAATTTTTATCGTGAAAAAGTCTATAATAAAAGCTACAATTAAACATTTCCAAATGATTTGAAATTAAATGATTTGATGAAATTTAGATATCGGATTCTTGATTAAAATTAACTATTATACAGAAAATATAATCAATTATAGCCAATAAGATTTATTGTTGTTTTCCTTCAATATTTCGTTTTATATGAAATGGGAATAAGAGAAATTCTAAAGAAAAAACAAAACTTTCAAATACTTTCGGAAACATTTAGGGTAAAATCTTTAAAAGCTTTAGTTTATTTATATTCAACAAGCACGAGTACATACAAATACTTTGCAAATATACACAGGCGGTTCGGAAACTTCTTAGCCTATCAATGTAAGAGGATAGTTAGTTTTTCAAAAATATTTATATTTTTCAATATAATCTCCTGGAACTTCAATACACTTAGTCCAAAGCGTTTCTAGCAATTCTATCCCTTGATTAAAATAGTTTTCCTCGAGGTCTTCAAAATAGTGGTTTACAACTGTAGTTGCATCTTCATTTGTGGTAAAACGCTTGCCAGCAAGGAATTTTTTTTAGATTTGGGAACACGAAAAAGTCACTGGGAGCTAAATCAGGATAATAAAGTGGGTGGTCAAGCAACTCGTACTTTAATTCGTTGGTTTTAGCCATTGTTAAAAAACTCTTGTGCGCTGGTGCGTTGTCTTGATAAAAAATTATTTTTTTGTGTTGTAAGCCAGGACGTTTTTCTCGAATTTGTACATTTAATTGATCCAAAAGGTTGCAATAATACTCTGAATTTATTGTTTTACCCTTTTGCAGATAGTCAATCAATAATATATATTTGAAGTCCCAAAAAACCGTTGCCATAACCTTACCAGCCGATTGAATTGTTTTTGCCTTCTTTAGGGACTTCCTCCAGCTTCAGTCCATTGTTTGGATTGTTCATTTGTCCCTGGAGTATAGTGGTGGATCTATGTCTCATCAACAGTTATAAAACGACGCTAAAAATCCATTTTATTTCGCTTAAAACGATCCAAACTAGCTTGAGAAATGTTCATTCTTATGCGTTTTTGGTCGACTGTTAACAAATGCGGCACCCATCTTGCAGAAAGCTTTTTCATCTGTAGTTCTTCATGCAAAATTATATGGACTCGATATTAGCTATTTCACGCACTTTTATACGTCGTTCATTTAATACCATACTCGTATCATGCACTTTGGCTACAATTTTTGTTGTTGTTTTTGGACGTCCACTACGTGGTTCATCTTCAATGCTTGTACGACCACGTTTTAATTCAGCAACCCAATTTTGTACTGTTGCATATGAAGGAGCACTTTCACCTAACACATTTACCATATCATTATGAATTTCTTGTCCCGATAAACCTCTTTTATGTAAATATTCAATAACATCACGCATTTCTAAATTTTTCATTGTAAAAAAATCGCGGATGCGTCTTTTGTGAACACCTGTTTCTATATGAGGGAGTTACCAGATCGAAACAAAATTTAACATGTGTTCATAGCAGAGATGTTTCCAAAACACTTCGTGCTAGGCTAAGAAGTTTCCGAACCGCCCTCGTAAAAAGAATAAGGTTTGTATTTGTGCTTTTTTGGTTTTCATTTGTTTGCTTTGATCGGCATTTGAAGTTAACTTTATGCAGCCACTGTTTAGAAAAGCAAATGTATTTGAATTCAATTACATTTGATGCTAAACCCTAATATGTACAAATGTAGCTATTTGAATCAAATTTTCTTACGTTCGGTAGAAGCCATTATTGCAGACAAAAAATCAAATACGTTTTTACAATAATAAATTTTATATACATGCATGTTCTGAGAAACGCAAATCGCTTAAATTTAGCGTTTTCAATTTGAAAACGCCAAATAGGTGTTCTGAGAAACGTATAACGCAAGAAATATGGTTTTGCGATTTGAAATCGCCAAATAGGTGTTCTAGAAAACGTATAGCGCCTAAAATTGGCGACTTCAACTCGCATGTATATATTGAAGTGAAATGATTTAATTTGGTAAAACTGAACTTGCAAAAGGCAAAAAAATTATTCACAATTAAAATTTAATATGTGTTCTTATTATTTCAATAAAAAGTTTAAAGAATTTTACACATTTTCATTAAGAAAACTAAATTGAAAAATTTTTCTATTTGTTGTAAATTTTTTTTTTTTTTCGTCTTGTATTACTACCACATACATATTTACGTATGAAAAACACATGTTGTATTTTTTCGGAAAAAAACTGCTAAACGCCAGTAAAACGCGCGTTCTTCAGAACACCTAAAAATCAATTAAGCGTTTTTCAAAACGCATTACGGTTTCAGAACGCGCGTTCTCGGAACATGGCTGATAAATTATTACAGAGCAAAAGTTTGCTTTATAGTGGGAATGCAGTCAATTCTTGTATTTATCAGACCTTTAGATATGCCATTCGAAGTAAATTTCCTTAGCTCACACTTAGCTGGACATAGAATAGAGAAACGTCGTGTGCTGCGTTCAGCACATAGAATAGTGAAACGTCGTGAGCTACGATCAGTACATCGTTAACATGCATACACTTGCGCAAAATAGCAGCAAGCGGGTACTATATTCGTATAGCACGATAAGGAGCATAATTGACACCAAAGTTTACAGTTTGCTGCTCTTACGTTTTAACTCCTTCCGTCGGTGATGATCGCAAGAGTATTCGCTAAAATGGAGTGTGAGCGGAATCAAGTGGAATTTGTTTATACATTTGTGTTATGTTACAATTGTAGACATATTTAAATAACCTCCAGCGCAAAATCAAAATAACTAGATATGAGTGTAAAGTAGGGCCTAATAAAGGCAATCATTTAAAATAGTCCCATTTGTGGTTGAAGCGTTAAATACTACGCGCAACTTCGTGGTTTTCGCAGATTATGTAGAACCGATCAAATATATACGTATAACAGCGCGCCGAGTACCAATCGGATTTTATTTTACATGTATTCATATACCCAACACGAACGGTAATGAAATTTACATCAATGAGAGAAGAGAAAATAAAAATTTTATTTGTAGACAACAACAAATGCATGACTATGTGCCAATTTCACGATAACGAAGCTGTTCGTTCGTTCGCACAATTACATTTAAAACAATAACAAAATTTTGAATGTTGTTTTTGTTTTAAATGTAATTGTGCGAATGAACGAACAGCTTCGTTATCGTGAAATTTGCCTTAAATTATCAATCCGCGTTGCCATCGTTAGATTTTTTTTTTGTATTCTTGAATGGATGAATTTATAAATATTATGCTTTTTATTAGTTTTGTATGAATAAATTATGGTTTGTTTGTTGAGCTAGAGGTCACTTATATAAATTACCGTTGTTTATTTGATCCAATATTTCGACACTCTGTTGTGTGTCTTCTTCAGGAAAAACATATTTGGTTTAGGTTTATTTTGAATCATTTTTGAGGCGGGAAATATTTTTTTAATCTTGAAATAAATTTATTTCTATTTTCCCTTACAACTACAACTGGAAAGCACAACAATCGGCTAGAAAGGTTATGAACTCGGTATTTACGGAAGTGCGTCGTGTAGTATTTATCGACTATCTTGAGAAAGGAAACACCATTAACAGTGAATATTATAAGAAAAAAATTTTGTTTTATCAAGACAACGCACCGTGTCACAAGTGAATTAAAACAATGACAACACTACATGAATTGAATTTCGAATTGCTGCCACATCCACCGTATTCGCCTATACATATATACCATTTACATTTTTGTGGAGGGTATAAAAATACACTTTTTTTATGACTGCTGTGTTGCATTTATTTACTTTAAAAATGGCGAATTCAGATCAAGTGCTACCAAATTTTACACATTTTTTGATCAAACAAAACGCGCGATCTTCAGCACAGAGAAAGGAGACTTGCGATTTTAACCCTAAAAGTTAATGTGCACTAAATTACAGTTATGTAGCTTATAAACAACATTTTGAAACACTTTTATACGGAAACAAAACGCAGCTGTGCTGCTTGTACCACTGCTTCTTAAAGCTGCCTTGATTCCAGTGTTGCCAGAAGATTTTTTGTGAAATTCCTACCATAGTGCATAAAAATCGCAATTTTCCCCTACAATCACAAAAATATATCCCTACATTTTTCCACACGCAGATTTTCATTTAAATATTGTACAACTAAATTATTTTAATATGATTTTTACGTTTATTGTAAATTTAATTCATTTATTGTACAGTAAGCCCGTTATTTAGTTCATTAAACCTTTGCAACGAAATGTATTTAAATGAAATTTGTGAAAATAATTAACAAACTCAAATGCGAAAAAACTGGGAGTTAGAACCTTTTATATCTGAGAACGATATATAGAGATATTAAACATGTGCATGATTACACGCAAAGTACACAAAATTTTGAAATTTCATCTATTAATAGGTGTTTGTGAGTAGTTCAATGCTTCTTATATAGATAATTATTACTACTTGTTTAAGTACAGCGAAAACAAATGAATGCCAGTGATAATGACGAAGAAGTTATTTAAATAACATAACATTGTAAGCGATACTACCACATATCAGATACTAAATAAAGATCCAACTTCTAGATTACAAAAGCTAAATAATAATTTAGTTGATGAGCTTTCTAAATGTGGGGTTGTTACACTGTTGGAGGAGAAAAGTTTAATAACAAACATAGCAATCGCTCCAAGATTATATGGGTTACCAAAAATCCATAAAGAAGGGTTTCCTTTAAGACCAATATGTTCTTCGATTAATTCACCATCGTATGAACTTTGCAATTATATAACTAACATTCTTCAAAACATAACAGTGAATTCTAAGTATAATGTCAAGAACTCTATTCAATTTAAAGATAAAATTAAAAACAATAGGGTTAAAAGTGATGAAAAATTAATATCTTTAGATGTTGTTTCACTTTTTCCTAGTGTACCAGTTGAACTTGCTGTTAATATTATTGAAGATAACTGGAGCAGATTATCAGAATTCACTAATATTAATAAAAATTTATTTTTACGGATTCTTAGATTTTGTATAATTGATTCTGTCAGATAATAACATTTTTTCACAAAATAAAGGACTACCTATGGGATCCCCAGCCTCTCCCGTTGTAGCGGATATTGTTATGGAGAAGTTATTAGAGAACTAAACCTAAAATCTTAACTAAGTATGTAGATGATTTGTTTTGTATCATAAAAGGAGATGAAGTTGATATGCTAATGTCAACTTTAAATTCGTTTGACCCCTGCATTAAATTTACAATTGAGACAGAATTAAACAACAGAATTTCATATTTAGATACATTAGTTTTAAGAAAAGATAATAGTTTGTTAATAGATTGGTATCAGAAACCAACGTCTTCTGGAAGAATAATTAATTATTACTCAAAACATCCAAGGAAAGTAATAATAAATACCGCAAAAAATTCTTATAGACAGAGTATTTAATATTAGTGATATTAGATTCCATAGGAAGAATAAAAAAGTACTTAAAAATATATTAATTGAAAATAGTTTTCTTAAGGACCTTGTTTGCAAATTAATTAGACAATATGATAGCAGAAATAGATCAGATGTTAGTATAGAAACAAAAATTTATAAATCGTTAGCGTATGTACCTGGAGTGTCTGAAAGGTTACAGAATTCTAGTATATTTGATAAAAGAAGATATAAAATGGCACACAAGATTTATAAAACAGTTGGAGGATTATTTAGTAAAACAAAAGATAGCATTAGTAAGCTAGATAAGTCGAATTTAGTGTACAAAATACCTTGTAGCGGTAATGATAGTGAACAATGTGACAAGGTATATATAGGAACAACGAAGAATAAATTGAAGACTAGATTAGCAGGACATAAGACAGATCAGAAATATAGAAATATTAATTCGTCTCAGAAGACTGCTTTGTCTATTCATAGTCGGGATTTAAATCATAGATTTTAATAGTGTTTCCATATTGAATACGGAAAATAATTATAGGAAACGTTATATGTTTGAGATGCTGCAGATAATTAATGTACCATTAGCAAATACAATCAATTTTAGAAAAGATACGGAAAGTTTAGCTCAGAATTATAGGCATCTAATTTATAAAAATAAAGTAATAAATTAGCATATTAAGAAATCTATTATTATGTTAATTACATTATGTTAAAAATGTTTTTTGTGTATTTTAATTTTTTGTGACACTTTATGTAGAATGTATTTATGTATGTATGTTAATATTATTTTCATTTCCTTTCAAATAATTTGTAAACAAAAAAATCAAGAAAATTTTCCTGAAGAAGTCTTCCGAAGGAAGACGAAATATTGAATTAAATAAACAATTTTTTTAAAAAAATTTTTATAAAAAGACCTCAAGCTTGAAGATCATTACATCTTAATCTATTATGATAACCATTTGTAAAAATTTTTTAAATCTGTATGTATTAATGTTAAATAGTCGAACTTTATTTTAATATTTCTAATATTATATGATAATGGGTTGGTATCATTCGTCTAGCTCGAGTTCAATCCTGGCTAAAGCCAAGAAATATTTTTATTTATAATTATATAATATACAATAATTGCCGCGATCACTAACTCTTGATCAAAGAAGACAGGAAAAAAATAATTGAATACACTAAAGCTGGGGGACAACTAGCTGTTTCGCAGACGCTACACTGCTCATCAGCAAGAGTTATTGATCGCGGCAATTATTGTTATAATTATAAATAAAAATATTTCTTGGCTTTAGCCAGGGTTGAGCTCGAGCTGGACGAATGATACCAACCCAGTATCATATAATATTAGAAATTTTTTAAATCTCTACAATAAGCCCAATCATAACAAAATCTGTCCTTTTTTCTCTACATGTGTTAATAAACAAATAAATCTGAACAAAATGGGAAAAATCCCTATGCTTGGCAGCACTGCTTGATTCTAACATTAAATATTTAACACCAGTTTACGGATATCACACAATTTCGTCCTTTCGCATAATTAAATTTGAAACAAAAACAACTTGCAATATATTCTTATTAAATATGTTCTTATTAAATGTAATTGTACATATAAACGAACGAACATGATCGATATGTGGAAACTGGCTCATTGTAAATTAAAAACTAGTTTTTAATATTTGAATAAATTTTTTATTTTTAGGACAACGAATATCCCAACTCGGAACGTATTCGAGGCACTGACTACTGATTAGTTTAGAGATCAGCTTAACTTTATTGATAACAATAAGAGGCAACAATTAAACAATAACACATTCATTCAACACGCCAATGTGTGTATTAATAATGTACGTGGGCGCGTGCTGTTAGCGGGTTCGGAACAGTTTACTCCCCCCAATCAAAATCAAAAAGCAGTTCGGAAGATACTTATTGTTGAATGCGCAAAGGATTTGTGTTGTCGCTATAGATTTTTTAATTATTTTCTAATCAATATTAATCACCACTTATTTAATAATAATAAAAAGAAATCAATCTACGACATTATACGCCTGAAACAGCAAGAAGCAGCAGCAAGTATAAAACACCAATAGGAAACAATATTCATTAATTAAGCAACTGCTAAAGAATTTTATTACGATTACAACTAAAGAAACAAAAGAGAAAATAAAATAATAAAAATGTGCATCTTTCTAGAGATATATTGAATGTATTTTAAATGCCGATTTTTACTCCATAACGTTGCAATTAGTAAAGCATCAAAAATAAATTTACGTAAATAAAAATACAGAAACAAAAAAACTAAAAGTATATAAATATTATAAATAAACTAATTAATTAATATTTAATTATAATAACGATGATTACGATATAAAAATATTGAAAGAAAAAGTAACAAAATTCAAAAAAAAAAAAAAAAAAACTATCGATAATATTTTTACGTAATTATTTAATAGAACATAATGATTATTCTAATTTTGATCGATTGATTGATTGATTAATTCATAACTGAAAACAAAATTAAGTAAAAAATAATTTGATTATTGATGAAAATTTTCAAAGGTTTGCTAGACTCATTCCTTGTAGTTGCACTGTATTTAATAAAAATAAAAGAAAAGATCAAACAAACAAACAAGAACATTAAAATAACAAAAATCACACTCAGTTTAATAAAGAATCAACATTAAGAAATTATTTGCATCATATAATTGTATGTACAAGTCTTATTATGTATATTACTATCATGAAGTAAATTTTCATCTTATATACCTTAAATAAGAAAATTACAAAAAAGAAACAAATTTGTTGCTGTGATGAATTTATTTGAACAATAGGTTCCTTCGTCTACTTTTACAGTAAAAAGCAGAGAGCGAGCAATTATTCAGCACATTGTAAAAATTACCACCCTTTTGACCAAAGAGGTACTTACTTCAACGAAAAAATTATAAAAATTCGTAAATTATTTTAAACAGCTGATAAGTTGTTGCCTATACAGCAATGTCTGTCATTTGAATAAGGAAGCACAGTTTTAAACTTTAATTAAATATATGTCGTAAATTAAAGTTCAGAAAAAACATTTTTTTTGCAGAACCAAATTTCAAGAAAAAAATATACCAGCAGGGGGCTAATTCTGTCACTCGCTTACGAGCGAGTTTTTACTCGAATGTGCGAGTTTTTACACTTTTGAGATTATCTCATTCGATACCGAGTAAAAGGTTTCGAAATTTCTAATGATGGCATTCGAAAGCGAGTAACCATTCGAATGGAACCGTGCAACTTTTTACTCGTAAGCAAAAGTATAGGGTATTTTTTTAAGCCCGATAGAACTTGAAATTGTAAAAAATAACACAAAAAATTAAATTGTAATCAATTTTTTTTTTTATTCGAAAGATCAAAACGTGACATTAACATTTGAAAATGATTTCGGGCATATGGGCACCGCGGCTGTTCTTGACGAAGCGCATTCTGGACGTCCAATTTTGGGCCACTTTTTCGAGCACTGCTGGCCGTATGTCACGAACAACACGAACAATGCTGGCCTCCAAGGCGTCAATTGTTGCTGGTTTATCAGCATAAACCAGTGACTTCACGTAGCCCCACAGGAAATAATCGAGAGGTGTCAAATCGCACGACCTTGGAGGCCAATTGACAGGTCCATTTCTCGAAATCAACTTATCGCCAAATTTTGATTTCAGTAAGTCGATGGTTGCGTTCGCCGTATGGCACGTAGCGCCATCCTGTTGAAACCACATCTCCTCCGGATCAATGTCATCCATATTTTCAAACAAAAAATCATTGATCATGGTGCGGTAACGATCTCCATTGACCGTAACGCGAGCTCCGGCCTCATTTTTGAAGAAATAAGGTCCGATGATGCCACCAGCATGAAAACCGCACCAAACAGTGCATTTTTCTGGATGTAATGGAGTCTGTAGGGTCTCTTGTGGATTGGTCTCGCTCCATATGCGGCAATTTTGCTTATTAAAAATGCGCCTCATCGCTGAACACAATTTTGCGATAAAACAACGGGAAATCGACGACTGATTTTCAAAGTAAATTTGGATAATTTCGTAGCGTTGTTCAAGCGTGAGTCTATTCATGATGATTTGTCAGAGTATACTGAAACCAATAAAAAAAATGTTTCATCAAAATTTAATTTTTTGTGTTACTTTTTACAATTTAAAGTTCTATCTAGCTTAAAAAAACACCCTTTACTATCGAAAACCAGCCAAACAGAAAAGAAATGTAAATTAAAAATTTGTTTTGAACAGCAATAGTAGTTAAATTAAATTGAAAATTTTTGGTTCTTAAGGCTTTTTTCAATTCATAAAAATATGTATATAAAGATGAGTATTGCTAAGAACACAAAAACTTATACTTGCTGTTTGTGTTACTTTTTACAATTTAAAGTTCTATCTAGCTTAAAAAAACACCCTTTACTATCGAAAACCAGCCAAACAGAAAAGAAATGTAAATTAAAAATTTGTTTTGAACAGCAATAGTAGTTAAATTAAATTGAAAATTTTTGGTTCTTAAGGCTTTTTTCAATTCATAAAAATATGTATATAAAGATGAGTATTGCTAAGAACACAAAAACTTATATTTGAAGTCACATGTTATTATATTCAAGAATTTAGTTTTGTTTTTTTTAGAAATTATACATAGTTAAATGGTTGTTTTTTTACATACATATTTATTGAATTGTTATTTCTATGTACTTACGTTTCAATGTACAAACACGCATACATGACTGATTTAAATGAATTGTTATTGTGTGTCTCATGGTGAAGGAAATAGCCATGAATTCGGCTAACAGGCTGTGGTCAAGCGGGACGTGGAAGGAGGCGACGTATGGTCATGCCTCAATAATAGGAAGAATAGTGAACCGTCCGGAGAATATTGATTACTGCTCGCCGGCTCTACTGCCCCTGTAATCTTATCAGGCTCGTTCTCGGAGACGACTGGCACAGATCGTCAAGAGGACGAGCTTGAAATTTTTACAGATGGATCCAAGTCGGACTCGGGAGTCGGTGGGGGCATCTTTATCCCCTTGTATGAGAGGAGGATGAGTTTTAGGCTGCAAGATGAGTGTAGCGTGCGCAGGCCGAAATTGCGGCCATTATGGGGGCAGCTAACTGGTTAAGGTGCTACAGGATATATGAGAATGATATCCGAATTTGTACTGATAGTAAGGCTGCGTTGTATGCACTAGCTGGAGTCTATACGACATCCAGGTTGGTTCGTGAATGCCGGATATCTCTAAACGAGATAGCGAGACATTCGAACCTGGAGCTTTTCTGGGTACGAGGGCACAGTGAAGTGTCTGGAAATCTAGTAGCGGACTGGCAAAGGCCGGTGTCCAGCTACAACAAAGAGATATTGATGGGATCGTTGGAATCCCGCTTGCGAGCTGTAAGAAACTAGTACAGCGTCAACTTTTTCAGACCGCTCAAGACAGATGGTCTAATGAGGGTACCTGTCGAATATCAAGGCTGACATGGCCCAGATATGATAACAGGAGGACTATTATCCTAAGGAGCTTGCCCCGACGGAGGTTGCGTTCTGCTGTGGTGGTTCTGACGGGACATTGCCACATAGGGACGCAGGCAAGAAGGTTAAATCTTCCATTTAATGACTTCTGTAGAAGTTGCAGAGACGAGGAGGAAGAAGAGAGCGTTGAGCACTTCCTCTGTCAGTGTTCAGCTCTTTCTTATATAAGGGCATTGTACCTAGGCAGACCTATGCTGCATGATTTGAAGGAGGTCCAATCTATATAAGTGGATTGGACTCCTTTATCCGATCCTTGGTTCTAAGCCAGTGATATGTAAATATACTGAGATACATATCATATCCAGGCAACACAACGGGACCTGACTGGACCCAAGTGGGCTGGCTTTATAATAGCTGGCAGCCTGTTAAACCTAACCTAACTTTATTGTGAACGTATGTGTGTTGATTTATTTTTTAATGTACAACATGTATACAAAGTATGAAAATACATAGAATTTTCGGCAGTGTTATAAAACACATTTTCAGGCCTGTTCTAAAAATCACGTGATTTCAAAGCACATGCCGTTTCAAAAGCACAAATGTGATTTGTGCCTGTTCTGCAAATCACAACTTTTTGTGATTTTCGATGTGATTTACTCTCTTCTAAAGCACAAAAAATGCTGTTTTTTGGTCCAATTTACTGATATTTTTATTTTCAGGTTGAATTTTTTTATTTGCGGAATTATTTGCAAAATAAAGTTAATTCCTTCTAATAAATATAAAAGGTAAAATAAAATAAACCAATAAAGCAAATCACAAAATAATACAACAAATTTTGCAACAAAATGAGCGCATCTAGTTTTTTCTTAATTTAATGAATTATTTCGTATAAAATAAATGATTTTACTTAAATAGTCCATAGAAAACACATTAAGTTATTTATTAATGTAATAAATTATAAAATTCATCATAAAGTGCGTGCAAAAATTGGGATGTGATTTCAAATTGATTGCAAGTTAGCTAACCGATTTAAAATCACAAAAATCAAAAATATTTTGTGTGCAGAACACCTTTTTTGTGATTTCAAATCAGTTTCACAAAAAGTGATTTGCAGAACAGCCCTGTTTGTCAGTATTTTGCAACACTGAAGTGATAACTCGACTCGTTACGTAACGAGTCACATCATTAGAAATTTACACGATATCGAAATTATTTTCTACTCGATTATAATTTCGATCACGAATGACAGAATTAGCCTCCAGAACATATTTTCTTAACTAACATTATGCATTTATTTAAAGACATTTAATTCTGTGGTACATTTTCGTGTGTCACTAGCATGAATATTTTAGAACTAAACAAACTTTAATTTATTTACAATTACATCTCTTGGTACGGAGAATTATTAAAATACATATCGTTCCTTTATTGCAACATAGTGATAACTAAAAAAAAGCTCGTTTTGAGAAAAACGCGTTTCAAATTTTTAGTCTTACAGCCAGTTTACCAATTTCGAAAGAAAATGAATGCGAAAGAAAGCTAGTCACTCACATTCGAATCACTTTGGGTTTGTCTATCTCGCTACTATTCGTTCGCATATTCTTATGTGATTTGGTTGAGTTTTGACAGATCGTTCGCATAGAAAAAAGTTAGACGAACCCAAATCAATTTTCTTTCGCTTAGATTGCGAACGCAAGCATGCTGTCGAGATTGGTAAACTGGCCGTTATACTACATTTACATCAACTCAAAATCTAGTAGATTTGAATTAAAATCTGCAACGAAATCTATATCGTTTACGCCACCATTTTTTGACATCTAGCAAGATTTCATTTTCACAAAAATAATTTATGCACGCGGATTTGACAAAACCATTTTATTAGAGACACCAACATTAAAGTGTATATTTATGTTGCCCAGAGACTGCATACACCACATTAAAGTGTATTTTTTGTTGCAGTGTAGTATTTTTAAGTACTGTTTGAACAAAATCGCGGTTGCATCACTTGGTACTGAGTAGACTTCAGGAAATTTCGTCGAAATCTACTCATAAAGTAGATTTCATTTTGTATGGGAAATCTTCTCAAAATCTACTAGATTTGGGTTGAAATCTAATATGAGCAGATTTTGCTTTGGTGTAAATAGGCTATTAGAAATTTGTTTTAGAAAATATCTCCTAAAGGAAACAGTTTAAAAGTAATTTGAATAAATTTTTGCCACAATATAAAAGGTAGTACTGTAAAAATTCTGCATTGTTAACTCGAAAAGGTAATTTACTGGGATATGACTATGTTGCAATAAAGGAGCGATATGTATCTATGTTAATAATTAAAAAATAAACACCGCTTGTTCAGAGACAGTATACAGTGTGCAAACAATGCGGGCAGAATCAGAAGATATTTAGCGTGGGTTTCTGCCTTGACGACCTAACCCCACGGGGATTAATTCACAAGGTGAAAAGATATGTTCACCCGGACGTCCCCATGCATGACAAATTGTTATGCATGGGTACCATTTTCGATCACATGTTGAATGGTGCATGCTCTCTCCCATGGTGTGGGGCGGAGGAGCCTTTCTAAAACTCCTGACGATCTCAGGGTCACGGCACCTATTGCACTGTAACACCACATCGAGTCCGCAAACTCGCCCTGCATTTGGGTACTAAACCACAACCACCACGTTGACACCGAAGTACCTCATCATAGCCGGGCCAGAACAATGTTCCCGGGGGTTCCATAGTACCAGAAAATAACAGCCTCTTGTCAGACTATTACATCTCTAAAACGGGCTGTTGGAGTTTTAAACCCCAAACGGTTTGATGAACTGCTAGCCCCCATGAACAACTATATTACAGCACATAGAAACACCATAAACACATATACAATGAAAATAGGTAAAGTGGAACATATACTACATGGGCTGAAAAGTCCCGGGTCTAACACATAGATGTCGCAAGCTTTATTGCAGACACCTTTTTTCAGTTAATACCAAGGCGAATTCATACTAGGGGGGTTACTTTCTATTGCGATGCGAAAGAAATATCGAAGAAGTTTTCGTATTTACCTTTCGCACATTTTATTTTATGATTCTTCGCTTTTGTTTATTTTGTGGTACCAGTTTTGATTCATTTCAAAGTATTCCGCGAAAAAATTTTCTCAAACGGCTCAGAGTACCAAATTACAGTCACTCACATTTAAAGTCGGGCAGACGCATGAAAAAACTTAGTCCCAATATTTATAAGCTGGCGGAAGAAAAAGTCGTTTTAATTTTGTTTATTTTATCACAAAAGTTCTTTTATTTAAAAACAACAAAAACAATTTATTCCAAGTTCTTTTATTAAATGTATACGAAGGCTTAACTTAAATAAGGTCACTTTTCAGTCTCACATTTAAAGTCGGGCAATTAATAAAAAATTAGCATTATGTGAACATAACGCAAAATTAATATTTTGTAGATCCACCTTTTTGGGTTTCAACAGCTTGTAAGCGGTTAGGCAAAGATTCCACTAATTTTTTGCAAACCTCAGGACTTATATTATTCCACTCTTCCTGTAAGGCATTCTTTAGTTGTGGAATTGACGTACACTGCCTGTCCTGCATCCGGCGGTCTAATTCGTCCCACAAATGTTCAATAACATTGAGGTCCGGACTTTGTGCAGGGGTTTTAATAACCTTCGGACAGTTATAGAGCAGCCAATTCTTTACATCATATGCTGAATGTTTAGGATCATTGTCCTGGTAAAATTGGAAATTAGTTTCAATGCCGAGTTTTTTTACGCTTTCTTTTAAATTTTTTCTCAAAATATTTAAATAAACATTCTTATTCATAACACCGTCAATGAAATGCTAATTTCCAACTCCTGAGGCTGCCATGTATCCCCAAACCATTACCGATCTACCACCGTGCTTTACTGTTTTTCTTTCCTTCCAGCTCTTTGTTTGGTTTGCGCCATACTTTGCCTCTTCCATCGCTCCCAAATAAGTTAAATTTACTTTCGTCAGTAAACAATACCTAAATATTAATAATAAGCCTAATTAAATTTTTATGTTTATTCCAACTTACGGTACTCCAGAAATCAAAATCTTTGGTCATATATTGACGAGCAAAAACAAGCCGTTCGCTTTGGTTTTTCTTACTTATTGGAGGTTTTTTCCGTGCCACTCGGCCATGAAAGTCATTCTTGCGAAGAAGTTTTCTTATTGTTTCTGGGTTTACCTCCGTCCCAGAAGCTTCCTGGACCATTGCTGTCAGTTTTGGAGCAGAAATAAAAGGATTTTTCTTCACCTGTTTTAAAATCGTGCTCTCATCTTTGGGTGAAAGCTTTCTTGCTCGGGCTCCGCGTTTTTTATTTGCTACCAAACCACTTTCTTTATATCTAGAAATGATGTCATGCACTGTAGATTTGCTTTTTTTTATCAAATTAGATATTTCCCCTTCAGATTTTCCATCTAAGTGCAACTCAATTATTATTTTCCGTTCTTCGAAGGTGGATTGTTTAATTTTGCGCGGTATTTTTCAAAAAACTTTTCTAATCTTCACTGATCGAATGATTGTGTAAGAAGAAATAATTGTTTTGGAGACAAAAGAAGAAAAAAGTGGAAATAACGGTATATTTCACTTTTTCATTGTACAAAACATTAAGTGCCCGACTTTCAATGTGAGACAGAGAATTTACTTTTTCTCATTTTGTTATTCTTATGTATTTTATAACGGGACTTAAAATAAAATTTCTATGGTTTTTCTATTAATAAGAGTTTTTATGATAAAACAAAAAAAAACTTAAACGCATCATCTTTCAAAACATAAATATTAAGATCATAAATTTTCGACAATGTTTGCCCGACTTTAAATGTGAGTGACTGTATATTATCGCCTTTACCTTCCGCATAAAATGTATGCCTTATAAACAAAACTTAACAAAATCACAGAAAGAATTACTACAGAAAAATATTAAGAAAGAAAACACACATGAAAACAGTTGACACATGATAAATAAATTATGATTGTTTTTTTTAAATTTTATCGAAATAAATGACGTTTTTCAGTGATGCCACAAGAATAATCGACATTATTGCCACTTTTCTAGTGATGACACTGAAATACTCGAAAAATGTTCAATGGAATAAAATGAGATAGGAACATTTTATAAAGATGTTGAAAAATGTTGACTTTTAGTACAATGTAATCTTATGGGAAGATGTTATCATCTTCAAAAACTGATGGTAGATGTTAGATGTTGCTCAGTGGAAAAAGCCTATAACGCAGAAGTTTTCTTGATCTGTGTTTTTTAGTCTAAAAAAAATTTAAATTTAAAAAAAATGTAAGTAGAAAATGATATAAAATATTCAGTAACGATTAAAAAGACATTTAAAATTATTTTAATTAATTTATTTAATTAAACTAATTTTTTTTTTTGTTTTAAATTTTTAATTTTTGTACCGAATCTGATGTGTTTTTTATGTATTATAGGTAAAAAACAACAACACCAGAGCAGTATGAAAAATTGGCAAATTTAAACTCATCTAATGCGGACTTTGCATGTGGATATCACCAGCGATCAAAGGAAGAAGTAGCAGTGTTCTGGGAGGAAGTTGCAGGAATCATCAATGCACTAGGCCCTCCAACATGAAAAATAAAGAGTTGCCTCATTATTTCTCATGTTGTTCTCATCTCTGACCAACAATAATGCAGCTCTTATAGACTCCATTCCTGCTTGAAATTTAAAAAAATTTAATTGCAACACTGTGAACTAATCCCCTACAAATTTTATTAAAGTTTTATTTTGGTCTTTCCATATTTAATCACAACACTATAATTTTTTTTATGCTGAATGCGGAAACTTGATCGAAACGATCGAATAGGGGGATTGACTTTATTTGATATCATGAAACCAAGTCGGTTTGGTTATCTTCGAATACGTTTAGAACTAATATTCGAATCAGCTGTTTTTTACTTTTATATAATTGTTTACAATTTTAATTACAATTTTTGGAAAAAATATAAAGTTTGGTTAGTGAAAATTTCATTGTTTTAATAAAATAAATATATAAAATGAGCATTGCTGTTGTTTTAAATTTGCTGCTAGAGGAAGAGTGCTCAGAAAAGATGAGAAGAAAAATGTTGCGATATTGCAGCAATGCTCTTGTGTGCCGGAAACAGCGTGAGTATATTTTTTATAATGTGCGTTTATATTTAATAGTGTGTTTCCATACAAGTGTTTTACTCGAAAACACGTGTTTTGCGCAAAACATGTATAAATAAACGTGTTTTCCCATACATTTTTGAAAAAAGCAAAACACCTCAAGTTACATGTTTTGCAGCAAAACACTTCGAAAATGTTCTGTACAACACTGCTTTTACTTTTAATAATGAGTTCCATATTCGAAAAAAAACATTTTTATTTGCCATGTACAAAAAATAAAAATAAATGCAAAACATCATAAAAAAGTGAAAATAAAATATTATATTAATCGAGCCGCAATGGCAAGCTGCGTATTTACGTGCAATCTTTCGTTCTTGAGGCAATGATTACCTGGATACCCGATGGGGCTCATGGCAGATTGCAAAGGACAAACAAAGCCTTATATCTTTTAACTTTCAGACCAATTTAGCGTTTACTGCATCACATTAAAATGTTTAAGTTTGGGACTATACGTAGCTTCCACATGAAGAATTTGTTTTAGTCGATATATAATTTTATTGGATCAATTTAACTGAATGCCACGGATACAACATAATTCTTCACAAAATCCTGAATAAGCCAGACTTATTTTTCGCTGAATATTTCTTGCAGCAAGTCTACTTTTTTTATGACATTGTATTTTACCCATGGAAACTAAAGCTCTAAGCGCTTCTTTTAAACACCTGTACTAAGCTTATGTTTTAAGAAAATGTTGTATATAAAAATAAATAAAAATGTACATCTTTATAAACGAGTTATCACATCTCTTCATTTTTTTAAAAAATAGTTGTAATGATAATTTCAATATTAAACTTTATGTGCGTAGTACAAGATAGTCTGCTGCTACACGAGTAACAGATGAACAGTCATTAGCCCAACTATTATCAAAAGAAGGTTTCTTGCTGAACATTTCTACGGGAACAATTTCACTTTCAACTTCTTTTGTTGAGTGGATTGCTAGAGTCAAAATCATTAAATGCATTGTTCTGCAGCAGAAAGAAATAACTTGTTGAGAAAGAAAAATGACAGAAAAATTCATTAATATAATCAAATTACTTCATATTAATATTAATTTTTTCACAATCTAATATGGTAATAATTGGCCCTTCATATTGAATAAATTTATGGAATAAAATATACGTCAAACTAATTTCGAAAATTCGAAATTAAAAACACCTCATATGGAAACTCTTCGACATGTTTTCCTCAAAACACGTGTTTTTCTTTATAATGGAAATATAGTATAAAACTGCTTTCTAGGTTCATAGGATACTACAGGCTAAACAAAGACGCTTTTCGTATAGTCCTAGACAAAATCAAAGAGCACATTTTTCGTTCTTAAAATCCGCCACTGCTACAACTTGCAGCTTCGTTGCGATTTTTAGCTGAAAGGTCCTATGAAAGAGCTGTTGGAAACGACCCCAGCATATGCTTGGGTAGGAGCACAGTATCGACCATTTCATATCGACCATTCAACGTTATAGAGCAGCACATTTGCCCTCAATGGGTGCAGCTTGAAATGGACTCCAACGAGAAGCAGCAATCAAGGGATTATTTATACAATACACATAAAATTCCTTCAACAATTGGGTGCATTGACGGGACGCACGTAAAGATTATAAAACCAACGATCAACGAGCATTTATATTTTAATCGAAAATTATATTATAGTATGAATGCTATGGTTGTTATTACGGCACAATTTTAATATTTTACGCGCATATATACATACTGACATACATATACATAGAGTAATTTCTGGAAACTAATTTTTATACAATTGCGGTATATGCACGGTGTACCGGCTCTAGCCATGCTGCTTGTATGTGGAATATTAGTAGTGCCAGAACCATTTCTATAGGAGCTACTCGCATGAGTCAGGAGAACGACCCATCAAAATTATTGGACGATTGTGGGTATGGCACTGAGCCTTTTTTAATAATATCCAGATCCACGGCATAATTTAAAAGAATATCAGCAAGTTTACCAATCTCGACAGCGTGCTTGCGTTCGCAATCTAAGCGAAAGAAAATTGATTTGGGTTCGTCTAACTTTTTTTATGCGAACGATCTTTCAAAACTCAATGAAAATACATAAGAATATGCGAACGAATGTGAGTGACTAGCTTTCTTTCGCATTCATTTTCATTCGAAATTGGTAAACTGCCTGTATAAATTTAATTTGGCTCACTCATCAGCCCGTAATAGTGTGGAGCGAACATTTTCATGATACAAAAAACAAGGTAGCCGCTTCGCTACAACAATACAACAATAAAAAAAACAACAGGTATTTTGTTTGTGTAAAAAGGCGAATTCACACTTAAGCTGTCAAAAGTATTTGATAACGAACATGTACAAAAATTTAAATGGCGCCGAAAAAGGCAAACAAAACTTGACAGAGAAAGTGCCGCCATATTAATCGAATTCCCAAGGCGAATTAATCATTAAGTGGATGCATCGGCGAATTCGGTTAATATGGCGGCACTTTCTCTGTCAAGTTTTGTTCACCTTTTTCGGCGCCATTTAAATTTTTACACAAACAAAATACCTGTTGTTTTTTTTTTTTATTGTTGTAGCAAAGCGGCTGCCTTGTTTTTTGTATCATGACCTGCAACAATTAATTTTTTAGGTCAGCAACTGCATTCGCGATAGTCTCGTGTCTTTTTTGTAACGCTGTGTACACCCGCTGTAAGCTGCTTGCATTTTCTTTATTTTTAATAGCTCGTCCAAGTTATCATTTTGCTTCAGCTTTAGTTTACTATCCTCTTCCATCAAATTTTGTAACTTATAACTAGTATTTTCCGTTTTGAGTCCTTTTGGAGTACTACTGGTCAAAAGTGAGGACAGTGGAAGTTTTAACGACGTTGATGGCAACTGTTCATCAATTGTATCTTGGCTGAGGCCAAACGCAGCTACAGATTGCTGAATAGTGCATATACTCTAAACTGCCTCATCAGTGTCTGTCAGCTGATGTTTAGAAAAAGGTCCTCCAGCGGTTGCTCTGGCTTCAGATTTGTTTTGCGCAAGCTTTATTTTGACTTCGCGTTTCCACTCAGTCCATATCTATTAAAACAATTTAGTTGCACTGCCTTCAATCTCATCTGAGTAACTTTTCCTTCAATGTGAGACTTCCACGTTAGCCTACGGTCCAGGTGAATACCAAGGTACTTGACTTCATTATGCTGCGAAATAGGTGAGTTTTCAATTTGGATAGGCGAACATGTTCCTTTACGCAGTGTGAATGTAACATCAGTACACTTTTGATTTTCCAAAGTTTAACCATTTCCCTAATACTGAAATATACTCCTGCCTCGATTGGCTGAGTTGGGCTTATAAAATCGCCTTCTCTGATAATAAATTTTCGACTACATAAGTAGCTTCCCAGCTTGTGAGTATTTGCAGGCAAGTTCAACTTTATCTTGTGCATTAAACCGGCGTGCCACACTTTATCAAAAGCTTGGGAAACGTCAATGAATAGAGCTGAGCAATACTTCTTGTCCTCAAAACTCTTTTTTATGACATTTACTAGTCTATGTGTTTGTTCTATGGTGCGGTGTTTAGACTGAAAGCCAAATTGATGAAAAGGGATACATTATACATCATTCAGTATAGGCGTCAACTTCGCCATTAACAATTTTTCGAACAGTTTTGAAATTGTTGGCAGTAGACTTATTGGTCTATATGACTACTTTAGTGAGATCCTGTCCTGACTTGGGTATCATAGTAATCACAGACACCTTCCACTCAGTAGAAAAATACTCGAGACGTAAAATAGCATTAAAAATAAAAAGGACGAGTCTTCTAGCTACTCTACCTGGAGCTTTTCTCGGGTTTAAGTTGCTAATAGCATTATCGACATCTTGAGAACGAAGTCTAAAAGGTACGGGAGGTCTAACTGCATATGGCGGCATATCAGCTTCATCATTCAGTTCGTCAATGGCAAACACGTTTCTCAAGTGGTTAGCGTACAGCATTCCCTTTTCGGGGTCACTTCTGGCCCAGACCCCAGTTGGAGTATGCAAGGGTGGCTTAGATCTAGCGGGTCTCTTTAACCCTCTTGCTGCTTTCCACAAAGAATAATCGGATTGAGGACTACCATCGAGGCTTTCCAAATAGGTTGTGAGGGAAGCCGCTCTTTGGACTTCAAGCAAATTTCTTAGTTGACTTACGCATTCTCGAAGCCTAGCTTTAAGCCGGGGAGTCCTGCGAAGTTGCCATTCTCTTCTGATTCTTCTTTTTTCTGAGACAAGGTGTTCGATTTCAGAAGAACAAGTTCTGCTATTCCTATTTCTAAAATTTGTAGTGGTAGCATGTTGCACGGCTTTTATAATATTTTGGGAAAAATCATTAATTGACTCATCAATATCCTCTGGAGTTCTCAAAGATATATTTTCCGTATAATGAGTACTTAAATATTTTATAAAGGCTCCACATGCATCCATTCTAAGGGGACGTTTTTTACGATTCCAAAGTCAATAACATCTGGGATCTTTCGCTGGTCAGATGGCCAATAGGTGGGACACCCGCTGGAGGTTACATCTAAACCCAATTTTGATATAGTATCAAAAAGCACACGACCTTTCGGGGAGATTAATCTTGAGCCCCATATTGTGTGTTTAGCATTATAGTCACCAGCAGCTATAAATCGGGATCCAAGAGAAGTAAAAAAATTTGAGTAAAGGTTTTCTGTAACTGAAAGCCGAGGAGGGGAATAAATTGATGAAATTACCAATTTACTGTGAATGTGTTCAATACAAATATTTGTTGCTTGAAAATATTCTTCACATGTCTCATTTAACAAGTAATGTTTAATTCTATTTTTATTTAGAATAGCCGAACCTCCACAAGATCTTCCACATGGATCTTTAGTGTCATATAGTATATAGCCATTTATCCTGAAATAACTTCTTGACGTCAGGTGAGTTTCAGCAATCAACATAACATCGACTTGCCTTTCCCTCAGGAAGTGTTCAAGTTCATATTTATGTTGGCGTATGCCGTTTGCGTTTCAGAAACATATTTTTAAATTTATAATTTTTTAAAATAGCCTGTAAAATAGTTGATTGCATTTTCAGCATTCATCATGGTGGTCATAGAAGCCGTAAAAGTGTTTATTGATTGAACCAAAGTCTGCAGTGTGGCTTCAAGTTTGCCAAAATACGGGTCGGGCTGTTGAGACTTGGACTTCTGATTCGCGTTTGGTATATTAGTCTTAACCCCATTGGCATAAGAAACTTGGATAGAGCTTGGAACATTTATTTGGGTTGTTGACTGACCTGCTTGAGGAAAATTGTTGCTTGAAATGAATTGCGATTGCAGGGACGGCTTGGGAGGAGTTAAATGATTTATTTGACACTGAGCGTTTGAAGTGGGTATAAACGGGGCAACCCCTGTAATTAGCAGTATGATTGCCTCCACAATTACTACATTTTTTTACATTTGTGTCAGTTTTTGATGCGGTTAAACTTGTTGAGATTTCAAATCCCTTTTACAAAAAGTGATTTGCAGATCAGTCTGTATTATACCTGAGTATATCAATCCATTGTTTGTCTGTTTGTATTCTGTAGCTGTCAATTACTTTTTACGATAAGATGACTAATTTTCCCCTATCCTTGTATGTAATACGTTTTAGGGCCTGACCTTGCACAATAACAAAAAGCCGAACAAAAATTGCCTTACAAACTAATCACTACTTTAAAAATCGTTTTTTCCGTCATATTTTAATTCGGCAGCGCTAACAAACTCAAAAACTAATTTATTACTGTCAAAAAAAAAAAAAAAAAAGAATTGAAATAGATCTGAGTATATTAAAAATTGAGTGTAGTAGGCTGCTTACATAAAATTATAAATAGGCATGTATGTATGTATGTTCATGCGTTCATTGGATATACGTATGTATGTACGTGTGTATGTGTGAATTTTGCAAGTACAATCCCTGCAAACATTTTGTATCAAAAATGGAACTAAAAAGCGGCAAGACGTACTAAATTGTCATAAGCGGTGTTCCAAAGGTTTGAATTAAATAAAAAAAAGCCTGTTTTTAGTGTTTTGATTTTTTTATTGAATTATGAAGTACATACGATTGGGATAATACTGGATATTTATGGAAATTTTCAATGACTATTTTGCCACTTTTACCAAAGCCACCAAAATTAATAAAATAATGAAATATCTTTACCTAGTTTACTTTAGGTTTATTGGAATAAAAATCAGACAGGAAAACAAGATTTTTTATTACAATAAATGTTCATATTGTTTACTATCAGCCTCAATACACGTCCTATACCTTCTTAAAAAAGATCTATTTATTCGCCGGGAATATCCTCAAGAGCTGATGTTCTCAACAGCTTTATAAAGCAACACGGTCACAATGGGCTTTGAGTAAACTTTTTTTTTGAAAACATTCCAATAAAAAAATCTAGGGGACTTAAATCTGGGGAATGGGCTGGCCATGAGATAGTGCCTGAACGTCCAATCCACCTTCCCGGATGTTCCTGGTCAAGTAAATCTCTTACTTGCACTGCGTAATGCGCTGGTCAGCCATTTTGTTGATACTCATTGCGTGGCTTCACTATCTGTCTTTCTCGCTCATCACAAACATGCCCACTATTCATCTTTCTCATCATTTGGCCGTAAAATTAAGAAACTTTCAAGAGCTTGTGCGAATAAAAAAAATTTGATCTGAGTAAAAGGGCTTACTTGAGGTTTTTATATTTTTACTTGTTTTTTATTATGAAACTATCAAGTACCGTATATTTTTTATAATCTTGATTAAATTTACGAACTTGCCAAGGCACTTTGGTACATTTTTTAAAGCAGGGCATTTCAAAGTAGACAAATTCCAAACATTTTAAATTCATAGTTTAACAAATAGTCTTAATTCTAAGTACAAAACTTGCGGCAATTGTGCCATTATTTTTGACTGTGGTTCTAAAAATGTTATTTAGGGTTACGATTCCAAAGTTTAAATGTACAAAAATAATGAAAATTAACCACAATAGCCGAAAAATAGTTTCAGTTTGACTAAATTTATAGGTTTTTCTTAAATGAACGTAATTTTCAAACTGAGAATTTTTTTCCGATTTTCTCAAGATGGCTACAATCAATCTGGTCACCCTGTTTCGGTTTGACGTTGGGTATGGGACAGCTTGTCCCATATAAACTTTTTTCTTTCCCCATTCTATTACCCCATCGATTCATGGGTTTGCTATAAAAATTCAGTAAAATCGGTTCACATATAGCTGAGATATATTAAAATTTCGAAAAAAAGTCATTATTTTTTCAATTTTAGACGTGTGTGAAACGGTAGAAAAGTACTCTTGTAAGTAAAATTTAGGCATTTCTGAGGTGAATAAAATTTTACTAGCTCTAGGGGCTAATATAAATTTTGACAATAGGATAGAAATATTTGAGCTTTAGGAATTTGATTGAAATAAATTATAATTGAAAATTGTGTAATTAAAAGTGTGAAAATCAAATAATACTAAATTGAAAAATGGCGCTATTATAACTATTTTTAATTTGTTCATTTTTTTTTTTTTATTACTTTTGTTAAAATATTTGTCTGTTTTGTCAAAATTTTATGTTGTCAAATATATTTTTTCACACAGTTAAAACATGAAATTTTTTTACCACAGATAAATTATATTTCACCATAGAACTTTGCTACCGTTCACACATCCTTTGTATGAAAATTTTTGAAAAAAATTGTTTGTTTTGCTTCAAACTTCACACAACTATTAAGCATGGCGATTACAAGACAAAAAAGAAAATTTCCCGATATTGGTCCATATACATCCGGGATATAGCCTTGACCGATTTTTTAATGAAAATGTCGCGTAAGCGATCTTAAAAATTTGTGTTACTTAAAATCGTTTTTGGTAATAAAAGGTTACTTAAAGACAGAAAATGAACATTTTCGATATCGTTTCATATATACCCGAGATATATGCTAAACCGATTTTCCATGAAAATGTCGAGTAAACGAACTTAAACAACTTTTTGCTTAAAAACAGTTGTGGTAATAAAAGTTGGTTACTAAAATAGAGAAAATGCAAATTTCCGATATCGGTCCATATATACCCGAGCATATTTAGTTCAAAAAAAAATTATTACTTGAGTATTAACGTATACGTTAGTTACCAAACACATTAATACTACCATACATTTGTTAAAAAAAGTTTATGCAAAATCAGTACGTTAAATTTTAAATACAGTAAGGAATTTAATTGTTTTATTCTGGCAGTGCCGTTATGTTCGGTTGTAATTTTTTGAGTAGTGATGTAAGAAAATGAATATTATATTAACCCGAAAATGAAATTAAAAAAAGAAAAATTATTGTTTTTATAATTTTTATAATAATAATATATAATTCAAACAATTAAGTTTTTTATTCGCTATTTTTAGCTTCTACCATTTATACCAATAAAAATTATAAATAGCTTGTTTTTTATGTTTCCCAGCTATCTATTTATCGACATTTCATAGGAATGTCGACATATAGATAGCTGGGAAACATAAAAAACAAGCTATTTATAATTTTTATTGGTATAAATGGTAGAAGCTAAAAATAGCGAATAAAAAACTTAATTGTTTGAATTTTTGTTCTCTGCTTTTCGATACTTTCAAAAAGCAAATCGTAGCAACCAACGGTTGTTCATTTGTTTGAAAGGTGTAAAGAAATGTTAGAGAGGTGTATAAATGAAAAGGCTTGTTTTTTGTGTTTTGACAGGTATTATTAGAGCATTTTTCTTTTAAATTCTCAACAATTTATTTATATTGTTGGGATATAAAGTTGAATGTTTGAGAATATCTTTCAAAAATTTCCAAAGTCTACTGATGATTAGGGTAGTTCCTATGAAATGTCGACATATAGATAGCTGGGAAACATAAAAAACAAGCTATTTATAATTTTTAATAATATATAATATAATTTTCGGCAAATATTCCCTGTATCTTTTAAATAAATGGTGAATACCTTATATGTGGTGTATTAATTAAAATGAGAAAAATTAATGGGATTACTTTTACTAGAAAAATTTTTATTATTCGAATACCGTTTTTCGTTGTATTCGTTTGATTGAAAGTGCATCACTAATACATTTCGTATTTTTATTTCAAAATTAATATTTTCAATTTGTATATTAATTTGTTAATACGAAACAGCTAGTTGTCCCCCAGCTAAAGATTTGATTATTATTTTTCTTTTCTTCTTCAATCAATAATTATTGATCACAGCAAATTTGTATTGTAAAAAATCCTTCTTAAGAAAAAACTTAAGAAAGGAAATACTTGAACTAGAACCCGATGTACATATGTACAAACCAAAAAATGTTTAATTTAAAAAATTTTCAATTTGTATACAATGCAATGTATAAATTTCCTTCTTTAATAAGCATAAAACATAGCTTGCATTATAATTTTTCATAAAATTGTGCTTTTTAAAGGAAATAAAAATGAAGAAGTCAAATGTCATTTTAACGTACAGTTAAAGTGTACTCATTTCAACTTTAAACGAATGGTAAGTAAATAATTGTTTTTGCATACAACATTAAGGAATTTTTCATAACAACTGCTTACCAAGCTTTGTTAAGTTTTTTTGGATACGGCCGTATATATTTACGTGACTATTGTGAAGGGTATTTTAGATTCGGCCCAGCCGAATATACTACACACTTATTTTTTTTTCATTTGACGAGAGTATGTGAATGTTGTGTTAAGGTAATTACTTTTTGTCTAACCAAATTTTAACTTCAATATGTTTGCAGGGATACGGCATGAACATAAGTATACTCATGTAATAAGAGAGATTTATTAAATCTTTTTCTGTACTAGCTAAAAAGGTATCAGAAAAATATACATATACCTGTATATTTTTTTTAATTAAGCCGCCGTAATCATTAAAATCATAATTATGGTTTAAAGCACGCAGTAGTTGCCAAGCTCTTGATACTACAAGTAATTTATTATGTTAACATTTGGGAAATAAATATTATTCACTTATATATAGGGTGTTTTTTTTAAGCTAGATAGAACTTTAAATTGTAAAAAGTAACACAAAAAATTAAATTTTGATGAAACATTTTTTTTATTGGTTTCAGTATACTCTGACAAATCATCATGAATAGACTCACGCTTGAACAACGCTACGAAATTATCCAAATTTACTTTGAAAATCAGTCGTCGATTCGCGCAACTTATAGACGCAAAATTGTGTTCAGCGATGAGGCGCATTTTTGGTTTAACGGGTTTGTTAATAAGCAAAATTGCCGCATATGGAGTGAGACCAATCCACAAGAGACCCTACAGACTCCATTACATCCAGAAAAATGCACTGTTTGGTGCGGTTTTCATGCTGGTGGCATCATCGGACCTTATTTCTTCAAAAATGAGGCCGGAGCTCGCGTTACGGTCAATGGAGATCGTTACCGCACCATGATCAATGATTTTTTGTTTGAAAATATGGATGACATTGATCCGGAGGAGATGTGGTTTCAACAGGATGGCGCTACGTGCCATACGGCGAACGCAACCATCGACTTACTGAAATCAAAATTTGGCGATAAGTTGATTTCGAGAAATGGACCTGTCAATTGGCCTCCAAGGTCGTGCGATTTGACACCTCTCGATTATTTCCTGTGGGGCTACGTGAAGTCACTGGTTTATGCTGATAAACCAGCAACAATTGACGCCTTGGAGGCCAGCATTGTTCGTGTTGTTCGTGACATACGGCCAGCAGTGCTCGAAAAAGTGGCCCAAAATTGGACGCCCAGAATGCGCTTCGTCAAGAACAGCCGCGGTGCCCATATGCCCGAAATCATTTTCAAATGTTAATGTCACGTATTGATCTTTCGAATAAAAAAAAATTTTGATTACAATTTAATTTTTTGTGTTATTTTTTACAATTTCAAGTTCTATCGGGCTTAAAAAAACACCCTATACATGTGAAAATTTTAATAAATTATTTAATGGATGTGGCAGCACTAGTATTTAATTTAGTTTTAATGATGTATTCAAATAAATTAACGAATAATGCAGTAGTTATCTAAATAAACTCTTTCATATTAAAGTAAATAGCAGAACTTCCGGATAATAAAATTCAATTCAACGGATAAAATAACCAATAAATAAAGGTTGTCCCAAAACTAAAGCTATATTATTTGATAATTGGTTTTTTATTGCAAAAGTGAAAGTGTTCGGGAGGAAATGAAACTGAATCCATATATTGTCATTAAGACGAGTACAATTAGACTCTTCTTTTTACGAATTGAGTTGTTGCCAACTACGTTGTTGAAAGTAGGTAACAAACTACGAATTTAGCCGGAAACAACAAGAGTACTTTTGTGGCAAAGTAGTCTCACAGTTCTGTAGACGGCGAATAAAGCTTTTGTTATATAAATTTGTAAAATCTTTTAAAAATGTTAATGATAGGATATACTATTTTTCTTCTTTAAAAGCTTCTTTGAACCAAGAGATTAATAATATTGATTCAACGTTAAAAAATATTTTAGTTGAAACTAATAGTTCTGAAATACTCAACATAAACTAATACCAACATAAGCTAAAAGTATTTTATAACAGCTGCAAATTTTCAGTTAAGGTGCAATTATGGCGATTATTAATTTCATTTTGGGAATATGAATTGAACGACATATGGGAGCCCTGTGGTTGTTCGCAAGTAATCAGTGTGGCCATGTCCAAAAATATTTCACAGCTAAATCCGTTTTAACATAATGCTAGAAAATATTCTAAACTGCCAAAACTAATACTAAGATTTTTATTGTATTATTATTTTTTAATTATTTTATTTGATGTCTTTTTAAGTAAATAATATATATTTCATAATTCCTCCCTATAACCACTTGTTGTGCATCATGTCAATAAAATAAATTGATTCAAAAATTACAATAAAATATTTATTAACTTAACCCGCAATTTCAGGATATATGATTAAATTAACTTTAATTAAACATTAACTAACTACCAACTTCCTTAACAGGCACGAATTAATTGACGGTTATTCATTTGCGTTTCATCATCGTTTAGTTAACCCAGTGTTTAGACATACGAGTAAGAGTTCGAAAAACTCAATACACTCACATTTTTTTACTACCAGATTCACATTTTTCGCACTCGTAGGTCTACTTGCAGCTAAATTTGCGTGCAAGTGATATTCTGACACTTCCATGCAATCAAATGTCAAACAAACAAACAGTGTTACCGTGTAAATAATTTTAAACAAAGCAACTGGATCATTATAAAATTAAATCTAAGTTTTAGCTAGTTTGCATGTTAACTTATTAAAACTAATACTATAGTTAGAAATGTTTAAATTATAAAGCGTTAATATCAATAATATAATGATAATACAAATTAATGCCAACTATTTTCTAAAAAAAAAAAATAAAATATTCTCAAGTGAAGAACACGGCAACTCCGGTTTGTAAAGACAGACAAAGAAACAAAATGTGTGAAGGAAACAAATTGTTTGAAGTTCACGTGCTGACGACAAATTTAAAATGAACTCTCACTCGCATGTGTAGACAGAAATGAAAATTGCAAGAGATTCGAGTTTTTCGAAGAAATTTTCGTTGATAATACATATTCAGCACTCGCATGAGATTACTCGTATGTCTAAATGCACGGTAACATATGAACACTGAATTAAATATGGCAACGTTCACTTGATTTGTTTACGAAATATAGTGTAATAATTTTTTCTGCTTCGTAGTATAAACCCAAAAATAATGACTTATTGAGTCTAAGAAATTTAATGGCCCATTAATAGTTTGAATTAAGCCAATCAAAAGAGACTTTTACAGCCGTTAAAATATTTATTAAAATGTAGTTTTCTTAATTTTACAAAATAAACTTTAATAAGATTACATAGCGTTCTCCAAAATCCTTCCATGGTGAAATCTTTTTCAAATCGTCAAAAACAACAAATCATCTTTAAGGCCTTGCTACACTATCATACACGATCGTGCGATCTACTAAATAAAGCATGTGTGCTGAAAAACTACTAAAAATTCAACCGTGCGACAGTTTTTGACAAATCTTGCGATTTGAAAAATTTTATGAAACTTTTCAAAACATTATGGTTTCTGTGCGATCAGTGTGGTATATATTGTGAAAAATATGAGAATATTGTTGGTGCCTCGAGAAAAACGTTAAGTAATGTAAAATTATTATGTTAACAAACGTTTTTAATTATTTTATTGTGTATATAAATTATTGCAATTATACTTGTACGATAGTATGGCCTACAACGCCATTATGAAGCGATTTTTTAAGTCGGCCAGACTTTTGAAACAGTTTCCTGTGAATGAATCATACGATCGTGTAGGATAGTGAATCAGGGCTTTAAGCAGCTTGGATAATTACATATGTTTATATGTAAAATTACAAAGGTCAGTGTAACTGATATTATTGCAATGCGACGCTTTAAAACTCCGAAGCATTGTTCTGTCACAATTCGTGTTCTAATTTGCGGCGTATTATAAAGCCTTTCAGTTTCAGCTTTCGGATTTGCATTTTTGAAATGATTTTACATCATAGCCACAGTCACCAAATTCGCCACTTTCAAAGCTAACTTGATAAAAAAAAAGTAGCTGTGATGGGCCGACCCAAACTATCACTAAATCTGTTGTTTCAAGGTTTGAGTAAGGTAAAATGCTTAAAAAATGTGCATACTTAAGTACGAGTAGTTGTGTTTGGTTATGAAACATATAAAAAAAATCCATAGATATATCTTAACTGATCTCTACTAGCTTCAGTAACAGAACGATCTTTAGATTTCATTTTGACATAGGTACAATCTATAGATTGAAGTAATTACATCGTTCAATAATTATTTAGATGTTGTTTTATATTTTATTTAAATTGAAAATATTACAAATAAATGTTTTTAGTCTATTTTTTTCAATAAATTGACAATTAGTGTCGTAACCAGAAAAATTTGTTCAATTAAACTTAGAAGCAAGTTTTCAGTTAAATTCCGTCAGTTAAGCTTTAATCAAACATTGTGCAATAAAACTTAATATATCTTACGAATAAAGTGCATATTAACTTGTAATCGCAGATTATGAAAATGACCATAAAAGTTTTAAATAAATGTATTTCAGCCAGTATATGTATGTATAGACATTCATAACAAATCTTCAAACGAAAGGTGTCATAACATTAAATATCATATACTTTTTACGTTCATGAACAAACTTAAATTGTTATAAAATTTAAAAAAATCAAAGGGGTATAAATTATAAACTAGTACTTCAATACAAGTTATATAATATATTTTCAAATTTTGTTTTTGTTTCAAATGTTTTTATGCGAATGAAAGTATTTATTCGAAATAAAGTGGCAGTTAAATTGTTATAAAATTAAAAAAAAATCAAAGGTGTATAAATGTTAAATTAGTACGTTAATACAAATTATATAATATATTTAAACTCAAATTATAAATTAAATATGTCATCGGATGAATATTCTTCTTGAGCTTCTAAAGATTCAATCGAGATATCATTATAAAATATATTCTTATAGCAATTTTTAATAGGGTCATTCGTTGAACAATATTTAGTCTCTTTTAATGCAGCAAAGTGAATCTTTTTTTTATAGTATTATGTTCATTAAATAAAACAGTAATTTGGATATGTTTCACCTGTTATCTTTTTTATTTAAATTGAAGTACATATTTAAAAAATTATATATTTAAAATCATGTATTTAAAAAATAGCTAGAGTAGTGTAGCGACTACGAAACAGCTAGTTGTCCCCCAGCTTTAGTGTATTCAATTATTTTTTCCTGTCTTCTTTGATCAAGAGTTATTGATCGCGGCAATTATTGTTATAATTGTAAATAAAAATATTTCTTGGCTTTAGCCAGGATTGAACTCGAGCTAGACGAATAATACCAACACATCATCATATAATATTAGACTTATTTTACTACGAGAACTGCTTTTAAGCAAAAAAAAAAATTTTCCTGAAAAACCCGGCTTAGGCTATATCTCGGCTATATATGGACCGATATCGGAAATTTTCATTTTCCATATTTATGTAACCTAATTTTATTACCAAAACTGCTTTTAAGCCAAAAATATTGTTTACGTTCGCTTACGCGGCATTTTAATGAAAAGCCCGGTCTAGGCTATATCTCGGGTATATATGGAGCGATATCGGAAATTTTCATTTTCCATATTTATGTAACCTTATTTTATTACCAGAACTGCTTTTAAGCAAAAAAAAGTTGTTTAAGTTCGCTTGCAGGACACTTTCATGAAAAACCCGGTTTGGGTTATATCTCGGGTATATATGGCCCGATATACCTTTTAGTCACCATGCTTAATGAGTGTGTGAAGATTGAAGCAAACAAACTATTTTTATTTTCAAAAATTTTATATAAAATTGTAAAAAAAATTGATTTTTTCGGAATTTTGAATATATCTCAGCTATACGTGAACCGATATTACTGAATTTCAATAGCAAACCCATGAATCGATGGGGTAAAAGAATGGTGGAAGAAAAAAGTTTCTAAGTCTAATGGGTTTTTCAGAAACGTCTGTCCGGGACATCGCTTAATCGACTTTTTCATTAATTCTGATTCAGAATATATATAATTTATTGAGTTGCAAATAAACACTGTAGAAATTACAAACGGAATTCCAAACTTATATATACCCTTTACATTTTTGTGAAGGGTATAAAAACACCCAAAATTCAGTTGCAAAAATGCCAAAATGGCCACTCTGCAAGTGATTGAAAGTCTTTGGAGAAAATTATATTGTCTCAATGTTAGTAGTTCTCTTTTAAGTTTGAATGCGCTAGCGACGGACGTGTGTGTGTATTCGCGAATAACAAAAAAAAACAATAACAACAATCTAATAATAACACCGCATTAAACGTTGACTCATTTGGAGTTTCAAAAATAAAATCAAAACTCTTAACAACCTTCAGTAGTAAATCGATTTAACTTCTTGTTAAAAATCTTATTAGATATAAAAGTGAAATCATCATGGATGAGGAAAAAATGTGGAAAAATTTTTATGAAAAAATGCAAGAGGCAAAAATGAATCCTCAAACTGAGCATGAGTGCAAGTAAGTAGATTTTTAAATTTTCAATTAGTTCCATTCAATTTTTTAGTAACAGCAAATAACGAAAATAGCAATGTTCAACAAAACTGCTTTTCCAAGTGCTAAAAATAAAACAAAATAGTATTAAGGTTTTTTTAATAAAAATACAGCCATATTAGCAAAGTAAACATCAGATCAGATCACCATCAATGTGAATGGGAATGCATTGTTGGGTTTTTATAATCTTTTGTAAGGCAAGAATCGAAATTGCATTTTAATTAGTATGCATATGCAAAACAAGTGTATGCACATATGTATGTACATATGTATATATGTATCTATTGTTTGTAATACTTTTTGGTTGTTTTCTATTCTTTTTGCTAACTATAAAAATTAAATTACTTTGATAACAGCTTCATATAAGTATGCATGTACATATGTAGGTACGTATCTACTTACATACCAGTATATACTTATATATTTATGTTTTAAGTCTTGGAAATTTTTTTTATTCACGTTTGTGTACTTTTTGAATCACTTAGCTTTCGTTTTAATTACTTGTTTGTCTAGTAAAATCATGCAAACACTAGTGTTTGTTCATCGCCACAATTGCCAGATTTGGCGGGCATTAAGTAAGTGGATCTTTGACGATCTGAATAAACATGTCCCAAATTTGACGATTTATAAAATAAAATATTCTACTTAAGGAAAGACCGTTACGTGCTTATGCCTTAAGCAAACTCAAGAAAAATGATGATTAAATGCGTGCAAACATGTATAAAATAATATAATATGTATGTATCGGGTTTTTCAATAAGGACTTGGCAATTTTTAAGATATTTCCAAAAATTTAGGATCGTGTGTGGGCACGTCAGCAGAGGTCGATTTGTTAGAGGCAATTTTCGATGACTCGTTCACACATTTCGACTAGAGTTGGGCTCATGAGCTCTTTTAAGAGAATGCTCTTTTTAGTTCAGCTCTTTTCAATGAAATATGTATTTCTTTTAATTCAATAGTTTAGTGCTCCGTATATAAAATTATTTTCAATGAACGGCTCTGTTTGAGCATTCATGAAACAAAAAGAAAAGCAAAACAAAATTGTTATTAACAGAATTAATGGACTATTTATGATTTAAGAAAGAAAACTTAAGCGAACGAAAAACACCCGCTCGAATTCGAGTCAATTTGGATTTCTCACATTCTGTCGCACTCGCTTACGTATGTCAATTTTGGTATCTTACGTTTTTAAGAGTAGAAGCAATGTCATATCATAAATTTTAATATATCTGTTAAAAGTAGCAAAAAATACAACGAAAATATTCTAAAGCGAATACAACTTTTTGTGTGTTTCTTGTTTTAATTTTATAAAAGTGCTTAAATAGATAAAATAAGATATATAAAAAACCAAAATATAAAGTGAAAAGTGCAAATCGCGTTAAAAAAGCCATATTTGTTTGATAATTGATGGAAATGATGGATTTATCGGTGGCCGTTTACGTTTTAAATAAAATAGATAACGATGATGAAACTGTTCGAGTAAATTGCAGAGAGTGAAGAGATAGGTTTAATGTTCTGGAGCTGCCTACCAACCAGTAAGTATATACATATATGTATATGATATCATGCAAAATCAAAAAAATTGTGTTAATAAATTTATTGCAAACTTTCGCGTTTCCAAAGACATTTTTCTTTTGGAGAAACTTAAAAATCAAGGAGTTAAGTCTTTAAAAAGCACACATACTCGCCAGGACATTAAACTGGCA
This sequence comes from Thecocarcelia acutangulata, assembly GCA_914767995.1. Lineage (NCBI taxonomy): Eukaryota > Metazoa > Arthropoda > Insecta > Diptera > Tachinidae > Thecocarcelia > Thecocarcelia acutangulata. The sequence continues at coordinate 58,359,625 of OU612094.1, read as the reverse complement.
ACATTTTTACGTTTTGCAGCCACTGGGAGCTATCAGCAAACAGTTGGCAATGAAATGTGTTCGTCAATCGTAAATGAATGTTTTGATTTTTTTGAAAACCTCATATGTGCAGATTGGATAAAAATGGTTCGTTCTGAAGACGAAAACACAAGGGATTTTTTTCAATTCACCGGCTTTCCCGGCATAATTGGCTGCGTTGATGGAACCTATGTGAGAATAAAATCACCAGGGGACCATCTGAAACACCTTTACTACAATAGAAAAGGCTATTACAGTATAAATGTCATGGTGGTAAGTTAAACAAAATATTTTGTTATTAAATATACTTCAAATTTTACTCCTAGATTTTTAGATATGTGACAACAAAACATATATAACTTATGTTGATGCCAGACATCCTGGGGCCAACCATGGCGCATTTGTATGGGAACAAAGTCTGGTTGACCAAAAACTACGAAGTGCGTATGAAAATGGTCAAAGAAATAACTACATGGATTATTGGTAAGATGTTTGCATAATTTTTGTAGTCATAATAGTCTTATGTACTTATATTTGGAATTTCTCTTGTGGTTTCACTTTTTGATAAATTTAATTTGCTAACATTTATCTAGGTGATGCTGATTACAAATTAAAACCATATCTAATGACGCTATTCAGAAATCCAGACAGTACTGAAGAAAGAAAGTACAACAAAAAACATACTAATGCCCGCAACGTTGTTGAGCGTTGCTTTGGAGTACTAAAAAACAGATTCCGCTCTATAATAGGTTCCAGAGGACTTCATTAATCTCCAAACAAGACTACCGAAATAATCAATGCATGTTGTGCTCTGCATAATATGTGCATAGCCTACAAGTGTCTATTGCCAACAAATGAAGTGGAAGAGGAAACTAGTAGAGCAGTTTTACATGTGTTGGAAGAAGAGAAAATAGGCACAAGTGCCATAGAAAGAAATATTGCCATAAATTTGTAAAAATTTAAGTGTACTAAAACATTAAAAATTAAAGAAAATTAAAAATTAATTCACTAAATATGAAATAAAAATGTTATGTGAACAAATGTTAAACGTTGAAAACGGATTTAAATTTTTTTTTCAAAATGTATCTTTTTGGGACAAAATTTTTCTTTTTGGAAACTAAAATGCATATTACTCGAAATTTTACTGGCAACACTGATACACATATAACATATGAAAATTCTTTTACGAAAGCAAAACCAAATGTGAGAGATTTTTACAATTCATTCAGCAGAGAAATCGGATTTTATATGAAGCACTTACGTTTCCATTCGAGTTCTCCTTCGAGTCACTGTTCGCTTAGAACGTGCGTAGAGAAATCGAAATCAATGTTCTTTCTCATAGAAAGCGAATGAAAATTTTGTTTTAAAAGTAATATTAAAAATATTAAAGTGTGATGAAAAATAACACCGGCCAACAAGTTGGGCAAAAAATGTTGACTGTGGAAACGAAGCATGTTTTTTAGCTAATCTGGGTGCGCCGAATTCAAGTTCGTTTTTTATCGCATGCGTTGACAAAAGCCTAAAATCGCTATAAATCTGCATAAACATACAGTTTAAGCATGTCAGTGAGATCGGGTGTTACTAATCGGAACTATTTTTGCTTTGGTGTGGTGAATATTTGATTGGGAAAAAATGATATGCAATATCAGAATCACTAAAATATGCATATCTACATTAATTTGGTTTCGCTGTCTGAAACTTGGACAAGACGTGGACACCGACAATGTTTTGCAATCGTTGCAGAACTATTTTATGCAAGTGGTCAAATGGCGAGAAAATCTATTCAGATTTTTAATCCCAGTACTTTGAAGAGAGTCAAGTATCCACCAAACTGTTTAACAAAAGTTACTGGATTCAATATGAAAAATCGAAAAAATATTACCTACCCTAATGTCTTATCAGTTTCTAAACCAGTTCAACATCTGTCAACTGATCCACTACCAGTCATTCCCGGTGCTACGAGCAGTGAGTCCGAAATATCTTTCACCAGCAATTGTAGCTTGCATGAGGCTGATAATGAACTCCATTTAGTGACTCAAGCTGAGCTGAGTGATCTAATTCGGTACTTGCATTTAACGTAGCAAGCCACAGAAATACTAGCTTCACGCATCCAGCAGTGGAATATTTATAATTATAATTTTAAAATTATAATTTTTTATGGAAAAATCCAATAAACGCTTTTTTTATATCTCGAAAACCTGACGTGATAGAGAAAAACCATTTACAGATTCGAGTTCAGCGCATCAAATTACACCAGGAACGGTATTTGGTTGCTCCAGTCAAAAACCTTGTTGATTAGTGTAATTGCATTGAAAAGAAAATAATATTTAGTTGTGATGAAATTCGATTGTTTTTATGTACTTATGCACTTTTTTTTTGTTTCATATCAAATAATTTATTTTGATACTACAAACAACAACGGAATTTGTGTTAAACAAAAATCGTTTATCTAATTTTGTATTTTCTACGTCAAATTGATCCACAACTTTTTGTACAACGTATAGATACTAGAAAAAAATAAGCATGAACGAAAAGACAACAAATAAAAAAGAAAGAAACATGAACTACGGAGCTAAAAGAACTCGCAGAATTGATCGGCTCACTTAGCTCCCTTAAATGAATGGTTCAATGGTACTAGTTCGTTCGTGAACCATCCAACTCTAGTTTCGGCGGTAACGATCGCACATTTAATTTCCCCGAAAGACCGTGTGATTTTCGACATAGTTTCAAAAATGGCCTTAGATGTGATTTCAAGCGTACACCCCACTTGTTGGCCGTATAGATTTTGGAGTTGCAAAAAATGTCCCTTTAGAATGGATGCAAGTGGAGCCTTCATTAGATTTGTTATCAGATCACTCACCCACTATAATCTCTGGTTCATTCTCCCAGGAGGCTGGCTCCCCGTTTAGTAACTTGGCGTTGACCATCACTAGAGTTAATTGGCTAAAATATAAAAAATATTTGAGAACTCATTGTATGGAAAATATTGCTTTGAGAATGCCTGAGGATATTGTTGTGTCAATTAACGATGCTTGCGAAAACCTTAAAATAGCCGTTTAACATGCTACCACTAACCATATATGTACATAAGTTTGCGAAATGTGAACGATAGAACTACTTATTCGATTAAAATTGAACAACTTCTATTAGGAAAAAGGAGAGTTAGATGAGGGTGGGACTTGCGGAGTGCAGGTCTCCCCAGTTTAAAATTAGGTTACGAGAATGCATTTTGCAACTAAGAAATTTGCTTGATATCCAGAGAATGACTTCCTTTTAAAATTACCTGAAAAGCCTTGATGGTACTCCCCAATCTGACTATAGAAAAAGATGTTAAATGGCCCATTACTGGCACGCCACCTTTGCGAACTCCGACTGGGGTCTGGGCAAGAACCGATTCTGAAAACGGGGTGGTGTATGTTAACCATTCGAGAAACATTTTTACTACAAATGATACAGAAATTGATGCAGCTTAATTTCCCCATGTGCTGAGGCTTAGTTTTACTTTCCACGAAAGCTCCAAGTATTGATAAAATTACTGGTAAAATGCTTGTACAGTTACCTCGTGTGGCTAGAAGAATTCTTATTTTTATTTTTAACGCTATTTTACGTCTCGAGTATTATTCTGCAGTATGTAAAGTGTCTGTGTTTACTATGATATCTAAGACAGGGAAGGATCCCACAAAAGTAATCATATAGACCAATAAGTTTACTGTCAACAACTTCAAAAGGGTTCAAAAAATTGTTAATGGCGATGACGTAGAATGTATCCCTGATCATCAGACTAGTAAATGTCATAAGAAAGATTTTTGAGGACAAAAAATTTTGTTCAGCTATATTCATTGACATTTATCTAGCATTTGATAAAGTGTGGCACGGCGATTTAATACACAAAATAAACTTGAAACACTCACAAGCTTCTGGAAAGCTACTTATGTGGCCGAAAATTTGTTATCAGAGAAGGCGATTTTATAAGCCCCACTCAGCCAGGAGTTCCCCAAGATATCATACTGGGATCTAATTTGTGTGTGCTTTACGCCTCTGACATAACAACGAGATCCGGAATCCACACTTCAACTTTCGATATCGGGGCAATTTTTTTTACTTTGTAATCGCCATGCCAAAAAGGCAATCTTTCATAGAAAAATCGGTTTAGGTTATATCTCTAGTATACATATGTACATATGTGGACCGATATCGGAATTTTTCATTTTCTGTATTTTAGTAACCTCCTTTTACAACCAGAACTGCTTTATAGCAAAAAAAAAATTTTGGCTGAAAAAATCGGTTTAGGCAATATCTTGAGTGTATATATGGACCGATATCGGAAATTTTCATTTTCTGAATTTGGTAATCTTCTTATGTTACCAGAACTGCTTTAAGGAGGTTACTAAATGGCGGAAAATTAAAATTTCCAATATCTGTCCATATATACCCGAGATCGAACCTAAACAGCTTTTTCCATGAAAATTTGCATGAAAGATTACAGTTTTGGCATGGCGATTACAAGGCAAAAAAAATTTTTCCCGTGACTATTACGAAGGGTATTTTAGATTCGGCTCATCCGAATATACTACGCTCTTAAGGGCACTTCAGACTATCACACTTTGTATTAAGACTTGTCAAAAATGCAAATAATATGTGCAAGTGTGATGGTGTGAATGTAAAGCGTTATGAAAATGAGAAATAATACGGTAAGAGATTTAACATCCCATAACACTTCACCATTTTTAGAAATTTGTTTAAAAAATAAGATTTTTCTTTGGATCAGGATTGCATTTTTTACAAAAGCAAATACTAAAGTATTATTACCAGACGTTAAGCAAATTGTCTGTTTATTTTCAAACCATATTTCTTCTTTTACTATAGGTGTGATGGTGTGCAAACAAAATGTAATGGTACGTTAGATATTTTGACAGTCGCAACAAATATCATTAGATTTTTGTCTCGCAAAATCCAATCAAAATCTTAAGACTTGTATGATGGTCTGAAGCGCCCTTTACTTGTTATTGTGCAATTCCTTTTCTACTGCTTGCAATTTTTTTTGTAATCATTATAGAGTCGTGCACTATAATTTAAAAGATTGATTTCTTTTTGTATGCGATGTTCAATAAAAAAAAGTAATTAATTAAAAGTTTAAATTTTCAAACCGGATTTTTTTTTACCCATTTCGAAAAAGCTCTTAATTTGGGGATAAGTCCCTTGATCTGACAACTCTGTTGTCTTTTGTTATTCCAATATTTTTATTTATTTATTGTATGACTTTTGTTTCTACGATCAGCTTTGTTATCTCTTTAAACATCTTTCCATTTTTTTACTATTCTGCTGTAAAAAGAAACAAAGAAATTTTTTTCTATAGTCGTGATCTACCACATACTCGTATTATCAACATTCATTTCATCAGTTGCTGTTAATGAGCGTTTTATTTCGCTTACGCATAGACGCTTAACAGATGCTGCTTCAAGTATTCTCATGGGCGGTCAGTGTTGACAGGAGACTTTTTGTGAAATCCCTACCATAGCGCATAAAAATCGTTATTTTTTCCTACAATGAAAAATATTTCCCTTCATTTTTCCCTACGCAATTTTTCATTTAAATTTTGCACAAATAAATTATTTCAATACGATTTTACGTTTATTGTAAATGCAAAGAAATAAAACTTTTCCGAAAAAGTAAATTAGTGTAAAAAATACGAGTTAACGAATCATATGATAAAAATGTATGTAGTTAGCTATATAAATAAATTATTTTAAGTAACTTGGTCTAAATTCTAATTCAAACCGGTCAGGGCTGGACAAAATACACAGATTATGTATTTCAAATACAAGATACAAAATACTTTACAGTAGTGTATTTTAAATACAATATACAAAATACTTTCAAGTTGTGTATTTCAAATACAAAATACAACTACAAAATACAAATATATTTTTGTAATTTGGTCTCAGAAAAATGTACCCGTCTGGCTTTAGATACATATTTTATTTTACATATACACTTAAACTAAGTTATATATTCATATGATTGTTCTAAACTTGCTAAGAAATTAACGGAACAAACCTAATATTTAGCATTTGATAGATAGTAAAAAAAATTCATTCGACAAAACAAAACATTTCCTTTAATAAAAACTAGATATTTCAATCAGTCATCCGACAAACAATAATCTTTCTACAGGTCCTGAGGAGCACAAGCTGCTGTCAAATTCTATAAATGCATTTATTTTTGATACTTGGATAGTTTTCCAGAATAGCAAGCTCCTTGCTTTTATCATTTTGAAAACTGATAAGCTCAGGTTCCAAATTTGATTTACGAGGTTGGTCACTGTATTGTCCCAAACAACAATAAAATCTTCATTATGTTTACCTCAACTACTACTTCTTCTGCATCCAGTCATGGTTTCACGTTTTTTGCAATTTTTCTCCATGGTATCTATATTGCAAGATTTGGAATTTTTTGCCGTTCTTTTACTGAGATGCTTTCTGGCAATCAGCTAATTTTGAAACTAGGATGGAAACATGACTAGGATGGAAATTATTTCCCTGTATATAAAAAGCTGGTGGCAAATATATAGAAATTCTTACTGATATAACCCGATTAGTGTAAAAATATATTAGCTCTGTATAAATGAAAGCTACATTGCAATATTGCAAAATGATAAACATTTTAATGTAGTTGTAGTTTCTAGCGGTTTTAGCTTTTGAGAAATAACTTGTTTTATTATAATTAATAAATGAATTTGGTAAAATGTATTTTTGAGCCACATGTATTTGAAATACAAAATACTATTAAGTTATGTATTTGAAATGCAAAATACTAAATACTTTCAGGCCGTTTATTTGAAATACAGATACAAAATACGTATTTGTATTTCAAATACGTATTTCAAGTACTGCCCAGCCCTGAAACCGGTATATGCTTTTTGTGATGGAATAAGTAGGAGTTGGAAAAAATACAGCAGAATCTAGTTTCACCAATATGCGACTTTCATACGTATAGAAGCCCGTTGTTTATTCTATCAAACCTTTGCGACGAGGTGTATTTGTGGGAAAAATGCCTTTCTACCGAGATCAACTATATATAGATAGCCAATCGTTTAATATGCTTAGTTAGGAGATCTTTGTGATTAAAGTTTTTTAAGGGGTTAAGGGAGTTTACATTTAAAATTTATGCGATTAATTAAAAAGCTTGTAAATAAGATCTTAGAATGCATATGGATTTTGATACTTTGCGATCTAGTTTTTTTTCTCTTTTTTTACGTTCGTTGGCAGTTATAGCAAACAAAAACCCTACTCATTGTTAAACTATTTAACGTTGTATAGCTATAAATTGGATGAAAATGTATCGATATAAAATTTCGGCAACGACTTTTCCTCATAGTTGGAAAAATTATAATACAGTAAGCCCCGCTTAATTACCTCACTCCAGTTGCTGTAATTTTTGGGTAATTGAGCAAGTAAGGTATTAAAGCGGAGACGTTTAATTACCTCATAGCGGTAATTATACGATTGCGTTTAAATACCTCTACAAGGGCATTTATCCAAACGGACTTATATTGAATCAAAGTCATTACATACATACATGAAAATAATATGTAAACGCAAAAGAAGTTTTCAAAATAAAATAAAAACTAACACATTCATATAACAAAAATTATACGTACATACATATAAGTATGTATATAATAAAAGCGTAGCAGAATGTTAAAAAACAAATTAGCTGGATTCACAAAAATTTTCTCTTTATGTTTAACATGTGACATATTTGTCAACAGAGTTGAGTGAATTGGTAGGCAGTGTTGGGTAAATAAATGTAGGAATTTTTAGGAAGTTTTTGGATTTGGGATACAAAATGTTGGGTAATTACCCAAAATGGGCAATTAAAAGAAAGTTAATTAACATTTTTGCATGAAAATAAGTGAAAAAAGGGGGTAGAATATAGGGGTGAATAAACGAAAAAGGCATTTAAGCGATGGTTAAATATACGGGGTATACTGTAGTATAAGAAAAATTCTAATTTTATCTAAATATTATTTGATCTTCGTTTGTTAAATAAATTAAATTTTTGCAGCTTCAGATCTTTGTTTTTTGTTCTATAAAAAATTAACTATTAAAAATCTTTTATTATTATTTATTTATTTAAAAATTAATTATTATAACAATATTTATAAAAATTAATTAAAGAAAAAGGAGTACTAGCAGCTAAGGCTATCGACTCCGTTGTTTACAGTAATAATTTTCAAATCATATTTTTTAAATTGTTTTCGGTTAAAAATTTATAAATTAATTTGATATTGCAGTCAGAAATATTTTTGAGGAGATCGCTTGGTGGCTTATTTCCGAACAAATTAATCCTGGAGGCGTTGTAGGCAGGGCATTCGTCTAAAATATGAGTTGTGGTTAGCCGGCAGTTACAAATAGAGCAAATAGGCGGTGAAGTTTTGTCAAAGAGATATTGATGAGAAAGTTTACAGTGCCCAATTCTTAAACGAGCGAATATAGTTGTTTCTTCCCGGGAACAGTTATAGGGGTACATCGGTGTGTTTCCAGTAGAGTTCATGGCTTTGTAAGTATGTTGGTAGTTTTCCCATTTAAGAGATTTAGTTGATGCCAAGAAAGATGAAATTTTATTAAAAATATCCCGAGGCTCCGAGGTCGTGCATTTAATTAATGGTTGTTGTTTAGCGTCTTCGGCTGCTTTATCAGCGTTCTCGTTGCCAGTAATCCCAACATGTGATGGGACCCACATAATTTTAATTTTACTTATATTTTTTATACATAGGTTTCTTATTTGGCTTATTATAGGTGACTCGTACCGCGATATTTCGATAATAATTTGTTATCATCGAAATTAAAATGTTATTATAAATTTAAATTGAAAAATTATTGTCAAAAAATTCCTATATACAAAAAATTCATACACAAAGAAAAATTTTTAGTTCATACACAAAGAAAAATTCTTAATAATATTAAGAAATTGAAAAATTAAAGTATAACAATATATCCAAATAAACAACTCACCTATTCCGTAGCAAAATGAAGTCAAGTACTTTGGTATTCACCTCGATCGTAGTCTAACCCGGAAGACTTACTTTGAAGCTAAAGTCACTCAGTTGAAACTAAATGCAGCGCGACTAAATTGGCTTATTAGCAGAAATTCGAAATTGAAGCTGGATTGCTAACTTTTATTATACAACGAAATTCTAAAGCCTATTTAGTGCTATTGCACCGTCAAAGGCGACAAAACAAAATTCTTCGAACGATTACTGCAACTCCATGATACGTAAAAAACTAGCGAATTCACAAGGATCTGTGTGTTCCGTTAGTAAAAGACGAATTTTCAAAGTATGCAACAAGGTATATCAGCAAATTGGAGCTTCACACAAACCCTCTTGCTCGAAACATTCTTAATTTTAGCGGTCACACTCGGTTGAGAAGAAAGGATACCCTTGCCAACATCAGAGCGTTAAATAGGTGATTTCACCAATATAATTGGCGCAAAATAAAACTTTTTGTCTTGCATTGGCTGGTCTTAGTTATTTAGTATTAAGATTTGAATACTTAATGTTAGTCCACATTGTGAAGATGCAATAAATAAATAAAAGGTACAAAAATAGAAAACAGTTGCAGAACAAAATGGAGAACAGAAAGATGGGAAAAGTAGTGATTACTTCGAATAATCTACAACTCATTTTGTTATTTCTAACAAACGCGTTTTCCAAGCAAAAACTTCAATATTATTAGCTTCGTGTATACCTAATAGGAGTCATTCCCTACTAATTTGGAACAGAAATTTTTGTTTTTATCTTCCCGTATTATCTTGTTAATTAACTATTTGCTTTGTGTATACCTAATAGGAGTCATTCCCTATTAATTTGGAACAGAAATTTTTGTTTTTATCTTCTCGTATTATCTTGTTAATTAACTATTTGATGTCAAAAATTCAAACATTTCATGATTTTTTGTTTTAAATTGAGATTCTTTTTCTGTCAACTGAACAATTTTTAACAAAAAGTGCCTGGCATCACTGTGTGTTAGAATACAAGAAAGAGATGATTCATCTACGATATTATAAAATTATGAAATCATTGTTGTCTAATACAATTTATATCAGTGTAAATAGAAATGACGCCACTAACAATTATATTATTTTTTTCCAATAAATAAATGTATACAATAATTTTAAAGTAATATACTTACATAACTAATGAACAGAATAAACATTTTATCGGAAATAGTTTTTAGCTGGATAAATTGTATTTGAATTTCAAACTGAATGTGCACTACAAAAAGATGGAATTTAGCCCAAACAAGTCTGTCTGGCAACTCTAGTTGAAAATAGAATTTGAGGAGGGAAGTACTCGTAGTGCTGCTGACAGAACGAACACATCAAAGAAAAACAATTAGTTACATTTAACAGAACAAATAGACATCACTTGTTTATACTTAATGTATGCTAAAACACTCAGCTACATACATACTATACTGACCATATGTATGCATGTATGTATAGTAAATATTTACAACTGAATTTTAAAATTTGCAAAATATGCAGTTTTAATTTATAGCAATATTGTGATTAATTGAATAAACTTTCAAAAACATTTTTATAAAGTACTATCTGACTGACCCCTCAAACCTTGTTTTGCCTTCAAATTTTGTTCATATTGAAATGTGTGAAAATGCAGGTCGCTCCTTTATTGCGACATAGTCATAACTAAAAAAAAGCTTGTTTCGAGAAAAACACATTTCAAATTTTTAGTTTCCATACAAGTCTTAGAAATAGTTTTTAGAAAACATCTCCTTAAGGAAACAGCTTAAAAGTAATTTGAATAAATTTTTGGCACACTATAAAAAGTGGCATTGTTAACTCGAAATTTTTTTTTTTTTTTTTTTTGAGATATGACTATGTTGCAATAAAGGAGCGATGTAGTCAAAAAGAGAAGAAAAAGATCGTATTTTTAGACGATCATTTGTGTTTTAGATTTGCAATTGCGATGAATCTTAAGGCGTTTTTGTTGCATTCTGATTGATATTCCGGTAACCAATTGAAATAAATGAATGTTTTCTTTTTTCAGTTGTTTTGCTGTGATATCATAATTTGGGTAGTTGAAAGGCTTTATAGCACATGATTTTCTTTGTTTTGTGGTGCGTAAACAAATAATGCTGACGGTGTTGAGACACGAAAACAGACGACATTCAGTTATCCCTGGAAGAACGATGAATTTTCTAAATTAATATATTAAAAAAAACACGTAATGGCTGGACTTTCAGTGCGAATGCTAGCTGTACCAATAATTGCCAGCGTTTAAAATGGAATGGCTTGTCAGTCGGAACCATTGGGATTTTTAGTATCAACATCTCCTCTTCTTTATACTTTACATTAACTATTTTGCAAGGCGGCTTTACCAGGTTCTGAAATTGATTTACATCAGGACCTCCTTTAAAGGACTGATCTGATGATGGAGCAAATCTATGGAGTGAACTATTAACGAATCTCCAGCGCCTTCTTGTGGCTTGCTAGGCTCACACAGGTCGCAACTTTTCGCTATAACTTTGTTGCCATATAGACAAACCCCTTACTGTAGGGTTCGTGCCTTCTAATCCCTCCTGTATGTAATTCCCCAACAGTCAATGGAATACTAGGTTTAATAGATTGGTAGGCCAAAGTCCATTAAGAACATCAGCCATTAACCAACTCATGCGTCTAACCATCACTCATGGTTCCTAACAGTATAGGTATCTGTTGCAAGACAACAGCATCTCGAGGCAAATAACCCAGAAAATTACCACCCAATTGCAATTTAGCCTGCACTTTCCTAAGTAATGGAAAGTATGGTTAACTACCACCTTGTGAGGTATCCAAAGTTGCATAAATTACTTTGTGATCATCAGTATGGATTTCGTAAGGATCACCCTACTGGTGATCTTTTGCATATCTCTCTGATTGCCACTCAATTCATCGTTTCGGTGAAAGTGAAGTGATGGTTCTGGATATTTCCAAAGCATTTGACAGAGTGTGGCATGGTGCACTACTGGCAAAACTCACTACTTTTGATATCGGTAATAACTTCTCTCGGTTTATATCGGGCCTTTTTAGAAACTGCACTATACGAGTTGTTATACGAGTACATAGGTGGAGTCTCATCAAACGAGTTCAAGATTAATTCAAGGGTACCACAAGGCTCAGTTCTTTCTCATACTTTATTTCTAATTTTCCTCAACGAGCTTCTATATCAAACTTTCAACCCTATCCACTCTTTCGCAAATAATAGCAGTATTTTCCATTCATACTCATTCAGTTATAGGCCCAGAATAACCTGGACATGCCAGGGTAGATACTTTTTTCTCGTTAAACATAAAATTATGACTAAAACTAAGATAATTTAGGTATTGCAATTTATTGATAAAAAAAGTATACTTTATTTATTATTAAACACGTTTGTTATTTCAACAAATTTTCAAATTATACCCAACAGGTGGTCTAAAAAGTCCCGGGCTAACAAAGAAAACACAGTTTTTTTTTATTCAAAATTAGCTTTATTCATAAACGCCATCAAGAGCAACGCAACCATTCCAGCGTCGCTCTAACATTTCAATACCACTTTTGTAGAACGATTTATCTTTTGCCTCAAAATAGGCCTCAGTTTCAGCGATAACCTCTTCGTGCTTTTCCGTGCCTTCAAACTTGTTCTGGACGTGACTTGTAACTTCTCTAACAAATAGCGCGATATAATTATTCAGTGTATTTAAAAGAAAAAATAATAGCTGATTTGAATAACGGCCAATCAGTGATCACAATTGCAAAAAAATTTAGCATACACCACAGCGTTATATTAAGAATTATAAGCCGTTTTCGTTGTTCGGGTACTTTGGTTACAGAACATAAAGGTGGACGTTCCCGAAAAACCGGTAAACGAGATGGCCAGGCAAGAACCATCGCCACACAATTGTCATTAAATGTTAACCCCGGAAGGATTCAAAGGCAGACTGCAGAAGGCGGACTAAAAGCATACCACACGAAAGTGTAAAAAATATCTTTATATCACGGAAAAATAGACTGGCCAGGTTAGAATTCGCAATGGAACACATTAATTTGACCATCACACAAAGGAATTCCATACTATTCTGCGATGAGATCAAATTTAATTTAAAAGGTTCCGATAGATTAAGACCGGTTAGATGACCGAAAAGCCAACGTCTTAATCCACGTTATACTAAAGGCACATTGAAATATGGTGTCGGTAACATTTTACACTGAAAAATATTTGCTTCATATTTCCAATGAACCCCATTCATTAGATAATTTTCATTAACCGAATGAAAAATTCCGTTCCATGAATGAAGATTCACAGCATTAATGAAAATATTCATTAAAATTGATTCATTGGTTTTCATAATTTCATTAGAAAATTTCATTGGATTTGTTATAAACAATTTTTGAAGGCTGGGTACAAAATTTTAGAGATTTATTAAAAGTGAGATAATAAATATATTATAACTATTAACTAAATGACAAAGGAAATTATTTTATACATTATTTACTGTGTAAAAAATTATTTTATCAATAGTTTTTTAGTTGTTATGAAAATGTTCATTATATTAACTAAACTTTTCATTAGAATTCATAAACTACCCTCATTTTAAGTACCTACATAGTTGAAATCAAAAGCAAAGAGATGGGCTCTTCTTTGGTTTTTTGCTTAAAGGAATATTTATTCTGTTACAAATGCAACAACAAAGTCACACTTAATTTTTTCCTTAGCCTTCGTTGTGAACAATTATGTATTTATACTATAGATTCTATAGCCAAAGCAAACGTTTTGTTTTTGCACGCAACGGGACTTTTTTTTTTGTTCTTCAAAAAGCAAAACATCACAAGTTTCCAAAAGCAGAAGCAAACCTTTAAAAAAATAAATGAGTTTGCTCCAGTTCATTGTTTAAAATGATTTTGAAGTCAATAGACAAAGTTTATGAAGTGTATGAAAAATAAAATATACTTAATTATCCAAAATGTCTACATATGTTACATTACATATTATTTTTTCAGTTATTTTGTGTTGAATTAAAATGTTTTGATTTTGAATTAAAATGTTTTGATTCCCTTTTTAATGTATTAATATTATTAATTTTATTTTGCATTATAATTAAAACAATAAAAAATTATTTTATGCTTAATATAAAAAAAATTGTTTAGTTTCTTTTCAGTAGCACAATTCTAATGAAAAAAGGTCATTAGAATAATGAAACTCCTCCTTAAACTAATGATTTTATTTCATTAGAATGAAGAAAATTTTTCACCAAATTGGTGAAGATTTTTATTGGTTCAACGAATTTATTCATTAAAATAGTGAAAATATTTCATAAAAATAATGTAACACATTCATTAGCCTAATGAACAAATAACGTTAACCTAATGATTTTTTTCATTGTTTTAATGAAAAGTATTCATAAATATTATGATTTATGCTTCATTAAATTAATGAAGTTTTCATTAATCCAACGAATGTATTCATTAAATAATTTTTAATGACAGAAGATTCATTAGTCCAATGAAGGCCATCATTGGCCGAAAAATAATGAAAATTTTCATTAGATTAATGTCAAAATTCATTATATTAATGAAGGAATTATTTTCAGTGTAGTCTGGGGATGTTTTTCAGGTCATTTTTATATATTTTAGATTTATGTACATATGTATTTTATTTTAAATTTTTGATTTCTTTTTGTTAGAAGTCACAATTTAACTATTATTTTCAAACAAAACTGAAAACAAGGGAATGTATAAACTAATACGGTAGCCTGCGTTGTCAACTTTGAAATTTCAAAACGCACCAAAATGGGGAAAAAAGCGCGTTATTTCAACAAAAACGCACCGAGTTTTTAATTTTGTCCTTTCATATTTAAAAACCTAATTTATATATTAAGAAGTACAATATTTTTATATTAAAAACACGATACTGAAACAGTCTTTTAAGTGACTATTATACGATCAAACTGGGTCTGGTAGCACTGCCTGATGGCATGCCATCAAATTCGTTCAATAGCTAGAATTCGATCAGTACTGCAATTCACTAACCTGTTTTAACGCTAATAAAATTCGTTTAGAGAAATTAATACTAGCGTTGGTGTTTTCGCGATTCTATAACAGTTTTTAACACTATTTGTCTTCGTTTTAAATCAGCTGTTTTTATAGCCTGACTGATTAGCGTTAACTAAACACCAATTATTTTTGTGGTGTTTATCTTAACAACAATGTCGTTAAAATTCTACTGGAAAGTATTTGGCATACGACTTGTCGGAAGACTCCAACAGTCGGTCGGCGTGTTCTCCGTGAGAAGAACTTATCTTATTTATCAAAAAATATTTTAAATAATAAACATATAAATATGGAATTATTTGCAAATTTGTTTGTTTTTTTTCTGTTCCTCTTTGTGGTTTTCTTTATTTTTAACAAAGCTGCCACATTATTTCAAATTTTTGTAACATACAACCAGAGGTGTTAAGAATAAGTTAGTGAATCACATAAGCGTTAGTACAAACCACAATAGCTCGCGTTAAGTTATGCTCTTTTAAAATCGTTAAAAGTTAGTGAACTGCACTACAGATCATGATACGTCATGACCCGAGTTCAAATCCAAGTGGGTGCTGATGAGTAGTGTAGCGACTACGAAACAGCTAGTTGTCCCCCAGCTAAAGGTTTTATTATTATTTTTCTTGTCTTCTTCAAAAAAATCCTTCTTAAGAAAAAAAAAGCTTAAGAAAGGAAAAAACTTGAACTATAGCCCGTTGTGCAAATGTACAAACCAAAAATTTAATTTAAAAAATTATAAAAGTTCAAAAAAAAAAAACAAAAAAATTTTCAATAAATTAATAGCTAGAATTCGTGTTTGTCAAACTTGGCCTCTAGTATGACTCCATTAGTTTTATTAAGGTAATGTTACCTTTGCAATAATAACAGCGATATTTGATCAAATTTATTATTAAGCAATCTCATTTAATTATATTTGCTGTCGACCGAAATCAGCTGTTACTTTTACTGCCTATTATCAGGGACCCAAAATATATTTCAGCAGCATACAACCATTATTGCCGAAAGAATTTACGTTTATCGGACAATTAAAAGTTACAAAGTCGCCTTCAAATGTGATTAATAGCTGTTCTATCAAACACAGTGTAAGCGGTGTCTTTAAAAGAATTTATTGAAATATATGAAAATTTGCCAGAATTATAACAAATAAAATATGAAGTTTACCGTAATCAATATATAATGCAAACTTTTTGCAAAAACTTATTTAATAATTTGGTAATTTCTCAATTACCAAAACCGTATCGAATTTCTTTGTTTAGAGACTGCAATATTTGACAAACTTGGCTTGATCGTTTAATAGAAAAACACTCTCTAAAAGCAGCAAATTTTATAAAACGAAATTTTTCGTTTTCTTTCGAGAGTGTATATCGTCCCCATTATTCCAAGAGGCGTCATCGTAGTCACATGAAAGGGATGTAAAAATTTGTCAATTATTTACAAATAACTTTAAAAAGCAACGGTGACGGTAGCACAATTTTATGGAAAATATCCTTATACTTGTCAGATGGTGATTGTTAAGGAAAATTGAGAGAATAAAACTACATTGTATTTTTTATATCATGCCTACATATGTAACAATCACTGATATGGCATGGACTTCGAGTGTTGCAAACATACAAACAAACATACTTGTACAAGTGAAGCTAATATAAGCATATTACAAATAGTCTAATTGCACTCGCTTTTACGACACTAAATGGATTCATTTTGTAGATACTATTCTTTCCGAACTGTTTAACTTTGTGATTATCACATGCTCGTATGATAGTTGTGCACATTTTATTGTCACTTTTTCGTCTCATTTTGCTTGTGCGTGTACTCGTATGTGTGCGTATGTAATGCTATGACGACTGTCAACAATTTGTCGTTTAATAAATTAATGACCGTCCGTTTAACGACAGACCGCAATAAAAAGTCGTGTTCTCAGTTAGTATGTAGAATACCTATGTACACATATACATACATATGTATGTATATAGGTAAGCAAGTAAGTAATGCAAAGAGTATTTTAAACATAGATACGAGTATAATTCAGTCCTTAAGCATAGAAAATTTAATTATGTTGTTTATAAATGACTGGCTGGCATAGATTTAAAAAATTACGAAATGACATTAAAAGAAACGAAAGAGTTATTAAACTCCAAAATTTGAATACGAGTAGTAAAACGTGTAATGAAATGCAATGCTATCCATACATATCTATACAATCTAGAACAAAGAAGGCAGTTTTCTTTTTTACTTTTTTTAAACGTGCAAACAGACAACGAAGACGTGTAAGAGTTCATGTTTTAAATATAATACATACATATGTACATATGTATGTATGTGCACATATATATTAACATTGAGTATTATTACAAAATTTCACTATCTAGTTACTAAATTTTAGAGAATAAATAAAAGTAAAAGAGCGCACTAGTTATTGAAACCAACGAAGTGTAAAGTTACTGCTTAATGGTGGAGTTGTTTTCCGCTGGCTGCCAGTTTGGGTCGGTCTTTGGCTTTTAGGAAAGTTTCTATTGTAGTAGTTTTATTTACAAGTGACAGACAAAGGCAGTGACTCTTAGAATTTTTTTTTCAGATTTTATTTGTTTATAATAAAAATCAATAATAATAATAACAATAATTTGTTTAAAAATGAGAAAAATGTCATAAAGGAAAAACCTTTATTACTTGATTGAAAAGAAAACTGAAAAAGAAATTAAATGAAATTTAAACAGCGTTTTAAGGAATTGAGGCACGTTTGTGCCAAAAGTATTGTTATCTGTGGACATAAAAGGTATAATAGAATTAATATTTTTGTCACTTTACTCTAACGTCTGATGTGTTGATTATGCGAGTAATTGCAAACGATACTCCCAAAATATACATAAATGCAACTATGTCCTCGTGTGTGTGTATATCTTTGGAAATCAATATGTGTTAATAAATTATTATCAATTGTATGTACAAAATACAATAAGGCTCCCTGTAAACATTTTCTATAAAAAATTAGGCTAAACAAGTAAGAGTGTAGTATATTCGGCTGGGCCGAATCTAAAATACCCTTCACGATAGTCACGAATATGTATAGTATATTAAAAATGTGGCCTGAATATGCTCGGTTATATATGAACCGATATCGGAATTTTCTATTTTCTGTATTTTAGTAACCTTCTTTTATAACAAAAATTGCTTTTCAGCAAAAAAAAAAAAAAAAAAAATTTTTTAATGAAAAAATCGGTTCAGGCTATATCTCGGGTATATATGGACCGATATCGAAAACTTTAATTTTCCAAATTTATATAACCTTATTTCATTACCAGAACTGCTTTTGAGCACAACAAATTGTTTAAGTTCGCTTACGCGACATTTTCATGAAAAACCCGATTTGGGCTATATCTCGGGTACATATGGACCGATATCGGAAATTTTCATTTTCCATATTTAGGTAACCTAATTTCATTACCAGAACTGCTTTTGAGCACAAAAAAGCTGTTTAAGTTCGCTTACGCGGCATTTTCATGAAAACCCTGGTCTAGGCTATATCTCGGGTATATATGGACCGATATCGGAAATTTTTATCTTCCACATTTATATAACCTCATCTTACTACCAGAACTGTTTTTAAGCAAAAAAAAATTGTTGTTTAAGTTCGCTTACGCGACATTTTCATGGAAAACCCGGTTTGGGCTATATCTCGGGTACATATGGACCGATATCGGAAATTTTCATTTTCCATATTTAGGTAACCTAATTTCATTACCAGAACTGCTTTTGAGCACAAAAAAGTTGTTTAAGTTCGCTTACGCGACATATTCATGAAAAACCCGATTTGGGCTATATCTCGGGTACATATGGACCGATATCGGAAATTTTTATCTTCCATATTTATATAACCTTATTTTATTACCAGAACTGTTTTTAAGCAAAAAAAAATTGTTGTTTAAGTCCGCTTACGCGACATTTTCATGGAAAACCCGGTTTGGGCTATATCTCGGGTATATATGGACCGATATCGGAAATTTTTATCTTCCATATTTATATAACCTCATCTTATTACAAGAACTGATTTTTATCAAAAAAAGTTGTTAAAGTTCACTTACGCGACATTTTCATGAAAAACCCGGTTTGCGCTATATATCGGGTATATATGGACCGATATCGAAAATTTTAATTTCCCTACTTATATAACCTTATTTGATTACCAGAACTGCTTTTAAGCAAAAAAAGTTGTTTAAGTTCGCTTACGCGGCATTTTCATGAAAACCACGTTCCAGGCTATATCTGCGGTATATATGGATCGATATCGGAAATTTTCATTTTTCATATTTATATAACCTTATTTTATTACCAGAACTGCTTTTAAGCAAACAAAAGTTGTTTAATTTCGCTGACGCAGCATTTTCATGAAAAACCCGTTCTAGGCTATATCTCGGGTATATATGGACCGATATTGGAAATTTTCATTTTCCATATTTAGGTAACCTAATTTCATTACCAGAACTGCTTTTGAGCACAAAAAAGCTGTTAAGTTCGCTTACGCGGGATTTTCATGAAAACCCTGGTCTAGGCTATATCTCGGGTATATATGGACCGATATCGGAAATTTCCATTTTCCATATTTATGTAACCTAATTCCTTACCAGAACTGTTTTTGAGCACAAAAAAGTTGTTTAAGTTCGCTTACGCGGCATTTTCATGAAAACCCCGGTCTAGGCTATATCTCGGGTATATATGGACCGATATCGAAAATTTTCATTTTTCATATTTATATGACCCTATTTCATTACCAGAACTGCTTTTGAGCACAAAAAAGTTGTTTAAGTTCGCTTACGCGACATTTTCATGAAAAACCCGATTTGGGCTATATCTCGGGTATATATGGACCGATATCGGAAATTTTCATTTTTCATATTTATGTAACCTAATTTCATTACCAGAACTGCTTTTGAGCACAAAAAAGTTGTTTAAGTTCGCTTACGTGGCATTTTCATGAAAACCCCGGTCTAGGCTATATCTCGGGTATATATGGACCGATATCGGAAATTTTCATTTTCCATATTTATGTAACCTAATTTCATTACCAGAACTGTTTCTGAGCACAAAAAAGTTGTTTAAGTTCGCTTACGCGGCATTTTCATGAAAACCCCGGTCTAGGCTATATCTCGGGTATATATGGACCGATATCGAAAATTTTTATTTTTCATATTTATATGACCCTACTTCATTACCAGAACTGCTTTTGAGCACAAAAAAGTTGTTTAAGTTCGCTTACGTGGCATTTTCATGAAAACCCCGGTCTAGGCTATATCTCGGGTATATATGGACCGATATCGGAAATTTTCATTTTCCATATTTATGTAACCTAATTTCATTACCAGAACTGCTTTTGAGCACAAAAAATTTGTTTAAGTTCGCTTACGCGGCATTTTCATGAAAACCGCGGTCTAGGCTATATCTCGGGTATATATGGACCGATATCGAAAATTTTCATTTTTCATATTTATATGACCCTACTTCATTACCAGAACTGCTTTTGAGCACAAAAAAGTTGTTTAAGTTCGCTTACGTGGCATTTTCATAAAAACCCCGGTCTAGGCTATATCTCGGGTATATATGGACCGATATCGGAAATTTTCATTTTCCATATTTATGTAACCTAATTTCATTACCAGAACTGCTTTTGAGCACAAAAAAGTTGTTTAAGTTCGCTTACGCGGCATTTTCATGAAAACCCCGGTCTAGGCTATATCTCGGGTATATATGGACCGATATCGAAAATTTTTATTTTTCATATTTATATGACCCTACTTCATTACCAGAACTGCTTTTGAGCACAAAAAAGTTGTTTAAGTTCGCTTACGCGACATTTTCATTAAAAACCCGGTTTGGGCTATATCTCGGGTATATATGGACCGATATCGGAAATTTTCATTTTCCATATTTATGTAACTTAATTGTATTACCAGAACTGCTTTTGAGCAAAAAAAAGTTATTTAGCTTCGCCTGTGCGACATTTTCATTAAAATCCGATTTGGGCTATATCTCGGGTATATATGGACCGATATCTGAAAAAAAAATTTTTTGTCTTTTAGTCACCATGCTTAATAAGTGTGTGAAGTTTGAAGCAAAACGAACAACTTTTCAAAAATTTTCATACAAAACTGCAAAAAAAAATGGCTTTTTTCGGAATTTTGAATATATCTCAGCTATACGTGGACCGATATTACTGAATTTCAATAGCAAACCCATGAATCGATGGGGTAAAAGAATGGTGAAAGAAAAAAGTTTCTAAGTCTAATGGTTTTCTCAGAAACGGTATTTCAACAGCGGACAGACGGACAGACGGACAGACGGACATCGCTTAATCGACTTTTCCATTAATTCTGATTCAGAATATATATACTTTATAGGGTCGCAAAAAAAAACTGTAGAAATTACAAACGGAATCACAAACTTATATATACCCTTTACATTTTTGTCAAGGGTATAAAAATAACTGCAAGGCGTGCAGACAGTGCTGCCATTATTATGTTTTTTACAAAATCTGCAAATTTGAAATAAAAAATCAGGTTTTCATATTTAGTTAATTTTCATTTTAATTTAAGTTGTTTTTAAATGCAAGCTCAGTTTTTCAGCCTAAGGACCTCATTAGTTTTTACTTTCTGTTGCCGTTCCGTGACGTTCATTTCTGTAGCAAATATTTTACAATTACTTTTTCCGTGAAAATATTCAGCTGTGTTTTACAGTAGAGCATAAATAAAATAAAAAAAACATTAGAATGAAGAATAAAATATGTACATAAATATTATCTTGTATGAAAAAACAAAAAAAAAGAAACAAATTAATAATTTATAAGTGGTGATCAAACGGAACACTTCTTTCTTACAATCTGCAGAGTTTATGACACTTCTTATACAAAATATAATTTTTTCCTCGCTAAAATAATATTCTTTTGATCATTCATAGTTACTTAATTGATAAACTTGTATTAACTTTTAAAAATCTTTAATTGAAAAAATTTTTTGAAAAAAAAAAGTTATATACATTTGAATAAAAAATTAATGTTTCCATACCTGAAAAAAGGCCGTCACTTAACGTTGAATTCTATTTTCAACAGATTAGTCCGCAACAGAACAGAACGAAAACGTAAAAACAAACCATGCACATATAGTTTATATTGAACAGAAACAAAACAGCTAATTCAGAACGGAAAAGAAGGCACATACTAACTCTGCCTTAATGCTAGGAACACAACTGCGACGAACGACGAAATAAAACACATTGTTGTATATGAAAATGCACACAATCGTGGAGTTTGTCGAAATTCGTCATATTCAGCGAAAGTTGAAATAAATTTATTTCTAATTGCTTCGTCAGCGAACGACGAACAAAGCAGTATCAGGTGACCAGGTTTCTTACATAAAAAAAGTATTTTTCACGACATAATACTTTTTATAATTTATTTTAATCCATGTAGTAAAATATTTATGAAGGTGTTTTCAAAATATAAAGTACCTCAGATAATTTGTTCAAAAATCCCTCTTTCGGATGGAATTTATATAGGATTACTTTTAATATGGTCACCTTAGTATTTATATTCACTTTTTTTTTCTTTGCAAGGAATGTAAGCAATGTTCGTTGGTATTGTTCCTCACACGACGACTTTATACAACGAATATTTGCCGGCGAGTTCGTCGCGATGGGCGAAGTTCGTCGCAGTTGTGTTCCTAGCATAAAGTAATAGCTTTTTTCTAAATGCGATGAAAGTATAGCAGCATCATTTAAATTCCAAATATTATGGTAGGTGTTCCATAAAACAGCTGTTTGTGATTGGAAGAATAGAAATGTTTTTAAGAAAATATATTAAATTTATCAATGGCATATAAAAACTTAATGATTATATATCAGGTTATTTTTAATTAAATATCATATTGTGCTATTATTTAACTTTGAAAATCTTGGGAATGAGATTCGCTAGAAAAGGGTTTGGAAAAAATGCATGAGCCAAAAAATAAGGACGGTAAGATGGGGGTAAATGGCTTCGTATTGGGGTCAAAAGTAGGGCACAATGGCAAAAAATCTACAAGAAGCTTCATAACTGTCTCTGAGTCGCTCTTAGGACCAATATTACAACTGACGAATAATTAACATTAGAATTTTATTTTACAGATAATTTTTATTTTTTTGGTTATTACAAGTTAACATTAACCTGAAAAATTATTGATAATTTAACAGCTGGTTTATCCTCATGGTAAATTTCAAAGTTAACTTTAAGTATTTGAAGCTGCCATATTATCTGCTGAAAATATTGTAACTTAGGTTGTAAAAATGGGGAAAATTTAATGGCGACTTTATCGTTAACTAATGTTAAGTTGAACTATCATGAACCGCATCGTTAGTTTGTAATAATGACCCTAAGTGTATTGAGCTAAAAGGAGAAAAATTAAAAACTAACTTCTTTCCTTCTTTGTCATAATTTATTACGAACTACAAGCCTTCATGGCTTATTAAAAAATGTAATTTAAAACTGCTTAATATAGGGTACCATTAATGAACTTTGCTTAAATAATGGAAAAAAATGGTTGAAATAACTATTGCTATTGTAACAGTGAAAATCCTCATAAATACTGCTTGAGCGAACTTTTGAACTGAGAAATAGATTTGTAAAAATTCCGTTCCTCATATGGAATTACTGTATCCCAAATTCGTGCTACTCTCACAACAAAAGATCTGCTCATCACTGAAGTGGAATGATATTAGTTCTTGAAGAACGTTAGAAGAGGTTTTAATTCTCTGTTTTAATATGAAGAAATCTGTGGCTGAGGCTCTTTGAAATGCACCCACAAAGAATGACCGATTCAAGCAACGCTTTAAAAGAACACCAGTTTTTTCAACGCGGAATTTGTACGTTGCCCGAAAGATGGGAGAAAGTTGTGGCCAGAGGTGGACAATACTTTGAATCATAAACGTGTATAATCAGTTTTTTTACAATTAATCCACGAATTTCGGAAAAAATGGCGACAGCAACGTTATACGCTTATGTTTAATCCCATCATATTAGCCATGTTTCTTGTTAATTACCAAGGCGAATTCAGCCCAATAAATCTTTTTCAACTATCAAGGGAAAAATATAAACACAAAAAGGATTTTAAAAAAAATATAATAAAAAAAATTTACCAGAAAAGAAAAAGTTTTAATTATTTCGTGAAAATTTTAATTATTTCGTGAAAACTAAAGCCTCAGCTCATAGAGCTTGGAAAGGTGAAAATGGCCAGCCAGATTTTGGGGGATTCTGGATGATAGCTGGCGCTCAAGATATAATACATAATTAAAAAAATTGTTTTAAAATTTTTTTTTTTTTAATTTCTTTTAAAAAAATTTACAATAAAAGAAATGCTTAATTATTTCGTGAAACTTTGAATTATTTCGTAAAACTTAAAGTCTCAGATCGTGCAGCTTAAAAAGTGAAAAAGGCTAGCCAGATTGGGGAGGATTCTGGATGATATCTCAAGATACAATACATAATTTAAAAAACTGTTAAATTTTTTTTAATTATGCCATTGACATCTGAAACAGACTAAAATTAAAAAAAAAAAAAGTTTTCAGCTGCGCTGTCAGTTTCATCTGTTATGAATTCGCCTTGATCCCAATAAATCTGTTTCAAATGTCAAGGGTAAAATATAAACACAAAAAGGATTAAAAAAATATATATAATAAAAAAAAATTTACCAGAAAAGAAAAACTTTTAATTATTTCGTGAAAATTAAAGTCTCAGATCATAGAGCCTGGAAAGGCGAAAATGATCAGCCAAGATGCAATACATAATTTAAAAAATTGTTAAAGTTTTTTTCCCAAATTTTTTTATTATTCTATTAACATCTGAAACTGATTAAAATTAAAAAAAGTTATCAGCTACGCTGTTAATTTCATCTGTTATAAATTCGCCTTGTTTATTACAAAATTCAAAAATTTTGTAAATTTTGGTATCTTTTTTTATTATGTTTCCACTTGTTCAAAACAACACTTATGTTTTTAACTTTTCATTGTGTACACTACACTATCAGCATTTTTAAGGGGGCTATGATGGATGCCTCATTGCAAGTGAGCGAACACCACCGTTCGTTCACCGTGGTCTATGCCCATAAGAGGCACTCAAGCATAATTTTTTTTTTTTTTTTTTTTTGTTCTAGTGTTTTTCTGTGAGGTCATCCCAATCCAACCAACCTGCATTTTCTGATTTTCACATAAAACATACATACAAACACACACACATACTTGCATATAACACATAATTTCATGCATAAAGGCAGAACTAATAAAGTCTTTACTTCCGTTTTCATAAGAAAAACAAAAAGCATGAAATTGTCATTAATACTAGAATCTTGAACTGTTGTTTTTTTTCATTTTCTTTGACGAAAGATCTAGTAAACTTCAACTGATACGAATAGCTGTAAAAGTGTAAATTATTTACACTACATCAAATAAAGAAAAAAAAAGATCAAATCGAGGTGAGATAAAAAATAAATTATATCAAATATTTTAGGTGTTTTATTATTTTTTTTTTTTTGTCTAGTAGATATCAAAATAATCCATTGCTGCGGAGTGGTATATGTACAATAATATACAGGGTGCTGGTAAATCTATTGTCAGTGTTTTAACGGGTTGTAACGTGGTTGAAAAAAGAAAGCAATGAAAACAAATTCAAACACTGGATTGTTTTGTAAGAAATATAAAATAAGTTGTTTTATTAACTCATTAATTAGGAAAACTTCTATTCTATGCACTATGTGTTTTGTGATGAATAAGTTAATAAGTTAGAAAATCAATGGTTTCGGTTATATATTTTCTTGCCGGTTTAATATTTGCACCACTTGCTGTTTTCTTTAACCAAGATTGAATTGACCGCTTTTTTGTTTTTACTAACGTCAGAAAGTGTTGGGAGCGTTAATAAACAGGCCAGGGATGGATAGTCCAACATCTTGTTTATTCATCGTGTTGTATGTACAGTGAGTGAAAAAGATTTACATCAGCACCTGCCTTTGCGGCTTTATCTGATGATGGACAAACTCCATGGAGTGAATTATTCCCGCTTCAACAGCGCCCCCGTGTGGATTACCAGGCTCACACAGGTAGCAATTTTTGCAATATGTTTGTAGCCATATGAGCAACCCCTTATTCAGGAGTTCGGGACTTTCAATTTCTGCTGTATGCAATTTCCCAGCAATCAACGGAAAACAAGGCTCAATGATTGGTAGGCCGAAATCTACTAAGGGCATCAGCCCTTAAACCAACTCATTCGTTCAACCATCACCACTGGCTCCTTACAGTACAGGTATCTGGTGTAAGGGAACAGCACCTAAGAGGGTTGTTAGCCCTGAAAAAAGCCACGCACCAATAATTATCAGGGATACTAACTCCCCCTTTTTGCATCTTTGGGTCTAAACGACAGTCAGAACGTTACAGCCGAGGTAGGCACCTCAACCATGATCAGCCCGGGTTGAACTGCAAGCATAACCACCGGGGGCATGCTGATCCCCGTTCTGTCAATTTATAGCCTTGGTAAGGGTTTCGAAAGCCAACACAACATAAGTCATGTGGCTTCCTATAGTTTTATTTGCTATAAAAAACAAGGAACACCTTCCCCTCTTTACCCGAGTGATGAATACTCTAAGGCAAAACCTGTTCCCCGGGGGGTTATGATGAGAACAGTAAAGATTGGCGTTTTGGCGTTCGCTTAAATTGTCAAGCGACATGATTTAATGCCATTCTTTTGAATGTTTAATTTGGATTTCGCTTTTATATATTTTCCATATGCAGGATAAATTCGCTTTTGAAAATTTCCTGAATTTCTGATATTTTAAATTTCAGTGTCGCTCTATATTTTTACTTCACTTTCAATGATAACAATGATCACAATTGCCTTCACAACATAAGATTATTCATATATCTTGGGCTTCAAAGCAAAACTATATAAATGGTTAGCTTATGTACCTGAATTGTCTGAAAAGTTATAAAGGACTAGTATATTTGATAAAAGAAAGTATAAAATGGCACACAGGATTTATAAAACGGGGGTAGATTATTTAGTAAAATAAAAGATAGATTGAATAAATTAGATAAGTCAAATTTGGTATACAAAATACCTTGTGGCGGTAATGATAGGGAACGATGTGATAAGCTTTATGTAGGAACAACAAAGAATAAATTGCAGACTAGAATAGCAGGACCTACATAAGTCAAATCAGAATTATAGACATGTTAATTTGTCACAGAAGTCGGCTTTGTCGATACATTGTCATGGTTTAAATCACAATCCATATTTTAATAACACTTCCATACTAAATAGAAAAAACAGTTATAGAAAACGCTATACGAGGTCTGATAAAAAAATAACCGTTATTTTAAATTTTTTCAAAAAGTATTTATTTGTTCATCAATAACTATCTTGTCCTCTTCAAAGTAACCCGCCTCAGAAATAAAACACTTATGCCAGCGTTCTTTCCAATCCCCGAAACACTTCTGAAACGCGCTTTTTGGTATCGCTAACAGCTCCTGTTTCGATTTTTCTTTTATCTCCTCAATCGTAGCAAAATGTTTTCCTTTCATCGGTGTCTTCAGTCCGGTGAATGCGGTTTAGTTTTTGGCCAGAAACTCACGCTCAAGCATCGATGTGTAAGGTGATCGTTATCATGGTGCAAAATCCGTTATTGTTTCTGACGAATTGTTTCACGCAAACGGCGCATAACTTCAAAAGGTAGTATTCCTCATTGACCGTACGATCTTGTGGCAAGAATTCATGATGCACCACGTCAATTTAGTCGAAGAAAACAGTGAGCAAAACATTCACATTTGACGGAACTAGACGTGCTTTTTTCGGTCTTGGCTCTTCTGGACGCTTCCATTGGGATGATTGGGCTTTGGTTTTAATGTCATAGCCATACAACCATTCACGTGTTATGACCTTTTTGACAAAAATTTGAATAGTCGTTGACAATGTTCAACAGCTCCTGAGCGATGTCCAAGCGAGGTTGTTTTCGCTTCAATCTTCGCTGCCGCGCGTTTCATGCCTAAAACATCCGTAAAAATTTCTTGACATGAGCCGAACGATATGCCAACATCATCAGCAACATCTCTGATAGTGATTCGACAATTATCCAAAATCATTTTCCTCACAAGTTCAATGTTTTCATCGGTTATTGACGTGCTCGGGGGACCAGTAAATTTCATGTGAAAGCTCTATCTTCTATATATAAAAACAAGTGTACACTTCAATGTCACCACTAACTGGCCAAACGGGTCGGCCAATTTCGACCAAAATTTAAAGGTACGTTGGCCATGAACTGTAGATGGTTTATGTGAAGTTTCCACAAAATCTTCTTAGCTTTTCCAATATATTCCCATAACAAATATCAACAAAATTCCCTCCATTTTAATAATATATAAGCCGACGAATATTTTTATGTAACTTTTATGAGCCATAAATCGTTTTGCTGTATTTCACGCTTATCTGGTGGATACTTGAGAATTTATCCTACAAAAGAAAAATTAAAGTATCATGTAAAATTTATTTTCTGTGAACACGGCTCCATATGCATTCATTTCATATACGCGGCGTTCTATATACTGAAGACAACAAAAAAGTAAATTCTGGTTATTATTATTCATAATAGTTTGTGAAAATAAAAAAAACTACATCTTGAAATATTGCCGTCTGTTCCACCAATACACTGCCAATATTCCATTACCAGTCCCCTTCTGCTATTTTACCTAATAAAAATCTGAGCTCATCAGTAATGTACTCTCGAACATTTTACAAAAATCGTGTTAAGTTGACCGAATGTGATGTCGTCGATTTGAATTTTCGGATTCAAAGTTAAATTGCTCGCGAATAGAAGATGTAGAATTTGGTGGCTCTCTTTACTTCCCAAGATAATATCGTCAATTCTACAGCCCAGTTTTTCAATTCGCTAGAATTAGTTAAAGTTAGATCGGTAACCATAATACTATGAAGTAAAAACCAACCATGTCTTTGTAATGTGATTTGGGTTCCGGTGAAAAATTTGATGATCAACGTTTTAAAAAAGAGTACTCAAAGGAAAGTTTAAAGGTGAGGATGTTTTGATACCATGAGTCCTAATGTTTGCGAAAGACACAACATCCCATTTTAAGCATTTGCAGATGTCAATGCGGCTTGCACTGGTAATGACAATTTGAAAATTTAAAGTCATTCATATCATGTAAACAAAATTTGAAGGCAAAACAACGTTTGCCTGGTTAGCTAGTAGCTCTATAAAGAGCACCTTTTATTAACCCTGTCGAAAATTTGTGGACGTATCTTAAGAAATATGCTGAAAAAAGAAAGTCAAGGAACAAAAATATTCCTTTTTTTATTTTTTTTTTTTTTATTTTTTTCTACGCATGAAGATATTTTTTTGACAACCTGTAAATATTTATATTTTCAGACTACAAGATGCCGACGGAGGATTTTTCGAAAAGTTTGGTACACTCTTACGACAACAGTCTCAACTGGAAGAAAATGATCTTAAAACGTCATTGGCTCCATTTCGCGACGAAGTTGAAGTGGAAGAAGAAATTCAAGAATGTCCCGAAAATATCGAAAGTTCTAGCTGCAGCGAAGAGCTAGTAGATTGTGCACCACTTGAGAAGCTGGAATTGGAAACTGAAGTCGAATTGATCGAAGTCAAAGACAGAAAAGAAAAACTCTTTGAAAAGTCGGCTGCAATAAATGTAAGTTGCCAAATCCTATTAAAATACTGACATTTTTAAATTCTGACACAAGAAAAAGTAGCAAATTGATTTTTTGCTAAAATATTCGTTAGCAGCTCAAACGTACATAAACATAAGGTGTCCGCTGGGAAGCTATACTACTTTGTTTGTTTCCATTGTAATCCTGGCTGTATGCGTTGTGGCACCGTATTGTTGATACATATCATATCACAATATCGCTCCCCGTTCACAGTTAATGATGAAACAGAACTAGGGCATGACGATTTTCTCCACACAATTTGGCATAAAATAACGCCAGAGAATGCGGTCGTAAAATAGAATCTATTTTATGTTAGGAACGCAACTGTGGCGAACGACGAATTTTTGGTCGCGAATATTCGTCGCCAAAAATAAAACACATTGGTGTTGTATGAAAATGCACATAATCGTGGCGTTGGTCAAAATTCGTCATACTCAGCGAAAGTTGAAATAGATTTATTTCTAATTGTTTCGTCAGCGGACGACGAACAAAGTATAGTAGGTGGCCAGGTTTCTTATATAAAAATATATTTTTCACGAAATCATACTTTTTATTTTTATATTAAGCCATGTAGTAAAAAATTTATGAAGATGTTCTCAAAACAGAAAATACCTCAGATAATTTGTTCAAAAATCCACCTTTCGGATGGGATTTATATAGGCTGACTTACTCGTAATATGGTCACACGACGAATTTATACAACGAATATTTGCATGCGAATTCGTTGCGATGAGCGAAATTCGTTGTTCGTCGCAGTTGTGTTCCTAGCATTATTTTGGCAGCGATTTTTCTTATGTTCTCACTTTGAAGCAGAAAAGCTTTCAACAATATTACCACACTTTTATAGATTTCATACATTTTGTAAACAAAACCGAAGCTTCAAAAGCTTTAGAGCGAAGAAAAATATAAATAAAGCAAAAAAAGCTTTTTTTTTACCTAACAAACAAGAATATTAAATGACAGTTTGTGAAGTTGCAGGTGTCATTTCAATTATGTGCCTTTTTTCTCTGAGAGTCGTTTTTGCTTGAAGTTGCGGATGTATTCTGTTTCATCATTTACTGTTACGCCGTTTTAATTTTCAAAGAAGTAAGGTCCAATGATTCCTCCTGCTGAAATTGCACACCAGACTGTCACTTTTAATGGATGCAAAGGTGACTGATGAATAATTTGAGTGTTGTCCATTAGCCAGAATCGACTATTCTGTTTATACACATATCAATTCAAATGAAAATGTGCCTCGTCACTCATTATGATTTTTTCATGAAAATCGGGGTTGTCATGAGCGCGCTGTAACATTCTATTGGCATATGTACGGCGGCGTAAATTGTCTTGTGGAAGAAGCCCTTGTGACAACAGAATCTTAAATGGAAACAAATGCAAATCCTTGTACAAAATTGTGGCCAGAGTTGTTCTTTGAAGAGCCATGCTCAAGAATGGCGTCGGATTGAGGTTGATGGATTGTTTTGAATACTTTCTTGAACAGCAGTAATGCTTTTAGCCGATCTTGCAGTACATTGTGGTCCATGGCCTATCACTTAAAGAGTCTCTT
Source organism: Thecocarcelia acutangulata (assembly GCA_914767995.1). Taxonomy (NCBI): domain Eukaryota; kingdom Metazoa; phylum Arthropoda; class Insecta; order Diptera; family Tachinidae; genus Thecocarcelia; species Thecocarcelia acutangulata. The sequence continues at coordinate 58,328,219 of OU612094.1, read as the reverse complement.
TCTTCGAAATTATTCACTACAAGATAAATAGTGCGTTTTGTTGGCACGTTGTTTCTCCCAAAACTTTCACGTAACTTTCTCATCGTCACAGTAATCGATGATTGATTTCGATAAAATGTTTTAATGCTCAAAACACGTTGGTTAATCGAATATTTTTGCATAATAAATTTGTCACGTGTCTACTTCACGACTGCAAAATATGAACTGTTAAGACTAACGTTTGCCAAAATGGCGACAAAACAAAGTAGTATATGTATATGAATATGAATTTTTTCATTCTAGTTGCCCCGCAGCTCAGTGTATTTAAAAATCGCGGCAATTATTATTGCCGCTATCTTGGCTATCGCCAAGAGAGTTTTTCATTTTTCTTTAAAAATAACGAAAAAACCAAATTATGGGAGGGACAAAAATGTTTATACATAACAATAGACTTTTTAAAATTTAGTAAAAAATAGTTTTTATATTGATTTTTTTTTTTAATTAATAGTTTGTTGGTCCTCCGTTAACATCAGTCACTGCCTGCTATTGTCTTGGCACTGATGCAACAAGATTTTCGGTCACATCAGGGGTAATTTCGGATCAAGCGTTTTGTAGAGCTGTAACTTTTGCTTGTTGGTTATATCAGTATTAGGAATTTTTCGTTTTAAAATATCCCAAACGTGCTCAATAGCGTTCAGGTTTGGAGATTGGGCAGGGGATTTCAATTGCCTTGGTGCATGACATAGCCGCTAATCTCTGACAATGGTCGCGGTATGTTGGGGATCGTTGTCTTGTTGGAAGATCAACTCTGATCAAAAGCTAGCTTATTAGCTGATGACCGCAAGCTACGTTCTAAAAGTTGTTTATAAAAGTATCAATCCATAATACCATCAACCAACACCAACCGGGCGACTCCAAGCCATTACGTTGCCAACACTTTGCTCCACTGTCCGTACACTATTCTTTTGCTCAAGTGCTGCGTTCTGTTTAGGTAAATCCTTTCCTGGCCCAACATTTCCATACAAGTTAAACTAACTTTTTTGTAGTCGCTACACTACTTATCAGCACTCAATCGGATTTGAACTCGGGTCATGGCGTATCATGCACTGCTGCCTTAACCACTCAGCCACCGAGCCATTGTTTTGTTAAAGCAAACAAACCATTAGCTAAAAGTCTATTTAGCTAAAAGAATTATGTTTGCCAGAGGTACATAATATGCCTTATCTTTCTATCTCTTTGCAAAATTGTATCTTTTTACAAAAACCATGTCAATATTTATATTGTAAATAAATTAAGCACAATGTTTTTTATTTCAGCAATTGAAAAATTTTAAAGTCATTTTCGTTTACACTGACTAGTAATTTGAAAGATAAAATAGGAGAAGCAAATTAAATAAAATCTCCGTTGAGCATTAAATACATTCAAGACGGCAGGCTACACGGCTGCAAATACCGCTAGCTACAACTATCACCGTGTAATCAGCTACTTAAGGTACCTTTACATAGTAATACAAATATTTGGATTGTCAAAAATGTCTGTAAAAGCAAAATATATTCATTAAAAGAGAAATCCTAGTGCGAAAATTGGCAAGTGGTCGGTAAATCTTAATTTTCCAAACCATTTTCGAAAACTCTGCATTCTCACCACACCAGAGTTGTATTTTTAAATTTTCATTGGCAATAGTACGAGACTATTTATTGAAGGTAGTACAACATTTATAAACGCAAACATTTGCAGTTCAAGAACATCCATGTTATTTTTGTAAATGTTGTAGAATTGTAACCATCCGTAATTTCATTCGACTTTCATAATTATAAGGTGTGTTCCACGAGATCTCGGACTAATTCGGACTGATGAGAATAAAAAGCAAATTACTCTCTAAATTTATGCAAAACTGCTGGGGGTTTACCAGTGTTGTCAACTCGTTGCGTTTCGCACCGTTTTTGGTGCTTTTTAAAATTATTTGTGCGAAAAATTCTTTAGTCGGTGCGCGGTGCGGTTTTTTATATTTTCGGTGCGCTTTCTAAATTTCGGTGCCACCAAATTATATTCAGCACAATTTTTTGTTTTAATGTAAGAAAAAAGTTATTCAAGTGTCTAAAATGTATACATATCATTTTGTAGAGCACAATCAGAACACGGAGTAATATTGTAGAAAACGAACAATTAAGTTTTTTATTCGCTATTTAAGCTTCTAACATTTATACCAGTAAAAAATTATAAATAGCTTGTTTTCTATGTTTCCCAGCTATCTATATGTCGACATTTCATAGGAACTACCTTAATCATCAGTAGACTTTGGAAATTTTTGAAAGATATTCTCAAACATTCAACTTTATATCCCAACAATCCAAATAAATTGCTGAGAATTTAAAAAGAAAAATGCTCTAATAATATCCGTCAAAACACAAAAAACAAGCTTTTCTATTTATAAACGTCTCTAACATTTCTTTACACCTTTCAAACAAATGAACAACCGAATCGAAAAGCAGAGAACAAAAATTCAAACAATTAAGTTTTTTATTCGCTATTTAAGCTTCTAACATTTATACCAGTAAAAAATTATAAATAGCTTGTTTTCTATGTTTCCCAGCTATCTATATGTCGACATTTCATAGGAACTACCCTAATCATCAGTAGACTTTGGAAATTTTTGAAAGATATTCTCAAACATTCAACTTTATATCCCAGCAATATAAATAAATTGCTGAGAATTTAAAAGAAAAATGCTCTAATAATATCTGTCAAAACACAAAAAACAAGCCTTTTCATTTATTCACCTCTCTAACATTTCTTTACACCTTTCAAACAAATGAACAACCGTTGGTTGCTACGATTTGCTTTTTGAAAGTATCGAAAAGCAGAGAACAAAAATTCAAACAATTAAGTTTTTTTTATTCGCTATTTTTAGCTTCTACCATTTATACCAATAAAAATTATAAATAGCTTGTTTTCTATGTTTCCCAGCTATCTATATGTCGACATTTCATAGGAACTACCCTAATCATCAGTAGACTTTGGAAATTTTTGAAGATATTCTCAAACATTCAACTTTATATCCCAGCAATATAAATAAATTGCTGAGAATTTAAAAGAAAAATGCTCTAATAATATCTGTCAAAACACAAAAAACAAGCTTTTTCATTTATACACGTCTCTAACATTTCTTTACTGGTATAAATGTTAGAAGCTTAAATAGCGAATAAAAAACTTAATTGTTGAATGTTTGAGAATATCTTTCAAAAATTTCCAAAGTCTACTGTTGATTAGGGTAGTTTCTATGAAATGTCGACATATAGATAGCTGGGAAACATAGAAAACAAGCTATTTATAATTTTTTACTGGTATAAATGTTAGAAGCTTAAATAGCGAATAAAAAACTTAATTGTTTGAATTTTTGTGTTTTGACGGATATTATTAGAGCATTTTTCTTTTTAAATTTTCAGCAATTTATTTGGATTGTTGGGATATAAAGTTGAATGTTTGAGAATATCTTTCAAAAATTTCCAAAGTCTACTGATGATTAGGGTAGCTCCTATGAAATGTCGACATATAGATAGCTGGGAAACATAGAAAACAAGCTATTTATAATTTTTTTACTGGTAAAAATAATTTTTTATAATAACAATATTTGTTAGCAATTCTTAAATCGCTTATAATTTTGTATACCCTTCACAAAAATGTAAAGGGTATAAAATGGTGCGATAGAGTTGCAGAGGTTCGGCTAGATTTGTGGATGAAATGGGTGTAGGTATATAATAGGTGTGTTTCTTTACTCTACTTTGGGATCCCGCGGGATCCCAATTTACACGAAAAACGTTCCCGTACTTTAAAATTGGGCAAATGAGAGCGCTTTTGAGAGAATAGTATGCTTCCTCTTTTTGCACGAAACAGCCCGCACTTTTTCTTCGGGCTAGTTTGGGCAAGTAATTAAGCAATCAGCTGTTCGAAAAATAAACAATAATAAAGAAACAAAGTTCATTTGAACCAACTCGTATACAAATCATTTCAGTGTTTTTTTATAAATATTAAATAAAAAGTAATGTGCAAAAGACCCTAAAAGCTAAAAAGTGTAAAAAGCTATTTATTTTTATCTTTAAGTGTTAAAGCTATTTATTTTTATTTATAAACAAAAAGGTTATAGGAGTTTAAAACAAAAACAGTAAAAGTATTTTGAGATATGGCAACACTTTTGGCAAAAATTCCGTTTTCTTATATTTGACATTTTGAATTAAGTAAATGCTTAAAAATTTTATACTAATACTGGGAGTCCGCCGGGAAGGCGGTAAAGATTAGTCTTGACAATTTATATTTGGCAGTCATGAAGTAGGCACAAAATTTATTATAAAAAAATATTCGATAAACCAACATGTTTCAAACGTTAAAATATTTTATCGAAATCAATCGTCGATTACTGTGACGATGAGAATATTACGTGAAATTTTTGGGAGAAACAACGTGCCAACAAAACGCACTATTTATCGTGTAGTCAATGATTTCGAAGCAAGAGGGTCTGTAGGTGATAGGCTAAAGCATGGACCACAATGTACTGCAAGATCGGCTAAAAACATTAATGCCGCTCGAAAAAGTTTTCAAAACAATCCATCAACCACAATTCGACGCCGTGACAACCCCGACTTTCATGAAAAAATCATAATGAGTGACGAGGCACATTTTCATTTGAATGAATATGTGTAGAAACTGAATAGTCGACTCTGGGCAATGGACAACACTTAAAATGTTCATTAAAAGTGATAGTTATTCTACTAAAAATGACAGTTTGGTGTGCAATTTGGTTGGGAGGAATCACTGGCTTTTACTTCTTCGAAAATAAAAACGACGTAACGGTAACTGTGAATGGGGAGCGGTATTGTGATATGATTGAAAACTTTTTAACGCCACAGCTGCATGATTTGGTACGGTGCCACATTGCATTCAACCTGGCTTACAATGGAATTACTGCCAGTAGTATACGCCCTGTACGAATATTAAACAGAAAAAACAGCAAATCGAAACAAAAATAAATTAATAACTGGAAAAGGGTCGGTTATTTTTGTTTCGAAGCAAAATAAGATTGTGACTGACATAATTTCTTTTTTGTATGGAAATCGAACCACTTTTATAAATATAGTTCCACTGGTAGAAAGAAAGAGTAAGCAGGCCTTTTGAAATGCCTGATTTGGCAGAAAGAAGTCCTTCCTACTGGTTACAATTTGATTTATTTTTTACACACGATGTCCTAGACAACCAAGGCCGTCCACCCTCCCTTACACGGTAGGTCTTATTAAAGGTCTGTTTTGTCAGTTCTCACGGAGGCATACATATGCCTTATTGAAGACCTTTTTAGGATTTCTAATTGCAGGCCTCATTCAGAGTTTTCTCAGCAGACTTCATCCAAAAGCTTTTTTGTTTGTATACGATTACCTTCCTTCCTTTAGCAGGGAAATGTAGGCTTTCTATAAGGCATTCATTGGAAGGCAGACAAGAATGAGTATGTATCACAAAAAAAGGTTTGCACCCCTTCTTATAGCAGGGAGTGTGCAGGCCTTCTTCAGATTTAAAATAATATTTTAGAAAGCCTTCAAGAAAGCCTTTCTAATGGAGACCTGTAGAAGTTTCCCGCTGGGATGCATTGTTCGTATATACATATATGTACGAGTACATATGTCTCCTTTATTGCAACATTGTCATAACTAGAAAAAAGCGTGTTTGAAGAAAAACACATTTCAAATTTTTAGGGTCCATACAAGTCTTAGAAATTGTTTTTAGAAGATCTATCCTAAAAGAAAGAGTTTAAAAGTAATTTAAATAAATTTTTAGCACCATATAAAAGGTAGTACTGTTAAAAATTTTGCATTGTTAACTCGAAAAGTTATTTTTTGAGATAAGACTATGTTGCCATAAAGGAACGATATGTACGCATGTGTGTATGTAAATGCAAATGTATTGAATGCTTTTATCATTATCCAGATGTAAACAAGTTTCTTTTTTAATCACCGATTCTGTTTTATGATTAAAGCCAATTTAGTTCTTTTTACGCGACTTTATAAGCTTTTTTTATTGAAGAGAACAACAAGAGCAGCGAGCAACAAACATAATCAGATTAGAAAACAGCCGAAAAATGCAAACATATATTCTGGCAATGACCTTAACAAAACTTTTATTCAAATCTTTAAACACACATTAGCACATACTTACACACATACATATATAGGTACATATGTACATATATAGCTATGTATGTATGCACGTGTGTATGATTATTTGCTTGTATTTTTATGTGTGTTACTTATGTGCTTGTACTTATGTTTTTTAAGCATTTTCGCTAAATTTTGAACTCATTTTTTAAAATTGAGCATGCGAACAGTAGAAAACACTTATTTTGTGCCAAAAATTCTATACTACACATTGTCCATTAGGGTGGTATCAATAATTTGCAAAGAAAGTAGAGGTGAAAATTTAAATGTAGTAAAATATAATTAAGATCTTATTATTATATTTGTGTCAACTTGCATCCAGAATCCAAAAGTGAATGTTCGCGAAATTGGGCACGGCAATTACGCACAAGGATCCATGATACGGCTGTTGAATGGCAGTGTTTTTTCGATAAACCAACCTTCTGATGTAACGAAATCGTTATTCTCTGTCTATTGAACTGTGTGGGTATTTTTAGAAAAAAAAAACGATAGAAAGCTTTATAAATTTCCGCTTACGAGTACATTCGTGAAAATGAGAACGATACTTTTAATAATAAAGTTACCCAACGAACATTTCTATTACAAAGTAATGCTAGGAACACAACTGCTACGAACGACGATTTTCGCGCATCGCGACGCGACGTATTCGCCGGCAAATATTCGTTGTATAAATTCGTTCTGTGAAGCACAATATCAACGAACTTTTGTGTAAATAACATTGTTTACATTCGGTGCAAAGAAGGAATAAAAAAAATTAATATAAATACTAAGGTGGCCATATTAAAAATAAACCTATATAAATCCCATCCTTAAGATGGTTTATTGATTAAATTATCTGAGGTATTTTATATTTTGAGAACATCTTCATACATTTTTTGCTACATGGATTAATATAAATATAAAAAGTCTTATCTTCTGAAAAATTATTTTTTTATATAAGAAACATAGCCAACTGATACTGTGTCAGCGAACGGCGAAACAATTAGAAATAAATCTATTTCAACTTTCGCTGAGTATGGCGAATTTCGACCAACACGTCGATTGTGTGCATATTCATATACACCAATGAGTTTTATTTTTGGCGACGAATATTCGCGAGCAAAAATTCGTCTTTCGTCGCAGATGTGTGCCTAGCAGTGTTGTAGCTTATAAATAGTTCTTAGATAAAAGTTGTAGGAGCTAATTTTTTTTCTGATAAATTATATCCATCACCATTATATTTCACAATATAAGGATGTCACAAGAAATTAAAACTTTACTAAGCAGATTAAGCCACACCAAAAATACCGGCGTTAATAACCCACAATTTGTATGGTTAAAAATAACAGCTGACTGCAGTAACTGGTTTTAAACGCTAGCAGATAGTGTTAAAGTGTTAGTGAATAGCAAAATGGTTAATTTTGTGTGCATTACAGAGAAAATTCGTTTTTCATCCATACGCTTCGCCTATGGAATAAGTTGCCTACAGACGTGTTTCCTGTCTGTTATAACGTCGGAAAGTTTAAATGTTCACAAACACTACTCCCCCTTTTCCCCTCCTCATAATCTATTTTCCTAGTTCCGATACAATGCACTGCATATGTAGCGGCTATCCCCTGAGTACTGGTCCAAGATAAAAAAGAAATCGATATTAAAAAGCAGAATATCAGAAAACTTATTTCATTTGGGCCCAGTTTTTGACTGCGTATTTAGATACAAAATTAGTTAATTTTCATTTAAATTTAAGTTGTATTTAAATGCTAGTTCAGTTTATCACTATTAAATTATTGTTCTTATTTAAATGAGATGAAAATGTGGCAGCTCTACTTTAAAAGTATTCCATAGAACAGCTGTTTGCAAGTGGAAGAATAGAAAAATTCTTAAAGAAAAATATTAAATTTGTTAACGGCATAGAAAAACTTAACAATTTTATTTTACGCTAACTTATTTTTAATAAATTATTATACTGTGCTGTTGTGTAGTACAAAATTAGCAACTAATTTTCGAATATTTTCTGCAGGCAATAGCTCGTATGTGTGTTGTGTTTACCTTTTTTGTACTAATAGGGGGTATTTTTTAAGCCCGATAGAACTTAAAATTGTAAAAAATAACACAAAAAATTAAATTGTAATCAAAATTTTTTTTTATTCGAAAGATCAATACGTGACATTAACATTTGAAAATGATTTCGGGCATATGGGCACCGCGGCTGTTCTTGACGAAGCGCATTCTGGACGTCCAATTTTGGGCCACTTTTTCGAGCACTGCTGGCCGTATGTCACGAACAATGCTGGCCTCCAAGGCGTCAATTGTTGCTGGTTTATCAGCATAAACCAGTGACTTCACGTAGCCCCACAGGAAATAATGGAGAGGTGTCAAATCGCACGACCTTGGAGGCCAATTGACAGGTCCATTTCAAATCAACTTATCGCCAAATTTTGATTTCAGTAAGTCGATGGTTGCGTTCGCCGTATGGCACGTAGCGCCATCCTGTTAAAACCACATCTCCTCCGGATCAATGTAATCCATATTTTCAAACAAAAAATCATTGATCATGGTGCGGTAACGATCTCCATTGACCGTAACGCGAGCTGCGGCCTCATTTTTGAAGAAATAAGGTCCGATGATGCCACCAGCATGAAAACCGCACCAAACAGTGCATTTTTCTGGATGTAATGGAGTCTGTAGGGTCTCTTGTGGATTGGTCTCACTCCATATGCGGCAATTTTGCTTATTAACAAACCCGTTAAGCCAAAAATGCGCCTCATCGCTGAACACAATTTTGCGATAAAACAACGGGCGAATCGACGACTGATTTTCAAAGTAAATTTGGATAATTTCGTAGCGTTGTTCAAGCGTGAGTCTATTCATGATGATTTGTCAGAGTATACTGAAACAAATAAAAAAAATGTTTCATCAAAATTTAATTTTTTGTGTTACTTTTTACAATTTAAAGTTCTATCTAGCTTAAAAAAACACCCTTTACAAATGCAAGCACACAAAAACCATATGGACTATGAGAAAAACTTAAATAAAACTTAAATGAAGAAGTTTGGACATTTAAGTTTAGTCCAGATTTGTAGTGAAAAACTGATTTTCGTATTTAAATAGAACTTAAAGCTAAATAACATTTAAATACGAACTCAAAAACTGGGCCTTAGTCTGGTAAATAAACGTCAACAGTTGACAGAAAAGTTTTTTCATTTCGTCTGATTAATAACTAAGAAAATTGATTACCACCCTAATGATTTAGAGGAATACTTATATTTTCATTTATTTCTTAAGAAAAGAAAAGAGAAAAGAAAATTGACCAATTTACAGGTGTGTTCATTGAAAGGTTCAGCGCACTTTTAAATCAATTGATGCAAAATTAATAAATATATATGTATATTTATATAAAGAGTTATACGTATATTTAGGCATATAAAAATTAAAAGCAATTTTAAATAAATTTTAATACAAAAATTCTATAAAAAATGTTATCCAAATTCACTTCAATTTTTTTTTACTTTTTATGAATATAACTCTTTTTAAAAAAATGCTATTATAAAATTGATTTTGAATTCAGGGGCCCAATTTAGGTTTCGGATTTATCGATTTATCTCTTCAACTATTAGTTTTCATAAAAAAGTGTATTATTATGAAACACTGCATTTCGTTACTCCCAAAAGATAGCAAAATCAAGCTATTAAAGAAAATAATGAAATTATTTTATTTTATTTGTATAAAATAAAAAACTTTCGATATAAAAAAAAAAATAAATAAAAAAGTTCACTAAATTTTTGAGTTTTCTTTTTTTTTTTTTTTTTTTTGCTATAATTAGATTGTATTCAGATTTGTTTCTTACTCAAAGAAGAACACTCTCATAACGGCGTTTGCCCACTAGCCATCGGATGAATGAGCGCGCTAGTGAGAGTTTACAGCCATCGAGATGAAAAGAAAATTAAAAATTTTCATTCAAAATCATTAAAATCGGCTCACGGTCAACGTGAACACAAAGCAATCGGCGGAATAAAAAAGCGATTTGTGCCCTACGCCAAGTGTGTACCGCGGTGGTGTGGGTCAGCGGGTGTCCTTCGGTCAATGTTTTCAGTTTAACGCATTCATTCATCCACCCAATTCGTTACACTTTTATTCCAACGGCAAAAGCACACCACCAAGCAAACAAATTTTAAATAATATATTATATATTTGTAAAATGTTTAAGTGATCGGTTAATAATAATCTTAATTTTTAATACTCGTCTATCCATTTGTAAACACACAACTGCACTCCACTTCCATGAGTGGATGCCAGTTCAGTTGCGTACAAGTTCTTTTTTTGAAAACGAATATATTCCGTTTATATTAAATATATACTTACATACATTGGATTAGATGCAATTAAAAGTTCACGTAACGTGTATGGGATAAAATCAAAAAGATCTACTACAACAACAACAAAAAGATAAAAAAAAGAAAAAAGGAAAACAACGGAAAATAAGTCAGTTGAAATACTTGTGTTTTATACATACGAGTACATACATACATATGTGCATAATTGTATAGAAATGAGTTTTCTTTCGCTTCCACGAAATTTGGCAAGTGACAGTCTTCGGAATTCCAATATTTCCGTCGATCAAAATGTCAAATATTTAAGTTTGAATATAAGACGACCAACGAGAAAAAAAGATTCGTGCAATCGTGGCTCTACGCTGTCGCTTCAGGTTCCACCACGCAGAGGCGTTTTAAATAGAAATGGAAGTATTTCGTCAAATTATTTTCGTGGCGTGCATAAACATCAATTGGAACAACATGCCGCAACTATTTGTCACACCATGACTGTAAGTATTGTGGACAATTGCAATCTAACTCACATTCCACGGAGAAATGTTTAAAACTCGTTTAAAAGTTAAAAGGTGTAGCACATTTGCTCTACTTAGTGGCGTTTCACACACATCAAATTTTGTTTTATAACGTGGCTATATTATACCATGTTTCCACTACAAAGGAAAATACTTGTTTTGAGGAAAACACTTCAAAGTGTTTCCATTAGTATATGAAGTGTTTTAAATTTCGAATTTTCGAAGTCAGTTTGACGTTAACTTGTTTTCAATTTATTTATAATTTTTGTAAAATTTAAAACTGGTTTGTATTTCAATACAATGGGCCATGCGGACGAGTGACTATTAAAGGAAACATGAGCATATTTCTTTTAATGTTCCCTCGCGTTGTTTATTGTTGAAAATCATGCTTCTTTTTTGGTTTCCAAAATATCAGTATTTTTGTATATTTTGCATGTTTCCAAAATAATGTTCCCTAGTCTGTATTGATGTTCACTGTGTTTACTTCTTTCGTTTGTTGAGAGCGGTCGAGCTGTTTACTGTTTTCCAGTCGCTTAGAAAAGCAAATTAATAGTATAGTTGCTGTAAAGTAGTTGTATCATTAACAATTATTTATGCACAACTGATGTTTACTGTTTTCGGTTTTTCCTTCATCCGTTTAAGCATTCAGGAAGGGCTTAGTTCAATCGGCTCTATCAAATTGAGACAAAAAAAAATCGGAGTTTTGTACTTAGACTCAATTTTTCTGCTATTTGAAAGAAAATTCCTTGAATTTATATTTGTGTATTATTTTACTAATAAAAACTAAATTTCTTTGATTGGAACTGAGTATTTGACTTCTGCCGAACATGTTTATGGGTGGAGTGAATATTAAATATTGTTATGCATAGTTTTAAGTTTCGATTTATTAAATAAAATGTTGATAGAATGAATTGTAAAGAGTGGTTAAATTTCAAGGGCCGATGTTGATTTTGAATAAAACACAAACTATTTAGGAAATTATTGTAATTTTATTTTATTATGATATATTGGTATTATTCAATTACGTATGGAACAAAATATCGGCCAAATGGGCGCCGCGACCACGGCGGCACACCTCCATCCGATGGTCCAAATTTTCGATGACCCTGAGGCATAATGGAGGTTCTATGCCGTTAATGTGCCGAATTATCTCATCCTTTAGCTGTTGAATTGTTGCTGGCTTATCGACGTACACCTTTTCTTTCAAATAACCCCAAAGAAAAAAGTCCAACGGTGTCAAATCACATGATCTTGGCGGCCAATTGACATCGCCATTACGTGAGATAACACGGCCATTGAATTTGTTGCGCAAAAGAGCAATTGTTTCGTTAGCTGTGTGGCAAGTGGCACCGTCCTGCTGAAACCACATATCGTCTACATCCATATCTTCCAATTCGGGCCATAAAAAGTTCGTTATCATCTCACGATAGCGAACACCATTCACAGTAACTGCCTGACCGGCCTCATTTTCGAAAAAATACGGCCCGATGATGCCGCCAGCACATAAACCGCACCAAACAGTCACTCTTTGTGGGTGCATTGGTTTTTCGACAGTCACTCTTGGATTCTCATTCGCCCAAATGCGGCAATTCTGTTTATTGACGAATCCACTGAGGTGAAAATGTGCCTCATCACTGAAGATGATTTTCTTCGAAAATTGATCATCCACTGTTGCCATTTCTTGCCACCATTCTGCCCATACACGACGTTTGGAATGGCCAAGAGGCTTTAGTTCTTGAGCCAATTGCACCTTGTAAGCGTGTAAATGCAAGTCTTTATGCATAATTTTCATCAACGACGAGCGTGAGAGATGCAATTGTTGGGCACGACGACGAGTTGAGGTGGACGGCTCTTCAGCCACACTATCGCGAACAGCAGCAATATTTTCTGCAGTACGAGCTGTACGAGCATGCACTGGTGTTCTCACATCTTCTACAGATCCGGTTTGCTCGAATTTTTCCACGATTTTTGCGATTGTACGCACATTTGGACGATCAAATTGACCAAAAAAATCACGAAGTGCACGATATGCATTTTGATTTGAACGCCCATTTTCATTTCAATAAGTCTGGATAACTTTAACACGTTGTTGGATTGTGTATCTCTCCATGGTTCAAATTGAATAAGTCTGAAATAGAGAAATGTCAAATAAAATTCGGAAAAAAACTTGGCGTTTAGGTGTGGTTCACATTCAATATCGGCCCTTGAAATTTAACTACCCGATAGTATGATATAATTACACTAAAATGGGATTGCAAAGAAACATAGATAGTAGAGCAAAACATCTGGTCCTAAAAAGAAATAATGGTATGAATGTAAAAAGGCTATTGCCCATAGTCAAACACATTTCCCGTTGTTTTCGTCAATTTTTTTTTTTTTTTAATTTTGAGCTGGAGAACGCTTATGCCATAAAAAGAAGTTGCAAATACTCTTCGACTAGACCTGCAGCCTTATCATTTACCAACATTAGTGCCAGAAAAATTGCTTTACAGTCTGCTTTAGCCGGAGCGGATTTGTATGCACGGATTTGCTGCCGAAAAATATGAAACTTCTATGCTACTTTCTGTTCCAACTGCATATCCATTTCATAAAAGCTTTTAGCTATCATATAGATTTTAACCACTTTTTATATTTCTTTATTTTATTTGTAGTTCATATTTTATTGTTCTTTATTTTAATTGTTTTGTCGAATTCTTATTGTTTAGTTTTTTTTAATGACAAATGAAAATGGATTTTTTCGAGTTTTTCAATCACTTAGGATGCATAGCACAACGTTGTATTTCATATTATTGAGTAAGTGCAGTGTTGTTCAGAACATTTTCGAAGTGTTTTTCTTCAAAACACGTAGATTGAGGTGTTGTGCTCTTTTCAAAAATTTATAGGAAAACATGTTTATTTCTACATGTTTTGCCCAAAACACGTGCTTTCGAGCAAAACACCTATATGGAAACACACTATTAGTTTCACTTGTACGAGGGGGGATTGTTATTGAAGCTACATATGTAGGAAAAAACATTTTGATATGTTTACCATTTCAACAATCTCACGTATCTTGACTTGGCGATTATTCATACCGATATCGAGGATTTTCTTGAAATTTTTTTCAGTAACCAGCTCTTTTGGCTTTAAGGTTGATGGTATTGTTGTAGTGCTTGTTCCGCCGCATTTACATAAATTCAGCAATCCAATATATTACCATGATAAATATGAAATTACTTCAGCAGAAATACTGATACTAGCATTGATCCACACTTACATGAAGTTGTGGTTAAAAACGTGCTTCATGGTATTAATTTAAATCCGCCGTGCGTGGTCGATGGGAAATGTACGAAAAGGTATACTAGAGAATTACTTCCAGAAATAATCTCTGTTGTTGATGGCTACATCCGCTCTATCGTCATAGATCAACGGTGGTGGACAATCAATTACATTAAATGTGCAAAACAATGAAATTGATGTTGACAATCGTTCGATAGAGCTATTTTGCCCAGTGCTTGCAAAAACGTTCAAAATACGTATGCCCTATTCACAAACTTGTGTAAATGGCCTTGCACCATTGCATTTGCAAAATAATGGAGTATATTCTTGCTTTACACTAACAAAATGCACCCAAAAACGTCACTTTGCAATTGCAGAAATATGCAATCTCAAATGCACAAGATTGTGAATCGGGCTATATTAATGTCGAGTATTATAATTTCGTCAAATCAATTAAGTATATCTGCAAATACGTAACCAAACGATGTAATTACACAATATCAACTGGCCCGATGCATTAGCAGCAATGAAGCTGTTTGGCGAATTTTAGGATTCCCAAATCCTTGAGCGTCACCCAACTGCTGTGCATTTATCTGTTCACCTCGAAAATATATATTTTTTGTTTAGTATTGAGATTTGGATTATTATTGTTAGTTATCTTTTTGAAGATTCAATAAATAAATAAATGCTTAAAAAAACATCGAAAATGGACAGCACGTTTATTTTACGGAAGTTAATGGACAACAAGGGCTGCAATGGCAGGCACCACACAGAAAAAATTATAGTAAAAAAAAAAATCAACAAAATTTTTGTCTGAACAAATAATTTTACAAAAATATCAAAAAAGTAACCTTGCATATCGTGATTTGTTGTTGTTTAAAACATTTTTTTTTTTCCATCAATAATTATTTTTACTAAACTTTTGTTTGAATCCACGAATTCCTTTACAAACAATTTATTAATTGATTCAACGAATTTCGTTATTGAACACGAAAAAAATTTTTTTTCTGTGCAGCTACAACGTGAACTTCCTTTTTCGATACATGCACAAAAAATATTCTTTTGCTCAAACTTTGCTATATACTCAAATTCTAACATACAAATTCATATGCACCTTAAGCTAAATTTGTTAGAAAACGATTCACAACGCAACTGCATCAATATCTAATCATCTAGAGCCAGAAGAGTATTATTTGCTATCATATTGGTAACTTGCTTTCCATCCGAAACAAATCAACTTTGGAATACATATGAAGCACATATCGAAAGAGAATTACCTGTAACAACATAACAATTGAATTTTCACATGAAGCTTATAATGAGGCATTGATTCTAATAGAAGATAAATGTTTGCAAATAAACAACAAGATACTCTCGGAAGTTGTTATGCTTAGTCCTATTTTTTTTTTTTTTTTTTTTTTTTTGTAGCATTTTTTATTTATTGAATCTTCAAAATGAACTAAAAATAAGTATTCAAATCTTAATACTAAATTTAAAATTAAAAAAGATTTGCTTAGTCCTAATAAATCAGGCAATGATTATGGACTGAGCATGATCTACAACGAGAAAGCAATTGCAACCCACACGACTTAGAACTATTTCTATGCTCTCGGCATACAAAATTTTAATGAGAGCACTTACTAATGAAAATGGTGAATTGTAGTTTGTGGATTGTAGTTTGTGGCTCAGATGGGACAGAAAAAATTTTTATGATTTCATTAATATTGGCAAAAGTTTAATCACAAAATAATATTGCATTAGCCCTTGCATCGTCCGGCAGAGCAGCAATACTTTTGTATGGTGGCAGAACAGCGTATTTGGCACTTAAATTACCTCTAAAGCCACAATTCTAAGATTAAAAAAACACTCCTCAAAAAGTAAAGTACTGCAAATTTTTATGATCACAGGGATAAATGTCATCTGATTTCAAAAGATTGCCGTTTTCTGTTCGTTTAGTGTTTGCAAAGACAATTATTAAAGTTCAAAGTCAATCCGTCAAAAGCGGCTGTCGCCTTATTCTTGTGCAAAAAGCCATTGGGAAGACCTGGGGAATAAATCGGTTGTTACGCCCATTTTAACGTATGGGTCGCTCGTGTGGTGGAAGTTGGATGGTAACTGGTGCTTCCGGCACCACGCAATCGAAAGCGCTTTTCACTATGCTGAACTGGCTGCCGGCTGATCTCATGGTGAAGGAAATAGCCATGAATTCGGCTATCAGGTTGTGATCAAGCGGGACGTGGAAGAAGGCGACATATGGTCATGCCTGAATAATAGGAAGAATAGTGAACCTTCCGGAGAATATTGATTACTGCTCGCCGGCTCTACTGCCCGACAAGAGATTTGATGTAATCTTATTAGGCTCGGTCTCTGAGAGGACTGGCACAGATCGTCAAGAGGACGTGCTTGAAATTTTTACAGATGGATCCAAGTCGGACTCCGGTATTGACGGGGGTATCTTTATCCCCTTGTATGAGAGGAGGATGAGTTTCAGGCTGCAAAATGAGTGCAGCGTAGTGCAAGCCGAAATTGCGGTCATTATGAGGGCAGCTAACTGGTTAAGTTACTACAGGATATACGAGGATGATATCCGAATTTGTACTGATAGTAAGGCTGCGTTGTATGCACTATCTGGAGTCTATACGACATCCAGGTTGGTTCGTGAATGCCGGATATCTCTAAACGAGATAGCGAGACATTCGAACCTGGAGCTTTTCTGAGTACGAGGGCACAATGAAGTGCCTGGAAATCTAGTAGCGGATGAACTGACAAAGGCCGGTGTGCAGCTACAACAGGGAGATATAGATGGGATCGTTGGAATCCCGCTTGCGAGCTGTAAGAAACAAGTACAGCGTCAACTTCTCCAGACCGCTCAAGACAGATGGTCTAGGGAGGATACCTGTAGAATATCAAGGCTGACATGGCCTAGATATGATAACAGGAAAACTATCATCCTTAGGGGCTTGCCCTGACAGAGGTTGCGTTCGGTTGTAGCGGTACTGACGGGACATTGCCACATAGGAACGCAGGCGAGGAGGTTAAATCTTCCATTCAATGGCTTCTGTAGAAGTTGCAGAGATGAGGAGGAGCGTTGAGCACTTCCTCTGTCAGTGTCCAGCTCTTTCTTATATAAGGGCATTGTACCTAGACAGACCGATGCTTCATGATTTGACGGAGGTATCGGAATGCGATGTAAGTGGATTGGACTCCTTTATCCGATCCTCGGGTTGGGTTTAAACCAGGGATATGTAAAACTACTGAGATACGTATCACATCCAGGCAACACAAAGGGGCCAGGCTGTACCCAAGTGGGCTGGCTATACAATAGCTGGCAGCCTGTTAAACCTAACCTAACTTAACCTAAAGTCAACCCGTGCAAGTTTATGGCTTGAATTTGTCAAGTCCATGTTTCTCCCACAGACTGCTTTACGTTGCATATTTTCATGTAGGAAAAACTGAAGACTTATTTGTTTATGTTGCGTAAAGACAAACTAAAATAATTGTATATCCCAGCGCGCTATAATGGTTAGCAAAATCATTATCAATATAGCTAATAAAATATTTTTTAAATTTTTATTTCATTGTTATTGTCTGAACACAATGTAACGATAATTTATTGCGGTGCGATTTTCCATACGAATTTGAAGTAAAAAATCGCACTGCTGAGCGGCATAAAATTAAAATTTATTTTATTTTCATTGCGGACTTTCTCATTCTCTCAATTTTTTACTCCCTTTCTCTCTTCGATGTTGCCATATCTTTTAATTATTGACGGTTTTCACAACATTATTGTAAATAAAAAACATGATTTTGGATATTATTAGTTTTTTCACGAAATATAAAACTTTAAAAAATATATTAACGGAAGAAGAAAAAATTATAAAAGAAATTGGAAGTATGACTGTCTTTATAATTTGCAGTCGGGAAGTTACAATAACTTCCAATATAAAGAAGATTTTTGGTTCAAATTGACAAAGGTTTTTTTATCAGACTTTATTTAATTTTAGCTGAGGAAGCAAAAAGAAAAAAAAATCGAAATTTACGGGATACGTACAAAAAGTGGAAGCAAAAGGACAATTGGTGCATTAACGGTTCTTACCCACCATATCTTGTTAGCATGTCAAACGTGGCTTCTACCAAACTAATAATTTTTTAACAGCTATAATTTTTTATTTACTGCCATTACAAAATACGTTACCTTGCGGCCTAATCTGATGGTGGACCAATTCCACGGAGTGAATTATTCACGATTCACCAGCGCCCCCTTGTGGCTTACCAGGCTCACACAGGTAGCAATTCTTGCCATATGATTGCGGTCATATGAGCAACTTCTTGTTAAGGGGTTCGGGCCTTTTAATCCCTCCTGTATGAAATTTCCCAGCAATCAATGGAGGACAAGGCTTAATGAGTCGGTAGGCCGAAGCCCATTAAGAGCATCAGCCCTTAAACCAACTCACCCGTCAACCATCACCACTGGTTCCTTACAATACAGGTATCTGTTGTATAGGCAACAGATCCTCGGGAGATTGTTAGCCCGCGAAAAAAGCCACACACCAAACAATTATCAAGGATACTAACACTCCCTTCCTGCGTTTTAGGTTTTAACCACAGCCAGAAAGTTTCAGCCAAGGTAGGCACCTCAACCATGATCAGCCCGGGTCGAACCGCAAGCAGAACTTCCCGGGGGCCATGCTGATCCCCGTTCTGCCAATTTATACCCTTGGTAAGGGTTTCGGAAGCCAACACAACATAAGTCATGCGGCTTCCTAGAGTTTTGTTTGCCGCACCAAACGAGGGACCCCTTCCCCTCTTTTCCCCGCAAAACAGAACGCCCAAATTAAGAATACGCCAAGGCAAAACCTGTTCCCCGGGGGGAGACGTTACGCAAACAGGAAATATTTTAGAAATTTTTATAAAAATGTACTCGTATATAAACTAATAAAAATTAATAATTAATAAAAATATAAACTAACAATGACAAGTATTGCCCTCGCCGTCTTCCGTCGTATTATGTTTATTTTTCTCTCCCGCAACGGAAAATCGTTAAGAAGATGATCTTAATGTTTTTTATTATGATCTATGACAATTATGAAAAAAATATCGGTTAAATGCTCGCCATGACTTCGGTTGCATACCTCTATCCAACCGTTCATATCGCAATGACCGCCAGGTATAATTGAGGTTGAATGTCGTTAATGTGTCGAATTATCTCATTTTCCATCCCTATAATTGCTGTTGGTTTATTGACATACACTTTTTCTTTTAAATATCCCCAAAACCAGAAGTCCAACTGTATTAAATGACTTGATCGTGGCGGTAAATTAACATCTTCGCGACTTGACATAACACGGTCATTCAATTTCCCGCGCAAAGGACACATTGTTTCGTTAGCTGTGCGGCAAATGGTCCATATCCTAAATTTCTGGCGATGGCGAATACCATGCTCGATTCAAGGTTGACGGCCCTTCTGGCACACAATCGCGAACAACAGCAATGTTTTTCGGAGAATGAACTGAGCTGAGCGAGCACGCACAGGTGCTTCCATAATCTCTACAGACCCGGTATATTAAAATTTCCACACAATTATAAATTGCCTTTGAAAAAAAACTGCGTGTGGGTATGTAAAATAAATTGTATTTATTTTATAAACATAAGCTTATTCATACTTTATAAACATATTTACTTTTTAAAGATTTTAAAAACAAGAGCATCCAGTCACATTAAAATTTAAATACATTCATACATTCATATGTGTGTATGTATGTATTTTAGAACATCTTGATGCCGCCTCGGTAACAATAACAACGAGAATAATTTGAGTACTGAGTGCGTAATGTTTTCTTACGTAAATCCAAACACAATTATCTTAAGTTAATACTTATGAGCATACTCGTACATATATACGAGTACATAATGTATACCGTGTATTTCGTCTTAAGTTTATATTAACGTAATGACCATTAATTTTAATTTTAAAATTAAAGAGTTGCAGAGTTAAACAGATGTAAAAAAAATTAATTCCACCCAGCAAACAAATCGCTGTTGTTATGGGTTTTTAAATTGGAAGAAAGCCGATGTTAATTGACAGCGTTATCAACTCGATGCGTTTCGCACCGTTTTTGGTGCTTTTTAAAATATTTTGTGCGGAAAATTCTTTAGTCGGTGCGCTGTGCGCTTTTTTTTACTTTTCGATGCGCTTTCTAATTTCGGTGGCATCAAATGGTATTCAATACAACTTTTTGTTTTAATCTATGAAAAAGGTTTATTCAAGTGTCTGAATTTTTTACATCTTATTTTGTAGAGCACAATGAGAACACGGAGTAATAATATGCAAAACATATCACGTCATATGCACAAAGATAGACAATCATGTTGTTGTACATTATACACGTTCTCAAAAGAAAAAGAAACATTCAGTTTAGACAATTTGCTGCTTTTACAGAGTGTTAAACGATCAATCCAATTTTGTCAAATATTATAATAAAAGCAGACATTGAATAGTGCAGTACGTAGGTGCGTGAATTTGCTACTGCTTTAGTAATTAACAAATTGCCAAATTAAGAAATAAACTCTTATATTTTTTCAAAACGTTTGGAAAAGTTTTATTAGTTAAAATTCAAGCCAATTTTCATATATTTCACTAAATTGTTTCAAAACCACTCACTGTAGCCAACTCATTTTCACTGTTCGCTTACGAAAATATAAATGAAATTTACACTGTGTTTGGTAGAATTGTTATTGATCGAGTTTGATCGCTTGTAGTGCGATTCTGTAACTTTTGATAATTCGTAAATTTTTTCGACATATTTCATTCCTTGTGGTAACGATTATAAGCTCCTGCCATATAGTTTTGACGACGGTAAGCAGCTGTATTTTTGTGTACCGGATAATAGGCAGTAAAACTAACAGCTGATTTCGGTTGACATCAAATACAATTAAGTAATGTTGCTGAATAACAAATTTGATAAAATATCATTATAATTATATTTGCAATACATTAGTTCAGCTAAAGTCTTATTGTTTTTTAAAAAACTTTTAATTTATTTACCTTGGAAAAACGAAATATTTATAAATAAAATTAAAATTAAAACATTGATTAATATTACGATCGATGCAACTATGATCAAGATAAATCGTTATAATTATTGTAAAGATACCATTGTCTTAATAAAAGTAATAGAATCGCACCAGAGGCTAATTTTGATACACACGATTTCTAGCTATTGAACGAATTTGATGGCATAGCATCAGCAGGTGGTATTAAACCTGGTTGAACATCTAATAACCTTTAAAAGGGTGTAATTTTTATAATACAAAACGGATTTTTAAACTTGAAAAGAAAATTTCTAAATTTGGTGCGTTTTTGTTAAAATAACACGCTTTTTTCCTCATTTCGGTGCGATTTAAAATTTCAAAGTGGATAACGCTGTTAATTGAAACAAACAATCGTTTCTCCCACGTGTTTCGAAGTAATGAGAGTAAAATGAAAATTACTCTCTAATTTTACCAAAACTGCTGAAACTCAAAAAACCATAATTGTACATCTTGAAATACTTTATTCTGAAAGTTACCTCACAAAATGAAAAAGTTAAAAAAAAAAATTTTTTTAATAACTCCGTCGTTTAGAACCAATTTTTTCTTTTTTAGTAACCCAGCATTTTATAACCAAATTTCTTTCTTCTTTTAAAAAAGTTTTTCAGCGGGCTAAAAAAAAAATCAACATCGGACAGACAAAATATTCTTGCGAAAAATAAATGTTTAATATATTTCGCTATTTATGGACCGATTCTCAATATTTTTAACATAGTTATATTAGCTTCACTTGTTCGTTTGTATGTTTATGAATCTCGCAACTAGGGATGAGACGATACCACTAGGGTATCGATACTACACTCGATACGGTATCGGTCGCAGAGTATCGATAACTACTAAGTATCGAAGAGAAAGTATCGACACATACTCGTATCGGTCGATTTCTTCATACAATTAGCGGCAGGTAAGAACACATATAAAAAATCAAAATCTTCATTATAGACTTGATCTTCTGATACACTGGCTGAAATTGAGGTATTTTAATTAGGACTCTGGAAGCGATGATTTTTAAAACGCATAAATTCTATCATAACAATTCTTCTGCTACATTCACCCAATAAACTGTCTGACACATTCAATGGAGGAAGAAAAACTTCGTAGCTTCGATGTAAGACAATTAATCACTGGTATAATTTTCGATAGTCAAATAATTCTGGCCTGAAGATTTTTTAGAGACAAATTTAAATGGCTTCAGTAAGATCGTGATCGCAATCGTCTTTTCTATGAAATGCAACCATGCACCCGATTTTAGTCGTCCCGTTTGCATGCAGGGGTTGCATGAACTTATTTTACAAAATCTTTGTAAACAAATAAAATTATGAAACCGAGTTCAAATGCCAGTGGGTGCTGATGAGTAGCGTAGCGACTACGAAACAGCTAGTTATCCCCCAGCTAAAGATTTGATAATTATTTTTCTTGTCTTCTTCAATCAAAAATTATTGATCACAGCAAAATTGTATTGTAAAAAAATCCTTCTTAAGAAAAAACTTAAGAAAGGAAAAAACTTGAACTATAACCCGTTGTACAAATGTACAAACCAAAAATAAAATTATGGTGACCAACTCAATTGTTTGCCTATCAATAGGAAAAGAGTATTCCTGACCGATACGAGTATTTTTAACCGATACCTACTAGGTACTCGGTACTAGTCGTAAAGCATCGATACCAAAAATACTTGCTATCGAGTATTTACTTGTATTTACTGGTATCGTTTCATCCCTACTGGCAACCCCTGTTATATGCAGTGTGTACTATTGAGAGATTTGTCCGCTATACAAAATAATGTTGCCGCTTTAGCGTGAAAATTGATTACGGGATTGTTCCGTAAAAGTGAGGTGGTTTTGGCGATTCCTGAAACCGATTTTTGGAACTTCCAAAAAAACTCGGAACTCCGGTTTTTAGTAGCTGAATAGCTAGTACCTAAACGAGAATGTATGTTTGTATGTTTATATATTTGCAATTCTCTCAACCAGTGTCGTATGAGTGATTATTTATAAAAAGAGCATAATAATATAATAAGAGCATTTATATTCATACGCATACTCATCCAAGATCTTATATCACATCGAACCAAAAAAGTAAATGAATATTGTTTGCAAAACTAAACATGCTTCGATATCGAACTAGAAAGTAAGAAATTTAAGAATAAGCGTAAACAATACTGAATAAAAAATAATGTTGTTATTGTGAATTAAGCGTAGATATAGCTTAATTCACAATAATACTACTCTTTTTCATTCACTATTGTTTAAGCTTATGGTTAAAAAATTTGTGTCTGCACCATTAAGTTATTATCGATTAAACATGCCAGCTTACGAGCCAAATTTAATCTTCTGCTTTAAAATGAAGGCTGAAACTCATCGAATGCCGCTATTAGTTAAAAAATGTACCAAAAGTGGTTTCAAAGCTTCAAGAATGGTGGTTTAGGCGTCGATGACCAACATGGCAGTGGAAGGGGGATGGTGTTCGAAGATGCAGAATTGGAGGCATTACTTGATCAAGACTGATTCCGCATAGAGGGCTAAACCGTATATTTACGATTCTCAGGTCTTGCTCAGTATCTGGTAGAACCAGTGTATTATAAGTTGTTCAAATCGACTGAAACTGAACTGAAATCACAGATGATCGTTATCAAGCGCAATTAATGCGTTTGAGCTGAAAGGCTCGATAAGGCTTGATAAAGTGATTTTACAGCATAACAATGCTTGACTCCATATTGCTAAAGTACTCAAGACATTTTTGGAAACGTTGATATGAGAATTCCTACCACACCTCCACACTCCCTCGAACTATCACTTGGTGTGATCACTGGCATACGGCCTGGCTGACCAGCACTTACCGTCTTATGAAGAAGTAAAATATTGGATCGATTAGTGGATCGCTTCAAAAGATCACCAGTTTTTTCAACGCGGGTTTTTTACGCTGCCCGAAAGATGGGAGAAAGTAGTGGCCAGCAATGGGTAATACTTTAAATCATAAATGTATAACCAGGTTTTAAAATAAAGCCGCGAATTTCTGAAAAAATCGGCAGAAGCGAATTTATACATCAATGCATATATGGTCTGATAAAAATATAACCATTGTTTTCAAATTTCGTGAGTTATGTATGTTTGATTTTTCCATTTTTTTCTGTTATGTTGGTACGCATGTCTTTTATATATGTTGGCAATATCAGAGATTTCGGATTGTCAGTTTGTTTTTGACACGTAAAAAGGTTAGTCGTGTTTTGATGTGCTCTTCGATTTTTTTTTTACTAAATTTTGAGCAAAAACAATGTCGCATGGACATCGCTCAGGAGCTGTTGAACATCGTCAACGATGATCCATATTTCCTCAAAAAGATCATAACTGGTGACGTATCATGGCTGTATGGGTATGACATTGAAACCAAAGGACAATCATCCCAATGGCAGCGTCCAGAAGAGCGGAGACCGCAAAAAGCACGTCGAATTCAGTCAAATCTCACCGTTTTCTTCGACTGCAATGGCGTAGTGCATCATTAACTCTCGCCACAAGGTCTTACGGTCAATAAGGAATACTACCTTATGCGAAGCAATTCGTCAGAACTCCACAAGATTGTGGAAAAAAACAATCATCGATTTTGCATCATGATAACGCACCAGCTCACACATCGATGCTTGTGCGTGAGTTTTTGGCCAAAAACAAACCCGTTATCATGCCTCAATCACCGTATTCACCGGACTTGGCCACCGCTGATTTTTTCCTCTTTTCAAAACTGAAGACACCGATGAAAAGAAAGCGCATTGCTACAATTGAGGAGATGAAAGAAAAATCGAAACAGAAGTTGTTCCCGATACCAAAAATTGCGTTTCAGAAGAGTTTCGAGTATTGAAAAAAAAAACACTGTCATAAGTGTGTCATATCTGAGGGGGATTACTTTAAAGGGGAAAAGATATTATTACTGAATAAATAAATACTTTTTGAAAAAATTTAAAATAATGGTTATTTTTTTGATCAGCCCTCATATATTTCATTGTTTTAAATAAAACAATGAGAATTAAAAAAAACCGTTTTAACTGTTTTCATTTCATAATGAGCGATTCAATATCTTCGGTAGTTGGCACCTTCTTTTAGGTATGCTATTTAAGAATTAAAGCAAAGCGCCAATTATCACTTAACACGCCAATTTAGGTATGGTTGGTGGGTTCCATCTCTGCTTTTGGAAGTTGTGTACAATTTTTGGTTTTCATATTTGGCTAATCTGTAGCAGAAAAACTCGCAAGTTATAAGCTTTATCATACTTAATGAACTTTTTAGATACTATTTATATTATTCTATTTTTTTTTTTCTCGTTTTTTAGATTGAGGATCTCTATGAAGAGGTGCTTTTCGAGATAAAAAATAATATCGGTTGTGAAGCAAATGATGTCTGCAAAGAATCTCTTATTGAATTTGCGCAGGAGGCATTTAAAATGTCGAATGTCAAACATGAGGAAATTCTTGAAACAGCGCAACAGAAGGAACCTCCAAATATTCGACTCAACATTGAAATCATAAAGGCTGAAAATCTTTTACCAAAAGATGCAAACGGGTTCTCAGATCCATTTGTAACATTGTATTTGGAGTCGAATGGTTCCCATCGCTATAATTCGTCTGTAAAAACCGAAACCCTCAACCCTATTTGGGAAGAACATTTTTCACTGTAAGTATATTCACAATCACAACATATTTATACAGTCTGTCAATAATGAGTTTGCACACTGAAAACAAGCGCGGTATTTTTTTTTTTTTTTTTTTTTTTTTTTTTTTTTTTTTTTTTTTTTTGTAATTTCATTGCATTTTTATTCTATAAAAAAATTGTATGTGCATATTCCATAAATTTATATGTATTTAAAGAGATCGTATCAAAAAGATTTTTAATATGTTTAAACCAAAAAAGGAATACAACAACAACAAAATTTTACTTCATTTTACACTGACCAACAAATTCTTTGGTTTCAGTGGACAAGTTTTAAATTTAGTTTGATTATGGTTTGAATGTTCAATAAATTAAAAAAAAATTATTTGCATATGTGATTTAATATGAGATGAATATAGATAGAGAATAATTCAATGCCTTGATGGCTAAGTGGGTAAGGCGGTCGTTTATGATGCATCATGACCCGAGCTCAAATCCGCAAATGGGTGCTGATGAGTATTCTTCTTAAGAAAGGAAAATCTTTAGCTAAAACACGTTGTACAAATGTACAAAAATCTAATTGAAAATATTAATTTATTGATGTTTTGTTGAACGATCTCTTTAAATATTCATAAATTTATCAAATACATATAATGACTATAAAATGCATTACGAGTATATATTTACAATTCTCGTCTATGGATATAATCTGGGCTGGGCAAAATACTCACCTAATGTATTTCAAATACAAGATACAAAATACTTCCCAGCTGCGTATTTCAAATACAAGATACAAAATACTTTGAAGCTGCTGCGTATTTTAAATACAAAACACAATTAAAAGATACAAATATAGGGTGTTTTTTTAAGCCCGATAGAACTTGAAATTGTAAAAAATAACACAAAAAATTAAATTGTAATCAAAATTTTGTTTTATTCGAAAGATCAATACGTGACATTAACATTTGAAAATGATTTCGGGCATATGGGCACCGCGGCTGTTCTTGACGAAGCGCATTCTGGACGTCCAATTTTGGGCCACTTTTTCGAGCACTGCTGGCCGTATGTCACGAACAACACGAACAATGCTGGCCTCCAAGGCGTCAATTGTTGCTGGTTTATCAGCATAAACCAGTGACTTCACGTAGCCCCACAGGAAATAATCGAGAGGTGTCAAATCGCACGACCTTGGAGGCCAATTGACAGGTCCATTTCTCGAAATCAACTTATCGCCAAATTTTGATGGTTGCGTTCACCGTATGGCACGTAGCGCCATCCTGTTGAAACCACATCTCCTCCGGATCAATGTCATCCATATTTTCAAACAAAAAATCATTGATCATGGTGCGGTAACGATCTCCATTGACCGTAACGCGAGCTCCGGCCTCATTTTTGAAGAAATAAGGTCCGATGATGCCACCAGCATGAAAACCGCACCAAACAGTGCATTTTTCTGGATGTAATGGAGTCTGTAGGGTCTCTTGTGGATTGGTCTCACTCCATACGCGGCAATTTTGCTTATTAACAAACCCGTTAAGCCAAAAATGCGCCTCATCGCTGAACACAATTTTGCGATAAAACAACGCGCGAATCGACGACTGATTTTCAAAGTAAATTTGGATAATTTCGTAGCGTTGTTCAAGCGTGAGTCTATTCATGATGATTTGTCAGAGTATACTGAAACAAATAAAAAAAATGTTTCATCAAAATTTAATTTTTTGTGTTACTTTTTACAATTTTAAGTTCTATCTAGCTTAAAAAAACACCCATTACATTTTGGTATTTCGATGTCATAAGAATATACCTCTCTGGTTTTAGATGCATATTGTATTTTACATATGCACGTAAACTAAGTTGTGTATAGTCACCTAAAACTTAAAAGGACGTAACTGTCAAAATATTGAAAGCCTATTAAAATTTTGAGTAAAACAAGTATTTCCTTTAATAAAAACATGATGACTCATCCGACAAACAACCTCTTGTTGAGGAGTGAATAAAACCTACAAGTCCTGAAGAACATAAGCTGCTGCAAAATTCTATAAATGCATAAAAACAATAAAGTCCTCATAATCTTTACTGCAACTACTACTTCTTCTGCTGCATTCACGTTTGGTTTCATGTTTTTTGTAATTTTTCTCCAAGGTATCTATTGCAAAGGTTTCAATTCCTTGAGATGCTTTGTGGTAACTAGCGCATTTTGAAACCAGGGTGGAAATATGATGCCATTATGGCTCTATTTGCTTCACGTGTCAGCATGAGAAATCTCTTTTCCAAACTTTTCATTAATTTTGTTAAAATACAACTGAAACGCCTCAAATTATTACCTTTGCAGTCGATCTAATCTGGTTCTCACAGACAGTAAGGTAGACAAAAGTTTTTCGTAATAGCAATTATCTCTCTGTATATAATCCAAAGCGTTGGGAAAAAGCTGGCGGCGAATATGTGGAAATTCTTATTGATATTGCCTGATTAGTGTAAAATCAATTTGATCTAGACAAAACAATTGAAAACTGAATTACAGTTTTGTAAAATGATAAACATTTTAATGATCGTAGTTTCCAGCAATTTTAGCTTTTGTATGAAATAACTTAGTTTGAATTTACTATAATAAATAAATGTATATTGTGAAAATGTATTTTGGAGTCATATGTATTTGAAATACACAATACAAAATACTAAATACTTTCAGGTCGTGTATTTGAAATACAGATACAAAATACATAATGTGTTTCAAATACTGCCCAGCCCTGGATATAATATCCTTATAGATAGTTTAACAATATAATAACAGTAGTATAAACAAAATTAAGAAATTTAAAAAGAAGATAATTTTACTTTTAATAACATTTGCATTTAAGGAAAAATCTTATTGATTTTATAAAATTTATTCAGTTGACTACACATCCTCCTAAATGCATCAGCATTCTTGTAATTCGATCTGAACTAATTAATCGATAACAATACAAACTGTCGAGATGGACAATGGGAAACATTGAAAGAAATGTTATCGAGCAGGAAATCGGAGCAAATATCACCATTAATTAAATTTATGATAAATGAGACATAGTTCTTCGGCTTTTAAGTGTTGGGAGTAAAGAAGCTGTTGGCGATACCAAAAAGCGCGTTTTAGAAGCGCTTTAGCAATAAGATTGGATAAAACGCTGGTATAAGTGTATTATATCTAATGCCGTTTTCCTTTCTGAAAAAGTTTTGCATTTATGCTGCACTTTTTTTTTCTTAAAATTCAAGTTTTAAAATTTAAGTTTTATTGAGATGAAAACAATATGTCGCCATAACTATAAAAATCTGAAAAAAAGTTGAGATAACTGTATACTTCTGTATTTTTTTGGCAAAACAATATTGAAAATTTTACACTTTTTCTAGAAAAGAAAATGCCATAAGATTAGATGGGATTACTTAGAAGGAGACAAGATAGCTATTGATGAAAAAATATATAATTTTTGGAAAAATTTGATATAACGGTTATTATTTGATCAGACCTCGTATGTGCAAATGTCGATAGATTTATTCTAAGGGCAGTCAAATTACATACATATAGAAACTATTTAATTTTTTTCTCTTAATAGGCCAATAACAGAGAACCCAAGAAATGAAGTCCTTATAATAGAAGTGTGGGATTTCGATGCAGCTGAAACCGTCAAGGACAAAGTCAACAAATTAATGGAGGTTAAAGGTATTAAAGGATTGCGAAAACTAATGAAAGAAATTGCTATGACTGCATCGACGGGAAAACACGACAACGAACTTATTGGCAGGACAGCAATTACACTAAAGGTAAAACAATTTGTTTTTATCTTACTTTTAATGTGAACACTATATCATTTTTCTAATCTTTTCAGTCAATACCGGTATCCGGTACAACTGTTTGGTATAACCTGGAAAAAGGTAGCAAAACCAAAAGTCGAGGATCGATTTTGGTGAATTTAGCTTTAAGTGCTGAAAAGGATAAAAGAGTGGCTGTTCAAGAGCACAGACAATTATTAAAACTGTTACTCATGCACGAACTAGAGTCATCACAAGTGGCAAATTATTGGTGGGCCGGCAAATTTGGCGGCAACGCTGAAGCCATACGTATGCAACACGCCGTCCAATCTGGCCTCTCAAATTTTGAATGTGCTCTCAGCCAATGGTCTGTATACACAACAATACACGAAGATCATCCATTGAGTTTCGGTTTATTCAATTCAATATTAGACGTTGTGATACCAGTTCTCAAATGTCATCTCAACGAATCAGAGGACGTAAAAACATTTTGGGATGGTGTTAGACGTTTACTTCCATCTTGTTTTTCAATTCTTCGCAAATTGCGTGCCAAAAACGTCAGTGATAAACAAATCGTGAAAACTCTCTGCGAGGTTCTTGACATTCTCTCAAAGATAAATACTGTTGAAAAATCCAAAAGTATTGAACTATTTCCTAGTAACATTTATGGCTGGATTTCAAGAAATGAGGAATCCGATATCAGCATTCAAGATGTGATCGTGGACGCCATTCATTGTGGCAGCAAGGAGTGGCTGGAGCATATTATTGAGGGCAATCGGCAGAAAAGTGACGAACTGTCCGACGAGGAAAACTTACAATACTTAATTAAACTCATTCAAATGGTTCGATCGGACTTACAGCGTGCGATGGAATACTTTGACAAACACTTTTACCAGTGAGTATTAAATGAGTCAAAGAATGTGATTTGTTTTTTTTTATGGATGGATTAGATTTTTTGCACATACATCTATGATTCTCGAATGAAAGTAAAAAGAATTAACCTTAAAGCAAACTGCAAAAATGGCAGCTTTATAATATAAAGGATGATTAAATTTTAAGGGCCGATGTTGATTTTGAATAAAACAGAAATTATTTAGCAAATATTGTCATTTATTTTTATTATGATAATATTGGCATGGCATGGCAAAATAATGTTTAAACTGCCGCCGCGACATCGGCAACACAGCTCCATCCGATGACGCTGAGGCATAACTGAGGTTCTATGCCGTTAATGTGCCGAGTTATCTCATCCTTTAGTTCTTGAATTGGTGCTGGCTTAGCGACGTATACCTTTTCTTTCAAATAACCCCAAAGAACAATGCCAAATTATACGATCTTGGCGGTCAATTGACATCGTCACCACGGGAGATAACACGATCATTGAATTTGTCGCCCAAAAGAGCTATTCTTTCATTAGCTGTGTGGCGAGTGTCACCGTCCTGTTGAAACCACATACCGTCCACATCCATATCTCCCAATGCCGACCATATTAAATTTGTTATCATCTCACGATAGCGAACACCATTCAGAGCAACTGCCTGACCGGCCTCATTTTAGAAAAAATATGACCCGATAATGCCGCCAGCTCATAAACAGCACCAAAAGGCATTCACCCAAATGCAGCAATTCTGCTTATAGACGAATCCACTGAGGGGAAAATGTGCCACATCACTGAAGACGATTTTCTTGGAAAACTGATCATCTACGAGTACTGTTGCCATTTCTTGCCACCATTCTGAATATTGACGACGCTTGGCTTTAGTTCTTGGGCCAATTGCACCTCGTAAGTACGTAAATGCAAGTCTTGATGCATAATGTTCAACAACGACAAACGTGAGAGGTGCAATTGTTAGGCGCGACGACGAATTGAGGTGGGCGGCTCTCGACCAGCAGAAAATATTTTCTGCAGAACTAACTGTACGAGCATGCACTGGGGTTTCACATCACCTACAGACCCGGTTTGCTGAAAGCTTTTCTCCGATTGTACGCACATTGGAACGATTAAATTGACCGATAAAATCCCGAAGTGCACGATATGCATTTTGATTTGAACGCCCATTTTATAATAAGCCTGAATAGCTTTAACGCGTTGCTCGATTGTGTATCTTTCCATGGCTCAAACTGAGTTGAGTTAAATTGAGAAATGTCAAATGAAATGCAGAAAAAAACTTGACGTTTGGTTCACATTCAATATCGGCCCTTAACATTTAAACAAACCGATATGTATATTAGCGTGGATCGATTTCACATATCGATTGAAAAAATAATTAAGGGTTGGGCGCGTCGAAAATGATGTTTTCTCTCATGCTAGAAACTATCGTATAATTAATGGCTGGGTTAGATTAGGTAGGCAGGACGCTAGGTTCCTTTAGGGTATCTTTTGTTTTTCAGCTTACGAGGGTCCTTATTAGTTCCCTTTGTGATTGCCTGAAAAAGAGGTAGAAGAAGAAGAGGGAGATAGTTCGGTGAAGTAAAAAATAGGGGATGGGAAAAGGTGGAAAACCGCTTGATGTGACGCTATGTGCTATTATATTAGCCATCTGTTATTCCTTACGAAAGAAACCAGTGCGACCGGATTGACTGAGCCCAGATATGATAGAGTATTGAAACTCCCTTTGATATCTTAGACGGTGGTGCTTCAATGCCTGTCATATTCCGAGGGGGGAAAAGAACGACTCCTCCTCATCTTTATTTTGGCAACATCTGCATATGTCGTTGTAAGGTAAACCAAGTCTCCTGGCATGGTTTCCAAACGGGCTACTCGTCAGATTGTCAATAACAACAAATATTTTATATTTGTCATTATAATTCAGTATTTGATAGACACCAAGGTGTAAACAGAAATTTTTTTCATTTGTCTAAAAGGTCAGGGGGGCTACTTTCTATTGCAATGCGAAAGTAAGTTCAATGCGAAAGGTAAATACGATAAGAGTATAATTTGGTACTCTGTTCGATTATGAACCATTTTTCTTTCGCATCGTAACACCCCAGGCTTAAGAGCTCTTCCGTTCTCTTAAAGTTGATGTGCGGCACAGGTTCCTTGATATTAGGCATGTAAGCTCTGTAGACCATCTTTCTTCGGTGCATTTCAGCACGCTGAAAAGGGTTGTCCGCAAAAAAGATAAATGTTCCTATCCTCTAGGGTTGTCGCTTTGTGGCTAATTCGTTAGTGATATTACTACCGTTATTGGATCCGTGTTCACGTACCTATTTTAAGGTTAAGTTTGAATGTCTCGCCATCTGTTTTAAAGATGTCCGCTATTCCCTGACTAGACTGGAATTGGTGTATTTTTCAAACAGGGTATTGATGCGGCCTTGCTGTCCATTATTGTGATGATATCGCTGCTGAATATTAATTTTTTGTCATGGACTAGTACTCAGGGGATGACCCTTACAAATGCAGTGCATTGTACTAGAACTAGGAAAATAAGTTATTTGGAGAGCGAAAGAGGGAGTAGTGTTTATGGACGTTTTATTTGAACTTTCCAACGTTATATATAATAGGAAACACGTCTGCAGGCAACGTGTTCCACACACGAACTGTACGGTTGAGGAACGAATTCTCTCTCTAATGCACTGTGCGATTCACTGAGCAATCGACCATACATGGTTGAGCTCTAGACGATGTACGTGTGTTACGTAGAAATATGTGGGTTTCGGGATCAAGATCCCTTATCTCGTCAGAGCATAATCCATTTTAGTATCGATAAAACAGAGTAACACACCCCACACTGCGGCGATATTCCAGTGAGTCAATATACTGCACTTAGTCGAGTAACCCCAAAATAGACTTTGAGGCACTGGCCTAAACATGAGAGTTGTATTCCATTTTTGATTGAATATAGGGACAGGGTGAAGTACATCTTTCACCGTTTCAAAAATCCGAGGCACTTGAATGCTTCTTTGCATACATCATAAATGTGTGCAGTCTTTCGAATATCACACTGTATTTTCATTCCAAGAACATCAAAAGCTTCCGATTCCTCAATACTTTTTAAATGTCAGTTAACTAGCTGCTGAAAATGAATGGCATAATATTGACAAATTTTGGTCCTTCCAAATCGTCTCGCCTTAATGTACATGTTAATACGATATTTAAAAGCATTTTCAAACTACTACTTTTTGCGTCAAGAACACTTTAATTCATTGCGAATTATTGTGCGAAAATATGACAGAAATCCAAAGCAAAAAGTAGACTGCAGACCATCAAAACTGAAGTGATGTCATATTACCTTTAATTTCAAAGCAGAATTAATAACACACCCGATTGTAACAATACCCAGAGTATTAATAACAATATCTAAACTTTTTTCTTACAGCAAAATACGATTAAGTTTTTCCACGGTGCTTTACAAGTTTTATGAAGAGAAAATGGCTGAAATTGTGAAATCGATTGTTACCGATGTCTGCAGTCACATCAAACGGCTTGATGTACCCGAAGATCATTTTGAAGAGTTGCCCGACATAGATGACATCAACATGGGAACCACTTTATTTGAATTGTATCTGGTATTGAAGCGTTTTCTGACTTTAGGTAAGAGTATATGTATGTGTGTATATGAAATCGAAATTGTTGTTTATAAAATTCATTTGTTTGGAAAATAATCGAAAATAGGAGTAGTTTTCTCTAATAAGTGCGATCGGATTTTTTACAGTATTACGAGTGTTTGCCAAATGGTTGCTTATTTCGATTATTTAAACACCGATATTCCGAATGTTTATTTGAGTAACTCTTAAATGTCTGCGATAATAACTTAAACTATCAGCTATGTGCTGAGAAATGTGCGATCTGAAATCGCAAATCGCTCTAAAAAACGCTAAATTCACTTTTAGGTATTCTAATAAACGAGCGTTTTACTGGCTTTTTGGGTGAATACAATGCGTCTACCAGTGCCACCATACATGACAAACTGCCATGCATGAGTTGTTTGGACAAGATCTTTCCCTTGGTTAAGAGCAGAGCCTTTCTAAAACTCCTACCGATCTATGAGTCACGGCACCCGGTTGCAATGCAACTCCACACCGAGCTCAATTGAACTCTCCCCACGATTTTGGTTTAAACCACAACCACCACGATACTCCTCGAAGGCCCGCACCATAACCGGGCAGAAATAAGTTCCTGGGGGCTCCCGGACACCGGTCAGACTTCGTAACTTAACGACTACTACCAGTAGAGCTCCAAACGGCTCGAGGACTGGTGACCCCCTGCAACAAAATACTTACACATCAGCAAGACGGCATACAGCACAACAGGAACACAGCAATAATAGCAACAAAAACTGGAACCACCGGAAGCACAGCAAACAGCAGCCATACACAGACGAAACTACATCCCCGCAACACAAAACTCACACGGGTACATAACGCAATAGCAATACAGAACACAAACATTCATCCTCACGGATGAGTACATTGGTCACACCCTTGTGGCCCAGCCCCTGACAAAACGAACAAAAACAACAATAAGACACACGACCCTCCCTCACGGCAGGACTTTTTTTATCTTGGACCAGTACTCAGGGGATGACCCCAACATATGCAGTGCATTGTACCAGAACGAGGAAAATAGGTTGCGAGGAGGGGGAAAGAGAGAGTAGTGTTTGTGAACATTTGGCTTGAAGTTTCCAAGCCAAGAAGTTGTTATAACAGATAGGAAACACGTCTACAGGCAACTTAATCCACAGGCGAAGCGTGCGGCTGAAAAACAAATTATTTCTGTAATGCGTTGTCTGATTCTCTGGGCAATCGTACACAAATGGATGAGTCCTGGATGAAGAACGCGTGCTTCGTAAAAATGTGCGGGTTTCGGGTACAAAATTCCTAATCTCTTCTAAGCAAAATCCATTGTAGTAACGGTAGAACAGAGTAACGCACCTCACACTGCGTCGATGTTTCAGGACGAACGTCATCGTTCACGTCTTCTCAACCTTTTTTGAAAAGCTTGTACTATTTGTAGATAGTTTTAAAACTCGGAGCACAAGCACCGTGTCCATTTTCAATATTTCAGGTGCTTTTGAGCACTTAATTTCATTTTTTGTAGTATTTTTATTGAATGAAGTTGATATTTTGCGCAGTTATTCTGGTTGATATTTTCCTATCAATAAAGAATAGCACTGGCAAAGCAACAAAAATGTATTTTTCAGATCGATTTGCCGGCAAAGAATTGCTTACTGTCCAACCTAAATTAGCACGTCAAGCGTTATTTATCTGTCAAAAATTCTCATATGCATACAAAATATATGAGACCAACCCAAATAGCGCGGCATCAAGGCTTTGCAATTGGATAATCCAATTTTCACAGAGCGTAAGAAAGAAAGCTTTAATAACTCTCAGTAAAATTCGCTTCAAAACAAATTTTACTAATTTTTTGCGGCCATTAGTAATCACACTTTAGGTGCTTTAATTTAACGACTTTATCACTTTTTATAGTAATGATTTTTATTAAACAATTTTATTGAACAATACTGTCAATGGTATAACGTTGCGCTTTACGCCCGAATGTAGGCTGCACTGTCAGTCAGAACTTTGGTCGTTGCTGTCTTTTTTTTTATTGAGAAGAATTGCTTGGTCAAAATTTTGGTCTTTGCTCCCCTCTGTTTTTATTACAGAGAGACCTGACTGAATATCAAAACTTATGCTTATATCCAAAACTCTTTACATATGTTTATGTTTAATTACTTTATGCTCTGCAGGAAAATCGCTTTGCCCTAATGAAGTATTGGAGATTGAACATTTTCACGGCTGGTTTATGCCTGGTGTGGCACACTGGTTGGCTATATCTGTCATTAAAGCTCTAAAGAGAATAGAGAAAGCCATCGAACTAGACGAATTGAAAGCGGTTGATGACACTGTTAAGTACAGTTCGTCTGCGGTTGATACGCTGGCCATATTTTACCAAATAAAAATATTTTGGCAACAACTGGATTGGCCGGATGCCGAAGGATCATATACATTCGTTGCCAAAATAGTTGATGTATGTAAAAATAAAATAGATTTTATAGATCAGTTTTTAAGGTTAGGATTTTTTTTTTACTTTAGGATATTTGCCGCTGTTGCGTATTCTACGCTCAAAGAATGTCGCGTCGTGTGGAATCGCTGACAAGAGACAACAGTGAGTTTTTCCATGTGTCATCGGAATGGTGTCTAGCAATAAATAACATCGACTATATCCGGCAAAGTTTGCCATCATTTATAAAAGTAAGTATAACCTACATATCTACTTATTGAAGTAGTTTAAATTATTTTATAATTATGAAATAGGAGCTGGGAACCGACGAAGTTATCCAACGTCTGGGTGAATATCGTTCGCAATTAGAAGCAGAAAGATGTCAAATCACAATAAAAAATGTTATTGATAATGCACTTGATACCGAAAGAAATCAGATTTTGGAATTAATAGAAATAGTGGCACGAAAAATGTCTCCACCCATTCGTCGTTTCTTAGCAGAGGGAGCTGAGGTTCTACATGAAGATTCCAATTGCATGGAGCGCCTTATGATGTATCTGGAAACATCATTGAGTACACTCTATGAAACCCTTAATGAAGTAAACTTTGCACGTATTCTAGATGCAATATGGTCAGAACTTTCCATTATCATGTACGATCTTATTCAAAGTAACCTGGATGTGAGTTTGACAAAATGTTTGATTTAATCTTGAATTTAATATGTATATCTGTGTATAATTCTCCACTTAGAAACGGCGCCCACCAGCATTCTTTCAGAACCTACGTCACACTTTGGGAGTAATGATTTCATGTTTTAAAAGCGGCCATATTGTGACATCAGACGTTGAAGTTTTAACTGAAATAGAAAGAATTTTAGACTTGCATGCATTTGAAACAGCCGACTTAATTCATCAGTATTACTTAGAAAGACTTGGCCATCAAAAAGAAGTTGAGAAATCGGAGTTCGGTCAGCTAACAATTAGAGCAAATTTTACTGACACTGGATTAGTGGTATGTGTTAAATAAAAGCCAATACAATGTAAATAATATATACTTATATGTATGTAACGGGAGTCTGCTGGCAAGATATACTACTTTGTTTTGCCGCCATTTTTGGTAAACATTAGACTTGACAGTTCATATTTGGTAGTCGTGAACAGCATTGCCAGAATGAAGATTTTATTTTAACCTTGAAGATTTTATTAGCAAAATAAGATTTGAAGATATTTTTTCTCAAAATTAAGATATTTGAGATTAAGTACTTTTCGTTTTAAAACATCCTTCGATTCAGATATACGAGCATAGATGCCAAATAAATCTGGCTTAAAATCGTCAAATTCAAGGGAAAATGTCGTCAAAATCGTCAATATGATTATTGCAAATTGTCAAAAAAATCATCGTAACAGATTTTTTAAAATAAAAATTCGTCTAATAAAGAGTATTTTGAAAGTTCTTTTTATATACCATATTTAGGAGTTATGTACTCACTATTGACTAAATACTTTTATAACGTCGGGCAAATTGCA
This sequence comes from Thecocarcelia acutangulata, assembly GCA_914767995.1. Taxonomy (NCBI): domain Eukaryota; kingdom Metazoa; phylum Arthropoda; class Insecta; order Diptera; family Tachinidae; genus Thecocarcelia; species Thecocarcelia acutangulata. Next base: position 58,289,982 of record OU612094.1, on the reverse strand, counting down.
GTTTTAAATAGCCCTTAGTATATAACTTTTCTTTTAAAAATGGGTTTTCGTTTTGGTTTTGTTAAGGTTTATATACCTCGATCCAAATCTTTTCAGATCTGGAGAAAAATGAAACTTTCTTTTCGTTTTTTTAACTTGGACCAGTACTCAGGGGATAACTCCTACATATGCAGTTCATTGTACCAGAGCTAGGAAATCAGGTTGTGAGGAGGGGGAAAGAGGAAGTAGTGTTTGTGACATTTGACTTGAACTTTCCAACGTTATAACAGACAGGAAACACGTCTGTACTTATTCCATAGGCGAAGCGTGCGGCCGAAAAACGAATTCTCTCTGTAATACGTTGTACGATTCCCTGGGCAATCAACCACAAATGGAAGGGCCCTGGATGATAACCGCGTGTTACGCAAAAATGTGTGGGTTTCGGGAACAAGATTCCTAATATGGTCAGAGCAAAATCTATTGTAGTAACGATAGCACCCTACAATGCGCGATGCTACTGTGATTCAACAGAGTTGGATACCCTATTGTCACCGATAAGCTTCTTCGCCTTCCCCTGCACACGGTCGAGCAACCCCAAAATAGACTTTAGGCCCATTTAGCCGACTGTAGAAATTGTAACTGTAACGTAAATGTAAATGTAACGTAAATGTAAATGTAGTAGCACTTATAGAACACGTAAAACCGTATCATGTGTTTTTGATACAAACAAAAAAAAAAAAACAAAAGTGCATGTGAAGAAAAAGTGTTCAGTTATTAATGATTTACAGAAAAAGTGTTCTGTTTTTCATTTTTATATAATTGTATGCTAAAGAAAATAATTAATTTTTCATCAACCATATCTTTATATCAAATAATTTACAAAAATAAAATAAAAGCAATACAGCTGTTCATAGCAGTGATGAGAGTTCATAGTATTCAGTACATAAACAAAAAGTACGAAAATTGTTCAATTGTTCAATTGTTGGTACCTAAAATTTCTAATATTTCTTTTTCTGTCTATATGTCGACATTTCATATGAGCTACAGCTGGGAAATATAAAAAACTAGCTGTTTATAATTTTTTGATTAGTACCAATGTTGGAAGCTAATATAGCGAATAAATCTCAAATGTTTAAATTTTTGTTCTCTGCTCTTTGGTACTTCTAAAAAAACAAATTTAATTGCTTATAATATATAATAATATTAATATATAACAGGAGCATAGTATATTCGGCTGGACCGAATCTAAAATACCCTTCACAATAGTCACCTATATACATATATATAGTATATATTAAAAAATGTGAACTAATTATGCTCGGATATATATGAACCGACATCGGGGAAAAAATATGTTTGACTTGTAATCACCATTCCAAAAAGGAAATCTTTCATGGAAATTATAATGCAAAAATTAGTTTAGGCTATAAATATGAACCGATAACGGAATTTTCCATTTTCTGTATTTTACGAGTAATTACCTCGTTTTATAATCAGAACTGATTTCAACCAAAAGAAATTTTTCACTAATTAATCGGCTTAGACTATATCTCGGGTATATATGGACCGATATTGGAAATTTTCATTTTTTCTATTTGGTAACCTCCTTATATTATCAGGACTTCTTTTAAGCAAAAAAAAAACATTATGGAAAAATCGGTTTAAGCTATATCTTGGGTATACGAATATATGGAACGATATCGGAATTTCTCTTTTTCTGTATTTTAGTAACCTACTTTTATTACTATAATAAGTGTGTGAAGTTTGAAGCATAACAAATAATTTTTTTTTTTCGAAAATGTTCATACAAAATTGCAAAAAATAATGCCCTTTTTCGGAATTTTGAACATATCTCAGCTATATGTGAAGCGATATTACTGAATTTCAATTGCAATCCCATGACTCGATGGGGTAATAGAATGGTGAAAGAAAAAACGTTTCTAACTCTAATGGTTTTCTCAGAAACGGTATTTCAACGGCCGACGGACGGACATCGATTTATCGACTTTTCTATTAATTCTGATTCAGAATATATGTACTTTATACGGTCGCAAATAAAAACTTTTTATATTTATATGCATAATAGTTTTTTACATTTTTTTGTGCATAACAGTACTAAAATACTAATTATATATAATTATTATTTTATTTCATCGCAGACCTAAATTTATACTGTATTGCTTTCTTACATTTATATCAGCATAATTCTATATTATAAACCATTTTTTTAAATTCATTTTATCGTTGGAAGATTGTACTTAATAAATATATTTTTTGGAAATCGGACGAATAAATGTTGTGATTACATATAATGTGACAGCTGCAAAATTGTGCGTTGTGTATAAATTATGCTACCATTTATATCCATTTTGCGTATTTTACAGAAAAATACTACATTTATTAAAATATATTATGTGTGTATACAAATATAACTACTTAAACAGTTCAATTATCAAATAAACAAAAAGTACGAAAAAAGGGTTTTTGTGCCATCCTGCCATTCACAATAATACTTACCATCACTGACTACATTTGTCACGTAAACACGTAATGAAATTCTATTTTCTACAGGTTGAGACGTTACAGTTACATTTCATTACAGTCAGATAAGCATTTACATTGTTTCTCGTATAACAAAAACGATCAGCTGTTCCGACTACATTTACATTTCTACATTTACGGTCGGCTAAATGGGCCTTTTAAGGCACCGGCCCAAACATGAGAGTTGTATTCCATTTTCGGCCGGATATAGGTGGTATAAATAGTAAGGAGATCGGATGGAGTGAAGTACATGTTACACCGTTTCAAAAATCCGTGGCACTTGAATGCTTCTTTAGAGACAAGAAAAATGTGTTCATTTCAGCGAACGTCACAGTGTATCTTCATTCCAAGAACATCAAGAGCATCCGATTCCTCAATACTTATACCATCCATGATTACAGATGAAGCAGCATTTGCGGTCTTTTGTTTGTGTGTTAATAAACAGCTCTGGATCTTATGAGCGCTAAAGGCGACCATGTTTTTGCGACCCCATTCGTAGATTAATAGAAAATCACTATTCAGTGAATCATTCCTAATTTGCCTTTTGGAAACCATCTCTGATAGACTGGGCCTATAACTGAAAGAGCGCGAATGGCAAATGCTGCTGTCATCTGCGAAAGAGCGGATAGCCAAAGATGGAAATATTTTTCAGTAACAATATTTGGTACTTTATTCCAAAATTGTAGTATTTTCACATCTGTATTATAAAACACATTTTATGCTTAAGGCATTGTTTCAATTTAGAGTAAATTTCTCGTGTTTCTATCAGAAGAAAAGAAAAAACATACCTTACCTTTTCTTTATAACACTGGAAGCATTTTTTTAAAATGGAAATCACTCAAAAAATTGAGTAACTTTCATACAAACTTTCTAGACGAGTTGCTCGTCTGTGTTCTATAAACAGCACGTTAAACTTTTGAATTCAGCTAAACTTACTAACTCCCAAATAAATATCACACAACATTTCAGTGCTGCATACATATGTGCGTACACATTTATTTTACTACCATTTTCATTACAATAAAATAAAATATTAACAATAAAAAATTATAAATAGCTTGTTTTCTATGTTTCCCAGCTATCTATATGTCGACATTTCATAGGAACTACCCTAATCATCAGTAGACTTGGGAAATTTTTGAAAGATAAGCGGCCCATACACGTTTCAATTCAATTGCGAATTGGGTCTTCCAACTGAATTGATTATTGCCCATACACTTCATGAACTGAATTGAAAGATTTTTACTCAACTATTAAATTCAATGAAATTATAAACAATTTTCAAAATATATAACGTTCTCCTCGCAAAATCACTACAAATATAAATTTTGACACCTAATCAAGAGACTCGAACACACACAACACAATCGAATTGAAAGACTTGCTAGTCAACTTGAAAAAATCAAAACGTTTTAATTTTTCTTCAACCAACTCGACAACTGCCAAACTAATCAACTGACAAAGCCATACACGCTTTGATTTGAACAACAACCGACTCAGTTGCCAATTGAGTTGAAACGTGTATGGAGTGCTTTATTCTCAAACATTCAACTTTATATCCCAACAATTTAAATAAATTGTTTGATATAAAGTTGAATGTTTGAGAATATCTTTCAAAAATTCCAAAGTCTACTGATGATTACGGTAGTTCCTATGAAATGTCGACATATAGATAGCTGGAAAACATAGAAAACAAGCTATTTATAATTTTTTATTGGTATAAATGGTAGAAGCTAAAAATAGCGAATAAAAAACTCAATTGTTTGAATAAAATATTAACTTAAAAAAAGGGAGTATGTACAATTTACATATAGTTTTAAAATCTAAGTTGCTTGAAGAATATGAAAGTTTAAGTATGATCTAAAAAAAACGTCAAAAACAGACCTTACATCGTCAAAATGCCATTTTCAGCACTCAAAATCGGAAAAATGAAGATAAATCGTCAAATATGGCAACCGTAGGTACGAGGGTGGATTGATATTGAGGCTACCTAGTGCTACATGGCAGCACAAACACGATTTTTTTTTATTGCGATCTGTCAAACGCCAGCTGATCAGCCATTAGGCGTGCAAAGGTAACAGACAGGCAGACAGACGTTTATAATATTAGTAAGAATTAAACAACTTTCTCAAAAGAAAAAAAAGAAAATACACATAAAATTTAATATATCCTTTATTTTTTTCAGCTCGAAATTATGAATGCTCGAAATCTGGTGCCAATGGACACGAATGGGTCCTGTGATTCGTTTGTAAAAGCACACTTTCTTCCGACAAATAGATTTTTAGGAGTCGCTCCTATTAAGACTGCAGTTCATAATAAGACTCGTTTTCCACTTTACGATGAACAATTTACAATGTAAGTTTACACTCTTTTAATACATAACCTCAAACTAATTTAAAAGCATTGTTCTCATATTGATCTCATTCATCATATCACATTGGGGTAACACTGCGGGAACAAATTGAACCCAATTGAAGTGGGTTTTCAATGTCTGGCTGCCTGTTTAACCTAACCTATCATTGATCTTACGTAGACAGGCCCCAACTCGCTCTTTTAATGCTTCTAATACATTTCATACAAATACACCTTGTTGCAAAGATTTAATAAATAGCGTCGTAAATAGCAATTTGTACAAACAAGTTACATGCTGGAATTTTTAGCTAAAACAAAAAATAAAGCTTCCTATTTTACTTTTGGAAAGTTGGGTAAAATTGTTCTAGGAGACAATTTGCAGCCGTGGTGAATCTCTTTATAAAATGTTCCCAGAACATTTTCTTCCGCTTTGCCTTTTTCGATTGGTTAAGCATCGTTGTCGTATAGAAGTAAACATCTAACCTGAAGTATAAAAATAAACCTCTAACCTCAGGTGTAAAGAATAACTACGAGGGTCGTCTCTTAATTCGGATGACAATAATGCTGCTGCCAGTGGAATAGTGTTTTGTCTTCCATCCTGCACACATGTGTTTTTTACTATCGTCCGTGTGTTCTTTAAATATTCATTGTTAACTTCTTTTGAATGTGCTTGCTATGTAATTCATTACCTTGAAGTGTGGAATGTATTGTACTAATTTTTGTTAGTCTAAGCAGTGTCGAAGATATATATGTATATACAATTTATTTAGTTGAAAGGTAGAGAAAGTTCTGAAGCATGGAGAATATGCATTTGTTGCCTTCCTTGATATAGAGGGAGCATTTAATAAAGTGTTGCTAAGGATCATAACAATGACCCTGGAAAGACTGAACGCTCGTCAGTCAATTACTTCACAAATAGGAATAAAAGATATATAGTAATTTGCTGACCAGTAGGGTCATTAGTTCCAATATAGGGTGAGCCACAAATTGTAGAGTGTCTCGAAGAGGCACACCACAAAGGGGCGTTCTGCCTCCTGTTCTATGGAATTTAGCCCTGACTTCGTTACTGATGGAATTAGATTCTATGTTTTTTTAGGACAGTGTCATATGTCGATGATATTGCGGTTGCTTTGTCGAGTAAATACCCGGATACTCTATCACAACAATTGAGCTCTGCGCTAAGGCTTTTAGAAGAATAATGCACAAATTGTGGTCTAGATGTGAATCCACAGAAAACGGAGCTTGTACTCTTCCCTTGAAGATACATGACTCCATCGTTTGCTCCACCAACCGTAACGGCAGTTGAGCTCAAGCTGTCAGATAGTGCGCAATATCCAAACTATCCTGGCATCGGAGTGTCCAGTCAAGTACAAAAATGGCAGCTATCGCCTAATTCTTGTGAAGGGCCATTGGGAAGACCTGGAGAATAAATTCTTAGAATTTCTGCTGGCTAATCGACTCGGTTGCTAAGCCTATTTCAGTGTTTAGGGCTCTTATGTGGTGAAAGTCATTGGAGAAAACCACCTACTGCAAAATCGTAGAAAAGATAATGCGAACCTCTGTTTTGATGGTGACTGGTTGTTACAGTACTCATCGAAAGCACTTTTCACTATGCTGAACTGGTTGCCGACAGATCTCGTGGTGAAAAACACAGCCATGAATTCCGCCATCAGGCTATGGTCAAGCGGGGCGTGGGAGAAGGCGACGTGTGGTCATGCGATAATAATAGGTAGAATAGTAAACCTTCGGGAGAATATTGATTACCGGCTATACTGCCCGATAGGAAATTTGATGTAATTTTGTCAGGCACGGTCTCGGGGGTGATCGGCACAGATCGACAAGAGGCTTTAAATCTTTACAGATGGATCCCAGTTGTTCTCGGGAGTTGGTGGGGGTTTCTTTATTTCCCTGTGTGAGAGGAGGATTAGTTTTGTGCTGCAAATTGAGTGTAGCGTAGTGCAGGTCGAAAAAGCTGTCATATTTAGGGCAGCTAACTGGTTGTACTACAGGATACACGGGGAGGATATCCAAATTTATACTGATAGTAAGGTTGCGCTGCATGCATTTACTGGGGTCTATACAATATCCAGGTTGGTCTGTGAATTCTTTATATCTCTAAACGAGATAGCTGGAGCTTTTCTGGGTGCGAGGGCACAGTGTAGTTCAGGGAAATGTTGTAGCGGACGAACTGGCAAAGCCCGGTGGCCAGCCACAATAAAGAGATATAGATGGAATCCCTCTTAGGAACTATAAGAGACAAGATGGTATAGTGAGGTTACCTTTCGAAGATTTTGTTTTAATTCTAGCAATGTTTGTGAGGCAGGGGAGCCATTTACCTTTTTTTCTTATACATATGTATATGCATGCAAATTTAAACTAATGTTTTTAGAATAGCAATAATACTCTGTAGATACATGTATAATAGGCTTTATAGGCTTCCAATGTATTAAAGTAAACAAATAAAATAAAATGTCATGGCTGACATGGCCCAGATATGATAACTGTTCTGCGAATAGTCTAGTCCAAAGACCGCTGGGTATACAGTCAGCCGAAGGTGATGTCCGAACATTCTAGTCCGAAAATCACTAAGGAAACAGCCGAAGCAGCTGAGTATAAGGTGAAAAACTCTTGGAATAAGAATTCCCGTATTCGTGGGGTAGATATTTCTCAATACCTGCATTCCAGTGATCACCTGCTTTTTGAATTTGTCCTTTGCCATTTTATACTCCTCAGCGCATAAACTGAATGAGAATTATTATAAACTACGGCAAGCAACATAAAAATGTATCTTCAAACCATTTAACAACAACAATTATTTCCTGTTGGTGTTGTTGTATTTTGTCCAGCTTGTACATGTGTGTGCCTTATGCACACTATTTATGGTGGGTCATAGTTGTTGCTCATTGTATGTAAGGAATATTATGTATGTGCGAAGTGACATAAAAATGTATGCTTCGTTACATAATGTTGAACAGTCTTGTTGAAACCACAGCCACCTGCACATCGTGGTTGTTCAATTGGTGAACGAAGAAGTCAGCAATCATGGCTCTATAGCGGTCACCATTGACTGTAACGTTCTGACCAGCATTTTTTTTTTTTTTAAGTAGTACGGACAAATAATTTTACCAGCCCATAAAGCACACCAAACAGTAAATTTTTCCGAGTATAACGGGGTCTCAACATACACTTGACGATTGCCAGCACTCCAGATACGACAGTTTTGTTTATCGAACACTTCCATTCAAAGAAAAAAAGTGAGCTTCATCGCTAAACAAACTTCGCTTATGAAAGTCTCGCTTTATGAAATACTCGTTATACACTATTGCTGTGGCCTGTAACAATATCTTTGTATACTCGTAACTTCAAAAAGATTTTGTGTCTGTTTAATTTTAAGATACCGCGGATTTTTTAACTTATATATGTCTATATAAACTTACAGAAAGAAATAAAATTTTAAGTCTAAATGGGACGTCTGGACCGATGATTGGGATAATATTTTTTATCAAGTGTTCGTTATAACCCACCTAAAAGTTTTTCAGAACGAAAAATTTATTGTACGTATTTTTAAATTTATATTAAACACAATTTTTACGCTGAGAAAAAGTTTTGGGCAAAGTTTTCAACGTCTACTTCTACGTCCACATTTTTTAAATCAGTGAGAAAGAAAAATTAAAGCATAACGTAAAATTTATTTTCTGTGAACTCAGGACCAAACAATACGAACAATGGATAACCATTGCGATGGATATGCATTCATTTCATTTACAAGGAGTTCTATATACTGAAATTAACAAAAATGTAAGTTCAGCTTACTACTATTCATATCAGACTGATAGTTTGTGAAAATAAAGTCAATTATATCTTGAAATATTACCATCTATTCCACCAATAAGCTGGCTTTATTCAATTTACCGTCTTTTTCTGCCGTTTTACAGAATCAAAATCTGGGCTCATCCACACTGTGCTCTCAAGCATTTTGCTAAGTGACAAAAATCATAATTGGTTGAGCGGACGTGATGTCGGCGATCTGAATTTTCGGATTCAAAGTTAAATTGTTTGGGAATTGGTAATGTCAAATCCAGTGACTTTCTTCACTTCCCAATATGATGTCACCAACTATACAACCGGTATTACCTAGTTTGCCACTTCACAATCTGCAACTTAATGTCAGATCGGTAATCATAGCGTTACGAAATATAAACTGAAATGACATTCAGCAATTGCCATGAAGTACGTTCGGTACTACGACACAGTAGATTTATTCATTTTTAATACTTTCGCTTAACATTCGGTGAGTTTAATGCATCTTCGAAGCCGTCCGTTTTTTGGAAACGTGTAAAAAAACTTAAACTGACTACGAACGTGTGCGTCGAGCTGCAGAATGACCAATATGTTCAAGTATTTTGAAAAAAATTACTGGGTATTGGCAATCGTAAATTTCACTTTGGCATTTCGCCTGACTGTATTCAGTTTCTTGACGCTTTCTACCATTTGACTAAGCTCATCTCCAGTGTGCTCTCTAACATTTCTCAAAATTACAAAAATCATAATTGAATCATGTTGAGCAAATTGCTCGCGAATTGATGATGTAGCAATCTTTCGCTCTCTTTACTTCCCAAGATGTACAATCTGCAGCTTAAAGTCGGATCGGTAATTAACGAGTGATTTTTTTGCTATTATCTTTTTGGCAACACTAGTTTTGAAAGCTCACGCACGTTTTGTATCTTGTGTCACTGCCAAACATCTTCAGTTTGGTCTATAATTTAATCATGAATCGTCTTACAAACGAACAACGCTTGCAAATTATTGAATTTTATTACCAAAATGCGTGCTCTGTTAAGAAAGCTCATCGCGCGCTTCTTCCATTTTATGGTCAGTTTAATCGACCTACTGAGGCTTCTATTCGGGCTATTGTAAAAAAATTTCGCACCAAATTTACATTGTTGGACATTAAACCACCAACACGCCTGCGTAGAGGTCGAACTGAAGAAAATATCGCAGCCGTATCGGCCAGTGTTGGTGATGACCGTGAATTATCGATTCGACGCCGTTCGCAGCAATTGGGCCTCTGTTACTCCACTACGTGGAAAATTTTATGGTCAGTTTAATCGACCTACTGAGGCTTCTATTTGGGCTATTGTAAAAAAATTTCGCACCAAATTTACATTGTTGGACATTAAACCACCAACTTTTACGTAGAGTGCGAACTGAAGAAAATATCGCAGCCGTATCGGCCAGTGTTGGTGATGACCGTGAATTATCGATTCGGCGCCGTTTGCAGCAATTGGGCCTCTGTTACTCCACTACGTGGAAAATTTTGCGGCAGGATTTGGGTGTGAAGCCTTATAAGATACAGCTGGTGCAAGAATTGAAGCCAAACGACCTACCACAACGCCAAATTTTTGGTGAATGGGCTCTTGAAAAGTTAGATGAAGATCCACTTTTTTATCGAAGAATTGTGTTCAGCGACGAGGCTCATTTCTGGTTGAATGGATACGTGAACAAGCAAAACTGCCGTATTTGGAGTGAAGAGCAGCCAGAAGCATTGCAAGAGCTACCAATGCATCCACAAAAAACAACCGTTTTGTACGGATTATGGGCTGGCGGCATCATTGGGCCGTATTTCTTCAAAGATGATGCGAATCACAACGTTACTGTGAATGGTGAGCGCTACCGTGCGATGATAACAAACTTTTTTTTGCCCAAAATGGAAGAGCTTGACTTGTATGACATGTGGTTTCAACAAGACGGTGCCACATGCCACACAGCACGCGAAACAATGGACCAATTGAGAGGCGAGTTCGGTGAACAGTTTATTTCACGCTTGGGACCAGTCAATTGGCCGCCCAGATCGTGCGATTTAACGCCTCTAGACTATTTTTTGTGGGGCTATGTTAAGGCTAATGTCTATAGCGACAAGCCCGCTTCGATTGACGCACTGGAAGCCAACATTATTCGTGAGATACCGGCCGAAATGTTGGAAAGAGTATGCCAAAATTGGACTAAGCGGATGGACCATTTGAGGCGCAGCCGCGGCCAACATTTGCATGAAATAATCTTCAAACATTAAATTATATCGACCCAACTATCGATGCAAATAAATATTTCATGCATTTTTCTGAATTTAATGTGTTTTTTTTTTAATTTCCGATAGTTCTTATAAAATCACCCATTATAATGTTACGAATTATAAATCAACCACATATCTGTAATCACACTTGACTTTCGGTGAAAATACTGAGGAACAACGATAAAAAATTACGAATACTTAAATAAAGTTATAAAGAGGAAGACGTTTTGATACCATGAATCCTAATGGTTTCGAGAAATACAATATTCCATCATTACGACTTGCTTTCGCAATGAAAACCCCTGTTCCTACGTTTTTCTTTCCTTTTACCTATATCAATGTAAATAAAATTTGAAGGCAAAACAACGTTTGCCGGGTCAACCAGTGTACGTATAAAAGAAAGTTCCCTTATTATGCAAGCCAGTCACAGAAATTGTTCGGAATGGTTTTAATTACGAATTTTCGTTTCGATCGATTTTGTTTTACCTTTTTTCAGACTTTGATCGATTTATTTCATTTCGACTAATTTCAATTTTGCTATTTTTAAGTTAAATGTTTATCGCATTAATGCACTAAAATATTTGCTAAGTTTCTTGTTTTAATTGAATCGTTTTAGAAAATTGACGGCAGAACAACTCAACAAACAAAATAGTCTGATATTGTTTAGTATTAAAGATAAGGATTTATTTGGAATGACTAGTCAATATATCGCTGAATGTTATATAACATTTGCCGATTTATTGGGTCATGAAAACGAACAAATTCACATGGAACTTTCCAGACCAGAATACACGGGTAAGTGTTTAAAAACAAAAATTAATAGAAATGTTTACTATAGGGTGTTTTTTTAAGCCCGATAGAACTTGAAATTGTAAAAAATAACACAAAAAATGAAATTGTAATCAAAATTTTTTTTTATTCGAAAGATCAATACGTGACATTTGAAAATGATTTCGGGCATATGGGCACCGCGGCTGTTCTTGACGAAGCGCATTCTGGACGTCCAATTTTGGGCCACTTTTTCGAGCACTGCTGGCCGTATGTCACGAACAACACGAACAATGCTGGCCTCCAAGGCGTCAATTGTTGCTGGTTTATCAGCATAAACCAGTGACTTCACGTAGCCCCACAGGAAATAATCGAGAGGTGTCAAATCGCACGACCTTGGAGGCCAATTGACAGGTCCATTTCTCGAAATCAACTTATCGCCAAATTTTGATTTCAGTAAGTCGATGGTTGCGTTCGCCGTATGGCACGTAGCGCCATCCTGTTGAAACCACATCTCCTCCGGATCAATGTCATCCATATTTTCAAACAAAAAATCATTGATCATGGTGCGGTAACGATCTCCATTGACCGTAACGCGAGCTCCGGCCTCATTTTTGAAGAAATAAGGTCCGATGATGCCACCAGCATGAAAACCGCACCAAACAGTGCATTTTTCTGGATGTAATGGAGTCTGTAGGGTCTCTTGTGGATTGGTCTCACTCCATATGCGGCAATTTTGCTTATTAACAAACCCGTTAAGCCAAAAATGCGCCTCATCGCTGAACACAATTTTGCGTCTATAAATTGCGCGAATCGACGACTGATTTTCAAAGTAAATTTGGATAATTTCGTAGCGTTGTTCAAGCGTGAGTCTATTCATGATGATTTGTCAGAGTATACTGAAACAAATAAAAAAAATGTTTCATCAAAATTTAATTTTTTGTGTTACTTTTTACAATTTAAAGTTCTATCTAGCTTAAAAAAACACCCTTTATTTTTTATTGCTCTAAAAGGAAAGACATGCGTTTTAGGCATGGATTATATCATCCTATAAATGTGTTCAAATAAAAATTAAATTTTGTTAATTCCCTGCAAAAGGTGTGCGATTTTTTTTTAGCTTTTATTTATTTATTGAATCTTCAAAATGCTAACTAACAAGAACGTGTTGTTTATGGAACACGAATGAGTGATACGTCTAGAAGAGTTATTTGAAATGCACTCCAAATATGGGGTATACATTCATTCATTTGCGTTTCATAAACACCACATAAGTATTCCAATCTCAATACTAAACACAAAAACTTAGCTAAGATCCAGCCAATACTAGACAAAAAGTTTTATTTTGCGCGAACTGTAATAACGGTTAATTTTTGATCATCCCTCGTATACGAAAAAGTTTCATTTATATTCCAGCAAAAAACAAAAAAAAAATGTATATATTCGTATTGATTTTAAGGCTCGTAATATGGAGGATGCGCAAAGCAAGCTTAACAAGGTCATGCTTGGAACTAAAGCATGGTTGGATGCTCACAGCCTCAAGCTAGCCACGGAAAAGACGGAGCTGCTTATTGCCACAAATAAGCACATCCCTCTGGAAGTGGACTTTCGGGTATTGTCTGAAACGATTAGGACAAGCAGGTGGATCACATAACTAGATCTGAGGCTAGATTCCAGACTGACGTTCAGAACCTAGCTGGAACATGCTGCTCAGGTGACAGCTTCGCCAGCGGATTGATGGCAAACATCGCCGGACCAAGATATACCAAAAAGAAGCTGATAATGGCAGCGATCCAGTCAATTTTGATGTACGGGTGTGAAATCTGGGCAAATTCCTTGCAAGCAGAATACCGGAGGAAAATGTTGGAAATGGTACAGTGTAAGTTAAATTGTACAGTGCTGCTCTCACAATGTCACAGCGCGCCGTCTTGGTAATAAGCGGAACTATCCCGATTGACTTCTTGGCCGAAGAGCGTAAAAAACTGTGGGAGAGAGCAAGATTGATTACCAATATAGACAAGTGGATAGACAGGAAGCATGGTGAGATAGATTTCTATATAACACAGATCCTTTCTGGACACGGGTATTTTCTGGAATACCTCCATAGAATGGGAAATACAGATCTGCCTTTATGGAGATGACTGCGTGGACGATACGGAACACACATTTTTCAGATGTGACAGGTGGAAGTAGGAAAGACATGACTTAGAGGAGAATATTATTGAAATAACACCGGAAAACGTCGTAGAAGTTATGATGGAAAGTGAGAGGAAATGGAGTCAAATAGCGACTTATATTGAGAATATCCTATGAGACAAGAAGCAAGATATAGACACGTGCAATCCCGTAGGAACAAAGGAGGAGCCCCATCCTGAAGCAGTGTGAAAGCGGTACCGGGATGAAAACAAATCTCAAAGAAAAGGGAGGGGTTTTAGTGGGTGCAAGCTCCACATACCAGCTACTGTGTGGTCACAGTATCTGATGATGCGTTAGGCATTTCCCCTCTCTAACCGAAACAAAAAATTATGTATGTAAGTGGTATGAAGTTTAATTAAAAAAGCAATGCTGAAGACAATTTTTAGGGGAATATAGACGTCGGCGAAAATCGAAAAGGCATATGTAAGTAGGAGAATACAAGAACTCACTTTTAATGTTTTGTATTCAAACGTCACAATATTCATCTTTGTGATTTCAGCATGAATACACTGACACCTAAACAACACCTCCGAATTGTGCAAGCGGGCCCAACACAAGATAGCCGTTGATCCCGATTACCATAAGCGAACTTTGTTTAGCGATAAAGCTCATTTTTGCTTAAATGGATACTTCAATAAACAAAACTGCCGTATTGGACGAAATTATAATCCTAAAAAATATGTTGAGACACCGTGGCGTTCAGGAAAACTGGCCGTTTGGTGTGCATTATGGGCTGATGGAATCATTGATAGCAGGGCGTGGATTCGTTAAATGGACCCAAAACAAGATTGCCGTCGATCCCGATTTTTATGAGCGAATGTTGTTTAGCGATGAAGCTCACTTTTGTTTGAATGGATATGCCAATAAACAAAACTGTAATTTTTGGAATGTCTGGTGGCAAATTTATATTTTTAAATAAGATTATTTCAGAAACTAATAAACTGTGCGGTAGCACCGTAGGAATTAGCAATTTTGCGGATTTGTCAGTCACAATGTTGCAGTGGTCGCTGGAGCATTGCGCGTTCTCTGTGGAGACATTTTTAAGAGTAACGGTTCTTACATAATTGCTCGTCGACAATTTTGATCAAAGTCTGGTATTCAGCGAACGCGTAGTGCACAGAATATAAATTTAATTTGGTCGTGGGTGCAGAGATTCCGCGCTACTGCTTCGGCTATGAATGTTGCACGGCCAGAGCACAGTCGATCTTAAAGGACTCCAGAAAACATTGAACTGATTGAAAGAAGTTTACATGAAAATTCACGACTTTCAATACGAAAAAGTGCTGCCACACTGGGACTTCCAAGAAGGATTATACATGAAATTTTAAAAAGGAGCTTCAAGGACTCCAAAAAACATTGAACTGATTGAAAGCAGTTTACGTAAAAATCCGCGACTTTCAATACTGAAAAGAGCAGCCTCACTGGGAATTCCAAGAGCGATTATACATGAAATTCTTAAAAGGAGCTGAAATTCAAATCGTTCAAGAACTGAAAGACAGTGGCTTTAATTTACGCACACATTTTCGTGAAACGAGTTTGGAGCGTTTTTGCACTGTTAATTCCATTTTTTCCAATGACAAGGCTCATTTTCATTTAAACGGACACGTCAACAAGCAAAACTGCCGTTACTGGTCTCCAGGGTAACTGTTTGGTGTCTGTTTGGTGCTGCCTTATCTACGCATAAGATAATTGGATTATATTTTTCTTTTTCCTGGAGTCCAGGCGATGAATGTCAACGGTGAAAATTATCGACGCATGACTAGGAAATTCTTTTAGTCAAATCTGCGAGCTCATCTATCCTACGCTTTACACACGTGGTTTCAAGAGAATTTCCTCCAAAACCTGATCAGTTACTTAGGGGACATCCTATGGCCATTGAGGTTGCCTGATTTAACTTCCATGGATTTTTTCATAACGATTGCGTTAGCTTAACAATTTACCAATTTTCAGATTTCCTGTGAATTATTAGGTGTACAACTTATGCCGTTTTGCAATAGATGGCGGTAACGGTAAGTGGTAATCGAAATAAATAGATCATAGATGACATAGAATATTAAACTTAGGTATTACGCTCATCGAATGCTCTCAAATACCTATGGTATTAGTTAAAGAACGGGCAGAGAGTGGTTCCAACGTTTCAAGAACGGTGATTTTGACTTAGAAGACCAAAGTATTAGAATACGAAATAATACGAGACGAGCTGAATGAGAGTAAGTATTTGCACATAGATAAAACGAGCCGATAGAAATCAGGGAAAGAAAGGTTGGGTAATAACGAATAATACAGCAACACTTATGAAACCAGGTTGGCGGTGGAAGAAAGATGGTTTTTGGAAGATGCAGAATTGGAGGCATTACTTGATCAATACTAATGTCAAACGCAATAAGAATTGGCAGGATCATTGGGAGTAACGCAACAAGACTGAAAGTCATGGAAATTATTCAGAAACAAGCAAATTTGGTACCGTACGAGTTGAAGACGAGAGAGGTTGAACGGCGTTTGTTTGTTTGTTAGCAGCTGCTTGGAAGACAAAGACAGAATGTCATGTTCAGTAATTGGTGGGACCAGTTCGGCGTAGTATATTATGAGTTAATAAAACCGATTGAAAAAATCACTGGCGATCGTTATCGGATGCAATTAGTGCGTTTGATCTGAGCATTGAAAGACATATGGCCGCAATACCAAGAGAGACATGATAAAGTGATTTTATAGCGTGTTCATGCTCGGCCTCATGTCGCGAAAGTGGTCAAGACATACTTGGAAACATTGAAATGGAAAGTTCTATTCCATCAGCGGTATGCTCCAGATTTTTTTCCCTCGAATATTCATTTGCCTCGATTAATGGCATGCGGCCTATCTGACCAGAACTTTCGGTGTTTTCTTTTTTCAGGGGATGACCCCTGATGCAGTGCATTGTAGCAGAACTAGGAAAATGTAAGGAAAGAGGGAGTAGTGTTTGTGAAAATTTGACTTGAACCTTCCAACGTTATAACAGACTGGAAACACTCCTGCAGGCAACTTATTCCACAGGGGAAGCGTACGGCTGAAAAACGAATTCTCTGTAATGCGTAGTACGATTCCCCGGCCAATCGACCACAAATGAATAAGCTCTGGACGATGAACGCTTGCTACGTATAAATGTTCGAGTTTCGGGAACAAGATCCCTAATCTAGTCAGAGCAAAATCCATTTTAGTAACGATAAAACAGGGTAACGCACCCTACACTGCGTTGATGCTCCAGTGAGTAAATAGAGTTAGCTACCTTAAAGTCACCGATAAGATTCTTTGCCCTCTGCAGTACACGGTCGAGTAACCCCAAAATAGACTTTTGGACACCTGCCTAAACATGAGAGTTGTATTCCATTTTCGGCCGGATATAGATGGTATAAATAGTAAGGAGATCGGATGGAGTGAAGTACATCTTACACCGTTTCAAAAATCCGTGGCACTTGAATACTTCTTTAGAGTTCAGTCCAGTGAACATTACACTGTATTTTCATTCCAAGAACATCAAGAGCACTCAATACTTATACCGTCCATGAGTACAGATGAAGCAGCATTAGCGGTCGTTTGTTTGTGTATTAATAAACGAGTCTTACGAGTGTTGAAGGCAACACTGTTTTTTCTGCCCCATTTGGAGATTAATAGAAGATTACTATTCTGTGAGTCATTCATATTTTGCTTTTTGGCAATGATCCCGGATAGGCTGGGCCTATAACTGAAAGAGTACGAATGGCAAACGCTGCTGTCATCTGCGAAAGAGTGGATAGGATTGGAAGTTTTATTAAGAAGGTCGTTGAAGAAAATAAGAAATAGTGTAGGAGAGAGAACGGTACCCCTGAATTATTCTTGAACTCCGATTGGACCCTATCTATAACAGCTCGTATAGTGCGGTCGTGGAGAAAGCTCGATATAAACCGAATAAAATCATCACCAACACCAAAAGCAGTAAGTTTTGCCAGAAGTGCTGCATGCTACACTCTGTCAAACGCTTTGGAATTATCCAGAGCCACCACTTTCTCCGAAATGAGGTATTGAATGGCACCATTTCTAGGAGAGATATGCCAAAAGATCGCCAGTAGAGCGACCCTTACGAAATCCGTACTGGTGGTCACAAAATAATTTGTGCGAATCTAGATACTTCACAAGGTGAGTGTTAACCATACTTTCCTTTACTTTGGAAAGCGCAGAGCAAATTGCAATTGGGCGGTAATTTTCAGAGTTATTTGCCTCACCCTTTTTGGAGATTTGCGTTACATTAGCAACCTTCCAGCCCGATGGAAACTCACCAACATGGTAAAGTGTGCTGAAGAGGCGTAGTATTAGACGCGCGAGCGTAGAAGAACAGTGCTTTAAGACTAGTGCTAGAATGCCATCCGGTCTAGGAGTAGTATTTATGTAGAGGTCGGCCAAACCCCTTTTAACTGCTCTAGCCCGGAAAAATATCTTGTGCATAGTTTCAGATACTCTTTCGGGCTCGGGTAGTGCTTGACTGCTTTCCGGCATGTAAGAATTGCTTGTAAAAATTTCAGCCAATAGATTAGTCTTGTCAACCGGGCCTGTGAATGCTTGGTCATTCCTTAAGAGAGATGGAATTGGTGAACAACCACTGTTCTTTACTCTGTTAATGAAAGCCCAAAAGGTCTTACTGCCCCGGGGAGCTGCAAGGACCTTGGCGCGAAAACGCTGTTCGTAAAGATACTTTTCACGCCTAAGTACCCAGGCCCACAAAGATCTTGTCTGGGTTTTTGTTTAAACTGTTTGTGGTTTAATGGGCGTATTCATAAAGATTAAAATTAATTTAAAATGAGTTTTTTTAATTAAAAAATTTCATACAAAATCTCTCTAACATTTATTTCAAATACATTTTAATTTTTTATGAATACATTAATACCATACTCGTATTCCATCATTTGTACTTTTTATTTTATAACGTTTTTTAATTCTCCTTTTGGATTTTCCACAACGATATCCCTACTCGTATACTATAAATACATATGTATGTATGTGTTTAATAATAAATTTTTCTATATAATTCTAATTTCAGATTCCGACACCATTAAGGCCCTGGAATATCGTCAGGGGGACAAGCAGGCAAAAGATTTCTTAAAGAAGCTAAAAAATAAATCGTTCTCATGAGAGTTGGTGAAGCAATTCAAACGGGTTGTATTGAATTCTCATTAAAATATTGTATTTAACTGGAAAAATTTTATAATTCACGTACATAGGCATGTACATGTACATACATACAAACATATGTATATAATTATGTATTTGTATATACTAATAAGCGTCAATAAATTTATAAGTACCTACGTATGTACTTACGAGTAGTTGAAAAGATCAGCGATCTAAAAGCTTTTTATTTTGTAATTTGTGTCATGTACGTGCGAGTTACATACATATACGAGTACAGGTATGTATCAATGTAAATATTCTTATTATTGACTGATCTTTCTTTCAAAACTCGAATAAGCAGACCTGGAGCCGAATTACCACATACGTGATCGAGTATGCTTTCGTATCGAACACAATTTCGTGACGTATCGAGTACACTGATTCCTTCATTCGAAAGTTCACGCAACGAAATTGCTAAAATAATGTTAAAGATTTTTGTTTACTTTGTAACTTAGTGTCCACACCTGCGATAATATCTGAGATGAAACCGTCAAATTCAATCGCAGAGAGAATTCTGTTACGTGTAGACTTAAAATCAGTATTATCGCAGCCTTATGTGGGTGAGAGACGATACTAACTTTCGTACTTAACGAAGTATGAGTTGTAGTACGGTTTTCAGATATTTTATTATATATATATATATATATATATATATATATATATATATATATATATATATATATATATATATATATATATATATATATATATATATATATATATATATATATATATATATATATATATATATATATATATATATATATATATATATATATATATATATATATATATATATATATATATATATATATATATATTTATATATATTATATATATATTTTATATATATTTTATTATATATAATATTTTAAAGGCAATACACGCGCCGGCAAATCAATATTCGTATAATATGACCTTGTTTATATTAATTTCGTCTAAATTTTTTCAGCTAAAGATCCTTGTTTTGTTGTTTTTTTATTAAAAAGGCTTACCAATTTTATATATTCGATATTTCGCTAATAGTTTGTTAGCATCTTTAGGCAAAATTAAAATATTATTAAATTAAATGTTATTTAACAAACTATTAGCGAAATATAAAATCGTTAAACCTTTTTTTATAAAAAACAACAAAATAACGATCCTTAGCTGGAGAAGAATTTACAAGAGCTCAAATAGTTTTTATATTTCAAACAAAATATTTAACACATGAAATCTGCTCTTCATAAAACAAATTTCGTTGTACTACAGCATGATACACGATACTTATTTTCATACTTACGAAAGCTCCGCCCACGAAAATCAAAATTTTTTGATTTTCTTACTACAAAGTATACTTCGCAAGTACGACAGCATGATACACGTTACTAATTTCATACTTGTACGATTTGTAGTAATGTCTATCATAGGCATTATAATAATTTTTATGAGAGCGTTCTTATGAGAAATCTCATGGCAACGATCTTATAATAAGAGCTGTCAAAAAAGCGATTGTGTGTGTGTTTGTTTACAAAAAGACGCCACTGCAATTTTAGCGATTATTAATTTTGCAAAATATCTTTTAAAAAACCATTTTAAATGGAATATAATTTACTTTTATGCACTAAATATATACTATAAGTGTTTATTTTCGTACAAAATGTGTGCATTTACAAAATTAATATAAGATTTTATTCATCGCAAAGATGGGTTTTCTTCTCGGCTTCCATTGATTTATGAATTCTTATAAGATTAACAAAAAAACGTGTACTCCTTGTTAGACATTAAAATGGACATAAAGAAATTCGTTCTCTCATTCTGCCGACGTTTTGTCAGATGTTATCTCAGAGTTAATGGCAGTTGTAGACACTAGGTAATAGAGAAAGTAGCATTCATATATTTGTAAGCACAAGAAGAAACTTCGGCGCTTATTTGTAGTTAATTAAAGATAGTAAAATTTACTTCTAAAAAAATAATGGCGACATTGATATTACTGTTCTTGTCGTCTGAATATGATTCTAACATTGTATGCATTATAAAGCAAGTGCGTTACAAAAGTGATCCATTGTCATTGCCAACTGCTGCATAACTAAATTCCACCATCCGATTCCATTAATACAGGTAATTAACAATTAACATACATATGTCTTTAAGAATCATTAAGCGGTTTATGCTTTCCATGGATCGTTCAATTTTCTGCTCTGTGAACTGAGTTTTGAGTACAGCATTACCTGACAAGCTGCAAGTGGCAGTAACTATACCGCTTCTAGAACTTTTCATCAGACGCTTGAAAATTGCCATGTGATGGGGTTATGGCAAAGCGCTATATATTTTTGGCCAAGTTAGGAAGTTCGACCATATATTGTGCCATTGTATCTTTTTGCTTTGTGTTAATATTGCTTCAACAAATATTATATGCTTTTAATTTCAAATATGCCTTTTTTCACTTTTGTGTACTTTAACAAAAAAAAAAACTTCTTTTCGATCGCTGCAGAGCTAATAGCATGTTCACACGAAGGCTTATATTCGAGGTTCGCTCTCTCATTTGTGGCTCGCCGCCCAATCTTGATTGAACTAATATGATTCGCCATACAAAGTTTTATGAGCGAACCAACTTGGTTCATTTTGAATCTTGTTGCGGACCATGCAAAAACTAGTATCATCTCCAAATTTGATAATAAATTATCGCTATTTTATCTGAACTAGCTCTAAAAAAAAATGTAAACTAAAAAAACAGATATTTAATGTGTGTAAAATCAAAAGAAACACATCGAGCATATAAAAATTGGGTACTTACATAAAGATATAAATAAAAATTGAAAAATGTATTAGTGAAACGTTTGCACGAAATATATAGACTTCAGTGTGAGTCAAAAAACAACTGTCTGAACACCTAGTTTCACAATAGTGGTTCAGAGAGCGAACCAAGTATTTCATATTACCGTCTGAACATGGTATAACAAGTGCAATTTAAATAATTGATACTCGATTACACACTCGTTATCGTATGCTGTAATCTCAAATTACGATAGTATCTGTTCGATAACGACTGCAGTGATACCAATAAAAAAATTACGAACAGTTTTACTGGCTCACGTATGGGGTAATTCGGCCCCTGTTTTTGTAAAAGTGATTTGAAATCACAAGAACTGTGTTCTGGAGACAAAATATTTCCGATTTTTTGTGATTTCAAACCGATAAAGCCGTAATGACACTTACTTTTTTTCAACTTTTTAAAATTTTAAAGAAGAGAATAGATACCTATGTATGTATATTCAGGGCTGGGCAGTATTTGAAATACTTGTATTTGAAATACGTGTTTGAAATACAAATACGTACTTTGTATCTGTATTTCAAATACACGACCTGAAAGTATTTTGTATTTCAAATACATAACTTACTGTGCAACCTAAATTAGCGCATCAAGCGTTATTTATCTGTCAAAAATTCTCATGCACAAACATAATGTATGAGACCAACCCAAATAGCGCGACGTCAACGCTTTGCAATTGGATAATCCAATTTTGCTTTAATAACTCTCAGTAAAGTTCGCTTGAAAACAACTCGCTCATTTATTGCAACATAGTCATATCTCAAAAAATGAGCTTTTCGAGTTAACAATGCAAAATTGTTAACAGTTCTACGTTTTATATTGTGCCAAAAACTTATTCAAATTACTGTTAAACTGTTTCCTTTAGGAGATATTTTCTAAAAAGAAAATTATAAGACTTGTATGGAAACTAAAAATCTGAAATGCGTTTTTCTCGAAACAAGCTATTTTGCGTTATGACTATGTTGCAATAAAGGAGCGAAATATTGTTAATTTTTTGCAGCCATTAGTAATCACACTTTAGGAGATTTTAGACTAATTTAGCGACTATTACTTTTTATACCCTTCACAAAAATGTAAAGGGTATATATAAGTTTGTGATTCCGTTTGTAATTTCTACAGTTTTTTTTTGCGACCCTATAAAGTATATACTTATATATATGTATATTCTGAATCAGAATTAATGGAAAAGTCGATTAAGCGATGTCTGTCTGTCCGCTGTTGAAATACCGTTTCTGAGAAAACCATTAGACTTAGAAACTTTTTTCTTTCACCATTCTTTTACCCCATCGATTCATGGGTTTGCTATTGAAATTCAGTAATATCGGTCCACGTATAGCTGAGATATATTCAAAATTCCGAAAAAAGCCATTTTTTTTGCAGTTTTGTATGAAAATTTTTGAAAACAAAAGTTGTTTGTTTTGCTTCAAACTTCACACACTTATTAAGCATGGTGACTAAAAGACAAAAATTTTTTTTTTCAGATATCGGTCCATATATACCCGAGATATACCCCAAATCGGATTTTTAATGAAAATGTCGCATAGGCGAAGCTAAACAACTTTTTTTTTGCTTAAAAGTAGTTCTGGTAATAAAATAAAGTTATATAAATATGGAAAATGAAAATTTCCGATATCGGTCCATATATACCCGAGATATAGTCTACACCGCGGTTTTCATGAAAATGTCGTGTAAGTGAACTTAAACATCTTTTTTGCTTAAAAACAGTTCTGATAAGGAAATAAGGTTATATAAATATGGAAAATGGAAACTTCCGATTTCGGTCCATATATACCCGAGATATGGCCTAAACCGCGGTTTTCATAAAAATGTCGCGTAAGTGTACTTAAACATCTTTTTTTGCTTAAAAGTCCCAATTTTCACGAGGCAATTTTAGTTGCGCAATTCTTATCAAATTTTCGTTTCAACTTGCTTTTATGTTCAGACACAGCAATTTTACTTGAGCAATTTTCGTTTTCTATTGCTTACACTTTCTTAATCTTGCATGTACTGCATTCTCAAATTTTTTAATTTTCACTTCTTCTAAATTAATACTGCTGTTTATTTATTTAAGTTGTCCATAATATTTAGAATTTTTTTTTCAAATGAATTAAAATATCGCAATTTCGCGCCAATATTACTTTCATCACGGACAACATAACAGAAACAACATAAAAGAAACACAAATGAAAGAAAATGTAAAATTTCTGATATTACGAATGATAGTACAAAACGACTTTCCGAGTACAAGCAAGTCTGTACTCATTTTTACACTCCCCACTCTTTCCTCTCTTATTTGTCCACAAACTCAAGAATTGCGCAACTAAAATTGCCTCGTGAAAATTGGGACAAAGCAGTTCTGATAATAAAATAAGGTTATATAAATATGGAAAATGAAAATTTCCGGTAACGGTCCATATATACCCGAGATATAGCCTAAAACGGGTGTTTAATGAAAATGTCCCGTAAGTAAACTTAAACCACTTTTTTTGCTCAAAGGCAGTTCTGGGAATAAAGTAAGGTTATATAAATATGGCAAATGAAAATTTCCGATATCGGTCCATATATACCCCAGATATAGCCTAAACCGCGGTTTTCATGAAAATGTCGCGTAAGTGAACTTAAACAACTTCTTTTGCTTAAAAACAGTTCTGGTAACGAAATAAGGTTATATAAATATGGAAAATGGAAATTTCCGATATCGGTACATATATACCGGAGATATAGCCAAAACCGCGTTTTTATACGTGACTATTGTGAAGGGTATTTTAGATTCGGCCCAGCCGAATTTACCACATTCTTGTTATTATTAATATGTAGTGATTTTTATTGAACAAGTTCATTGAGCAATACTGTTCGTGGCACAACGTTAACGCTCTTATTTCTGTTACTTACTACAGCGTAAGGTCAAAGCGTTAAATTGCGTTACGCTTTACGCCCAAATTTAGGTTGCACTGTTAAAAGTATTTTGTATTTCAAATACATGTGCCTCAAAAATACATTTTTTTAAAATGCATTTATTTATTATAATAAATTCAAAATAAGTTGTTTCAGACAAAAGCTAAAATTGCTAGAAACTACGACCATTGAAATGTTTATCATTTTGCAATAATGCAATTCAGCTTCCAATTGGCTTGTCCAGAGCAAATACATTTTACACTAATCAGGTGATATCAATAAGAATTTCCACACATTCGCCACCAGCTTTTTCCCAACGCTTTTGATTATATACAGAGCAAGGCGAATTCATTACTAGGTGAACTCGACAGCTCAGGTGATTTTTTTTTCTTCTGGCGTTTTTTCGAATGAGACTATCAAATTTGTTTTCTCTTGTTTACAAACATTTTCGCGCCATTTTATTCTGAAGATTTTTTTGTATGATTTAGTGCAATTTCAAGAAATTTGTTTGAATTTAAAAGTGAAAAACTAGTATAATCTGTGATTTTAGTTACAAGCATTTATAAAAGTTTATATTTAACGTTTATATAAAAGTTTTTTCCAGCTGAACCATTTTAGGCGAATTTAGATTTTGATATTGCCAGCAAGGCGAATTCATTATTAGGTGGATGCATCGGCGAATTCAGGCGAATTCGTTTAATATGGCGGCACTTTTTCTGTCAAGTTTTGTTTACCTTTTCGGCGCCATTTAAATTTTTTTACATGTTCTTTGTCAAATACTTTTGACAGCTTAAGTGTGAATTCGCTTTTTACACAAACAAAATACATGTTGTTTTTTTTATTGTTGTATTGTTGTAGCGAAGCGGCTACCTTGTTTTTTGTATCATGATTGTCAGTAAGTTTTACAATAACAAAATATATAGTGCTGAATTTGCCTTCCCGCTTGCATTCACCTGTATAAATTCGCCTTGTCCGCAACAGAACAGAACGGAAAAGTAAAAACAAACCATGACAGAAACATAACAGCTGATTCAGAACGGAAAAGAACGTACAAAATAATTCTGCCTTCACATATTTTTAATGATATTCGCCGTCGATCAAAATGAATTGTTAAAGACAACAATTTTCTTTAATGTTTATTGTGCTTCCATGAAATAATACATAAAAATATTTTTAATACATAAAAATATTTATTAAATACATAAATTAATACAAAAAATATTTATTAAATATACATTTACAAAAAAAAAATTTTCAGTATAATATTTTCAACCGGTAAAGTGTGTTTTGTGTCGAAATGGCTTTTGAACGTTTGGCATTCGGATTTGCAAGAGATGAAACAAGTTTGAACGCTTCAAGGGATAATCGATGTATTCTTCGGCAATTGGACAATCCCTTCAATTTAACAGCTAATGAATTCAAAAAGTTATATACAGTCACTCACATTTAAAGTCGGGCAAACATTGTCGAAAATTTATGATCTTAATATTTATGTTTTGATGAAAGATGATGCGTTTAACTTTTTTTTGTTTTATCATAAAAACTCTTATTAATAGAAAAACCATAGAAATTTTATTTTAAGTCCCGTTATAAAATACATACGAATAACAAAATGAGAAAAAGTACATTCTCTGTCTCACATTGAAAGTCGGGCACTTAATGTTTTGTACAGTGAAAAAGTGAAATATACCGTTGTTTCCACTTTTTTCTTCTTTTGTCTCCAAAACAATTATTTCTTCTTACACAATCATTCGATCAGTGAAGATTATAAAAGTTTTTTGAAAAATGCCGCGCAAAATTAAACAATCCACCTTCGAAGAACGGAAAATAATAATTGAGTTGCACTTAGATTTAAAATCTGAAAGGGAAATATCTAATTTGATAAAAAAAAGCAAATCTACAGTGCATGATATCATTTCTATAAATAAATAAAAAACGCGGAACCCGAGCCAGAAAGCTTTCACCCAGAGATGAGAACATGATTTTAAAACAGGTGAAGAAAAATCCTTTTATTTCTGCTCCAAAACTGACAGCAATGGTCAAGGAAGCTTCTGGGACGGAGGTAAACCCAGAAACAATAAGAAGACTTCTTCGCAAGAATGACTTTCATGGCCGAGTGGCACGGAAAAAACCTCTAATAAGTAAGAAAAACCAAAGCGACCGGCTTGTTTTTGCTTGTCAATATATGCCCAAAGATTTTGATTTCTGGAGTACCGTAAGTTGGAACAAACATAAAAATTTAATTAGGCTTATTATTTAGGTATTGTTTACTGACGAAAGTAAATTTAACTCATTTGGGTGCGATGGAAGAGGCAAAGTATGGCGCAAACCAAACAAAGAAATGGAAGGCAAGAATTTAAGAAAAACAGTAAAGCAGGGTGGTGGATCGGTTGTGGTTTGGGGATGCATGGCAGCCTCAGGCGTTGGAAATTTGCATTCCATTGACGGTGTTATGAATAAGAATGTTTATTTAAATATTTTGAGAAAAAATTTAAAAGAAAGCGTAAAAAAACTCGGCATTGAAACTAATTTCAAATTTTACCAGGACAATGATCCTAAACATTCAGCGTATGATGTAAAGAATTGGCTGCTCTATAACTGTCCGAAGGTTATTAAAACCCCTGCACAAAGTCCGGACCTCAATGTTATTGAACATTTGTGGGACGAATTAGGCCGCCGGATGCAGGACAGGCAGTGTACGTCAATTCCACAACTAAAGAATGCCTTACAGGAAGAGTGGAATAATATAAGTCCTGAGGTTTGCAAAAAATTAGTGGAATCTTTGCCTAACCGCTTACAAGCTGTTGAAACCCAAAAAGGTGGATCTACAAAATATTAATTTTGCGTTATGTTCACATAATGCTAATTTTTTATTAATTGCTCGACTTTAAATGTGAGACTGAAAAGTGACCTTATTTAAGTTAAGCCTTCGTATACATTTAATAAAAGAACTTGGAATAAATTGTTTTTGTTGTTTTTAAATAAAAGAACTTTTGTGATAAAATAAACAAAATTAAAACGACTTTTTCTTCCGTCAGCTTATAAATATTGGGACTTAAAGTTTTTTCATGCGTCTGCCCGACTTTAAATGTGAGTGGCTGTAGATTATCACCAGCCTTAAGGCAGAATTAGTTTGTACGTTCTTTTCAGTTCTGACTCAGCTGTTTTGTTTCTGTTCCATATAAACTATATGTGCATGGTTTGTTTTCACTTTCTCGTTCTGTTCTGTTGCGGACTAATCTGTTGAAGGCAAAATTAGTTTGTACGTTCTTTTCCGTTCTGAATCAGCTGTTTTGTTTCTGCTCAATAAAACTATATGTGCCTGGTTTGTTTTCACTTTTTCGTTCTGTTCTGTTGCGGACTAATCTGTTGAAAATAGAATTCAACGTTAAGTGACGACCAGATATGTGTATGTTTTACTTTTTTCAGGTATGGAAACATTAATTTTTTATTCAAATGTATATAATTTTTTTTGTCAAAAACTAAAAAAATTTCTTTCTATTAAAGATTTTGAAAAGTTAAAACATTTTTATCAATTAAGCAACTACGAATGATTAAAAGAATATTATTTTAGCAAGGAAAAAATTATATTTTGTATAAAAGTCTGGAGATTGTGTCAAGTGGACTGTTTGATCACCATTTCTAAATTATTAATTTGTTCCTTTTTTTCACACAAGATAATATTTATATACATATTTAATTCTGCATTCCAATGTGTTTCTTTTATTTATGCTCTACTGTAAAAAACGGCTGAATATTTTCACGGAAAAAGTAATTGTAAAATATTTGCTACAGAAATGAACGGCAACAGAAAGTGAAAACTAATGAGGCCTTAGTTGTGGCCATACAGAAATGAGAAACAAATAAATGTAACATATGAACACATATTTTATGTTATTTACTTTATTACAAACTAAATAATATTAAGTATCACTTAAAAACTAAAATCACAACATTTAAATATCAATATGTATTCATATTTGGTGCCTCGATGGCTGATTTGCTAGAGTACTCGACCAACAGTCTCGTGGTCGCATTCTGCCTCGTTCGATTCCTGCCTCAGCCCGGGGTGTTTTTCGAATAAGTGAGAGAATATGCATCAAATGCAACTTTCGTTAAACATGTGCTTATAGCACTACATAGATCAACCACAATTTCTTCATCGGTTGGTCTTCCAACACCAAATAAACTTGCAATTGTTTTGGGTTAATACTCTATATTGCGATGCAAAAGAAAAATAGTTCGTAATCAAAGAATTGGTACCCTGTATGGCGTTTTCGTATTTTCCTTTCGCATTTAATTTTTCCCTTTCGTACATATTATTTTATTATTCTTCACTATTGTTTATTTTGTGGTACCAGTGTTGCTTCATTTTAAAACTATTTCGCGAAAAAGTTTGCGTAAATGTCGCAAAGTACCAAATGACAAGTTGTAAGGCTGTTGTAAAGCCAGCCCACTTGGGTCCAGTCTGGTCCCGTTGTGTTGCCTGGATGTGATACGTATCTCAGATTTACATATCACTGGTTTAGAACCAACCCGAGGATCAGATAAAGGAGTCCAATCCACTTACATCGCATGCCGATACCTCCGTCAAATCATGAAGCAACGGTCTGCGTAGGTACACTGCCCTTATATAAGAAAGAGCTGGACACTGACAGAGGAAGTGCTCAATGCTCTCTACTTCCTCCTCGTCTCTGCAGCTTCTACAGAAGTCATTAAATGGAAGATTTAACCTCCTCGCCTGCGTCCCTATGTGGCAATCTACCTTCAGGATCGCCACAGCAAAACGCAACCTCCGTCGGGACAAACCCCTAAGGATGATAGTCCCGCTGTTATCATATCTGGGCCATGTCAGCCTTGATATTAGACAGGTATCCTCACTAGACCATCTGCCTTGAGCGGTCTGAAAAGTTGATGCTGTACTTGTTTCTTACAGCTCGTAAGCGGAATTCTAACGATCCCATCGATATCTCTTTGTTGTAGCTCGACACCGGCTTTTGCCAGTTCATCCGCTACTAGATTCCCGTCCATTTCACTGTGCCCTCGTACCCAGAAAAGCTCCAGGTTCGAATGTCTCGCTACCTCGTTTAGAAATATCCGGCATTCACGAACCAACCTGGCTGCCGTATAGACTGCAGCTAGTGCATACAACGCAGCCTTACTATCAGTACAAATTCGGATATCATCCCCGTATATCCTGTAGTACCTTAACCAGTTAGCTACCCTCATAATGGCTGCAAATGATACTCTTATCGCATTTACCTTTCGCATCGCAATAGAGAGAAGCCCACTGTATTCCGATGAAGAGCCTAATGCGTACAAAGCTATGTCAAGTCGCATTTCCAGAGGAATTGCAGATCTCCAATACGTATATTTTTTGCGCAAATGCTGCAATTATTCCACAAGGTAATCAAACATGGATTTTCTCACACGAAATTTATTTTTTAAATTAAATTTCTGCGCTTCAGCTTCCCAAACAGTAGATGCTTCAATCGGATATGTAATATATTGCCTGAATATTAGAGCGGGTCGTTCATTTCAGTGACCGGTCACTTTCGTTCAATTACAAAAGACTGATGCGTTCGTTCCTATCGTTCAATCGATCTTTTTGTACGAATGGCACGGTGCCGACACTACAATTTTCCAGTAATTTTTCAACACAGCTCTGTAATATAAAATAAACGATACAAAATGACAAAATTTATTGTTTTAAAAAGAGAAAATAATTTTAAATAAAAACCATTTAGGCGCGATTAATTTTGATTAGTTTCATGCGAGTATTCTATTTTTCTTTTATTTCAGAACAATATAATACAAAAAAAAGATACACAAAAACAAAAGAACACGACATAAAAATAATGAAAGATATTTGAACGAAAGCTATCCAAATTTAACGCCTCACTATTAAATGAAAAGTGGTCAGTTTAATGACCGGCTCACTTCGTTCAGTGAGATCATCCATTCAATTTAACCCGTTCGTTCATGAACGACACAGCTCTACTAAATATAGGTTTTTACTTTCAAATTAACGATTTTGTACAAGTCCAACACAATGTTTTGCAACACAAATTCAATTTCTTGCACTTCAAATTAAATTCTTTTCATTTCATATTAAATTTTTTGTATTTCAAATCAAACTATTTTTATTTCAAATTACATTTTTTGTGTTTCAAATTAAGTGTTTTTAACTTCGAACTCAATTTTTTATTTATTTAGCTAAAAATTTACGAAAATAAATACAAACTTATTGTTCAATTCATTAATTTTTCCTTAATATAATTTTCTAAACCAAAATTGGACGGTTCTCACTGCAACCGTTCTCCAGATGCAGCTAATGACAAACTCATGGTCATATCAAGGTAATAATTGTAACAATCTGAACGTGTTACCGTTTCGATTGATTGTTTTCAAGTCCAAATTACTATCAAAGATCGCTGCCAAGAGGCTAAATATGAATGATTCACTGAATAGTGATCTTCTATTAATCTCCGAATGTGGTCGTAAAAACAGGGTCACCTTTAACGCTCGTAAGACCCAATGTTGCCTATTAACACACAAACAAACGGCCGCTAATGCTTCATCTGTACTCATGGATGGTATAAATATTGAGGAATCGGATGCTCTTGATGTTCTTGGAATGAAGATACAGTGTGATGTTCGCTGGACTGAACACATTTTTCATGTCTCCAAAGAAGCATTCAAGTGCCTTGGTTTTTTGAAACGGTGTAAGATGTACTTCACTTCATCCGACCTCCTTACTATTTATACCACCTACATCCGACCGAAAATGGAATACAACTCTCATGTTTGAGCCGGGGCCTCAAAGTCTATTTGGGCGTTACTCGACCGTGTGCAGGAGAGGGCGAAGAAGCTTATCGGTGACAGTAGGGTATCCAACTCTATTGACTCACTGGAGCATCGTCGCAGTGTGGGGTGCGTTACTCTGTTCTATCGTTACTACAATGGATTTTGCTCTGACGAGATTAGGGATCTTGTTCCCGAAAATCACATTTTTACGTAGCATGCGCTCATCGTCTAGAGCTCATTACAGAGAGAATTCGTTTTTCAGCCGTACGCTTCGTCTGTGGAATAAGTTGCCTGCAGACGTGTTTCCTGTCTGTTATAACGTTGGAAAGTTCAAGTCAAATGTTCACAAACACTACTCCCTCTTTCCCCCTCCTCACAACCTATTTTCCTAGTTCTGGTACAATGCACTGCTTATGTAGGGGTTATCCCCTGAGTACTGGTCCAATATAAAAAAAAAGGTGAATAAGGGGGAAGAAAAATTAAAATATGGCCGGATTCTGCAACCTTTTCTTTTACGCCTTGATTTTATGTATCTTAGCATTATCAAGGACCAGCCAAGCACTTTCGATGTTGGATTCAGCTAATTTACTGAATAGGAAATGTATGAAAATGTTGGAATTTACAGATGAACTAGCAATGATTGTCTTGTCTTTCAAAAAATAAATTTATTACAATTGAAATATCGAGACAACATATTTTTTCAATTTATTTTCAAATTTAAAATACAGTTTGTTTCATAAACTTTTCTCAAAATTTTTTACTTATAATGTAACGTGTTTTTTTGAATAAGGCTGTAAGTTTTTAACCCAATAAAGAAAAAATTGAATTCGCAGTCAAATAAATTTAATTTGAACCACAAAAAATTTAATTTGAAATAAAAATAGTTTAATTTAAAATACAAAAAATTTAATATGAAATGAAAAGAATTTAATTTGAAGTCCAAAAAATTGAATTTGTGTTGCAAAAAATTGTGTTTGAGTTGTAAAAAATTTAATTTGAGTACAAAAATCGTTAATTTGAAAGTAAAAACCTATATTTAGTAGAGCTGTGTCGTTCATGAACGAACGGGTTAAATTTAATGGATCATCTCACTGAACGAAGTGAGCCGGTCATTAAACTGACCACTTTTCGTTCAGTAGTGAGGCGTTCAATTTGGATAGCTTTCGTTCAAATATCTTTCATTCTTTTTATGTCATGTTCTTTTGTTTTTGTTGTTTTGTTTATCTTTTTTTTTGTATTATATTGTTTTGTATTATATTGTTCTGAAATAAAAGAAAAATAAAAAAAAATCGTTAATTTGTAAGTAAAAACCTATATATCAATAATATCTGCTAAATGTATAAACAATACTCACTCATGTCCAAAAGCGTCAGAAAATTTTGCAGTAAAATTTGTTTTGTCAAAGAACTGTAAATTTATTCTCTTTATTTGTGTTCTCATTTGCTGCAATTGAGCAAACGAACGCAATTCAGTAAAATGCAGTAAATACACTAAAAATGCATACAAGTTTTTGAGTAAACCAATGAACATACTCGTGGTAATAAATTACGAATTTCGCTGAAATGAATACAAATTATTGGTCAATTTCAAAATACTCGTACTACCGCTTATTTCGAGTACTGTGGAAACAAAACATTTAATAACTCATTTATCAGCCAATAACGGTTATTTGTGTTACCAACGAAAGTAAGAACGTGACTTCCTTACTGATGATAGAATCAATTATTTACATACATACATACATATGTATGTATGGTACGTATGTACACACCTGCTGTATGCGTATGTGCTAAAACCCAGTGGCAAACTTTTGTAGTCCTTCATTTATATGGCCTTCTGTAAGGCCTTTTTACACCTTTTTTAAGATCCAGTACTCATTCTCGCTTGCCTTCTCAGGAAGGCCTTATAGAAAGCCCTTCTACTTCCTTCTAAAGGAAGGCTTGTTTCTTATTACTATTTGTATCTACATACGTACGCACATATTATATTCTTGTACGTGTACTACGTTTGTAGCAACAAAAATTGATGAACCGTTTAAAAAAAAAAAATTCCGAAGAAAAACGACAAACATAAAAAATGCAGAAAGAGAAAAGTAAAAAAGAAGTAAACTTAAAATATGTATGTAGGTTTGCTTAAATTGCGTTGGAGGTCGGTCGCGTTGTGTATTTTTGTGAAATTTTGAATGCAAAATGACAGCATTTCCTATTGAAAACTCATTTTTTTAGTGCCACTTCTACGCTCCTGCTATTAAAATAGTTACATAAATATATAAAAAATTATAAGAAAATAAGTATGGGTGAAAAGTATCCTAAGCACCTGCACACAGAACTCAAAGGAAAGTTTTTATTATGTAAACAACTACCAAATTCAGTTAAATCTATTAATTTTTTTTTAATTGTAGATTGGAACAGATCTTAGAAATTAAATAAAAAACTATAATGAATTAGTCGTTGGCGAGTGTATTTAAAAATAAAAAAAATCAAATATATCTGTGGCAATATGGAAGAGTAGCTTAAGTCGACATAAGAGAGAATTGAGTTAAGGTGTTTGGCGTATTATAGAAGCAAAGGCGCATAAATGTGTTTAGTCCCTTTTGAGAAATTCATTTTTATAGCAATGTTATGTACGTTTACTTTTTAGCTTAAGTTTTTTGAATCAATAATGCATTGATCAAAACAACTTAAGTGCACATAGATTCGTTTACATATTCAGATTTTCCATTCATCATATAACGGTATCGCTTAACTTCACTTAAGCTGCATAAATGTTAACCTTGAAAAAATAAAGTCATTATTTTCAAACAACTTATGTTTACATGAGCTTTTTTAATGAAATGTGATTCTTGTATACAGTTATCTTAAGTGAATGCAAGTTCTTATGACGAAATGTTTTTCAATGAAAAAAACAAAAAACAAGAATTTCGGAACAGCTTATATAGACACAGGCTGTTTTAACCACGCAACGTTAAAAATTAACGGTACTGTATGTTCACTTAAGTGTTTTTTTTTTATTCTGCGGAATATTGTGTAGGCTTGCACATAAACGTCAGACGTGAAATAATTTTCATACAGGTTGAACCGTATGGAGGTAAACATGGACTGTGAAGAAAAATCATTCGGATTTGACAGCGATTATTCTGGTTTAGATCCAAATGTTAATATTAATGAAATTAATGCATTAGATACAAGCAATACAGATTCTGAAGATGAAATAAATGATGTAAGTAATATGTTATGGATATATATATATATATATATATATATATATATATGTTATGATAAGATAAGGAAGGAGAAGTCGGTACGGTTTTGGGGTTGCAAAACAAAAATTGAGTGCAGGACAAAATATTTGCAACCAGGTTGGGTGGGCAATGGGGAAACAAAACCACCAGTTTCTCCCCTATAAGAGATCGGTAAAGTGGCAAGCGAAGCGGCTTGAGTAAATGTTTGATTTTTCAGTATAAATAAATATTTTTTTTATGTCGGCGTACCCAGGGAGAGGGTTGGAACCCACTGAGTGGTCTGTGCTCAGAGAAAAGTAGCTAGTTGGAAACCTCCCTGGTCTCTGCGGCCGTAACATAAAAATGTTATGGATATATATATATATATATATATATATATATATATATATATATATATATATATATATATATATATATATATATATATATATATATATATATATATATATATATATATATATATATATATATATATATATATATATATATATATATATATATATATATATATATATATATATATAATCAAAAAGTGATAATATAATAAAAAAATTTATAATGTGGGAAAGCCAGTTAGAAGCAAAACTTAATACTGGTCCATCCACATCCAAAAATATGAAGAAAAATCTGCGCAACAAAGGTAAATCTTACATTTCAAGCAGTGGCTTGATTGTGCCTTGCAGCGCAATACGAGTATTACAGCCTTGCCGAAATAGATGCAAAGATAAATTTACACCTGAACAGCAACAAATAATTCATGAACTGTACTGGCAGCTGGGATCGTACCAATTGCGACACGCGTTAGTAGCAGGATTAATTGAAATTCATCCAACTAAAACTATACGAGAAGATAAAAGTGAAACTGAGAAAAAAATAGAAGGACATGGTGCTTTTACCGATCAACGTGGAAAACACCGAAACCAAATAAAACTTCCAGCTTCGAAGAAAATGGAAGTGATTGAGTTTATAAATTCCTTCCCTTCGTATGAATCGCACTATACTCGACGTGATAAATCCAAGAAATATTTGCCCGGCGATTTGTGTGTTGGTGAACTTCACAGGCTTTGTTGCGAAAAGTATGATCAATTTCCAAATTTTCTCAAATTTTTCACACATTGAATTTAAAATTCAAGAAACCAAAACTAGACACCTGTCACAAATGTGACATGTTGAACTCAAAAATAAATGTTGCAGAAGCAGAATCACTTGATGCCCTAAAAACTGAACAAGCAGATCATCACCATCAAGCTTATGAATCAAAAGGAAATGATAAGCAAAAGGCAAGTGCTGATAAAAATTTAAAAGTTTTTTCCTTTGATTTGCAGCAATGTCTTCCTACTCCATTTTTACGCTCGTTAGTATCATTTTATAAAAGGCCATTGTGGACTTTCAATTTAACTGTGCACGACTGCTCAACAAATGAACCATTCTGCTATATGTGGCACGAAGCTTTGGCTAAACGTGGTGGCAACGAGCGTCATGTTCATTCCAACACTTACAAAGCCTGCCACTCTCTGTCAATCATGTAATTTTTTATAGTGACTGCTACCCTGGCCAAAATAAAAATTCGTTTGTTGCAACAATGTTTACAATATTCATGCAATTAGCCGACACAACAGGATCAATAAGTATACTTGATCATAAGTTTATGGTTCCTGGCCACACACATATGGAGTGTGATAATGATCATGCTTTGATCGAAAGAAAGAAAAAAATAACATCAGTACAAATTCACCACCCTCGGGACTGGTATCAAAAAAAAAAGAAAATTTTGTGTGAGTGAAATGAATAGAGACCAATTTTTTGATTTTGCGAGTGCTGCTAAGGAATTATTTTTATGGAGAAAGGTGGATGATGATGGGCAGAAATACTGTCGGGCAGATATAAAATAGCTACGATTTACTAAAGAATTTGGATACATTTTCTTTAAAAGTTCCTTAGATAAAAATGAGCCTTTTAG
This sequence comes from Thecocarcelia acutangulata, assembly GCA_914767995.1. NCBI lineage: Eukaryota > Metazoa > Arthropoda > Insecta > Diptera > Tachinidae > Thecocarcelia > Thecocarcelia acutangulata. The sequence continues at coordinate 58,253,186 of OU612094.1, read as the reverse complement.
AAAAATTAATTTAAGGAAAAGAGCTATAAGCTCTATTAAAAAAAATAATTTCACCACTTGAAATTAATCAAAAGAAGAAACAAGATTTAATTGACATGTTGCCACTTGTTGATGAAATTTATAAGGACTTTTATTTAAACTTACGTACTGCAGACAACATGTTAGACTTCCACCCGGATTTTACCAAAGCTGATGAGATTTTTTAATAATAAAAATTTCATATTCAACATTATTATATTATTAACTTCAGAATTTATTTTAAATTTTTCATTAAAAAAAACAAATATTGTCATGTTCACAATAACCTTATCTTCTTTAATGTCTTTTTATAAACTTGAATAAAACCTCTTATGTTTCCTTAAAACTACACAAAACATACTTTTTATTTAAACAGAAGCGCTTAAGTTACTTATGGTCCAGTTCAACGCAAATTTCCGTTTCGAAAAAGCGCTTAAGTAGAAAAGGCGTAAAATCTCCTGAATTCAACAATATTTTTTTAAAATACTTCTTCTCTAATAAACATTTTACCAATATATTAATTCATAAATTATTCGCAAAAATCAAACAGAATAAAAATTACACAAAATTGATGATATCTCAAAACTTCAATTTTCGACTTAAGCTACTCTTCCATATTGCCACAGATATAATGAAAAATGTTTCAAAGAAAAAAAAAAACTATAAGCAATAAAATTGATTAAAGGTACAAATAAGTATTAAATATTATGTATTATATGTATGTATTAATGTTAAATAGTCGAACTTTATTTTTAATATTTCTAATATTATATGATGATGGGTTGGTATCATTCGTCCAGCTCGAGTTCAATCCTGGCTAAAGCCAAGAAATATTTTTATTTATAATTATAACAATAATTGCCGCGATCAATAACTCTTGATCAAGAGTTATTGATCGCGGCAATTATTGTTATAATTATAAATAAAAATATTTCTTGGCTTTAGCCAGGATTGAACTCGAGCTGGACGAATGATACCAACCCATCATCATATAATATTATGTATTATAGTAACACACATTGTACCCTAACATATTGAAATTAAATGTTTTTTAATATTTTATTTTTTTAAATTGATAACAATAAAATAATCATTTAAAAATAAAAAAATCAAATATATGTTAAAGAAAAAAAATATATAAACAACCAAATTAATCAATAATATTAACAAAAAAGACACAATCAAATGAAATGTTTTTTAATTAAATGAGTTTTTTCAGGCCAATAAAGACCTCTTATTAGGCCTGTTGAAGAAGGCCTGCTATCAGACCTGTTGAAGAAGGTCTTCTATCAGGACTGTTGCAGAAGGCCTTCTGAGGATGGGAACGTGGAAGGCCTTGGCAGGCTAGGACATCGCGTGTAAAAAATATATGAGTATGGAATGCAGTAGCGAGGCCTTGTGTCTGCCAAATTAGGCCTTCTAGCAGGCCTGTTTATTCCTTCTTTCCGCCACGAGAGAAACGTACTTATGTGAATATATATGTTAAATGAAAAAAATGTTATGAAAAGCGAAAACAATTAAAATTTTGAATTCCTTTGCATGATTTTATTTTGCGAAAGAAATTAAAAAAAAAAACTACTTGTACATTTGCATGCACATACCTACATATGTAGGTATGTAAGTATGGATATGAATGCAAGATCATTAATTAATTTATATGATTGGAAAAAAGAGATTTAGCAGAAGTTTTGCCAACAGTGAAACGCTATCGACAGATTGATAATTGATTTTGGAAACAGAAATCCATTTTATTTTGAATGAAAATGCATTGAGACAGACAGACAGACAGACGCACAAGCTGACATAAGCTTTGTGTTTTATTTGGTTCATTTGTCACATTTTACTTCTACGTGACCTGCTATTTTTTTACGTTTAAAGAAATTTTAATTCTGTTATGCGTAATTAAGTTAAAAAATGTTTATCAATTAAAGTACCTACTTACAGTTGCAGACATTGTAATAAATACTTACGAACTTGTACGTGTATATTGACTTTCAACTCCGCAACCAAAGACAGACTACAAAAGGAAAAGAAAAGACAGTTGACAAAAGTTTTATATAGGGGTTCAATATTGGTAAGTGTTTATTGTCGGTTTTGTTTTCGAATTGCGTGGAAGACGACGCTCCAAGCTCGTTAAATTTAAAATGTTATCACATAGAAAAATTCTATTAACGGTACTGTGCTGTGCGGCATATTTCGCTGTGGGCAAAGCCGATGCCTCATTTCCTGAGGACACTTATATAAATGCATTGCAAAACTCCCATCAAACCAACACTGGTGCGTTAAGAATTAAGAAAGAAACTATTAAATACATAAATAATTAATACTCGAGTGAGCCTATTTGTAATGGTTTATTATCAACAAAAAGCTAAAAAAAGAAAACTTCAAAATTCATTTAACATACGAACTATATGTACATACATAAATATGAAATTTATCGGAATGTTTTAAAATATGAATTTGTAATTATGCATTCAAGTTACGAATGTGGTGAAAAAAATACAAAATTATGTGCAGTTATTGAACGGCAAAAGTGAAAGCAATAGTTTGGAAAAAAGAAACTCCTTGGGCTTAATATAGCGCGTAGTTCTTTAACCTTCCTATACCCGCGCTAATTTTTGTAACACGAAAGTTTCAAGTACGAGTCTGATCAAAAAATAACCGTTATTTTCATTTTTTTCAAAAAGTTCTTATTTATTCATCGATAACTATTTTGTCCCTTTCAAAGTAATCCCCCTCAAATGCGAGTATAATACAGTAACGTTTTTTCCAATCCTCGAAATACTTTTGAAACGCGCTTTTTGGTATCACCAACAGCACCTGTTTCGATTTTGTTTTTATCGTAGCAATACGCTTTCTTTTCATCGGTGTCTTCAGTTTTGAAAAGAAGAAAAAGTCAGCGGGGGCCAAGTCTGGTGAATATGGTGGTATGGAGCCATGACAACGGGTTTGTTTTTGGCCAAAAACTCACGCACAAGCTTCGATGTGTGAGCTGGTGCGTTATCATGGTGCAAAATCCATGATGGTTTTCTCCACAACTCTGTGCGTTTCTGACGAATTGCTTTACGCAAACGGCGCATAACTTCAAGGTGGTATTCCTTATTGACCGTACGACTTTGTGGCAAGAATTCATGATGCACCACGCCATTGCAGTCGAAGAAAACAGTGAACAATGCCTTCACATTTGACCGAACTTGATGTGCTTTTTTCGGTCTTGGCTCTTCTAGATCGTCGTTGACGATGTTCAATAGCTCCTGAGCGATGTCCATGTGATGTTGTTTTTGCTCAAAATTTAAGTAAAAAATAGAAAAAAATGCGAAAATCGAATATACTAAAATCACGAAATTTGAAAATAGGGATTAGTTTTTGATCAGACCATGGACTTTTCACAGATTTCCGAGTGTACTATTGATTAGAGTAGCTTCTATGAAATGTCGGCATATAGCCAGACAAAAAACACAAAGAACAAGTTGTATATATAATTTGATTGATATAAATATTATTAGCTAATAGAGTAAATAATAGACTCAATTATTCTTTGAGAATAATCAGGCATTTTCCAGAAAAGTAGTAGAATGAAAATAAACAAGTAAGAGTGTGGTATATTCGGCTGGGCCGAATCTAAAATACCCTTTACGATAGTCACGTATATGTATAGTATATTTAAAAATGTGACCTAAATATGCTCGGTTATATATGAACCGATATCGGTATTTTGTATTTTCTGTATTTTAGTAACCTTCTTTTATAACGAGAATTGCTTTTCAGGCAAAAAAAAAAATGTTAATGGAAAAATCGATTCAGGCTATATCTCGGGTATATATGGACCGATATCGGAAATTTTCATTTTCCATATTTATATAACCTTATTTCAATACCAGAACTGTTTTTAAGCAAAAAAAAGTTGTTTAAGTTCGCTTACGCGGCATTTTCATGAAAAACCCGGTTTAGGTTATATCTCGGGTATATATGGACCGATATCGGAAATTTTCATTTTCCATATTTATATAACCTTATTTTATTACCAGAACTGCTTTAAGGCGAAAAAAGTTGTTTAAGTTCGCTTACGCGGCATTTTCATGAAAACCGCGGATTAGGCTATATCTCGGGTATATATGGACCGATATCGGAAATTTTCATTTTTATATTTATATAACCTTATTTTATTACCAGAACTACTTTTAAGCAAAAAAAGTTGTTTAAGTTCGCTTACGCGGCATTTTCATGAAAACCGCGGATTAGGCTATATCTCGGGTATATATGGACCGATATCGGAAATTTTCATTTTCCATATTTATATAACCTTATTTCATTACCAAAACTGCTTTTGAGCAAAAAAAGTTGTGTCAGTTCGCTTACGCGACATTTTTATGAAAAACCCGATTTGGGCTATATCTCGGGTATATATGGACCGATACCTAAAATTTTTTTTTTTTTTGCCTTTTAGTCACTATGCTTAATAAGTGTGTGAAGTTTGAAGGTAAACAAACATTTTTTTTTTAAATTTCCATACAAAATTGCAAAAATTAATGGCTTTTTTCGGAATTTTGAATATATCTCAGCTATACGTGAACCGATATTACTGAATTTCAGTAGCAAAAAAAGTTTCTATGTCTAATGGTTTTCTCAGAAACGGTATTTCAACGACCGACAGACGGACATCGCTTAATCAACTTTTCCATTAATTCTGAATCAGAATATATATACTTTATAGGGTCGCAAAAAAAACTGTAGAAATTACAAACAGAATCACATTTTTGTGAAGGGTATAAAAATGATTTGATAAGTTAACTTTTCATTTTTGTTGTCCTCATAAAGTAGTACTTTGGGTGTTTCATTCTTTCGTTCGAACTGAACTTCGAAAATAAAACTTGGATAAATGTTCAAATAAATAGTACAGACACAAACCACGTTTTAAGTTTTATTTGTTTTTTTGTATATATAAACAGGTACTGAAATGAACTAATTTTCAATTTTATTTTTTGCGATATGCCTTTTACAAAAAACTAAGTACAAAATTTTTTATCTAATGCTTGATATTTTATAAGAGCAAAATTTAGTTAGGTTTATCAAATTCTCCGTCAACAACGACGATCGTAGTTTTTTAAGTGCCATTTTATGCAAAAATTTGATATAGCCGGTGGGGGTAAAACCAAGACATGAAAGTGATGACGATGATTCAGATGAGTTAGTGATTCCGTAACCGCTGTAATAAGAGATGTTATCGCCAATCGACTTTAGTTAATAAAATAACAATTATTAGTTTTTTATTATATAATATTTTACTTACTTTTCCTATAAAAATATGCACAATTGTATCTCAATAAATATTTCGTCATCTGGGATTGTAATTATACTCAGCTTTTCTGTAAAAGTTTTAATTTTCGCAATGATATTAAAAAGTGTTTTCAAACTACAACTTTTTGTGTAAAAGTAGTTTCAAGAACCAGACAATTCACTACAAATTAATGTTCGAAAACAAAATACAAATGAAAAGTAAAGAGTAGAATGTAGAACACCAAAGTTCGAAATTGAAATGATTTCAAACTATTTTTACTTCAAAATAGAATCAAGAACATACCCGAATATGTGAGTGCTTCCAAATCCAGCTTATTTCCAATACGGATTCGGGATTAAATTAACTTAAAAATTTTAGCATCAAGCGCATTTTAAAAATGGTTCGATCTCAGTTTTTCCCAAATCAATCACATTTGCGGCTTATAGCAAGTACGGTTTCGGGACTAAGTACGGCTAAATTTAAGAGTTAAAGTAGCTGGAAAACTTAAAATTAAACCAGTTCAGATGAAAAAAATTTAAAAAAGTTTTAAAATTATATATATCTCCTCGATTTCTTTTTATCTACGCCTTGTGGGTTTATTCGTAAACAAAGAATAGTAACCTCAAAATAAGTAGAAGATCGCAAAAAATAATTTTTGCTGTGTCTCATGGCATCTCTCAGAAAACTCAAATACCTAATTTTAATTTAATCAAATGGCAATTTTACCATCTCTGTGTGCTTTGTGAGGAAAAATTAAAGCATAATTTCGCGTATTTTTGTTTCATCTCCAATGAAATAATGGCACTGACACTTGTTTGCTACGTAATATTTAAATTCTGCACAACTTTAGTTAAGCTACGTACACACGGTTGTCAGATCTTACAATATTGCCAGTAAAATTGTCTGAAAATGTATTAAAATCGTGTGAACTGCCAATTTTTAACTTACAACGTTGTCAGAAAAACCATTGTCATTCAATTTTAAGACGACAATGTTGTCAGTCATCTGACAATCGTGAGAACACTCTTTGTTGGCATTGCCAGATAGTTGGCTGGTATTGTAAGTGTATGGTCACACAGCAACTTTAGTTGGGCAATTCTTGACTTTATAGAAGCTTTCGGTGAGGGGAATAAGAAGGGAAAAAGAATTGCCGGTACTCGGCAATTCTCAGCAATTCCTTACTTTTCTCTCATGTGTGTATGTGTATGTGCATATACAATGTAAATTGCATAAGGCAAAAGGTAGAGAATTGCTCAAGAATTGTCGAAAAAAGTTTTTGTGTGTGGACAAGAAAGCAATTCCAAAAGAAAATTGCTAAAAAGTTCGGCAATTAAAGTCGTTCTGTCTGACCACAGACTAAGCTCAGTTTTAATTGTCAGATGTATAAAATTAATGCACCTGACAATGGCATCATTGTCAGAAAAAAGTTTGATGGGAACACTGCCAAACAGATGGTTGTTGATATACATAAGCGACAATGCCTTACTACATGTCGGGCAATTTTTTCCATCTAACAATCTCACAACCGTGTGAACTGACAATTTTTGTTGTCAGATGAATTATTTGTCAGACTATAGTCTGACAATGAAATTGTAAGATTTGCTTACGATCATCTGAACACAATTTACTTCTGCGGGACAATTTTTCATTGTCACTACATTGTCAGCATGTTTCCAGATCTTACAATATTGTAACATTGGATAACCATACATCTGATAACATAGCTTTACACTTAGCACCACTGTGTATTAACATACTGGACTGGCTTACTTTTCTGACAACGTACACAACGTTTAAAATTAAAGTCTGCATCTGTCGAACAACTGCCTGTTATTTATGCTTCTTTATTACCTTGTATATTGTTCGTAGGCTTCTAGTTAGTTCTAGACTAAAATGTACAAATGTTATTGGCACGTACCTACACGTTCACACACATGCATGCAAAGCAATAAAAACGCAACTACAACTGTAATATCATTGGTGGTTGCTTTATTTGGAGTTTTGCATTCTTTAAATCATGTATGTTTGTGCATTATGTTATTTGTGTAGACGCACGTGTACATTTATAACAAGCAGATCCACGGCTCGCACAATGGGTTATAAATGATACAAATTCCTAACAATGTGTAAAAGACTCGCCCCACCAAAATTTTTTTTTTTTTTTTTTTTTTTTTTATATATTGGACCAGTACTCAGGGGATGACCCCTACATATGCAGTGCATTGTACCAGAACTAGGAAAATAGGTTATGAGGAGGGGGAAAGCGGGAGTAGTGTTTGTGAACATTTGACTTGAATTTTCCAACGTTATAACAGACAGGAAACACTTCTGCAGGCAACTTGTTCCACAGACGAACCGTGCGGCTGAAAAACGAATTCTCTCTGTAATGCGTAGTACGATTCCCCGGGCAATCAACCACAAATGGATGAGCTCTAGACGATGAACGCGTGCTACGTAAAAATGTGCGAGTTTCGGGAACAAGATCCCTAATCTCGTCAGAGCAAAATCCATTGTAGTAACGATAGAACAGAGTAACGCACCCCACACTACGTCGATGCTCAAGTGAATCAATAGAGTTGGATACCCTACTGTCACTGATGAGCTTCTTCGCCCTCTCCTGCACACGGTCGAGTAACCCCAAAATAGACTTTGAGGCACCGGCCCAAACATGAGAGTTGTATTCCATTTTCGGTCGGATGTAGGTGGTATAAATAGTAAGGAGATCGGATGGAGTGAAGTACGTCTTACACCGTTTCAAAAAACCGAGACACTTGAATGCTTCTTTAGATACATGAAAAATGTGTTCAGTCCAGCGGACATCACACTGTATCTTCATTCCAAGAACATCAAGAGCATCCAATTCCTCAATATTTGTACCATCCATGAGTACAGATGAAGCAGCATTTGCGGTCGTTTGTTTGTGCGTTAATAAGCAACATTGGGTCTTACGAGCGTTAAAGGTGACCCTGTTTTTACGACCCCATTCGGAGATTAATAGAAGATCACTATTCAGTGAATCGTTCATATTTAGCCTCTTGGCAGTGATCTCTGATAGGCTGGGCCTATGACCAAAAGAGTACGAGTGACAAATGCTGCTGTCATCTGCGAAAGAGTGGATAGGGTTGGAAGTTTGATAGAGAAGGTCGTTGAGGAAAATAAAAATATTTATTTTTTTCTTAATATTATTTTTTGAACTTAAGGTCTCTTTTGGTTTTTTAAGTTTCTTTATTTTATTATCTGGCAATATTTCGCTCTCCTTCGGATAGCTTCTTCAGGCCAAAAATTATATAATCTTAAGAAGGAAAAAGAGCGTCGAAATTAAGAAATAATAAGCATAAAAATATTGTTCTTATATTACAGATTTTAATGGCGATTTTGGTGGCTACAATTACACGCCACCTCCAAACAACCAGTATTTACCACCGTCAACACCTGCTCCAATTTATGGACCTCCTGCCCCTGTTTATGGACCCCCAGCGCCGGTATATGGACCGCCAGCACCTGTATATGGGCCGCCAACATACCATCAAATATTGCCTTTCCCATATCATCCTCGTGACCATTTGTCACTTCTTCACAAATTGAAAACCAAAATTAATCTGTTTACAATCGGAAAAATTATTTTAAAACTTTTAATTTTCAAAAAAATTATTAAATTTATCGGTGTGATTTGTCTTCTGCTCTTTTTGCCCAAACTGAAAGATATGTTCAAAGACGATTCCCACAGTGATGAAGATGGAACCGACAGCAAACAAGTTGAAACAGAACAAGGTAAGATTTTGTATATACTTACATGGTGCAATTATTAGGTGGCAGCATATGGAGTTCCTGTATTAAATGTGTACATCCGTCAAAAACATGTTTACAAAACAAAAGAAAATGAAGAGAGAAAACTGCATATAAAGAAAATAAACAAAGAAAATTATCGCTTGTCGTTTCGTACACGTTCGTCATAATTTTAAGGTCAAACAACCTATTCCGATGCCATTTAAGGCACGTTTATGTGGTAATACAGGATCTTTAGATTTTGTGGGAGCAAAATATTACGAAATTCTCTCTGTATTAAAAAAAAAGTGAACGAAATGTGTTGTAAGTATTATTTACATTTACACTTGTGGGATAAGTATAATCAATTATTTGGGTTTCTACATGTTGTACCAGAGAACAACTTTGAGTGATTGCAAAAAAATCATACTTGCTCAACAACATGAAAATCATTTCATTTCGTTGAAATATGATTTTGTATTCAGCCGCACAAATACGCAGTGAATTTTTAACCAGTAAACACAATGAGCGACAACTTCGCTATGTGAGTGAAATCATCGTTAAGGTTCGTGCTTGAATATAAATGAATGCGCATATAGTTCGGCATTCATTTCTTGTGTTTAAATTTTTTTTTTTTTTTTTTGGAAGAAAAAAATTAACAAAAATCAATGCATTCAACAGTTTTTCTGTATGCTTCTGTTGGAAAAACCATAGTAAAATACATATACATACATAAAAACAAAAGGTTTTCATAGGAAAAAAAACAAATGTGCATATGGATATATGAATTTACTTTTGAACATTTGAACACAATGGCATACATATAACAAAAACAAAAAATAAACTAACATACAAAATATGTATGTAAGTATGTTTCAAATTTGTTTATACAACACACAAAAGAAGCAATATATAACGAACGCGCAATATTTACAAGGCGAGTTGATTTTACTCAGCGTTGAACTTTGTTGCCTGAATTTTGTTAATTACAAATTTTAGTGTATGAGTTAATCAAGCAAAAACATGATTTTTGGTGATCACTGTATTGTACCACCCACCTTCAATAAATACTCGAAGTGCTGCCAATGCAAATTAAAAAATACAACTCTGATGTGATGAGAATACAGGAGGCTAATTCTGTCATTCGCTTACGAGCGAGTTTTTACTCGAATGTGCGAGTTTTTACACTTTTGGGATTATCTCATTCGATATCGGGTAAAAGGTTTCGAAATTTCTAATGATGTCATTCGATAGCGAGTAACCATTCGAATGCAACCGTGCAACTTTTTACTCGTAAGCAAAAGTAGTATCGAAAACCATCCAAACAGAAAAACACAAAAGAAATGTAAATTAAAAATTTGTTTTGAATAGCAATAATAGTTAAATTAAATTGAGCATTTTTGGTTCTTAAGACTTTTTTTTTAATTCATGACTAAGATATACAGGTATATGTGTATAAAGAACACAAATACTTACATTTGAAATCACATGTTATTATATTCAAGAAAATTTTTTTGTTTTTTAAATGGTTGTTTTTACATACATATTTATTGTTATTTCTATTTACTTACTTTTTAATGTCCAAACACGCATACATGACAGATTTAAATGAATTGTTATTGTGAAGGTACATATGTGTGTTTATTTTTTTTTTAATGTAAAACATGTATGCAAAGTATGCAAATACATACAATTTTCGGCAGTGTTATAAAACACATTTTGTCAGTGTTTTGCAACACTGAAGTGATAACTCGGTTCGTTACGTAACGAGTCACATCATTAGAAATTTACACGATATCGAAATTATTTTCTACTCGAAAGTAATTTCGATCACGAATGACAGAATTAGCCCCCAGAGCTTTCTGAAATGGTTTAGAAAATGAAGATTCCTTTATTCTACACATACGTATTTTTGACAGATCTAAATATTTGTATAACCATGTAAAGGTGCCTTTAGAAGTTTCATCTCTTATCATTGGCCTTGTCTACCTCTGATACATACGTTAGTTGAATAATAGATTACTGTAAGTCACTTATTTTTAATATAAAACATTAGCGAGCGTTAACGAAACGACATCGTGAGCCAGGCGTTAATGTAATTGTGTATAATTGTTTGCAACGCATTTTAAGGAACTAAAATATTTTTGAAAACTTTTTTATTGTGTTTGTTTTGCACTTTTGCAAACTGTTTAAAGTTTGTACGAGATTAACTAGTTGTGAGTTCGAGTCCAACTTCAGTCAAGAAGAAGGATTATTTTTAATTATAACAATAATTGCTGTGAAACAATAAGACGAAAGAAGAACAGAAAATATAATTGAATACCATTAGCTGGGGGACAACTAGCTGTTTCGTAGTCGCTACACTACTCATCAGCACCCACTGGGATTCGAACTCGGGATCATGTGAACATGATGTATTTTTAATACGGCCGCTTTAACCACTTCAGCCACCGAGCTCTGTAATTATTCTTACGTTAATGTTTGCCACATATTGATCACATACATATATGCAATTGTTATAACCCCAGTTGTTTGTACAGGATTTTCTGTCACTGAACAACCAAAGTTTTATTTTTTTTTTCACTTCACTTTGTGAAAACATAAACAGCTTTTGCCACCCCCATTTATATGTAACAAAAAATTATCACCTGCACTAGTGATGCCACCTATTTAATTGCACCATGGACATTCATATGTATCGTAAGCTTTATAATAATTTTGTTTTAATTCCTTTTTGTTAATACATATGTATGTATGTATATGTATCAGAAATTATTAAATATTGAGCTTCCAAGTTGTTTATATGTATACATATACATTTGCATGTCGTCATATAAATTCATAAAAACCAGTTTCATGTTCTTTCTTGGACCCGTTGTGCTGCCTGAGGGAGAATTGCAGCCTGTTCAATGTCCAAGTGAACCCGAGAAGCAGATAAAATTCCCATACGTCTGCGCGTAATATCGGCCAACCCAAATACAACGCTGTTATAAAAAAGCCGGAGAAGGACACAGGGAGTGCTCAATACTCGTACTCGGGGCCTTACTATCCAATAGATAATCTCACTTAACCATCAGAACAATTTTTAGTCGAACAATTCTTGGTCTAATCCATTACACTTTAGACTAATTGTTCTATCACACACGAGAACTATTGTTTTGACAGCTTGTAAGCGAAGATATTTTGCCTGCATACTCTTTCAACCATTTTCAAACTCGCATTAGTAGCACAAAACGGCTACAAGCACAATCCACACAATGAAGTGAATACAAAAACGTTAAATCCGGGGCAAATAAGAGAATTAGGTGAAGTAAAAATTACGATTCTGCTTTTTTTTGTATCTTAAGCCCGATATTGTGATCGATATTGAACGCTGAATACTGTCAAAATGCGTACATAAAAATATGCGTGGAAATTTCACGAAAAAACGTAACAAGAGTCATACGGTGTTTTCACATGAAATGTATGTGTATAACTTAAGGCACTCACAGACAATCGCCCTATTCACAATCTTGTGCAAATGGCCTTGCATCATAGCATTTGCAATATAGTGGAGTATATTTTTACTTTACACTAATAAAATACATCCATAAATGTCACTTTTGCAATTGCATAAATATGCAACCTCAAATGCACTAGATTGTGAATCGAGCTAATATGTTTTTGCGTCTGTTTTTTAATATGTAATTCCTCATGTATTTGACAGAAGTCTGTCAAAATTTTTCATTTTTACAGACGGTTTTTAAAATTTGCTCCCAAACGTACATGTAAATTTACGTCTGACATTGTCTATGCTTTCTATTATTATAAAAAATAATTATTTAAAACATATTAAAATAGTAATATTTTAAAATTTCCTCAAGCCGACTACTTATACCGCCCAAAAACGGCCGCTGAATTCTTTGCAAGGCATAGAGTTCTAATGTCAGACGATTAAACATAACAGAACAGAACACACTCTATTTGAAATTTTGTCAGATGACTTTGCTCATGTTCTTTGCAGATGCAATGTTTTTGAGATAACAGACGACATGTAAGAATTTTACATTGTGAAAAATAACATCTACATTGTTAGAAACATATCGTGTGTTATCTACTTTTGAGTTTGCACATGCCACTGCCAGTTCGAAAAACTCAATGCATTCACAATTTTTCACTAATACATCCACATTTTTCGCGATGGCAGAAAATTTGGCATTTGCATGCCACTGAATGTCAAGATGATAAACAATATTACCCTGCCAAGAACTTAATACAAATTAATTGGATTATAGCAAAATGTAATTACAAATATTAGCTTCTCATATGTATTATTAAGATTTATTTATTGAAGAACAGTTCGTTAATTATAAAGCATTAGATTATTAAAATAATTTTAATAAAAATAAATATTAATCGTTTCCCCAAATATGTGTTCATCTGATGAACTCGGTAACTCTATTTTGTAAAGGGAACACAAATTCAAAATGGAGGCAAAATTCGAGAATTAAACAAATTGCTTGAAGTATACGCTTCGAGGACATTTAGAAAATGAAATTGCAATGGCATGTGTAAACTGAAAAGCGAGTTGCAAGAGATTCGAGTATTTCGAATTGTTTTTCGCTGATAATATGTATACAAAATTTGCATGCCACTAATTGCGTGTGTAAATGCATCGTTAGCTTCTCATATGTTTTATTAAGATTTATTTCTTGAAGTACGCATAAAAAGAACAGTTTCGTTAATTATAAAGCGTTTGATTATTAAAATAATTTTAATAAAAATAAATTTTAATCGTTTCCCCAAATATGGTGAACTCGGTAACTCTATTTTGTAAATAAAAGACAAATTCAAAATGGAGGCAAAATTCGAGAAGTATACAAATTGCTTGAAGTATACGCTTCGAGGACATTTTAAAAATTAAATTGCAATGGCATGTGTAAACTGAAAAGTGAGTGGCAAGGAATTTGAGCATTTCGAATTGGTTTTCGTTGATAATACGTATACAATATTTGCATGCCACTACTTGCATGTGTAAATGCAGCATAAAGCAAATTAGCTGTTTTTCATACGGAATTTTTAAGGAACAGCTGATATAAAAAAACCTTTTACATTTGTAAAACACATATAGTATACTTAAAGAAAATAAAAACGTAAAACTTGTTCAAGGCATCACATTGTATATGTCATATTGCCCGTCTGAAAAAATTAGTGTTGGTTAGGTTTTTGTTGAAAACATATGACGATTTGTGATCTTTTAATTTCTAGTTTTATGTAATTAATTAATATCAGTACGAATAATACGATGATGATTTTTTAACTTATACATAATTACATTTACCTTATTGTTTTACAGATCGATTGGAAAAACGTATTGAAGAGGTGTTTGATTTTGCAATGTCGTCATTCGAAAAGTTCCGGGATAATTCCTCATAATGTAACATAACATACATATGTTGTAACTACGACTATTTTTAAGTTTAATTTTTAAGTATTTATTTTTGTATATAATGCAACAGATTTAAAGAAATAAATTAACGAAACAATTAAATACATCTAATTATATGTGAATCGACGTAAAACAGGTGAAAATGCTGCAACGGTCGAATCTTCAAAAATTGTCGAAAAATGTTTCTTCTGTAACGTAAAGCCAGTCGCAAGGCGAATTCATTATTTATCATATGGTTAGTACCGAAGAGAATTGATATAATATCAAATACTTTTCTATCAGCAAACGTCAAATTTGATCGCAGAGAGAATTATATCACGTGTAGCCTTCAAAATTAGTATTACTGCCTGGCCCACATGTCACTCGACATCGGTCGCTCGCATAAATACATCTGAAACAAAAACAAATTTTAAAATGTTGTTTTTGGTATGCATGTATTTATACGAGCGATCGATGTCGAGTGACATAGTGGGCCAGGCAGTTATTGTAATATTATATCAAATATCACAATATTGTTTCGATAGTATAGAAAACCATATCATGATATGAACTGTCAAAAAACGTAAACAAAACGACATAATATTCAACTTTTGAAAAATTCCCGAAAAAAGTTTAATAAAAAATCATTAAATCATTAAAATATTTATAAAAAAAAATCTTTTATTGTTCTTTTTGTTGTTGGAATATATAAATTTGTTTAAGAAAAATACAACATTCAACGAAGTTTACTGCATGGTTGCTTAAAAATTGTGAAATATGATATTTGCAAAAATATTTGGAGCCATGCTAGATATGAGAGAAAATATAATTTGTTTTTCTCGTTAATCTGCTGACGTTCTCTCTCATATTATAACAGAGTTAATACCAGTTGTAGACACTATATGATGAAACAGAATACGTCCGCAACTTCAAGCAAAAACACTCTCAGAGAAAACAGGCACATAATTGAAACGACGGCTGCAACTTCACAAACTGTCATTTAATCTTCTTTTTTGTTAGGTAAAAAAAGCTTTTTCTTTTATTTTTATTTTTCCTCGCAGCAAAGCTTTTGAAGCTTTGGTTTTGTTTACAAAATGTATGAAATTTACTAAAAGTGTGGTAATATTGTTGAAAGCTTTTCTGCTTCAAAGTGAGAGCATAAGAAAAATCGCTGCCAAAATAAAATAGATTCTATTTTACGACCGCATTCTCTGGCGTTATTTTATGCCAAATTGTATGGAGGAAAACGTCATGCCCTAGTTCTGTTTCATCATTATGTTAGGACAACTAAAATTGCTACGTGTGATCTTTCACAAAACGAATTAAACTCATATATCAGAGATCTGCAGCAGGTCGTTACACTCGCGAGTCGACTTTTTACTGTTATTTTAGCACTCGAGTACTAAAACCACTCGCCCACACAGCGAGCCTAACGAATCAAAATGAATACAGTAATATTTTTACTTGCATATTTTTTGAGTAGATTTTATTTAGTGTGTGTTTTTTCTGTTTTGACACTCGAAACATGTTTGTATTCCAACTAAACGAGTGTATTGCTTCGAACAATTTGTAACATAATTTTTTGTGTGGTTTTTAATAGCAATGGCTACCAGATGTAAATGATTTATCATACTTTTGGCGGTTGTATTCTTAATAATTATTTCATTATTTATGTAATTCTTAAATATGTACCCATGCTAAATGAAATAGTAATGCTATTTAAAAATGTATGATTCTTTTTCATTTATACAGCAATGGCCTTATTCTTAACATTTTTTTTTTCAATTCGTTGCGAACTAAGTAGCAAGTTAAAGCTTGTATTTTATAAATGAATTATTGGGCTCTTATGAATTCGAAAATTTTGGTTGAATAAGCCCTTAAAACTCTTAGCTAAAAATTGAAAAAGACATGTGTGCAGGCATGAATGGCTAGGTGTGGTGGTCATTACTTGCGACAGTTTTTTGTTTTTGCGTACCTTCTAAATTTTGGCAGCACTTGTGGCGGAATAACAACACAAATTGCAGTAAAAGTTTACCGGTATTAAAAAGAGACTTGCAAAATTCACTCCATTTACATTCACCCAAACAGTGTTGTGATTAGTTTATATTATTTTAATAATATCTATGCGAAAAAGAGCAATGGGAGTATACACAATCATTCTGGCGAAACTACGTTAAGTATTAGAAATAAGACGAATGCTCAAAGTAAAAACGAATAAACTCTGAGAACTTAAACACAAGCTGTAAATGTGTAGATTCTACCAGTGATGGACATATAGTCAAACAATTGTTCATAAGCAGCGTGTTATATCTGTGATTTCAACAAAAACCCACCGAATTTTGAATATTTATTTTCATTTTTAAAACAACATTTTTATACCCTTCACAAAAATGTTAAGGGTATATATAAGTTTGTGATTCCGTTTGTAATTTCTACAGTTTTTTTTTTTGCGACCCTATAAAGTATATATATTCTGAATCAGAATTAATGGAAAAGTCGATTAAGCGATGTCCGTCTGTCCGTCTGTCCGTCTGTCCGCTGTTGAAATACCGTTTCTGAGAAAACCATTAGACTTAGAAACTTTTTTCTTTCACCATTCTTTTACCCCATCGATTCATGGGTTTGCTATTGAAATTCAGTAATATCGGTCCACGTATAGCTGAGATATATTCAAAATTCCGAAAAAAGCCATTTTTTTTTGCAGTTTTGTATGAAAATTTTTGAAAACAAAAGTTGTTCGTTTTGCTTCAAACTTCACACACTTATTAAGCATGGTGACTAAAAGGCAAAAAATTTTTTTTTTCAGATATCGGTCCATATATACCCGAGATATAGCCCAAATCGGATTTTTAATGAAAATGTCGCATAGGCGAAGCTAAATAACTTTTTTTTGCTCGAAAGCAGTTCTGGTAATAAAATTAGGTTACATAAATATGGAAAATGAAAATTTCCGATATCGGTCCATATATACCCGAGATATAGCCCAATCCGGGTTTTTCATGAAAATGTCGCGTAAGCGAACTTAAACAACTTTTTTGTGCTCAAAAGCAGTTCTGGTAATAAAATAGGGTCATATAAATATGAAAAATGAACATTTTCGATATCGGTCCATATATACCCGAGATATAGCCTAGACCGGGGTTTTCATGAAAATGCCGCGTAAGCGAACTTAAACAATTTTTTTGTGCTCAAAAGCAGTTCTGCTAATGAAATTAGGTTACATAAATATGAAAAATGAAAATTTTCGATATCGGTCCACATATACCCGAGATATAGCCCAAACCAGGTTTTTCATGAAAATGCCGCGTAAGCGAACTTAAACAACTTTTTTGTGCTCAAAAGCAGTTCTGGTAATGAAATTAGGTTACATATATATGAAAAATGAAAATTTCCGATATTGGTCCATATATACCCGAGATATAGCCTAGAACGGGTTTTTCATGAAAATGCCGCGTCAGCGAAATTAAACAACTTTTTTTGCTTAAAAGCGGTTCTGGTAACAAAATAAGGTTATATAAATATGAAAAATGAAAATTTCCGATATCGGTTCATATATACCGCAGATATAGCCTGGAAAGGGGTTTTCATGAAATTGCCGCGTAAGCGAACTTAAACAACTTTTTTTGCTTAAAAGTAGTTTTGGTAATAAAATAAGGTTGTATAAGTATGGAAAATGAAAATTTTCGATATCGGTCTATATATACCCGAGATATAGCCCAAACCGGGTTTTTCATGAAAATGTCGCGTAAGCGAACTTTAACAACTTTTTTTTGATTAAAAACAGTTCTGGTAATAAGATCAGTTTATATAAATATGGAAGATAAAAATTTCCGATATCGGTCCATATATACCCGAGATATAGCCTAAACCGGGGTTTTCATGAAAATGCCGCGTAAGCGAACTTAAACAATTTTTTCGCCTTAAAGCAGTTCTGGTAATTAAATAAGGTTATATAAATATGGAAAATGAAAATTTCCGATATCGGCCCATATATACCCGAGATATAGCGCAAACCGGGTTTTTCATGAAAATGTCGCGTAAGCGAACTTAAACAACTTTTTTTTGCTTAAAACAGTTCTGGTAATAAGATGAGGTTATATAAATATGGAAAATGAAAATTTCCGATATCGGTCCATATATACCAGAGATATAGCCTAAGCCGTGGTTTTCATGAAAATGCCGCGTAAGCGAACTTAAACAACTTTTTTCACCTTAAAGCAGTTCTGGTAATAAAATAAGGTTATATAAATATGGAAAATTAAAATTTCCGATATCGGTTCATATATACCCGATATATAGCTTAACAGGTTTTTTGATGAAAATGCCGAGTAAACAACTTTTTTGTGCTCAAAAGCAGTTCTGGTAATGAAATAAGGTTATACAAATATGGAAAAAGAAAAAATCCGATATCGGTCCATATATACTCGAGATATAGCCTGAACCGATTTTTCCAATAACATTTTTTTTTACTGAAAAGCAGTTCTTGTTATAAAAGAAGGTTACGAAAATAGAGAAAATTAAAATTTCTGATATCGGTCCATATATACCCGAGATATAGCCTAAATCGGGTTTTTCATGAAAATATCGCGTAAGCGAACTTAAACAATTTGTTGTGCTCAAAAGCAGTTCTGGTAATGATATAAGGTTATATAAATATGGAAAATTAAAATTTTCGATATCGGTCCATATATACCCGAGATATAGCCTGAACCAATTTTTCCAATAAAAAATTTTTTTTTTTTTTGCTGGAAAGCAATTCTCGTTATAAAAGAAGGTTACTAAAATAGAGAAAATAGAAAAATCCGATATCGGTTCAAATATAACCGAGCATATTTAGGTCACATTTTTAATATACTATACATATTCGTGACTATCGTGAAGGGTATTTTAGATTCGGCCCAGCCGAATATACTACACTCTTACTTGTTTATTATACAAATTATAATATTTTTATATTAAAATCACGATAATGAAATAGCCTTTTAAGCAACTATTACACAATCAAACTGTGTCTGGTAGCACCACCACGTGATGGAATGCCATCAAACTAGTTCAATAGCTAGAATTCGTGTTTGTCAAACTTGGCCTCTACTGCGATTCTGTTACTATTATTAAGACAATGTTGGCTTTACAATTAACACGATATTTTATCAAATTTATTATTCAGCAATACTATATAATTATATTCATTGTCGATACACAAAAATACAACTTCTTACCGACGTTAAAATTATATTGCAGGAGTAATTATTCATTTTTAAGCACGTTTTTTTATTAATTCAATCAAATTGTTTAGTTTCTAAATTATTCTTATTTTAATTACCTAATATCCATTACATCTGAATACTACTTGCTTGTACACATACAAATCCTATACTGTAACTATAATACTTGGTCTTGCTGTGCAGGAAATATAAATAAATAAATATACAATCGTTACTACAGGGGATAGAATATGTTGAAGAAATTTACGATTATTGTATCATTTAAAGTTACAGAATCGCACTACAAGCCGTCAAACTCTATTAACAGCAGTTCTATTAAACATAATGTAAATATCATTTGTGTTTTCGTAAGCGAACAGTCAATATTAGTTGGCTAGAGTGGGTGTCTTTAAAAGAATTTATTGAAATATACGAAAATTTGCCAGAATTGTAACAAATAAAAGATAAATTTTACCACAACCAATATGAAAACGTTTTGGAAAAATTTTATAGTTTTATTAGTAATTTATCAATAACCAAAACAGTGACGAACTAATATGAACTTCCATATCTGAGTTTGCATTTATTGTAATATTCGACAAAGCTGACTTGATCGTTTAATATAAAAACAAGCTCTAAAAGCATCAAATTTTATAAAACGAAATGTTTCTATTTCTTTCGATAATATGTATAACACTCGTACATCAAGATTGTTTTACGTTGTGCAGACAATGAGGTGCGTTTTCCACATTATATATCCGTTTTTTGATTGTGCTCTGTAAAATGGAAAGTAAAATTTTTTACTTGAATAAACGTTTTTCTTACATTAAAAGTGGAGTTGAATTTGATTTGGTGCCACCGAAATTTAAAAAGCGCACCAAAAATGTAAAAAAGCGCACCACGCACCGATTAAAGAATTTTTCAAACAAATAATTTTAAAAATCACCAAAAACGGTGCGAAACACACCGAGTTGACAACGCTGTTCATGAGCAACGCCTTCTTTTTCTTATGCTCTTTAGTTTACTTAAGGCCCAATCAAACTATTATATAGGGTGTTTTTTTAAGCTAGATAGAACTTTAAATTGTAAAAAGTAACACAAAAAATTAAATTTTGATGAAACATTTTTTTATTTGTTTCAGTATACTCTGACAAATCATCATGAATAGACTCACGCTTGAACAACGCTACGAAATTATCCAAATTTACTTTGAAAATCAGACCCGTTGTTTTATCGCAAAATTGTGTTCAGCGATGAGGCACATTTTTGGCTTAACGGGTTTGTTAATAAGCAAAATTGCCGCATATGGAGTGAGACCAATCCTCAAGAGACCCTACAGACTCCATTACATCCAAAAAAATGCACTGTTTGGTGCGGTTTTCATGCTGGTGGCATCATCGGACCTTATTTCTTCAAAAATGAGGCCGGAGCTCGCGTTACGGTCAATGGAGATCGTTACCGCACCATGATCAATGATTTTTTGTTTGAAAATATGGATGACATTGATCCGGAGGAGATGTGGTTTCAACAGGATGGCGCTACGTGCCATACGGCGAACGCAACCATCGACTTACTGAAATCAAAATTTGGCGATAAGTTGATTTCGAGAAATGGATCTGTCAATTGGCCTCCAAGGTCGTGTGATTTGACACCTCTCGATTATTTCCTGTGGGGCTACGTGAAGTCACTGGTTTATGCTGATAAACCAGCAACAATTGACGCCTTGGAGGCCAGCATTGTTCGTGTTGTTCGTGACATACGGCCAGCAGTGCTCGAAAAAGTGGCCCAAAATTGGACGTCCAGAATGCGCTTCGTCAAGAACAGCCGCGGTGCCCATATGCCCGAAATCATTTTCAAATGTTAATGTCACGTATTGATCTTTCGAATAAAAAAAAATTTTGATTACAATTTAATTTTTTGTGTTATTTTTTACAATTTCAAGTTCTATCGGGCTTAAAAAAACACCCTATACAAGTATAAATACTTTCAATCGATTTTGTGAGATAAAAGTCTAAACACATTTCTTGCGACTGTCAAAAAGTCTAACGTAAATCAGATTTTGCATTCACACCATCATACTTGATATGAACCAACATAGATGTGCCATCATAAAACTTTTCACGGCAGCAGGTGCGCTATTCGTCGTAGGCGATAGACGTGCCGGCATGTGAAATTCTTCAACTGTTAAAACAATAATTATGTATAAAACATTCAAATTCAATAGCACAAACATATTTTATGTCCTAAATATAGCATGAGCAAAATACATTTATAAATGACAGCTAAATTCCAAATTTCGAGCTTTTTTATAACGACAAAAAATACTATTAGTGACGGCATCGAAATAGCCGACTGCTCAATGTTTAATTAGCTGGTTTGCTAAAAAACACAACCCTGATCCAATGTAAAGTATTATCGTTTTGAAAAGTTTCAAAAAACAGCAAAGTCGTATGGGATGTCAAATTTTTATCGTATTATTTTTCGTATGTATGACGGAATACATTCAGACTATCAGACTTGCACGTATTATTTGAATTTTTGACAAGTACTAATACACAGTATGATAACACACCCACACTTTTCGCAATGGCAGCTCCGTGGCAGCAAAATTTGCATGCGAGTGAAAATTTGGCATTTGCATGCCAAGATGATAAACAATGTTACCCTATCAAGAACTTAACAAAAATTAATTGGATTATAGCAAAATAGAATTACAAATTTCAGCTTCTCATATGTTTTATTAAGATTTATTTCTTGAAATATGCAAAAAAAAAGAACAGTTTCGTTAATTATAAAGCATTAGATTATAAAAATAGTATATATAAAAATAAATTTTCATCGTTTCCCCAAATATATGTTCTTGTGATGAACTCGGTAACTCTATTTTGTAAATAGAAGACAAATTCAAAATGGAGACAAAATTCGGGAAGTAAACAAATTGTTTGAAGTATACGCTTCGAGGACATTTTAAAAATTAAATTGCAATGGCAAATGTAAACAGAAAAGCGATTAGCAAAAGATTCGAGCATTTCGAATTGTTTTTCATTGATAATACGTATACAAAATTTGCATGCCACTAGTAGCGTGTGTTAATGCAGCGTTAAGCTTAAACACATTCCAGACAGCAGGCTACCGACTACAAAAGCTCAAAATTAAAATACACTTGTTCTTATGAGAATGATTATTTTGAAAACAGCAACGCAACACGGCTGCAGGTTGTTGTCCATGCTGGCTTTGTTGTTGCAGTTCAATTAAACTAGTTTCTATTTTTGTTGGCTACAAAAGCTTTGTTAGGGATGTCAATATATCAAGCGAACACAAATAAATTAGTGCTTTCAAAAGAAATTTACAAATTTTATTCATAAAAAAGTTTAACAGCCAAGGCGAATTAATTATTAGGTGGATGCATCGGCGAATTCAGGCGAATTCGGTTAATATGGCGGCACCTTCGCAGTCAAGTTTTGTTTACCGGTTTAGGCGCCATTTAAATTTTTGTACATGTCTTTATCAACTACTTTTGACAGCGTAAGTGTGAATTCGCCTTTTTACACAAACAAAATACCTGTTGTTTTTTTTATTGTTGTTTTGTTGTAGCGAAGCGGCTACCTTGTTTTTATGTATCATGTTTAACAGCTTTAGAAATAATTTTTACATGCAGTCTACACCTAACTTGAAACGCAGTTAAAACATGATGTTAAAACTTGCTGTTTAAATATCTATCTGTTAAAGTCGGCGTACACGTAGTGATGTTAGAGTTGTAACTTTTCATAGTAAAACAATAAAAATGGCGAAAAACAACTACAAATAGCAGGCTGTTGTCAATTTAAGTTATAACAGAGTTTCCAAATGAAATGTTTTAACAACCAAGTTGTAACTTTAACCAAACTTTAACATGAGCGGTCCACATTTAACTTTAACTTGATGTTAGCGTTAAAGTTAGTGTTTTCAAGTCAGGTGGAGACCGCACTTTAGGACAAATACAACAAAACTGTATTCATAGAAGAATTTTATTTTTTTTTTTTTTTTAATGTTCTGTTAAGCAATTTTTAAGTTAACCGTTTTAAAAGCTGATTCCACCCATTATTAAAACAAGTTTCAGGCGATGTTTGTGTTTTTAGATGTTGTTTCTTTACACGAGTATATTATATAGCAAAAAGTCTTATTTAAATCTAAAAATTTGTTTATTCATCATATACTCGAATGCCCGTTTTTTGGTAAAAAGAATTAGCAAAAAGAGTTGTTATTTAAAATGTCGGATAATTTTAGTTCTGTGTGCTTATAAAAAAGAAATGTGGCCCAAGAGTAAAAGCAATCAATTTTATATCTTCTAGTCTGTATTGCATATTGTAATTGATCGAATTATAATTATTGTTATAATTGGAAAATAAAAATACTGCTTGCTGAAAGCCAGATTTGAACTTTATTAGCCAGAAAACAATTAACCATTTAGATATAAGAGAATAACTTCAAATTTAATTGTTAAATAACTAAAATACACATAAACAAATTTTCATACCTGCAAAACTCAACATGATAGTTTTCCGTGCATAAAAACTGATTTTTATAATCTGAAATTTCGTATAGAGTAGCGCACTGCGCTATATTTGCATTTTCCGTAAACCGAAAGAAAAATTCATGTTCTTACATGTATTGCAAATTATTACAGATGTTTGTTAGTGTTTTATATATTTCTTTCTGTTATTATAATATTATTGAAACAACAATAATTTTTGGATGCACACACGTCTTCTTTTATGTATGAAAGTGTATATTTCTAAAATGTTTAATAATAATTCTTGCCAAAAAATGATTTCCGTGTATTGGTTTATAAATTATGGAGTTATATTTAAATTACTTTAGTCTTTAAATAGTTCATTGCATTTTCTTGATTTTTTCTTACTCTTCACAACCTAGATGATAGCTTTAGAAACAGCTAAAAAAATTATAAGTGGACCATTGAAATGCAAAAAAACAGCTGTTTATATTTCAGAAGTTTTAATTGTCATTGTGGATTTTGATTGTGATTTGCAAATATATAATTTTTTAATATTTATATATATTATTACGTCGAATACTAAGTAGCTCGCACTATTTTAGCAATAGCTACTATAGAATTTTCTAAATTTCCCTCAGCCATTCTATATGCACAAAAGGAGATAAAGGAAACAATATCAACTGTTTATTATGTAGCTGCCGCCATCAATATAATTATGTAGCTGGCTACTGGCTACATTTGTAGCCAGCGGCATTTGTAGTCATGTGTTCGTGTAGCCTGCTGCCTCGAATGTGTTTAATGCGTTCAACAGACGTTGGCGAATGCGCATGTTAGCTAGATGTTTAGAGCTTTTATTCCAATTACAGCAGATAACATAAATGAAAACGCAAAATTATTTTAAAAAAAATGCGTTTGTATATGTCTTTTATGACATCAAACATTTAAAATGTATAGATAAAATGTTATTAGAATGTACTATGATATGTTCCATTCTAATATGAATAAATATAATAACTTATAAATACTTATGTGAAAAAAGTTTATCGGACTTTAAATTCATTTGTAGTAAACAGCGTAATAAATTGGTTCTACATCTTTGAAACATTTATAGCTCTTACGAAACTGTCATAACATCATTAACGTATGCGATTTAATTGTTCATATGAAAATTTTTGTATTAGTTTTGCTTATCACAGTACTTTAAATTACTCTCAAATTATCTCACTAACAAAAGTATAAAACAAATTTGTCCACTACTGGTGTTATTAAAATCCCAGATTATATTAGTTTTTCTTTTTTAAATTCACACAAATTTCTTGAAAAATCATGCAAAAAAATCTTCAGATTAAAATGGCGCGAAAAATTTTGTAAACAAAAGAAAAAAAATTTGACAGTCTCATTGGAAAAAACGCGAGAAGCAAAAAATAATCACCTGAGCTGTCAAGTTCACCTAGTAATGAATTCGCCTTGATTCACATCATCAAAAAAAAAGCACTCGTTGCTGTTCTCTGTTATATATGTAGATATATATGTATGTATAGTAGCTAATTCGCCTTAATGCAAGCAATTATTTTGTTTACGTTTTACAAGTTATACTCAAAGTATGTTTTCTAAAAAGATTTTTGTTTTATGGAAGTTCCTTTAATATATTATTTTATATATGAATACAAGTAGAGTTGAAAGGTAGATTACATTTCTCATAAGATGAATGTATAAATCATGATACATAATTAAATGAAATGAGGTTGCGAAGAACTATCCTTGTTGCAAGCGCGTTTTTATCAATAATTTTAATATATTTAATACACCATCACTACAATGAGTTTCCAAACACATTACACGCGTCTAGTGATGAACCGGTAGAAGAAAGTCTCATTATGTAAGTAAGAGTTTGAAAACATACTAGACTATGAAAACGCTCATCAAACTTTTTATAGTTCATCCATACCGATTTTTTACATAGCGGTAGTCGCATGTGGCCAAAGACTGCAAGAAACCTTAGTTATGATAAAGTCAGCACTACTTTTCAACAACTCAGAGGATAAACTTCATTTTTTAGTATTTGCCGAAGACCAACTGCAGTCAAGTTTCAATGAAAAACTAAATGACTGGCGATCACAGAGAAAAGATTTTAATTTTACATTGTATCCCTTACAATTTCCAGCAAATGGTGAATGGAAAACATTATTCAAACCGTGTGCAGCTCAAAGATTGTTTCTGCCGGTAAGGCATTAATAACATTTTGATTGCTTAATTATTTCTTAATAAATTATGCACTTTTTAGTCATTGTTGCAGTCTGTTGAATCAATATTGTACGTTGATACAGATATTTTGTTTTTATCTCCGGTAGGAGACGTTTGGAAGTATTTTAGACGTTTCAATGTCACTCAAATTGCAGCACTTACTTCAGAACATGAAGATCCTAATATCGGTTGGTACAACCGATTTGCTCGGCATCCGTACTATGGTCCATTAGGTGTTAATTCGGGGGTTATGTTAATGAACTTAAGCCGCATGCGAGAATTTAAGTGGGAAGAACACGTATTGCCTATATATAAGGAGTATAAGCTGCGAATAACTTGGGGAGACCAAGATATAATTAACATACTTTTTTATTATCATCCAGGTAAAAGTTAGTCTTTGATTGTTATACTTCGAAATGATGTGTGATTTTTATAGAAAAACTTTTTATAATGCCTTGTGAATACAATTACCGTCCTGATCATTGCATGTATATGAGTATATGCAACGCTTCCACGGAAGGCATTAAGGTCATGCATGGCAATCGTGGTTATTTTCATTCCAATAAACAACCACTGTTTAGAGCAGCATTTGAAGCTATTGAGAGCTTTCAGCTAGGTGGTAATCCATATGGCGACTTTCTGGTTCCTCTTCAAGAAGCCCTGCTGAATCCAGTCGTTACAAAATCGAACTGTGGTAAAGTAACAAACGAAGTCTTGCAACTGGCGAAAAAAATTTTCAAAAATGAGTATTATTATGATACGTAGCAGAACACCTGTAACAATAATTCAGTATACATTAGTCTAAGAGCTGATTTTTATAAGTATGACGCAATGGCGGCCAACAGTAAAATAATAAAACAGTTTTTCAAAAAGGTTTCAGCAATTAAGTCATTCGCTTTCAAAGCTATAAAAAATTATATTAAATTAAAAATGCAATTTTTTGTTTGCTTTCCAGCTGTCCATATTTTCACATTTCGAAGGACAAAAAACATCTCATGTATTACGTTGGTAGAAATTAGGAAATGTCAAAATTTTATCGCTTGTCTGAAAAAGCAGGTCTGTGTCTTTTAAGAAATATCTAGTTTGTAAAATTTGAATTCTTGATCCTATTTGCTTTGACCTTTATATAATTCAATATTTGCAAATAATTCGTTCTGCTCAAGGTCCTTTTTGTTTTTTTGAAATGTTTAATGTATTTTTCAATATTTCGTCTTCCTTGGGAAAACTTCTTCAGGAAAATTTGTTTTTTTGTGTGTAAATTCAATACAAAATTTGAATTGAATGAAAAATTTTTAACGTACAAAAATGCAATCAACAACAACAACAACATAAGTTCAAAAAATATTTGAAATGAAAAACAAATTTTTAACATACATATATACAAACAACATAATGAATTGAAAATAAATTTTAACATTCATAAATGCAATTAGCATGCATACAAACAACATACATAAATTCAAAAACTGCAATGAAATCAAATCTTAACATACATAAATATAAATTAACATACATTTTCACGAATAATTTAAAATACATCAGAAGATTTTTACATAATATTATAAACATAATTACAGATTTCTAAATCTGCCAATTTATTACAGAGTGTGAACCAGGAAATGAAAAACAACATTAAACATAATTAAAATCAAAATACTTAAACCTAATTACATATGTACATAAAAGGAAATATTTTAAATGTTAATTTCCTAATTTATTTTTATAAATTAAATGCCTATAAGTATGTGCTAAATTTTCGGTATCTTTCCTAAAATTCATTCTATTTTCTATTGGTGTATTTATTATCTGCAACATTTCTAGCATATATCGTTTTTTATAATTATTTTCAGTATTTAAAATTGAAATTCCTTGTGGTTAAAATCACAACAATGCAGTGATAAAGCTGTCTTCTGAGATGAATTAATATTCTTATAGTTCTGGTCTGTCTTGTGCCCTGCTATTCAAGTCTTTAATTTATTTTTTGTTGTTTCTACATAAATTTTTTTGCATTTTTTTTTTTTTTTTTTGAGCTGAACGAATTATTTGCAAATATCTAGTTTGTAAACAAAATTTTGACAATCTTGCGGAACAAAATACAGCTGTGCTTACACTTCTATCTGGTAAACTGCCTTGGAACCACCTTTTTTAGGTAGAAAGAAGACTACTCGATTTTTAAGTTACCCCCGTCTAGATTAGTCAGCTTTTACATTTGTACAGACGACGGGCAGACAGACGAAATTTGATGGTGCGGTAACGAAAATTTTCGGTGGGGGAGAGTGTGTAGTACACGACTCTCTGTACTAGACGTTTGTGGACATTCTTTGTTTCTCTTTTTAACTTTTCGTATTTCTTATGTTGTTGCTTCATATCATTATTCTCATATCAACATCAACTTCATATAAACACACTAGCTGTGCTTAAAAAAACAACAACAACAAAAGAAAAACGAAAAGTTTCTGTCTGTCTATTAATTTCTTAAATGTAAAAGGTATAGGCAAGACCAAAAGAGAATTGAAAAAATGTCTGCCCATCGTCTGTTCAAATGTAAAAGCAGACTTAGCAATAAACATTGTACTCTGTGCGGCTTTATCCTGTAACAAGGCGAATTAATTATTAGGTGGATGCATCGGCGAATTCAGGCGAATTCGGTTAATATGGCGGCACTTTCGTTGTCAAGTTTTGTTTACCTTTTTCGGCGCCATTTAAAATTTTTACATGTTCTTTATCAACTACTTTTGACAGCTTAAGTGTGAATTCGCCATTTTACACAAACAAAATACCTGTTGATTTTATTATTGTTGTATTGTTGTAGCGAAGCGGCTACCTTGTTTTTTGTATCATGATCCTGTAGTTGTAGAATAGCGATGCCCACCCATGGTATTTAACAGAGATCTGCAACCAGTGAATTTTTTCATAATTTAAGTCATGATACAAAAAGCAAGGTAGCCGCCAAGGCCAATTCATTATTAGGTGGATGCATCGGCGAATTCGGTTAACACTTCCGTTGTCAAGTTCATGACACAAAAAACCAAGGCGAATTAATTATTAGGTGGATGCATCGGCGAATTCGGTTAATATGGCGGCACTTTCTGTGTCAAGTTTTGTTTACCTTTTCGGCGCCATTTAAATTTTTGTACATGTTCTTTACCAACTACTTTTGACAGCTTAAGTGTGAATTCGCCGTTTTACACAAACAAAATACCTGTTGTTTGTCTTATTGTTGTATTGTTGTAGCGAAGCGGCTACCTTGTTTTTTGTATCATGCAAAAAACAAGGAAGCCGCTTCGCTACAACAATAAAAAAACAACAGGTATTTTGTTTGTATAAAAAGGCGAATTCACACTTTAGCTGTCAAAAGTAGTTGATAAAGAACATGTACAAAAATTTAAATGGTGCCGAAAAGGGTAAAAAAAAATTGACAGAGGAACTGCTGCCATATTAACCGAATTCGCCGATGCATACACCTAATAATGAATTCGCCTTGATCTAAGTACACTCGCTTAAAACAAGTGGCTGTGTGTTTGGCCCAAGGCGAATTCATTACCAGGTGAACTTAACAGCACAGGTGATTATTTTTTGCTTCTTGCGTTTTTTCCAATGAGACTGTCAAATTTTGTTTCTTTTATTTACAAACTTTTTCGCGCCATTTTAATCTGAAGGTTTTTTTGTATGAATTAGTGCAATTTCAAGAAATTTGTGTGAATTTAAAAGTGAAAAACTAATATAATCTGTGATTTTAATTACAAACAATTATAAAAGCTTATATTTAACGTTTATATAAAATTTTTTCTCTGCTGAGCAATCTTAGGCGAATTTAGATTATGACATTCACGATATGTTTTACAATAACAAAATACATAGTACTGAATTCGCCTTTCCGCTTGCATTCACCTGTATAAAGTCGCCTTGGTTTGGCCACCGCATACTATTTGCACAAGTATGTTTTCTACTCGTTAGAGCTTGTGTCTGTAAACTAGAGTGTATAACATGCCCACTCAAGTTTGTATGCGGTGGCTGCTTGACTTGGTTTCTTAATTATTTTTTCTACATTCGGCAATCGTATACGTACTTCTTTTTAACAACGAAAATAATATTTGTATGTAGGAATTGGCAGTCACACATTTATCTTACCCATGAGAGTGTGTGTTCAGTTTTATGTATTTATTCTGTGTACTCTGTGACTTTATGGTGCGGGATTGTGAATAAATGTCAAATAAAATTAGAGGGCGAGTTGAGTTGGTAAAGGCCCGATCAGTACAAGTATAAATACTTTCATTCGATTTTGTGAGATAAAAGTCTAAACACATTTCTTGCAACTCTCTAAAAGTCTAACGTAAATTAGATTTTGCATTTACACCCAAAGCGAATTCATTACTAGGTGAACTTGACAGCTCAGGTGATTATTTTTTGTTTCTCGCGTTTTTTCCAATGAGACTGTCAAATTTGTTTTCTTTTGTTTACACCCTTTTTCGCGCCATTTTACTCTGAAGATTTTTTTGCATGATTTAGTGCAGTTTCAAGAAATTTTTGTGAATTTAAAAGTGAAAATGTAATACAATCTGTGATTTTAATTACAAACAATTATAAAAGTTTTTATTTAACGTTTACATAAATGCAAACAATTAAGTTTTTTATTCGCTATTTTTAGCTTCTACCATTTATACCAATAAAAATTATAAATAGCTTGTTTTTTTATGTTTCCCAGCTATCTATATGTCGACATTTCATAGGAACTACCCTAATCATCAGTAGACTTTGGAAATTTTGACATATAGATAGCTGGGAAACATAAAAAAACAAGCTATTTATAATTTTTATTGGTTTACATCAAGGCGAATTAATTATTAGGTGGATGCATCGGCGAATTCAGGCGAATTCGATTAATATGGCGGCACTTTTGCTGTCAAGTTTTGTTTACCTTTTTCGGCGCCATTTAAATTTTTGTACATGTTCGCTATCAACTACTTTTGACAGCTTAAGTGTGAATTCGCCTTTTTACACAAACAAAATACCTGTTGTTTTTTTTATTGTTGTATTGTTGTAGCGAAGCGGCTACCTTGTTTTTTGTATCATGGGTTTACATAAATGTTTTTGCTGCTGAACAATCTTAGGCGAATTTAGATTTTGACATTCTCGATGTTTTACAATAACAAAATACACTGTACTGAATTCGCCTTCCCGCTTGCATTCACCGTCACACTTGATATAAACCAAAAAATTTGAGTAAAAAAGAAAACAGCTGTTCACATTTTTTTATTTATTCAGCAGAGAGATGTGCCAACATAAAACTTTAGAAGTGAGCTCTTCGTCGTAGGCGGTAGACGTGCCGGCGTTTGAAAATATTTAGCAGCTAATATAATAATTATGTAAAACAGATCCAAATTTAAAAGCACCAAAATATTTTATGTTCCACATATACCATGAGCAAATTTGTATACGACAGCTATATCCCAAATTACGAGCTTTCTTATAACGACAAAATATACTATCGGTGACGGCACGCCATCGGCTAATAAATAGTCGGCTAGTAAATCTTTTTACAGCTGGTTTCCTAAAAAACACAATCCTGATCCAATGAAAAGTATTATTGTTTTGAAAAAATTTCAAGAAACAAGAAGTCGTAAGGGATGGCAAATTTTTATCGTATTATTTTTCGTATGTATGACGGATTACATTCAGACCACAGATTCTGTGATTCAGACTATCAGACTTGCACGCAAGGCGAATTAATTATTAGGTGGATGCATCGGCGAATTCGATTAATATGGCGGCACTTTTTTTGTCAAGTTTTGTTCATGATACAAAAAACAAGGTAACCGCTTCGCTACAACAATACAACAATAAAAAAACAACAGGTATTTTGTTTGTGTAAAAAGGCGAATTCACACTTAAGCTGCCAAAAGTAGTTGATAACGAACATGTAAAAAATTTAAATGGCGCCGAAAAAGGTAAACAAAACTTGACAGCGAAAGTTCCGCCATATTAATCGAATTCGCCTGAATTCGCCGATGCATCCACCTAATAATGAATTCGCCTTGGTTTTGTTTACCTTTTTCAGCGCCATTTAAATTTCTGTACATGCTCGTTATCAACTACTTTTGACAGCGTAAGTGTGAATTCGCCTTTTTACACAAACAAAATACCTGTTGTTTTTTTTATTGTTGTATTGTTGTAGCGAAGCGGCTACCTTGTTTTTTGTATCATGCTTGCACGTATTATTTGAATTTTTGACGAGTATTAATACACAGTATAATAGTCTGAACTGGGCTTAATTTGTTTTGCGTTTAGTGTTGGTAAACGATTAAATTTTTATAGCACTTAAGAATTTCCAACAACTGGTCGTTGTTTTCGCCGTATGAGAGCCAGGCGAATTTATACGAATTTAATCAATTCGCCTTGAGTAATAATTAGGAATTTAAAAATTGGGAAAGAAGAGGAAATTGAATTAGGAAACCAGTGCCTCGTTTCTGTATTACTCGCATCGAGAAATTTCTCACAAGAAACAACGGAATTGACAGAGAAACTATGCGAATAGAAACAACAAATGGAGTTTCTCACACAAATGTTTCTGTATCTTTGAGAAGCGAGAAATATCTGTCAAAATAGCTTTTTTGACGTAATTCATTGGAAGCTTGTGAGTAAACCTGTTTCTGTATTAAAATTTTGTGAGAAGTTTCTCGCTAGAGTTGTCAAAACTTTTCACAAATAAAAGAGTTGCGGAAATTATAAATTTAAAAAATATATAATTGACATAATGAATGCAAAAAGTGTAGAAAAGGTAAAGTTTTTAAATATTTATACACATATTGTCGTATTCATAAAAAATAATTTGCAATTAGTAAAAGTTTACTTGACATACATATTTTTATACAAAACTTGTAAATTAAACCTTTGTTATGTGTAAATTATTTATTATGAATACGGCAGATATTGAATGTAGCTCATTATTCATTTCTTCCTTTTATTTTAGAAAATTGGAAGAATTTCCACGGAGATATAATATAATAAATATATAAAAATTATGAATTAAATTTTTTTGGTTTTTTCTTTATTTCTTAATATTTATGTACATACATACAGTATGATAAATTAAAAATTTAATGGCAAAATCTTAATTTTAGCCTGTCTCGAATGCGAGAAGCTTCCCTCATCGGTTCAGGAACTAAAAAAGGGTCGGTTGCAGCCCTTAATCTCTGGCTGTAAATGCGCAACATGTTCCGCCGGTCATATTGGTCAGCAACCATCACCGCAAAACTATACCTTATTGAAAGTTTTTATGAAATTTATTTATGATTTGAATGTGTTTTTATTTATGTACACGTGTTATTGATTGACACAATTTTATTTTAGATATTTATAACACTAAATTCAATTGTTTTATTCACTGCTAAACTTAAATTTTCTTTTTGTTTGATAAATTGTTCCTATATTCGTCTTCTTATTTGTTTACTTTTTGCATTTTAACAGCTGCTTAATGGAAATATTCCAATAAAGACGTAACTAGTATTGCCTCTTTTCGATTTAAGATACAGAAACGCTGTTTTTCTCGATAGTCGAGAAACGATGGAATTTTATGTTTCGTAGTTTTCGATGCGAGAAACTTTTCACTAATCTTACAGAAACGAGGCACAGATATGAAGTTTAGGAAACGGAATAAAGCTCTTAATATCAGTGTTGGCATATGTATTTTATCGTATTATTGTTTTATCGCATATCCAGGAAGGATGAAATATAACGGCCGATCAGAATTGAGGAGGCGATAGGTTAACAAAATAAGAGAAAATTAAGCAGTTAAATAGTAAGTTCATGGTCAGCAAACTCCGTAGCGGTTTTAATGTGGTGTAATGGTGTTGTTAGAATCAAATAAGAAATCGGTGGTATAAAATATATTGTAGCGGAAACTTAAGATGAGCCATAGATAATCTGTTGAAGGTGAAAGTTTAAGTTGGAGATTGTATTTCATGAAAAAAATAAGAAGCGGTGAAATTGAAAATAAAGGTATTTAAAAAAATATAAAATAATAAATCTGGAGATTATTTGATACTGAAAAAAATTAAAACTGATTGGCCCAAACGACCAAATTCCCAAAGAGGAGAAGTAAAAGGGCATGGAAAAGCGATAATTCTAACGAAAATAGGAGAAGGAAAAAAAATCTTAAGTCAGACAATAGAGTTAAAACTAAGACGAGTTATTGTTATTGAATGGTTTTCTTTTGGGGTGCTGTAATGATGTGATTGAGCAGCTGGCTATTAACCCAAAAACTAAATCAGTCCAAGCACGTAAGGACATAAAAGGGATTAGCCAGGTAAGGGGTTTATGATTAAATTTTTTTAATTAGCGCTGGAGACGGAAAACGGGTAGAATTAGAAAGAAGCCCGGTAAAAATCTCAAAACTCAAATCTGTGGCTAGGAGTTGTACAAGAGCAACAAGTACTCCGAAAAAGTCAAAATTTATATGTATATACGTTTGTGTTTGTTCTGTGTTATGTTTTAGTGTGATAAAATGTGTAATTGTTAGGAAAAATTTAATAAGGTAAAGTTTCTCGACAGATACATGTGTTTGAAAACTAAAACCTAGTAATAGATAACTGTCATTAGAATTTCGTGATTATAAAGTTTAAGCGGCGCGTACGGGTAGTAGAGAAAAAGAATTATCACAACCATATTAGTGAAAATTATTGATTGGTCTATATCAGCGAGCTGCTTTATGTTAGACAGAAAATTAGTTTGCTTACTAAATCGTGATATAGATAAAAATATTAAGTCTTGGGTTTTATAGAACAAAAATACCAAGAAACCTAGTAATAAAAAAAAGAGGACAAAAAGTACATATAGCTGATGCAGAAGAAGTATAGGTTAAAAAAAAATAGTATTTTTTATATTTAAAAATATTTTCTTTTGGCAAATAAAATTGTTAGATTGTTAGTTTTTTTTATTATTTATTTTATTTTTTATTTAATCTACATATAATTTATTTCATATTTGTTTTTAATAGATACGTATTTATAAGGATATATATATGTTAAATAAATAAGAATTGTTAAAAAATAATGCGTTGCATAATGTTGTGCTAAATTGGTGAAGATACAGGTGGTGATGGAGTGGTAAGCAAAGTGAAGCTGACAGTGTTGTGGGTCACACATAAAAATTTACATTTATGGAGATAGTTTGCGACATGGTTGGGATGGTAGTGCAGTGTGGTTTCTCTTTTGTTGCTGGTTGGTGTTTTTTTTTTTTTTTTTTTGGCGAGTTGTATTTCCTTTTCATTTATTTTTGTGTTCAGATACTCGGCTGGTGGGAAGGGTTGGAACCTCCTGAGGACAGTTAGAGGTAGCTGGAAACCCCGCCAGTACAACCAATCTGTAACCGAGTAAAGCTCCCAATTTCAATATTTTGTTTAATTGTTTCATTGAATGATCCAAATAATCACGGCCAGTTTCTTACACCTTCTCTAGCAAACAACAATGAAAAAATCGTACAAGTTTGCTAAGGATTTTTTGACCTTAATATATTCAAAAGTGGGAACATTTAAAGACATTTGATTATTATTACAGTTTAAACATTTTTTCCCCCTCATTTTTATACTCTCAAAAAAAATGGTAATTTTTCGAATTTTGTGTAATATTGAGTGATTATAATGGTTTTTCACTTTTAAATTCATTGAGGATATTGATGTGTCAATTAACGATTTTTCTGAAAACCTCAAATTGGCCGTACAGCATGCTACCACTAGTCATATAAGATCCAGAAATGAGAACAATAGAACTTATTCGTCTGAAATTGAGCAACTTCTATAAGAAAAAAGAAGTTAGAAGAGCGTGGCGCACTCGCAGGTCTCCCCAGCTTAAAACTAGGCTACGAGAATTCGTAACTCGACTAAGAAATCTGCTTGAAGTCCAGAGAATATCTTCCCTTAAAACATATTTGGAAAGCCTGGATGGTACTCCGCAATCTGACTATTCTCTGTGGAAAACGACAAAAGGTCTGAAAAGACCCGTAATAGGTAAGTCACCTTTGCGAACTTCAACTGGCGACTAGGCACGAAGCGATTCTGAAAAGGGGATGGTGTATGCTAATTATTTGAGAAATGTTTTTACGACAAATGATTCAGCGGATGCTGCAGCAGAGTTTCCGCCATATGCTGTTAGACAGCCTGTGTCTTTGAAACTTAACTTTCATGATGTCGAAAACGTTATCAATAATATAAACCACAGGAAAGCTCCAGGTATTGAACAAATTACTGGTAAAATGCTTGAACAGTTGCCTTGTGTAGCTAGAAGAGTACTACTTTTTATTTTTAACGCTATTTTATGCCTTGAGTATTATCTTGCAGAGTAGAAGGTCTCTATGATTACTATGATACCCAAGCCAGGAAAACTGTTCGAAAAATTGTTAATGACGAAGTTGTCTCCAATACTTAATGATGTGGGATGTATCCCTGATCATCAATTTGGCTTTCGGGCTAAACATAACACCATAGAACAAACACATAGACTAGTCAATGTCATAAGACAGACTTTTGAAGACAAAAAGTATTGTTCAGCTCTATTCATCGACATTTCCCAAGCTTTTGATAAAGTGTGGCACGACGGACTGATGCACAAAATAAAGTTGAACTTGCCTGCAAACACTCACAAGCTCTCACTCACAGTCAATTGGAGCAGGAGTTCCCTAAGGTAGCATTCTAGGACCCACTCTATATTTGATTTACGCATCTGACATGCCAACGAAATCCGGAATCCATACTTCAACTTTTGCAGATGACACAGCTTTTTGCTTTTGAGAACCGTCAAGAAGCTTCACGAAATTTGCAGCAGTATATTTCAATATTAGAGAAATGGTTGAAACTTTGGAAAATAAAAGTTAATGAACAAAAATGTACTCACGTTACATTCACATTGCGTAAGCAAACATGTTCGGGTATCCAAATTAACAATACACCTATTCCACAGCATAGTGAAGTTAAATACCTTGGTATTTACCTCGACCGTAGGCTAACGTGGAAGCCTCACATTGATGCGAAAGTCACTCAGTTGCAATTAAAAGCAGCGCAACTAAATTAGCTTATGGGCAGAAATTCGACATTGAAGTTGGATTGCAAACTTTTGTTATATAACGCAATTTTAAAGCCTATATGGTGCTACGGAGTTCAATTATAGGGAACCGCCAAACTCTTCGTACGATTACTGCAGCTCCATGGTACGTAAGAAACTCACGAACTCACCGGGATCTGAGTGTTCCGCTGGTAAAAGACGAGTTTTCTAAGTATGCGACAAGGTATATCAGTAAACTGGAACTTCACCCAAATCCACTTGCACGTAACATACTTAATTTTGGCGATCACTCTCGGTTGAGAAGAAGGTATACCCTTGCCATCATCAGAACGTTAAATAGGTGATTCTACCGATATTATTCGCGCAAAATAAAACTTTTTTGTCTAGCTGTGGCTGCACTTAAATAACTTTTATATTTAGTATTAAGATTTGAATACTTATTGTTAGTTCATATTTTGAAGCTTCAATAAATAAATGAATGAAAAAAAAAGTGAATTCGCCTTTTTACACAAACATAATACCTGTTGTTTTTTTGTACCCTTCAAAAAAATGTAAAGGGTATATAACGAGTGATTTTTTTGCTATTATCTTTTTGGCAACACTAGTTTTGACAGCTCACGCACGTTTTGTATCTTGTGTCACTGTCAAACATCTTCAGTTTGGTCTATAATTTAATCATGAATCGTCTTACAAACGAACAACGCTTGCAAATTATTGAATTTTATTACCAAAATGCGTGCTCTGTTAAGAAAGTTCATCGCGCGCTTCTTCCATTTTATGGTCAGTTTAATCGACCTACTGAGGCTTCTATTCGGGCTATTGTAAAAAAATTTCGCACCAAATTTACATTGCTGGACATTAAACCACCAACACGCTTACGTAGAGTGCGAACTGAAGAAAATATCGCAGCCGTATCGGCCAGTGTTGGTGATGACCGTGAATTATCGATTCGGCGCCGTTCGCAGCAATTGGGCCTCTGTTACTCCACTACGTGGAAAATTTTGCGGAAGGATTTGGGTGTGAAGTCTTATAAGATACAGCTGGTGCAAGAATTGAAGCCAAACGACCTACCACAACGCCAAATTTTTGGTGAATGGGCTCTTGAAAAGTTAGATGAAGATCCACTTTTTTATCGAAGAATTGTGTTCAGCGACAAGGCTCATTTCTGGTTGAATGGATACGTGAACAAGCAAAACTGCCGTATTTGGAGTGAAGAGCAGCCAGAAGCATTGCAAGAGCTACCAATGCATCCACAAAAAACAACCGTTTGGTGCGGATTATGGGCTGGCGGCATCATTGGGCCGTATTTCTTCAAAGATGATGCGAATCACAACGTTACTGTGAATGATGAGCGCTACCGTGCGATGATAACAAACTTTTTTTTGCCCAAAATGGAAGAGCTTGACTTGCATGACATGTGGTTTCAACAAGACGGTGCCACATGCCACACAGCACGCGAAACAATGGACCAATTGAGAGGCGAGTTCGGTGAACAATTTATTTCACGCTTGGGACCAGTCAATTGGCCGCCCAGATCGTGCGATTTAACGCCTCTAGACTATTTTTTGTGGGGCTATGTTAAGGCTAATGTCTATAGCGACAAGCCCGCTTCGATTGACGCACTGGAAGCCAACATTGCCAGCATTATTCGTGAGATACCGGCCGAAATGTTGGAAAGAGTATGCCAAAATTGGACTAAGCGGACATTTGCATGAAATAATTTTCAAACATTAAATTATATCGACCCAACTATCGATCCAAATAAATATTTCATGCATTTTTCTGAATTTTATGTTTTTTTTCAATTTTCGATAGTTCTTATAAAATCACCCATTATAAGTTTGTGATTTCTACAATTTTTATTTGCGAACCTATAGAGTATACATATATATTCTGAATCAGAATTAATGGAGAAGTCGATTAAGCGATGTTCATCTGTTCGCCGTTGAAATACCGTTTCTGAGAAAACCTTTAGACTTAGAAATTTTTTTCTTTCACAATTCTTTTATCCCATCAATTCATGGGTTTGCTATTGAAATTCAGTAATATCGGTTTACGTATAGTTGAGATATCAATCAATTTTTTGCAATTTTGTATGAAAATTTTTGATACAAACTTCAGCGTTATCAACTCGGTGCGTTTCGAACCGCTTTTGGTGCTTTTTAAAATTATTTGTGCGGAAAATTCTTTAGTTGGTGCGTGGTGCGCTTTATTTACATTTTCGGTGCGCTTTTTAAATTTCGGTGGCACCAAAGCAAATTCAACTCAACTTATTGCTTTAATACAAGAAAAAAGTTTATTCAAGTGCCCAAAATTTTTACGTTTCATTTTGCAGAACACAACCAGAACACGGAGTTATAAAATGATGAACGCACCTTATTATATGCATAGCGTAAGACAATTTTGCTGTATTATACATATTCTCGAAAGAATAAGAAACATTTTGTTTTATAAAATTTGTTGCTTTTAGAGCGTGTTTTGATATTAAACGATCAAGCCTGGTTTGTCAAATATTGCAATAAATGCAAACACAGATGTGGACGTTCGTATTTACGATAGCGCGTGAATTCATCACTGTTAATGTAGTAATTGACAAATTGCTTAATTATTAATAAAATTATAAATTTTTTGCCAAACGTTTGCATTTTTTTTTTTTTGCTCTTTTTCACCGTTGTCCATATTGTCTGCATATATATGTCCATTATTAACTTCGTATGAATCCAGAATGCACCGGAATAGGTAGCAAGATGTGTACATGTGTTTTTTTTTTTTTCTCCTTTTTTACCGTTGTCCGTGTTTTCTCTATATATGTTCATTATTAATTTATTTTCAATGCATTTCATTACCTTGCAGTATGGAAAGTGTTCGACTAAATTTTGATAATCTGAGGAGTGTCGAAGGTATATACACTGGGCACTGATCAGTTTTAACTAATTTAATTCCAACATTCTAAATGCTGTAATAGAGTTTCCTTTGTTCTTTCATGTTGTTATTGTTGAAGTTAAACCTCGACAAATACTACTCCCACTTTCCGTCTCATCATAACCTATTTTCCTAGTTCCAGTACAATGCACTGCATATGTAGGGGTCATCCCCTGAGTACTGGTCCTAGATAAAAAAAAAAATAATAAATATTGATTATGGTAAACTTCATCTTTTATTTGTTATAATCATGCAAAATTTTCGTATTTATCAAAAATTCTTTTAAAGACACCAACGCTAGCCAACTAATTTTGACTGTTCCCTTACGTAAACATAAATGAAATTTACATTGTGTTTGGTAAAATTTGTATTAATAGAGTTTGATTGGCTTGTTGTGCGATTCTGTAACTTTCAATGATCCGATAATCGTAAATTTCTTCGACACACTTTATCCCCAGCGGCAACGATTGTATGCTCCTGCAATATACATAGTTTTAACGACGGTAAGCAATTGTATATTTGTGTTCCAGATAATAGGCAGTAAAACATCTGATTTCGATCGACAGCGAATATAATTAAATAATATTGTTGAATAATAAATTGATAAAATAATCGTTATAATTATTGTAAAGATAACATTGTCTTAATAATATCAACAGAATCGCACTAGATGCCAAGTTGGACCAAGTTTCATTATCGTGTTTTTAATATACAGGCCTGTTCTGAAAACGGCGTGTTTTCAAATCACGAACCGTTTTGAAAGCACGCAGACAATTTGAAGCTGTTCTGCAAATCACGTGATTTTACGGTTTTCGACGTGCTTTTAATTTGTCGAAAGCACGAAAAAACAGCTATTTTTACATTTTTGTTTTGTTTATAGTTTTATATTCTTAACCAGAATAAAAAGTGAATATTAAGTAAAAAAATAAACCAGCTGTTTAAAGAAAAAATGTAAATCACTACTATTG
This sequence comes from Thecocarcelia acutangulata, assembly GCA_914767995.1. Taxonomy (NCBI): domain Eukaryota; kingdom Metazoa; phylum Arthropoda; class Insecta; order Diptera; family Tachinidae; genus Thecocarcelia; species Thecocarcelia acutangulata. The sequence continues at coordinate 58,211,831 of OU612094.1, read as the reverse complement.
GTAAACACAGCAAAACAATTTCTCAAAAAACAAGCAGTATCAATGATTTTATTAATATTTATGTTTCTGTAAATTTGTATTGAAAAACACAGAGAAAATAACCAAGTGATATCAAAAAGCCAACCATTTAGCTAACTGGTTTAAAATCACGTGATTTGAATATTTTCTGTGTGCAGAACACCTTTTGTGTGATTTGAAATCACTTTGACAAAAAGTGATTTTCAGAACAGCCCTGATAAAAATATTATTTTTTATAATACAAAATGAGTTTTTAAAAATTAAAAGAAAAGTTCAAATTTCGGTGCGTTTTTGTTGAAATAACGCGCTTTTTTTCCTATTTTGGTGCGTTTTGAAATTTCAAAGTTAACAACGCTGACAAATATTGTTTGTTTTGCTTCAAACTTCACACACTTATTAAGCATGGTGACTAAAAAGGCAAAAAAAAATTTCAGATATCGGTCCATATATAGCCCAAATCGGGTTTTTAATGAAAATATCGCATAAGTGAAGTTAAACAACTTTTTTTTGCTTAAAAGCAGTTCTGGTAATAAAATAGGGTTAAATAAATGTGGAAAATGAAAATTTCCGATATCGGGTTTTTCATGAAAATGTCGCGTAAGCGAACTTCAACAAGTTTTTTGCTTAAAAGCAGTTCTGGTAATACTATAAGGCTATATAAATATGGAAAATGAAAATTTCCGATATCGGTCCATATATACCCGAGATATAGCCTAAACCGGTTTTTTCATGAAAATGTCGCGTAATTGAACTTTTACAACTTTTTTTGCTTAAAAGCAGTTTTGGTAATAAAATAAGGTTATATAAATATGGAAAATGAAAATTTCCGATATCAGTCCATGTATACCCGAGATATAGCCTGAACCCATTTTTCCATTAAAATTTATTTTTTTTTTCTGAAAACCAATTCTCGTAATAAAACACAGCAAATAGAAAATTCCGATATTGGTTTATAACCGAGATATAGCTTAAACAAACTTTTCCATGAAAATATCCTTGAAAGATTTTTTTTTTTTTTTTTTTTTTTTGGAATGATTACAAGGCAAAAATATATTTTCCCCGATATCGGTCCGTATATATCCGAGCATATTTGGTTCAAATTTGTAATATATACTATACATATACGTGACTATCGTGAAGGGTATTTTAGACTCGGCCCAGCTGAATATACTACACTCTTACTTGTTATTGTTGTAGCGAAGCGGCTACCTTGTTTTTTGTATCATGGAGGGATCGAAACAGAGTTATATTCGCATCCTGAAAACAAGCACTCGTAGCAGTTCTCTGTCATTTATGTAGATATACACAAGGCGAATTAATGCTTATAATTAATAAAATTAGTTCGCCTTGGATATACACGTATGCACCAAGGCGAATTAATTCGCCTTTGTATGCACCACGTACGTATAGTAGCTAATTCGCCTTTATGTTAGCGGTTATTTTGTTTACTTTTTGCAAGTTACTATAAGTTATACTACATAATTAATTGAAATGAGGTTGCAAAGAACTACGCTTGTTGCAAGCGCGTTTTTGTCAATATTTTTAATATATTTAATACACCATCTCTACAGTGAGTTTCCAAAAATATCACACGCATCTAGTGATGATACAGTAGAAGAAAGTGTCATTAAGTAAGTAAATAAAGTTGGAAAACGTACTATACTATGGAAAGTCTCATCAAACATTTTATAGTTCATCCATACCGGTTTTTTACATAGTGATAGTCGCATGTGGCCAAAGTCTTCAAGAGGCCTTAGTTACGATAAAGTCAGCCCTACTTTTCAACAACTCGGAGGATAAACTTCATTTTTTAGTATATACCGAAGACCAACTGCAGTCTAATTTCAATGAAAAACTAAATGCGTGGCGATCACAAAGAAAAGATTTTAATTTTACTTTGTATTCCGTACAATTTCCAGCAAATGGTGAATGGGAAACATTATTTAAGCCGTGTGCTTCTCAAAGATTGTTTCTGCCGGTAAGGCATTAATTACCTCTTGATTGCTTAATTATTTCTTAATAAATTTATGTACGTTTTAGTCATTGTTGCAGTCTGTTGAATCAATATTGTACGTTGATGCTGATAGTTTATTTTTAGCTCCGGTAGGAGACATTTGGAAAAACTTCAGACGTTTCAATGTCACTCAAATTGCAGCACTTACTTCAGAAAATGAAGATCCTAATACCGGTTGGTACAATCGATTTGCGCGTCATCCGTACTATGGTCCATTAGGTGTTAATTCGGGAGTTATGTTGATGAACTTAAGCCGCATGCGAGAATTTAAGTGGGAAGAACACGTATTGCATATATATAAGGAGTATAAGCAGCAAATAACTTATGGAGATCAGGATATAATTAACATACTTTTTCATTATCATCCAGGTAATACTTAATCTTTGATTATTATACTTCGAAATGATGTGTGGTTTTTATAGAAAAACTTTTTATTATGCCTCGTGAATACAATTACCGTCCTGATTACTGCATGTATATGAGTATATACAACGCTTCCACGGAAGGCATTAAGGTCATGCATGGCAATCGTGGTTATTTTCATTCCAATAACGAGCCACTATTTAGAGCAGTATTCGAAGCTATTGAGAGCTTTCAGCTGGGTGGTAATCCATATGGCGATTTTCTGGTACCTCTTCAAGAAGCCCTGCTAAATCCAGTCGTTACAAAATCGAACTGTAGTAGAGTAACAAACGAAGTTTTGCAAATGGCGAAAAAAATTTTCAAAAATGATACGTAGCAGAACACCTGTAACAATAATTCAGTATACATTAGTCTAAGAGCTGATTTTTATAACTATGACGCAATGACGGCCAACAGTAAAATAATTATACAATTTTACAGAAAGGTTTCAGTAAATAATTTATTCGCTTTCAAAGCTATAAAAAATTATATTAAATTAAAAATGCACTCTTTTGGGTGCTTTCCAGCTCTATTATAATTATTTCATAATTTATTCAATTCTATTTATTTCTTTTCTTTTAACAGCTTTGTTTTTTATTTGCTAAAATTTTATGTCGTCAAATATAATATTTTTTCACACAGCTAAAACATGAAATTTCTTTACCACAGACAAATTATTTTTCACCACAGTACCATGGTACAATAATATACAGGTAGTGTCGAAACGGTGGTCGACATTTATTTTTCTGTGATGATAACTATCAAAAGTTGTTTATATTCTGCACACATACACACACATTTTTTATTATTGTTTACAAATTGAAAAAGTTTTTGAAAAAAAAATGTTCCAATATTTTTCAAACACAACAGATAGCTTTTTCTAGATTTTTATTTATATATTTAACTTATTGCACGAGTTTTAAATGCAAAAACTTCTTGAAAAATTATTTGTAAAATAACAACACGAAGAAAAATATACGTTTGATTTTTTTTGTTTGTTTGTTTTCTTCGACAGTTATCAACACAAAGCTTGTTATAGTTCCGATTTTACCTGTTATATTATTGTACCATGCATAGTACTGCTACATGGTAAACTGCCTTGAAATCACCTTTTTTACGAAAAAGAAGACTACTCGATTTTTAAGTTAATGAAAAATATTGGTAGGCCCAGTTTTTAACTTCATATTTAAATTCCATTTATCTTTAAGTTCTATTTAAACACAAAATTGAGTTTTTCAGCACTTATTTGATTGCAACGTAAATAACCAAAGTTGGGCATTTAAATTCAATTTAAGTTGAAACAGTTATCATATGGTTTTGACGTTTGTTTACTTTTTTATTACAATTTCTGCACAAGTAAAAAAGGCTAAACAAAAAGAGACCTTCTTTATACTCGCTATCAAGACAGCTTTATACAGGTAGTGGCAGAATTACAATAAATACAACACCAACAAACATCAACATGTATTTTGTTGGTAGAATTTACGAATAGTTGTAAAAATTTTGACAACTATTCGTAAATTCTACCAACAAAATACATGTTGATGTTTGTTGGAGTTGTATTTATTGTAATTCTGCCACTACAAGTATAAAGCTGCCTTGCTCGCTATTTCTATTTCTATGTAACTATACAGTTGCAAAGTAAATTTGCAAAGTATAGGATGCACAGCATGGGCGGGGTGACGGAGACCATATGCCCAAGATGGTATTAACAGTACGTTTGTAGCGTCGCTGTGACTAACTATAACGACCTATGCCTTCACATAGGAAGTTTTCACGTGGTTAACAATGAATAACATCTAAAAAAACTGTAAACCAATACAGTTAGTTGAGGCAAACCGTTAACCAGTGCGAGTGAGACGCAAAACTCTCGAAGACCAAACAACAAAAACAACAAGCTTGATCGTACTTAAGAAATAATTACGATGACGCGAGAGCTGTTCTTCAGCCCAGAGCTGCTTTACGACTGCCTTGTTCGCTATATATTTTTTTTTACATACCTATAAAAGTAAATCGCTCCTTTATTGCAACATAGTCATGTCTCAAAAAAGCTCGTTTCGAGAAAAACGCATTTAAAATTTTTAATATCCATACAAGTCTTAGCAAATTTTTTGAGGAATTATCTCCTAAAGGAAACAGTTTAAAAGCAATTTGAATACATTTCGGGCACAATATAAATGGTAGTACTGTTAACAATTCTACATCCTTAACTCGAAAAGCTCATTTTTTGAGATATGACTATGTTGCAATAAAGGAGCAAAATGTCGACAATTTTATTCAAATGATTTCAAGTCTCAGTTTACATTGTGCAACTTTTGCCGCTACGATTCTTACTTAAAGGCCTTAAAGAAGCAGAAACGAAACAGCTGATTCAGAAGAGAAAAGAACGTACAAACTAATTCTGCCTCAAGGTTATTCATTGTTAACCACGTGAAAACTTCCTATGTGAAGGCATAGGTCGTTATAGTTAGTCACAGCGACGCTACAAACGTACTGTTAATACCATCTTGGGCATATGGTCTCCGTCACCTCGCCCATGCTGTGCATCCTATACTTTGCAACTGTATAGTTACATAGTTAGAAATAGAAATAGCGAGCAAGGCAGCTTTATACATGTAGTGACAGAATTACAATAAATACAACTCCAACAAACATCAACATGTATTTTGTTGGTAGAATTTACGAATAGTTGTCAAAATTTTTACAACTATTCGTAAATTCTACCAACAAAATACATGTTGATGTTTGTTGGTGTTGTATTTATTGTAATTCTGCCACTACCTGCATAATTGCGATTTTAATTGCCGAACTTTTTAGCAATTTTCTTTTGGAATTGCTTTCTTGTCCACACACAAAAACTTTTTTCGGCAATTCTTGAGCAATTCTCTACCTTTTGTTTCGTGCAATTTACATTGTATATGCACATACACATACATACATGAGAGAAAAGTAAGGAATTGCTGAGAATTGCCGAGTACCGACAATTCTTTTTCCCTTCTTATTCCCCTCACCAAAAGCTTCTATAAAGTCAAGAATTGCCCAACTAAAGTTGCTGTTGTGACCAGACACAAACTATTTCAGAAAACTTGGTATTTTCATCACATCAGAGTTGTATTTTCAACTTTGTATTGGCAGCACTTTGAGTATTTATTAAAGTTGGCGCAACATTTACAAACCCAAACACTCGTATGTGAAGAATATTGCATATGCTATTTTTGTAAATTGTAACCATCAGCAATTTTATTAGACTTTCATAATAATACTTTGATTTTACTTATCCTACAAATGTAAACATGAAAAATACATACGTACAACATACTTTTGTTTGCTCTTTTTTAAGTGCGGAGATTTTCGTAATATTTTGCTCCCACAAAATCTAAATATCTTGTATTACCATGTAAATGTGCCTTTATAGGAACGATGAGAACTTAAATAATATTAGAAAAGAAGATAGACTTAGACTTAGTTTATTACATAAAAAAAATTTCGTAAAGGAGTTGAAAGTGAGCAACAAAAATTTTAGAATATTGATATAACAAAAACTATTTATTAGATTAATTTAGAGATACTTTTGGTTACAGAAAATGTGCCAAAGTTCAGTTGAACTAGTTATGGTGCGAATGTTGCAACAGTGTGTGAAAAAAGATTAAGAAACATTGGTAAAAGGTAAAAGACTGGCATGTATTGAAAAAAAATATTAAAAAAATCTACATTTTTTAATCTCTGCTGTTAAAAAACTGTTTAATGTTATTTTTTTAAGTTGTTACATTTATAGTTGTTACGACTATTAATAATGCAATACAGCACTAAGTAGGTTCATCCGCAAAATTATTTTTGTATTTCTTTCCGAAGCCAATTAAACGGAGTTGTTATGAATCGAACCAAAATATCATTTCACACACACGAAAATATTTTTACACTTCCATTCTGTTAAAACTATTTGCCATGTGAGCTTTTTGACGTAAGTATTTGGAAAGTTGGGAGTAAATGCTTTGCTTGTGCAAAATTTGTTGAAAATCAAAAAAACGGACCGAAATTTTATTAAAACTTATACCAAAAATTAGGTGTAAATAAATAATTTATTTAATAATTTTTTTTGTTTATTTAATTCTTTTTGGCAGCTGATAATTGAACATATTTCAGTCAAAGCACAACTAATGTTGCTTGTTTTCACTTTGAAATACAGAAATGCTGTTTTTCTAGATGTGAAACCTTTCCATTTAATTTACATAAATGTTCCTTGAGAATATTTATATGAAAAAGCGATACGAAGTATTTTAAATTTCCGCATAAATTCACGAAGATAAGGGCGCTACTTTTAACTATCTAGACAACAATTCAATACCTTATAGAGCCTAATTAAAAGGAGTACCCAAGGCGATTTTATACAGGTGAATGCAAGCGGAAAGGCGAATTCAGTACTATGTATTTTGTTATTGTAAAACATATCGTGAATGTCATAATCTAAATTTGCCTAAGATTGCTCACCAGAGAAAAAATTTTATATAAACGTTAAATATAAGCTTTTATAATTGTTTGTAATTAAAATCACAGTTTATATTACTTTTTCACTTTTAAATTCACACAAATTTCTTGAAATTGCACTAAATCATGCAAAAAAAACCTTCAGATTAAAATGGCGCGAAAAAGTTTGTAAACAAAAGAAACAAAATTTGACAGTCTCATTGGAAAAAACGCGAGAAGCAAAAAATAATCACCTGTGCTGTTAAGTTCACCTGGTAATGAATTCGCCTTGGGAGTACCTCTTTATGATACTAAATAGATTAATTATAAAATAATAATAGATACTATTCACATTGCTCGTTTCTTTCCGAACAATATTACTGTTATGATCGCAAATGAGCTTTGCACCAAGGCGAATTCATTATTAGGTGGATGCATCAGCGAATTCAGTTAATATGCAGGCATTTCCTCTGTCAAGTTTTGTTTACCTTTTTCGGCGCCATTTGAATGTTTGCACATGTTCTTTATCAACTACTTTTGGCAGCTGAAGTGTGAACTCACATTTTACACAAACAAAACACCTGTTGTTTTTTTATTGTTGTAGCAAAGCGGCTACCTTGTTTTTTGTATCATGTTTTGCACGTATTGCTGTCACTTTTTAGTCTCAATTTTGACTGAAAATGTTTGCAGGGTAATTTGTTTTTTGTTGAATTCGCTTCTTCCACAATATTTAGATTCGCCTGGCTGGCAACATTATATACAGTACGTTTAGTGACGTCAAGTTATTTGTATATTTGCAAAAAGAAAAAAGGATATAACTTCAGAAATATTGGAAATTTCATAAAATAAAAGAAATAAATGTTAGTTTTTAGTGGAAAAGTTTTAATCAAGAAATGGTTCGTTTATTAATCGTCGCATAGAACTTCTTCAAGTAAAAGAAATATTTAAATCCAACCAGTTGATCTACCGTAAAACATTTTTGTGTACATATATAGGTTCATTATTGTTATCCCTCTTCCAATCGTTTTTTTTTTTCTTCCAGTCTGGCAGTAGAAAATAAATATCTAAGAACAACTTTTTGTGAAAAAAATTAAAGGGACATTGCTTTTGAACACAAATATATATTGAGAACAGAAAACGCATTATGGGGAGCATTGACAAAGCTTGTATATCAGGTTTTCTGTGCCGACTGTGTTCGGAAATGCATCGAATAGTAATTCATATCTATGGCGATCAGGGACAGCGCCTTTGCCTGGTTGAAAAAATAAATGGCTATTTACCAATAACGGTAAAATAATAAGATTAGATTTTGTAAACTATATGCTTAATGCAAAAACTAATAAATATAGATCTCACCAACTGATCCGTTACCCAAGACAATATGTACAACATGTTTGCGACGTGTAGAGCAGCACTATGACCTTTTGATGCGGTTGTCAAGAATTAAGGAAGAACGATTACTTCGTTTAAATAACAAAGTATATAACAGAGTAAATTAAAAAGTATCCTATTATCTTGGACTTTTAATTAAATAAGCTGTGCTTTCTTATTTAGCAGCGACCCCGAGTTTCACCTATTTCCAGCATTGATAATTCTGATGATGAAGTTTATCAAAGCGATGATGAGTCACATCGAAGACAGCAGCAAGAAACATCGCCAAATGATTCACAAACACAGCAAAATCTTCTAGCATCGCCTGCATCATCGTCCGCACCTATATTGATTTCAGCAGGGTCCTCAAATACAACCAGCTTGTTATCAACCGCCGATAATGACAATGAAAGCAGTAATGGTGCTTATGATGTTCAAATTGAGGCAAGTACTAGTGCCAGAGCGATGGCATCTACATCGCATCATTTTAATGAATTTGACAATACAAATATTGTCGATTCTAATTTGTCTTCTTCGACATCGTCATCTCCCCATAACAATTCAAATGAGACGGGCAACAGCATTGCTTTGCAACAGTTCTCTGACTGATGTTATTAATTAAGCTTCATAACGTTACACCTTTATCAAATTGTTTCATTGAAACTCAATAAATAGAATTCAAAATATTTAAGGTCTGAAAGTACCAAGTAAATTATTAAAATAAACCAAAAAAAAAAAAAAAGTCCCGACTTAGTTGATTTTAATGACCTGCATTTAGCATTCAATATTTTAAAATTATCCTCTGGCTTTTTAGCGACCGCGGTAAAATAATGCTGCCACTGTGCTCACATATGTACATGTGAATTAGTAAAAGCACCAACTATTTGAGGACATTAAATTATGAGTTTTAATGTATGTTTGTTATGGGTTATGAATATCTTAGTGCATTTTGTTAAAGCTTAACCCTTCTCCAGAGTATACAAACATAATACAGGTATTTGGAAATTTTATGCAAAAAAGAAACGCAAGTTTTATAAAAAAAATTTTTACATAATCTGTGGTTAAGAAAAAAATTAAAACATGGGAGTTTGTATTTGCAAAAAAAGAAAAAAAAACAATGTTTATAAATTAATGCAGTAGTGTAAGCAAATCTAAATATATATTTGCCAGTAGATTTTTGCAAATATTTAAAAAAGTTTATTTTTTCCGTTTTTTTTTATATGTTCATTATTAAATTCTTTTGAACGTACTTCAGTATTTGTAGTGTGAAAGGTGTTGCACCAAGTTTTGTTAGTCCGAGCAGTGTCGAAGGTACTGGGCACTGATCAGTTTTAACTAATATAATTCCAACATTTTAAATGCTGTAATAGAGTTTGTTTTGGGCTTTCGTGACGTTATTGTTCAAGTTAAACCTACAAAAACACTGTTCCCTCTTTCATCCTCCTCATAACCTATTTTCCTAGTACCAGTACAATTCACTGCATATGTAGGGTTGGTTAACAACTAGTTAATTAAAAAAAAACGCTCTCAGATAAAGTTAAAAACTTTATTTAATTATTTGATCTTGTTTTGGTAAATATTTCTTATTTTTGCAGCAAAAGATCGTTTTAAATTAAAAAATTTAACAGTATTTATTTTCAATATTTCGATAACAATTTGTTATCATCGTCAGGAAAATTAATATGTTATTGAAAATTAATATGTTATTTAAAAATTTTTCAATTTGAAAAATTATTGTCAAAAAAATTCCTATATACAAAAAATCTATACACCGAGAAAAATTATTAATTCATACACAAAGAAAAAATTCTTAACAATATTATCAAATTGGGTTATTAAAAAAAAAAAAAAAAAAAAAAAAAAAAAAAAACCAAAAAAGGAAAAAAGGAAAAAACGATCTTTTGCTGCAAAAATAAGAAATATTTGTTAAAAACTTTATTTAAAAAACGAAAAAAATTCTTTTCACGGGAGAATTAATAATTAGATTCGCGAATTATTCCCGAACAAATAATAGCTCAAATAAATTATTAATTTAACCATACAGTTTGATTTAAATTTGCAAAGTATATGATACACAGCATGGGCGGAGTAGCGAAGACCTTATGCCCACATTGGAATTAACAGTAATTTGTTACGGCGCCGTGACTAACTGTACTATGCCTTCGCATAGGAAGTTGCTGCGTGGTTAACAACGAAATTCCTAAAAAAAACAACTAATACAGTTATTTGAGGTAGATAGTTAACCAATGAGAGTGAGACGCAAAACTCTCTAAAGCCAAACAACAACACCAAGCCTGACTGCACTTAAGCTGAAAATACACTCCACGCGTTATATGCGCTGCGCTTTTTACGCGTTCCACACTTTTCTAAACTCAATTTACATGCAACGATTTTCATGCGTTACGTTTTTTGTTGTGTTTGGAGCATTTTTTAAATAAAGACATTTTTTTTAACACAAAAATATGAAATATCATTACACGGTACAAATATGCCTTGCGATAACTTTGAAAAAACAAAATCAATTGTGATCTGCGGCTAGCAAAAACAACTGACAGTTTTTATAACGCTTATGACGCGTACAAAAGTAGAAAGTAAACTTACTGTTTGTGTTGTACGCGTCTATGCGTTCTATGCTTTGTGATGTGTAACTTGTCTCATAAAATTGCACTGATTACACTTTTTTGACAGACGCTTAGAACGCAAATAACGCGTGGTATGGACCTTTAAGAAACAATTACTATGACGCGAGAGCTGTTCTCCAGCCTACAACTGCTTTACGACGACGTCATAAAATTAAAAATCATACTTTGAGAACAAATCACATTTTAGTTAAATTGAATTTTTTTTTTGTCCGCGAATTTTTTTTTAACAATTCAATTATTTATTGTATTTGCTTAAAGAACTAACAATAAGTATGCAAATCTTAAAACTAAAAATTAATTAATTAATATAGAAAAAAATTAATTAATATTGAAAATTTTTATTTACTTAGGTCCTGCCAATGATAGACGAAAAGTTGCTTCTTGCGTGTATTTTATTGGTAAATCACCTTTGCAACGCTCTGATGATTGTAAGGGTGTCCATCCTTCTCAGTCGAGTGTGGACGACAAAGTTAAGGATGCTACGTGCGAGAGGATTCGGATGAGACTCAAGTCTGTCAATGTACCTTATCGCGTATATTGAAAATTCATCTTTCACTAAGGATACACCTAGATCTTTGTGAATTCGAAAGTTTTTAACATGGAGCTGCAGTAATTGTACGGAGAATTTTATTCTGGCGCTTTTGAATTTTCTCAATGTCGGCGGTACTCCACAATTGAATTCCATAGCTCCATATTGGCTTTATGATTGCGTTATACAACTAATGTTTGCAATCTAACTTCAAGATAGAAATTCTGCCGATGAGCCAATTTAGTTGCACCGCTTGTAATTTCATCTGGGTCACTTAGCGTCAATGTGAGACTTCCACGTGAGCCTAAGGTCGAGATGAATACCAAGGTATTTGACTTCACTGTGCTGCGGAGCAATATGGTTGTTGATTTTAATAGCCGAACAGATTTTTCTACGTAGTGTAAATGTAACATGGGTACATTTTTGTTCATTTACTTTGATTTTCCAAAGTTTCAGCCATTTCTCCAATATAAGAATATGTTCTTGCAAATTTCATGATGCTAATTTATAGTCTTCATGGACGCTGATGAATGCTGTATCATCTGCAAAAGTTGAAGTGTGAATTCTGCAGCTCGTTTGCATGTTTAAAGCATAAATCAAATATAAAGTTGGACCCAATGTGCTACCCTGGGGAAATCCAGTTTCGATTGGCTGAGCCGAGCTTTTGAAATCACCTTCCTTAACGACGAATTTCCGGTCATATAAGTAGCTCTCTAACAGCTTGTGTGTGTTTGCAGGAAAGTTTAATTTTATTTTATGAGTTAAGCCTTCGCGCCACATCTTGTCAAAATCTTTGGAAACGTCAATGAATAGAGCTGAGTAATATTTTTTTATCTTCGAAAGCGTTTCTGATAACATTCACCAGCCTGTTTGTCTGTTCTATAGTGCTATGCTTAGCCGGAATTGATGAGTAGGAATACATCCTACTTCATTCAAGATTGGGGTCAACTTCGTCATTAGCAATTTCTCGAACATATTATATTATTATATATTACTCAACTTTTGTAGGATCCTTTCCTGGTTTGGTTATCAGTAATAACAGACACCTTCCACTCAGTAGGAAACTACTCAAGGCGTAAAATAGCATTAAAAATAAAAAGGACGATTCTTTTAGCTACTCGGGGTAACTGCACAAGAATTTTGTTGGTAATTTTATCAATACCTGGAGCTTTTCTGGGGTTTAAGTTACTAATAGCACTTTCGACATCTTGAAAACGAAGTCTGAAAGATACGGGAGGTTTAACGGCATATCAGTTTAATCACTCAGTCCGTCAATGGCAAACACGTTTCTCAAGTGGTTAGCGTACAGCATCCCCTTTTCGGAATCACTTCTGGCCCAGTCCCCAGTTGGAGTACGCAAGAGCGACCTAGCTCTAACGGGTCTCTTTAACTCTCTGGCTGCTTTCCACAAAGAATAATCCGATTGAGGACTACCATCGAGACTTTTTAAATAAGTTAAGCTGGGGAGACTTGCGAAGTTGTCATTCTCTTCTGATTTTTCTTTTTTCTGAGACAAGATGTTCGATTTCAGAAGAACAAGTTCTGCTATTCATATTGTTAAAATTTGTAGTGGTAGCATGTTGCACTTCTATTATAATATTTTGGGAAACATCATTAATTGAAGGCTCCACATGCATTCAATCTAAGGGGACGTTTTTTACGATTCCAAAATCAATAATACCTGGGATCTTTCGCTGGTCAGATGGCCAATAGGTGGGACATCCGCTGGAGATTACATCTAAACCCAATTTTGATATAGTATCAAAAAGCACACGACCTTTTGGGGAGATTAATCTTGCGCCCCAAAATGTGTGTTTAGCATTATAGTCACCAGCAGTTATAAAGCGGGACCCAAATGAAGTAGAAAATTTGAGTATTGGCTCTCTGTAACTGAAAGCCGAGGCGGGGAATAAATCGATGAAATTACCAATTTACTGCGAATGTGTTCAATACAAATATTTGTTACTTGAAAATATTCTTCACATGCCTCATTTATGTAATGTTTAATTATATTTTTAATTAGAATAGCCGAACCTTCACAAGATCGTTCACGTGGATCTTTAGTGTCATATATATATAAATGGCTAATCCTGAAATAACTTCTTGACGTCAGGTGAGTTTCAGCAATCAACATAACATCGACTTGCCTTTTCCTCAGGAAGTGTTCAAGTTCATATTTATGTTGGCGTATGCCGTTTGCGTTTCAGAAACATATTTTGAAATTTATCATTTTTTTAAAATAGCCTGTAAAATAGTTGATTGCATTTTCAACATTTCCTGCATCATGGTGGTCATAGAAGCCGTAAAAGTGTTTATTGATTGAACCAAAGTCTGCAGTGTGGCTTCAAGTTTGCCAAAATACGGGTCGGGCTGTTAAGACTTGGACTCCTGATTCGCGTTTGGTATATTAGTCTTAACCACATTGGCATCAGAGACTTGGTTAGAGCCTGGAACATTTATTTGGGTTGTTGACTAACCTGCTTGAGGAAAATTGTTGCTGGAAATGAATTACGATTGCTGAGACGGCTTGGGAGGAGCTAATAATTTATTTGGCATTGAGCGTTTGAAGTGGATGTAAACGAGGCAACCCTTGTAATTAGCAGTATGATTGCCTCCACAATTACAAAATTTTTTTACATTTATGTCAGTTTTTGATTTGCTGCACTGTGACAGAGACAGTGGGCAATTTGCAATATGTCTTAATGTGGCCATACTTCTGGCAGTTCATGCACAAAAACAAATTCCGATATAAATTTCAACAAAATGATAAAACGGTGCTAATTAAATTTATTACAGTCTGCCTGCAAGAGATGCCTTGGAAATTCTCAGACCTCTAAACTGTTTGCTCGAAAGGGAACAACTGTGAAAAAGATTTACATCAGCACCTGCCTTTACGGCCTAATCTGATTGTGGACCAGTTTCACGAGTCAATTATTTACGATTCATCAGCCACACGGGGGCTTGCTAGGCTCACACAGGTAACAATTTTTGCCATATGAGCAACTTCTTGTTGAGTGCGGGCCTTCTAATCCCTCCCGTATGCAATTTCCCAGCAACCAATGGAAGACAAGGCTTAATGAGTTGGTAGGCCGAAGCCCACTAAGAGTATCAGCCTTTAAACCAATTCACCAGTCAACCATCACCACTGGTTCCTCACAGTACAGAGGCAACAGATCCTCGGAAGGTTGTTAGTCCCGAAAAAAGCCCTTCCTGCGTTTTAGGTTTCAACCACAGCCAGAACGTTTCAGCCAAGGTAGGCACCTCAACCATGATCAGCCTGGGTTGAACTGCAAGCAGAACCACCCGGGGGCCATGCTGATCTCCGTTCTGCCAATTTATACCCTTGGTAAGGGTTTCGGAAGCCAGAACAACATAAGTCATGCGGCTTCCTAGAGTTTTATTTGCAACAACAAACGAGGGACCCCTTCCCCTCTATACCTGAAAAACAGAGTGCCCTAGTTAGTAATACGCCAAGGCCAAACCTGTTCCCCGGGGGGCTCGAAAAGGAACACTGTAATTAGCGACAAAGTTCCTCTGGCCTTTAACTCCAGCACCTCCAAGGTTGAGTCTTTTTTTGTCCCGATTTTTATAATACCGCTAATTATTTTCGAATAAATCAAACGAAACGTTGGGTAAAAACACTTTGTTATTAACTTTTTACGTGTATGGGTTAAGCCCCCTAATAAAAAATCGGTATTGTTTTCAAAAGTAGCTAAACACGCTTATAAAGATTAAATAAAATTGTAAAACTTTTCATTATACTATTACAAGCCATACTGGAAAAACACCAGTCAAGCCAATGCTGAATAGAAATGACCATAATCACATTATTTTTGTACTAATGTATACATATGTATAATTTGTCCAAAAGATATAAGGGTAGTTCTTAAGTACTTTTATATACCTATAAACAGCAACACTACTCTAACTAGCGAATTTTTGTTAGTAGTGTTCATATACTTTTTCACATTTTTGAGAGTAGTTTTGAAAATTTTCTTGTTACTCTCTCGTTGATAATTTTTACTAGTAAAGCAAATGAACACACCTTATGTAATGTCCGAATATAAGGGTATGTTCTGGATTCTACTTCGAAGTGAAAATAGTTTGAAATCACTTCAATTTCAAGCTTTGGTGTTCTACATTCTACTCTTTACTTTTCATTTGTGTTTTGTTTTCGAACATTAATTTGTAGTGAATTGTCTGGTTCTTGAAACTACTTTTACGCAAAAAGAGAAGTTTGAAAACACTTTTTAATTTTATTGTGAAAATGAAATATTTTACAGAAAACTTAGTATAATTACAAACCCTTTGAAATAAGAGGGTTAGATGACGGAATATTTATTCGAGATACAAGGAGAATATTATGTAGAAAACTAATATTTGTTATTTTATTAACTAAAGTCGCTTGGCGATATCATCTCTTATTACAGCGTTTACGGAGTCACTAACTCGTCCGAATCATCGTCATCACTTACATGTCTTTCGTTTACCGCCACCCGCTATATCAGACTTTTGCATAAAATGTCACTTAAAAAATTACGATTATCGTTGCAAACGGAGAATTTGATAAACCTAACTAAAGGTCGTATCAGATAAAGCTTTTGCTTCGCTTTGCGTTGCAAATTCGCAACGTGAAACGAAAAGTTCAGCAACTCTCATGTTTTTACTCGTGGAAGTATTTTCTAATAGCTCCAAAGCTTTATGCACTAAGAAAACAATTAATTAAATATAATAATTAATGACCAGTTTTTTAGATAAACAAACAAATCGTGAGCGTTACCAAAGTTTTCATTGTGACACCTTTTGCTTTGCGCTTTTCTGTTAAAGTTTTAAACATCACGCAAAGCGGCAAAGTGTTATCTGACATGACCTTAATTGTTGTTCTTATAAAATAACAAGCATTGGATAATAAATTTTCCACGTCGTTTTTTGGGCAAAAAAATAAAATGATATTGAAAATATGGTTCATTTCAGTACTGGCTTGTATAAAAAAACAAATAAAATTGAAAACATGGTTCGTGTCAGTACTAGTTACTGCACAATTTATCCAAGTTTTATTTTCGAAGTTCAGTTCGAACGAAAGAATGAAACACACAAACTACTACTTTTTCAGAACAACAAAAATGAAAAGTTAACTTTTCAAATAATTTTTTTTTATTTTCATTCCACTACTTTTCTGGAACATGCCGGATAGATATTTTCAATAGCAAACAAATATAAATTATTTGCCATTGTGAATACAACAAGGAAATACCTATTAACTAAAATACACAAAAATTTCATTTTCATAATCAAATCAAAGGCGAACAGTACTCAAGCTGGCGTTCTAATAGTACTTGGTTTGAAGTTGACAAAAGCCGACCTTTTTAACTGTGTAACCTAATATACGAATAGTTTTGAATGAATGTGAAATCCGGGGGCTTAAATCAAGCTGTCAAAAAAAAAAAAAAGAACAAAGCGACTATGGAAGACATAACTAACAAACGACAACCTAATAACGAATTTACTTCTGCCCGTCTACAAAATAGCCATCAAGGAGAGTTTAAGTGTTTTTGTGCCAAATGCGCACGTTTGTTAAAAATGTTTCGCAGTCAACGGCATAATTTTTCTTGGGCTGCGTAAGTTATTTATACTTCTTTGACAGCAAATTCTTTCCACGAATGTTTCTACCTGGAACGTTTTCTTAAGCACAGCGATTAATTTTCTCTAAACCAAAAGATTGCTTGAATATAAAATTCTAAATATCTATTCGGATGGATTTTTTTAAATTATGTATATCGACGAGATAACCAATTCTAGGGCTCCGCGCCTACATCCTATTTTGTTTTCATGAAAATATATTGAACCGCTCTGTAGAAACCCAATTATTTGCAAAAAAGCTACATATTACTGGTCGTTATGGAGTTCCAAGAAGTCTAGATTTACAAATCGTATTACGCTACTATGTCTTTCAGAAATCCGTTTTTTAAATATTAGTCAATTTTTTCCAGCACAGAATTTATTGAGACGTTTAAATATGAATTTCATTTTACTGTCTACGACGTGTGGTGCGTTGTTTGTCGAAACGCATTTCCATTTCTTCCAAAACCTTTGGAGTGTATCGTACCACCAGCTTTACAGATCCAACAGCTTGTTTTAGTAGTTCTACAGCTTTCTCATGGTTTTCTCCTTCAACGGACTGAAAGTATAAATAAAAAAAAGTACTTTAAAATTTTTGTCAAGTGTTTTATTGAAAGAAAACACACTTTTTGACAATTAATATTGCTAAATATTTATCATTTTCCCCGATTACCATCACCCTCTAATAAATAGTAGTACATTTGTTGTTAAGACAAACGAACAAACATGATAACAAAACGTCGTTTCAAATACGTCACAACTACTTCTAACAAGCCAACTTTTTAGTCACTATTTTTATACCCTTCACAAAAATGTTAAGTATATATATATAAGTTTGTGATTCCGTTTGTAATTTCTACAATTTTCATTTGCGACCCTATAAAGTATATACTTATATATATGTATATTCTGAATCAGAATTAATGGAAAAGTTGATTAAGCGATGTCCGTCTATCCGCTGTTGAAATACCGTTTATGAGAAAGCCATTAGACTTAGAAACATTTTTCTTTCGACATTCTTTTACCCCATCGATTCATGGGTTTGCTATTGAAATTCGGCAATATCGGTTCACGTATAGCTGAGATATATTCAAAATTCCGAAAAAACCATTTTTTGTTGCAATTTTGAATGAAATTTTTTGAAAACAAAAATTATTTCTTTTGCTTCAAACTTCACACACTCATTAAGCATGGTGACTAAAAGGTAAAAAAAAAAATTCAGATATCAGTCCATATACTATGTATACCCGAGAAAATGTCGCGTAAGCGAACTTAACCAACTTTTTCTACTTAAAAGCAGTTCTGGTAATAAAACAAGGTTATATAAAAATGGAAAATTTCTAATATCGGTCCATATAGACCCGAGATATAGCCTAAACCGGGGTTTTCATGAAAATGCCGCGTCAGCGAACTTAAACAACTTTTTTTTTTTCTTAAAAGCAGTTCTGGTAATAAAATAAGGTTATATAAATATGGAAAATGAAAATTTCCGATATCTGTCCATATATACCCGAGATATATAGCCTGAACCGATTTTTCCATTAAAAATTTTTTTTGCTAAAAAGCAATTGTCTTTATAAAAGGTTACTAAAATACAGAAAATTCCGATATCGGTTCATATATAACCGAGATATAGTTTAAACAAACTTTTCCATGAAAAATTTCTTTTTTGGAATGGTGACTACAAGGCAAAAATATTTTTTCCCAGATATCAGTCCATATATATCAGAGCATGTTTAGTTCAAATTTGTAGTATATACTATACATATACGTGACTATCGTAAAGGGTATTTTAGATTCGGCTCAGCCGAATATACTACACCCCTACTTGTTATTATATAAAAGCTAGCTAGCAGCTTCATCAGCGCTGTTTACGCATCAACCATAACAAAAGAAAACTTTTTGTTTGCAATAGCACGTATGAAACAACTAGAGTGTGGGACGTGTTACATTTTTAGTCAGTTTTATGTGGAACATATTTTGAAAATAACAATACGCTTTTTTTAGCATAGAACGTGGTGAACCACTCACTGTATGTATGTATCATAGGTGTACCATTTTGGTCAAAAATGAAAACGCCATAGCACCGAGTTTTATGTCAATTCATTCAACCTTTCCTAGATTCTTCGGAAAGAGACAATGCCATTTTGGTTTGAACAATTTTTGAAATTATTGGATGATTGTTAGTTTAAAGCTTACCACACCATTGACAGATAATAGTTGGTCACCTCGCTTCAAACCTCCATGACGGTCCGCTACACCACCAGGAATAATACGTGAGATGTAAATTGGAGAATTTTGCTCTTTTCCGCCCATTACATTAAAACCCAATCCTGAAAATAAATGAATAAATGTCATTTCTTGCAATAATCAATTGTCTTATACCTTCTTCAGTTTTTGGAAGCTCTACAACGCGAGGATGAGCATGCCCTTCACTAGCAGCAAAGGCAGCTACTGTTGCCTTTGCAGTAGCCGAAGCACGCACGTCTTGCGAGCCTTGGATATCAACAGTTTCATAGACATGTTCGTAGACTTCACGGACAGCATTGAGAAATTCACTTTGCAATACTTTCTGCAACGCAGCTAACTTAGTAGTGGGAAAATCTCCACTTGCCTGTAGCTTTTCTAAAAGCTCAATCGAACGCTTAACATCTGCAAAAAAGAATTTTTCAAAACTAATACAACAACATTAAAGATAAAAGTACCTCTTGCAAGAGTTAAAGGTTCACAAATTTCTGACATACTTTTATCAAGTGCTCCTCTTAAATGCAAGACCAAAAAGTATTTATAGATGTCCAAAATGTTTTTTAATGTCCTGTTTGTCACCTATACAGTGCTTACAGAATCAATACTATTAGCCCGAAATTGGGGACATTTTAGCAAATAGGAATAAAATGCATTTTACCCACACCCAGTAATGCTATATTTACACAATGCGTATTAACGCGCGTTAGTTATTTTACTGACGATGACTTTTACCAAGGCGAATTCAATACTAGGTGAACTTAACAGCACAGGTGATTATGTTTTGCTCAAGGCGAATTCATTGCCAGGTGAACTTAATAGCACAGGTGATTATTTTTTGCTTCTCGCGTTTTTTCCAATGAGACTGTCAAATTTTGTTTCTTTTGTTTACAAACTTTTTCACGCCATTTTAATCTGAAGGTTTTTTTGCATGAATTAGTGCAATTTCAAGAAATTTGTGTGAATTTAAAAGTGAAAAACTAATATAATATGTGATTTTAATTACAAACAATTATAAAAGCTTATATTTAACGTTTATATAAAATATTTTCTCTGCTGAGCAATCTTAGGCGAATTTAGATTATGACATTCACGATGTGTTTTACAATAACAAAATACATTGTACTGAATTCGCCTTTCCGCTTGCACTCACCTGTATAAAGTCGCCTTGGTTTTGCTTCTCGCGTTTTTTCCAATGAGACTGTCAAATTTTTTTGCTTTTGTTTACAAACATATTCGCGCCATTTTAATTTTTTTGTATGATTTAGTGAAATTTCAAGAAATTTATGTGAATTTAAGAGTGGAAATATAATCTGTGCTTTTAATTACAAACAATTATAAAAGTTTATATTTAACGTTTATATAAAATTTTTTCTTAGCTGAACAATCTTTGGCGAATTTAGATTTTGACATTCACGATATGTTTTACAATAACAAAATACATAGTACTGAATTCGCCTTTCCGCTTGCATTCAGAAAGTTTACTGGCAGTAACTTTTGTCCACAAAATGTGCGCAACAAACATCTTTATCACATGTTCTGTGATAAAGAGTGTATTCTGTGGTAGAGAGCTGAGGAAGCTCGAAAAGTAATTTTTTGAACAAAAGAGTATTTGAGAGTAAGTTTACCAATTTACTCAAATTTTACAAAATTTGCACATACTGTAAAATTAAACGAAATAACTTTATAAAACAGAACAATTTTTGAAAATATGTAAGTTGTTTTGACAAGTTTTTTTTTTCGTGCAGACGTACGATTATTTGAAATAATTTTACGCTCAAGGTGAAATCATTTTGTGTCATGTTTACACTCGGAAAAATAAAATGTAAGTCTGGCATCATAACTGCATAATTAAATTCGCCTGTAAAGCCGGTTCCCCGTTTTGTTAGCGGGATTGAGCAAATTGTGAAATTTTTTGTTGTCTGTTTAAAAGTTGTGAATTGTTTTGTACTTAATTTAAAATGGAAATCGAATTGCCCTATAAAGCTGAATATGCTAAATCTAGTAGAGCCTCCTGCAAAGGATGCAAATCAAAAATTGATCAGGGCAAATTGCGTATTGCTGTCATGGTGCAGGTAAGATGCCGACAGATTACATTATAAAAATAAATTAGTTGATAAATTGATGTATTTCTAAGTTTAATTTTAATTTTGTCTTTATCAAAACAAAAAATCTATAACACAAAAAAAACTAGATTGTCTTTTTTGTTAAATTTGGAGTTGGCGTAACTCATGCATATGTATCTGAGACGACTAAGGCATCGATTAATTCAAGGAACAGCTAGCTGCAAATGAGATAAGTGGATAGGGTGATAGAAAATTGAAAAACAATAAAAAAATGTAAAATGGCAGTATTTTTTTTTTTACTTGGACCAGTACTCTGGGGATGACCCCTACAAATGCAGTGCATTGTACCAGAACTAGGAAAATAGGTTGTGAGGAGGGGGAAAGAGGGAGTAGTGGTTGTGAACATTTGACTTGTACCTTCCAACGTTATAATAGACAGGAAATACGTCTGCAGGCAACATGTTCCACAGACGAAGCGTACGGCCAAAAAACGAATTCTCTCTGTAATGCGTAGAACGATTCCCCGGACAATCAACCACAAATGGATGAGCTCTGGACGATGAGCGCGTACTACGTAAAAATGTGCGCGTTTCGGGAACAAGATCCCTGAAATCGTCAGAGCAAAATCCATTGTAGTAGCGATAGAACAGAGTAACGCACCCCACACTGCGTCGATGCTCCAGTGAGTCAATAGAGTTGGATACCCTACTGTCACCGATGAGCTTCTTCGCCCTCTCCTGCACACGGTCGAGTAACCCCAAAATAGACTTTGAGGCACCGGCCCAAACATGAGAGTTGTATTCCATTTTCGGTCGGATGTAGGTGGTATAATTAGTAAAGAGATCGGATGGCGAAAATTACATCTTACACCGTTTCAAAAAACCTAAGCACTTGAATGCTTCTTTAGAGATATGAAAAATGTGTTCAGTCCAGCGAACATCACACTGTATCTTCATACCAAGAACATCAAGAGCATCCGATTCCTCAATACTTATACCATCCATGTGTACGGATGAAGCAGCATCTGCGGTCGTTTGTTTGTGTGTTAATAAGCAACATTGGGTCTTGCGAGCGTTAAAGGCGACCCTATTTTTACGACCCCACTCGGAGATAAATAGAAGATCACTATTCAGTGAATCATTCATATTTAGCCTCTTAGCAGCGACCTGTGATAGGCTGGGTCTATAACTAAAAGAGTATGAGTGGCAAATGCTGCTGTCATCCGCGAAAGAGTGGATAGGGTTGGAAGTTTGATAGAGAAGGTCATTCAAGAAAATAAGAAATAGAGTAGGAGAGAAAACGGAGCCTTGTGGTACCCCTGAATTAATCTTGAACTCGTTTGATGAGACCCCATCTATAACAACTCGTATAGTGCGGTCTCTGAGAAAGCTCGATATAAATCGATAAAAGTCATCACCGACACCAAAAGCAGTAAGTTTTGCCAGTAGTGCAGCATGCCACACTCTGTCGAACGCTTTGGAGATATCGAGAGCTACCACCTTACTTTCGCCAAAATGATGGATTGATTGGCACCATTTCTCAGAGAGATATGCCAGAAGATCTCCAGTAGAACGACTCTTACGAAATTCATATTGACGATCACAAAGTAATTTATGCGACTCTAGATACCTTACAAGATGGTAATTGACCATACTTTCCATAACTTTGGAAAGCGCAGAGCAAATTGCAATTGGACGGTAATTTTCAGGGTTATTTGCCTCACCCTTTTTGGGAATTGGCGTTACATTAGCAACTTTCCAGCATGATGGGAACTCACCAGCATGATAAAGTATGCTGAAGAGGCGTGCTAATGGACGCGCAAGCGCTGAAGAACACTGCTTCAAGACCAGTGCTGGAATGCCATCCGGTCCAGGAGTCTTATTTATGTCGAGGTCTGTCAAAACCCTTTTAACTGCTCGAGCCCGGAAGAACATCTTTGGCATAGTTACAGATACTCTTTCGAGCTCGGGGAGTGGTTGACTGCTTTCCGGCAAGTAAGAATTGCTTGCAAAAATTTCAGCCAACAGGTTAGCCTTGTCAACCGGGTCGGTGAATACTTGGTCATTCATTAAGAGAGTTGGAATTGATGAACTAGCATTGTTCTTTACTCTTTTAACGAATGACCAAAAGGTCTTACTTCCCCGGGGAGCTGTAAGGACCTTGGCACGAAGACGCTGTTCGTGAAGAAACTTTTCACGCCTAAGTACCTTGGCACACGATGTCCTTGCCTTTTTGCGCAGCAAATCAGTGTCTGGGTTTTTGTTTAAACGCCAATTACTGAATGCTTCCTCTCTGGATCTGACTGCATTTTTGCACGTCTGATTAAACCAGGATTTCACTCTTGGTTTAACCGAAATCAGCTTGGAGGGGATGAATGATTTCATCCCTAGCAATATCATGTTCTCGACCATTTTTGCTGAAGCATTTATGTCGTTATCTAGAAAACAAAGTTTCCAATTAAAATGCTCATAAAATTGGTTGAGCTCAGCCCAACGCGCCTTTTCGTAAATAAATATTGAACGTTTCGTAGCTGATTTTGAAACGTTACGAAGTCCCGAGATCGAAAAGGAGGCAGAAATGGTGCAATGATCCGAATTGCCGAGAGGTGCACTAACTCTGACTTCATACTTTTCAGGGTGTGAAGTCAGGAATAGGTCAAGTGTGTTTGAATGGTGCCCTTCAACACATGGAATATGCGTTGGCTCATTCACTAATTGCGCTAGGTGGTTGTGCGCAGCGAATAACTCGACATATTGGCCTTCTGGAGTTGTATGACTCGAATGGCGAAGCCAGGATGAGTTGTGAACATTGAAATCACCAGCAACAACGATTTCACTGCTCAGACAACTTTCCAGGATCTTCGATATGGAGTCGGAGAGGGCATCGAAACCAGAAAAGGTAGTATCCCTCCCCGCATTTGGACTTCTGTATAGAAACCCGAAATGCAAAAAGTGTGACCTCATTTTGAATTTAACCCAAAGACAGGTAAATTCTGCATCATGCATGCCTAATGGTTGCTGGCATTGGAACACAACTTCATCGCGAACGTAAATTACAAGGTCCCGATGGAAATTAAAGAGGGATAGAAGTTGATACCCAGGTATATGAAAATCCTGTGGATCAGCATTCTCAGATACCTGGGTTTCACATAAGGCGAAAATATCCGGCCGATGGAGACAAGTGTGGGCGTAAACAGTGAAGAAGTTCGCTCTTAGCCCACGTATATTACAAAATTCGATCTTAAAGTTTCCTGCCATCACGCTGGAAAATTGACAAAGACAAATGTTGACTCAGCTGTGGGAAAAAGCTTGGTTTCCAAGTTATGGATCGAAGAAGTTTTCATATATGTATACATGCAGGGTTGGGCAGTATTTGAAATACAAATACGTATTTTGTATATCAAATACGCGACCTGAAAGTATTTTGTATTTCAAATACATAATTTCATAGGAGCTACCCTAATCATCAGTAGACTTTGGAAATTTTTGAAAGATAATCTCAAACATTCAATTTTATATCCCAACAATCTAAATAAATTGTTGAGAATTTAAAAAGAAAAAAATGCTCTAATAATACCTGTCAAAACACAAAAAAACAAGCTTATTCATTTATACACGTCTCTAACATTTCTTTACGATTTGTTTTTTGAAAGTATCGAAAAGCAGAAAACAACCAATGGTTGTTCATTTGTTTGAAAGGTGTAAAATATTCTAATAAATTGAAATTTAGTTTCAATTTATTCTTACTTGTAATAACTAATAAAAAGAAAACTATCAAATATTTTATTTACTTATAAGTAAAAAGCACTCAATTTTTTGTGTGATTTCTTTATTGAAGACAGTTCACTTGTTTGTGTTGTGGAAATATCACATAAATGTACCTTTTCAAAAAATAATTTGTATTTACGAATTTTTATTACTTTTGGACAGTAGAGTTTTTTGAAAACATTTATCTGATCGCAGACCTGACGACCACAACGATAATCGTTGTAAAAGGTTTTGACTGGTTACTAGAAGCGTGGCTGATAACAGGAAGATAACTAAATTATGTTTAACGAAGTTAACTTCTGGCTACTCAGATGTGCAATTACCCCTGTTACATATAGATGTAATTTTATCAGGTGTTTACTAAAGTTTACTAAATTTTTTCGTTCGAGTAGCTTTTTGGAACTGCATTAAGGTAAACAATAAGCTTATTATGGGACTTGATGAAAATCATCATACAAATGATAGGAAACGCCAAGTGTTAAAAGTTAGCCAACAAATTGAGAAAAATCAGCCTAACGGTGTAACAATTAAAAGATATATGTATTTTATATACCACTGGGCAAGGTCTTGTCAAAAAAAAGTTGAAGTAATAACACAAACAGAAAGCCCAGATTTCTTAATACTATCGGAAACACATTTGACAAAATAGTTAAATGACTTTGAAATTCAGCTACAGAACTATGGTCATATTTTCAAAAACAGTGACCGAAACATAGGTCTCGACTTTCTATCAAGTTATTAAGGGCGATATGAAGAAAATTACCGAAAGTTTCGTGTATGTGTGATGTTTCTCCTACCACATTCTCAAAAATATTATATACGTATAGCATTTTTGTGAATGTGTTGGAAAATAATATTTGAGTGCATTAGTTTCGGTCATCTATTTCTTGTGGGGAATGTAATTTAACCAAAATAATAGAAAAAGTTGATACTAAGTACTGGATTTTAATATGCAAGGCCACATATAACAGCTATAGTATTATAATTTGTGCAATATATAGATCTCCTAGTTGTAACGAAGTTTTGCAAATATTTCAAGAAATTGTATATACAAGAAAGCTGTGATAATGAACATGATAGCAAACTTAGTAACTGATATTTTATTAAATGGAATCTTTAATATAGATTGGCTAAAAATCTCCACGTATAAGAATGGAATTAATAACATTTTCAATGATAACGGCCTCAAACAAATAGTAAATTAAAGCACTCGCTTAACAAAACACATACTATAATAGTTTTACAAGTAGAATTGCCGATAACAGAATGACAGATGTAACAATTGGAAATTTAAATGACAGAATGGTTAAAGAAATGAAGACGCTGGAAACATTTAAATACAACAAACATATTTTTAGCATAAAACTTACCCATAATCTTAAATTTGAATAAAGTAGAAATACAGATGAAAATTTCATATTATTTGATGAGTGCTTAAGAGGAGCAGTAAAAACTGGAATATAACAATGCCAATAAATGGTTAGATCCCGAGTTGCTAGCAATGAAAAGAGATAAAGAAAATAAATATTTAAAAGCAAAATCAGCAAATACAACTGAATCCTCAACAGAATATAAAATGGCGAGAAATCGTTATAAAGTGCAAATTGAAAAAAAAGACAAAAAACGGTTACATAAATGATGTGGAGGAAAATTGAAGAACTCATATTTAATAAAAATAACAATTAAATCTGTGACATTGGACGATGACAACAAAGAAATAGCTTATAAATTTGATATATATTTTGTAGATAGCATAAGAAATATAAGATATTCAATAGAAAAAGCGCAGTATGTAAAGCAAATTGATATGACGAATACCAATAATAGAGCTTAAGAAAATAATAATGCAAATGAGAAATAAGGCTGACCATGAAAAGGTATCAAATAAAATTATTATTGATAATTGTAGTGCGATGTAAAGTATAATTTAAAAAATAATAAATCAGTCGCTGGAAACAGGTTTTATTTCTGAAAATTGGTAGGTAACACCAATTTAAAAAGTGCCGAAAACAAAAAATATGAAAAATATGGACCAATTAACACCTTAAAAACGAGCGAAAAGTTTTTAGAGAAAAAAAAAATTCAGTTTGAAGAATTTATTGAGTCAAACAATATATTTACCAGATATCAATCAGGATTTCGCAAATATTACTCATGTGGAACAACAGTCAATTATGTTATAAGTAAATGGAAAAATATACGGCACACAAAAAAGGTGATGGCAATTTTTGTTGATTTCGAAAGAGCGTTTGAAACAATTGCCAGAGAAATAATACTCAGAAAACTGTATACCTGTGCATGTATGGAATAAAGGAAAAGGAGTTAAAATTGTTCCAATCCTACGTAAAAATAGAACACAGAGTAAAAAAGTAAATGGTGTGCAATTGTATCAAATTAATAATAATTTTGGTGTGTCTCAAAGGTCTATATTAGGCGCTTTGTTTTTTGTAATATATATTTTTTTATTTGATTATATCTTATATTTACTTCTGCCGAAAGCTATGAAGAATGCCGTACATTTATGGCAAATGATGTTAATAAAATAAACGGATGGTTTAAAACGAATAAAGCTTAATGAAAAGACAAAAATAATTGAAATAAATTTTAATAATAACGTATAGTTTACAATAAACAACACAACAATCGAAAAAGTAGAATCTATAAAATATGTCGAATTTATAATCGACAAAAAATTATGATGAAATCTTATTTTTCAATGAAAGATTTTTGTTTGAAAATATTTTAATTTATTTTGACAATTAAAACGTGTGTATGGTTTGAAGTAAGAAACGAAAGTGAACAAAAATGTTTATTACAAGTAAAAATAAAATACAAAACAACATACACATTGCATGGCATACTATGTTAATTTCAACACTCCTCCTCAATGTGGATGTCATCTTTTACAAAAATATTTCAGTTAATTTAATTTTAAATTTCTCAAAAAATTGTTATGTTTAACCCTTGACAAATTTTTCGTCAAAATGTCAGCCATCATTTCTGCTGTTGGACAGTACATTAATTGTATTTCTTTGCTTTTGACTAACTCTCTTATGTGATGAAACTTTATGTCAATGTGCTTGCTTCGTTTATGAAACACAGGGTTCTCAGCTAACTTCTGAGCACCTTGATTGTCAATATTTAATTTAACAGGATACTTGCAAAATAAACCTATTTCCATCAAAAGTCGCTTTAAATAAACAGCTTCTTTGGCAGCATCAGAGGCAGCCATATACTCAGCTTCCGTACTGCTGAGCGCTACTGAGTGCTGTTTTCTTGACTCCCAAGAAATTGGGCAACCATTATAGAAAAATATAAAACCCGTGTAAGATTTCCTGTTCAACGCATCTCCGCCCCAATCTGCATCAACAAATCCTTCAAGGCCTTCATCGTTGGAATCATAACTTAATTTTAAGTTCTTCGTACCATTTAAATACCGCAATATATGTTTGAGATGTGTCATGTGCTCTATGTGAGGACTAGAATTTCGTTGCGCCATCTTGGATACAGAATGCAGGATATCTGGTCTGGTAGTAATCGCCAAATACATAAGTGTACCAACAAGGGACTGATATTCTTTTTGATCAATTTTCTCACAATTATCTTCACAATTAACTTGAACACCCGCTTCTAAAGGTACTGATACCGACTTGCATTTGTCCATACCATACTGTTTCAAAACATTTAAAATATACTGAGTCTGGCTTAACTCTATGGAACCTGTATGACCATCACGTTTAACTTCCATTCCCAAAATATGATTCAGTACGCCTTTATCTTTAACCTTAAAATGTTCTGCAATTTGTTTCTTGACATCTTCAAGAACTGGTAAGTTACTGCACGCAACAATTAAATCATCTACATACACTGCAACTAGCACAATATTACCTCTTTTTGTAGCTTTGTACAAGCACGGTTCGCTATCAAGTGGAACAAAATCTAGTTTTCTCAATACACCATCAAGCGTGCTGTTCCATTCCTTGCCGCTTTGTTTCAAACCGTAAATTGCTTTATGTAGTCGCAAAACCTTTTGTGGTGAGCTTTTGTCAACAAAATGCGGTGGTTGTTTCAAATAAATTACATTATGTAAATCACTATTCAAATATGCCGTATCTACGTCCATTTGATGCAAGTGCATCTTGTTTTTCACAGCCAACGCTAAGAGCAATCGTAGCGTTGAATATCTTACAACTGGAGAGAAAGTGTCTGTGAAATCTATTCCAAACCGCTGATTGCAACCTTTCGCAACTAGGCGTGCTTTGTATCGTTCAATTTCTCCACGTACATTTCGCTTCAAAGCGAATACCCACTTACATGGTATAGCTTTCTGCTTTTCCGGTAAGTTTGTCAAAGACCAAGTTCTATTTTTCTCCAAAGCAGCAATTTCTTCCTGCATAGCTTTTTCCCAAAAATTTTTTCTTGTACTGGAAAGAGCTTCTTCAACAGTTCCAGGAACATTATCATTCATTGCTACACATACATTACTTCGAGGCTGAACTTCATTGTATTGCTTTTTTGGTCTACCAGGCTTACCAGAACGAATCACTTTTGGCCTTCCAGGTCCTCTAATAGCTGCTTCCTTCTGATTGCTTGAATTTTCAGAGCTACTATCTTCATCAGCAGTATTGAAAATTTCGTCTTGATCGTCTGCTTCTACAGAAGATTCACTAGCGTTATCGGCTATATTTCCACTTTTAACGTTATTATCCATATATAATGTTAAATAATCTTCGGCTTTAAAACATCCTTCATTATTGTCATCATACGTTTTCATATTACAGATGTCTTCATCAAAAATAACATCGCGCTGCTCTACGATACTACGTGTCGTTGTATTAAAAAGCCGATACGCTTTTGACGTCATTGAATAACCGACCATTATATATGGCGTGCCTTTTGCTTCAAATTTAGATTTACTTTTAGATTTATTCAAACTTACTGCGTATGCGCCAAAAGTTTTGAAATGCTGCACATTCGGCTTTCTGCCGAACCAAATTTCATATGCCGTTTTGTCGTTCAACTGTCTTGTTGGACATCGATTTCTAATGTACACTGCTGTATTCACAGCCTCTGCCCACAAGTATTCCTTCACGCCAGAATGCACCAACATCGATCTCGCCATTTCAATAATAGTCCGATTGGCTCTCTCTGCCACTCCGTTTTGCTGTGGAGTATATGGCACAGTTAACTGTCTGCTGATACCTTCTGAAGATAAAAATGAATCAAATTGTGTATTTATATATTCTCGTCCATTATCTGATCGCAACGTTTTTATTTTACATCCTGTCTGCTTCTCTACATGAGCCTTAAATATTTTAAATTTATTAAAAACTTCGGATTTTTGTTTCATAAAATAAACGTAAATTTTTCTGGACATGTCATCAATAAATGTTACAAAATATTTTGCACCACCAACAGACTGAACTTTAAACGGACCATAAACATCAGAATGTATAACCTCTAACAACTGATTTGCTTTTGTAGAGCTTTCTTTAGGAAATGGTAAAACATGTACTTTACACAACATGCAAGTTTTACATGTGAAAGACTCATCAATGTTACTTACATCCATTCCCCTCACCATATGTTTTTTATTCAGATCATTTAGATTTTTAAAATTAAGATGACCATACCTATTGTGCCAAACGGTGCTCATCTTATTTGCAACGCATAATCTTTCAGTTGCATGGTCATTCGTCGTAACAAACATGTTATCTCTGCGCTCAGCGCTAAGCACGATTGTACCATCAGCCCTTTTAATAGTAGCTTTCTCTACAGTGAATATGACAGACAAACCACAGTCCACCGCTTTGTTAACGGAAATAAAATTTGCTTTTAACTCGGAGCAAAATAATACGTCCTTAAGGAAAATTTCGAAATTGTTGTTATTTATTATAACATCACCTTTTCCACTGGCGTTAATGTGCTTATCGCCAGCCAATTCAATAATTTCATAATGTTCTTGAAAACGAACAAACATCTCTCTGTTATTGCACATATGAGATGTAGCGCCGCTGTCGACGTACCAACCTTTAAAATCTAATCTAGTGGAGTCAACTGCAGTTAACATTGTCATTGCTTGTGAGTTAGTGCTCTTCTGCCTTCTTTCACACTTGCTAGCATAATGACCAGTCATACCACACGAAAAACATCTTACCTTAAGATTCTTCTGTTTTGGTTTCTTGTCTTTATTTTCTTGTTTTGCTCTTGCTATAAATACATGTTGATGCGAACTCGATACTGCGTTCTCGCTGTTGAACCTCTCTTTTTTCCTCTTACCCTCTTCCAGAAGTTTTTGCTTCAATAATGAAAAATTTGGCAACTCATCTCTTGTCTCCATTGCAACCACGAAATTCTCGAAATCTTCCGGTAAGCTAGACAACAGCATAATCACCAGTAACTCCTCCTGAATTTCTATTCCGAGTTCAGCTAACTTTTCGGATACTCTCACAAATTCATCTATATGCTGTACGATATCACCATCCTCGAGCATACTAAGATTAACTAACCTTTTGTAGAGCGATACTTTCTGAATCGGTCCCTTTGGCATGTATATCAGCTGTATTTTTGTCCAGGCCTCATGGGAAGACTTACAATTCTTTATGTAAGACAACTTTGATGCTTTCACCCCCAGAAATATGAACGCCAAAGCCTTCTCATCATCCGACTTCCATCTCTCTTCTTCTGCACCTTCCTCAGGTCTAATGAATTCTCCATTAGCAATTTTCCATAAGCCATTATGGATGAGAACACTTCATCTGTATTGACCAACAGTCATAGTTCCTTTCGTCCAATTTTTCAATTTGTAGCAGCGATGCACTCATAATGTTTCAAATTCTTCAAAATAATAGCCGTTCCAAACAAATATAGGGATCTAGGCCCATAACCTGATGAAATCTTATTTTTCAATGAAAGATTTTTGTTTGAAAATATTTTAATTTATTTTGACAATTAAAACGTGTGTATGGTTTGAAGTAAGAAACGAAAGTGAACAAAAATGTTTATTACAAGTAAAAATAAAATACAAAACAACATACACATTGCATGGCATACTATGTTAATTTCAACAAATTAAAATTCAATGACCATATAGACTACACTGGCAAGAAATTTGTTTAAAAAAATCACGTTTCTCAGAAGAATAAAAAATAAGATTTCCTAAAACACAGCAAATAATATATATACTATTATAAAGCCTCATTTCGAATTCGGATCGTCAATTATATATACATAGTTAATGCAGTTCGAAAGAATCCAAGAATTATAAAATAAAGCAATGAGAACAATTTTACAATGTAATCGTTATGCGCATATAAATATAATGTCAAATAATATAAAATGGCTGAATGTAAACAAAGGTTAGAGTTCATCAGTTTAAAATTTATTAGGAAAATGAAGATGGGTGATGCATCTAAATATCTTTGTGATATGAATTAAGAAACTCAGAAGATTTCCATATGCAGAGAGTTACTCTACACAAATGCAGAAAACACTTTTCTACAGAGGACTCCAATTATTTAATTCGTTGCCACACAAAATGAAAAACGAAGTCAACAATAACACATTCAATAAAAAAATGTTTAAATTTTGTACGATATAAGTTCAGATAATTTAAATACGAGTATGCTGTAACGTTTTGATTAATATAATATTTTTATACAATGGGGGATATTCTGCGTTTCGATTCGGATCGAAATTTTTTCCGTCTGGCAACTTGAGTATTCAGCGTTTCGATTCCGCTCAGTTTCTTTCGATTGTGTGTATTCTGCATTACGATCGGAACTCCGTTTTTTTCAGTTGTTTTTTTGTTGACGGAGAAGTTTTCGTTATCTGTTTTTTTGTTAAAAAATTTAAAAAAATGTAAGTAGAAAATGATATAAAATGTTCAGTAACGATTAAAAAAACATTTAAAATTATTTTATTTATTTTTTGTTTGTTTTAAATTATTAATTTTTGTACCCGAATCTGATGTGTTTTTTATGTATTTTGGCTCAAAAACAACAACACCAGAGCAGTATGAAAAATTGGCAAATTTAATCTAATGCAGACATTGCATATGGATATTACAAGAAGTAGCAGTGTTCTGGGAGAAAAATGCTGGAATCATTAATGCACTAGGCCCTCCAACAAAAAATGCCTGCCTCATTATTTCTCATGTTGTTCTGCTCTCTGAAATTAAAAAAAAAAAATAAATAAATGCAACACAGTGAATTAATCCCCTACAATTTTTATTAAATATGATCTTTCCATATTTAATCAAAGCACTTAATTTTTTTATTGTGCCTTTCTTTGCACTGTAATATATATATATATGAACAATTAATTGTAGTTTGTTTTTGTATATATATTTCTTTTTTCTTATTAAACTTTATCAAGAACTTATTTTTAATTATGTATACAAACTACTTTTTGTAATTAATTTGACATTTGTTTATGAAAACGATAACAAACTTGCTTATTTTGCAATTTCATTTCCACATTCCACAGTGATGCTATTAATTTTATAAACATTGTTGTCTTCTTCTTTTTCTTTCGATTCCGTTTTTTATCAGAATACCAATTTTCGATCGCAACGGAACTGAATGCGTAGACTTAATCGAAACGCAGAATAGGGGTGAATATTCTTTTTTGATATATGTACATATATGATATATTTTTAAAATAATATTTTATAACGTAATGTGTAAAATAAAGATTTTCAATAGTAAAAATAAAAAAAGAAAGTTCTACCATCTTCAAAACAAGGTAGTTATAAAAATTTGAGTTTTTAATAAAAAAAAAAAAAAATAGGTAAATAAATAAATAAATGAATTTCTTATTCTGACTCTATTTGTTAGCCAACTTATATGAAAAAATGAAGTTCGAAACTCGATTCTGAATTAACAGCAGTTTATTTTGCTATTTCAAATAACACGCGTTTATTTTATATTTTTTAGTCGGCCTTTCATGATGGAAAGCAAGCAAACTGGTACCATGACACATGCTTATTTGCTAAACATCGTCCTGCGTCGGCAGGAGATATTGCTAATTTTGAAAATCTTCGATTTGATGATCAAGAAAAAATTCAAAAAGAAATCGGTAAGTCATGTGAAGAAAAATTAATTAATATCTAATTTATAAAATTTTTGCGTCGGAATGTTTGTTACCAAACTCCTCCAAAAAGACTGGACCGATTTCTATGAAATTTTTTGTGCATATCGGATAGATTTGAGAATCGGCCAACATATATTTTGCATACCTCTAAATGATAAAGGTATCCTACTCCTAAATAATATTTTTTTATTTATTTAATAAATTTTTTTTTTAATATGTCATTGAAAAATGCAACTTCAATACAATATCACCCTTCTAACAAATATATAAAAAATAAAATAAAGTTTTGCCATTTGTGAGGTGAATAAAATTTCATTAGCAGCCTAATTATGAATATTCTCACGGAATTTATTTTTAAGTAAGGTACTTTTTTTGAATTCAAATTGAAGCAGAAAGCTCAATTTTCGTTAGCTCGACACTAAGAATTGAATAGTTGATCTCCTTTTACTATTTTCATCAAATGGAGAGAAGGAAATCATACAAAACATCATACTCACTTTTTAATCATAATTCGAAAAAAGAGAAAAGTGAAAAAACTCCCAAGGAATTTTCATTTGTAATTGGGCTGTAGATCTACAGGGGATACTAAAAATTTTGACAATAGCATAGAAATATTTGAAATGTAAGAATTTAATTGAAATTAATTATAATTGAAAATTTTATAATAAAGAGTGTAAAAGTGAAATAATATACATGTGACTCAAAAATACATTTTTACAAAATATATTTATACAATTGAGTTTTTTATTCACTATATTAGCTTCTAATATTGATACCAATACCAAATTATAAACACCCTGTTTTCTATGCAAGTGGAGCCTTCATTAGATTTGTCATCAGATCACTCACCCACTATAATTTCTGTTCCGTTCCCCCAAGAGATTGGCTCCCCGTGGAGCCTTCATTAGATTTGTCCTCAGATCACTCACCCACTATAATCTCTGTTCCGTTCTCCCAAGAGATTGGCTCCCCGTTGACCGTCAATAGAGTTAATTGGCTAAAATACAAAAAAAATTAGAGTACACATTGTGCTGAAAATATCGCCTTAAGAACGCCTGAAGATATTGTTGTGTCAATTAACGATTTTTCTGAAAACCTCAAACTGGCCCGACAGCATGCCACTAGTCATATAAAATCCAGAAATGAGAACAATAGAACTTATTCGTCTGAAATTGAGCAACTTTTGTCAGAAAAAAGAAGAGTTAGGCAACTTCGCAGGTCTCCCCGGCTTAAAACTAGGCTACGGGAATGCATAACACGATTAAGAAATCTGCTTGAAAACCAGAGAATGGCTTCCCTTAAAACATATTTGGAAAGTCTGGATGGTACTCCGCAATCTGACTATTCTCTGTGGAAAGCGACAAAAGGGGCCACCATTGCGAACTTCAACTGGCGTCTGGGCAAGAAGCGATTCTGAAAAGGGGATGGTGTATGTTAACCATTTGAGAAATGTTTTTATTACAAATGATATAGCAAATGATGCAGCTGAATTATTATATGCAGTCTGTCTTTGCGATATATATTTCAAGACGTAGAACAAGGTATCAGTAACATAAACCCCAGGAAAGTTCCAGGTATTGATTAAATTCCCGCAAAATACTTGAACAGTTACCTCGTGTAGCTAAAATAATTCTACTTTTCGCTTTTACCGCTATATTACGCCTTGAGTATTATCCTGCAGAGTGGAAGGTCTCTATCATTACTGTTATACCCAAGCCAGGGAAGGATCCAACTAAGGTAGAGTCATATAGACCAGCAAGTCTTTTACCAACAATTTCAAAACTATTCGAAAAATTGTTATTGGGGAAGTTGAGTCCAATATTGAACAATGTGGGATGCATCTCTGATCATTAATTTGGTTTTCGGGCTAAACACAGCACCATAGAACAAACGCACACACTAGTCATTGTCATAAGACCGACCTTTGAGGATAAGAAATTCTGAATAGAGCATTCATTGACATTTCTCAAGCTTTTGATAAAGTGTGGCACAACGGCTTGATGCACCAAATAAAGTTGAACTTGCCTGCAAATACTCACAAACTTAGACCAATAAGTCTTTTACCAACAATTTCAAAACTATTCGAAAAATTGTTATTGGGGAAGTTGAGTCCAATATTGAACAATGTGGGATGCATCTCTGATCATTAATTTGGTTTTCGGGCTAAACACAGCACCATAGAACAAACGCACACACTAGTCATTGTCATAAGACCGACCTTTGAGGATAAGAAATTCTGAATAGAGCATTCATTGACATTTCTCAAGCTTTTGATAAAGTGTGGCACGACGGATTCATGCACAAAATAAAATTGAACTTGCCTGCAAATACTCACAAACTTCTGGAAAGCTACTTATATGTGCGGAAATTTGTTAGCAGAGAAGGCGATTTTATAAGCAGAACTCAACCTATCAAGGCAGGAGTTCCCCAAGGTAGCATACTGGGGACTACTTTATATTTGATTTACGTCTCTGACATGCCAACGACATCTGAAATTCCTTAATTGCGTATTTATATATTGTTATGTTGCATATGCTGCAGCTATTTTTATCGGGACATGTTTGACTCAAAATGTACTTATTTTTTATAGCAGACATTAACATATTATTTTTCAGAAAATTGTTCTACTGTTGTAACGGGAAGTGCTAAAAAAGGTGCCAAAAGATCAAAAGCTGAATCAAACGCCCTTAAAGATTTTGGTATAGAATATGCAAAGTCTGGTCGTGCTGCTTGTCGTGGCTGCGAACTAAAGATACTAAAGGATCAAGTAAGAGTTCGTAAGACCGTTTACGACACAGAAGTTGGAATGAAGTATGGAGGTCAGCCATTGTGGCATCATGTTGAATGTTTTGCTCAAGTGCGAGGAGAACTAGGTTGGTTAGCTAGTGGTGAAAATTTACCTGGCTTCAGCAGTTTGAAAAAAGAGGATAAAGAGGATGTAAAAAAAGCTTTGCCGTAAGTAAATGTTTGGTTTTTCTAAAAGCTCATTATAATATGTATATATATATATATAATAATATAATATAATTAATGTTCAAATATTTTCCTATTTTTAAAGGCTGGTAAAAAGTGAAGACATGCCTGAAGTAAAGAAAGCAAAAATTGAAAAATTGGACGAAGAAGATGAAAAATCCGCTAAAGAATTACAAGAAACTGTAAAAAGGCAGACTAAAGTACTGTTCAAATTTAGAGACCAAATCAAAAAAGAAATGGACAAAAATCATATTTCAGAACTCTTAGAAACCAATGGCCAGGAACCAATAAAAGGTGATTCAGAAAAATTGTTAGATCAAGTAGCAGATCTTTTGACATTTGGTGCTTTGCTGCCTTGTCCCGAATGCCAGGGTAGGCAACTTCTTTTTCAAAAATCTGGTTATTTGTGCAACAGTGCATTGACCGAATGGACTAAATGTACAAATTTGATAAAAGTACCTCAACGAACAGCGTGTAAAATTTCCAGCGACTTGAAATCAATATATTCATTTTTGAATAAAGTGAAGAAGTCTCCCGAAGATCGTGCAATTCGTTATATCCCACCAAGCGCGGCAACAATTTCTAAAAATTTACAACTTAAGACAAAAGATGAAGTGGATGGGTAAGAAAATTATATTTTTTTCATTTATTTATTTATTTATTCAATTAAGACAATAAGCCCATTGGGCCAAACTTGCCTAAAGATATAATTTGGCTATAATCCATTATATAAGCAATAACATAAAATTAATTACAAAAATATAAGTGTAAAATATATTTAAAAATACAAAAAAAAAAAAATCCATAAAATAGCATAATTTATTAAATTATACCAAATTCTTTTATAATTTTTGTATAATTTATTTTATATGAAAAAAAATTTCTTAGTATCCAAAAATACTTCCCTCTCTTCTGCACTACCAATGAGAACAATATAGCAAGCTATTGTTGAAAGTGTGGGTCGCAGAAAACGGTAAAATATATATATTCAAAGTCTCAACATAATTACTTTTTTAAAATTCGAAACGGATTTTGAAAACAGCATTTCTTCATAAGGAATTATCTGATTCCGCAGACGCGTAACCTTAACGGCAAAGGATCTATTCATGACCATAGATGAAAATAGTGGAATGTTCAGAGCATGAATACGTGTTAAAGAACTAAAACTAAATCTTTGGAGAAGATAAGCGGGGGATCCAAATTTAAAAATTTTGTACAATTGAATAAGCAATCTCAACTTGATATAGTCATCAAAATCACATCCCAACAACTTTATTACGAAAGGCGCTATGTGCTTAAAATCTCTATACTTAAGACCGAAAATATAACGAGCAACTCTATTAAAACACTGTTTTAGCTTCATTAAATTGTATTGTGTGTGACATTCCAGAAAAAATTTCTAAACATATGTAAAAACAGGTAAACATAGCGAAAGAGCAAGATATACTGCCATATTGTATAACCGTCGAATCACAAAATTAACTTTAGACCAGTAACAGTTCAAAACAGTTTTAACATTAAAATTTACTTAGGTCCATTATTAGAACTGAACGATAAAGTTCTTGATAGTTAACCTTAACATTAGTTAACGATAGAGCTACCTTTAAATTTTTCCCATTTTTACAACTGAAGTTAAAATATTTTCAGCAGAAAATATGCCAGCTTCAAAAGCTGAAAGTTAGCTTTAAAATTTACCATCAGGATAAACTTGCTGTTAAGTTATCAACAACTATTCAGGTTAATGTTAACTTGTAATAACCAAAAAATAATTATCTGTTAGATAAAATCCTAATGTTAACTATTCGTCAGTTGTAATAATGGCCCTTAAATATGCAAGTATAATGGGTGTACTTAATTTTGACTAGGCTAGAAACTGTCAAAACAAACCGTTTTCACATTAGGCAAACTTAACTCCGCAACTCTATTCTTTTTCGTTTTTGTAGCTCATCAACAGTAGAGTGTTTTAAATTAATTTTTTTTTATTTCATTTTAAATTATTCTTACTGCGGCCTAAATATAGAAAATCCAAATCAATGTTAATCAAATTTTATAAGGAGCTTTGAATTAAAACTATATTCATAAAAATAGTAATCTAATCTAAAATAGTAATTTAATCGCTCGTTTTCGATTCTCGACTAATCTCTAATCATTTTTTATAGTTTAATCGCAAATATTTGCTGCTATAGCTAAATAAATATATATATATATATATATATATATATATATATATATATATATATATATATATATATATATATATATATATATATATATATATATATATATATATATATATATATATATATATATATATATATATATATATATATATATATATATATATATATATATATATATATATATATATATATATATATATATATATATATATATATATATATACATATATATATATATATATATATATATATATTCAAACACATAAAGTATATCGGAAAAAAGAG
This sequence comes from Thecocarcelia acutangulata, assembly GCA_914767995.1. Lineage (NCBI taxonomy): Eukaryota > Metazoa > Arthropoda > Insecta > Diptera > Tachinidae > Thecocarcelia > Thecocarcelia acutangulata. Next base: position 58,172,164 of record OU612094.1, on the reverse strand, counting down.
GAATGAACAAACATAACACTTTGCCAAATACAAGAAATTCTGCGCTAAAAGCGCGCAATAGTTTAACAGAAAGTATTGCGAAAACAGTTAAACCATGAGGATAAACATAACTTTTTGCACAAAAGTAGTTGAAAAATAAATAAATAAAAATAGAAAATTGTGTGTGCTGCCATCTAGCGCTAGGTAACTTCAATATCAATACGCCCTCCTAGTTGAACCTGAATGCTGTTATCATTATAGATACAATTTCAGCTTGCGTCACGCCGCGCTCATTGAACAGCCTAAAACTTATTATTCTTTGTTACTGGGGATTGAGAATACCCCCACTAGCTTCCAAGTTCGAAATGGATCCATATGTAATAATTCCAAGCATGTCCTCTTGGCGAGCTTTTCGGATGAATATTTTAGGGTTTTGAGGATCATCGTTTGGAAAAAAAATTAACCGAATAATACAAAAGTGGAGTATGATATGCATATATACCGCCTGCCACTTGCATAAGGATTCATATTGTTTTAAAATTTAATTAAGTATATCCCCTAAACTAAAGATTAGAAAAAAACAAGCTTTGCGGAACTAAATTTCAAAGTGTTGGCTTGAGTTTCGTGAAGATAAAAAAATATGCATATTTTGTTATATTAAATTATGTATTTATTTAAAGCCATGTATTTCTGTTCATTAACTTTTCTGGCAAGCCAACCCCATTTTCCATTGGATTCAGGTCTGGTGCATAAGGGGGCCAATCCAAAAGTTGAATGCCTTGTTGATTATTTCATTGGTTTACTGCTCTGGCGGTATGAATCGGAATTGTTGTCTTGTTGGTACATCCAAGGTATGTGTTCATAGAAACCATTAAATTTTGGAAATGCTTCCTCCAGAATTTTTTTGTAAGTCGTTGCAGTTATTTTGTGGGATACAAAAACCACATCTATGGTACCATAATACTAAATGGAACTCCTTACCATTGTTCCACTATCTCGGCTGTGTCTGCGGCTCAAAAATAATTCCTTGTTGGAACTTCTTGGAAGTAATGGTTATACACGCCGGGACCATCAATATTAAACCTTTTTTTTATTAATCGGAAAATACAACTTTAAATCATTTTTCGGACCATGTCATTTTATTTTTGGCAAACGTAGACGTGATTTGTGTTTTTCATTAAGTAGGGCTTTTTTCTGTTTTCGGCGAAATACGGTGCACTGTTCTTGGACTGGCACTGACTCCACTTTTTTCACGTAACAGAATTTAATGCAACTTTAAGAATTTTCGGTCTTTCTGTTGGAATTGGTAACATTTTCTTCTGCCCTTCCTTGTTTTTTCCATACCTCTCCACGTTATTTAAATAATTGTACTCTACCGCCTATATTAAGTTTGTGTTTTATTTTTATTTATTTAGGCCAAAAGTAAAACGTGAACGTCCACCGCTATACAATATGGAAATTGCTATTTCTGATATCGAGAATGATGATAGTATTAAAAAACGTATCGCAAAACTTGGTGGAAAATGCGTGCCAAAAATTTCGGAGCGAACTACTACAGTCGTTTTATCTACTCCGGAAGCAGTAAAGCGCATGGGAAGTCGTATGAGAAAAGCTAAGAGTTTAGGACTTCATGTAATACCTGTGGAATATTTGGATGCGGTGGAATCTGATGCAGCTGGTGCCGTTCGTTATATTACAAGTATGTCATTGTGTGATTGGGGTACTGACCCATCCGCAAGAATTCAACAAGAGGAAGCTAAGAGTTCTAAATCAAAAAGTATTTACACTAAGTCAGTACCAAAATCAATGACTCTTAAGGTCAAGGATGGTTTAGCTGTAGACCCCGAAAGTGGTTTAGAAGATGTTGCACACGTTTACGTATCTAAAAACAAAGACAAATATAATGTTGTGCTCGGAAAAACGGACATCCAGTCTAACAAGAACTCTTACTATAAAATGCAAATTTTGGAAAGCGATAATAAAATGAAGTAAGTAGTATTAAAAATACCACTATAGAAAACTAAAGCAACTAAACCTGTGATTATACTCGTATATTTTAATGTTTTATAGGTATTGGGTATTCAGATCTTGGGGACGTATTGGAACTACAATTGGATCAAATAAAATTCAAGACTGTGATAACCTAATGGATGCTTTGCGAGTATTCAATGAAGTGTACTTTGAAAGGACTGGTAACCACTTCGATAATCGTGCGAACTTCCAAAAGGTAATAAAAAACATAAAGCAATGTCGAAAAAATGTTTGTTATTAATATTTTATTTTTGATAAAACATTCTATGAACTCGTTTTTATCAATGATAAGTGAATGATTATGCTCGAAATTCAAATAATTTCGAGTATTATTCTAAATGTGAAAGTAATTGTATGATTTTTCGTGGAAGTATGACATTTTTTTTAACTTAGAAGCACAAAAGTTGATATGTAACTAGCTATTTTCTTATTTGGATATACAGCATCTATAAGATGTTTTAAGCTGCGAACTATTTGACTTAACTTGTGCTATTGTTTAGTGGGCTTTTCAGGTCGTTTTTCTTTTTTTAATAAAACTACTGCTTTGTTTTATTTATTTTTGCATCCTACGTATCGTTGGATAATCCCAACTTCTTCAGGAATGTTTTATTGCGTATTTCGAGACACAAACGTTTTTGAAGGTTATATCACTCACAGTGATATTACCTTTTTCGCGCGTCCCCTGGCAACAGTACCTAGAATCCCACCAGATTGGGATCCCGAAAACTTGTTCGCAATTCCTTTTATATCGGGGGTGGTGGAATTCGATGAGAATATCTTTCAAAAATTTATATCCCAACAATATAAATAAATTGTTGAGAATTTAAAAAGAAAAAAATGCTCTAATAATACCTGTCAAAACACAAAAAACAAGCTTTTTCATTTATACACGTCTAACATTTCTTTACGATTTGTTTTTTGAAAGTATCGAAAAGCAGAAAACAACCAATGGTTGTTAATTTGTTTGAAAGGTGTAAAATATTCTAATAAATTGAAATTAAGTTTCAATTTATTGTTACTTGTAATAACTAATAAAAACAAAACTATCAAATATTTTATTTACTTATAGGTAAAGAGCACTCAATTTTTTGTGTGATTTCTTTATTAAAGACAGTTCACTTGTTTGTGTTGTGGAAATATCACATAAATGTACCTTTTCAAAAAATAATAATTTGTATTTACAAATTTTTATTACTTTTAGACAGTAGAGTTTTTTGAAAACATTTATCTGATCGCAGATCTGACGACCACAACGATAATCGTTGTATGTACAGTAAAAGGTTTTGACTGGTTACTAGAAGCGTGGCTGATAATAGGAAGATAACTAAAAAGAAATGTTAGAGACGTGTATAAATGAAAAAGCTTGTTTTTTGTGTTTTGACAGATATTATTAGAGCATTTTTCTTTTAAATTCTCAACAATTTATTTATATTGTTGGGATATAAAGTTGAATGTTTGAGAATATCTTTCAAAAATTTCCAAAGTCTACTCATGATTAAGGTAGTTCCTATGAAATGTCGACATATAGATAGCTGGGAAACATGAAAAACAAGCTATTTATAATTTTTATTGGTATATTTGCTTCTTATATACTTTTATTGTAAACAGATTTAATGTGGTAATTTGAAAATCCAGGATTCATTTTTTAATTTTAGATCGCTAGGACTGACTTTAGAGCTTACCGAATCTGGAATCAATTACCTGCGCCCTCAGAATGTTTACTTTCAGGAAATAAAATTTAACTTGCTTATATCCCCAAGCCATGCGATGCATAACAAACAAATTGAAAGCATGCACAATTTGGGAACTTGTTAACATAAATCTCTTCCTTCATCATTTATATTTTTTTGTGCGACATGATTGATAGTGGTTGTGAAACCGATTTATATGGTTGGTTTTCGATCTTCTTTTTCATTTAAACGCTAGAAGTATTCTTTATTATATTTTTTTCATACTTATCATTAGCTAATAGTGATTTGAATTGTAGTTTAACATGACAAAATACTTATGTACCATTTGACATGCAGGCTTTCTTTGTGCTGACATTGGATAATTAAATAAATGACCGAAATTCTGAATAGAAGTAAAACATATAAAAGAATGCAAGAGTTGTCGTAATTAAATGTTTTTTGTATTTTAAGGTTCCCGGTGGTATGTATCCAATAGACATTGACTATGCCGAAGATGCAAAAGTAGATTTGTCTGCCAAACATAACGTCAACTCTAAATTGCCGCAATCAGTTCAAGATATAATTAAACTGATGTTCGACGTTGATACTATGAAGAGAACAATGATGGAATTTGATTTAGATATGGAAAAAATGCCTTTAGGTAAAATAAGTCAAAAACAAATACAAGCAGCCTATAAAGTGCTTACTGAGATTTATGAACTCATCCAGCAAAATGGTTCGAAAATGAAATTTATTGATGCCACTAATCGTTTTTATACATTAATACCGCACAATTTTGGTACGCAAAGTCCACCACTGCTCGATACTAGCGAACAGATCGAAAATCTGCGTCAAATGTTAGATTCGCTTTTGGAAATAGAATGTGCTTATAGCCTTTTGAATTCTGAGGACTCAAAGGAAGATGTTAATCCGCTAGACAAACACTATGAACAACTGAAGGCCAAACTTGAACCAATCGATAAAAACAGCGAAGAATTTGCTCTACTTCAGAAATACGTTAAAAATACTCATGCTGAAACTCACAAAATGTACGAGTTGGAGGTTGTCGATATATTTAAGGTGGCACGTCAGGGAGAATCACGTCGCTATAAGCCATTCAAAAAGTTGCACAACCGTCGTCTGCTTTGGCATGGTTCTCGTCTAACAAACTTTGCTGGTATTCTTTCTCATGGCCTTAAAATCGCGCCACCTGAAGCTCCCGTAACTGGCTATATGTTTGGTAAGGGTATTTATTTTGCCGATATGGTTTCCAAATCTGCAAACTACTGTTGCACCAGTAGACAAAATTCAACTGGTTTTATGTTGTTATCGGAAGTTGCACTTGGCGATATGATGGAATGCACTGCCGCCAAATACGTTACAAGTCTGCCCAAAGATAAGCAAAGTTGTTTCGGCCGTGGTCGTACAATGCCTGATCCTAGCGAATCTGTTTTCCGTGAAGACGGCGTGGAGATTCCATTGGGCAAACCCATCACCAATGAATCTCTTAAGTCTTCATTGTTGTACAATGAATTCATTGTTTATGATATTGCTCAGGTTAATATACAATACATGTTCCGTATGAATTTCAAATATATTTAATTTAAGATCTTTATTTTTTCCCCCTATTCATGTTTTCGTTCAAATTATTAATCAAAACTTAAAAAAAACAACTTGTATAAGAATTTTCATTAAAAAAAATTAACCAGGACGTTATTGGAATAACGAATTATTATTACTACGAATTATTATTACTTATTCACATTTTCAGCAGATTAAAACTTCTTTTATCATCTGTTGTTTTGCAGTTTACATTTAAATTAAAATACAGGTGTTTCTTCCGCAAATTGTGGAAGCTTCCAAATGAATATTAGATCATTTTGGCCACTGAAATATTTTAATGATCGAAATTAATATTTTGTTTTTTATTTCTTTACTACATAAAACCAAACACTAAAATTCAGAATGTTACCACTCGTTGAGTTTGTTAAGTTTTCAAACTGGAAAAATTGTCATAAGAAAGCGACGGTTGGTTATTTTGATTCAAATTAAATACGTACCGTATTTAAATTAATCGATTTGCATTTAAATTAACGATAAAAATCGCTTGTCCAGTGCTATTTAATGTTTTTAATAAAATGTTTTGTTTCGTTTTACTTTTTATACATAAATATGATAAAATATATACTCTCATATTAACTGAGGATGAATAAAGAATCAAATAATAAAAAAAATATGCATTTGTGTTTTGCTTAAACAAGATGGCGAGCCATTCTAGACTTGGGTTCGTGGACACGGGTCCAATAACGGCATCATCTTCGCTGACGATTTAGCCAAACAAGGTACAACCCCAGAGGATAGTAATATGGATCACTTTTGCCAACAACCCTTACCAGCGTGTTGAAAAAACATTAAGCTCCGCACGCTGGAGTGCACCCAAAAAAATGGCTCTTAGAGCCCAAATGCCTGTAGACGCATATTAACATCAAAAAGAGTAAGAGGAAGCTCCTAAAAATGCCCAGATCTCACTTGAAGAGTCACTGTAGCAATCACCACTGGACATTGCCTTCGAGAACCATGCCAGGAAAATACACTTACCTATAACGACTTCTGCAGAAGTTGTCAAGACGAAGAAGAGGAGGAGACGATTCTTCACCTCGGAACATGCCTGGGGTGTTACTCTCTATTGCGATGGGAAAGAGAAATCGAAGAATTGGTATTCTGTATTGCGTTTTCGTATTTTCTTTTCGCATTTAATTTTCGCTTTCGCACATTTTATTTTATCATTCTTCGCTATTGTTTACTTTGTGATACCAGTGCTGTTTCATTTTTAAACTATTTCGCGAAAAAGTTTGCGCAAGCAGCACTGAATACCAAGTTATATTCTAATCGCATCTACCTTTCGCATCGCACTAGAGAGTAACCCTCCTGTCATTGGAGCATCACCAGCAAAGATCTAGGCGAGCGGGGCTACAATAGCCTATAATGGTTGGCCTCCTTCATAAGGAGCTAGTACAATAGCATGTAATGCAACACTAAGCAGTTTCACACTCTCCCCCTTCCAACGACCACTATATACCTCTAACTTCTCCTTTCAACTTCAGGCAAACAAAGGGAACAATTACCCAAGTACCCAAGTGACTCTGGAGAATCTAAGATATGTCAGGAAATTCAGCGGCCTGCCTACCTAACCTAGAAAGAAGGCAACAAAAATGTATGTAGTATGCAATCTACACATTTAGAAGCACTGAAAATGCCTTATATCATATAAACATAAAAATATTTTTTTTTTTATTTATTTATTTAGTAACTATACAGTTGCAAAGTAAATTTGCAATGTATAGGATGCACAGCATGGGCGGGGTGACAAAGACCATAATGCCCAAGATGGTATTAACAGTACTTTTGTAGCGTCGCTGTGACTAACTATAACGACCTATGCCTTCACATAGGAAGCTTCCACGTGGTTAACAATGAATAACCTCTATAAAAAACTGTAAGCCAATACAGTTAGTTGAGGCAAACCGTTAACCAGTGCGAGCGAGACGCAAAACTCTCGAAGACCGAACAACAAACACAAGCCTGACCGCACTTAAGAAATAATTACGATGACGCGAGAGCTGTTCTTCAGCCCAGAGCTGCTTTACGACTGGAAACATAAAAATATGTTTCAGAAAAAGGCCTTTTCTTGAGGCACATAGAGGAAGTGAAAATGCATTTAGCAGTTTTATGAAATAGATTTGCCTGAGTGCATCAAATTTTCCTTATCGCAAAGTAGGATCGATAGTAAAGTAAACAAAAACAGGCCACAAACAAAGTTTAAAAAATAACGCAAGTGCTTCAACATTCCCTTATCGTGAAGTAGAGGATGTTAGTGATGGAATCAATGCAGTAGCTATTTGGTGGAATCACACATTGTTTGCATCAAAGAACTTATTTTAACCCACTTGTCCCACTATCATTTAGGCAGCTATTACATGGTTATATTTGGTATCTTGCTATTACACTATCATGCCAAATATGTTTTACTACATTAGAAAATAATCTTTGAAGGTGGAGGTTGCGTGTATGATGGCGCAGGAATAAGTTGTTGGTCTGGTAATTTATGAGATATTGGAAGATGGTCATGCATCTGTTCTGTAAGAACAACGCAATGTATTTATTTTCTTTACTGATTGTTGGCTTTTTCTATGTCCGGCTCTTCTATGAGAGTGTTCTATCTGGGCGAATAGAAAAAGGAACAAATCTACGATACTACTAACTAGTTGTGAGTTCGAGTCCAACTTCAGTCAAGAAGAAGGATTACTTTTAATTACAACAATAATTGCTGTGAAACAATAAGACCAAAAAACAAAAACATAATTGAATACCATTAGCTGGGGGACATCTAGCTGTTTCGTAGTCGCTACTACTCATCAGCACCCACTCGAGATCGAATCCCAGTAACAGGGATTTTCTCCTCTATGGTATAACAAACACCGGTTTCGCTAACAAGTTTTCCTGAATAGCGGGCTTGCGGCCGGGTGTAGGTATTCTTTCATTTTTAATATAAGAGATCTATTAACAAGCTTTCAAATTATACCAATATTGACATATAAATTAAAAAATGTGGTAGAAAAATATATTTCTTCGGCCCATAAATCGGAAACTAAGCGTTTCCGCCAATATTGTCATTTAACATTTTCTTATTATTTTCCAATTTTGTATCACTATACACAGATGGACAAAAGTCACCGTCACTTGGGCTCTAGAATATATGAACAGCCCCCACGCCCTAAAAAACAATTGAAAAACAAAAAGCAGTAAATTTAACAAAAACTGTAGTTTATTTAAATTCTATTTGTGTTCAAACATCTTGTTTTAATTATCTTTATTAACAAGAAAAAAAACATATAGTTGCTGATGTGCACATTTTTGCTGGACAAAAGTCACCGTCATTGCAATTCTATTGTCTGCTACCATAAATGTTAACACAAATTAAAGCCAATCTGGCTCCTCTTATAAATCAGTTCATGTAGTATGGCAACTTTAGGACTGATCTGTATACATTTTATAACGGTACTTAATTTAGAATTAAACTGACGCCGCGTTTTTGTTAAAAATGAGTCAAAAAAGAAAAGAAACTACAGTTGAAGAAAGAAAAATTATGTTAAATGCGTACAACCAAAAAAAGTCCATTCGGGAGATATGTTTATTAGTTAATCGTCCACGTACCACCATAACCGGCATAATAAATCGATTTAAAGACGACCCAGAGTGCATATATTTACCAAGAAGCGGCCGACCATCGGCACTATCTACTCGCGAAAAACGAGAGGTCATAAAAATTATTAAAAAAGAACCAAAAACTCCATCAACAGAGATTGCTGCAGCCATAAAGGAAACCACTGGTACAGTTGTTCACCCACGTACTGTGCGCAGAGCACTGAATAGCGCCGGTTATAATGCCAGAGTATGTAGAAGAAAACCACAAATCAGCAAGGTGAATCAAGCGAAACGCCTTTCCTTTGCAAAAGAGCACTTAAGCAAGGGAATAGATTTTTGGGACAAAGTTATCTTCTCTGATGAGAGCAAATTTTGTATATACAAATCGGACGGACGCATTTTGACATGGAGAAAGAAGGGCGACGCCTTAGCTGAAAAGCACATACAGCCTACTGTCAAACATGGTGGCGCTGGAGTCATGGTGTGGGGGTGTATGTCGGCGGCTGGTGTCGGAGAGCTCGTCTTTATAGATGAAATAATGGATAAGGTAGTTTATCTAAATATCCTTAAAGAAAATCTAAAGAAAAGCGCTCAAAGACTTGGCATTGAATCTGACTACTACTTTCAACATGACAATGACCCCAAGCACACTGCAGAAATAGTTCGCTTGTGGGTCTTGTACAATACCCCCCACACCCTTAAGACTCCGCCACAGTCTCCCGATCTCAACCCTATCGAGCATTTGTGGGACCATTTGGATCGACAGGTTCGCGAACATCACATGACATCAAAAAAAGTGCTTAAGGAAACATTACTCAATGAATGGAAAAAAATTAGCCCAGCTGTTACCCAAAAATTAGTGCATTCAATACAAAAACGTTTACAAGATGTCATTAAAAACAATGGAAAACATACATCGTATTAGAATAGTTCTATTTTGATAATTGATGGAAGACGTAACTAACTGACGGTGACTTTTGTCCAGCAAAAATGTGCACAACAGCCACTATATTTCCTTTTTCTTATTAATAAAAATAATTAAAACAAGATATCTTAAAACAAATAGATTTTAAATAAACTACAGTTTTTGTTAAATTTACTGCTTTTTGTATTTCAATTGTTTTTTCGGGCGTGGGGGCTGTTCAAATATTCTAGAGCATAAGTGACGGTGACTTTTGTCCATCTGTGTATGTACTTTTTATGTTATTTGGTGCTGCGTTGGTAAACTAGATTTAATTTGAAGTTGTAGAAAGAAAAACTTACATATCTGTTAAATGCATAATCATCAACACTGGTCAACCAACATAAACGGTAAATATGTAGATAAGTATACACCAGAGATCTGCAACCGGTGTCTTTTAATGATCTAAGTACATACGTCTTAATTCGAGTTTCGGCGTGATTGGCCACTGCATATTGTTTGCACAAGTATATTTTCTAGTCGCTAGAGAAAGTGTGCGCAGGCCTATGCGCTTGATGCTCAATTGTTTTCGTAAATGCGCTTAGCTATAGGGCTGTGCTCTTTAATACACAAATACTGCGCTCAGCGCTAGCAGTTAAAAATACACAAACTTCGTTTTATACATATGTATATATTTTTTGTCGCTCTTCACTGCACACACACAAGAGCAAAGCAACAACACTTTCGCATGTTTTGCTGGTAAATAGTGACGACAGCGATTATCAGTGTGAATTTTGTTTTTGTAATGTTTTGCTTTTTACAACAAAAAATATTAATTAGTGTTTACTCTTCCATATAGAACTTTTGGGCAGCACTGCGTTAGAGCTTGCTTCTGTTAACTAGAGTATATAACATACCTAATCAAGTTTGTATGCAGTGGCTGCTTGATTTGGTTCCTCAATTATTTTCTCCACACTCGGCAATCGAACTCGTACTTTTTAACAAGGAAAATAATATTTGTATGTAAGAATTTGCAGACACACATTTACCTTACCCATGAGAGTGTGTGTGTTCAGTGTTTTGTATTTACTCACTCACACTCAGTAAACCTATTCGTACTGCGACGTTGCCAGAAGGTTTTTAAAACATCATGTTTTGGCAATAGTGCTTTAAAGAAAAAATATACATATTTTTTATTTGAACGTATTTAGTACAAAGCCCGTAAAATAATAACTTTTACTTTAAAAAAATCGATTTTTTCTGAAGCACGTTTTCATCAAATTGTTTTTATTTCAACTTCTTTCATTTATAATAATTTTTTTTCTTGGTTTTAATATATAACCACAATAAGTGCACAGTTATACATAGATATAACCAATTATGGAAAAAATTTTGATTGAATTAAATTTTCATTTCAAAATGTTCAGCAAAAACAATCTCAAAATCATCATTCAGTATGCTACTTTTAAAATCGCCATCATGGTTGTAAATTATTACATCTGGTAGCCGCGATTTCAGTTAATGTTAAATAAAAGGTGACGCATATACACAACAAAAGATGTAAATGATTGGGTAAACAACCCAACAAAAGATGTAAATGATTGGGAAACAACCGGTGTACTTATGGTTGCAATGCACCGGTGCATATCTCTGGTACATACACCATACCTAGTCATAACTAAAAAAAAGCTAATTTCGAGTACACATTTCAAATTTTCAGTTTCCATACAAGACTTAGAAATTTTTATTTTAGAAACTAGCTCTTAAAGGAAACAGTTTAAAAGTAATTTGTATAAATTTTTGGCACAATATAAAAGATGTTAACGCTTCTGTATTAACTCGAAAAGCTTATTTTTTGAGATATGACTATGTTGCAATAAAGGAGCAATATGTATTTTAATAAAATTATTTTCTAGCTGTTTGATATTGTCCGTTTTATTTATTCGATTACAATGAATAATAGTAAACTCTACTCATAAGCCTAGTGTGAATCGAAAATACAACCAAATTGGTGAGGACATATCCCTAATTTTTCCTTCACTCAGGAATGTTAAACGACTGATAGATAGCAAGTTTAGATTTATGTGAATAGAGTAAAACCGGTACCCCCGACAAAGTTATCTTTGAAAACCAATTAGAAGAAATTGAAAAGAATAATTTTAGTAGTTAACGCATAGTGTACTTATATTTTGTATAATACATTGTCCTGAAATCACTTGAGATATAAAAAATAAAGATTTTTTGCAATGCTAATTAAAAATAGTTTCGTAGTTCCACGTAATAGTATTTTTTATACATAATAGAAAAGTAAAATCAATGTAACAAGCTTTTAGACTTGTAGTAAATTAGTTTTTATATTTGGCACCAGAAGATTGTGGCTAATGATTTAAAATGGTTTTGATGTTGACAGTCCAATCAGTTGGTTATTTACATTAAATTTTCAAGGAGAATACCATACTTAAAAATTGTTCATAATGAATAGTTATAATACCATCCATGTCTGTGTCGTGTTGACGGAATGATGCTGTTAATGTCTGTAAAAAGTGATTTTTAATTGATAGAAAACAGTTTGCAACTATTTACTTACATATAAAACAATGCAACACTGAATAAAATCATCAAATAATATTGTTCCCCTACCAAACCGGTCGAATTTTCGCAGGAGTAAATCGATTATGTTATCCGAAAGCCGATAACCAAAAGATGTGAGAGCTGTTTTTAATTCAGCCTTGTCTATATTTCCAGAGTTGTCGCGATCGAATGTCCTAAAACAGTTTTGCCAATCTGTGACGTATTTCCATAGTGCACCAAAATCTTGAAACGAAACAGTTCCACGATTCTCGCGATCAAACATTCCAATCATTAAACGGACAGTTTCGGGGTTAAACGGGCTCCATGTTCCATTGGACAATGCTACTTGTAATTCATCAGCAGAAATGTATCCACTACGATCTTTGTCCACTCTAAAATGTTTTTAATTATATTAGCTTAATTTCACAATTTTTATTCCAAACCTAACCGTTGAAAGACGTCCCATAAAAATTGTTGGTCAGGCATTTTGCTTTGCTGCATATATGCCATCATAAATGTTTATAACTTAAGATTGATAAAAGTTTGCTAATTCAACAATACAATAAATACGTTTTTAATGCAAAATTCAATTACAATAGTTATACTATACGCTTTATTTAACAAACAAAATCTTAAAAAACAACTAGACTGACTCAACATTTAAGAGTTGAGTAAATAGGTAGTATTCAAAGGTTCATTGACGTCTACAAGGTGGCAGGGCTACAGTAAAATTACAACAAGAACAGGCGTATAGTGAAACAAAGGAGCATTAACGTATGCACGGTGGCAGCACTAGAGCAAAATTACAACAAAAACAGGCATTTGGTAAGCTATGTTCATGATACAAAAAAACAAGGTAGCCGCTTCGCTACAACAATACAACAATAAAAAAAACAACAGGTATTTTGTTTGTGTAAAAAGGCGAATTCACACTTACGCTGTCAAAAGTAGTTGATAAACACATGTACAAAAATTTAAATGGCGCCGAAAAAGGTAAACAAAACTTGACTGCGAAGGTGCCGCCATATTAACCGAATTCGCCTGAATTCGCCGATGCATCCACCTAATAATGAATTCGCCTTGGCTATGTTTATCAAAAATATTTGTAACTATTTCCACAATTATAAACTATGAATGTAACTTTTCATAATTATAAATTACATTTATTTGAATTATTTATATATTCAGAAAATAATGTGTGTATGTTTAATTCAGAATAAACACTAAATTCACTTTGAAAAATGTAAACAATACATTTGACGTAATAGCTTACTATATTGCCAGTAGCAAAAAATCGTCACATGTCGTAGTGCTGCCACCGTGTATACGCTAATGCACCTTGAGTGAAACCTTTTTTTGACATTTGCAAACTTTTAACCGTATCGCAAATCTCCGTGAAGTTAACAAACTAAGATAACAAACTTTTTCTGTTTCGCTCAATTTCAAGAGAGTAACGCCATAATTCTCTCTTTGCAGACTGTGTGCAGACAAAAATTGAGTATTTTTGCCTTTGCAGACCAAATTTCTAGTGCTACCAAGTCTAAAATGTAGAATTTTAGAACATTTTCTACAAGAAATACGGCAACTTCTGAAAATTCTCACTCTTCTTCTTGTTTTCTTACATGGGAGAGATAACAAACTATTTTAACAAACTATATAAAATCGACATAACTAAAAAATTATGTGTAAAAAAATGCCTTATTATTAATGAAAAATTAATAATTAAAGAATAAATTACGTGCAATTATATAAGTTATGTTGTACTTGAAAGTATAGTTATATTTATATGGTTCAAAATGTTCTTTATATTTCAGCAAACCTAAAATCTTCAAACAACACAAATAGGTCTCTAGAGTCCTAACCAGAAATTCTTCCTGGACCAAACCTTTTGTAGATTAAAGAGGACCCTTCTACCTTTAATTTGACATATATTTTATATAGCCCAAAAGTTTTTGCTAGAACAAAGTTTCAATTTTAAAAAATTTTTAGTAATTGTACTTAAACACTAATGGGCCTCCCGAGTCCAAACAAGAAATTCTTCCTGGACCAACCCTTTTGCAAGTTAAAGAGGACCTTTTTAGCTTTAATTTGACATATATTTTATATAGCCCAAAAGTTTTTAGTAGAACAAAGTTTCTATTTTAAAAAAATTTTGTCATTGCACTCAAACACTAATGGGCCTCCCGAGTCCAAACCAGAAATTCTTCCTGGGCCAAACCTTTTGCAAGTTAAAGAGGACCTTTTTAGCTTTAATTTGACATAAAATTTATATAGCCCAAAAGTTTTTAGTAGAACAAAGTTTCTATTTTAAAAAAATTTTGTCATTGTACTTAAACACTAATGGGCCTCCCGAGTCCAAACAAGAAATTCTTCCTGGACCAAACCTTTTGCAAGTTAAAGAGGACCTTTTTAGCTTTAATTTGACATAAAATTTATATAGCCCAAAAGTTTTTGCTAGAACAAAGTTTCAATTTGAAAAAAATTTTGTCATTGCACTCAAACACTAATGGGCCTCCCGAGTCCAAACCAGAAATTCTTCCTGGACCAAACCTTTTGCAAGTTAAAGAGGACCTTTTTAGCTTTAATTTGACATAAAATTTATATAGCCCAAAAGTTTTTAGTAGAACAAAGTTTCTATTTTAAAAAAATTTTGTCATTGTACTCAAACACTAATGGGCCTCCCGAGTCCAAACAAGAAATTCTTCCTGGACCAAACCTTTTGCAAGTTAAAGAGGACCTTTTTAGCTTTAATTTGACATAAAATTTATATAGCCCAAAAGTTTTTGCTAGAACAAAGTTTCAATTTGAAAAAAATTTTGTCATTGCACTCAAACACTAATGGGCCTCCCGAGTCCAAACAAGAAATTCTTCCTGGACCAAACCTTTTGTAGATTAAACTACGACTGAAAAAATACAACAAAATACATAAAATAAAAATTTTTATTTCAAAGATATAAAAAAAAACCAAGCCAATTTCTTTTAAACTATAAAAAAATAAAAATAGTTCAAAAAAGTGAAAAATGAAATGAAATGAATTTTAAAATTTATTGGAATGGTTGGGAAGGGTAGGGTGGCTGTGCAGGTGGTGTCATCTGGTGGTGTCATCTTTGAAATAAAAATTTTTATTTTATGTATTTTGTTGTATTTTTTCAGTCGCAGTTTAATCTACAAAAGGTTTGGTCCAGGAAGAATTTCTTGTTTGGACTCGGGAGGCCCATTAGTGTTTGAGTGCAATGACAAAATTTTTTTCAAATTGAAACTTTGTTCTAGCAAAAACTTTTGGGCTATATAAATTTTATGTCAAATTAAAGCTAAAAAGGTCCTCTTTAACTTGCAAAAGGTTTGGCCCAGGAAGAATTTCTGGTTTGGACTCGGGAGGCCCATTAGTGTTTGAGTGCAATGACAAAATTTTTTTAAAATAGAAACTTTGTTCTACTAAAAACTTTTGGGCTATATAAAATATATGTCAAATTAAAGCTAAAAAGGTCCTCTTTAACTTGCAAAAGGGTTGGTCCAGGAAGAATTTCTTGTTTGGACTCGGGAGGCCCATTAGTGTTTAAGTACAATTACTAAAAATTTTTTAAAATTGAAACTTTGTTCTAGCAAAAACTTTTGGGCTATATAAAATATATGTCAAATTAAAGGTAGGAGGGTCCTCTTTAATCTACAAAAGGTTTGGTCCAGGAAGAATTTCTGGTTTGGACTCTAGAGACCTATTTGTGTTGTTTGACGATTTTAGGTTTGCTGAAATATAAGGGACTTTTTGGACCATATAAATGAAACTATACTTTCAAGTACAACATAACTTATATAATTGCATGAAATTTATTCTTTAATTATTAATTTTTCATTAATAATAACATATTTTTTCACACATAATTTTTCAGCCATGTCGATTTGATATAGTTTGTTAAAATAGTTTGTTATCTTGCAAATCCTCTCCCATGTAATGAAACAAGAAGAAGAATTATTATTTGCAGAAGTTGCCGTATTAATAGTAGTAAATGTTCTAAAATTTACCATTTTAAATTTGGCAGCACTAGAAATTTGGCAAAAATACTCAATTTTCGTCTGGTAGCACGTTTAGTCCGGCAGCATTATTCTGCACACTTCTGCACAATAATGAAAAAATACTCATTTTTCTGCAA
Organism: Thecocarcelia acutangulata; assembly: GCA_914767995.1. NCBI lineage: Eukaryota > Metazoa > Arthropoda > Insecta > Diptera > Tachinidae > Thecocarcelia > Thecocarcelia acutangulata. Next base: position 58,155,659 of record OU612094.1, on the reverse strand, counting down.
ACGTGCGCCATTTTTTCTCCCTCTCTTTGAGCGGAAAAAAATAATTTGTTATCTCAGTTTGTTAACTTCTCGTCCGCGTATCGCAAATTTTTTTTACAGAGTGGCATATAATGTGTAATTAGAAAGAAATAAAAACGTAGCGTGTTTTTAACGATAGAATATAACTATTTTAATGAAGCGTTTTTATACCCTTCACAAAAATGTAAAGGGTATATATAAGTTTGTGATTCCGTTTGTAATTCCTACAGTTTTTTTTTGCGACCCTAAAAAGTATATATATTCTGAATCAGAATTAATGGAAAAGTCGATTAAGCGATGTCCGTCTGTCCGTCTGTCCGTCTGTCCGCTGTTGAAATACCGTTTCTGAAAAAACCATTAGACTTAGAAACTTTTTTCTTTCACCATTCTTTTACCCCATCGATTCATGGGTTTGCTATTGAAATTCAGTAATATCGGTCCACGTATAGCTGAGATATATTCAAAATTCCGAAAAAAGCCATTTTTTTTTGCAGTTTTGTATGAAAATTTTTGAAAACAAAAGTTGTTCGTTTTGCTTCAAACTTCACACACTTATTAAGCATGGTGACTAAAAGACAACAAATTTTTTTTTCAGATATCGGTCCATATATACCTGAGTTATAGCCCAAATCGGATTTTTAATGAAAATGTCCCATAGGCGAAGCTAAATAACTTTTTTTTGCTCAAAAGCAGTTCTGGTAATTATATAAGGCTACTTAAATATGGAAAATGAAAATTTCCGATATCGGTCCATATATACCCGAGATATAGCCCAAACCTGGTTTTTCATGAAAATGTCGCGTAAGCGAACCTAAACAACTTTTTTGTGCTCAAAAGCAGTTCTGGTAATGAAATAGGGTTATATAAATATGAAAAATGAAAATTTTCGATATCGGTCCATATATACCCGAGATATAGCCTAGACCGGGGTTTTCATGAAAATGCCGCGTAAGCGAACTTAAACAACTTTTTTGTGCTCAAAAGCAGTTCTGGTAATGAAATTAGGTTACATAAATATGAAAAATGAAAATTTCCGATATCGGTCCATATATACCCGAGATATAGCCCAAATCGGGTTTTTCATGAAAATGTCGCGTAAGCGAACTTAAACAACTTTTTTGTGCTCAAAAGCAGTTCTGGTAATGAAATTAGGTTACATAAATATGAAAAATGAAAATTTTCGATATCGGTCCATATATACCCGAGATATAGCCCAAATCGGATTTTTAATGAAAATGTCCCATAGGCGAAGCTAAATAACTTTTTTTTGCTCAAAAGCAGTTCTGGTAATGATATAAGGTTACATAAATATGGCAAATGAAAATTTCCGATATCGGTCCATATATACCCGAGATATAGCCCAAACCTGGTTTTTCATGAAAATGTCGCGTAAGCGAACCTAAACAACTTTTTTGTGCTCAAAAGCAGTTCTGGTAATGAAATAGGGTTATATAAATATGAAAAATGAAAATTTTCGATATCGGTCCATATATACCCGAGATATAGCCTAGACCGGGGTTTTCATGAAAATGCCGCGTAAGCGAACTTAAACAACTTTTTTGTGCTCAAAAGCAGTTCTGGTAATGAAATAGGGTTATATAAATATGAAAAATGAAAATTTTCGATATCGGTCCATATATACCCGAGATATAGCCCAAACCGGGGTTTTCATGAAAATGCCGCGTAAGCGAACATAAACAACTTTTTTGTGCTCAAAAGCAGTTCTGGTAATGAAATTAGGTTACATAAATATGGAAAATGGAAATTTCCGATATCGGTCCATATATACCCGAGATATAGCCTAGAGCAGGGTTTTCGTAAAAATGCCGCGTAAGCGAACTTAACAGCTTTTTTGTGCTCAAAAGCAGTTCTGGTAATGAAATTAGGTTACATAAATATGAAAAATGAAAATTTTCGATGTCGGTCCATACATACCCGAGATATAGCCCAAATCGGGTTTTTCATGAAAATGTCGCGTAAGCGAACTTAAACAACTTTTTTGTGCTCAAAAGCAGTTCTGGTAATGGAATAGGGTGATATAAATATGAAAAATGAAAATTTTCGATATCGGTCCATATATACCCGATATATAGCCTAGACCGGGGTTTTCATGAAAATGCCGCGTAAGCGAACATAAACAACTTTTTTGTGCTCAAAAGCAATTCTGGTAATGAAATTGGGTTACATAAATATGAAAAATGAAAATTTCCGATATCGGTCCATATATACCCGAGATATAGCTCAAACCGGGGTTTTCATGAAAATGCCGCGTAAGCGAACTTAAACAACTTTTTTGTGCTCAAAAGCAGTTCTGGTAATGAAATAGGGTTATATAAATATGAAAAATGAAAATTTTCGATATCGGTCCATATATACCCGAGATATAGCCTAGACCGGGGTTTTCATGAAAATGCCGCGTAAGCGAACATAAACAACTTTTTTGTGCTCAAAAGCAATTCTGGTAATGAAATTGGGTTACATAAATATGAAAAATGAAAATTTCCGATATTGGTCCATATATACCCGAGATATAGCTCAAACCGGGGTTTTCATGAAAATGTCGCGTAAGCGAACTTAAACAACTTTTTTGTGCTCAAAAGCAGTTCTGGTAATGAAATAGGGTTATATAAATATGAAAAATGAAAATTTTCGATATCGGTCCATATATACCCGAGATATAGCCTAGACCGGGGTTTTCATGAAAATGCCGCGTGAGCGAACTTAAACAACTTTTTTGTGCTCAAAAGCAGTTCTGGTAATGAAATTGGGTTACATAAATATGAAAAATGAAAATTTCCGATATCGGTCCATATATACCCGAGATATAGCTCAAACCGGGGTTTTCATGAAAATGCCGCGTAAGCGAACTTAAATAACCTTTTTGTGCTCAAAAGCAGTTCTGGTAATGAAATAGGGTTATATAAATATGAAAAATGAAAATTTTCGATATCGGTCCATATATACCCGAGATATAGCCTAGACCGGGGTTTTCATGAAAATGCCGCGTAAGCGAACATAAACAACTTTTTTGTGCTCAAAAGCAATTCTGGTAATGAAATTGGGTTACATAAATATGAAAAATGAAAATTTCCGATATCGGTCCATATATACCCGAGATATAGCTCAAACCGGGGTTTTCATGAAAATGTCGCGTAAGCGAACTTAAACAACTTTTTTGTGCTCAAAAGCAGTTCTGGTAATGAAATAGGGTTATATAAATATGAAAAATGAAAATTTTCGATATCGGTCCATATATACCCGAGATATAGCCTAGACCGGGGTTTTCATGAAAATGCCGCGTAAGCGAACATAAACAACTTTTTTGTGCTCAAAAGCAATTCTGGTAATGAAATTGGGTTACATAAATATGAAAAATGAAAATTTCCGATATTGGTCCATATATACCCGAGATATAGCTCAAACCGGGGTTTTCATGAAAATGTCGCGTAAGCGAACTTAAACAACTTTTTTGTGCTCAAAAGCAGTTCTGGTAATGAAATAGGGTTATATAAATATGAAAAATGAAAATTTTCGATATCGGTCCATATATACCCGAGATATAGCCTAGACCGGGGTTTTCATGAAAATGCCGCGTGAGCGAACTTAAACAACTTTTTTGTGCTCAAAAGCAGTTCTGGTAATGAAATTGGGTTACATAAATATGAAAAATGAAAATTTCCGATATCGGTCCATATATACCCGAGATATAGCTCAAACCGGGGTTTTCATGAAAATGCCGCGTAAGCGAACTTAAATAACCTTTTTGTGCTCAAAAGCAGTTCTGGTAATGGAATAGGGTTATATAAATATGAAAAATGAAAATTTTCGATATCGGTCCATATATACCCGAGATATAGCCTAGACCGGGGTTTTCATGAAAATGCCGCGTAAGCGAACATAAACAACTTTTTTGTGCTCAAAAGCAATTCTGGTAATGAAATTGGGTTACATAAATATGAAAAATGAAAATTTCCGATATCGGTCCATATATACCCGAGATATAGCTCAAACCGGGGTTTTCATGAAAATGTCGCGTAAGCGAACTTAAACAACTTTTTTGTGCTCAAAAGCAGTTCTGATAATGAAATAAGATTACATAAATATGAAAAATGAAAATTTTCGATGTCGGTCCATATATACCCGAGATATAGCCTAAGCTGCGGTTTTAATGAAAATGTCGCGTAAGTGAACTTAAACAACTTTTTTTGCTTAATAATAGTTCTGGTAATGAAATAGGGTCATATAAATATGGAAAAAGAAAATATCCGATATCGGTCCATATATACTCGAGATATAGCCTGAACCGATTTTTCCAATAACATTTTTTTTTTGCTGAAAAGCAGTTCTTGTTATGAAAGAAGGTTACGAAAATAGAGAAAATTAAAATTTCTGATATCGGTCCATATATACCCGAGATATAGCCTAAATCGGGTTTTTCATGAAAATATCGCGTAAGCGAACTTAAACAATTTGTTGTGCTCAAAAGCAGTTCTGGTAATGATATAAGGTTATATAAATATGGAAAATTAAAATTTTCGATATCGGTTTTCATGAAAATGCCGCGTAAGCGAACATAAACAACTTTTTTGTGCTCAAAAGCAATTCTGGTAATGAAATTGGGTTACATAAATATGAAAAATGAAAATTTCCGATATTGGTCCATATATACCCGAGATATAGCTCAAACCGGGGTTTTCATGAAAATGTCGCGTAAGCGAACTTAAACAACTTTTTTGTGCTCAAAAGCAGTACTGGTAATGAAATAGGGTTATATAAATATGAAAAATGAAAATTTTCGATATCGGTCCATATATACCCGAGATATAGCCTAGACCGGGGTTTTCATGAAAATGCCGCGTGAGCGAACTTAAACAATTTTTTTGTGCTCAAAAGCAGTTCTGGTAATGAAATTGGGTTACATAAATATGAAAAATGAAAATTTCCGATATCGGTCCATATATACCCGAGATATAGCTCAAACCGGGGTTTTCATGAAAATGCCGCGTAAGCGAACTTAAATAACCTTTTTGTGCTCAAAAGCAGTTCTGGTAGTGAAATAGGGTTATATAAATATGAAAAATGAAAATTTTCGATATCGGTCCATATATACCCGAGATATAGCCTAGACCGGGGTTTTCATGAAAATGCCGCGTAAGCGAACATAAACAACTTTTTTGTGCTCAAAAGCAATTCTGGTAATGAAATTGGGTTACATAAATATGAAAAATGAAAATTTCCGATATCGGTCCATATATACCCGAGATATAGCTCAAACCGGGGTTTTCATGAAAATGTCGCGTAAGCGAACTTAAACAACTTTTTTGTGCTCAAAAGCAGTTCTGGTAATGAAATAGGGTTATATAAATATGAAAAATGAAAATTTTCGATATCGGTCCATATATACCCGAGATATAGCCTAGACCGGGGTTTTCATGAAAATGCCGCGTAAGCGAACATAAACAACTTTTTTGTGCTCAAAAGCAATTCTGGTAATGAAATTGGGTTACATAAATATGAAAAATGAAAATTTCCGATATTGGTCCATATATACCCGAGATATAGCTCAAACCGGGGTTTTCATGAAAATGTCGCGTAAGCGAACTTAAACAACTTTTTTGTGCTCAAAAGCAGTTCTGGTAATGAAATAGGGTTATATAAATATGAAAAATGAAAATTTTCGATATCGGTCCATATATACCCGAGATATAGCCTAGACCGGGGTTTTCATGAAAATGCCGCGTGAGCGAACTTAAACAACTTTTTTGTGCTCAAAAGCAGTTCTGGTAATGAAATTGGGTTACATAAATATGAAAAATGAAAATTTCCGATATCGGTCCATATATACCCGAGATATAGCTCAAACCGGGGTTTTCATGAAAATGCCGCGTAAGCGAACTTAAATAACCTTTTTGTGCTCAAAAGCAGTTCTGGTAATGGAATAGGGTTATATAAATATGAAAAATGAAAATTTTCGATATCGGTCCATATATACCCGAGATATAGCCTAGACCGGGGTTTTCATGAAAATGCCGCGTAAGCGAACATAAACAACTTTTTTGTGCTCAAAAGCAATTCTGGTAATGAAATTGGGTTACATAAATATGAAAAATGAAAATTTCCGATATCGGTCCATATATACCCGAGATATAGCTCAAACCGGGGTTTTCATGAAAATGTCGCGTAAGCGAACTTAAACAACTTTTTTGTGCTCAAAAGCAGTTCTGATAATGAAATAAGATTACATAAATATGAAAAATGAAAATTTTCGATGTCGGTCCATATATACCCGAGATATAGCCTAAGCTGCGGTTTTAATGAAAATGTCGCGTAAGTGAACTTAAACAACTTTTTTTGCTTAATAATAGTTCTGGTAATGAAATAGGGTCATATAAATATGGAAAAAGAAAATATCCGATATCGGTCCATATATACTCGAGATATAGCCTGAACCGATTTTTCCAATAACATTTTTTTTTTGCTGAAAAGCAGTTCTTGTTATGAAAGAAGGTTACGAAAATAGAGAAAATTAAAATTTCTGATATCGGTCCATATATACCCGAGATATAGCCTAAATCGGGTTTTTCATGAAAATATCGCGTAAGCGAACTTAAACAATTTGTTGTGCTCAAAAGCAGTTCTGGTAATGATATAAGGTTATATAAATATGGAAAATTAAAATTTTCGATATCGGTCCATATATACCCGAGATATAGCCTGAACCGATTTTTTCATTAAAATTTTTTTTTTTTTTTTTTTGCTGAAAAGCAATTCTCGTTATAAAAGAAGGTTACGAAAATACAGAAAATAGAAAATTCCGATATCGGTTCATATACAACCGAGCATATTTAGGTCACATTTTTAATATACTATACATATTCGTGACTATCGTGAAGGGTATTTTAGATTCGGCCCAGTCGAATATACTACACTCTTACTTGTTTTGTAACAAATTAAACAAATTTTTGTTGTCTTTCTTAGTGGTGTCACAAATTTGTGCGAAAAAAATCTTAATTTCAGTGGCTGTGTTCTGTAACTCTCGACTCGAGAAACTTTTCGACTGAAACGTGTAAAATGAAAGAAAGTTGAAGCAAACAGCTGCTTTTCTCACTAAACTGTAGCTATAACTTTTTGGTGAGTAATAGCTGTCACGTAAGGAAATTACTCGCCATTTTACAGAAAAACTGTGTCTGTAAAACTTTTGCGAAAAAATTTCCCGCTTTCAACTATCATTATTTCACGCAAATAAAAAGGCTGTGAGATAGTATTTCAAATAACTATAATCATCATTAAATGAATAATTATGCTGAAAAAATAAGTATTTTGCTGTTAGTTTAAGTATCAAATACATATTTACACAGTTTAGAATGATTGTTTTTTTTATTTTAAATTTTTAATTAATTTTTATATCCTTCACACAACAAGTTTTTAAGGGAAGACTTAAGTTTGTAATTTCAGCAATTTTAATATCCGACCCAACAAAGTACATTGTAATAATTTTATAATGTTTTTTCAGAATTCACAAATTGCAATTATTTTTTAATTTTACAAATTTGTAAATAAAATGTAAACGTTAGAGACATACCATACATTTTCTAGAATAGCCGGCGGTTATAATATGACGCCGTCGAACAAAATTTCTTAAGTTTAGTAGTTTTTGGTCGGCGGCGGTACTAATTGTCGCTGGCGCTTTCATTTTTAAAATTGCATGTCGGCCTCGTTTTATATTTTCAGACATTTTTAACGCAACGATGTAGTCGCTTTGGATAGTTTTCGACCAAGGCGACTTTATACAGGTGAGTGCAAGCGGAAAGGCGAATTCAGTACTATGCATGATACAAAAAACAAGGTAGCCGCTTCGCTACAACAATACAACAATAAAAAAAACAACAGGTATTTTGTTTGTGTAAAAAGGCGAATTCACACTTAAGCTGTCAAAAGTATTTGATAAATTACATGTAAAAAATTTAAATGGCACCGAAAAACGTAAACAAAACTTGACAGCGAAAGTGCCGCCATATTAACCGAATTCGCCTGAATTCGCCGATGCATCCACCTAATAATTAATTCGCCTTGGTACTATGTATTTTGTTATTGTAAAACATATCGTGAATGTCATAATCTAAATTCGCCTAAGATTGCTCAGCAGAGAAAAAATTTTATATAAACGTTAAATATAAGCTTTTATAATTGTTTGTAATTTAAATCACAGATTATATTAGTTTTTCACTTTTAAATTCACACAAATTTCTTGAAATTGCACTAATTCATGCAAAAAAACATTCAGATTAAAATGGCGCGAAAAAGTTTGTAAACAAAAGAAACAAAATTTGACAGTCTCATTGGAAAAAACGCGAGAAGCAAAAAATAATCACCTGTGCTGTTAAGTTCACCTGGTAATGAATTCGCCTTGGTTTGTATGCTATAATAGCAAGCTGCAAGAATAACAAACTCACCATTGTTGCAAAATAAAAATTTTCTTATTAACAAACTAATTTAGTTTGTTTGCTTAGCATTCTTTGTGCTAACAGGTGTTTAATCAGTCACAACTGTTTTCATTAATCATCGGTCGATTATCATCACCTTCATTTTGACATAATACAGCTTTGTTTTCATTATTGATAAAAAAGCATAAAAGGCTAGTTTTATTTTATGTTTTTTAAACTAATAATATCGGCGATTGTAACTCTTCAGGGAACTGTGTCCGGTATGTAAACTAAAAGAAATGCTGTATTCTTATAATCGGTTTAATGAAATTAATGTTAGATTATATGCGTTTTTTAAGTAATAACTTTATATACAAATAAATCAATTCCGTTTGCTCCTTTGTGATTTCGAAGGATGAGTCACGTTGGGCAAAACAGAACTGTTTTTTGAAAGCCAAATATATCAATGAAAATGAATTAAATTCACGTTGGTTAATATGTACTTTGATAAAAAAAAATCCATATTTTCTTAGCAGAATAATTTTAAATTTATTCTATTGGATCCTGTACAGAATTCAGTAAACTGGAGCCATCAATTCAAAAATTTGGAATATTATTGAAAACTAACCATTGGCAATGTTTTTACACAAAGTTAAAAAAAAACTTTCGCTTTAATAAACTTTTATCCATTATTGTTAAAACACTACGAAATCCTTGGACAGATTTAACACAGTTTTAGTGTAAGAAGCCTCGTCACGAGAATGATTAATCAAATATAAAATTGTTTGAACTCATTTTAAAATAGTACTGAGAACATATTAACATATTGTATAAATTAATTAAAAATTATTCAAAGAGGTCGTATGCATACTGTATGCGGCCGTTTTAGAAAAATTACGTTAATAGAGTGATTAATTTCTAGTTTAAGAAATCCATTTTTTGCAGGTGTAATAAATGAATTGGTGTGAAAAGGAGTTATCTTGGGGGTTTATATAGTGAGACGAAACACCCGACCTTTCGATTACTTTATTCAAACATCATCAGCAGTATAATTGTAAAAATTATTAGTTTATTTAATGACCTCGTAATTATAATATTGTATTCAATTGAGTTTATTATGAATTTTAAATTTTTTTTAATTTATTAAATTTTTGTTGAACATTTATAATTTTTTTAAATTAGATTTTTGGTTTGTACATTTGAGTATTGTGATTCCTAGCTGTGCATATGTCGTAATTTCATAGCTGCTAACCTAATCAGCAGTTACTCTATATTCACTACTTAAAGAAAACAATAAAAACAAAAAGAATTTAGAAGAAAAATTTTCTAATAATAGTTTTCAAGCACAAAAAGCAGCTATTTTTCCCTACGTTTTTACTTTCTTAACAACTTTTCTTAAAATAGTAGTGTCCAAACGATGCTTGGGCACATAAGTTGTTGACGAACAATTTCTAGTCAACAAGAAAGTGATATTAACTTTGTTTCTGATATTGCTGAATGTATGCAAACTAGCCGCTATTGCTTGACTTTCAAATAGGGAAATGTTATCGACCGGTTGTTAAATTAAAATTTGTTTTTTAGTTATTAATTGCTTGCCTGAAGCCTTCAGCTGCAAATCGTTGAATTTAATGATTATTTTGTGCTCATATTGAAGTTCAAGTGTTTCGAACCTATTTAATTTGTAACTATTGAAGCACTTTATGCAAATGAACATTTAACAACTCGAGCTTTCCAGTGGTAGTTATTGGCATATACACTACTCAAAAGATGTGCTCCACAGAATGAACCATTTATCACTAATTATATATCTGTATCCTACAACATTGTTTTATACGGTAGAAAACTATTTTTGTTTTCCCCTGTTTATTGGCCTCATCAACCTTCTGATCCGACAGGTTTGCGCCCGCAATACAAGGAGAACGAACGAAAAGCTTAAAACCCTTAGTAAGTTTTTTTTTTAAGTAGAATATATCGCTCCTTTATTGTAACATAGTCATATTTCAAAAAAGCTCGTTTCGAGAAAAACGCATTTAAAATTTTTAGTTTCCGTACAAGTCTTAGCAAATTTTTTGAGAAATTATCTCCTAAAGTAAACAGTTTAAAAGTAATTTGAATAAATTTTTGGCACAATATAAAATGTAGTACTGTTAACAATTCTGCTTTGTTAACTCAGAAAGCTCATTTTTTGAGTTATGACTATGTTGCAATAAAGGAGCGATATGTAGAGTTCTTAAATGTTTAAAAAGTCTATAATAATTATTTTCGTCTCAAACTAATGGGATAGTTTGTTTACTTTATTTTTTCATCGGCTGGGGAGCAAAACATGTTTGAATGAATACTTAAAGCCTTTAGCTGAGCATAGATTTTTATTTGGCTATTGTGATGATGGAAACTATTACATTCGTACTTTTATTTTTGCCTAAAAGGCTTTTTTATTACTATTTGAATAAATAAATCAATTTTGTAGCGTAGACAGACGTCAGCGTTAATTTGCATTAAAAAGTTCACTAACGTGAATTAAAATTTTACTCTGACAGACGGCAGTTTTTGCATTTATTACACAATTCGCATACAATTATTTTATGAAAATTTTTTTTTGGGTATTTAAATTGAGATTAAATAGAAAGTGTTTAGCAGCTATGTTGTTGGTATAGCAACTATGTTGTTGGTATAACAAGACTATTTATTATATTTAAAAAAAAAGCTGAAACTACTGTTTATTGTTTATTTATTAGGTGTGTTTCTTTACTTTCCGGGCAAGTTTCGTGCAAGAGAGAGCATGCATAAGTTTCTCTCAAATATAGACAAAATTTACCCAAAGAACGGGAACGCACAAAGCCAAACTTCTAGCCCAAAAAGAAACATACGCTGTGCTTTGATGTGGCTTTGATACTGTGCTATTTTACACTTTTTAGCTTTTAAGGTCTTTTGCACATTACTTTTTATTTAATATTTATAAAAAAACACTGAAATGATTTGTATACGAGTTGGTTCAAATGAACTTTGTTTCTTTATTATTGTTTATTTTTCGAACAGCTGATTGCTTAATTACTTGCCCAAACTAGCCCGAAGAAAAAGTGCGGGCTGTTTCGTGCAAAAAGAGGAAGCATACTATTCTCTCAAAAGCGCTCTCATTTGCCCAATTTTAAAGTACGGAAACGTTTTTCGTGTAAATTGGGATGCCGCGGGATCTCAAAGTAGAGTAAAGAAACACACCTATTATAAAAAATTATTTTAATATACATAATAATAAAATATTACTGCTGTAAAGTATTTCCTTCCGCCGACTAATAGTACTGAGCGAAATCAACCGCCGCTGAGTTTTTCGCAAAGCACTGATTTCTAATGTCAGATGTTTAAGCATAACAAAATAGAACACGTGCTATTTGAAATTTTGTCAGACGACATTGTTCATGTTTTTTTACAGAAGAAATGTTTTTGAGGTAACAGACAACACGTAGGCATTTTGCAGGTGGAAAGATGACATATTGGTACATTGCTAAAAACATATCGTGTGTTATCTACTTAACAATTCTGCATTGTTAACTCGAAAATGTAATTTTTTGAGATATGCCTATGTTACAATAAAGGTGCGATATGTACTTATGTACATATGTGACCATATAAGCCGTTCTTAATGATGTTTTCGATTATTAATAGCACTCGGATATTCATGTTTTGTATATACAGTCACTCAAATTTAAAGTCGGGCAAACATTGTCGAAAATTTACGATCTTAATATTTATGTTTTGATGAAAAATGATGCGTTTAATTTTTTTTTTGTTTTATCATAAAAACTCTTATTAATAGAAAAACCAAAGAAATTTTATTTTAAGTCCTGTTATAAAATACGTAATAACAAAATGAGAAAAAGTAAATTCTGTGTCTTCTTACACAATCATTCGATCAGTGAAGATTATAAAAGTTTTTTGAAAAATGCCGCACAAAATTGAACAATGCACCTTCGAAGAACAGAAAATAATAATTGAGATAGAAAATCTGAAAGGGAAATATCTAATTTGATAAAAAAAAAGCAAATCTACAGTGCATGATATCATTTCTAGATATAAAGAAAGTGGTTTGGTAGCAAATAAAAAACGCGGAGCCCGAGCAAGAAAGCTTTCACCCAGAGATGAGAGCATGATTTTAAAACAGGTGAAGAAAAATCCCTGTATTGCTGCTCCAAAACTGACAGCAATGGTCAAGGAAGCTTCTGGGACGGAGGTAAACCCAAAAACAATAAGAAGACTTCTTCGCAAGAATGACTTTCATGGCCGAGTGGCACGGAAAAAACCTCTTATAAGTAAGAAAAACTAAAGCGAACGGCTTGTTTTTGCTCGTCAATATATGACCAAAGATTTTGATTTCTGGAGTACCGTAAGTTGGAACAAACATAAAAATTTAATTAGGCTTATTATTGATATTTAGGTATTGTTTACTGACGAAAGTCAATTTAACTTATTTGGGTGCGATGGAAGAGGCAAAGTATGGCGCAAACCAAACAAAGAGATGGAAGGCAAGAATTTAAGAAAAACAGTAAAGCACGGTGGTGGATCGGTTATGGTTTGGGGATGCATGGCAGCTGCAGGAGTTGGAAATTAGCATTTCATTAACGGTGTTATGAATAAGAATGTTTATTTAAATATTTTGAGAAAAAATTGAAAAGAAATCGTAAAAAAACTCGGCATTGAAACTAATTTCCAATTTTACCAGAACAATGATCCTAAACATTCAGCATATGATGTAAAGAATTGGCTGCTCTATAACTGTCCGAAGGTTATTAAAACCCCTGCACAAAGTCCGGACCTCAATGTTATTGAACATTTGTGGGACGAATTAGGCCGCCGGATGCAGGACAGGCAGTGTACGTCAATTCCACAACTAAAGAATGCCTTACAGGAAGAGTGGAATAATATAAGTCCTGAGGTTGGCAAAAAATTAGTGGAATCTTTTTTACCTAACCGCTTACAAGCTGTTGAAGCCCAAAAAGGTGGATCTACAAAATATTAATTTTGCGTTATGTTCACATAATGCAAATTTTTTATTAATTGCCCGACTTTAAATGTGAGACTGAAAAGTGACCTTATTTAAGTTAAGCCTTCGTATACATTTAATAAAAGAACTTGGAATAAATTGTTTTTGTTGTTTTTAAATAAAAGAACTTTCGTGAAAAAATAAACAAAATTAAAACGACTTTTTCTTCCGTCAGCCTATAAATATTGGGACTAAAATTTTTTACATGCTTCTGCCCGACTTTAAATGTGAGTGACTGTACGTTGTATTTATACTTCATCCATTGACTTACTGCTTTATAAAGTTTCCAAGCCTTAAATGAAACGTAAGTAATATTTTACAGACGTAATAATATTTTTAAAGGAAATAAAAATGAGAATGTTTTCTTAAATAAATAAACATTTGTGAAACTTAGAAGTCCAAACACAAGTGTTTTTTTTTTTTTTCAATAGTAATAAACATAAGTATGTATGAGAATAAATATCTTCTTGTATATCTAGCTTGAAAACTCAGTACATTTACAGTGTTGGCTAATCAAATATTACAAAAATATACAAGCTTATAAGGCATTTTTATATCTACCCAAAATCTAGTAGATTTGAATGAAAATCTTTAGTAAAATCTTAAGCATTTACACATTCGTTTTTTTGCACTTGCAAAATTTCGTTTTAGCAAACAATATTATTCTTCCAAAAGTATTTTTCATGTAACATCGCTTTCACACACGAAAAGTCTTGAGTTTGTTGGTAGCAGGGGAAAAGAGATTAGCTGTCTTACACTCTTTATTTTCCCTTCCCACCGTTAAACTCAAGACTTTGCAAAGTAAACTTTTCGTGTGTGAAAGCGGTGTAAGTGTGGCTTTTTAAAAAGCACTTTTTGATAAAAGTGACGAAAGGAATTTTATAAACCCAGCGAAAACTTCTATTGCAAAGTAGTGTGTTAAAATGTTGTTGAGAAGGCTATAGACTCATGGTCAACAAAATCTTTGGTGGAATTTGAAACAATTGCGGACCTTAAAGCTGCTGTAGTTGATGCTTGGGAAGCGCTTCCTAAGGAACTTTGTGCAAAATTGGTCCAAAATATGCTGGATAGAATTTTTGAGCTTATATTGAAAAATGGTGGACCAACTCATTATTAATTTTTAATAATTGCAAGCGAAAGCTCCATATTTTAAATGCGGCTAGAATATTGCTCAGCTAAAAACATGACTTTATTTACCCATTTTTGTTATATTGAAATAAATTGTTAAGTTTATTCTTGTTTTCCTACTAGTTATTAATAGTCTTTAAAGCAGCAAAAAACAAATTTCTTTTTTTTTATCTTGGACCAGTACTCAGGGGATAGCCCCTACATATGCAGTGCATGGTACTGGAACTAGGAAAATGGAATGAGAAGAAGGAAAGAGGGAGAAATGTTTGTGAACTTAAAACACGGGACGACCAAAACAAACGTTATCACAGCATTTAAAGTGTTGAAATTAAATTAGTTAAAACTGATCAGTGCCCAGTGTATATACCTTCGACACTGCTCAGAATAACAAAAATTAGTTCTGGCACTTGTTTGTGAGTGCCAGAAGTGTTCAAAAATGACATGCGTCTATCATAATGTACCTCAGTGTATAGAGTGTATTCATTAATTTTAAACCAGTTCCTCGAAGTCAATTGAGTCTCCGAGACGAGCATTATATCAATATCTTTTTTTCAGTGTGGTAGTGTTCAAGTTCGTTCTTGTGTTGGCGAAAGCCGGTAGCGTTCCGTGTAAACTTTTAACGTAGATTTCTTATGTTTATATCTTTTTTTGGATTATTATTTTATTTATTTATTTAACTATAAAGTTGCAAATAAATTAGCAAATTGTGCTAATTGTGGTCAATCCAAAAACGAATAAAATAAAATAAAACTATTTCATTTTATTTTGTCACCCAACGTTTCGCTCGTTTTTTACAAGCTTCTTCAGGGGTATGTGTTTATTTGGGATCTATCAAACAATAAACTAGTTATCATACATAGTGGAATATTTGTCGCAAGTTTAACTTACAAGTTTTGTTGGTTAACTTAATAAAAACTGGACTTTACAAACATGTAGTTGCATAATTGCACATCTAATTACATGAAACAAAATATATAAAAAACAACACAAATATTCTTTGTCAAACTTAACCCTAATATCACAGAATTTTTAATAGTCTATTGCTGCAGAATATTGTAGTTTCGTATTGTTTTTGTCCTCTTTTGTGTTCATTGTAGTTTGCATTTTCTGTTGTATTCGCAGGCTTTCCAGTGTGTATCTTTTGGTTTCTTTTTTCTCCCTGTCCAATATTTTGATGTGTTCAAAATCCAATACATGTTTGCATTCTATTGCGTGTTGTGATAGTGCCGTTGTCTTTTTCTCTTTTTTAATATTTGATATATGCTCATTTACTCTTATCCCCAAAGTTCTTTTTGTTGTTCCGATGTATACCAAATTGCATTGCTCTTTTTCAGTGCCATTGCACTTATTTTCATAAACTACATTATCTGTTTTTAATTTGTTGTTGTTGTTTGTGTATAAATGTTTCATTGTTTTATTTGATTTGTACGCTATTTTTGTTGTTTACTCCAGTATTATATCCTTTAATGTTCTCTTTTCAGTTAGTCTTGGTATATACGGCAAGCAGTAGAACATCAATTCTTCTTTTTGTGCTATGTTTTGGGTTTTGTTATTATTAGTTAATATTTTATCAATCAGGTTGTTTGTTATGTGGGTGGGATAATTATAACTACTTATGCCTTCACATAAGAACTTGCCACGTTTACAATAAAATATCTCAAAAACCTATAAACTAATACAGTTAGTTGAGGCAAACAGTTAACCAGTGAAGGCCAAACAACAACAACAAGCCTAACTTAAGCACTTAAGAAATAATTACAATGATGCGAGAGGTGTTCCTCCGCCCACAAGTGCGATTCACTAATCTGTTTTAACGATAATAAAATTCGTTTAAAAATTAACACTAACATTGGCGTAGCGCTATTTGCCTTCGTTTTAAATCGCCTCTTTTTATAGCCAGATTGATTAGCGTTAACTAAACACCAACTATTTTTGTAGTGTTTATTTTAAGAACAGTGTCGTTAAAATTTCTGTTAGACTAATTTCAGTGTATTTTGCATACGGGTTGTCGGAAGATCAGACTACATTTAGCGCTCCAACAGTCGTCGGTTGGCGTGTTCTCCGTGACAAGAAGATAAGTTCTCCTGACGGAGAACACGAAAATAAAAAACAAAAAATATATTAAATATATACATTAATTTAAATTTAGTTTTACTCGCCGTAAAAATGGAATTATTTGCATATTTATTTGTTTTTTTTCCTGTTCCTCTTTGTGGTTTCCTTTATTTCAAATTTTTTTAACACACAACCAGAAGTGCTAAAAATAAGTTAGTGAATCATTTCCCTCTCCCCTCTCCACGCTTCTCAAATGAAATTTATCAATCAAAATTTATTAGCCCAATTACAAATAAAAATTCCGTGGGAGTTTTTATCATTTTCCTCTTTTCTCCAATTATGAACAAAAATCTAATATGACGTGTTTTTATTTTTTCGTTCTCCCCGATAACTGAAAAAACTAAAAGGAGATTAGCTCTTCAATTCCTGGGGTCAAGTTAACAAAAAATGTGCTTTCTATTTAATTTGAATTGAGAAAAATATTTTAATTGAGAAATAATTTCCGAGAGGAAAAAATTGGGCTGTATGTAGTATACTCGTGGGTCGGACTTTGTAATTTTTGAAAAAATGATTTTGTTGTACAGTGTAATAAAATCACCTTGATCCTTCGTGTAAAGTTCCTTATTAACTAACCGGAATGTATTTATAATCTGAAAAAAAAAATTTTTGAATTAAAATTACAAGAAAAAAAAAAAAGCCAGCAAAATTAAAATAATGGCTCAATTTTTAGGTTTTAAAATAAAAACTTCGTTAACGGTTGCTCTATTTTATGGGACGCCACTGTACGCACATACATACATCAAATGGTTTAGGTATGTATGTATGTATATGTGCGAGTATATTAATTAATACATTTGCGTTAAATATTTCAAACAACTACTGAGCGTTTACAAATCATTTTCCATTTTTAAAACTTAACCAGTTTCAAAAGAACCAGGAAGCAAATTTAAAGTGCCTTAAGTTATAAAATAAAAAGAAAAAACTGCGACGATTCCTAAATTTAAAGTTAATTTCGTGTTAAGCATAAAAAACAAACATTTTCAATAAAAATCATCAAAGAGAAAAGGTTTCAAATTGCAATATGATATATTTATATTCCGGAAGAAAATTTGAATGAAAGTAATTTGAAAGCTAAAGTAATTCATAATTTGGTATTCAGTGATAAAAAAAAAACAAACCAAAAGAAAAAACATTTTTTTGTGAAATTGTTTTTAGTTAAAGTCTTATTTATTAAGAAGTTGCGGTAACAGAACGTTAAGAATTTGGGTGTCACTATAAACGAGGACCTGCACTTATTGAGGCCTGCGTTAATCGAGGTTACACGGTATATATTTTTGGATTCAAAAAGGTGTTTTTATAAGCAAAACACATTTGTCTAATTTATTTTTAAAACACATGAGTGTTTTTAAAACACATGAGTGTTTTATTCAAGGTAAATTTATAAGATAGAACTATAATTGTAATAAATTTAATATAATTAATACCATCAAGCCGATAGCCCCAGTTGCTAGTGCTTTATTAAATATAGTTTATTGTAATTTAAATTATAATCAATTTGTAAATAAATAAGAATAATTAATATGAGGAACCCAAAACATATTCAGACTCGAATAAAACGTTTGTAAATTTTTTATATGCTTTGAGAGCTGTAATAAGTGAAAAAAAATATTCACACTCAGTGGGTGATTCCTAAGGACTGATAAAAAAATAACCATTATTTTCAATTTGTTCAAAAAGTATTTATTTATTCATCAATAACTATCTTGTCCCCTTCAAAGTGATCCCCCTTAGATATAATACACTTATGCCAGCGTGTTTTTCCAATCCTCGAAAAAATTCTAAAACGCGCTTTTTGGTATCGCCAACTGTTTCCTGTTTCGATTTTTCTTTTATCTCCTCAATCGTAGCAAAACGCTTTCTTTTCATCGGTGTCTTCAGTTTTGGGAAGAGGAAATAGTCAGCGGAGATCAAGTCCGGTGAATACGGTGGTTGAGGCATGATAAGGGGGTTGTTTTTGGCCAAAAACTCAAGCACAAGTATCGATGTGTGCGCTGGTGCAAAATCCATGATTGTTTTTCCACAATTATGTGCGTTTCTAACGAATTGCTTCGCGGCGCATGACATCAAGGTAGTATTCTTTATTGACCGTACGACCTGGTGGCGAGAATTCATGATGCACCACGCCATTGCAGTCGAAGAAAACAGTGAACAATACCTTCATATTTGACCGAACTTGACGTATTTTTTTCGGTCTTGGCTCTTCTAGACGCTTCCATTGGGATAATTGGGCTTTGATTTCAATGTTATAACCATACACCTATGATGCGTCACCAATTATGAACTTTTTGAGGAAATGTCGATCATCATTGACGATGTTCAACAGCTCCTAAGCAATGCCCATGCGACGTTGTTTTTGTTCAAAATTTAGCAATTTTGGAACAATTTTTGCTGCCGCACGTTTCATTCCTAAAACATCAGTAAAAATTGCTTGGCATGAGCCGAACTGCTCTGATAGTGATGCGACGATTATCCAAAATCAATTTCTACACACCTTCAATGTTTACATCGGTTGTTGACGTGCTCGGGCGACCAGGACCAGCATCGTCATTGACACCTTCTCGGCCTTCCTTAAACCGGTTAAATCACAATTGAACTTGTGTTCCACTCATAGTAGACTCGCCAATCGCCACAGTCAACATTTCAAATGTCCCTGCACATTTAATTTCATTTTTTACACAAAACTTAACACAGATTCTTTGATCCATTGTTTCGAATAGTAAAAAATCGAAGAGCACATCAAAACACGACTAACCTTTTTATTTGTCAAAAACAAATTTTATTAATTTAATTTTTTATTTTTTTATATGTTTTGAGAGCTGTAATAAGTGACAGAAAAAATATTCACATTCAGGGGATGATTCATATGCAGCCATTGTACCGGTATTAGGAAAATAAGTTATCAGGAGCAGGAAAGAGGTAGTCGGTAGGCACCTCGAATTGAACTTTCCAAGTGTATCAAATATCTTCACACCACCATTTAAATTTTAAGGGCCGATATTGATTTTGAATAAAACAGAAATTATTGTCATTTCTTTTTATTATGATAATATTGGTATGATTCAATTATGTACTGAACAAAACATTGGCAAAATGGCGCCTGCGACCTCGGCGGCATATCTCCAGCCGATGGTTCAAATTTTCGATGACGCTGAAGTTCTATGCCCTTAATGCGCTGAATTATCTCATCCTTTAGCTCTTAAATTGTTGCTGGCTTATCGACGTGCACCTTTTGTTTCAAATAACCCGAAAGAAAGAAGTCCAATGGTGTCAAATCACATGGTCTTAGCGGCCAATTGACATCGTCACCACGTGAGATAACACGGCCATTGAATTTGTCGTGCAAAAGAGCCATTGTTTCGTTAGCTGTGTAGCATATGGCATCCTCCTGTTAAAACCACATATTGTCCATATCCATATCTTCCAATTCGGGCCATACAAATTTCGTTATCATCTCAGGATAGCGAACATGCCTGACCGGCACCAAACAGTCAGTCACTCTTTGTGTGTGCATTGATTTTTCGACAATCACTCTTGGATTATCATTCGCGCAAATGGGGCAATTCTGCTTATTGACGAATCCACTGAAGTAAAAATTTGCCTCATCACTGAAGATGATTTTCTTCAAAAATTTATCATCCACGTCGCCACAATTCTGACCATTGAGACTCAAATTGAGTTAATCTGAAATTGAGAAATGTGAAATAAAATGCATGAAAAAAACTTGATGTTTAGGTGTGGTTCACATTAAAAATTTCACCACCGATACTATAGCTGATTAAAGTCTATTTTGCTCTTAATGCCTAAATATGAACGTTAAATTAACCAATATGTTCTAAAATCCTACCTGTTTTATTTTATTGAGTAGGAGAAATGAGACTTTGAGCAAGGGTTTGTAGCGTGTGAATTACTACTAGCTGTTTGAGAATACCTAGCACAATGAGAAGCTATTGGTAGCGAAGGGAAAAATTTAGGGGTTACACCTTTTGTGCAAATTTAGAAACTTTGAAATAAGTTGAAAAAATAAAATTTATTTTATTGATTTATTTCAAAACAAAAAAAAAAAAAAAAAACCCAAATCGAGAAAAAAATTGATTTTATTGAAACTATATACAAAGTTTATTATTTTTCCGTGTTATAAGACAATGTGCACTATGGCCACAGTGATTTTCCAAAATTGTACTATGGTCACACCGATGCGAATTGAGTGTACTGACTATTTGTTCCTTTTAACCGCTATATTTAAAATAAAACATTTCTTGAGAGATTTAGTTAGCGAACTAACAGACACACGAATTTTATTTATGTTCACTGTGTTCTATGAACCTGAACTATAACTGCGGGAAATGGATATTTTCCGGTAATTATTTAAGCCAAACAAAAACAAATCAATAAATACTGGGTGATGAATTAAATTTTTTCAATATTCTGTAATCGGCATGAAATCACTATGTCCACTAACAATGGTGGGAACTGAACACATACAACACTTCCAAAATTGTTTTCCCACCATAATTTTTTCCCCAAACATTATTTAAATATTCAATGAATCAGATAAATATTTTAATATTGATCAAACAAAAATTTTATTCAATTCAATAGGAGCGAAACTTTCCGTCTCTGTTGACAATTTATATTTTATTTACATATGTAGATATTATTTGATCTTTTGTTTTGGCTTTATTGTTTTGCGAAAATTTAACTTTAAATAACTAGACAAGCTGTTTACTATGTACATACATACATACATACATATGTATGTATTTTATTGAGCAAATTTCTCCTTTTTTTATTAAATTTTGTGGGCTGTATTTAAGTGTTTGTCTATATGAGCACGTACATACTTATGTATATATGTATTACATACATACATACAGTTAGTGTTAAAATAATGGCACCACTATAAGTATTGGATTTCAGTATGCAATTCTCGTATATGCTTGTATATTTTTCTCCGTAACTTTGCAGTCCCGTTAGTACAAGTGTATTTATTTTATGTATGCAATTTTTTTTGCAGAAATAACGGTTGTTTATTTAAACACATGTTCAAAAGTGTAATTGCATTGAGTGAGACGTGTCAAAATAATAGCACCGCCATTAATAATTAATAAAAAAGTCGCAAATTTAAAAATTATTGTGTTAAAACAATTAAGAACGGTAATTAGATCTTAGCATACGTATTATTAAAAAAAAAAATAAGAATTTTATCGCTCTAGTATTCGTAATGGGTTGTTCTAAACACTGTACAAGTGAAAAACGTAAAATAATTAAGTAGCTAATTTTGGAGCGAAAAACGTACTCCGAAGGTCGAAAAATTTGAGGCTGCTCAAACAAAATGATTCGAAATGCAATTACATTTCAGTTTAAAGCCGAAACACGTGGACGAAAAACTGTTACACCACACGCAATGGTGAGGCGCATAGTACGACATATAAAAAAGAATCCGTTCATGTCAGCTTCAGAGGTGAAAAAAGAATTAGAACTGCCAATAAGTACCGAGACAATATCAAGGAGACTCAGGGAACATAATCTAAAAGCGCACAGTTCAAGAAAAGTTCCTCTATTAACAAAAAAGCATGTGTCCAAACGGTTGCAGTTTGCTAAAAACCACATAGAGTGGCCAATTGAAAAGTGGCGTAATATTCTGTGGACAGATGAGTCAAAGTAGTATTATTTGGTGGAAAGGGTTCACGATCGTATGTTAGAAGACCACCAAATTCGGAATATAACCAAAAATTTACCACTAAGACCGTCAAACACGGAGGTTCGAGTATCGTGGTATGGGGATGTTTTTCGTACTATGGCGTTGGACCTATTCACCGTATCACTACCATCATGGATGCAGTAGAATATGTCAAGATACTCGATGAGGTAATGCTGCCTTATGCTTCTGAAAATATGCCACCGATTTGGATCATGCAACAAGACAATGACCCAAAACATACTAGCAGAAAAGCTAAAAAGTGGTTTGAAGACAATAATGTTCCTTTGATGGAATGGCCTGCACATTCTCCTGATTTAAACCCCATAGAAAATTTGTGGTCTGATGTGAAGAGGAAGGTCTCAGAAGTCAAACCGACCAACAATAACGATCTTTGGGTGACAGTGCAACAAAGCTGGCATTCTATTTCATTAGAGAGGTGCCAGAACTTAACTCTATGGGCCGCCGATGCAAGGCAGTTATAGCTAACAAAAGTGGCGCAACTAAATATTAAAAACAGTATGTAAGGATAGCTAAAGGATAGCTATTTATATTCCAACCACAGCAAATCATGTTATAAATGTACTATATTTTCTTCCAGGTCAATATGAGCAGTGCTATTATTTTGACAGATGATTTTATTCAACATTTTGGGAAAAAGTTTCTTTCTTTTGTTAATTTGAATTCAAATGAAACTATTTTTATTTTAATCGTTCTTTTTAGACATTTTTTCACTTAAAAAAAAAAAAATACAAAAACTTTTTTCAAACAGATAGGGTTTTATTAACATTTTAAAATTGGGTATACTAGTGGTGCTATTATTTTGACAACAGCTGTATGTACATGCAGTCAACAAAAAAAAACTTGTACACTTACCTACTCAGAATCAAGAGAAACATAGTGACAAAAATATACAAAGAAAATAAGATTTATTAACCACAAATTAAAGCTTGAGATCCATACTATAAACATACATCAAATTTGTTTTTGTAATGTTAATTATAAATAGAAAAATAACAACAAAAATATGTCAATATTCTTAGACAAAAAAAAAACTTGTAAAGTGGGAAAAAACTTAAATTACAGCAATAAATAAAGAAATACTCTATATTTTAGTATTTTGTGTATTGAAATTTAGCTTCTTTAACGGCTTTGTAACTTCTTCAGGAATAGAACTCCATATATCCTGTAAGGCGATTTTTAGGGTTTATTTGCTAGAAATCCGGAAATCCTTTAATTTAGTTTTTATATATGACCACAAATGCTCTATCGGACTTAAATCTGGGCTTTGTGGAGGATGTGGTAACACTTTTATTGTATTGTAAAGCAGCCATTCTTTTACTACCAAGGCTGAGTGCTTTGGATCGTTATCTTGGACGAATGCAAAGCTATCACTCAAACCCATTTTTTTGGGCAGAATTGCTTTTTTAAAATATTTAAATAATCAGTTTTATTCATATTTCCTTCCACAAAAACAAGGTTTCCCACTCCATTTGCACTCATAGCCCCCCACACCATTACATTTCCACCACCGTGCTTAACAATATGTGTTACATTACGTGGATTTCAATCTTCTCCCTGCTTTCTCCATACAAATTTTCGACCGTCACTGCCAAATATACTGAATTTAGATTCGTCTGTAAAAATGACCGTTTCCCAAAAAGCATTGTCTTTGCCCATAAACTCATTTGTATACATTAGCCGTTTTTTGGCATTTACTTTAGAAAGGAGGGGTTTCTTGCGAGCTGCGTATATATAAACCTTTCGAATGGAGAAAATTTCTTTCCGTCTGTGGAGTGCTATTTTAGCTATTTTAGAGTTTTTAAGTTCATTTGCAATATTTACAGCAGAAACTTTTGGATTCTTCTTCACAAAATAGCATATTTTTCACTCAAACTGAGGAGTGTTTATTTTTTTTGGACGACCACTTCCACTAGTTCTTTCTAGAGAATTATTTCTTTGGAAGGTTTTTATAACGTAATGCATGGTACTATGTGGTTTTTTTTACTAATTTCTCGATTTCACGTATTGAATTATTTTCCTTCCATAGGTTTACAATTAGTTCTTTTAAATCTTTTGAAATTTGTTTTTTCGCCATTTTTTTTTTTTTTTTGTAGTTTTCGAAAATGAAAATGACCAAATAGTTTAAAAAACATAAACTGACTAACTTCAAACTCAACCTTATCAATTCTTGATTAAAAATTTGTAACGGAACTTTTTGTGCAAGGAAAATAAAAAAATTTGTACAAGTATTTTTTTTTTTGCTTGAGATAAATGACATATTTTTGTTGTTGCTAATTTTCTCTTTATAATTAATATTACAAAAACAAGTTTGATATATGTTTATAGTGTGGATCTCAAGCTTTAATCTGTGTTTAATAAATCTTATTATCTCTGTATATTTTTGTGACTATGTTTCTCTTGATTCTGAGTTGGTAAGTGTACAAGTTTTTTTTTGTTGACTTTATATGCTTTCATACATAAACTTGATGAAATTGTTTAAATTAGGGAAAGAGAAGTTATTTTTTTTCCGATATGATAAATGCTGTGAGCGTCAAAATAAAGTGTACAACAACTTTTTCTACAACATCGTACTTTTTCAGTCTTTTAAGATATTACTAAATTTACCATTTTAGGGTTTTTAGTATTAGTATACTATTCTCTAATTAGTTATAAAAAGATAATGAGCAATTTCTTACAATTATATAAGTTATGGAGCAAAAACAAATACCATTATATTTGGTTATTTACTTTATTTTAGCATTCTACTGAAACGTTTTTATTGTTTTATGTTATTTATTGTGATCAGCAGAGTAAGAACTCCTCGTGTGACGTAAATTTTATTTGTTTTGGAATGAGCAAACAAACTTCTAGTGATATTAGAGAATTAGTAATAACACTTCGGAATGAAGTAAAAACTTTCAGAGAAATTGGTTTTATTATAAACAGAAGAAACAATACTGAAAAAAATTGTTGGTAAATACGAAAAAAACGGCAAAATAGAAAGTCGTCCAGGTCCGGGCTAACTAAAACTTTTGAAAGAGGCTGAAATAAGGCAAAAGGAAAAACAAATGGGTACTAAATCGATTTCATTTTCATTTTAAAATAGTTTGTACACTTCTTTTTGACGCATAAACTATGGAATATTTTTTATTTTTGTTGTAAAACTTTTGTTGTTGTAAATATTTTTTGCTGTTTTGTTTAGAATGAGGTAGAGAACTGAATACTGATTTAAAAATACCTAAATGTAAAATTTTATCATAAATAAAAAGACTGAAATAAAATCAATATTTTAAGAAATATTTGTGTACACTTTATTCTGACGCTCACAGTGTATGTACTAACTTTTCTTTCTGTTAGATACATATGCATTTACATACATATGTATATATAAAAATATATCTATCTACCTGGAGTTCCTCGTACAGTATGTGTATAATTTTTGCGGCGATTCTCCAGAGAGTCAATAGAGTTGGGTATCCTACTGGGACTGATAAGCTTCTTCGTTCTCTCTTGCGCATGGTCGAGTAACCCGAAAGAGTACTATGAGCTACCAGCGCAAACACCAGAGTTGTTTTACGTTTTCGGTCGGATACTCTTAGAACAAGATCCGATTCCTCGAAATCTACACCATCCATGAGTATATATCGCTTCTTTATTGCTACATAACTTTATTGCTATATAACTAAAAAAAGCTTGTTTCGAGAAAAACGCATTTAAAATTTTTAGTTTCCATACAAGTCTTAGTAATTTTTTTTAGAAAATATCTCCTAAAGGAAACAGTTTAAAAGTAATTTGAATAAATTTTTGGCACAATATAAAAGGTAGTACTGTTAACAATTCTGCATTGTTAACTCGAAAATCTAATTTTTTGAGATATGACAATGTTGCAATAAATGAAGTGATATGAAGCAGCATTCACGGTCATGCATTTGCGTGCTATCAGTCAACTCTGGGTCTTACGAGCGTTGAAATCGACTCTATTTTTACGAGACCATTGGGAGATTGCAAATAGATTATTATTCATTTCGAAAATCGCATAGATGTTGCAGAAAAGGAAACGTTCACATTTTTTAATATTGTTCGTTGCATAGTACTTATATACTTCATAATTTTATTTACACTTAATATCACTGTGTTTTAACACACTAGACTTGCTTATTTTTCTGCCTTATGACTGTCTGCACAACGTTTAAAACTAAACTCTGTCTGCTATTTATACTTATTTATTACCTTCTACAATCATCATGGAATTTCTAGTTATTTGCTGACGATAATTCCATACTCAAATGTATTGTACACTTATAATTGCTACGCACATACTGCCCACGTGCTTGCAAAACAATAAAAACGCAACAACAACAATAACATGATTGGTGGTTGATTTACTTGGAATTTTAGATAATGTATGTTTGTGTATTACGTGTTGTTTGTGTGGATGTGCGTGCACATTTATAACAAGTAGATTAACGGCTCGCACATTGGGTTAGATGTGATAAAAATTCGTAAAAATAATGGATGTCCGCCAGGAAGGCATGCTGCTCGCAGTAATTCCATTGTAATCCTGGCTGTATGCGATGTGTCACCGTCTTGTTGATACCACATGCTAATCAAACCAAAAGCATGCACCTATGGTGTTAACAAGTTTTCAATCATATCCCTACAGTTACCGTTACGCCATTTTCATTTTTAAAAAAGCAAGGTTCATTGATTCCTTCTGACCAAATTGCATACCAGGTGTAAAGGTGACTCATGAATAATTGAGGGGTTTACATTGACCAGAACCAACTATTCTGTTTATTCACATATCCATTCAAATGACAATGTGCTTGTTTGTCAAACATTACGATTTTTTCATGAAAATAGATAGTTGGTTTTGATAAAATGTTTTAACGATTAAAACACGTTGTATTATCGAATATTGTTCCATAATAAATTTTTCACGTGTATACTCTACGGCTGCCAAATATGAACTGTCAAAACTAATGTTTACCAAACTGGCGGCAAAATATGAACTGTCAAGACTAATGTTTACCAAGCCGGCTGTATAACGGCTGTCTATTTATATATATGTTAGTGGAGGACGGTTTTACATTTGACTTCTCTATATTAAGGAAGGTGGTCTGTATTTTACGAAACAATATTGGGGGGCAAGAACAATAATGGGAGTTAATTATACATGTGACTTCTCAATAGGCGTCCTTGGATTTGTTTAGACAATGAGGGAAAAACTAAAATCATATTTTTGTATGTTAGCTTACAACACAACGGGACTAAATTAGACTTAAGTTGGCTGGCTTTACAATGGCCTCCTAAGCAATATAGGTACTGGTTGAGTCTAGCATAAATATCAGGAAGAAAAAATTTTATTATATTATAATTTATACATTTGAGCGTTTTGGAGGCACCCAAAGGTGGCTGGTTAGGATCATGGAAGAAATATTTTAAAACCATTTTTGTGTGGGAGCTCCAGCCTAGAATAAATATCAGGAAGAAAGTTGGTATGGGGGTTGGTATGTTGCGGAAAAGTGTCGAGAAGGAGAAACTAATGGGAGTCCGTTATATACATATTTTATTTTTTTCAGGCACTCCAAGACTAGTTACGACGTTGGGGGGTTTTTTTTTATATTATATTTGTATGGTAACCACCCTAAGCATGGGAAAAAGTGGTTGAAATGGTCAGAAAAAACGTTGTCCAGGAAAAGATAGTGGTGGACAGTTTTACATTGTACCCTTCTAGGAAGGCAGTTTTAGAGATTATCGTGAATATTTAACTCTTTCAACTTTGACCCCGATGCAGAGCATTTTGCGCCACCCCACTATTTTTTTTTTTTTGCTCAACGATTTTTTGCAACTTCACAAAATGCGGGAGTCTAGAGTTTAGTCTAATTGCAAATTTACACAAAGACAACTGTGAAACCCCCTATTGTTTGTTGCTGAACTTGAATCTGCACTGATACTTAAGCCAAGTCTGTGTACATGTAGGTCAATTGATAATAACAGTATGCGTGAGACAGTACATTAATTAAACTAATATTTTTACAGTAAATTTTTTTAAACTTATTTATGCCCATTGTGGATAAGACGATGACTTACTCGTACATACATTTCCATGTATATTTGCAATAATTATTGGAACAATTATCATAAATTGAAAAATTAATTGATTAATTGAAATTGATTAATTTAAAGAGTTAAAATGTAAAATCAAATAAAGTTTAAAGATAGTTATTGTATATACTAAAAGTCTACATACTTACGCTCAAAAGGCTCATTTGCTTTCTGAGTAAACAAATTTTTATACCACACACGATTTATATACGCAGTCATTGCGGATAGCTTGCCGAAAAATAAAATAAATTATTTATCGAAACATCAAAGCAATAAAACATTAACCGGTATTTAGCACGTTTTCTGGCTCAAGGTCCTTGAGGCTGAAAAAGTAATAAATAACTGGAAATTTCTAAGGTCAAATAAAAAAAATGAAGCATTTTTTAAACGTTGAATAGATAAGTTTTGACTTGAGGTCCTTTTTTTTTAATAAGTTAAAATCCTTTATATAAACAATGAGTTTTTTATTTACTATTCTAGCTTCTAACATTGATACCAATTAAAAACTATAAATAGCTTGTTTTCTATGTTTCACAGCTATCTATATGTCGAAATTTCATAGGAGCTACCCTAGTCATCAGTAGACTTTGGAAATTTTTGAAAGATATTCTCAAACATTCAACTTTATATCCCAACAATCTAAATAAATTGTTGAGAATTTAAAAAGAACAAGAGTGTAGTATATTCGGCTGGGCCGAATCTAAAATACCCTTCACGATAGTCTCGTATATGTGTAGTATATTTAAAAATTTTAACTAAATATGCTCGGTTATATATGAACCGATATCGGAATTTTCTATTTTCTGTATTTTAGTAACCTTCTTTTATGACGAGAATTGCTTTTCAGCAAAAAAAAAAAAAAAGTGTTAATAGAAAAATCTGCTTAGGCTATATCTCGGGTATATATGGATCGATACCGGAAATTTTCATTTTCCATATTTATATAACCTTATTTCATTACCAAAACTGCTTTTGAGCAAACAAAGTTGTTTCAGTTCGCTTACGCGACATTTTCACAAAAAATCTGATTTGGGCTATATCTCGGGTATATATGGACCGATATCTGAAATTTTTTTTTTTGCTTAATGAGTGTGTGAAGTTTGAAGCAAAACAAAAAACTTTTTTTTTCAAAAATTTCATTTTTTATTCATATGACCTTTTGTTTTCTTGGAAAACCGAAATACGTGGAAGAGCGAATTTATACAAAAGAAAAACTTTGGGACAATTATTTTTATATACTTTAAAATTAAAAAAATATAAATAAAAAAAAAAAATTGCATGAGTATACCTAGTAGATGCAATTCTGAGAGGGAGCTTAGCTCCACTAGAAAAAACCTCTGGATTTCTGAGGAAGAATCTTTGAAAAAGTCATTGGATAATCTCCTGTCTCTAAGAGATAAAAAACGCACGCGTTCGTGTTCGCCAAACATTGTTGTTACAACAGAAGACCAACCATCCACCAGTTCAGTTACTGCAGATAAGCCGAAAACACAAGTAGGCATGAACAGGTATGTAACCGTGGTTAAACGTAAGCAAAGCCCCAAATCCGCTCAAATATCATCAAATCCGAAAATTTCCAAAGATGATAATAGGACTACGGCAACGGATAGTAATAGGTGTGCTATCCTTGAGACTGACGAGCCAACTACATCAAAAAAAACTTTTAAACCGCCACCAATATACTTGAGAGAACCTACTTCTAGTGAGCTGGTTTATTATTACGGCAATTGGTAAAGACACCTTCAACGTAACATCAGTGAAGCACGGACAAATAAGTGAAACAAAAATCCAAGTCAACTGTGAAAATTATTACCGAAAACTTTCTGCCGCTCTGGAAAAAGAGAAAAGATCTTTTTATACTTATCAACTTAAAAGTGCTAAAGGCCTCCAGGTTGTTATAAAAGGTATTGACCCTTATGTAGACACGGATGAGGTTAAGATTGCACTGCTAGATAAAGGCTATAAAATAAAAAATGTGGTAAATATGCGGAACCGTGAAAAGATTCCTCAACCCATGTTTACGGTTGAACTGGAGCCTGGGGATGTTATTCTTAAAAAAAATGAAACTCACCCAATTTATAACCTCAAATTTCTTCTTCATCGTAGGGTTACCGTTGAGGAGACGCACAAGCGTTTAGAGCCCGTTCAATGCTTAACTGCCAGGAATTCGGTCATACTAAGGCATATTGTAAACTTCCCGCAGTTTGTGTTGTGTGTGGCGAACTTCACGGCACAATTCAGTGCAACAAGCCAAAGGCCGACGCAAGTGTTAAGAAATGCAGTAACTGTGGAGGTAACCACACTGTAAATTATAGAGGTTGCCCTGTCTATACTCACTTTAAGCGGTCAATGACAAATAAGTCATCGGTTTCACCAGCAACCCAGCAGCCAAATGTCATTGGTAAAAACAATTTTCCCCAGGATTGACCTTGAGCCAGACGATTGATACCAACCCATTATATAATATTATAAATATTAAAATAAGTTCGACTATTTATCTATCATTAATACATACAAAAAATAAATAACTAAAAACATTATTGACCTCTTCCATATACAAAAAGAGTCTTGAAAATTGCTTCATAAATACTGAAGTTATTTGACAATCAATTATTGGGCAATTGGCGATAACTTCATCCTTCCAAAATAATCTTAATCGTTTTGCATATGCACAAAAAAAATTTGAAATTTGGTTAAAAATAGAGAAGTTATGCTCATTTATATTAAAAAATCTGTTAAAAATTTTGTGAAAGAAATAAAATAATTTAAAATATAGGGGTAGAAAAGAAGGCGTGGTGGAAAAAAGTAGCCAATAATTCATTAAAGTGTTCCAGTTAGTTGCTGTTAAAATTTCAGGAGGATTGGTCCAGCGGTCTAGCCGATCTTAAGGTACAAACAAGCAAACAAACGTTCAAACACACACTCAATTTTATTTATTAAGACTTATTATTACACAAACGATAAATAAAAATTAATAGAAAATACCTTTGAAAAAAGTTGTTGTAATGTAAAAAATTCTGAAAGTGTTATAACCAATACTGTATACATTGTTTTATTGTTGTTATTTTCATACGTTTTTGATAGTTTATAAGCGCGGAAATTTTCAAGTTTCAAATATTGGAAATTAATAAACAAAAACTTGCGAGTAAAAAAACTTCATTTTTCTACAAACACTCATAAAATACGAGCGCGTGACTAAACATGCCAGACATACACTGCCTGCCACTTGAGTAGGGAATCACATTTTTTTAACTTTAATTAAGTATATCTCCTAAAGTAAAGTTTAAAAAAAATAATTGTTAGCAGAACCAATCCAAATTTCGAGTTCTTGACTTTAGTTTCCTGAAGAAATAAAAATATTTAAAGACATGAATTTCTGTGGTATTTTTTCATGAGTCACTTGAATAAGGAATTCTTTTAATATTAATCGGGAAGGCCATGATTTGTATTTCTTTCAATATTAACGTCTAGAGAATTTTTAATTTGATAGTTTTTATCCATATTTTTATTCAAAATGGGACGTGATAAGACTGTTAATATATGTACGCTATAAAGATGGTAAGTCAATGGAGTGCTGGGAATGGGAGTCAACCCAGCAAAAACGAAAATCGTACTTTTTACTAAGAAGAATAAAATTCCACACTTCACACCTCTACAAATGGATGGCACCACACTTATCCTATCGGATAAATGATGTAACTGAACTAGGTCATAAAACTACGCCAGAGAATGCGGTCGAAAAATGGAATTTATTTTATTTAGGCAGTGATTTTTCTTATGCACTCACTTCGAAGCAGAAAAGCTTTCAACAATATTACCACACTTTTAGTAAATTTCATATATTGTGTAAACAAAACCAAAGCTTCAAAAGCTTTATACTATAGTAGCCTGTCATGTCTGGCCTTATTCATAAGGAGTAGTGGATGGCTAGAACAATAGCATGTAACACCACACAAAACAGTAAATAACTCTGAAAATTACCGCCCAATTGCAATTTTCTCTGCGCTTTCCAAAGTAATGGAAAGTATGGTTAATTACCATCTTATGGGATATCTAGAGTCGCACAATTTACTTTGTGATCGCCAATATGGATTTCGTAAGGGTCGCTCTACTGGCGATCTTATGGCATATCTTTCGGAGAAATGGTGCCACTCAATCCATCATTTCGGTGAAAGTAGGGTGATGGCTCTGGATATTTCAAAAGCGTTTGACAGAGAGTGGCATGCTGCACTACTGGCAAAACTTACTGCTTTTGGTGCCGGTGATGACTTTTATCGATTTATATCGAGCTTTCTCAGAGACCGCACTATACGAGTTGTTATAGATGGGGTCTCATTAAACGAGTTCAAGATTAATTCAGGGGTACCACAAGGCTCCGTTCTCTCTCCTACTCTATTTCTTATTTTCCTGAAGGACCTTCTCTATCAAACTTCCAACCCTATCCACTCTTTCGCGGATGACAGGAGCATTTGCCACTCGTACTCTTTTAGTTATAGACCCAGCCTATCAGAGGTCGCTGCTAAGAGGCTAAATATGAATGATTCACTGAATAGTGATCTTCTATTTATCTCCGAGTGGGGTCGTAAAAATAACGCTCTTAAGACCCAATGTTGCTCATTAGCGCACAAACAAACGACCGCAGATGCTACTTCATCCGTACACATGGATGGTGTAAATAGTGAGGAATCGAATGCTCTTGAAGTTCTTGGTATGAAGATACAGTGTGATGTTCGCTGGACTGAACACATTTTTCATATCTCTAAAGAAGCATTCAAGTGCCTAGGTTTTTTGAAACGGTGTAAGATGTACTTCTCGCCATCCGATATCCTTACTATTTATACCACCTACATCCGACCGAAAATGGAATACAACTCTCATGTTTGGGCCGGTGCCTTAAAGTCTATTTTGGGGTTACTAGACCGTGTGCAGGAGAGGGCGAAGAAGCTCATCGGTGACAGTAGGGTATCCAACTCTATTGACTCACTGGAGCATCGACGCAGTGTGGGGTGCGTTACTCTGTTCTATCGTTACTACAATGGATTTTGCTCTGACGAGAGCAGGGATCTTGTTCCCGAAACGCGCACATTTTTACGTAGCACGCGCTCATCGTCCAGAGCTCATCCATTTGTGGTTGATTGTCCGAGGAATCGTACTACGCATTACAGAGAGAATACGTTTTTTGGCCGTAGGCTTCGTCTGTGGAACAAGTTGCCTGCAGACGTGTTTCCTGTCTGTTATAACGTTGGAAGATTCAAGTCAAATGTTCACAAACACTACTCCCTCTTTCCCCCTCCTCACAACCTATTTTCCTAGTTCTGGTACAATGCACTGCATATGTAGGGATCGTCCCCTGAGTACTGGTCCAAGTTAAAAAAAAAAAAAAGGCTTCCACCATGAAAAAGAAGCATACATTTTTAAATAGCATTACTATTTCATATCCATATTAAAGAATTTAGTCCTAATACGATTCAAAAATGCAGCATGGGTACACAAATAATGAAACAATTATTAAGTATACAGCCGTCAAAAGTATGATAAATCACTTTCATCTGGCAGCCCTCGCTATTAAAAAGCACATAAAAAAGATATGCTAAACATGTTGTTTCATGCTGTTCGAAGCAACACACTCGTTTAGTTGGAATACAAACATGTATCGATTGTTAAAACAGAAAGCTTTGCTCTGACTGGCTGTATTATTGTAGTTACTCTTTTCTCTGCTCTTACTTACCTAGTGCCTACAACTGCGATTAACTCTGACATAATATCTGAGAAAACGTCGGCAGAATGAGAGAGCGAATTTCTATAAGTCCATCTTCATCTCTAACAAGGAGTATACGTATTGTTGTTAATCTTATAAGAATTCATAAATCATTGAAAGCCGAGAAGAAAACACATTTTGGCGATCAAGAGAATATTGTATGAATTTTGTATATGTGCATATTTTGTATAAAATTATTCACGTATAGTATATATTTATTGCATAAAAACAAATTATTTTCCGTTTAAAAGGAGTTTTTTAAAAGAAAATTTGCAAAAGTAATAATCGGTAAAATTGTGATTGCGTCTTTTTGTACACATTCATATATACAATCGTTTGTCGTTTGACAGCTCCTCTTATAAATTCGTTGCCATGAAATTTCGCATAAGAACGCTCTCATAAAAATTATTATAAGACTGCGGTAACACTAATAAAGTCTACACGTGACAGAATTCTCTCTGCGATTGAATTTGACTTGACGTTAAGCTCTACTAAAAAAATATTAAAGTAAAAAAAATATTATTGTGTTCATTTTCATTCGTTAGGCTCGGTGCAATCTAAAAACGAGTGGAAGAAAACCACGCATCTTTGTAAGCAAGTGGTTTTAGCACTCGAGTGTTATAATTACATAGTAAAAAGTAAGTGCACTCGCGAATGTAACGTCTTGCCGCAGATCTCTGCTAGAATATATACTTAAATAAAGTAAAATAAGTGTGATTATTCAAGTGGCAGGCAGTGTATGACTACAATGTATAAAAGTAGTTTTATGTGTTCAAGAACAGCTGTTTTTATTTTCTACAAGTAAACAGTATCAATTGACTCGATCCAGCTCATTAGCTAGATAACTTAAAATTACTTCTTTTAGCATATTTCAATGTATGTATGTATGCATGCATGTATGTAGTACATATGTATGTAAATGTTTCTAAAAAATTTTACCAAGTATTTAAACTTGTATGCATGTGTAAGATTAAAATGCAATTGGACTTTGAACAAAACACTTTTCTTAGCTGGCTCAATAAAAAGTTTAAAACAAAATTCCTTGCCCTATTGATTGATAATACATATGTATGTATGTATGTACATAGATATGTGAATACGTTACATATGTACATACGTACATAAAAATATTTTTGTAGTTGATTAATTAAAATGCACTTGATATAAGTAATTCTTGTGTAATGTCTCATGTGCTGTGATAACTTTTTTCAAAAGTTAATTAATAAGATACATACATACATTCAGACATACTTGTATGTATGTACGTGCTTGATATGTTGCCTGACGTTGATGAGAATACGAGGGGTGATTTACGATTTCATTACTATTCCATGTGTTTTGAAAAATAAATAGAATGTCAAGTTATTTTGTGCATTTAAAAGGTTTAGGCGTAATATGACTTTACGTTCAAAGTGGGTTGACTGTAATAGGAGCTGCTTAGCTACAGTTGATCGAACGTAACATACTAGTATCATATAAAAAGTTCTTATGCGAAAACACGTGTAAACTATGCTGCTTTCCTAAATGCATGATGTTGCATTGCAGTGCAAAATTGTCACATGCTCCTAAACGCAACCTTGCAAATTATTGATTTTATTGTTCTTGGAGTTGCTTCCATAACACAAATCTAAAAAATTTCAAAAATAACTATTTTGCTTCCGTTGTTTGCAATCGTGGAAAGCAAAGAGGTGGTTCTAAAAGTCAGCAGTGTTGCAAAGCTTAAGTTGACAGATTGTGCAATTGATTTGCATCAGCATCTGCCTAGTCGGCCTAATCTGGTGATTGATGGAGTGACTTATTCACAATTCACCAGCGCTCCCATGTGGCTTTCTAGGCTCACAGAGGTCGCAGCTTTTTGCCATAAGTGTGTAGCCGTATAGACAAACCCCTTGCTGAAGAGTTCAGGGCTTCAAATCTATCCTGTATGCAATTTACCAGCAGTCAATGGAAGGGAGGGCTTAACGAGTTTGTAGGCCGAAGCCCGTTAAGAACATCGGCCCTTAACCAACTCACCCGTCCAACCACAACTGCTGGTTCCTAACACTGTAGGGTTATTGGCTTCCGAAAACCACATTGAACCATAGTTATCAGAGAAACTTATTCCCCTTCCTGCGAATTTAGGATTAAACAACAGACAGAACGTTGTAGCCAAGATAGGCACCTCTACCATGATCAGCACCGAAATGGTCTGCAAGGTAGAACCATCCGAGGACTTTGCTGATTCCCGTTCTGCCAATTTTAACCCTTAGTAAGGGTTTTTGAAGTCCAACACAACATAAGTCATACGGCTTCATAGAGCTTTATTTGCTACAACAAATGAGAGACCTTCCCCTCTATGTCCCAGAAATCAGAGTGCCCCAGTTTAGTGTACGCCAAGGCAAAATCTGCTCTCCAGAGGGAGCTGAAGTTGACAAAGCATTAGATTTGCAGGGCTATAAAACTTCACTGTTTGATTTAAACACTGCGTTGACGTTGCACACAGACGTTTGGGAAAGCAGCTGTACTCGTCTGCAACTATTATACCACGCTTTTAAATACAATAAGAAAAACAAACTTCACTTTCAAATTGCATTACTTTTATCGCCATGGTTTCTGGTTTCGTAAAAAAATCTAAAATAAAATTATAAATAAGCGTACATTTTGTGAAAGTTGAACTTTTGAGTTACGCAACTTGAACTTTACCCAAATCCTTTTACACATAACACGCGTAACTTCAGCGGCCATACACGGTTGCTAAAGAAGGATACGCTTGCTACTACTAGATCGTTAGCGAGGTCATTTCATCGATATAGTACACGCTAAAAATAACTTTGTCAAGCCGATTGGAAGAATTTTGTTGTTTCGAGTCTTACGTACTGGCTCGTTATTGAGTAGTTCTTTCTTTATTAGTGTTGAGTTTACATTCGTTTTACAACTTTCAATCCTAAAATATATGAGAACGATCTTGATTGTCTAAGTATCGCACTCATTTTCCATAACTTCACATTGCTTCTTTCTCGCTGTCTTCAGCATTTCTACATTTTTCGTTCTTAAATCCACAAATTGCGTTTGGTATTCAATAATGTGAGAGCAAAAACTTCACCGCTGAGCGTCATTAATCAAGGCTTTATCAGACATCACTATAAAAAAAAGCATTATTTGAAGCTTCGATTGCATTTGAGTTGTCAACTTATTTCTCCTGTAGTCAGGCCGAGATATTTTCGCTATCCTTCGAACATGGCTGATGTCGTCTGGTATAAATTTAACAACTGGGTATGTACATGCATACATACCCAGTAGTAAATTTATTATTTGTGATTTATTATTTGTGATTGCCATTGTTAATTCCTGTTCCTGTTGTTTGGCCTTCAGCTTAATTAATGTGCCTTAACAATTACTTAAAGATTTACATAACTCCAAGAGATGGCACACGATTCATGCTTATGTATTGGAACCTGTTATCACAGTGTGGATGAAGATTTCACCAGCCCATATTTGTACTGTAGCAAATAGAGCATTTTAGAGATAACCATAGTCCGAAAGTCTTTTTGCGGTTGTTTAACAGCACTTATGCGGCAATTTTGTTGAGTATGGCATCTTACTGCAATAGCATGAGCACAACGGTTTTTTGAGCACTGCACAAGGAGAACAAAACGAAAGCTTAAGTGCAATCAGTGTTGCCAGAAAGAAGTTTCACAATCATAATAAGATTAAAAAGCTTTTTATCAAAATTAGGATGTTTGCGATTGAGTGTTCTAATAAATAATAAGAGAATTATTTTCAAACATCCAATTAAATTTTACTTGTTTCATAAAATAAAACTTGGAATTTTGTACCTCTTGATTTCAAGCCTGTAGCAATCACATACATATGTATATATACACACATATGCACATAATTATATATACGGTAATTTTCAGTGTATTGTTGCCCGGGTAATTGTTTTGCTTGCGTAAATGTTCCTAAAAAAGTAAAGTAAAAACTTTTAACAAAAGCTAATGAGAAAATCACCGCTTCAACGAGCTTCGTTTAATTGCTGTAAGCTCTTAAATTGACTCTTAAAATTATGAAAATTTTAATAGATCGCATAAAAAAATGACATTTAATGACTAACATTAATTTTGGTTAGGATTAATTCGCACAATTTTGAAGCGTTGTTCATGTTGAAACTCCAAACCAAACTGAACATAAATTACTTAACAGCTGACAAAATGGCCGCCAGAGAAAAAAGTGTTGCTAACTTAAATGTTTATACCTCTATAAAATACACCCTTTATATATTGATGTAGTTTTTATATGAAATTAGTGCAAGCTAAGTTCCTTTTTTAAGAACATATTGTACCATGCTTGTATCTGATCTATTTTTGAGTTATTTTAAATAATAGAATTATACTACAATAAAATTTAAAACGAACCATTAAACACATACAAGACAGCAGGCTAGAGAGACAGCCTGTTAAAAATAGAATATATGTGTTTATAAAATTCACCCAACATGGTCACCATCTTCAGGCAAAATCTTCACTACAACCGCATTTATTTTTTATTATCAGTTGGATCTGGTCTAACAGTTGGCGGAAATAATTCAAAAATTACATCCTCCTGTTTTTTACTGGGAGGTTTCCATTAGCAGTGAACTTAGTACGAGCATCACGACACTGTATGAGCATACACTCTCTCACGTCGATACTCTGGCTGAGTATCAGCAGCGTTGTCAACTTTCAAATTTCAAAACGCACTAAAATGGGGAAAAAGCGCGTTATTTCAACAAAAACGCACCGGCTTTTGAATTTTTTCCTTTCATTTTTAAAAACCTATTTTGTATTTTAAAAAGCACAATATTTTTATATTGAAAACACTATAACGAAACAGCATTTTAAGCGACTATTATACAATCAAACTAGGTCTGATAGCAGCGCCTGATGTCATGCCATCAAATTCGTTCAAAGCTAGAATTCGTGTTTGCCAAACTTGACCTCTAGTACGACTCCGTTAGTTTTATTAAGATAATGTTATCGTTACAATAATTATAACGATATTTTATCATATTTATTATTAAGCAATATCATTTAATTATATTTGCTGTCGACCGAAATCAGCTGTTACTTTTATTGCCTATTATCAGCGACCCAAAATACCTGCTTATCGTCGTCAAAATTATATTCCAGGTGCATACAACCGTTACTGTCGACAGAATTTACGATTATCGGATCATTAAAAGTTACAGAATCGCCTTCAAATTTGATTAATATCAATTCTATCAAACATTTCATTTGTGTTTTCGTAAGCATATTTTTTTTATTGATATATACGAAAATTTGTCAGAATTATAACAAATAGAAGAAGAAGTTTACCATAATCAATGTTTAATGCAAACGTTTTGGATAAACGTTATAATTTATTTAATAATTTGGTAATTTCCCAATTACCAAAATCGTAACGAATTCACGAGCCATCATAAATACGAACTACACTGTTCAGACAATGTATTTATTGTAATATTTGACAAACTTGGCTTGATCGTTTAATAAGAAAACACTCTCTAAAAGCAGCAAATTTTATAAAATGAAATGTTTCTTTCGAGAGTGTGTACAATATACAAAAGAAAGATCGTCTTTGGTTGTGCTTACGAGCATAACATGGTAAGCTTTCCACTCAAAACAAAACGTAAAAATTTTGGTCATTTGATTAAACTTGTTTCTTACATCAAAACCAAAAGTTGAGTTGAATTTGATTTTGTGCCAGCGAAATTTAAAAAACGCACCGAAAATGTAAAAAAAAGTGCACCACGCACCGACTAAAGAATTTTTCGCACAAATAATTTTGAAAAGCACCAAAAACGGTGCGAAACGCACCGAGTTGACAACGCTAAGTATCAGTGTCTGTCATGAGATTGGCCATCGAATGTATTTCTCTATTTAACAGCTTCGCTCTCATAAAAAATACTGCAGACAAAAAATAGATGGAACCATGAACGAAGAATATACTTTAACGAACTAAAAATTATGGTTAATCAGAACGTAAACATTTACAGGGTGATCCCGAATTTACCATGGGGTTTAAAACTTTAATAGCTGTTTCGTTTATTTATTCTTTTTATTTTGTGAATAAATAATGGAGAGATACACAACAGAACAAAGAACCAGAATAATCGAATTTTATTACTTAAATCATAGATCAATTATATTAAAGCAAAGAGCATATCGTTGACATTTTAATGTCATAATTTCGCCCTTTGAAGCAATCATTCGTTTCATAGTTGATCATCATCACCAACATGTCACCGTAACAGATAAGCCTCGAACCGGTAGACCACGTTTGAGTCGAACTGCGGTATATATTGAACGAGTACAGCAAACTGTTAACGCAACATCTGCCAGAAAGCGTTCTGCTCAGCTGGGAATGTCTCGTACGTCACTACGGCGCATTTTAAAAAGATTTACAGTTATACCCATATAAGGTGCAATTGGTGCAAGACTTAATACCCGCAGATCATCGGCAACGTCTAAATTTTGCAGTTAATTTTCAAAAGTTGGCCAGAAATGAAATCAACTTTATTGAAAATTTGATTATGAGTGATGCAGCTAATTTTCATTAGAATGGCTTTGTTAATAAGCAGAACTGTAGGTTCTGGGGTTCTGAAAATTCAAGAGACATCCATCAACGGCATTTGCACCCCATTAGGTGTACAATATGGTGTGGGATCACATCTGCAAATATCATTGGGCCTTACTTCTTCGAGAATAAAGATGAAAGTACTGTAACCGTAAATGGAGAGCGGTATCGGTTTATGATAGAAAATTTTTTACATCCTGCTTTTGGAAACGGACCTGCTATGTGGTTTCAGTAGGATAGAGCAACTGCCCACACTGCCCGAGAAATAATGACAGTTTTAAGTAAAATTTTGGAGAGCGAATAATTTCCAAAAATTAGGAAATTATTTGGCCAGCGCGATTGTCAGATTTGGAGTTATTTGAAGGAGCGAGTATATGTGAACAAGGCAGAGACAATTCTTGAACTCAAGGCAAACATTGTTGCAGAAATTTGAACGGTACAGCCACAAATTTTGAGAGATGTTACGGAAAATGTTCTAGAACGTGCCAATCTCAGTGCGAAGTGGAAAGCGGTGATCATTTAAGAGACATTATTTTTCATACTTAGTGTAAAAAAATTTCCATTTCATATTATATAATCTGAGAAAAAAATTTATAAATGAAAAAGTTATTAAACCCTATGGTAACTTCTGGCCCACCCTGTACACGTATTCAGCACATACAGCAACATGAATATATTATTATCTTCGTTGGCGTCATCTTTATGTTATATCCAACCCGGTGGCGCATGAAAGAAAGGAATTAGGAAGGCATAATTTGAAGTAACTGGGTTATTTAAAAGGCCCATAATTTTGAGTTGGCAGTACTGCGGTATTTGATAATCCATTGGTCCATATGACTTAAAACAATGATAGACAGATTGTTACTGTCAATGGTGAACGGTATGGGGACTTAACTAGAAATTTTTTCGTAGCTCAATTAGCTGTTGTTTATCTAGCTGATATTAGTTTCCAATAGAAAGAAGCCACATGCCACATTACAAATGATTTACTCAAATAAACTTTTGATCTCTTTCGTAAGAATTTTATATAATTAAGTAATTAATTGGCTACGAAGCTCAGGTTTCAGCACCATTAGATTACTTTGTTTGCGGTTATGTAAAGCCACTTGTCTACGTCGATGAACCAACGATAATTGAACAGGATATGTAATTGATTTGCCTCAGCACTTGCTATTACGACATACGAAAAAACCTCCCCTGTCTGAGATTTTAGGTCTAGACCACACCCAGATTGTTTCAGCCAAAATCTAGGCAACCACGATCAGTGCTGAGACGAGCTGTTAAACAGAACCATCTGGTGGCTTGATAATCCCCCGTTCTACCAATTAACCCTTGGTAAAGGAAAATTCCACCATAACGTAAGTCATGCTGGGACTTCCTTAAGTTTTATTTCCTACAACAAATAAGAGACTCCTATCCCTCTATACCCCAGAAAGCAGAATGGTTGGGAATACACCATGGCAATACCTGCTCCCAGGAGGAGGACAGCTGGATTTATATATCGTTCTATAATGAACGAGTTAAATTGAACGGGTCAGCTAAGTGAACAAAGTGAACCGATCATTTAATTGAACGCTTCTCGTCCTTAAGCTACTGTTCAATTTCTATTGCTTTCGTTCAGGTGCTTTATATCAAATTTGCTTTCGGTTTTTTATACGTTTCAGTTCATTTTTTGGGCATTAGTAAGAGTTGCTTTAGAAGTATATGTAATTAAAAACTTCATTTCAAAAGTTGGTTTATGAGTATAAGCAAACCTCTATTGATTTAAATTTTATTGAAAAAGGTACACATCATCGTTGTTGTTGTCCTTTCCTGCTCTTTTTGTTTTCACCCGTTTTGCCATCTCGCAAACAATGAGAAGTGTGGCCATACTTTGATGATTGAATGTAAATAATCGGTTACCAAAACGAACGATCGGACACAGC
Source organism: Thecocarcelia acutangulata (assembly GCA_914767995.1). Lineage (NCBI taxonomy): Eukaryota > Metazoa > Arthropoda > Insecta > Diptera > Tachinidae > Thecocarcelia > Thecocarcelia acutangulata. The sequence goes on along the minus strand of OU612094.1, from coordinate 58,112,854 downwards.
TCTAGACAGCTGGAATAAACCAAAACAGATATATTTGTTGTAATGTAGAGTATTGGGTGATTCATTGTTATTTTTGAACAGTACAGCGTGAAAATGATTCAGTTGTATTACGAAAAACATCGCTGCGTGAGAAATGTTTTTCGCATAATCGACTTACTGAAACCACTATTGTCAATACCATACGCAAATTTGAAACCCAGTTTGCCACACGTAGTACAAAGAAGAATATAGCATATGTAGTGTAATAATGTTCGATTGGACGTTGTTCTCAATACTTTGACTTGTCGTATTCGATAACTTGGTATCGATGAGCTCTGCTTTCATCGTGATGACGCTACGAGCAATTTTATGACTTACACCTTAATATAAATTTTTTGCACAATTTAATTTGACATTTCTATGCTTCAGTGTTTGACAAATTCAACCATGGAGAGCAGCGCATTAAAGCCTTTTATGAAAATGGGTATTTAAATCAAAATGTATTTCGTGCACTTCGTCAGCATATTCGACCAAATATGTCTACAATCGGGGGAATTGTACGCAAATTTCTGTCAAATTGGTCTGTAAGAAATGTGAAAACACCTGTGCAAGTTAAAGAAGTTCGTTATCCGGAGAATACTGTCATTGTTCTAGTACACCAACAAGGCTTACACAGGTCGCAACTTTTGTCATAAGTTTGTAGCCATATAGACAACCCCTTGCTGGAGAGTTCGAGCCTTCTAATCCGTCCTGCATGCAATTTCCCAGTTGTCAATCGAAGAAGACCAATTACAAATGAAAATTCTGTGGGAGTTTTTTCAATTTCCTCTTTCCTCCTCTTATGAACAAAAATGACATATGTTTTTTATATTTTCCTTCTCCCCTTTCACTGAAAGCACTGCAATTCCTGCGCTCAAGTTAAAAAAATTATGCTTTTCTCTTTAATTTGAATTGAAAGAAGTACTTTATGTGAAAACTAAATTTCGAGAGGAATAAACTCCGTGAGAAATAAATTCCGCGAGAATATTCATAATTGGGCTGAATGAGGTGGTAGACCGAAGCCCACTAAGAGCATCAGCCCTCTAACCATAACCCCTGGTTCATTACATTACAGTTATCTATTGCAAGAAAACACCACCCCAGGGGGCTATTAGCCCCCGAAAACCGGCATTGCACCATATTTATCAGGGAAACTAATTTCCCTTCCTGCGCTTTTAGGTTTAAACTGCAGTGAATTGAATGGTGATGAAGAAAAACATCTTCAGCGACGAGCCATACTTTCAACCCAATGGATTCATTAATAAGCAAAATTACCGCATTTGAGGTAAATGAGAATCCGCGGGTGATTGTTGAAAAGCCGATGCATCCACAAAAATAGGACTGTTGGGTGCGTTTTATGGGCTAGCGGCGTCATCGCATCGTACTGCTTCGAAAATGAGGTCGGTAAAGCGGTTACCGGGAGTGATGTTCAATGTCTAAAAATTGAAAATATGGGTCTGGACGTAATGTGGCCAACAAAATGTGGTCAACAAGCCAAGAATAATTCAAAAGCTGAAGGATGAGATAATTCCACACATTAACGACATTGCACCTCAATTATGTCTCAAAACTGTGATGAGCATATGACCGATATTTTGTTTCATATATAATTGTCATAGATCCTTTTATCATAATAAAAATATTAAGATAATTATCTGAAAACTTTTTGTTTTATTTATAATTAACATCATGCGTTTTGATTGCACCAGCCATTATGTGGATCTACTTTGGTTTGATCAAATTTGTTTCTTTCCAATTGATTCCGATTTTTTGTTGGCAACATCAATATTTTATATAATCTTAATCATCACTTTTCCATAACTTCTTGAACGCACCTCATATATTTATTAAATCAAAATCAGCTGAATTGTCTTCGTTTTAATTATTTTATCTACAATTAAAGATATTTAATTGTTCATTGCAAACGTAATCAATTAAAACTCAATCTCACTTTTTGTGTTTATTTTCAGGTTATTCCCATTTCGCTATTACTATACAAAACACTACAAGTAACACAAGTACCTGAATAATTAAAAACATGGAAGACACATTCCAAATTGACTTTATTTCAAAAATGTAGCTAAGATTTAAGTTACGCATTCATAAATAAAACTTAGAAAGAGTAGAAGGTAATAAAATGCTATAATTTATCAATTTAAAATAAAATATAAAAAAAAGTTTTATTTTCATTTTTTTAGTGTCCCCAGATCCCTAGAAAAAATAAGGAACCATTATGTATAACTCACATAATTCATTAAAACAAATATCTACGGATGTTAAATATACCGTTTCGTCTGCTTTAAATTTAGAAGACAACAAAAAGACAAATAAAATTTGTCAAAAAATTAACGGTGAGTTAAAATTAAATGAAATATCTACATATGTATGTACATGTATACCAGTGCATGTATAATATACTCGTACATACATACAGCGGCTCGCATCTTATATTATGGTGAAATATTTTTAGAGTTCTATAAAAGCACAACTAACGGGAACTTGGAAAATAATTTGGTATTATTGAAAATATAAAACGGTGTTGTTTAGCAAATAAAAATAATTTCTTGCAAAAACATTACTGTTTCTAACTCCTTTTAAAAGTATGAAATACTCTGTTTCTTCTCACATCTTAAGGCCGTGTCAGATAAAACTTTTGCTTCGCTTTGCGTTGCAAATTCGCTTTGACATCTAAGATAAAATATATATACTTATATGAAACATGTCACATAAAGCACTTTTAACGCAACGCGAAGCGAAAAGTTCGGCATCTCTCATCTTTTTACGCATTGAAGTTTTTTCTAATAGCTTTATGCACTAAGAAAACAATTAGAACCAATTTCAGTAGTTCGTCTAATAATATTTCTAACTTCTGTCATCATAAGAAATGATTAAATGTAAAAATGAACAAAACATTTTTTTTAGATAAATAAACAAATTGTGAGCGCTGCCAAAATTTTTATTGTGACATACACCTTTTGCTTTGCGCTTTTCTTTTAAAGCGCAAAGCAAAAGTTTTATCTGACACGGCCTTTATTCAATGCAGTCTGTTTTTATTGTAACGGTACTCCAATGCAGCATTGTTGTTGGTTTCATTTTCGTCTCCTAAAAAGCGCTAAGCCATACATATTCACAAGCAAAATAAATTGTTTACACGAGTACATGTTATTCTAAGATATATAAGTGTATTTTAAAGTTTGGTGAGTGTTCATTTCTACTTAAATAGTTCTCGGCTTAGTTTAGGTTGGTTAGGTAGGCAGGCCGCTAGATTCTCCAGCCCACTTGGGTGCTGAAGTCGTTCCCTATGTGCTAGCCTGAAAAGTGTAGGAGTATAGGTGCAAAATAGAACTTATTGGGATATAGTGGGTAGAGAAGAAGGGGTGGGAAATGGAAGATGGGAAGCCTCTTTTTAGTGTGGCGTTATGAAAGAGGCTAGCGTGGTCGGATTGACAGATGCCAAACCTGCTGGGCTACTGAACCCCCTCCCGCCTAGATATCTTAGGCGGTGATACTCCAATACCGGGCATGTTCCGAGAAGATGAAGTATTGTCTCCTTTTCTTCCTCGTCTTGGCAACTTCTTCAGAAGTGGTTATAGGGTAAGCCTAGTCTCCTGGCATGGTTCCCAAACGGGCAATGTCCAGTGGTGACTGTTACAGTGACTTTCTAGTCAGATCTGGGCAGTTTTAATAGCTCCCACTTTTTCTTAGAGTTAACATGCGGCCATAGGTTCCTTGACATAAGGCATGTGGGCTCTGTGAGCCATTTTTCTTGGGTACATTTCAGCGTGTGGAGTTTTATTCTTTTCCAACACGCTGATAACTGTTGTCCGCAAAAGGGATCTATATCCCTATCCTCTAGGGTTGTTCCCTTTTTGGCTAGGTCATCAGCGATGTTGTTGCCGTTGTTGGACCCGTGTCCATGATAAACTGCATATATTTCGAACAAATATTCCGGATTTTGCAGATGTGTGTGCATGCCCTGAAGAAGAGGTAACATTTCAGCAAAATGAAGAAGGCGCAAAATACAGATAACGTCGCGATTGGCACAGTAGGCGCTTCAAAGTGTATTTTAGGGTTAATCGACCATGCGCAAGAGAGAGAGAGAGAGAGCGCAAAAGCTTAATGGCTACAGTAGACTATCCAACTCTACTGACTTACTGGAGTAGGCCGTACTGTTTATCTGTGGAACAAATTGCCTACAGACGTGTTTCTAATCAGTTGCAGTTTTTTATCTTGGTTTAGTATGCATTGGACCACTGAATGTGTAGTGCATTGTACTCAAACTAGGAAAATATTTTATGAGGAGGACGTTTGTGGACATTTAACCTGAACCTCTCAATAACAACATGAAAAGGCCAACACAAGCTAACAAATTTTATCACAGCACTTAAAGTATTAGAATTGAATTAGTTAAAACTGATTAGTGCCCACCGTATATACTAGAAGGCTGCGCAAAATGTTCTAAAGAACACAATATTTCAAAGAAAAAAATTAAAAATAAGCTATAGAACAAAACAAACACTTTAGTTTTGAAACACCTTCACCTGCTAAGAAGGCCTTCAATAAGGCCTACTAAAGTACACCTTCCATGAGAACTGCTAAAGCAGACCTTCAATAATACCTACCGCATAAGTGAGCGTGAAATGTCTTGGCTGACTAGGAAATTGCATGTTAAAAATAAACGAATATCTCCAGTGATATGGACCTCTGTCTGTCAAATCAGATATTTTACGTAGTATCATTACATCAAACATATTTAACTTGGCATATGTATCTTCACACATATTTGAAAACAAAATTTCGTGTGAAATTATTGTAAATTTAGTTAAAAGTACGTAAAACAAAGAAGGTCTGTGGACGAAGTTAATACTTATACATGTTTTTTTTATTAATTTTTTATAAAGTGCAAAACAGAGTGCATTCAGAGTAATTTAATGGCGTTCACTTTTCTAACAAAAATGTTACAATTATTCTACCTTCTGTCCGTTTTTATGTTCTTTTCTAAAAAGTAGACAACAGTATAAATAAAAAACGTGTTCTTTTTTATATATACTGCATGAAGAAGCATATTTTGCCCTCAGCTTCAAGTACAGGGTGATATGTTGCCCTTTTTACTAATCTGCATGTTGATCTATTAATATATGTTTTATGTAAAAATAAATATTCAAGTTTTTATAATTTATTGATAATTAAAAATAAAAAAAAAAACAGGAGAAAAAAACGCTGTAAAATTATTAATATGTATGTGTTTTAAATTAGTAATGCCAACGTTTTTTTTTCTATATATCAAGTTTTCGTATGAAAGCACCTCAAAACTGAAACGCTAATTGCACTTTATTGTTTTTTACAATATTTTGTGTTCTTTCGTAAACGTATAACACTTCTGAAAAATCAGGTTAGCATTTAAAAATGTTGCCCAATTACATTTTTAACATTTTATTTTTAAGTAAAGAAAACGCCATAAGACTACATTTATATAATTTTTTTTTTTAAGGGACTACTTTTTTTCTTTTTGTCAATTTCATTTATTTTAAATTTAAATGATTGTAGCTTAATATGTGTATGTATAGTTACGGATGTTAGTTAGTTAGTATATGAATAATTACGGTGACTCAAGCGTATAATTGGACACTATGACATAATGAAAATACCAATTATTTCCACTTCAGTGAAAGAGCGTTGGGCAATTTCGTTGCGCAACTCCCTTGCCCAAGTCTTGTGATTGGACACAGGGTGTGCCAAAACTGTGGGAATCACGCAACTACTAGTATGTTCAGACAACCCTTATATTGTTTGGTACAGAAGATAAAATTATTGTCGTGTTTCATAGAAACAACGTCAAGCCGTAGCGGGGTGACACGATTAATTGTAACCATCATGAGAAAAAAAAATCTGTCCCGTGTAGTTTGAAAATAATGGGCATTTAAGAAAAATTCATTAATTTGGTCAAACTGTAACCATTTTTCGGTTATTGTGAATGTTCTAAAGATTTCATTACTATGCAGTAGTTCCAAGCACTATATTTTAGAACACAGTCTTTAAAACAAAACAAGCAAGCTATAGAATATTTAGAAACTTTGTAGTGTTGAAACACCTTCACGACAGTGCTTGACAGCAAGGTGAATTCATTTTACCAGATGAAACTGGGATTATAATAAATACAACAATACAAAAACAACATGGGGATTTGTTATTGCTTGAGCGATTCATGTATCAAAAAATTTGTATAGAAAGTATGTACATGCATACACACATTTACACACATTACTTGCTGATATGTTTGTATGTCAGCAAACCACGCCGTCGGAAACTGGGTTATTTTAAACTAAATTTAACTTAACTATTGCCAACTAGTGTTGACTGACACTTGGATTACTTTTCAATTTAAGCAACTAACTATTTTAACATTGTGATGTCCTAGGAAGTAGTCAATTGTCCGGCTTTACACTATTTTTCAACTAACTTATAGTTAATTTGATAAATGTTAACTTTTTGAAGCTAGCAATATTTTCACTACTCTACCGTTGACCACAAGTCTTTTTAAGTCAACCATTAGTTAGTTAGTTTTAAATCAACAAAAAGTTAATTGTTATAGGTGAAAAACAACTTTTTATAACTAGCTGACACCTAACAATCATTCAATTGTAATATTTTTTCGTAATAAAATAAATTAGTCAACATTTTTAACGTATTTAGTTGTAATTTTTCAAAAATAATTTATTAAAAACTTCATTTTTATATTACATATTACGTAAAAAATTATAAATAGCTTGTCTTCTATGTTTCCCAGCTATCTATATGTCGACATTTCATAGGAACTACCCTAATCATCAGTAGACTTTGGAAATTTTTGAAAGATATTCTTAAACATTCAACTTTATATCCCAACAATCCAAATAAATTGCTGAGAATTTAAAAAGCAAAATGCTCTAATAATATCAATCAAAACACAAAAAACAAGCTTTTCTATTTATAAACGTCTCTAACATTTCTTTACACCTTTCAAACAAATGAACAACCGTTTATAGGCAAAACTGAAGTAAAACATTACTTTCAGTGCTTGAAATTATACTTCACTTCCCAAAGATTATAAAACAGTATTGTTTTATGAGTTTAGAATATTTCGACACTGAAGTGTTTGTTTTGAAATGTGATAGAAGAAGGTGGATACTACTTGAAAATATTGCGATGCCGACTTGTAAGACATTTTTTTATTGCTAGATCAGCCCTCTATGACAGACTTGCTTATTACGCCGTGTGTTTGTAAACCATTAAACACTTATATGACAGCAGACTTCACAACTTTAGGATAATAAATGAAATTAATTCCAAATGCTGCCGTCTAATCAGCAACATAATTATTTTAAAGAGCAGCAGCAGCTCTATGTGTATTTTAACAATACAAATTTCAGAGGTGCCACATATATATTTTACATGAAAAATTAAATTAATTACTGATTGAAAACATAATAATATTACGTAAAACTGTAAAAACACATCAATTGATTTGTTTATTTGAATTTTGTGAAGTTTTTTTATTAAATATTACCAAAAAAAACGTCAGTTTTTATTGCTGGCAATTTATAGTGGCAAGTACATTCATGAAATTTCTGTATACGTATTATAAATAAAAAATTCAATGAAATAGACAACTTTCACGAAAATTCCTTGTTCGTTTACAGAGGAAAGTGAAAGTTCATATTAAAAATGTCGCCGAAGCAAAGAGTCACAAAATTTGCCTCTACTTCTCTCCATTCTTATTTTATTTGCTTACTAATTATAGTTGCCAAGCTTATTATATATACAGATTTATGGGGCAAAAGTTGAAAAAACTTATCGTTATAAAGTTTTTTATGAGATTATTTTTATAAAAAGACATTCAGCCTGTTCATGGAACACAATGTGCTCAAAAAACGCGACTAAATCTTGACGTTTTTCTTATTTGCGTTCATGCAACGCGAAAAAAAACTTTTTGGACGAAAAACGTAACAATTGACATCTGCTTTCTGTCTGTGTATTGCGTTTTTACATGCCAAACAGGCTGCGCGAATGGAAATTTTTATTTGTTGAGCATATACATATGTATATGCAAACAATTTCCTTTTTTGCTAATTATTTAAAGAAAGGAAATAATTAAAAAAAATAAAAGAATAAATTAGGATCAGTCCATAAAGGCATTTGTCTGATCATCAACAGAATTTGTATGACCAGCAAATATTCTATAATTTTTTTTTCAGCATAAAGATGTTTTGTTTACATAAATATTTATCACCGGTTTCTTTTTTCAATTGAAATAGGGTTACCGTTATTCACGTTGCAAAAATATATTTTATACGAAAAAAGTAAACAAGATACATATAACTTGTATAGTGGCAATACTGGGGATTGAGAATATGTGTACTAATACGTGTATAATATAACAGAACGCGAACAATGAGAAGCGCGTTACACAGACCCAATTTCTTACGTAGTCATAAACGTGTCGCTAGTTTTCGCTTTATTTAAAACGCGATCCATAAACAGGCTGTTTGTTTTCTTTATATGCATTAAAAGGAAAACATATTATAATTCTTTTCATAACATGCAAAAGAAGTTAATTTCATAATTAATATTTTGCTAAAATACTGCAACTTTGTATAATTCTTTGTATGTGGCAACAATGTTTAGCAATTTGTCATTTTATTTTCAGAAAACTTAAAAAAATTTCTTTCATGAAATTTTTGATGAAAGCTGAGTTGAAAGTAAACAAAATGTGAATGTGTTAGTGAAAAAGTGTGAGTGTATTGCAACTTTCATGAAATTACTTTCATGTCTAAACGCTAAGTTACGAAAATAGAAATTAGTCTAAGTTGGCAGCAGTAGTAAATGCTGTTGTAAAGTCGTGCTGCTGTGATGTCGTTATATTAATCGCTTCCATCTAAACACATGTATTTTATTTTTGACAGATTGCTGCTTGCTGTCGTCTAGGTGTTTAAAGCTTGTGATGCAATACAAAAACCACATGTTTTGTTTGTGTGAAATTATACTTCTTTTTTTAGCTTAGACCAGTACTCAGGGGATAGCCCCTACATATGCAGTGCATTGTAATGGAACTAGCAAAATAAATTATGAGGAGGAGAAAAGGGGGAGTAATGTTTGTGAACTTAACACACGGAACGACCAAAACACATATTATCACAGCGTTTAAAATGTTGAAATTACATTAGTTAAAACTGATCACTGTCCAGTGAGGATTCACCTCGGAACAAAATCTTTTTTCCTAACCAATTTTAGCTCTTTGAGAGTTTGTTCTAATAGCCTATTTACACCAAACCGAAATCTGCTCATTCGAGATTTCAAGCCAAATCTAGTAGATTTTGAGAATATTTCCCATACAAAATGAAATCTACTTTATGAGTAGATTTCGACGAAATCTTCTGAAATCTACTCAGTACTAAGCGATGCAACTGTGATTTCTTGCAAAAAGCACTTAAAAATACTACGCTGCAACAAAAATTGCACTATAATGTGGTGTATGCAGTCTCTGGGCACAAAAAATATACACTTTAATGCTGGTGTATTAAGTCTCTGATAATATTGTATTGTCAAACCCACATGCATAAATTATTTTTGAGCAAATGAAATTTTGCTAGATGTCAGAAAACGGTGGTGTAAACGATATAGGTTTCGTTGTAGATTTCAATTCAAATCTACTAGATTTTGAGTTAGTGTAAATGCGCTATAAAACGATTTACCCACTTCAAACACTTGTTCTGGGCAAACAAAGCTACCATATGAATTAACTATGTAAACGAGGTGTCTTGCTGTTACGAGGTGGCAGCTCTTTCATTTCTGAAATAAGCTTCAGTGCAATCGATGCGTTGAAGTTCCTTACAAAATGTTTTAAAGTTGTTTACTTTTATTTTTTATAATAATCAATATAAAACATTTACGTACACACTGTATTTTATTATACACACATATCTGTATATATAATATGAAAAAAACAAAATAAACATCCCAGTGAAATTTTTGTCACATACATCTTCGATCTAAGACCATTGACAATGTAAGCGCGACCCATCCGATGTCTGTATACAATTCCTACTTACATTTACACAGTGATGACCTAGGTCGTAAGATGCATCCAACACTGTATACATTGTAAGCGAAGATTGGATAAGTTCAAAACTATATTATTACCATTTGTTTTCTTCTTTGCTTCTTATGTACATTTAATTTAACAAAATGAGTAGAAAAAGACTAATCTCAATCGAATGCTAGTTGTTTGTTGTCGGCAATATTGGCATGTATTGATAACTGCCGACACATATTTGATATTCTACAAGAGAAAATGGCGGTGATATGCCTTTAATTGCCGTTTATTTTGCCGTCACAGTTTTTAGCGTCGAGTTGAAACAAAAACATAAAAAAAATTAATAAAGAAAATTAAAAAAATTAAAAATTGGAATAAAATGGAAATATTAAAATTAGGAATCCCGCCCAATTTCAAAAATTAGTAGAAGAGCAGGGAAAGAACCCATCACTGGCCATCATTAAAAATGCACGACTTCTGCAGTATTCTTTCCACTGTTAAGTTTATTTTGTTTTCTTCGTCACTGGAGTTTGAATATGGCTGGAAAAACATTTTGTACTTAAAAACTTCCTCAATTTTTCTTTTTCCACAAACTTGCTTATTTTGCACAAAATTTTGTTCCAAGTCCCCTTTCACAGAAACTGATGGACAGACAGACGAAGTTTGTAGGCGATGTATTAAAGAGGAAGAGTGCGCGGTAAACCTCTACTGTACTGGACCAAGGCGAATTCATTTTACCAGGTGAAACTGAAAAAACAGATGCTCTAATTTTTTCTCTAATTGTAAAACACCAAGTGTCAAAAGTTATTTCTGGTTTGCTCACACACATGCATATCTGTATGCATGTACATACTTTCTATACAATATTTAACACACGAGTCGCTCAAGCAACAACAAAACACCATGCTGTTTTTGCATTGTTGTATTTATTGTAATCCCAGTTTCACCTGGTAATATGAATTCGCCTTGTACTGGACATTTTAAGACAAGACGAATTCATTATTAGGTGGATGCATCGGCGAATTCAGGCGAATTCGGTTAATATGGCGGCACTTCCTCTATCAAGTTTTGATTACCTTCTTCGGCGCCATTTAAATTTTGTACATGTTCTTTATCAACTACTTTTGTCAGCTTAAGTGTGAATTCGCCTTTTTACACAAACAAAATACTTGTTGTTTTTTTTTATTGTTGTATTGTTGTAGCGAAGCGGCTACCTTGTTTTTTGTATCATGTTTTAAGACTTTTGTCGTTTGAAATTGCCTCTTTTCGCATTTTTTCATGTTGTTGCTTCATATTATTATTCTCATATCAACTTCATATAAACACACTAGCTGTGCTTAAAAAACAACGACCACAAAAAAGAAAGAAAAGAGAAACGAAAAATTTCTGTCTGTGTATTAATTTCACAACTCTAAAAGGTTTCGGCAAATTCAAAGCAGAATGAGAAAAATGTGTGTCTTTCAATTTCCAAACCCTAAAAGCGGACTAATAGCATGTTCACACGAAGGCGTATTTTCGAGGTTCGCTCTCTCATTCGTGGTTCGCGGCCCAATCTTGATTGAACCAACATGGTTCGCCATACAAAATTTTGAGAGCGAACCTACTTGGTTCATTTTGAATCTTGTTGCGAACCAAGCAAAAACTACTATCATCTCCAAATTTGATAATAAATTATCGCTAGTTTATCTGAACTAGCTAGAAAAAAATATAATAATGTGTGTAAAATCAAAATAAACACATTAAAAATGTAAAAATTTGATACTTACATAAAGATTTAAATAAAAATTGAAAAAAGAATTAGTGAAACATTTGCACAAAATATGTAAACATCAGTCTGATGCAAAAAACAACCGTCTGAACACCTAGTTTCGCAATAGTGGTTCGGAGAGCGAACCAAGTGTTTCATATTATCGTCTGAACATGGTATAAATCAAAAGTTAAAAAAAAAACGAAGCAACTGACATATACATTAGATATGTGTGTAGGGTTTTATTAACATTATCGATAAGCGGGCAACGTCTGGAAATGCCAGATTAATATTGGTGTCGTCTTAAATTGATGTTGCCATAATATTTCCGCCGACAAGCAGAATATGGGTGATTATGTCGAGAGTTAATCGCAGTTGTAGACGCTACGTAAAGCGTAAAGTAAATTGATTAATTGTTATGTCAATACCCATTAATTAATTATTTGTGTTTTTGTTTTATATTTTTATTTTAAGCCAAAGTACCTGCTCGATTAGTTTTGTATTTTTTATCATGGTCGGGATTTCTTGTATCATTTATGATGCGTAACGATATGAATTTTGCACTAGTAGCAATGACAGCTCAAAATAATAGAACATCATCATGCTCATCAAATGACACATCTTTAAATTCAACGAATGGAAACTTGAACAATAACTGTTCTACAACTAATGTTAGTGAATCGTTTAATTTGACAAACACAAAATCTTATGGTCATTACGAATGGTCATTTCCTACGCAATCGATAATATTAAGTTCGTTTTTCTGGTGCTATGTATTATCTCAAGTGGTTGGAGGCATTGCAACACAATATTTTGGTACAAAGAAAGTTTTTGGCTGGTCCCAGTTTGCCACAGCCTTGTGCAGTTTGCTTATGCCAGCATGTGCCGACTGGCACTTTGGACTAGTTATTGCCCTAAGGTCTATACAAGGCTTTGCTTCGGGTCTTACTTGGCCAGCTATGTATGCAGTAGTCGGGCATTGGATACCGCTCAGCGAGAGATCACGCTTTATGTCAAGTTTTCAGGGATTCAGCATAGGCATTGGTGTGACGTATGCAATATGTGGCTTTATAATAGAAACATTTGGTTGGCCTTATGTTTTCTACACCACGGGAACACTCGGCATGATATGGTGTTTTTGGTGGTATCTTTTAGCGTACAATACACCACAAGCTCATCCAAGAATATCAGCAGGAGAGCTCGAATACATAGAAAATAATATAAGTGGCGAAGTAAAGGAATCTTTGGGCATGAAAGTTCCATGGAAATCTATATTTACATCAATGCCAGCCTGGTCTATTGGCATCACGACATTCGGTCGCATATGGATACATTATATTTTCATTATATATGGACCAAAATTTATGCAAAACGTTCTGAAATTCCCGTACAAAGAAAATGGCTTTCTTTCGGGAATGCCATTTATATGTTCCTATGTGGCATCTGTACTTTTCTGTTATGTGGCTGATAAACTGGTGATAAAAAACGTTATGTCACTGACAAATGTGCGCAAACTTTTTACTGCTCTCTCACAAATTATACCTGGTGTGCTAATATTTTCTATCGGCTACATAGAAAATATTGTTGCTCTCTTAGTTGTGTGGTTCATAGCTGTTACATTTATTACGGCATCCTACGCGGGAGCAATGGCTACTATCGTCGACATTGCGCCAAATTTTGCTGGTCCAGTTCTAGCCTTCTGCCAAACAATACACATGTCAGCATCATTTTTGTCGCCTCTTATCTCGGGAATTATATTACAAGATGGGGTAAGTTTAAGTTATTTTTATTTTATTGCAAAATAATGTTTATTTAACTTTAGCAAGGTGTTTCGGTTATCACCTCTCCTCATTCGACCTATAGCTTTTACTAGCCATTCTTAAAATTTGCTAACAAAAAATAGTTACAGAGGACTAAAACTGGAGAATATACTAGATGGGGTAGAAGATCGTATGCGTGCGTTTTTGCCATAATGACTACACACAAGTGCACTGGTTTGTGTAGATAATCTATGGTAATGACACTCCGAGCAATCTAATATGTGGCCATTATCTTGTTGACTAAAAGCCGCTGTTTTCATTGTTCTTTGTTTTCCCGGGTATTATAGGGAAATTCGGCAATCCAATATTTTACTATGAAATCTGACGGAGCAGACTCACCGTAATGTTTATCGAGCTTTTTTTTCGCCTGCAAGGCTACCAGTCCCTGGAGTATTTAGAGCTCGAAAATTGTAGTAGTCTTTGGGCTACGAAGTCTGACCATAGTCTTAAATCTGGTATCATGGAAACCGGAAGGCTCAGGAACTGGTTCCTGCTTGGTTATGGTGTGGCACTTCGGGGAGTAACGTGGTGGCTGTAGTTTAAAATCAAATCGCGGGGAGAGTTCATTTGAGCTCCGAAGGAGTTTTAGAAAAGCTCTGCTCCTAACCAAGGGGAAGATAATGCTTCTAAATAGCATGTGATTGAATTGGTACTTTTACATGACTAGGTTATGTATGGGGGCGTTGGTGAACGTATTATTTTTACCCGGTATTAAGAACACCGTGGGGTAAGGCCATCATGGCAGGTACCCATCTCTGTCTCTTTCGGCGTTTTTCCTTTCAAATAATAGTGATTAATCACTTTACGAAATTCACTTTTTTCAATTTTTCAAGAAACACAAAAGATTCTTACTGCAAACGACTACAACTTAATCGATGAATTTGGGTGAAATTTGAAAGACCGCAATTTAAAAAAAAAAATCGTGTTTGTGCTGCCATCTAGCGCTATGTAGCTTCAATAGCAATCCGCCCTCGGTATACTAAAATTATTCATACTTAAATACTGACTATCACAATTTAACTAAATAAATAAATGACTTTTCAAAATTTTATTTTATTTTTACAATGTACTTACTAAATAATTTACCAGACAATCATGAAATTTAGGCAGTGTCCAAAATACGGCCGACTTCCTAAATGCAAGTTGTAATGCATATTTACAATGCATACACTTCGCAAACGCACACGTAAACTTTCTGGCAACGTTCAATGTTCCAAATCGTTTGGCAACTCATTTTAATAAGTATCAGCTGTCAGGATCGTGCATCATTTTTATTTTTTATGCAAACATTTTTATTTTTTCTTTTCTTCTAAAAGTTGTCTCTTCTTTTTTCCTTTTTAATAAGTTCTTTAGCAAATCAATATTTGCTGAAGGTTTAGCCTGACATAATTTCTCAGCACTTGTTAACAAAATGGATAAATAATTTTTTGTTACCTCCTTTTTTCCAAAAAAAAAAAATTATTCAATTTTATAACATGTGTTTGACATTTGCTGCATAGCAACGTTCCTAAATGCCGATAAAATGCAAAAAAGTTCTCTGCATCGCAAGGTTGTACTGAAATCATGTTTAACATTCAATACGCATTTTTTTAAATTATGCATTGCAACTTGCGTTTAGGAAGTCGACCTACTTAATTGAGTAGTTTCTTAAGTTATGCATGTACTCCTATGTATGTACATATATACATAGTTTGATCTAGTACTACTTACAATTATTTAAAATTATAATAACAATAAATTTTAGCAAATATGCTCCTACAGGAGAAAATTGAACTGCACATACGTATGTAAATATGCTTAATGCATTCACATTAAATCTTTTGGAAAGTGAGAGCAACAGTCAACTACTTCACCAAAAAGGTGTCAATTGCAGTCTCTTGGCATATGACATTTATTTTGTTGGTTTACTGCATGCGCTTGAAACAATGCAATCAAGCAATCATGAAGACTACATACTACACTACACTATACTATGCGCCGTATGCTTTAGATCATTATTTGGTTGAAACCAAAAATCTTCACTCGAGCTAATTTTTCAGCACTTTGTCTTAGATTTTGTTTTAAGATATCAGAATCCATTCTGATCATTTATGGGCTCTATAAATGAAAGGTTCTCAACACCACTGGAAGCCATACTCCTCCACACCATGTTTGACAGTTGCCATCAGATTTTCATTGCCAGCGATCTTTAGTTCAAGTTTAACATACAAACTAGCTATTATCAATCATTTTTGATTAAAGAAGACCAGAAAAAATAATCCAACCTTTTTAGCTTCATCAGCACTAATTTTCAGATTTGAACTCGGGTCATGACGCATCATGAACGGCCGCCTTAACCACTCAGCCACCGTGCCATTGAATTATTCTCCATCTATATTCATCGCATATGCATTTTTTATTAATTAACACACATGGATATCATTTATTTATGCTTCATTTTTTTTTTTTTTTGTAATTTTTATTCAAAGTTTTTCTGCTTTTGACACACATAATTTTTTTTGAGAGCCTAGTTCAGATAAACTAGCTATAATTATCAGAAATAGAGAAGATAGTAAATTCTTCGTGTTTGACTAGTAGTTTCAAACTGAAACAAGCTATTCGAGAATTCATTCTTCACTTCGTCGCCGTCGAACGTTCACTTTCGACGGCTCGGTATCGATAGATTCTAAAATACGCGCGAACAAATATCGTTTTCAGTAATCGAATTTTTTGTTGTCACTGATAAAAATATACACAACATTCCACACAGCTGACTAGCATAAAACTATATTCAAAATAAAAATAGTGAAAATAGAAAATTTACATTTACTTTTAATTTCTTTGTCGGGCTCAAGTTCGTTTCTAAATTATATCTTGTGATCAATATTTGTTAAAGCAGGCAAGAAAAGTAAAAGAAGATGTTGCAACATAAATTCTACCATTGCCCTAAATTGTTGCTTTTTAGTCCATCATATTGCCAAATATAGTAAATATGCATATTTCATTACATTTTTCACAAATAATTTATTTTTTTGTTGTTAATTTGTGCTTTACACGGTAAATTCGGCGTCGAACTATATTGGGACTTAACTGCAGTGACAAGGTATTTTAGAATGCAGACAATGTGAAAGAAAACATGTTTTCTGCTTGTATATCACTCTCATCTCTTAACGAATATGTATTTTAGAATAGTAAAAAATGAAACGAGCAGTGAAAGTGGCTTCTCAAATAGAGACGAAGGTATTTTGCTCTTAAAATGTTGTGTGGCGAAACAGGTTGTTGATTCAACCATGTTCGTGGTTTTCAAATCACGAATGCGAGAGCGAAACACGAATTTAATATTTTACTAGTCAGATCTGCAATTACTCTTATGTGCGCTGCACATAATTTGCATTTTACTGTAACGTGCGATCACACAGGCAATCTGTTGTGGCTTAATACTAGCAATAACGCCGACAGAATTGCGTCATCAAATTGCTAATGGCATAATCTTAAGAAATACTTTGGCAAAGAAGGTTGCGTGTGTTTTAAGTAATTGTTATATTTTTTTATTCTTTTAAAAATGAATACTTTAAAAGCATCAATCTACGAGCCCTCAATTTCTTTTTTTTATGAACTCAAACATGTAAAAAATTAAATTTTTTCTATTGATAAAATCTCTTTATAATAATTTGTACATTTGAACAATTAAGTTTTTTATTCGCTATTCAAG
The DNA here is from genome assembly GCA_914767995.1 of Thecocarcelia acutangulata. NCBI lineage: Eukaryota > Metazoa > Arthropoda > Insecta > Diptera > Tachinidae > Thecocarcelia > Thecocarcelia acutangulata. The sequence continues at coordinate 58,095,506 of OU612094.1, read as the reverse complement.
CTTCTAACATTTATACCAGTAAAAAATTATAAATAGCTTGTTTTCTATGTTTCCCAGCTATCTATATGTCGACATTTCATAGGAACTACCCTAATCATCAGTAGACTTTGGAAATTTTGAAAGATATTCTCAAACATTCAACTTTATATCCCATCAACATAAATAAATTGTTGAGAATTTAAAAGAAAAATGCTCTAATAATATCCGTCAAAACACAAAAAACAAGCTTTTCTATTTATAAACGTCTCTAACATTTCTTTACACCTTTCAAACAAATGAACAACCGTTGGTTGCTACGATTTGCTTTTTTCAAAAATTTCCAAAGTCTACTGTTGATTAGGGTAGTGCCTATGAAATGTCGACATATAGATAGCTGGGAAACATAGAAAACAAGCTATTTATAATTTTTTATTGGTATAAATGATAGAAGCTTAAATAGCGAATAAAAAACTTAATTGTTTGAATTTTTGTTCTCTGCTTTTCGATACTTTCAAAAAGCAGAAATTGATTTTTAGCTCAAGAAAGGCGTTTGTTATAGTAATCTCTCTAAAAGAGCATATCTGAACAGCGTATAAGAAGTTTATTGATTAATATTCAATACATTGTACATACTTATGTAAAACTTTAGATTGATTTTAATCGTCTTTATCGTCGTTAATCACGGTTGCCATATTTGGCGATTTATCGCCATTTTGACGATTTGTAGTGCTGAAAATAGCTTTTTGACGATTTAATGCTTTTTGACGATTTTGGAAGATCACATTTTAAAGGCCTTTAGTTTTTACTTTTTGTTGCCGTTCGGGGACGTTGATTTCTGTAGTAAATATTTTACAATTACTTTTTCCGTGAAAATATTCAGCTGCTTTTTACAGTAGAGCATAAATATAAGAAAAACATTGGAATGCAGAATAAAATACATACATATGTACATAAATGTTATCTTGTGTGAAAAAAACAAAAAAAGGAACAACTTAATAATTTAGAAATTGTAATCAAACAGCACAATTCTTTCTTACAATCTGCAGACTTTATGACACTTCTTATACAAAATATAATTTTTTCCTCGCTAAAATAATTCCTTAATTGATAAAAATGTATTATCTTTTAAAAATCTTTAATTGAAACAAATTTTTTTTAGCTTTTGGCAAAATAATTATATGCATTTGAATAAAAAATTAATGCTTCCATACCTGAAAAAAGTAAAGCATACACATATTTGGCCGTCACTTAAAGGCACCCATAGACGATATGTTTTTATGTCTGTGTTTTTTAATAAGTCTGTCAAAATTTTTCATTTTTACAGACGGTTTTTAAAATATGCTCACAAACGTACATGTACATTTACGTCTGACCTTGTCTATGCTTTTTACTAATATAAAAAATAATTATTTAAAACATATTAAAATATTAATGCGTTAAAATTTCCTCACGATCTGCTGAATTTACGACATTTCTTATACAAAATATAATGTTTATTCGCTAAAATTATATTATTTTGATCATTCATAGCGGCTTAATTGATTGATATATATTAAATTTGAAAAATTTTTAATTTAAACAAATTATTTTAGCTTTCGATAAAAAAAAAATTTGTATTCATATGACTAAAATATTAGTTTTTCCATACCAGAAAAAAGTAAAACATACACATATCTGGCTGTCACTTAACATTGAATTTTATTTTCAACAGATTAGTCCGCAGCAGAATAGAACGCAAAAGTAAACACAAACCATGTACATATAGTTTACATTGAACAGAAACAACTGATTCAGAACGGAAAAGAACGTACAAACTAATTCTGCCTTTAGCCCGTATCAGAACAGAACGAAAAAGTGAAAACAAACCATGTACATATAGTTTATATTGGACAGAAACAAAACAGCTGATTCAGAACGGAAGAACACATACAAACTAATTCTGTTTTAACTTTCATATTTTTCAAGCAACTTTAGTTTTACAACTACATAAGTATATAATTAATTTATGTACGGAATAAAAGTTATATTTTTGGGTTAGAGAAAACCTGAAGTAAAATAAATGTGTTCGTAAATATGTATGCAACACTGAAATGTCGTTTCATATTTACTTGGGAGTATACATATGCATGTGTATATGTGAGAGATGTATTTAAAGGATTAAATGTACAAAAAATTATAAGTTGAAAACTTTAATTTGAAGTACATAGATTCAAAAATTCAAATCTTAAAGTGCTCTGGAGCAAGGCGAATTCATTACTAGGTGAACTTTACAGCACAGGTGCTTCTTGCATTTTTTCCAATGAGACTGTCAAATTTGTTTTCTTTTGTTTACAAAGTACATAGCACCGAATTCGCCTTTCCGCTTGCATTCACCTGTATAAATTCGCCTTGCTCTGGAGACGATCAAAAACACACGTCAATCAGTGTATATGTGTGAGTGTCGTATTTTTGGTGTTTAAAAGGAGACGTAAGAAATAACCTCGTCAACCATCATTTGTATTTTGACTTCTCTGCGTTCGTTTCTAAACTTGTCATCATCGGATGATGAATTTTTGTTATCTTGTGCAATTTTGTTAAGAAAAAAAAAAACATGAAAATCATTATAAATATAGATGTAACTTTTTATTTTACTTATTGTTGTCCCTTTCGATAACAAAATTGACATTTTCTATCGTCAATAACAACTGGAGAGTATTAAAATAATTACACATCAAAATAAAATATCAAATGTTTTTGATTTTCATCAATCAAAGCCGACAATCTATCGGGGTGTACCCGAAAAAGCACGACTGCACGCACGCACTTAGAACGTTGAGTGTTTTTTGATCGTCTCCAGGGCACTTAAAAATCCTTACAATCAGGCCTGTTCTAAAAATCAAGTGATTTCAAAGCACATGCCGTTTCGAAAACACAAATGTGATATGTGCCTGTTCTGCATATCACCATTTTTTGTGATTGTCTATGTGATACTCTTCTGAAGCACAAAAAACTGCTGTTTTTCGCTTCAATTTACTGATATTTTTATTTTCAGGGTGAATTTTTTTATTTGCCGATTATTGGAAAAATAAGGTTAATTTTCTTCTAATAAATTTAAAAAGTAAAGTAAAATAAACCAAATCACAAAATAAGAGTATCTAATTTTTGTTTAATTTAGTGAATTATTTCGTATAAAACAAATAATTTTACTTAAATTAGGATATGATTTCAAATTGATTGCAAAATTAGCTTACCGGTTTAAAATCACAAAAATCAAAAATATTTTGTATGCAGAATACCTTTTTTGTGATTTCAAACCATTTCACAAAAAGTGATTTGCAGAACAGCCTTGAATATTATAAAAGAATAAAGTACTTTTATTTCCGATATAATCAAAGACTTTTCATACTTTATTTTAGAATTCGAAAGACCACGAAATCTAAACTTGGAAATTTTGGGCTATGATACAAATACTCGTATAAGTATGCTAGATTTTCAAAAATGATTCTTCACTATATTCCTTCATTGGAGAAGTTTATAGCAATAATATTAGTCTTAACGTGTTCTTATGCAAATGTGAAAAGAGTTTGTATCCAGGTACATAAACTTTAACAGAACCAAAGTGAGAAATTAGTTTAAAAAATTTATTTTAGACGAAATTTTATATGCTAAAAACTATTTAAAATTTTGCAATTTGCCCGATTTAATTAAAGTGTTTGATGCAATAATGAGTATATAACTCTTAAGTAAAAAGAGCTTTCAAAATAACTTTTATTAAATGAAATCTTATTTTTAAAAATGTACTATGTAGCAAATGTACTTATGAAATTAATTTCATGTTTGTACGAGTATATTTATTTGTTATCAAGGCAGCTTTAATAGGTAATGGCAGAATTACAATGAATACAACACTAACAAGCATCAACATGTATTTTGTTGGTAGAATTTAAGAACAGTTGTCAAAATTTTGTTTAAAAAAGCAAGGAAGTCTATGTGTTTTTGACAAATTTATGCAAAGGAAACGAAAAACAGCTGCGCTTATACCACTATCATATTAAAGCTGCCTTGTTTGTTATTATAGTTTTAATTACTGCAGTTTTATTTTTATTTTTTATTGAAGGCAACCAAAAATTCATTTTTTTGTTATATTTTACGTCATTAAAATACATATTTTATTTAGAAAGGATTAATTTTACTTGCTGACGATTTTTTTTGCCGATTTGAGATAATCATATTGATGATTTTTACGATTTTTTTTCCTGGATCTGATGATTTTAAACCAGATTTATCTGGCATCTATGTTAGTAATGTTGGAGTGGCCAATCGCAAGACTCAGTTAAACAAAACAATTAAATAGATTATAACTGCATGCTTCGACCATCTTCGTAGAGTAATCCAGTCTACCACAGACAATTTTAAACTTGTACCATTTGAATATTTTCCTTATTCTTGATTGATATCTAATCAATTTAATTTCTATACAAACGATATACTTGACTTTATCTAATACAAATTTTACTTTTCCAGACATACATTGACCAATGGCGCGTCGTGTTTGGAATATCATCGATCATAACAATTGCCACATACTTTGTTTTTCAAATATATGGCACAGCTGATATTCAGAAGTGGAACAATTCGCCTTTAGCTGAAAATATAAAAGATGGTGATTATTCGTTGGAGGAAGAGGGAAGTCATATGCTTAAAAAACCAAAGGATGACAAAATCATTCCAAAAACGTATTAGTACTTATGTTATTTTTATGGTTAATGAACTATTGTTTTTTTTTATCTTAAGTTTAGTTTGAAAGGTAGTCGGATTTGTTAAATAAAAGCACAACCAAAATCGTTTAAATGCTGTTGGCATTTAAGGGAGCAATTTTAACCAGTGTGCACTTAATAGTTTAAGATAAGTAGGTTTAAAGTGTCAAAAAATATAACCGTTGCAAAGTTCTAGGTTCTTAATATTTATTATAAGTTTTCAATGTAAAATCTTGCCATTTTTCTTAAGGTACGCCCTCCCTCACTGAGCAAATATTTGTTCAAACAAGCGTAACCGCACTACTTTTGTATCGTGAAAATATTTCTAAAGCCCTATCTAAAATAAAGAAACAAATAGTATTTCCGAATAACTAACAATTATATGCAAAATGTTACCAAGTAAGCAAAAGAGTACTACTTTCCTTTTTTTTTTATTATAGAAAAACACGCAAAAGGTTACGATTATTTGATCAAATAATTCTTCAATATGAACGTATCTTTAGTTCTTCATATACATATATATTTTTTTTGTATACATTATTAACTAATTTTAGCCAGGTACCTAGTTTAAACGATGGCAGCAAAGTACATTAACGTCTACGAGGTGGCAGCACAAGAGTAAAATTACAACAATACAACAAAAGCATGTCGTAAGCTATGCTTGTCAAACATATTTGTAACTTTTCAGGCCTGTCACAGAAATTATTCGGAATGGTTTTGATTACGAATTTTCATTTAGATCGATTTTGTTTTGCCGTCTTCAGACTTTGATCGATTTGCTTCATTCCGACAAATTTTCTTTTAGTATTTTTATATGTGTGGCAATATAAACCATTAAATATGGCAATAATGTACAAATCAAAACAAAAACATATGTTTAAAACAAAGTGATGAAGTGCCAAAAATGTTTTCAAAGATTTAACAAAGCTTAAAATCTTTATATTTAAGATTTAAGTATAACAGCTAACAGCAAAAACACACTTCGTCTGGGCAGGAAAGTGGATCTTAACCATCCCTTAAACTTCTTCGCCGCAATTTTTCGGTAAATTGTTGCCGTGTTTGAGTGTTTAGCACTGCAAAAACCGAAATGCCAGGCAGTTAGCTTTTTGACCTTTATTATGCTATTATATAGTATATAAACTTACAATTCGACCGCAAAAATGAAAGTGATGCTAGTTCAAGAAAAATAATAGATTTTAATTTTCTGAAGAAGCTTTTTCGGAATTGAAATTGATTTCGATCGAAATTAATTTCTGTGACAGGCCTGTTTATCACAATTACAAAGCCATAATGACACTTACGCTGCCATTACACGGGAAAGTACTTTCATGAAATTTCTGTATACGTATTACAAATAAAAATTTAATGAAATAGGCGACTTTCATGAAAATTTCTTGTTCGTCTACACAGGAAAGTGAAAGTCCATTTTAAAAATGTCGCCGAGGCAAAGAGTTGCAAAATTTGCCTCTGCTTCTCTCCACTCTTATTTTGTTTGCTTACTAATCAGAGTTGCCGAACTTATTACATATACAAGTATATGGGGCAATAGTTAAAAAAACTTATCATTATAAACTTTTCTATGATGATATTTTTATAAAAAGACTTTAATTGCTTTCTTTATGTGTTAAATATACAATACAATGACAAATGATCATAATTATTTTCATAGACTTGCAAAATTAGTTAATTTTATAATTATTATTTTACTACAATACTGCAACTTTGTATAATTCTTTGTATGTGGCAACATTGTTTAGCAATTTGTCATTTTACTTTCAGAAAACTTCAAAAAATTTGTTTCATGAAATTTTTGATGAAAGCTGAGTGGAAAGTAAACAAAATGTGAGTGTGTTAGTGAAAAAGTGTGAGTGTATTGCAACTTTCATGAAATTACTTTCCCGTCTAAACGCTAGGTTACTTTTTTCAACTTTTTAAGATTTTGGAGAAGAGTATAATTGAGTTTTTTATTCGCTATATGCTAGGAACACAACTGCGACGAACTTCGGCCATCGCGACGAATTCGCCGGCAAATATTCGTTGTATAAATTCGTCGTGTGAAGCACAATACCAACGAACATTGTTTACATTCCGTGCAAAGAAAAAACATGAATTTAAATACTAAGGTGGCCATATTAAAAGTAAACCTATATAAATCCCATCCGAAAGAGGGATTTTTGAAGAAATTATCTCAGGTACTTTATATTTTGAGAACATCTTATAACATATTTTACTACATGGATTAATATAAATTATAAAAAGTATTATGTTATGAAAAATACTTTTTTTATGTAGGAAATCTGGTCACCTGATACTGCTTTGTCTCTAACATTTCTTTACACCTTTCAAACAAATGTACAACCGTTGGTTGCTACAATTTGTTTTTTGAAAGTATCGTTTTAACAAAAATTCAAACAATTGAGTTTAAAATTGGGTTACCAATTGCAAAGCGTTGGCAACGCGGTATTTGTGTTGACCTCATACATTTTGTATGTGCATGAGGACTTTTAACAGATGAACTACGCTTGACGCGCTAATTTATGTTACGCTAATATGGCTTAGTCGCATTCATTTGCCTACGTAAAATAGACTCAAGTGGCAAACAGGACAGTTGGTTGCCGCCCTTTGTCGCATGCCGCTTAACTGATGGTCGGCACTGCTCGTTATATGCGTTTCCAAATTTCTGATTATTTAAGAATATTTTTTGAAACAAAAAATTTTTGTCAGACGCTTAAGCTATGTACACACGGTTGTCAGATGTTACAATATTGTAAGATCTGCCAACATGCTGACAATGTAGTGACAATGAAAAATTGTCCCACAGCAGAATCTTCGTCCTTCAGACGATCGTAAGAAAATCTTACAATTTCATTATCAGACTATGGTCTGACAAATAATTCATCTGACAACAAAAATTGTCAGTTCACACGGTTGTCAGATTGTTAGATAAAAAAAATTGCCAGACATGTTATAAGGCACTGCCACTTATGTATATCAACAGCCATCTGTTTGGCAGTGTTGCCCATCAAACTTTTTTCTGACAATGATGCCATTGTCAGGTGCATTAATACATCTGACAATTAAAACTGAGCTTACAATACCAGCCAATTATCTGGCAATGCCGACGAAGAGTGTTCTCACGATTGTCAGATGCCTGACAACATTTGTCATCTTACAATGGTTTTTCTGACAACGGTGTAAGCTAAAAATTGGCAGTTCACACGATTTTAACAAATTTTCAGACAATTTTACTGGCAATGTTGTAAGATCTAACAACCGTGTGTACGTAGCTTTAGAACGCGTTAATGCATATTCCGCGTAAAATAGACCTTTAGCTTTACATTGGCCTTTTACTATAAGAGATATAGACCTGGGAATTCCACAGGTCAATAGATATATAAAATGTATTCTAAAGCAATTCACAGATTATGCGACTAGTTGTACAACATGACGATATTGGTTATGGGCTATGTATGGTCGTCGTATGAAGTTGAATCTTGATTGGGTGAAAGATTAAAAAATTTTGGTTTTTACGATAATCGGTTTAAAATTTAGGAGTATGTATGAAATTCTTTACTTCATTGAATTTTATAAAAGCTATCAAAGACAAGAATACATTTCTAGTTAAAATTAGCTGATGTATATACAAATAGATCAGCTTTTATATTTTTCCTGCACATTTTTTATTATACCCTTCAATTTTATCTTTTTTCTGTCACAAAATTTCATTGACTATAATATATACATATATTATAATGTGACATCCTGTCACTTTACACAATAAAATTTTTTAAGAAATGAAGCTGTGAATTAATATTGCATACATACGGTCATGTTCTAACACTCGCATCTCGTATGAAATTGCAAGTTTTCAAGTCGCCTAGCGACTCTGGAGAAGTAGAGACAAATTTTGTAACTCTTTGCCTCGACAACATTATTAAAATGAAGTTTCACTTTTCTGTGTAGACGAGCAAGAAATTAGAATGAAAGTCGTCTATTTCATTTAAATTTTTATTTATAATACGTATACAGAAATTTCATGAAAGTACTTTCCTGTGTAGACAAGAAAGTAATTTCAGGAAAGTTGCAATACATTCACACTTTTTCACTAACACATTCACATTTTGTTTGTTTTCTACTCAGCTTTCATCAAAAATTTCATGAAACAAATTTTTTTAAGTTTTCTAAAAATAAAATGACAAATTGCTAAACATTGTTGCCACATACAAAGAATTATACAACTCTAATTAGTAAGCAACTAAAATAAGAATGGAGACAAGTAGAGGCATATTTTGTGTTTCTTTGCTTCGGCGACATTTTTAAAATGAACTTTCACTTTCCTGTGAAGACGAACAAGAAATTTTCATGAAAGTAGTCTATTTCATTGAATTGTTTATTTATAATACGTATACAGAAATTTCATGAAAGTATTTGCCTGTGTAAAGGCAACGTAAGGAAAAATTTTAGTTTCTTGAAAAAAAAAAAAACTGAAGATTTGAATGAGTACAAACTTGCTTGTTTTTGACCTCGTATACGTATGAAAATGTGTGTAAACCTTTAAATAAAAATTAGAGCAATTTTAGTAGTAAGACTTATGCCAAGGTGCATTAACGTATACACGGTGGCAGCACTAGAGCAAAATTACAACAATACAACAAAAACAGGCATGTGGTAAGATATGTTTATCAAAAATATTTGTAGCTATTTTCACAATTATAAACTATGAATGTACCTTTTCATAATTATAAATTATATATATTTTGAAAATTTTCAAAGTCTACTGATGATTAGGGTAGTTCCTATGAAATGTCGACATATAGATAGCTGGGAAACATAGAAAACAAGCTATTTATAATTTTTTACTGGTATAAATGTTAGAAGCTTAAATAGCGAATAAAAAACTTAATTGTTTAATTTGTATATGTTTAATTCAGAATAAAACACTAAATTCACTTTCAAAAATGTAAACAATACATTTGACGTAAATAGCTTACTATATTGCCAGTGGCAAAAAATTGTCACATGCCATAGTGCTGCCACCGTGTATACATTAATGCACCTTGACTTATGCTGTCAAAGAAAGCTCAAGGAAGTAAAGATTATACGAATCGCAATAAGACATTCATTGTGTGAATTCTTAATAAAGCCACATAGATGTTTAGATATGTACTCGCACTTCACAGTGGTTTTTACAGTTTTCGATTCATCTGTAATTTCGTATGTTTTACGAAGAGAACAAAATCGAAAATTGCCTGCTTGTGTCGAAAATATCACATTAATTTAAAATATTTATGTTGCAAACACATTCGCATTATGTTTAAAATACATTCACATGAAAAAGCTTATAATTTTACCAAACTAAAAACTAATATTGCTTAATATAGTGTTAATATTTTTTCACTTAAGTTCTAAAATTTATGTATGTATTTGGTGTAAGTTTGATTTTGTACTTAAAACAAATTTATTTTCATTAGTTACTAATTTTTTTATTTATTTTTTTGTACTTATATGTATCTGTAAAAAACGCTGCATATACTTTGCATGTAATCGGTTAAACAACATTATATTCTGACCGTCGACAACGTCAGAATGTAGCCAGAGTCCAGAATCTATGTAAGTCACTTTTTTCTCGTTAGTTTTCTTGTTTACAATTCTAAACGTATTTTGGCACATACACAAAAAACTCAACGATTAATAATCTGGGGGCTAATTCGTGATCGAAATTACTTGCGAATAGAAAACCATTTCAATATCGCATAATTTTCTAATTACATTATTTGTTGCGAAACGAGTCGAGTTTTTGGGTTCGTGTTGGAAAATACTCAAAAAATGTGTTTTAGAACTGGTGAAAATTGTGAACAAAAACCACATGCTTGCACAAACTCAAATTTCGAAATAGTATAATTTTTCTTCACCAATTTAAATAATAAAAAATGGACCATAATTACATATTACATTTAAAAATAACAAATTCTTTTATTTTTATTTCTGAATAAAGAAAACAGTAACAAGAGTAAGCTTGCGTACTCTAAACGCATATTTTCACTTAAAAAATATATATATGTATAAAATAACAATTCAACTGAAAAGGAAAGACTTAAGCCCATTATTGGAACCTAACGATAAAGTTTCTGATAGTTAACCAACCTTAACATTAGTTAACGTGAACGATAAATTCACTATTAAATTTTTACCATTTTTACAATTGAAGTTACAACATTTTTGGCAGAAAATATGGCAGCTTCAAATGCTTAAAGCAGTGATGCCCACAAGTTCGATACGGAAGAGTAAACACCAATACATTTAAGGAAAAACTATTTTTATTTAATATTTTTTGTTGTAAAAAGCAAAACATTTCCAAAAGCAAAATTCACACTGATAATCGCTGTCGTCAATGTTTACCAGCAAAGCATGCGAAAGTGTTGTTGCTTTGCTTTTGTGTGTGTGCAGTGAAGAACGACAAAAAAATATATAAGACGAAGTTGTTTGGGTATTTTTCATTGCTAATGCTGAGCGCAGTATTTGTATATTAAAGAGCACAGCCCTATAGCTACCCAGTGAAATTTTTGTCACATACATCTTCGATCTAAGACCATTAACAATGTAAGCGTGACTCATCCGAAGTCTGTATACAACTCCTACTTACATTTACACAGCGATGGCCTAGGTCGTAAGAAGCATCCAACACTGTATACATTGTAAGCGAAGATTGGATAAGTTCAAAACTATATTATTAGCATTTGTTATCTTTTTTGCTTCTTATGTACATTTAATTTAACAATATAAGTAGAAAAAGACTAATCTGAATCGGATTCTAGTTGTTTGTTGTGCTTAACATGTTTGTTTCGATTTTTTCTGTTGACACAATCGCTTAAAATCGGATGCTTTGCAAATTGTAATAACTTGTGGACTACAGGCTAAGCGCATTTACAAAAACAATTGAGTATCAAGCGCATAGGGCTGGGCACACTTTGCCCAGGATAAACCTGCTGTTAAGTTATCAGTAACTTTTCAGTTTAATGTTAACTTGTAATAACAAAAAAAAATTATCTGTAACATAAAATCCTAATGTTAAATTTCTCATTATCACAGATTTTTTTGTAGTTGTTATTTTTGCAAGCTTTTCTCACATAGTTTTTTTTTCTTCCACCTCATCATCAATTACTATTAAGGAATCGGTGTTATCATCATATGAAAGAAGAAAAGAATTATTTGTATCCTGTGATATCGTAGGTACATTAAAACATCTTTCAGAATCATTGGGTTGTGTCATGTCTTGCACTTCTAATGGTAAAAGTGAGCCAAAGGTTAATTGTTTTCCTTCTCCTCAACAATAACTTCAAGGCCTGCTGCAGCAAATATATCGCTCCTTTATTGCAACAGAGTTATAATTTAAAAAACTAGTTTCGAGAAAAACAGATTTCAAATTTTTATTTGCCATACAAGTATTGGAAGAAATTCGTAGAAAATATCTCCTAAACGAAACAGTTTAAAAGTAATTTGAATTAATATTTGCCACAATGTAAAACGTAGTACTATTAACAATTCTGCATTGTTAACTCGAAAAGCTATTTTTTTGAGATATGACTATGTTGCAATAAAGGAGCTATATGTTCTTCAGCCTGTGAAAGATCAAATGGTCCACCGTCGGTTTTTTTTTTAGTGAGGATTTATTGAAAGAAAATTTTTACCTCATATATTTCTTTTGGTCAGCAATACGCCTGTGTTTACACATATGTACAAGTGAAATCATTATCTTACGTGACGCCACATATTTGAGAATTAGCCCCCGATGACTTCCATAGGCTTTACAAATGGACGTAGCCAGAGCATAAATTGTAAGGCGTGATTTTTCTGTCATACTTATGTGGTGTTAAAGCGACACGAATAAGTGATGTGCCTAGAAAATTTGTACGAAATACACTCAAAATATTGAGTATACTTATGTATTCTACATATGTATATCACTCATTCGTGGCGCTTCACACACATGAACTTTTGTTGCTCAATTTGTTTCTTTTGGTGTGTGTGAACCGGAATTTAAACCGCACTTTTGAGTTAATTCGACATCCAATAAAAAAAAAATTTTTTGTTGCTTTTGTTCTTTTGTTGTTGTTGTTTTTGTTCTGTGGTTTCTGTTGTTTTTGTTCTGTGGTAAAAACTATCTTGCGGTGTTGCCACTTATTCGCTGTTAAATCCATTTTTGGCTCGAATTTTTTTAAATACACATACATAAATACTAACTTTTCCATAATAATTTTTGTCTTTATTAAATAAAAGCCGTTATTAAATAAATTTGATTTTTAGAAAAATGTTTACTATTCCTTAAAAATTAAGGCGGTGAGTAAGATATTAGGTGTGTTTCTTTACTCTACTTTGGGATCCCGCGGGATCCCAATTTGCACGAAAAGCGTTCCCGTACTTTAAAATTGGGCAAATGAGAGCGCTTTTGAGAGAATAGTATGCTTCCTCTTCTTGCACTAAACAGCCCGTACTTTTTCTTCGGGCTAGTTTGGGCAAGTAATTAAGCAATCAGCTGTTCGAAAAATAAACAATAGCAAAGAAACAAAGTTCATTTGAATCAACTCGTATACAAATCATTTCAGTGTTTTTATATAAATATTAAATAAACAGGAATGTACAAAAGACCTTAAAAGCTAAAAAGTGAAAAATATCACAGTATTTTTTCGTAAAACTAAGTGACAATTTTTTTTGCCATATCAAAACACAGCATATGTTTCTTTTTGGGCTAGAAATTTGGCTTTTTGCGTTCCCGTACTTTAGGTAAATTTTATCTGTATTTGAGAGTAACTTATGCATGCTCTCTTTTGCCCGAAACTTGCCCGGAAAGTAAAGAAACACACCTATTAAGTTCGCGATATTCGTAGTCGAATATAGAACGAACACTCAATATGCAGTGTATAAGTGCAATTCCCCTTATGAGGGCATTTGTGGTGATCAATGATTTAGACCAGGGGTGCCCAAAAGTTCTATATGGAAGAGCATCCACCAATACATTTAATGAAAAAATAATTTTATTTAATAAGCAAATCATACGAAAGTGTTGTAGCTCTGTAATTGTGTGAGATAAAAAGCGCGGGCATACATACCAATTTTAACCGTTGGTAAGGGTTTCGGAGTTCCTTAACACAAGTCGTGCGATTTCCTAGAATTTTGTTTGCTGCAACAAATGAGGGCCTCTTTCCCCTCTATGCACCAAAAAACAGAATACCGTGGTTTGGTCTACGAAAAAAACAAAATCTGTTCCCCGGCGTGTGCCAATAGGAACAATAGGATAGAAAAATTTTAAGTTTAAGGATTGGATTAAAAAAATTATAATTGAAAGTTTTATAATTAAAAGCCGTGATTCACTATCCCACATAATCTTGCAAATCTTTGAATGCAAAAAAAAAAAAAACTATAAAATGATGATTTCTGTGATCAGAGTTGTATTTATTGTGAAAAATATGAGAATATTGTTGACGCCTCGGGAAATAAATTGAAATAATGTAAAATTATTGACGTAATAATGTTTAATTTTAAATTATTACAATCATTCCTATATAATAGTGTGGTGCTATAACGCCATTTCGAAGCGATTTTGTAAAGTCGGCCAGACTTTTAGAACATTTTCATGTGAATTAATCATACGATCGTGTAGGGTAGTGAATCAGGGCCTTAAAAATACCTTTATTATTATTAATATTATCACTAAAAATCATTAATAAATAAAATTTTATTTGCTTATTAGTTTTTATTAAGAAATTATAACTTTTTGTCAAAATTTTATGTTGTCAAAAAAATGTTTTTTTTAGCTCAGCAAAAATATAAATTTTTCTACAGACAAATCTAATATTAGTGCAAAACAATTTATATATTTTATAATCTGAAAAAAAAGAAATATATATAAACAAAAATATTTTTAAATGTTTAAACGCCATGGTGACCCTGTACATGAAGTTAGCTGCACGTTAAATAACAATTTTTATTAATTAAGCGAATTCAAATTATAAAATGTAGACAATACTATGTTAACCTAAAACGCCAGTATTATTTTGCTATTAAAAGTTTTTTGTATGTAAATGTTTTCATTTTTTATTTAGTATGACATATTTTTGTTTTTCATATAAGATGTTCTACAGATAAAATAATAATTATATACACATACTTGCATATGTATGCACTAAAAGAGAATGGAAATTAATTATAAAAATATTTTGTTTCAACATGTTGCAATAAGATCAGAAACAGGGATATGTTAACTAAATTATTATATTTCTACATAATCATATTACTTATGTATAACATAATCAAAATACTTATAACTACATACATATGTAATGTACTTACAGTTAAAATGTTTTATTTTGTGAACAAAACCTATTGTGAATCAAAGTTTTTATTTGGGGGAAAATTAATAACACCTTTGTTCAGGAAGAGGTCATCAATACATGCGGTAGTGCTTGTTTTTTTAAGGAAAAAACTAGTGGCAAAGCCAATTTTGTAGCTATTTACATTTTAACAAATTTTAATCGAAAAAGGTTTAATGATAGAAAACTGTTCAAATTATGAGCCAGTTCGCCGATGTCGAAGGGATAAGTTCATTCGCACTCTAGGCGAAAGAAAATTGATTTGGGTTTTTTCTAACTTTATTCTATGCGAACGATGTGTCAAAATTCAATTAAAATACTTAAGCTGCGTATACACGGTTGTCAGATCTTACAATATTGCCAGTAAAATTGTGTGAAAATGTATTACAATCGTGTGAACGGCCAATTTTTAACTTACAACGTTGTCAGAAAAACCATTGTCAATCAATTGTAAGACGACAATGTTGTCAGGCATCTGACAATCGTGAGAACACTCTTCGTCGGCATTGCCAGATAATTGGCTGGTATTGTAGGCTCAGTTTTAGTTGTCAGATGTATAAAATTAATGCACCTGACAATGGCATCATTGTCAGGAAAAAGTTTGATGGGCAACACTGCCAAACAGATGGTTGTTGATATACATAAGTCGCAATGCCTTACATCACATCTGGCAATTTTTTTCATCTAACAATCTGACAACCGTGTGAACTGACAGTTTTTGTTGTCAGATGAATTATTTGTCAGACCATAGTCTGACAATGAAATTGTAAGATTTTCTTACGATCGTCTGAACACACAATTTACTTCTGTGGGACAATTTTTCATCGTCACTACGTTGTCAGCATGTTGCCAGATCTTACAATATTTTAACATCTGACAACCGTGTGTACATAGCTTTAGTTCATGCGAACGAACAATAGTGACATAGACGAACGTAAATTTATTCGAATGTCAGTGACTAGCTTTCTTTCGCACACATTTTCATTCGATATCGTCGAACAGGCTGTATGTTATAAATGTGAAAAATCAAAAAGTAATATAAGTTTTCTCAGATTTTTAGTGCTGCCGACATTAAGAACATAAAAATTTCAACGTATCCAGTAGTCACCTGGAAAATATATATTTTTCTTCAATTTTGAGAGAGTTGTTTAATATTCAATGTACTGAGTATATAAAAAATAAGTTTTACACCAGTTTACCCAATAGTCGGCACTGTTTAAAGTGAGTGCTAAAGCACCTGCAGAGTACTGGGACAAGTGCTGTCCTAAAGTCGGCAGTGGTTTTCATTACTACTTTTTTCTTATTTTAATTAAATAAAAATGGAAATTTTTAGAAACAATGTTTTTTTGAACTCAAAACTACAAATAAATATTCCGAATGGACACTATAAGACGCAATAAGCAAAATAAGGCTAAGCGAAATATCCATGTTAGGTGTGACCGCTAAATATTGTATTTCACGTTCCACAGGTTTTTGCCAAGTGGTTGTCACTCCGTTTGTGTGAACTCCTCAGCAGCCTTCCAGACAGATGGTTTCTTAGAAACGGGAGCACATTTTTTTTATGAATATGTTCCGAATTGCGTACAGAATTTTTGAACATTGAGGGGCTGATTATATTGTTTGTAGAGGGTAACAAGGCTCATATGAGATTGGTATGCACTGACTCCAAACTTAACTCGTTAATACAACAGGCCGAAAAAACCCGTCAGAAAATGGCAAACTGAGCCAGAAAATTGTAGCAAGCCTCTATCAAAATCAACCTTTCGCCTACTACTTCATAAGGTTTTCTCTAAAAATAACATGGAGAAAACGATTAAGAATAGTTTCCGAAAATGTGGCCTTTTTTAATTTCGTGGATTGATCAAAGTTACATAGAAGAAATGGTAAGGACAATATTAGGAATTGATATGCCGACAATAGTTATATAACATGCCAAAAATTGGTGCCGAGTACTGGCAAATGTGCTCTTTTTTTAATAATCGTAAAATTTTTAAATGTTTATTAACAACTATTAATATATAACTTATATAAACTGCAAAAAATAAATTAACAAAACGGAAGAATTAATCTTCAATTCAAAAGCTATATCACATATGGCATTACGTTATTTTAAAAAAATCAAAAGTCTTAAACTGCCGACTACTGGTACACTTACCCTATATGTATTTTGCAAAGTACGAGTATACATATAAGCAAAAAAAAAAGTTATACAAAATGAACTAATGGAAATTGACAAATTTCCTATAGAAATTTGTCAAATAATAGTTTAATAAACGTACAATATTTTTTATGAATAAATCCATAAATTTTTCAGGTCCCTGTCACACAAAAAATGGAAGAACACACACATCTGTTATGGTTCTACCTCTTATTACATCAAACCCGTTTAATACAGCCGTGCATAATTTATAATAATAACTTTAAGTTGGCAACGCTCATCTTTACTGCCGGCAACTATAACTGCCAGACTCGAAAACTTATATACTGTTAGACGATTTTCTTGTAGAAGTAAGGTGGACTTAATGAGTTGACAGCACTTTTAAATTCTAACGGCCGTATTCATAAAAAATATTTTATGTTTATTAAACACTTATTTGACAAATATCCCATAGAAATTTGTCAAATAACAGTTTAATAAACATACAATATTTTTTATGAATAAGGCCTTAAAAAAATAAAGGCCTGGGCACATAGAATCCGTCGTATTTTTCAGCTGACAGCTAAGTTGAAATACATGTAGTCTTATGAGCTTTGTCACATTCTGTACTTCTCTGTATGTTGAGAACTTTGACAACTATAAGTTTATATTTTGATTTATTTTGTCGTTCAAAAATGAACTAAAAACAAATTGTGTTCTATTTTCTGTGCTGTGTCTCAAAAATGAATCAAAAGATTTTAACCAAATTAAAATAAAAACGATTGAATTTATACCCGTTTACAAAGTACCGATTGTACCAACTTCATACTTCTTATACGTTAATGTCAGTTGAAAAAGGAGACGGATAATGTACGACGGATTCTATGTGCCCCGACCTTAAGTGCCTGACTTAAGTTTTTAAAAAAAACCGATTAATTATAAAATTTTGGCTCTAATTTCTGCGAATTTGTTTTGTAAATATGTAGAAGAGATTAAAAAAACTGACGTTTGAGAAAAGTTCACCGAGTGTCTGCGATTAATGCTGTTTTAATATCAGAGAGAACGTCAACAGAATGAGTAAACGAATTTCTACATATTCATTTCAATATCACATAAATTATATGGTAATACAAGATATTTCGATTTTGCGGAGACAAAATATTACGAAATTCTCTCCGTACTTAAAAAAGAGACAAGAAAAATGTGTTGTAAGTATTTTTTATGTTTACGTATATGGGGTAAGTAAAATCAAAGAATAATTATGAAAATCTAATAAAATTACTATTCTATTTACAAAAACAACATGCAATAATTTTGACCTGCATTTTTTTGCTCCAATGCACATTTAAAAATACAACTTTGATGTGATGAGAATACAGAGTTTTCTGAAATGGCTTTGAAAATTAAGATTTACCAACCGCTTGTCAATTCTTGCTTTTGGATTTTTCTCCTGAATATATTTTACTTTTACATGGTGCGAGTTGCTTTATTCAACACACATTGTTAACAGATCTAAATATTTATATTACCATGTAAAGGTGCCTTAAGAGGTGCTAGTGTTCTTGTTAATGTTATAAAAATTCATATATCATTGAAAGCCGAGAAGAAAACACTGTTTTGCGTTCAACTTTGTACAAGAGTAATCACTATTGTTTGTATTTAAAGCGTACAACAAATTGTTTTCCTTTAAGTGGTTATTAGATATTTTTCAAAACCATTAATCGGTAAATTTGCAGTGGCGATTCGGCCAGCTAGTCGTTAATAGCAGAGACAAACGATTTTTTCAACAACAATAATATAAAAACATGACTTAAAAATCATCGTAAAAATGTAAAAATATTTAAATCGTATATATAATGTTGTTGAATGTTGATTTTCATACTGGAGTGCCTTTTTAAAGTAGCTAAAAAAAACTATCTTATAACACTTAAGCCCCTACACCACGTTAAGGTAGTTGTCTTGGTGAGGGGAATTAAAGTGGTATAAAATTTAAGTTCAAACACAGCGTAGCGCTGTAAAATCTTTATGTATTACATTTTTTCTTTATATTAACATTAATATACCTATTTTAACAATACGATCGGTTGGATAACTGATGGACACTAATAGTAATACATTCGAATACAGTTTTTGAATGAATATAATACCCGCTCTAAATAGTTGAGTACTAATTTTTTTTAGATTTTTGAGCATCAAACGATTTTTTTAAATTTGTTTCTGACAGCCATATTATTATGGCATATAAAATCGTTTAGGGGTTTTGAGCTTAATTTATTATTCAAACTAAGGCAGTTTTAATACGGTAGTGACATAAGTACAGCGTTTTCTCTGCGTAAATTTGTTTGTTGCACATAAAGGGCCAAATAAACTATGCAAACTGCTTGCCAAACACACGCTTTCCGCTTGCACCCAAACCATATAAATACAACACATGCAAATGTAATTTAATCACACACACAAATTAATGACTTTTTCTTCATTTTCAAAGAGAGTAGACAGACGGCCATTGTTTTGCGGCAATTTGCTCGCCATATGAAGTTTGAAAGATACAAATTGTTTTATAAATTGTTTTACCCCCTATTTCTTGATATTCTGTTTTTTAATCTTTATTTTTTTTAAAATAATAAAAATTACGCCATTCTACACATTATTCAAAAAAAAAAAAAAAAAAAATATATATATATATATATATATATATATATATATATATATATATATATATATATATATATATATATATATATATATATATATATATATATATATATATATATATATATATATATATATATATATATATATATATATATATATATATATATATATATATATATATATATATATATATATATATATATATATATATATATATATATATATATATATATATATATATATATATATATATATATATATATATATATATATATATATATATATATATATATATATATATATATATATATATATATATATATATATATATATATATATATATATTTTCTTGATTCCCTCAGTATGCTTCTTCTTCCACCACCTTACTCTGCAAAAATTTCATTGAAATGACAAAATTTACACACACATTCACAATGTTTGCACGAAAATCAAAAAATTTTGATTTTCTTGCAAATATGCTTCGAAAGGAAAGGAAATGAAATTGTTGTAATCCTCTTGATATTTGCAGTTTTTTTCTCTATTTTATTTTAGTATGTGTTTTTTTTTAAGTTGACTGATATAATTGAATTGTATTGTAGACTGAATTAAGAAGAAAGAATATAATTTGTATAATGTCTGTTTATTAATGATAATTAAATTACATTGTAAATTGAATTATATTAGATAAGGACTTGAATTGTATTACTCAGGTATATGCACTTATTAATCTAGCTGTGCAGTACTACTTTATTTTGGTCTTGGTGGCTTTTGTATTGCAATATGGTATAAATAAATAAATAAAATAGATATTTGTACAAACTAGCAAACACCCCCACAAACGAACAAAATTGTTTGCACGAACCTAAAATTTTGACATGTTTGGCAAACAGTTTGTGTGGTTTATTTGCCCCTAAATGAAAATCTCCTGTTAACATACAAATCCGCTATTATTGAATACTTATTTTTCCAACGTTTAACAACACTGTTTTAGCTGAGGACTTGCCAATTTCGCTGTGAAGAAATTCACCTAGACGTCGGCTAATCGTTAAAATATTTGATCCTCTACGGCGTTTGGGAAAAAATAAATGTAAAATTGTTTTAAACACTTTTGGTATATGTTAAAAATTATAAAATTCACAATAAAAATTTTCTGAAAAAAATCAATTTACAAAAATTGTTAAATATACACTTAAATTTCAATAAAGATGTCGGAACTGCAATCGTCTCTGCTTTTAAAAAAACAATTGGCAGGTAAGATTTGTTTCATTGTCCATCAAAAACACCAAAATTTATCAGCTTTAATGTGACAGATTTATGTATTTATTTTTGTAACAGGATTATATGTTTTAATTCTGCTTTAATATATATTTTATTTCTCATGAACTCAAAAAGTGACAAATTAATGTGCGAAGAAAAAGTTTTTACGTTTTTGTATGCCTTAATCTACCGCGTGTTCTGTCTGCAAATCGTCTGTCCGTCTAAAACCAAATTTTTCATCAGCATAACGCATTCTTTTTTTTTTTTCCTTAAAAATTGGTTTATCAAGAGATATGTATTATGTACATATGTCCGCCTACCACTATTTCTGGTTACGTTTTGCATCTGTTCTTTGTTTCACTACTAGTTAAATTGTGTGTGTAGCTTTCATTGTTTTAAATGAAGAGGAAAAAAAAAACAAAGTGATATTATTTTATTTCTTCGTAGCTTTATTGTCAGCAAAAATCTTCTTACTACCTAATTTAAATTCTTATTTGATTTTCATCTCCAAAAAATTTTCAAGTGAGTCATTGTGATGTTTTCGACTTTCAAGGCTAATGACCTTGTGCTTCATGTGCATTGTGTTAACAATTCGCACATGAAAACAAAACAGGATAAAATTAGTCCTCGATTTTAAGTTTAACTAATTTTATGAAGCAGAATTTTGGTGTTGAAATCCTGTCTATAGCAATGAAAGCTCATATATGGTTATGTATGTATGTACATACATAAATACATACATCTGTAAAACAAAAGTATTTAATGTCTTATTTTCATTAATGACATTCCTGCGACTATAGAAATTCACATAACTAAATAAATTGAAAAAAGGGTGTTAACACGAAGAAACCTATTTCTTTGTATGAAACGACTAATTTTATTTTTTGCTTCTGTTAGAACTTTAGCAGCAAGTAGATAATATGTAGATTACTGTGAACTTGGTGGAGGAACTCCATAATTCATGTTTCCAGACTAGCTTTTATTTATTTTTCATATTGATGCCAATTAAAAAAACAAAACTTGTTTTTATATAATCGAGATAGCAGTTTGAAGTGTCTGAGTGTAATTATTAATAAATGTCTGTCGTTTGGAGCTCACTTTGTTCAAATGTCTTCTAGAGTGGTTGCAACTTCAATCTTAATCTGCATTTGCTTCTTTGTGTTAAGAAATCTGGTCTATGCCCGCTATTATAATGTAAGTGAACTATGGCTTGGAGGTCTACTCTGGTTGCAATGTAGAAAATCTAAATAAAATTAAATTCGTCGTTCATAAGTCATTAAGATTTGTTTACGGGCTTAGAATGAGAGCGCATTTGTCTAATCATCTAAAGCAATTTTTGGGTCTCAAATTATAGGATTATTTTAAATTTCGCTTGGTAATTTAACTCTTCAGGGCCGGAAAATTTGGTACAGATAATATCGTTTCTTAGACCTTTAAGAAATCCTGAAATTTCTATTCCATTAATTTCACAACATGGTATTTGTTTGTAGTATGAGTGGCGAGAATAAAGGAAAATTTACCAAGAGATCTGCGTTTGTTCTCTATGTCAGTTGTCGTATTTAAGAGAGGAGTTTAAAATTTCTGCAATTCTAACCACTAATACTGGGATCTGTTGCCTTTACTACAGATACCTGTACTGTGAGGAACCAGTGGTGATGGTTGACGGGTGAGTAGGTTTAAGAGCTGATGCTGCTAGTGGGTTTCGGCCTACCAACTCATTAAGCCTTGTCTTCCATTGATTGCTGGGAAATGGCATACATGAGGAATTAGAAGGCCCATATGACTGCAAACATATATCAAAAATTGCTACCTGTGTGAGCCTAGTCAGCCACACGTGGGCGCTGGTGAATTGTGAATAATTCACTCCGTGGAACTGGTCCATCATTAGATAAGGCTGTAAAGGCAGGTTCTGATGTAAATCTTTTTCACAACATTCTTTAGTTCTAGAATTTTTGCTGGCTTATAGACGTATGTACACCTTTTCTTTTAAAGAAGTCCAACAGTTTAAATGACATGAACTTGGCGGCCAATTGACATAACCAGTGCGTGAGATAGCACAACCATTGAATTTGTCGGGCAAAGATCCATTGTTTCGTTAGCTGTGTGGCAGGTGGCACCGTCCTGCTGACACCACATATTGTCCACATGCATATCTTCCAATTCGGAGCAAATAATATGTGACGTATCATCTCACGATAGCGAACACCATTCACAGTAATTGCCTGACCTACTTTTAATTTTGGAAAAATGCGGTCCGATAATACCGCCAGCCCATTAACCGCACCAAACAGTCATTCTTTGTCGACAATTTCTCTTGGCAATAAGCACTTCTGGTTATTGACGAAGCCACTGAGGTGAAAATGTACCTCTTCACTTAAGATGATTTTGAACTCCCAATTTCATAATGAACCTAAATAACAATTTAGTTTTATTCACTATATTAACGTCTAAGATTGATATCAATCAAACAATTATAAACGGTTTGTTTTCAAAGTTTCCCATTATTACAAATCTTTCGTTTCTGGGGAAAATACTTTAGTTTGGCTTTGGAAGGTTTGGCAAATTCGTCTGACATTTTTGTGGTAGGCGACTGTGTAGAATTGGTATTATTATTAAATTAGTAACAACAGGTAAGCATAAAAATTTGTAATGAACAAAACCTTGTACTGAAATTTTAAAAAGCTTCTCCACACATATCCTAGAGTGAGACTTTCTATGTACCAAGTTTTTAATTTATCGCTTAGTTACAAAAATGTTGACATGGATACACTTAACCGCATAATTCCTACAGGGATAAGGATTGTTGTGTCTGTTCATGTTAAAAAAAAAATTTGTATGAAAAATGTAAACAAAAGCTATTTCTTTCCGTATTAGCAACAAAAATATGTCATAAATATTTGACAGATACACGAATTTACGTAAGTTCAAGTCGCGTTTTACACAAACACAATTCTTTACGTACTCGTCTATAAATTAGCTCATCGCGAGTGAGCTTAGTCATGTTCTATAAACAAGCTGTAAATTTTTAAACTCCACCAATGTAAAACAAAAATGTTGCCTTTCAAAATATAAAAGCCATTTATTTGCCAATTCGAGACAAAAATACAGTAAACATATAATAACAAATGCGACATTAAAAACGTTATCTCAAGTTGGTAGATTTCTGGGAGCTTAGCTGGCCAGCTCAGTTATGTCGGACCATATTGACTTCTCTGTGTTGCCTCTTATTTTAGAATAAATTGTCTGCAAACGTGTTTCCTGTCTGTTATAACGTTAAAAACTTCAGGTCAAATGTTCACAAACACTACTCCCTCTTTTGCTCTCCTCACAGCCTATTTTCCTAGTTCTGACACAATGCATGATAAGAAAAGAGGGCTTTTTTTGCTGAGCGTCGACTGAATTATCCGGTTTCTACTACATGGGCTGAAAAGTCCCGAGAGGAGAAATAAAAAGGCATACCTATATAGTAGTATGGGAAGCTCGAATGGTGGAAATTCTTGGAGAAAAGCACATATAGCAAGCTCGTAGAGAAGATAATGTTCACATCTGCTTTGCCATCGAAAACTGTTCACTATGCTGAACTGGCTGCCGGCAGATTTCATAGTGAAGGAAATAGCCGTGAATTCGGCGATGAGGATAGGGTGCAAGCAGGTCGTGGAAGGAGGCGACAAATGGCCATGCCTTAATTATGGGAAGAATAGTGAATCTTTCGGAAAATTAATATCCGAATTTGTACTGATAGTAAGGCTGCGCTGAATGCACTAGCAGGACTCTATACGACGCCTTGGTTGGCGTGCGAATGTCGAATATCTGTAAACAAGGTAGATTAGGAAATTAAGTTACATCAGCACCTGCCTTGACGGCCTAATCTGATGATGCATTAACTCCACGGGCTGAATTATTTACGATTCACAAGCGACCCCGCATGGCTTGGACGGCTTACGCAAGTCGCGACTTTTACTATAAATTTGCAGCCATATGGGCAAATCCGTTGCTGGAGAGTTCGGGTTTTTTAAACTCCCCTGTATGCAATTTCCGAGTATTCAATGGAAAGGCTTAATGAGTTGGTAGGTCGAAGACCATTAAGAGCATTAGCTCTTAATAAACTCAGCCTTCTAATCCTCACTCCTGGTTCCTTACATTACAGATATCTGTTGAAAAACAACAGCACCGCGGAGGTTTCTAGCCCCCGAAAGCCGGCAATTACCAATTCTAATTCCCCATCCTGCGATTTTATGTTTAAACCACAGCCAGAACGTTTCAACCATGATCAGCGCCGAGATGGCCTGCAAGCAGAATCTCCCGGAGGCTTTGCCGTTCTCCGTTCTGCCAATTTTAACAATTGGTTAGGGTGTCGGAACTCCAACACAACATAACATTATTTGCTATAACAAACGAGCGATTTCTACTCTTCTATGTCTCAGAAAGTAGAGTGCCCTGCTGCCCGGAGGAAGTCTAAACGAGGTAGATTGTGAAAATGATTTACATTAGTACTTGCCTTGTTGGCCCAGACAGGTCGCAACTTTTTGCCATAAGTTTGCAGCCGTATATACAAAACGCTTGCCTAAGAGTTCAGGCCTTCTAATCCCTCTTGTATGCAATTTACCAACAGTCAGTGGAAGACAAGTCTTAATAAGTTGGTAAACCGAAGCCCATTAAGAATATGAGCCCTTAACTAATTCACCCGTCTAGCCATTACCCCTGGTGGCTTATTCTGGATTGCGTGGCGAATGGTAATGCTACTCGAATATGCATATATGCGAAGAGTTGTTATTCTCTATTGCTATGTTCGCATAGCTATTGAAGCAGAATTGATCAAGAAAACCTGATGTGGGTAAACTGAGCCTTATTGAGAATTTTGATCTTTTCTTCTACACACGTCTCTTGTAGTACGTCGCCATTATAAGCAAATTGATTTAAGGAAACATTTCGAAGTGTTTCCATTATGTTGTAAGTAATTTTCTTTTCGAATTTTCGAAATCAGTTTGACGTTTGAATTGTTTGATTATATTTTATCATAAAAAAAAAAAAACAAAAATTTAATAAACATTGTGCAAAACGCTGTGGCATTCGAAAATAAAACGGTGTTAAACACCAATGAAATAGTTAGTGATGCTCTCGTTTATTAACATATGTGTTATTTTTGGCTGCAAGATATTAAACTTTGTGCTAGGGCGCGTATATTGAAAGAAACCGTTAAGAAAGCCTAGAAGCTGATTTCCTTATATGAAGACATGGGGATATGAAAGGAACGCATTTTTATTAAATTGCCTTTACCATGGGAGGTTATCCAAGCCGCAGAAATTCCAGAAACCAAGCATTATTGATTTCCTCATTTGTCGGCCGCATTCTTGATTGTCATGTCATGTTGCCAATAAAGATAAAAAGCAATATGAATATAAGAATATCCAAGACTATATACGACTAAAAATATTGGAGAAATTAGTACATTAGCCGACTGTGACTTGCTTACATTTTCTTATATTTTCCTACTTAAAGAACACGAAAATGATGCCGATGAGGTTATTCTCAATTTAATAAAGTTCAAAAAGCAATTCTTAAACTGGTAAAAATTTACCCTTGATGAATCCACCTTTAGATAGACGCTATGGCTACCGGCAAGCTCTCGAAACGAATTCGTAAATTTGCTATAGACATCACTGCTTTGGAGAATATAATTCGCAAACAAATAAAGTAGTTTCGTCTTCGTTATATTCTTTATTGGTACAGGGTTAAGCGCTTAATAGTAAATAAAACAGTAAATACTTTATACCATAATATTCTTTTTTTTTGTATGCGGGGAAATAAAATGGCTTTAATACAAAAGAAATAAAATAAAAAGAATAAAAAAAACCTGTAAAAGTGGAAAATAATATTAACAACAAATGTTTCTTTCACTTCATCAAGAAATAAAATCAGCCATTGTGATTTTCATTTAAATGTCACTTTTTCGAAATGTAACTCACTAATAATGGATACCCCAAGGTTGCATTTCTAAGAATACCGGTAGCACAGTGCTGCACAGACAAATTTCGACTTAATTTGAAACAAATTAAGTCGTTTGAGATAATTTGATCATATGAAAAATGTATGGGAAATCATGTCACAAATTACTTAATTTGTGCAAATGAAATGATTTGGCTCAAATCACGTATATGGAAACGTACTATTAATTTTTTATTTTTTTTTATTGGTATCAATATTAGAGGCATATATGGCGAATAAAACTCAGTTCTTTACAATTTTTTTTAATTAAACTTTATTTTTATACTAAAAGCCACCAAACAGTTTTTGAACTTGTAAAACTTGTCGAATAAGAAATAAATTTGACGTTTACGTGTTTACTTTGGAAGAGTATTGCCACAATTTGAAATTAGTTGCGAATACGAAAGACTTACAGAATACTGAACATCTTTCGCATCGCAATTCATTTGCGAATCGCTACGACTTTCGCATCGAAATTCTTGTACCAAAGTTATGAGGGAAACTAATTCCCCTTCTTGCGATTTAAATCACATCCAGAACGTTTGAGCCAAGGTAGGCACCTTAATCATGATCAGCACCGGAATGGTCTGCAAAGTAAAACCTCCCGGGGTCTTTGCTGATCCCCGTTCTGCCAATTTTAACACTTGGTTAGGGTTACGAAAGACCAACACAACATGAATCATGCTGCTTGCAGAGTTTCATTTTCTACAACAAATGAGGGACTCCTTCCCCCAACGCCCCATAAGAAGTGGCCGAAAATGTAGGGGACAATGAGATGATTGGGATTCCGATTAAAAGCTTTAAGAACCAGGTACAACTTTTAGGGTCTGCATAGGACAGATGGTTTAGTGTAATATCGCGCAATCTACCTTAGCAAAACGTGAAATTAAGACAATGTTTTTTCTGACAACAATGTCAGACCAAAAGTGTAAGTTCACACGATTTTTAGATATTTTCTGGAAATTTTTGTGACAATATTGTCAGCTCTGACAACCGTATAAAGTTTTAGGCAATCTAGTGTTAATGAGTGATCGTGGGTGGAAGTAAAAATAATAATAAGTCTTGTTGTTTCAATACTGATGAGATTACAGATTTATGATACAAATTTAAAATTGTTATTCAAAAATATATTTTTTTATGCTTTCCTGTTTGTGAACACGATTATTTTTTTATTAGTGCGTTTTAACTAAAACCCTTTCGTCTTGTTAACTCTTTTCAGAACTAAACAAGAACCCTGTTGAAGGTTTCTCAGCCGGATTAATCGATGAAAATGACATATTTCGATGGGAGGTACTTATAATTGGCCCCCCAGATACGTTATAGTAAGAATAATTAAAATTTAAAAAAAATTAAAAATGTAAAAAATTTTGACTAATTTTTATTTTATTTTGTTTTACAGCGAAGGTGGATTTTTTAAAGCTCATTTATACTTCCCAAAAGAGTATCCTCTGCGTCCCCCACGAATGAAGTTTGTTACAGAAATTTGGCATCCAAATATTGAGAAAAATGGTGATGTGTGTATTTCGATTTTACACGAACCTGGTGATGACAAATGGGGATACGAAAAGGCTTCAGAACGTTGGTTACCTGTTCATACAGTCGAAACGATTTTGATATCAGTGATATCGATGCTCGCCGATCCAAACGATGAATCACCAGCTAACGTAGATGCTGCCAAGGAGTGGAGAGAAGCTTATCCTGATTTTAAAAGAAAAGTTGCACGCTGTGTAAGAAAAAGTCAGGAAGAGTGCTCGTAGAACTCGCCGCCGCCTGTATTTGTATATTTATATTAAATAATTTGATACCAACTTCATGAAAACGAAAAAAAAAACAAAACAAAACTCTGATACTAAAAACAAAACTTTGGATTTGTTCATTTTACACGTCGTGAGAAGACTGCAAATGCTAAAATAATATAAGAAGGACAGGAGCATTATGTAGTATCCTGAATTATGCAAAAGAAAATTTTAAATAACCTTTCTAAGATTCCAAAATTACTTAAGTTGCTTTGATTGTTTAGTAAACAGCAAATAAATAAATTTTTAATTTCATTTTATTTAATTTATTAAATGCATTTGTTCGTGTATTTTCAATGTTTTTAATATAATTCTCTATTTAATTTTGTTTATATTATACTCAAGAAAAAATTTTGGAATTTATGTTACAGCTACGATTACGACTTAACACAATATGAAATTAAGCATTTAATAAAAATCATACTTCAGAAGGAAAAATAAATTAATTTAATATAAATTACTTAACGTTTTCTATGAAAAATCACGTAGAAAGAAATTTATGACGGAGGCAATGTTGAATCATCATAAAAGTGAGCAACAGGGAGCACTTTAAATGAGCCTGGTATTTTATGGTGGCATAAGAATTAAACCTTAATTAGTTTATTTTGAAAATTTTAAGATTTTGGAAAATTAACCGGGGATTTTTTTCACGCTCGCATGAATTTTAAAGAAACGTTCTGAAATCTGAAAATATGTTTGTTTTGTAGTTTTATTACACTTTTCTGTGAGCATACATACATACAAATAAATTTCAAGTTTATTTTAGTATTGTTTTAAGGCCGAGACACAGAATCCGTCGTACGTTATACGTTGCCTTTTTCAACTGACAACCAAGTAAAAAACATGCATGTTCTGAGAAACGCAAATCGCTTAAATTTAGCGTTTTCGATTTGAAAACGCCAAATAGGTGTTCTGAGAAACGTCTAACGTAAGAAATATGGTATTGAGATTTGAAATCGCTTAATAGGTGTTCTGGAAATCGCATATCGCTTAAAATTGGCGACTTCAACTCGCATGTATATATTGGAGTGAACTGATTGAATTTGCTAAAACTGAACTTGCAAAAGGCAATAAAATTATTCACAATTAAAATTTAATATGTTTTCATTTTATTTCAATAAAAAGTTCAAAAAATTTTACACATTTTCATTAAGAAAACTAAATTAGAAAATTTTTCTATTTGCTACCAATTTTTTTTTCGTTTTATATTACTACCACATACATACATATATATGTATGTAAAACACATGTTGTATATTTTCGGAAAAAACTCCTAAACGCCAATTTTGTTCCAAGTTGTGTTTTATTTTTAAGCAAATTTTTAAACTATCTTGCAGACCTTGTTAACGTTTGCAGAAATTTTTAACTTTTACGAATTTTGTTAGTATTGTTTTTGTCCGTCTACTTTTTCAACGTATACGAAGTATGAAGCTGGCACAATCAGTACTTTGTTAACGTATATAAACTCAACTGTATTTTACTTTAATTTGATTAAAATCTTTCAATTTATATTTCAGACACAGCACAAAAAATCTAACACAATTTTTTTCAATTTATTTAATTTTCGAACGAAAAATTATATTAAAGATATACAAAAAATATTACCAGATAGTTGTCAAAGTTCTCAACGTACGTTAAAAGTTGCTCAACTTTAATACTTTGCGTTGACGCAGAAGTATGGAATTGTTCCAGTGCGACAATCGAAGCGGGCTTGTCGCTATAGACATTAGCCTTAACATAGCCCCACAAAAAATAGTTTAGAGGCGTTAAATCGCACGATCTGGGCGGCCAATTGACTGGTCCCAAGCGTGAAATAAACTGTTCAACTGTACTATATATTAACGTGATTATTGTGAAGGGTATTTTCGATTCAGCCCAGCGGAATATACTACACTCTTACTTGTTATTACGATAATATTGGTATGGTTCATATCGCTCCTTTATTGCAACATAGTCATATCTCAAAAAATGAGCTTTTCGAGTTAACAGTGCATAATTTTTAAGAGTTCTTTCTTTTATATTGTGTCAAAATTTTATTCAAATTACTCTTAAGCTGTTTCCTTTAGGAGATATTTTCTAAAAAAGTTTTCTAAGACTTGTATGGAAACTAAAAATTTGAAATGTGTTTTTCTCGAAACAAGCTTATGACTATGTTGCAATAAAGGAGCGGTATGTAATATGGAACCATAGATGGTGGCACACCTCCATCCAACAGTTCAAATTTTTGATGACGCTGAGGCATTAATGTGCCGAATTATCTCATCCTTTAGCTCTTGAATTGTTGTTGTCTTATTGACGTATGTACACCTTTCATTTTAAATAACCCCAAAGAAAGAAGTCCAACGCTGTCAAACCACATGATCTTGGCGGCCAATTGACATCGCCATTACGTGAGATAACACGGCCATTGAATTTGTTGCGCAAAAGAGCAATTGTTTCGTTAGCTGTGTGTCCTGCTGAAACCACATATCGTCTACATCCATATCTTCCAGTTCCGGCCATAAAAAGTTCGTTATCATCTCACGATAGCGAACACCATTCACAGTAACTGCCTGACCGGATTCATTTTGGAAAAAATGCGGCCCGATGATGCCGCCAGCCAATAAACCGCACCAAACAGTCACTCTTTGTGGGTATGTTGGTTTTTCGACAATCACTCTTGCATGATTATTCGCCCAAATGCGGCAATTCTGCTTATTGACGAGTTCACTCAAGTGTAAATGTGCCTGAATATGATTTGCTTCGAAAATTGATTACCCACTGCTGGCACATTTCTTGCCACCATTCTTACCATTGACGACGTTTGGTATGCTTAAGAGGCTTAGTTCTTGAGTCAATTTCAAATTATGACCAGGTAAATGCAAGTATTTATGTAGAGCAGCGGTGCCCACAAGTTCTATATGAAAGAGTAAACACCTATACATTTAAGGAAAAACAATTTTTATTTAATATTTTTTGTTGTAGAAGCAAAACATTTACAAAAACAAAATTCACACTGATAATCGCTGTCGTCCATGTTTACCAACAAAGCATGCGAAAGTGTTGTTGCTTTACTTTTGTGTGTGTGCGGTGAAGAACGAAAAAAAATATAAAATACGAAGTTGTTTGTGTATTTTTCATTGCTAGTGCTGAGCGCAGTATTTGTGTATTAAAGAGCACAGCCCTATAGCTAATCGCATTTACAAAAACAATTGAATATCAAGCACATAGGGCTGGTCGCACTTGATGTAGACTGTTCATCAACGACTAGCGTGAGAGGTGTAATGGTTGGGCACGACGACAAGTTGAAGTGAATGACTCTTCAGCTACGCTATCGCGAATAACAGCAATATTTTCTGCAGGACGAGCTATACGAGCATGCACAGTTATCTCCTACAGACCTGGTTTGCCCAAATTTTTGCGATTGTACGTATATTTGGACGATTAAATTGACAGAAAACAAGTAAAAGTGTAGTATATTCGGCTGGGCCGAATCTAAAATACCCTTCACGATAGTCTCGTAAATATATGGAGTATGATACAATATGGAATTGTAGGGTGAATTTTGTATGAACATTTTTGTGAAAAAAATTGTTTCTTTTGCTTCAAAATTAATAAAGTTATTGTATTGTGTTTTTTAACGACCTTCTTAATCTGAATTTTCCGGTTGTTTTTAATAACAAATTTTTACCCGATATCGGCCCAAATATATCCTATAGCCTAAGCTGATTTTCCCATGAAAATGCCGCGTAACCGATCTTAAACAAATTTTTTTTTTTTTTTTTTGGTTAAAAGCACTTCTAGTAATAAACGGAGTTTACTTAAATACAGAAAACGAAAATTTCCGATATCGGTTCATATGCTCTCGAGATATAGCCGAAACCGATTTCCCATGAACAAAAGAATTTTTTTTTAAAGCAATTCTGGTTATAAATATAAAAAAATGCGGCCCGATGGTGCCGCACCAAACAGTGACTCTCTGTGGGTACATTCGTTTTTCGACAATCACTCTTGCCTGATTATTCGACCAAATGCGGCAATTCTGCTTATTGACGAGTTCAATCAGGTGAAAATGTGCCTGAAAATGATTTGCACAGTTGGCACATTTCTTGCCACCATTCTTACCATTGACGACGCTTGGGATGCTGAAGAGGCTTATTTCTTGAGTCAATTTCAAATTATGACCAGGTAAATGCAAGTCTTTATGTAGAGCAGCGGTGCCCACAAGTTCTATATGAAAGAGTAAACACCAATATATTTAAGGAAAAATTATTTTTATTTAATATTTTTTGTTGTAAAAAGCAAAACATTTACAAAAACAAAGTTCACACTGATAATCGCCCGTCAATATTATTAAAGATCACTGCCCTATAGCTAAGCGCTTTTACAAAAACAATTGAGTATCAAGCGCATAGGGCTGGGTACACTTGATGTAGAGTGTTCATCAACGACGAGCGTGAGAAGTGTAATTGTTAGGCACGACGACAAGTTGAAGTGAATGGAGTTGTACTGTAACAAATTATACTTTAATATTCCTAAATGTATTTAATTCTAGAGCCCTTTGACATTTATGTTGTAAAATAATTATTTTTTTCCTTTGTGAGTCTTTATTAATATTTCAAATAAAACAGTTGCCCTTCATTTTTCAATAAATGGCTCTTCAGCTACGCTATGGCGAATAACAGCAATATTTTCTGCAGAACGAGCTGTACGAGAATGCACTGTTATCTCCTACAGACCCGGCCTGCTCAAATTTTTGCAAGATTTTTCCGATTGTACGTACATTTGGACGATTAATATTCGGTTGGGCCGAATCTAAAATACCCTTCACGATAGTCACGTAAATATATAGTGTGTAGTACAAATTTGAACTAAATATGCTCGGATATACTTGTATGGATCGATATCGGAAATTTAAAATTTGTGTATTTTAGTAGCCTCTTTTTATTACCACAACTGCTTTTAAGCAAAAAAGTTATTTAAGGTCGTTTACGCGACATTTTGAAAACAAAAATAGGTTTAGGCTATATCTCGGGTATATATGGACCGATATCGGATATTTTAATTTTCTGTATTTGGCAACCTCCTTTTATTACCGGAACTGCTTTTAAGCAAAAAATGTTGTTTAAGTTCGCTTACGCGATATTTTCAAAATCAAAATCGGTTTAGGCTATATCTCGGGTATATATGCACCGATATCTGGGATATTTTTTTTCTGCCTTTTAATCGCCATCTTTAATAATTATGTGAAGTTTGATGGAAAAGAAACAATTTTTTTTTTAAATTTTCATACAAATTTGCAAAAAAAGTTTTTTTTCGGAATTTTGGATATATCTCAGCTATATGTGAACCGATTTTACTGAATTTCAATAGCAAACCCATGAATCGATGGGGAAAAAGAATGGTGAAGAAAAAAGTTTCTTAGTTTGATGGTTTGTTCAGAAACGATATTTCAACGGCGGACAGACGGACATCACTTAATCGAATTTTCTATCAATTTTGATTCTGAATATGAATAATTTATGTGATCGGAAATGGAAATTGCATATTCTGAGAAACGCAAATTTTTAAATTTAGAGTTATCGATTTGAAAACGCCAAATAGGTGTTCTGAGAAACGTATAACGCAAGAAATATGGTTATGCGATTTGAAGTCGCCAAATAGGTGTTCTGGAAAACGCATATCGCTTAAAATTGGCGACTTCAACTCGCATGTGTATATTGAAGTGAACTGAATGAATTTGCTAAAACTGAACTCGCATAAGGCAATAAAATTATTCACAATTAAAATTTAATATGTTTTCATATTCATTGCGGTTTCAGAACGTGCGTTCTCGGAACATGGCTGTAAATCTTAACGCAAACGCAAAGCGTTCTGAAAAACGCTTAATTGATTTTTAGGTGTTCTACTGAACGCACGTTTTACTTGCGTTTAGGAGTTTTTTTCCGAAAAAATACTACATATGTTTTACATACGTATATATGTATGTATGTGGTAGTTATATAAGTAAATAAAAAAAAATTTGACAACAAATAGACAAAATTTTTAATTTAGTTTTTTTTTAATTGAAAATTTGTAAAATTCTTTAAACTTTTAATTGAAATAAAAAGAAGACTTATTAAAGTTTAATTGTGAATAATTTTATTGCCTTTTGCAAGTTCAGTTTTAGCAAATTCATTCAGTTCACTTCAATATACACATGCGAGTTGAAGTCGCCAATTTTAAGCGATATGCGTTTTCCAGAACACCTATTTGGCGATTTCAAATCGCAAAACCATACTTCTTGCGTTATACGTTTCTCAGAACACCTATTTGGCGTTTTCAAATCGAAAACGCTAAATTTAAGCGATTTGCGTTTCTCACAACATGCATGATACTCTTTACATTTTTGTGAAGGGTATAAAAACGACGAAGTGAACGATAGGAATTTTGATTTGAACGGCCCATTTTTATAATAAGCCTGAACAACTTTAACGCGTTGCGTGATAGTGTATCTTTGCATGGTTCAAATTGAGTTGATCTGAAATTGAGTTCGAGTATTGTAAAATAAAATGCAGAAAAAAACTTGACATTTAAGTGTGGCTCACATTCAACAGCGGCCCTTAAAATTTAATAACCCGTTATGTGTTTCGACTACCACTTATCACTACATCCATGTATTGCAAGACGGCGGAAGCGAAGCTGTAGACCTAATAATAATAAAACTGTTTTTAATTTTAGTTTTTTTTTGTGATTTAAAAAGAGTAAAACCTTGAACTAAAACTTTTTTTTTTTTTTTATCTTGGACCAGTACTCAGGGGATGACCGCTACATATGCAGTGCATTGTACCAGAACTAGGAAAAAAGATTGTGAGGAGGAGGAAAGAGGGAGTACTCGTAGTGTTTGTAAACATTTGACTTGAACTTTCCAATGTTATAACAGACAGGACACACGTCAGCAGGTAACTTATTCCACAGGCGGAGCGTACGGCTGAAAAACGAATTCTCTCTGTAATGCGTAATTCGATTCCCTGGGCAATCGACCACAAATGGATGAGCTCTGAACGATGCACGCGTGCTACGTAAAAATGTGCGAGTTTCAGGAACAAGGTCCCTAATCTCGTCAGAGCAAAATCCATTGTAGTAACGATAGAACAGAGTAACGCACCCCACACAGCGTCGATGCTCCAGTGAGTCAATAGAGTTGGATACCCTACTGTCACCGATGAGCTTCTTCGCCCTCTCCTGCACACGGTCGAGTAACCCCAAAATTGATTTTGGGGCACCGGCCCAAACATGAGAGATGTATTCCATTTTTGGTCGCATATAGGTGGTATAAATAGTAAGGAAATCGGATGGAGTGAAGTACATCTTACACCGTTTCAAAAATTTATGGCACTTGAATGCTTCTTTAGAGACATGAAAAATATGATCTGTCCAGCGAACATCACACTGCATCTTCATTCCAAGAACATCAAGAGCATCCGATTCCTCAATATTTATACCATCCATGAGCACAGATGTAGCAGCATCTGCGGTCGTTTGTTTGTGTGTTAATAAACAACACTGGGTCTTACGAGCGTTAAAGGCAACCCTATTTTTACGACCCCACTCGGAGATTAATAGAAGATCACTGTTTAGTGAGTCGTTCATATTTTGCATCTTGGCAACGATCTCGGATAGGCTGGGCCTATAACTGAAAGAGTACGAATGGCAGATGCTGCTGTCATCCGCGAAGGAGTGGATAGGGTTGGAAGTTTGGTATAACAGGTCATTTAGGAATATAAGGAATAGGGTATGAGAAACTAAAACTTAAAAAAAAAAAAAACTACATAGCTGCTTATTGCATCAAAATCCAGATTAACGTGCACAACTGGCAACATTGAGTGCCCACCCAACCCGCAATCGAAACACATTTATTTCCATATGCTTGTAATAGTAAAATGAATTTGGTTATTTATTTATTAAACATTAAAATAATAATAAGCTTAAAGCGCAAAATCTTAATAATTATTTATTCAATATTAAAGTTAATCGTAACTGTGTAGGCATGTACATATGTATTTATGTATAACATTTTTAAAATCTTTGTGCAACAAATTTAATAAAGCTAATAAAAGTTTTTGTAAAATATAAACAAAAATGTCTCTTAATATTAAACGTGTTTAAATTTAAACTACGTAACAACACATTTTGATTAAAAATTTATATATGTAAGTGTGTGTGAGTGTGTGTGTTTTGGTTGTAATGGTCCCAAAAATTAATTCCTGTTCGCTATACTGAAGGCTTATTTTTTAAAAAACAAACGTAATAAGTTTTCAACAACATTGTAGAGTTTTACAACTGATAGTATAAAAATAAAAATAAAATCAAAATCAATGCAGCTGCATATAACTATATATAACTGACTAGACACAGAAATGAAACCGATTTGTTAATTCAAATACTACAAAGCAACAAATAAACAATTTTAAAAGTTCCATTAATGCAAATCCCTTTATAAAATGTTCAAACTTTATTTTATTTCCTTTCAATGTGCATCTACAACAAAAATTGGCTTTAGAGAAAAGCACCTATTGCAGATTCATAGAAAGGATACTGCGGACGTCTGCTTTGATGGTAACTGGTGCTTCTTGCACTATGCCTACTAAAGCACTGATTACGATGATGCATTGGCTGCCAACTGATCTCATGGCGAAGGAAGTGGCCATGTGCTCGGCAATTAGGCTAAAAGCCAGTGGGATGTGGAAAGAAGCGACAGAAGGTCTTGTTTCGATAATGGAAGGTATAATGGACCTCCCGGAGTATATTGATTACTGTGCACCAGCTCTAATGCCCGACAAGAGATTTGACGTGATCTAATCAAGGACGGCCTCGGCAGCGAACCAAATGGGTCGCCAAGAGGACGTGCTTGAAATTTTCACAGATGGATTCAAGTCGGATATGGGAGTTGGTGGTGGCATCTTTATGCCCCAGTATCAGAGGAGGATCGGTTTTAAGCTATATGATGAGTGTAGCGTAATGCAGGCTGAAATTACAGCTATTTTGAGAGCAGCTAACTAGTTGAAGTACTGCGTTAAATGCGCTTGTGAGTGTTTATACAACGTCCAGGTTGGTTCAGGAATGCCGGATATCTCTTAATGAGATACTGTGAAAATGATTTACATCAGTACCTGATGGTGGACCACTTCCACGGAGTGAATTTTTCACGATTCTCCACCGCCCCCGTGTGGCTTGCTAGGCTCACACAGGTAGCAATTCTTGTCATATGATTGCGGTCATATGAACAACTTCTTGTTGAGGAGTTCGGGCCTTCTAATCCCACATGTATGCAATTTCCCAGCAATCAATGGAGGACAAGGCTTAATGAGTTGGTAGGCCGAAGCCCACAAAGAGCATCAGCCCTTAAACCAATTCACCCGTCAACCATCACCACTGGTTCCTTATAATACAAGTATCTGTTGTATAGGCAAAAGATCCTCGGGAGATTGTTAGCCCCCGAAAAAAGCCACACACCAAACAATTATCAAGGATACTAACACTCCCTTCCTGCGTTTTAGGTTTCAACCACAGCCAGAACGTTTCAGCCAACGTATGCACCTCAACCATGATCAGACCGGGTCGAACCGCAAGCAGAACTTCCCGGGGGCCATGCTGATCCCCGTTCTGCCAATTTATACCCTTGGTAAGGGTTTCGGAAGCCAACACAACATAAGTCATGTGGCTTCCTAGAATTTTGTTTGCCGCATCAAACGAGGGACTCCTTCCCCGAAAAACAGAGCGCCTAAGTTAGGAATACGCCAAGGCAAAACCTGTTCCCCGGGGGGGCCTCTTAATGAGATAGCAAGACATTTAAGTCTGGAGCGTTTCTGGATACCGGAACACAGTGGAGTGTCCGGAAATATTGTGGCGGATGAGCTGGCGAAAGCCGCGAGAGGACATTGATATTATGGTAGGAGTCCCGCTTAACAGCTGTAAAAACCAAGTGCAGCGTCAACTTGTAGGGACTGCACAGGACAGATGGTCTGGTGAGGTCACCTGCCGAGTCGCAAGGCTAACATGGCCTGCGTATGATCGTAGAAGAACTGCGGTCCTAAAGGGTTTTCCCCGTCAAAGGTTGCGTACCTTGGTGGCAGTTCTGACAGGACATTGTCTCATAGGGACGCATGCTAGGAGGTTAAATCTTCCTTTTTTTTATCTTGGACCAGTACTCAGGGGATAACCTCTACATATGCAGTACATTGTACTGGAACTAGGAACTTAGGTTATTTTGCTATGCAAAAAAAGTTTTTTGCATAGCAAGCCTTCGGCCAGATGCAGTGATTTCTCCTTTGTAGTATGTATAACAAACATCGGCGTCGCTAACACAAGTTTTTTTGCTTAAGAGATTCTCTGTATGGTATAAGGGATCTATTCACAAGTTTTCAAATGATACCAATATTGGCTATATAAATTAAAAAATGTGGTAGAAAATCGCAGGTACGAGTATATATGAAACTTCTTCGGTCCATAACTCGTTTTCTCCCAATATTGCCATATGAATTTTCTTAGTATTATCCTATTCTCTATCACCTTATGTACATTTTATTTCATTTGGCTGCATTGTTAAACTAGATTTAAGTCGAAGTTTGTTTGAATTTTTACTTAAAAAATATTTTTTTGATCTTGTATTGTTAGAATCCCAATTTTCACGATGATTTTTTCAAACGTCTTAAAGTCATGTCTTTCATATTTGTGGGCAAATTTGATGGAAATGAAAGAGGGGTAAACAAAAAGACACGAACTCTGTTTTTCGTGTTTTTTTCCTAATTCCTTTTTGTTATCATTTGAAATATTGTTATTATTTTTTATTTACCTTCGTTCGGCAAGATGACTACATCGATACTAAAAAGAGACAAACGATATTATTTTGCAACTACAATTGAAAAAAGAGACATGTGTTAAAAAATCTTGGTGAAAATGTAACATTATTTTGGTAGCAACTTTAAAGTAAAATAAAAAACAAACATATCTTTAAAAGTCGTCTTGAAAATTGGGTGTATCTCTTTGTAATAATTACGAGGGCGGATTGATATTGAAGCTACTTAGTGCTAGATGGCAGCACGCACACAATTATTTTTTTGTTTTAATTGCGTCAGCTGATAAAATTTCACCCAAATTCATCATTTAGTTTATTTGTTGTAGTCGTTTTGTGTTACTTGAAAAATGGAAAAAAGTGAATTTCATGCAATGATTAAACACTATTATTTGAAAGCGAAAACGGCGCAAGAGCCAAAAAAGCTCGATAAACATTGCGATGAGTCTGCTCCGTCAAATTACGTGGTAAAATATTGGA
Organism: Thecocarcelia acutangulata; assembly: GCA_914767995.1. NCBI lineage: Eukaryota > Metazoa > Arthropoda > Insecta > Diptera > Tachinidae > Thecocarcelia > Thecocarcelia acutangulata. The sequence goes on along the minus strand of OU612094.1, from coordinate 58,055,301 downwards.
TTGATGAATTTAAACGCGGCCGAACAAGCACTGTAACAATACCATCAACAGGAAGGCCAAAAGAGATGGTTACTGAAGAAAATATCAAGAAAATCCTCGATATCATTACGAATGATCGCCGAGTTAAGTTGCGTGAGATTGTTGGTAAACATATCACTATTAACGTGTGTTTAACAATTTGCATCAACGTTTGCATATGAAAAAGTTATCGGCAAGTTGAGTGCCGCGTTTGCTCAGTGTCGAACAAAAACGAGTTCGACAGACCACTTAACAGCGGTGTTTCGACATGACATCCTGTTGATTTTTGGGACCGATTAATAACTGTTGATGAAACGTGGGTCCGCCACTACACACCTGAAACCAAAAATCACTCGAAACAATGGGTGAAAGCTGGTGGAAGTGCTCCGAAGAAGGCGAAAACAGTGGAATCTTCTGGCAAGGTTATGTATTTTGAGCTGCACACGGTAATTTCTTATCGATTATCTTGAAAAAGGATCCACAATGACAGTATTATAGTGCATTATTGGATCATTTGATTGATGCAATAAAAAAACGACCACATTTAAAAAAGAAAAAAGTGCTCGTTCTTCAATACAACGCACCGGTTCACAAATACGAAGCTAAAATTACGTGAAATACACTTAGAATCGGTTGATTCTTATAGTCCAGATTTAGCTCCTAGTAAATTTTTCCTGTTTCCAAGCTTGAAAAAATGGCTCGCAGGAAAACGATTCATCTCAATCGAAGAAGTGGCTACCGTAACTAGTAGTAATTGTATTATTCAGATGGTATAAGAAGTTTGGAATATCGTCTTACTAAGTGTATTGAGCTAAAAGGAGGCTATGTGGAGGCATAAATGGTTTTTGAATAACGTGGTTTGGTTGAATAATGTGGTAAAGTTCATTAAAACAACAGCATAATCTACGGAAGGGATTTGCATTCGCATAATTCCGTACACACGTGTTTTTCATTGTCGTCCGTGTTTTCTATACTTATACATAAGTTTATTATTAATTTGTAATAAGCGAAATTTTATCGTAATATGTAGAGCTTTGCATCATGTGTGCACGTGTTTTTTTTATTTTATTATTTTTTTACAGTCATTTGTTTTTTCTCTATTTGTTATTATTAAATTCTGTTTTATGTTCCTCCTATGTATTTTATTATCCTACGGTGTTGAACTAATTTTTGTTGATTTGAGCAGTGTCGAAGGTATGTACACTGGGCACTGATCAGTTTTAAATAATTTAATTTCAACACTTTAAATGCTGTGATAATGTTTGTTTTGGTCGTTCCGTGTGTTAAGTTAACAAACATTACTCTCCCTTTCCTCCTTCTCATACTCTATTTTTCTAGTTCCAGTACAATGCACTGCATATGGTGGGGCTATCCCCTGACTACTGGTCCAAGATAAAATAAATATAAAAAAAAAAATGATTTTTCCTACTCAGGTAGCTTCAATATCAATCCGCCCTCGTAACTTTTCGGTATCAAAAAGAATTTATTTTTTCCAAAAGTTCCAATTGCTTCACTGTTTATATGGTAAGAATTTTCGTCAAAAGTTTCTGGCATCACTGCGTATAAGTGATTATTTGTGGGAAGTGATAAGAACATTTTTACTCATACGCTTTCATAGCACATCAAACAAAAAGTAAAAAATCAATATAGTGAAAAAAACTAAAAGTCACGCTACGATATCGAATTGAAAAGTAAGAAATAATTTTTAATAATAAGCTTATAGTGAACGAAAAATACTAGCTCTTTTCACAACAATACTAGTATTTTTCGTTCACTATTGCTTTTAACTAATTTTTAAAATTATTTCTGACTTTAGTTCGATATCGAATTGTTCCTTCCTATGTCAGCTTTTACATTTGTACAGACGACGGGCAGACAGACGAAATTTGATGGTGCGGTAACGAAAATTTTCGGTGGGGGAGAGTGTGTAGTACACGACTCTCTGTACTAGACATTTGTGGACATTCTTTGTTTCTCTTTTTAACTTTTCGTATTTCTTATGTTGTTGCTTCATATCATTATTCTCATATCAACATCAACTTCATATAAACACACTAGCTGTACTTAAAAAAACAACAACAACAAAAGAAAAACTAAAAGTTTCTGTTTGTCTATTAATTTCTTAAATGTAAAAGGTTTAGGCAAGACCAAAAGAGAATTGAAAAAATGTCTGCCCATCGTCTGTACAAATGTAAAAGCAGACTATGGGAAAAAGTAAAAATTTATATAACCAAAAACTTATATAAATTAAAAAAAAAAACATTTTAGTCAAATCTATTTTCAGTGTGCCGATCTCAAACGTTTTTAAGCAGTGTTTAAACGTTGACTAAAATATAATATTAATGATTGATGTTTCTTCTTTATATAATTTTAGAAAAATACGCAAAAGCAGTGTTTACGTTTATTTGATCATATATTTAAAAAATGTAAACGTAGCATAAGTCTTATAATTTTTTTAGCTATTAAAAACAGTCACTTTGGGTTTTGATTAAATATTTGTATTTAAAAAAATAGTAGAAAAAATGAAATTTGGAATCATTTTATTTTCTTTTCATTTGCTCTTTCCATCTGTTTATAATAATTCCATTTTACTTTTCCATATTTTCGACAACTGTTTATTATGTCATGTGAGCTCAAATGGACTTGTTCACTGATATTTCTTTTATATACAGAGCACTGAACTATTAAACTAAAAGAAAAACATATTTCAGTGAAAAGAGTTCAGCTCTTTTCACTAATACTCACTAACATGAGTATTTACTTAAGAGCTCATGCACCCAAATCAAGTTCGGACCGTTTTGTTATAGGCCCGTAAAACACCTGACATATGTCTATATTTATACACACAAAACAGCCTAGAAACTTTTTTTTACAACGGAACGCTTAGTAAAATTTGAATAAATTTTGTGTTTTAAGTGTTTTTAAAAATAATAATTTTATCCAGCGCAACGGAAGTTAACGGCAAATTCCCGTAGAAAGTATTGATCAATCCTGGCCTTTTAATGGAACTTAAAAAATTGCGATGTATATTGGAGGTAACGAAAGCCCCTCAAACTTCTGTGTGCATATTCTTGTAATTCTTTGTATATTAACGAGTTTTTCAATGAAAACATAGTTATGCAGACCTGTAGTATATAGTAAACAGAGACCTGATTTGAACATTTAAAGTTTAACAAAAATTAATTGTAATAAAAACCTTAATGGGCATATTATTAAAAATTGAAATAAATTTTAAATGTGTTTTAGTTTAAAAATTCCATACAAAAATTTTCTAAAATTCATTTCAAATACATTTTAATTTTTTTATGAATATATGCAAGGCGAATTCATACCAGGTAAATGCAAGAGTAATAAATACAACACTAAAAAAAAATAAATCTTTTTCAAATGTCAAGGGAAAAATATAAACACAAAAAGGAATTAAAAAAATATAATACAAAAAAAATTTACAATAAAAGACAAACATTTAATTTTTCGTGAAAATTAAAGTCTCAGATCATAGAGCTTGGAAAGGGGAAACTGGCCAGCAAGATTGGGCATGATTCTTTATGATAGCTGGCGCTCAAAATGCTATACATAATTTAAAAAATTGTTTTGAGTTTTTTTTCAAATTTCTATTCAGAAAAATTTACAATAAAAGAAAAACTTAATTATATTGTGAAACTTTTAATTATTTCGTGAACCTTAAAGTCTCAGATCATAGAGCTTGAAAAGGTGATAATGGCCAGCTAGACTGCGGAGGATTCTGGATGATATCTGGCACTCAAAATAGAATACATAATTTAAAAAATTGTTTTAATTTTTTTTCCAATTTTGTTTTAATTATGTCATTGACATTTGAAACAGATTAAAACATGATATAAAAAATACAAGGTAGTTTTATTCTCTCAATTTTCCTTAACAATCACCATCTGACAAGTATAAGGATTGTGACATTTTCCATAAAATTGTGCTACCGTATTAGTTTATATATTCCCTTGTTTTCAGTTTTGTTTGAAGTTGTGTCTAAAAATAATAATAAAATTGTAGCTTCTAAATAAAAATTTTAAAATAGAATACATACATAAATCTAAAATATATAAAAAATGGCCTGAAAAACATCCCCAGACTAAAATGTTTCAATGCGCCTTTAGTATAACCTGGACTAACACGTTGGCTTTTCGGTCATCTAATCATTCTTAACCTATCGGAACCTTGTAAATTAAATTTAGACTCATCGAAGAATAGTATGGAATTCCTTTGGTTGGTGGTCAAATTAATGTGTTCCCTTTCAAATTCCAACTTGGCCAGTATATTTTTCCGTGATATAAATATCTTTTTTACACTTTTGTATGGTATGCTTTTAGTGCGCCTTCTGCAGCCTGCCTTTGAATACTTTTGGGGGTAACATTTAATATCAATTGTGTGGCGATGGTTCTTGACGACATGAATCGGTATTTTTTTATCAAACGTATTATTACCTGGCCATCTCGTTTACTGATCTTTCGGGAACGTCCACCTTTATGTTATGTAACCAAAATACCCGAACAACGAAAACGGCTTATAATTCTTGATATAACGCTGTGGTGAATGTCAAATTTTTTTGCAATTGTGGTCACTCATTAGCCGTTCTTAAAATCAGACATTATTTTTTCTTTTAAATGCAGTGAATAATTATATCGCGTCATTTGTTAGAAAAGTTAGAAGTCACATCCAGAAGAAGTTTGAAGGCATGGAACCGACGGAAAACTATGCAAATTTTCGCTATACATGCTTATTTTGATATTTAAACAAATAATTACATCTTTTGGAAGTTGGTTTTTCTTATTCTAAGTAATGAAGAATATTCAAGGCTACGTGCATTAGTTTTGTCGCTGCATCTTGGGTTATTGTAGTAGAAATAATTATTTATATATTTTTAAACCACAAGCATAAAATTTGTCCCTTTGTTTTCAATATCTAAAGAGTATTTTATTTTAAATGTAATAATATTTTCCTTAAAATAGGCATTCCTTTGAATGCTATCGTAAAGTTTACTGATAAGCAGAAGTCCGTGCTTTTAGTTTTTCTGACCCAAGTGGGCTGGCTTTACAAAAGCTGGCAGCCTGTTAAACCTAACCTAATATGGGTTTCAAAACGACCACAGATACATATCTACTTACATCAGCTTATTATATCTAGCTTTTTCTAATATGAACAGTGCACTACACATTTCAGAAAAAATCCATTCTAGGAGTAAAATCCTTTATTCAACTGTGTGGCAACGCCTTTTTATATTTCTCTCTAAAAATAAACTTCAAAAATCCTTATTACAAATAATAAAAAGAGAATGGAACTACCTTGTATTTTTTATATCATGGATTAAAAATAAAAAAAAGTTATCAGCTGCGCTGTCAAATTCACCTGTTATGAATTCGCCTTGAATATATATTTAAAATTAATAAATGTTTGTAATAACTTCAACAGTTTATAAATTCATGTTCATATTAAAAAAAAAAATGTATCTGTCGATTAATTAATATTTTCTATTTTTCCATTTGTAATATTTAATTTTATACAAAGCGAATTACTGGTAGTTTTGCAAGGTGGCATTATTTCGCATGGCTGGCCACTTTTAGATTCAGACATGCATTTTGACAGCTAGCGCAGAAGGACAATTTGTCAATGTTGTCACATTGTAAAGTTATAGGCTTTTTACACTGATCAACATCTTCATGAAACGTATGTGTATTTTTGAAAATGTGAGACACTACATTGCTCGCATCTAACATTTACCATCAATTAAAAATATTATTTTAGTTTTTAAACAATTTGGCAAGCCCACAAAACTTTTTCGGAAAAAGATTAAGTGACAAAACAAAAAGGATCATAAAATGTATTTGTATAAATAAGAGACATAAACAAAAGTTGTAAAGAAAAAAAATTAAGGAAGAAAACTCAAATGTAAACAGTTAACACATGATAAATAATTTATGTTTTTTTTTTTAAATTTCTTTCAAAACAATGACGTGTTGTTAGTGATGCCACAAGAAAAATCGGCATAATTGCCATTTTTCTAGTGATGACACTAAGATAATCGAAAAATGTTGAGTGGAATAAAATGAGATAGAAACATTTTATAAAGATGTTGAAACAAGTTAAATTTTAGATCAATGTATTTCTTATGTTAACATCTTCGCAAAATGATGGTAAATGTTAGATGTTGATCAGTGTAAAAAGCCTTAATAACTTACATTATTATGTATCGGGTGATTTATCTTGAAGTTTGATTATTAACAGGTTTTTTTTTTAATATATCACGCATGGCTTTGTCATCTTTGTTCAGTATCGTTTCATGGAGAGACTCACACCACAACAGCGTCTCCAAATTGTTCAGCTGTATTACGATAAGCAACGTTCTGTGAGAAATGGTTTTCGTGCGGTTTGTGGAACTTGCAGCGCAACTTAAATTCGCTCGTAAAGTGTAACATAATTCAACGCTTAGATTTTACGCTGTAGTAAGTAATTGAAATAATAGCGTTAATGTTGTGCCATAAACATAATGTTCACCAATCTTGTTTAATAAAAATCACTAAATAGAAATAATAAATACAGATAAAATCGCTAAATTTGCCTGAAAGCACCTACAGTGTGATTACTAATTACCACAAAAATTGAGTAACAGTTATTTTGAAGCCAACTTTACTTAGAGAGAGGAAAGTGTAGTCTTTTACGAAAACTGTATTTTCCAATAGCAAAGCATTGACGCCGCGCTAATTGGGTTGGTCTCATACATTTTGTTTGTGCATGAGGATTTTTGATAGATAAATTATAGTTTAAGGTCCTGATACACTATTATAGACTTCACAGGAAAATATTTTAAAAGTCTGGCCGACTTTACAAAATCGCTTCAAGATGGCGTTGTAGGCACACTACGAGTATTATAGCATGTTCACATGAAGGCTTATTTTCGAGGTTCGCGCTCTCATTCGAGGTTCGCGGCCCAATCTTGATTGAACCAACATGATTCGCCATACAAAATTTTATGAGCGAACCAACTTGGTTCATTTTGAATCTTGTTGGGAACCAAGCAAAAACTACTGTCATCTCCAAATTTGATAATAAATTATCGCTAGTTTATCTGAACTAGCTGCAAAAAAAAAAAAAAAATGCAAACAAAGTAAAAACAGATAATTAATGCGTGTAAAATCAAAATAAACACATTGAAAATGTAAAAATTTGATACTTACATAAAGATTTAAATAAAAATTTAAAAAAGTATTATGAAACGTTTGCACAAAATATGTAAACATCAGTGTGAAGCAAAAAACATCCGTCTGAACACCTAGTTTCACAATAGTGGTTCAAAGAGCGCACCAAGAAACTGAACATACAAAAATTATTGCAATACTTTATATACTTAGTAAAGTAAATAAAAACTATTACTATCACAATAATTTTACATTGTTCAACATATTTTTCACAATATGAGAACACACACTGATCGCACAGAAGCCATCAATCATGATATCAAAATTTTCATAAAATTTTTCAAACACAGTTGCATTTTTAGAACTTTTTCAGCACACATGTTATATTTGGCAGATCGCACGATCATGCAGTATAGTATATCAATGCCTTTACACGTTATTTTACGTTGAGCAATTATTGTGCACATAATCGGCGTACTGGAACCAGTAATGCCAATACTATTCGCAAATTTCAGTCCAAGTTTACTAGAATAGTATAAAGTGCTACCATTATATCCATTAAAAACAACATTATGGAGTGGTGGAATTATTGGTTCATATTTCTTTAAAAAATGAGGCAAATCAGAATGTTACCGCCAATGGCAACTGTTATCGTATTATGCGCTTCCTGAAATTTAAGCATATGCTCTCTTTGGGTTCGTAAAACCATCGACTTGTTGAGAAATTATTTTGCGGAGCACTTAATTTCACGTTTTCTACGGAAAATTGCGCACCTAGATCACGCGATATCACACCTGCGGTCTTCAAGAATAAGCCATTTACGATTGACGCTTTAGAAGAGAACATTACTTGTGTTATTCACGAGATACTACCAGATCGAACGAGTCGTTCAAAATTGGACCTTACGAAGGGAACACCTCAGATGTATTCATCAGAGATCTGCAACGGGTGCCTTTTTTGTTGATCTAACTACACTCGTTGCAATTCGAGTTGCGGCGTTTTTCTCCATCCCATATTGTTTTCACAAGTATGATTTTTACTCATTAGAGCTTGCGTTTGTAAATTTAAGTATGTAGCATACCCGATGAAGTTTGTGGACGGTTTCTCAATTATATTTTTCACATTCGACAATCGTACTCGTATTTTTTAACAAGGAAAATAATATTTGTATGTAGGCATTTACAGTCACACATTTATCATACGCATGAGAGTATGAGTCTTCAATTGTAAGTACATATTTACTCTCTCACACTCGTTAAACAAATTCCTACTAAACGTGGCGTTGCCAGAAGCTTTTGAAAAAATCTTACTTTGACGATCGTGTTTTGAACACGGTCGTCATTTTTAGTACAAAAACGTAAAAAAATTGTTTTTCTTATGAAACACATCTATCAATTTCCTTTATATTATGTTCATTCATTTATAGTAATTTTATACCCTTCACAAAAATGTTAAGGGTATATATAAGTTTGTGATTCCGTTTGTAATTTCTACAGTTTTTTTTTGCGACCCTATAAAGTATATATATTCTGAATCAGAATTAATGGAAAAGTCGATTAAGCGATGTCCGTCTGTCCGTCTGTCCGCTGTTGAAATACCGTTTCTGAGAAAACCATTAGACTTAGAAACTTTTTTCTTTCACCATTCTTTTACCCCATCGATTCATGGGTTTGCTATTGAAATTCAGTAATATCGGTCCACGTATAGCTGAGATATATTCAAAATTCCGAAAAAAGCCATTTTTTTTTGCAGTTTTGTATGAAAATTTTTGAAAACAAAAGTTGTTCGTTTTGCTTCAAACTTCACACACTTATTAAGCATGGTGACTAAAAGGCAAAAAATTTTTTTTTCAAATATCGGTCCATATATACCCGAGATATAGCCCAAATCGGATTTTTAATGAAAATGTCGCATAGGCGAAGCTAAATAACTTTTTTTTTGCTCGAAAGCAGTTCTGGTAATAAAATTAGGTTACATAAATATGGAAAATGAAAATTTCCGATATCGGTCCATATATACCCGAGATATAGCCCAATCCGGGTTTTTCATGAAAATGTCGCGTAAGCGAACTTAAACAACTTTTTTGTGCTCAAAAGCAGTTCTGGTAATAAAATAGGGTCATATAAATATGAAAAATGAACATTTTCGATATCGGTCCATATATACCCGAGATATAGCCTAGACCGGGGTTTTCATGAAAATGCCGCGTAAGCGAACTTAAACAATTTTTTTGTGCTCAAAAGCAGTTCTGCTAATGAAATTAGGTTACATAAATATGAAAAATGAAAATTTTCGATATCGGTCCACATATACCCGAGATATAGCCCAAACCAGGTTTTTCATGAAAATGCCGCGTAAGCGAACTTAAACAACTTTTTTGTGCTCAAAAGCAGTTCTGGTAATGAAATTAGGTTACATATATATGAAAAATGAAAATTTCCGATATTGGTCCATATATACCCGAGATATAGCCTAGAACGGGTTTTTCATGAAAATGCCGCGTCAGCGAAATTAAACAACTTTTTTTGCTTAAAAGCGGTTCTGGTAACAAAATAAGGTTATATAAATATGAAAAATGAAAATTTCCGATATCGGTTCATATATACCGCAGATATAGCCTGGAAAGGGGTTTTCATGAAATTGCCGCGTAAGCGAACTTAAACAACTTTTTTTGCTTAAAAGTAGTTTTGGTAATAAAATAAGGTTGTATAAGTATGGAAAATGAAAATTTTCGATATCGGTCTATATATACCCGAGATATAGCCCAAACCGGGTTTTTCATGAAAATGTCGCGTAAGCGAACTTTAACAACTTTTTTTTGATTAAAAACAGTTCTGGTAATAAGATCAGTTTATATAAATATGGAAGATAAAAATTTCCGATATCGGTCCATATATACCCGAGATATAGCCTAAACCGGGGTTTTCATGAAAATGCCGCGTAAGCGAACTTAAACAATTTTTTCGCCTTAAAGCAGTTCTGGTAATTAAATAAGGTTATATAAATATGGAAAATGAAAATTTCCGATATCGGTCCATATATACCCGAGATATAGCCCAAACCGGGTTTTTCATGAAAATGTCGCGTAAGCGAACTTAAACAACTTTTTTCACCTTAAAGCAGTTCTGGTAATGAAATAAGGTTATATAAATATGGAAAAAGAAAAAATCCGATATCGGTCCATATATACTCGAGATATAGCCTGAACCGATTTTTCCAATAACATTTTTTTTTACTGAAAAGCAGTTCTTGTTATAAAAGAAGGTTACGAAAATAGAGAAAATTAAAATTTCTGATATCGGTCCATATATACCCGAGATATAGCCTAAATCGGGTTTTTCATGAAAATATCGCGTAAGCGAACTTAAACAATTTGTTGTGCTCAAAAGCAGTTCTGGTAATGATATAAGGTTATATAAATATGGAAAATTAAAATTTTCGATATCGGTCCATATATACCCGAGATATAGCCTGAACCAATTTTTCCAATAAAAAATTTTTTTTTTTTTTTTGCTGGAAAGCAATTCTCGTTATAAAAGAAGGTTACTAAAATAGAGAAAATAGAAAAATCCGATATCGGTTCACATATAACCGAGCATATTTAGGTCACATTTTTAATATACTATACATATTCGTGACTATCGTGAAGGGTATTTTAGATTCGGCCCAGCCGAATATACTACACTCTTACTTGTTTACCTCTAGTTTTTAGGCCATAACAACAATAAATGCATAGTTACATATTACTAATTGTGAAAAGAAATTTGGTTGAATTGAGTTTTCGTTTCAAATTTTACTGTTTGTTGTTTTATGTTTATTATTAACTTAAATTACCAGGCCTGTTCTGAAAACGGCGTGCTTTCAAATCACAAACCGTTTTGAAAGCATGCAGACAATTTGAAGCTGTTCTGCAAATCACGTGATTTTACGGTTTTTGGCGTGCTTTGAATTTTTCGAAAGCACGAGAAAACAGCTGTTTATTAACATTTTTGCTTTGTTTGTTTATAGTTTTATATGCTCAAAAGTGAAAATTAAGTAAAAAAATAATTCAGCTGACTGCTAAAGAGAAAATATAAATCACGACCATTGGTAAACAAAGCAAAACAATTTCTCACAAAACAAGCAGTGTCTATAAATTTATTAATATTCATGTTTCTGTATGAATAAAACTTAATTTTATTACAAAAATGAGCAAACAACACATCATTTTAAATACATAAAAATAGGCTTATTAAATTTTAATGAAAAACACAGAGATATCAAAAAGCCAGCCATTTGGCTGACCGGTATAAAATCACGTGATTTCAATATTTTTTGTATGCAGAACACTTTTTGCGTGATTTGAAATCACTTTGACAAAAAGTGATTTGCAGAACAACCCTTATTTCTGCATTTGGCTTGAAAGAATGAAGAGCAAAACATTTTTTTTTCATTGGACAGTTCGTTGTTTTTAAATTTATTGCTACAATAAAAAAATATTCCTAATTTGCACTTCTGAAGTAGTAGAAATAAGTTTAAAATGAATTTCTTTCTTAAAATTTTAGTTTGTTTTAAATGTATGCCAAATTTTTTATACAAATTTAATAAACTGTCATAAATAACGATAAATCGTCAATTATGGTAACCGTGCGTATAAACGAGACATACTTTTAAAATCGTCAAAATAGTGGTAAATCATTAAATCTGGCAGCCGCGATGCCAGTTAATGTTAAATAAAAGTGACCTAGTGTCTCCACATGGCAATATTTATTGCGGCAATTGTCAAATTTGGTTGCGTCCATAGAATTTGCGATGTGTAGACCGCAAATTGCTATTGCGCAATGATTGCTCTATTGATTGTTTGAGCAATTATTGCCAAGAAATGAGCTACCAGTTGTAATTTGGTATAAAAATATAACAAACACAGTGCTGTGCATACAACAAACACAGTGTTGTTCATACAACTTCTCACGTTGAGTTTGGTTAGTATTTGTGATGAAGGATTAATACGTTTACGCCACCTGTACTGTTATTCTGCCGACGTTATTTCTTGAGCTTAGCAATCAAAATTGCTACGTAAGGCATATACTACATAACAAAAGTCTTTGCAGAATGTTGTTTTCACAAGTTGGCTGTGTACCTACGTCATATTGGTATTATAAGAAAATAATTATATACGAAAATAGAATATACTAAAACTTTTGCTCTTCTTGAGTACGAGTACTTGTAATAACAACACTATTTTTTGTGATCGTTTCTGTTACTCTTAAAAAATACATAAGATACGAGAATGATTGGATGGATCTTGCAAACGAACAACAAAACTAAAAACCTCCGCATCAAATTTTAAAAGTGTTTAAAATACTCGGATGTGAAAATGATTGGGTAAACAACCGGTGTACTTATGGTTGCGGTGCACCGTTGCAGATCTCTGGTAGTTATGGCCAACATTAACATTATCAAATACCAGAAATTGTTTTTTTTATATCGATAATAAAAATTTGAAGTTGGCTTCCAAATTTATGTGTTTTATTTTACTTTGCATTATAAATCAAACTTCGCGATGAATCACCCGGCATGTAAAATGAAAAAAACTTTTTCCCAATAGTATGTTATAATAAACTTAATTACGGCAATATTGTTGTTATAATAAGATAATTTCAGTAGCATTCTTAACTTGCGCTCTCTAAAGTAGAGAAACAGTTCTAAAACTTTTTTATAATGTTGTGCAATTCTTAACTATAATATTTTATTATGTAATAACCTTAAATGTTTGCTTAATTTGTGTGATGAAGTATAAATTATATTTATTTTATTGCGATTCATCATTTGTGCAGTTCGAGGGAGAATGCTCACAAAGAGCTGGAAGTATATTATCACCGGATAATTGTCTGAAAAGTAATTCGAAGAATAAAAACTATTCATAATATAAGACAGAAATGAAACATACCTGTCAAAAATCATATTATAGGATCCAGGTGCTGAATTAGAGCGACCAGCACGTATGAATCTTTCCAGGCGTGAACCACCACGCTGTGGCGCTCGGCCAGAAATGCCTCTCGAGAAGGGATTTCCAAAGGAATGCTTTTTAAGCATTGTTTTTATCAAGATAAGTGTATCCAACTTTGGAATGCTTCTCACCACGGAATTAATGTCGTCATCGTCAACTTGAACTAAACGGCAGTTTTCTTCCTCGTTGGGCAAGGGATGAAGACCGCCAGCGGTTACCCAGACATGTTCCTAAAAATATATATGTAAATATTATAACTTAACAGAAATGAATGGCTTTAAAATTTTTATAGTTTATTCAAATGCACACATTTAACTCTTGTAAAAAGAAAAATAAAGATAAATTGAAAGAGAAGACAAAACGGGGATAATGTATTCATTCCATCAGTGTTCCATTTTTCCCTTCAAGAAAACATTTTAAGGTCGTTTAGATTTAAAGTCACAAAATACCTTTCTACCAACTTAGGTCGCATGTTTTCCAATGGAACTCAGCTAAGGCTTCTTTCTCAAAAATCAATGTGGAAATAAATCCAAATTTGCGTGAAGCTTTCGTTGTTGTACTTCATCGAGAACATGACGTCTTAACTGTTGATCATTAATTCGAACTCCTCTTGTATTTGATAATTATAGAAAGCTTCCGGGGATAATTACGTCTTTTTTGTTGAAAGTCTATATCCAAAAAAACCCCATGTTTTTGTGAGTGCTAACAGAAAACATTATCTAGTTTCATTAGTGAATGATTTAGACTTATAGCAGACAAAATTCTGTAGTGCTCGCTTTCTAATTTACTCATAACTTTTATGATTGAATGTTATGACGTTAAGTTTCTCTTTTCAAGGGGAGAAAAACATTATGTAAAGGGTGGTTAAATTATAAGAGCCGATGTTGATTTTGAATAAAACACAAATTATTTTGGAATTACTATACTTTCTTTTTATTAATGTAATAATATTGGTATGGTTCAATTATGTATGGAACAAAATATCGGCCAAAATGCCGACATGACTTCGGCGTCACACCTCCAGCCGTTGTTCCAAATGTTCGCTAGCTTATCGACGTACACCTTTTCTTTCAAATAACCCCAAAGAAAGAAGTCCAACGGTGTTAAATCACATGATCTTGGCGGCTAATAGATTAACTTTTAGATGAAAAATATTTAATTTGAAACCATATTTGAAGAAAAGTAATATGGATCAAGTACTGCCGTTTTATCATAATCGAAAAACTTCAGAAGAAAATATTTGAGTGAAGCAATTTTTTTTCCAAAAAGCGTGCAATTTATGGGCTGCACTTCCATAGAGATATGTTACTATATAGCAGTGTTCTTTCTTTATTTTTATATAAATATACTAAAAATCAGCTAATGAAGGTTTTTTTTTAAATTAATAATTATTTGATTTAAAACACATTTTCGGCAACACTGTTTTATTATTTGCATTTTGCTTGCGGCGAGTACTCAAAATTCACTTAAACAGCTTCATACGACGACCCCGCACACTTTACAATCTTAGAACCAACATTGTCATGTGGTAAAACTAGTCGCATATTCTGCAGCTGGCAATAACATTACGATACACAACATATTGCACGAATTAAGGAAAAGAAAACGGCTTACCTTTAATTGTGGTATAGTTATACGATCTGCCGGATTTTTCCTTAACATACTCTGAATACAGTCTCGGAGTTCGAGAGAAGTTCTTGGAATTTCGGGAAAGGTAAGTTCTTCCATTTTAATTTTTTCATATAAAATTGGAATTGAAGAGGCCAAAAATGGGACATTACCAAAAACTAGAGCGTAAAGCGTTGCACCCAGCGCCCATACATCTGCTGCTTTTCCACAATAGATGTTCTGAAAGTAAAAACGAAAAAACACATTTTTTTATATCACGTCTAAGCCAATATGCGAGCCGTTGATCTACTTGTTATAAATGTGCACACACATTCATAACTACATACAACTAGGGTTGCCAGAAAAAATATGGAAGAAATCATCAATTTACCGATAATTTTTATGTAACGTCATTTTAGTTTTGAAATATCGACAAAACTACCAAATTTTTATTTAAAAATATTTTTCAACCTTATGATCTCAAATTTTTACATTCCCAAAAATATATAAGCTCTATTCACAATCTTGTGCATTTGTAATTGGAAATTTATGCAATTGCACATATATGCTATCAATTGTGAACCACCTCTGTTGGTTAAAGTAGTGCAACTTTTTGCAAAGCACGAAATTCACAGCTGATTGATAATTTGAGTAGAAAATAATTTACTAGTCGAAGATAAATATGCGGAAAAAAAGCTTTAAGGAGCAGTTAGTGGACTTTTTAATTGAAAAAGCGATTTCAAGTTAGATAAAGACATTGATTGGTGTTATTTGAATGCGGGATGAGCGACGGCAACTAAGCGGCGATTACGAATTAATTGGCTTGGATCGCAGATTGTCAGCTGTCGATTTGAAATTAACTTGTGCAAATTTATTGAGAAATTAATTTTTTTTTCAATATTTTTTTAAAATATACATACATAGCTACGAGTATAATACATATTTTTTATTTCATACAAAAAGTATACACAAAAAAACTGTTGATATGTCTCGTTCTGCTGTTAATTTTCGACTGAGTAAAATTGTATACTAAAATTTTAATTTTTGTTGTTTTTGTTTAGAGCCCCGTTAATTTTTGTGCAGAAATATTTTACTTGAACGATTTAAGGACTAGATTAAGGACATTGTCGCCCATTGTGTCACTAATTTACGCACAAATATAAATTCTTCTTCAGCTTTTTTTAGAGTACCGTTGCTTTTTTGAATCCCTACAGCTAAGCGGACAGATTGAAGACATTGTCGCCCATATGGTCCTCTTTTCATTACAAAACCTAAACAAAAGAGGACAAAACGTGCATATATCTTCGAAGACACTGTCGTCTAGGACGATTTTGCCAACTGGGATACGTTAATATACATATGCCTACACAGGAGCAGTTTAATATAAAACCTTGCTCAAATATGAATGAAAACTGAGTATTTATGCATACACCTGTTCGATCGTTCTCAACAAAAAGTTCCATGTTTGCAAAAAAAGGGGTATTTTAAAAAAAGTGTCATAAAAAGTCTCATAGACAATAAAAAGGGTCAAATTGACACTTTAGTATAATAAAAAGCAATGCTGGCATGAAGGACTAATAGCCAGTTTATCAATTTCGAAAGAAAATGAGTACGAAAGAAAGCTAGTCACTCACATTCGAACCAATTTGGGTCGGTCTATCTCACTATCATTCATTCACTCACTATCATTATCATATATTTTGATCGAGTTTTGACACATCGTTCGCATAGAAAAAAGTTAGACGAACCCAAATCAATTTTCATTCGCTTACGTTGCGAACGCAAGCATGCTGTCGAGATTGGTAAACTGGCTGTTAATTTTAATTAGTCTATATAATAAAGAATGCCTTTAAGTAAAGAGTTTCATTTTTTTTGTCTTATTTTAACTAACTTGGCTGAATATTATGTCCTCGTTACGAGAGAGGCTGTTTTTCTGCAACGTCTCTGTATATTTTGGAATAAAATTAAAAAAAAATTAACAGCTTGTTTTTTATGTTTCTCAGCTGTCTATATGTCGACATTTCAAAGGAGTGACACTTATCATCAGTGGACTTTGGAAAATTTTGAAAGATATTCTCAAACATTTAACTTTATATCCCAACAATTTAAATAAATTATTGAGAATTTAAAAAGAAAAATGTTTTAATAATACCTGTCAAAACACAGAAAACAAGCTTTTTATTTTACACACGTCTCTATTATTATTGGTATTATTAAAACATTTGTGTTTTTAAATTCTCAATAATTTATTTAGGTTGTTGGGATATAAAGCGGAATTTTTCAGAATATGACCGACTTCCTAAATGCAAGTTGCAATGTATATTTACAATGCATACACTTCGCAAAAGTATACGTAAACATTCTGGCAACGTCCAATGTTCCTAATCGTTTGGCAGCTCATTTTAATGAGTATCAGCTGTCAGAAACGCGCATCATTTTTATTTTTTATGCAAACATTTTTATTTTTGATCACTTTTCTTTTCGGGATTCTTATTGTCCTTAATAAAAGTTGTCTCTTCTTTTCTCCTTTTCAATAAGTTTCTTTATCAAATTAATATTTTTTGAAGGTTTAGCCTGAGATAAGTCTTCAAGACTTGTCAACAAAATAAATAAATAAATTTGGGTTACCTCTATTTTTTTCCAAAAAATAAAGTTTATTAAATTTTATAACATGTGTTTGACATTTGTCTTATGTATGAGTTGAATAGCGACGTTCCTAAATGCCGATAAAATGCAAAAAATTTCTCAGCAACGCAAGGTTGTATTTAAGACATGTTTAGCATTGCATATGCATTTATTTAAATTATGCATTGCAACTTGCGTTTAGGAAGTCGACCTATCTTTCAAAAATATCCACAGGAATAAAATTAAGTATATTGGAAATGCTCGCATTTCAATTCACATATTTTTATTTTTTCAAAAACTGCTAAAACTTGTTTCTTAGGTTGCTTCAAAATCTAAAAGCCTTAATTCTCCATACTCGAAATAAGATCTTCCGATGAGGAATGAGGAAGGTTTTGAAGGAGAATTACTGTTTTTATTGACAATATTATCAAAATATCTTCGAAATTTGAAATTTACACAAGAATTATATTATTGTTTCTTACATTTTTACTTCCTCATCTTAATATATTTTTATTATCTTGGACCAGTACTCAGGGGATGACCTCTTAATATACATTGTGTATTGTACTGAAACGAGGTAAATAGAGAATCGGAAAAAATAGTAATTATTCGAATCCCACTACCAAATGGGACTTAAAGGTTGTGAAAAATTCAAAGTTTAATACAAAAAAAATTATAAGAAAATCAAAGAGGACAAACAGTGAGAAAAATTTATTTAAAATATTAAATCACGAAAATCGCATAAAACCCACTGTGCACAATTTTTTCTGTTTTTTATTACGTAGTAGATAAAAAAAGAAAAACAAAGCAAGAAAAATTATGCTGTTTGGACTAATATTGAAAAAGTTATGAGTATTTAATCGGACACCGTTTTCTTATAACTCGGTTTTTCTAAAAAACCATATTTTCGAGACCATAAGCCAAAAACATTTGAAAATTGGGGAAAAATGTACTGTTCAAAAGGAGCATCACTACAGTAAAAAAAATAAAACAAATAAAAAATTTTTTTTCTTCGAACTGTCCGATTTGACTTGGATTGCCCATATACTTTCTGTCTTCCCTACAAAAAACCGCAATTTTTAGGACAAAAATCGTCAAATTGTTATTTTGCTAAAATAGTCAAATCTGATAGCTATGCATACAACATAAAGTTAAAAAACATAATACACAAAGAAACACACATACGAGTAAACGATTCAAAGAATGCAATATTCCAAGTATATTAACCACCAATGGATTTATTGTTGTTGTGATTTGATTGTTACCTTCTTATTGTTTGTTGTTGTTGCGTTCTTAAGTTTCGCAAGCAGGTGGATGAGTGTGTATGTGCGTAGTAAGACTTATATTTGTAGAAGAACATTTGAGACACCAACAAAGTAGAAGGTAATAAAAAAGTATAAATATCAGACGTTGAAAACGTTGTGCAAGACTGTCTTGAGTCAGAAAAGTAAGCCAGTCTAGTATGTTAACATACAGTGGTATTAAGTGTAAATAAAATTATGAATTATTTAGGCACTGTCATTATTTTGTTTGTTGTAAGAATATATTGAACCAGTACTCAAGGGATTACCCCTACGTATGCAATGTGTTGTACATTGTAGTAACGATAGAACAGTGTAATGCACTCCACAATACGGCTCTGCTCCAGTGGTTCGATGGAGATGGGTACCGTAGTATCACCAATACGAGTAAGCTTCATCGCTCTATCTTGCACACGGTGGAGTAACCTCAAAATATACTTTCATGCACCGGCCCAAACATAAGAATTGTATTTCATTTTTAGTTGGATTTTTTTTTATAGATTTTTGACACCTAGAAGTAGTACGGAGATCAGGCCTAGTGAAGAATATCGCACACTGTTTTAAAAACACCCAAGCACTTGGATGTTTCTTTTGAGACATGAAAAAAGTGTTTAGTGTTTAAGTCCCTTACGCCTGTTTTCAGTTCAAAATAGAACATGCACCAATTTAAAATTTTAGGACTACAAATGTAGCCTAATATTCATAGAAGAAAATTGTTTTGCGTTTTCACTTCATGTCTCCACATTGCAGTGCAAAATTTGACAAGCATACTGTGATATTTCGGGTGGTTAAATTTTAAGGGCCGATATTGAATGTGAACCACACCTAAACGTTAAATTTTTCGCTGCATTTCATTTTACATTTCTCAATTCTAGACTAATTCAATTTGAACCATGAAAACATACACAATCGAGCAACGCTTTAAAGTTACTCAGGATTATTATAAAAATGGGCGTTCAAATCAAAATGCATATTTTGCACTTCGTGATTTTTTCTCCCTCTGTCATTTCAAAATTCTATATTTATCACCACTTCTTTAAGGATCTTCCAAAGTGCCACATTGCACTAGGTGAAGTGGTTGCGAATTATTGTTTTAAAATCCACAAACATTCATTTGTACACATATACACGAATACGAACATATGATACATATGTATTTAGTAATACTCTTATAGGGGTGTTTAATGAAATGTAAAATGTGTAATGAAACGTAATACAAATGCTATGGCCAACTAAGCGTAAGTAAGAAAATTATAGCAACCACAAAAGGGTTTTATTAGATTAATCATATTTAAACCTGTAAAAATAGATAAATAAAGAATTGTGTAAAGTAATGAAGTCAGTTTAATACTTTCCAGGCAAATACCAGCCATTTACGGTAAAAGATTCGGCAATATTAATTAAACACTTGTGTGAAGGAAAGTTTTATTTATTTGGCACGAGTAAAAATATGAAAACTATTTATAAACGAGAGTGCCATATATTCGGCTGGGCCGAATCTAAAATACCCTTCACGATAGTCACGTATACACTACACATTTCAAATAAATATGCTTGGATATATATGGACCGATATCGGGAAAAAAATATTTTTGTATTGTAATCATTATTCCAAAAAAGAAATCTTTCGTGGGCATTTTCATGGAAAAGTTTTGTAAGCTATATCTCGGTTATGAACCGATATCGGAATTTTCTATTTTCTGTCTTTTAGTAACCTTCTTTTATAACGAAAATTGCTTTTCAGCAAAAAAAAATTAATGGAAAAATCGGTTCAGGCTCTATCTCTTGTATATATGGGCCGATATCGGAAATTTTTATTTTCCATATTTATATAACCTTGCTTTATTACCAGAACTGCTTTTAAGCAAAAAAAAAGTTATTAAGTTCACTTACGCGACATTTTCATCAAAAAACCGGTTTAGGCTATATCTCGGGTATATATGGACCGATATCGGAAATTTTCATTTTTCATATTTATAAAACCTTATTTTATTACCAGGGCAAAAAAGTTGTTTAAGCAAAAAAGTTGCTTAAGTTCGCATACGCGACATTTTCATGAAAAATCCGGTCTAGGCTATATCTCGGGTATATATGAAACGATATCGGAAATTTTCATTTTCCATATTTATATAACCTTATTTCATTACCAGAACCGCTTTTAAGCCAAAAAAGTGTTTGCGTCCGCTTACGTGGCATTTTAATGACAAACCTGGTCCAGGCTATATCTCGGGTATATATGGAACGATATCGGAAATTTTCATTTTCCATAATTATATAATCTTATTTGAAGCAAAACAAACATTTTTTTTTAATTATCGGACAAAATTGCAAAAAATTGTTTTTTTCGGAATTTTGAATATATCTCAGCTATACGTGAGCTGATGTTACTGAATTTCAATAGCAAATCCATGAATCGATGGGGTGAAAGAATAGTGAAAAAAAAAGTTTCTAAGTCTAATGGTTTTCTCAGAAACGGTATTCCAACAGCGGACAAACGAGCATCGCTTGATCAATTTTGCCATTAATTCTGATTCAGAATATGTATACTTTATAGGGTCGCAAATAAAAACTGTAGAAATTGCAAACGGAATCACAAACTTATATATACCTTTTAAATTTTTGTGAAGGATATAAAAAAACGTAACAATACATAAATAATTGCTTGTACAATAAAAAATGTCTTGAATTTACTAATAGTTTTAGTTAACCGTGTTTGTGTTCAATATGAAAACTCATTATTGACATACTGTATATCATCAAAAAGATTTCTAAGTTATTTTAATTTCGAGTTAATAAATATCATATTATATCATAATTTCATTACCTTGCAAACCCTACTTTTAATCATATATCGCCCTATGGATTCGATTAATAATAAATAAAAAATATACGTGTGTTTATTTACATACCTGCCCTACATTTAAAGATTCGGGGGCTCTGAATGCCGGTGTACCAGCCGTTGAATTAGTCATGGTGGCATCTTCTCCAATAAATTCATTGCAAACACCTAAATCGGCTATTTTAACTCGACCACATTCAGTTAGAAGTAGATTCCCAGGCTTAATGTCGGCATGAACAATTCGCTGGTAATGTACTAGAAATAAGAAAGAGAGAGAGAGAGAGAGAGAGAGAAACAATTAAAGCGGAATCAACTTGAAGATACATACATATCGCTTACTTATTGCAACAACGTCAGAACTCAAAAAAGCTTGTTTTAAAGTAATTTGAATGAATTTTTTGTACAATATAATTTTTTGATATACGGCTTTGTTTCAATAAAAGAGCAATATGTACACACATTCTATAAAAATTGAAAGCCAGTTCTTCGATGTCGAAAGGATAAGTTCATTCGCATTCTAGGCGAAAGAAAAATGTTTTGGATTTTTTCTGACTTTATTATATGCGAATTTAAATACATAAGTACATGCGAACGAATACTAGTGACATAGACAAACCCAAATTGATTCGAGTGTGAGTGACTAGCATTCTTTCGCATACATTTTCATTCGATATCGTCGAACTAGGTGTGAATTTTACCACAATATAAAGCGAGAAAGGTTTTGCCAACTCGTCCTCTACAATATCTGCGAGCAATTAATTCATTGTAACCCGGTACGCAGAAAAGATGCAGATTCAAGTAAACACTAAGAAATATCAGGCATTCATGAATCAACCTAGATATCTTATAGCTAGCTAAATACGCTAGCGTATTTAGCTTATCCCTACAGTCAGTACAGATTCGGATATCCTCACTGTATTTTTCCAATGTAATAACGCAATGCTGCCTCAAGGTGACTTGAGCTACTTGAGATTTTTCTTACGCTCAGTGGTACTGGAAACTTTTGTTTGAGAATTTGTAATTGTCAAAAAAAAATCTTAATCTTAAAAAAAATCTTAAATTTAAAATAAGTTTTTCTCGCAGTATAATTTTATTTATTTTTGCTCAGAGCATAACACTATAAATAAACTTAAGGAAGAGTTGTAACAAATATTGGAAGCTTCACAAAAGTCAACATGTTTAATGTGCTATCCATAGAACACAGACGAAATAATTGTATATGGAAATCACTAAAAAAAATTGAGTAACTTTCATACAAATTTTCTAGACGAGTTGCTCGTCTGTTTTCTATGAACAGCACGTAAATGTTTCTTAACCGTTTAGAGAAATCTCCCATTTTAACGATGTTGTGAGCACTTACTTCTTAGCTTAACTTTTTAGAAAATATAATGCATTTATCTAAATATCTTGAATGCACATAAACTTTATTTATGAGTCCACATAGTTCTCGAAGAAAAATACAATAAAAATGGGAATATCTCGAAACTACAATATTCGACATAAGCTACTTTTCCATATTGGCAAAAATATTTTCTCTAGAACTACTGTAACATTAAATTTAGTTATTTATTTAGTAACTATACAGTTGCAAAGTATAGGATGCACAGCATGGGCGGGGTGACAAAGACAATAATACCCAAGATGGTATTAACAGTACTTTTGTAGCTGTGAATAACTATAACGACCTATGCCTTCACATAGGAAGTTTACACGTTTGCATGCGAGAGAGAATTTGGCATTTGCATGCCCCACTGAATGTGAAGATGATAAACAATATTACCCTGCCAAGAACTTAATACAAATTAATTGGATTATAGCAAAATGTAATTACAAATATTAGCTTCTCATATCGCTCCTTTATTGGAAACTTTGCTTTCTAGATAACGACATAAATGCTTCAGCAAAAATGGTCGAGAATATTATATTGCTAGGGATGAAATCATTCATCCCATCCAAGCAGATTTCGGTTAAACCAAGAGTGAAAACCTGGTTTAATCAGACGTGAAAAACGCAGTCAGTTCCAGAGAGGAAGCGTTCAGTAATTGGCGTTTAAACAAAAACCCAGAGACTGATTTACTACGCAAAAAGGCAAGATCTGCGTGTGCCAAGGTACTTAGACGTGAAAAGTTTCTTCACGAACAGCGTCTTCGTGCCAAGGTCCTTACAGCTCCCCGGGGCAGTAAGACCTTTTAGTCATTCGATAAGAGGGTAAAGAACAATACTAGTTCATCAATCCCAACTCTCTTAAAGAATGACCAAGCATTCACCGACCCGGTTGACAAAGCTAACCTGTTGGCTGAAATTTTTGCAAGCAACTCCTGCTTGCCGGAAAACAGTCAACCACTTCCCGAGCTCGAAAGGGTATCTGTAACTATGCCAAAGATATTTTTCTGGGCACGAGCAGTTAAAAGGGTTTTGGCAGACCTCGACATAAACAAAACTCCTGGACCGGATGGCATACCAGCACTGGTCTTGAAGCAGTGTTCTTCTACGCTTGCGCGTCCATTAGCACGCCTCTTTAGCTTACTTTACCATTTTGCTAATGTAACACCAATACCCAAAAACGGTGAGGCAAATAACCTTGAAAATTACCGCCCAATTGCAATTTGCTCCACACTTTCCAAAGTAATGGAAAGCATGGTCAACCATCACCTTATGAGGTATCTAGAGTCGCATAAACTACTTTGTGATTGTCAATATGGATTTCGTAAGGGTCGTTCTACTTCGGTGAAAGTAGGGTGATGGCTCTGGATATTTCAAAAGCGTTTGACAGAGTGTGGCATGGTGCACTACTGGCAAAACTTACTGCTTTTGGTGTCGGTGATGACTTCTCTCGGTTTATATCGAGTTTTCTCAGAGACCGCACTATACGAGTTGTTATAGATGGGGTCTCATCAAACGAGTTCAAGATTAATTCAGGGTTCCGCAAGGCTCCGTTCTTTC
This sequence comes from Thecocarcelia acutangulata, assembly GCA_914767995.1. Taxonomy (NCBI): domain Eukaryota; kingdom Metazoa; phylum Arthropoda; class Insecta; order Diptera; family Tachinidae; genus Thecocarcelia; species Thecocarcelia acutangulata. The sequence goes on along the minus strand of OU612094.1, from coordinate 58,030,809 downwards.
TCCTACTCTATTCCTTATTTTTCTAAATGATCTTCTCTACCAAACTTCCAACCCTATCCACTCTTTCGCAGATGACAGCAGCTTACTCTTAACTTAATAGTGATCTTCTATTAATCTCCGAGTGGGGTCGTAAAAATGGGGTCGCCTTTAACGCTCGTAAGACCCAGTGTTGTTTATTAACACAAACAAACGACCGCAGATGCTGCTACATCTGTGCTCATGAATGGTATAAATATTGAGGAATCGGATGCTCTTGATGTTCTTGGAATGAAGAGACAGTGTGATGTTCGCTGGACAGATCACATTTTTCATGTCTCTAAAGAAGCATTCAAGTGCCTAGGTTTTTTGAAACGGTGTAAGATGTACTTCACTCAATCCGATCTCCTTACAATCCGACCGAAAATGGAATACAACTCTCATGTTTGGGCCGGTGTCTCAAAGTCTATTTTGGGGTTACTCGACCGTGTGCAGGAGAGGGCGAAAAAGCTTATCGGTGACAGTAGGGTATCCAACTCTATTGACTCACTATCGCTACTACAATGGATTTTGCTCACACGAGATTAGGGATCTTGTTCCCGAAACTCGCACAGAACACAGAGTCTTCTAAAATAGTTTAGAAAATGAAGATTTACCGACCACTTGTCAAGTTTTGCATTTGGATTTCTCTCCTACTGAATACATTTTATTTTTACACGGTAAGATTTCCTTTATTCTACACACATTTTTGTGTCTTAAACAGCATTTTGTTAGCAGTTTTTGTTCTTTTGTGTTAATAACAAATATACAACTTTTAAAGATGATGCTAGTCGGAAAAAATGATAAACATTTAAAGGAAAGAAAACACCATTAGGCGTGGCTCCCATTCAACACCGGTCCTTAAAATTTAGCCACCCAATAGCACGTCAGAAAAGCATACATAAAAAAATTTGTTATCAGAAAGAAAATAGAAAAAATACTTACGGTATTCTAGCCCCAATAAAGTATCACGAAACACGCTCCAAGCTCTTTCTTCACTTAATGGGTTTTTTGTTGGCACGCTTAAAACCTCTCCCTGTTTCACCAGCTCAAAGACCATATAAAGAGAATCCTCCACAGGATCATCAAGCACTTCAACAAGTTTAACGACATTGGGGTGATCTAATTTTTTCAAGACTGCAATTTCTCGATATACTCTATCTAAGGGCGATGTACTTTTTTTTGGACCCCTTTTCAAAAGACCAGCTTGTCGAAGCAAACGACGTTTTGAAAGTATCTTCATTGCATAGTGTGTGGAATCTTCCTCCGAATAAGCCAATTTAACAAGACCATACGAACCCTGAAAGAAAATACACTCATACATATGTAAATAAAGTCCATTTATGCGCAGGACACGAGAATAAACCATATTAACCGTGTTATGTCATTTCGTTTTGCTCCTTGCTTGTGAGAAAAACAAAAGTAAATCAAGAACAATGAGAACGATTGGTCTATTTATTTTGATATTGTTTTGAATGCAAATACAAAGCTGTACACTAATATAAACGTGCACAGTCAGAAGAGAAACAATGGGAATAAAGCTGACATTTCGAGGAAAACACTTTCCATAAGCGGGGTAGATACTGTCAAAATGTTTGATGTCAACTTCGTGTACGTGTGCGTGATGCTTTGCAAGTTCCTGCTGGATGTCCTATCAAGCATTCGTTTTAATTTGGATTTATTTATTTATTCATTATTGTAATACATATAGCCTTTTGGCCAATAAATCTATATTACAAAACAATTCCAATCTTATCACTATAGTAAGAGTAAGTTGCAAGAAATTCAATGAAGTAAAGTGCGATGTTCGTTTGCCAGTCAATGACCGGGAAACGAACGAAATGTTTTCTAAAGATGTTTTTCCCATGTAAAAATAATAACGAAAATTTATATCAGCGTAAAATTCAATAGATTATTTTTAGTTACTTTTTACTTATTTTCTTCTTTTTATTTATTTTTTCAATTCATAATGGAAACAAAAAATAATAACAAAAATTTGTTTATGATTGATGGCTTGCAGTAGATATAACCCTAAAATATTTGGTTTTCTATCAAGTACATACTATTATCATGCTCATGAAGCATTTTGATCGTGTCTAACTCTCTGATTAGCTTATTACAGAAGAGAATCTATTGAAAACACTGATCAACTCTTATAGTGTTTTGTAAATGGAGTCGCAAAATTAACGTAAGATTTGAATTTGTCGTCATTTGTACAGTAGATATTTGGCTACCCTAAAAAACAACTCGACAGCTGTATTGTAAAAAACAAAAGTATTGAAAGTGCGTTGAATGGATTATTGAATATCAACAGATTATAAAAATTGATTTGTATCAGCACCTGCCTTGACGGTGTTTTCTGATGATGGACCAACTCCACGGGGTGAATTATTCACGATTCACCATCACCCCCGTGTGGTTTGCAAGGCTCAGACAGGTCGCAACTTTTTGCCATAAGTTTGTTGCCATAAAGACAAACCCTTTGCTGAAGAGTTCGGGTCTTCTAGTCCATCTTGTATGCAATTTCCCAGAAGTCAATGGAAGACAAAGCTTAATGAGTTGATAGGCCGAAATCAAAGCGTATTAAGAGCAACAGCCAACACAAACGTCTAACTACCACGTCTGTTTTCTTACATTACAGGTATCTGTTGCAAGACAACAGCATCTCGTAGGGTTATTAGCCCCCGAAAACCCATCAAAGTTGTCAGCAAAACTAATTCCCCTTCCTGCGATTTTACGATTAAACAACAACGAGAACCTTGCAGGCAAGGTAGGCACCTCAACCATAATCAGCACCGAGATGGTCTGCAAGCCGAATCTTCCGGGAGCCTTGCTAAACTCTTGGAAAGGGTTTTCGGAAATCCATCATATCATAAGTCATGCGGCTTCATAGAGTTTTATATACTACAACAAACGGACAACTCTTACCTTTCAATGCCCCAGAAAGCATTTGTGGATTGGTGTACGCCAAAGCAAAACTGGCTCCCCGGGGGGATTCAAAATCAATAAATGGGTGCTACATTTTTCGAGCACAATTATCGTAAGGAATGAAGCCCGTTTTTGTCTTTGATAGTTTTGTTAACCACCAAAATTGCCGCTTTTGTTGTTCTGAGAACAAACATATGAACTCCGAAAAACAAATATCCCTACGTGTCATTGTTTGCTGTGAATTTTGTGCTGGACCCATAATTGAAACATACTTTTTTGAAACTAAAGCTGTTCATACAACGAGTGTTATGGTACTCGATATTGCAATACGCTAACACAGTTATTTCTGATGAAGTTGTATGATATTGATGTGACCAACTTGTAGTTGCCGCACACCATACGATCCGTGCATCAATTCAATTACAGCATGAGATACTTCTAGGTCGTGAAATCTCCTGTTTCGCTGGATCAAGTAATTTAATTAAATTTATTTTTGTGGGGTTATTTGAAATATGTCTATGCCAACGAGGCACTAAGAGGAATTCTCACCAGAAACCGTTGTTGTATCGAACCCGAGGTGTGTCAATACGAAGATATACATCCAACGTGGCCGCAAGCAATCATCACAGCAGATTAAAACCGCACGAAGAACAGACGAAACAAAAGCCGAGCCGCAAGCATCGTGAACCTAAACGTATCATTGTTATTGTTTTACATTCTAAATAAATAGAATTTTGGGTTATTGTATGTTTCAAAGAGGAAAATCCTGTCTTGTTAATTACTTAAGGTTCGTGGATCCGTAAGTAGACCCTGGACGTCGCTTTGCTATCTCATCCGACGACATAACCACGTTAAAATGTCTACTTAAAAAAAGGGAATGCATTTTTTATTGTATTTTGAAAATTATGATTTTGTATGGGGACCACCCTACTGATTTGAAGATAGAAGCTAGGTATGTTCTACAAAACTGCTGAGTTCACAAAAATATTAGAAGTCGTACATTTGGCACCTTTAGGAGCCCTCAGAGGCTAGTTAGGGCTAGATAAAAACTAATATTATGTATGGGAGCCTCCCTAAGGAAGGTGGTAGTTTGGAAGTAGGTATGTTCACAAGAAATGTAAAGTGTGAAATATTAGGTGGGAGTTGGTTTAACATTTCGCCCGCTATGCAACTTTTTGTGGATTTTCTGCCGTTTTGCCCTACCTTTTACCCCATCCTACCGTCTTAATTTTTTGGCTCATAAGTTTTTGTATAAAAAAAAAAAATTAAAAAATCGTGAATTAATTCCCCCCTTACATACATACCTGTAGATAACACACTTACCTGTCCAATTTGGTCCATTAATTTATATTGATTCAATTGAAGAAAACTACCGCTTTGCTCAATTGAAACACGCCTTGATTCACGTAATGGTGGTCTGCGTCTATTTGTTCTAGGACTACTGTATGGACTAGCATATGGACTATATGGAACATTTGGATATATTGGTCGAGAATCTAGGGATTGCGTTTTTAAAGGTAATCCAGTCTTTTGTGATGATAGTGATAGTGATCTTGTGATCGTTAAAGCTTCGTTCCCCGAAATGGTATCTTCTGGACTTGATGTCATTGTTCGAGTAGTTGGTTCAACTTCAACACTTGATTGTTGTGGTCCACTGAGTCGATGTTGTTTGGAAAGTTGGCTATTTTTATACTGATAATGTTGAGCTTCATCTCTTTCAGTTGCTGACAGTTTAAAAAATAATGATTCATCATCATCATCATCGTTTGGTTCATGGTAAATAATGGATGGTGAATTTTGTTGAATTTCAAGCGATTGGGATTTTAAAAATGAAGACTGTCTTTTAGCTTGACTCTTTTTTAAGGCTGTATTAGTGCAATGGGAGAATTTATTTGTTATTTGAAAAGGCAATCGAGATGATAAAGCAGTGGGTAAGTCATTCGCAAAATTTTCACTTTCAAATTGGTAATTGTGCTCGAGATGATGATGATGGAAGTGATTGTGGTTGTCGACATGAAGATGGTTAAATGTATTGCAAGCATGCAATGGTAGTATTTTTAAATATGGAGATTGACATGCATGTTTAAATGGCATTTGATTTTTAGCTGCTGCCGTCAAGCAAATTGAGTAAGGCACGCAAACGGCATCCGTGCTTAAATTATAAGTAAAGCATTTTACAACATTGTTACCTCGTATGACGCCTTTTGTACTAAGTACGGTTGGTGTTTCATCCATCTTAAGATTTAAGCTTGGTTTTTTGATGTCTATTTCAGAATTTGTTATTTCGATGTCACGGCCAGCTGAGGGGATCACAGAGGAATTATATGTTAAATTAACACAAGTTTTACTATTGTTTCTAGGCTTTCCAGGAACTTCTCCTTCTAAAATCTCATCAGAAGATGTTCGGTTAATAATAATATTTTCTAATTGCTTGGGAAGACTTAAAATGTCTTCAGTTTGATCAAAATAAGTTACATCACAACCATTACGAAGCTGTCTTATAACAACATCCTTGTCATCATCGTCACAATCGTGTTCGCCAGCACATTTCTCTCGTTCAATTTTAGAGACGTTCGCTATCGCTTCCGGTGACTCTTGACGTAAATTTTTACATTTTAAATCACTAAGTGGCAAACTGGAGTTTATTTTGGGCTCGTCTTGCTGATTTAGTAATTTCTTGTCAAGGGCTTTCGAATTTTGTGGGGTGATGCTGTTGGCAGCAACTTGACTATTTTTCTGTGCGTCTCTTAATCCATGTTGTTCATGCAATCGCTCCTCCATTGTAGTTTAAAATGAAACTACTCATATTTCAAACATGATTATAGTGACCTAAAAGTAAAATATACATGTACAATTATATATGAGTATTTATGTAAAGCTGTTTTGAGATAAAAAATATAATTTATTAATTTAAATTTTGTTTCATGTTCAATAAAGAAATTCGCTGAATCAATAAATAAATTGTTTAAATGTGAACCTGTAAGGGAGTTCGAGGATTCAAACAAAAGTTCAGTAAAAAAAACAATATTGATCGAAAGCAATTATTTTTTTAATCAAAAACAAAATGCGATACTTTGGTTTTAGATATAAAGAGTGGTTAAATTTTAAGGGCCGATATTGATTTTGAATAGAGCACAAATTATTTAGGAATTATTGTAATTGCTTTTTATTATGATAATATTAATATGGTTCAATTATATACGGAGCAAAATATTGGTCAATTGGCCACCGCGGCCTCAGCGAAACGCCTCCATCCGATGGTACAAATTTTCGATGACGCTGGGGCATAATTTAGGTTCTATGCCGTTAATGTGTCGAATTATTTCATCCTTTGGCTTTTGAATTATTGCCGGCTTATCGAGGTAACTTTTTCTTTCAAATAACCCCAATGAAATAAGTCTAACGGTGTGAAATTACATGATCTTGGCGACCAATTGACATCGCCACCACGTGGGGAACATAGCCATTGAATTTGTCGTGCAAAAGAGCTATTGTTTTGCTAGCTGTGTGGCATCATCCTGTAGAAACCACATACCGTCCACGTCCATATCTTCTACTTCTGGCCATAAACTTTTTTGCAAAATGGGGCAAAAAATACGGCCCGATGTTGACGTCAGCCCGTAAACCGCACCAAACAGTTACGCTTTGTGAGTCCATTGGTTTTTCGATAATCATAGTACTGAGTGTGGCCGCCAAAATTAAGTATATTACGCGCAAGAGGGTTTGAATGAAGTTCCAGTTTACTGACATACCATGCCGCGTACTTAGAGAATTCCTCTTTTACCAGCGGAACACTCATATCTTTATAAATTCGTGAATTTTTTACGTACCATGGCGCTGCAGTAATCGTTCGAAGAATATGGTTTTGTCGCCTTTAAATTTTTTCAATGTTTGACGCTGAGGCGGTGCCCCATAACTGAATTCCGTAGCACCATATAGGCTTTAGGATTGCATTGTATAACAGAAGTTTGCAATCCAACTTCAATGTCGAGTTTCTGCCCATAAGTCAATTTAGTTGCGCTGCTTTTGGTTTTAACTGAGTGACCTTTGCTTCAATGTGAGACTTCCACGTTAGCCTACGGTCCAGGTGAATACCAAGGTACTTGACTTCATTGTGCTGCGGAATAGGTGAGTTGTTAATTTGGATAGCCACACATGTTTGCTTACACAGTGTGAATGTGACATGAGTACATTTCTGTTCATTAACTTTGATTTTCCAAAGGTTTAGTCATTTCTCTAATATTAAAATATATTCCTGTAAATTGCGTGAAGCTAGTTGATGGTTTTCATGAACACTGCAGAACGCTGTGTCATATGCAAAAGTTGAAGTGTGAATACCAGATCTGGTTGGCATGTCAGAAGCGTAAATTAAATATAAAGTGGGTCCCAGAATGCTACCTTGAGGAACTCCTGCCTCGATTGACTGAGTTGGGCTTATAAAGTTGCCTTCTCTGCTTACAAATTTCCGGTCACATAAGTAACTTTCCAGAAGTTTTTGAGTATTTGCAGGCAAGTTCAACTTTATTTGGTGCATCAAGCCGTTGTGCCACACTTTATCAAAACCTTGAGAAATGTCAATGAATGCTCTATTCAATATTTCTTGTCCTCAAAGGTCTGTGTTATGGCAATGACTAGTGTGTGCGTTTGTTCTATGATGCTGTGTTTAGCCCGAAAACCAAATTGATGATCAGATGTGCATCCCACATTGTTCAAAATTGGACTCAACTTCGCAATTAACAATTTTTCGAATAGTTTTGAAATTGTCGGTAGTAGACTTATTGGTCTATATGATTCTACCTTAGTCAGATCCTTCCCTGGCTTAGGTACCATAGTAATCATAGAGACCTTCCACTCTGCAGGGTAATACTCAAGGCGTAAAATAGCGTTAAAAATAAAAAGTAGAACTCTTCTAGCTACACGAGGTAACTGTTCAAGCATTTTACCAGTAATTTGGACAATGCCTGGAGCTTTCCTGGGGTTTGTATTCCCGATAAGATTTTCAACATCTTGAAAATTAAATCTCAGAGGCACAGGCGGTCTAGCAGCATATGACGGTAATTCCGCTGTATTATTCGCTGAATCATTTTTTCAGAATCGCTTCTTGCCCAGTCGCTAGTTGAAGTTCGCAAAGGTGGCTTACCTATTACGGGTTTCAGACCTTTGTCGCTTTCCATAAGGAATAATCAGATTGAGGGGTACCATCAAGGCTTTCCAAATATGTTTGAAGGGAAGCCGTTCCGTAAATTTCAAGCAGAGTTCTTAACTGAGTTATGCATTCCCGTAGCCTCGTCTTAAGCTGGGGAGACCTGCGAAGTTGCCACTCTCTTCTGACTCTTCTTTTTTCTGACAGAAGTTGCTCAATTTCAGACGAATACGTTCTATTGTTTTCATTTCTGGATCTTATATGACTAGTGGTAGCATGCTGTACGGCCAGTTTGAGGTTTTCAGAAAAATCGTTAACAACAAATAACAAAACAATGAAATATATTTTTAATGTCAATGAGACGGGCTTTATTGGATAGAACGTATTATGATTTCGGCAAAGGCGGATGCGTACAAGAACCAACCTGGAACACCAATTTTCAACCTTCTCCGCTTACTATAACACACTGACCATTATCGTTTTTGAAGATATATGAACCAATGACTTCGCACGCAGAAAAAAATATATGGTTGATATGACAATATTTTAAGGGCAAAATACTATTATGTGGTCGTAGACAACCACATAATATGGTTTCAATCTAAAATTTATTTACAAAACATAGTACAGCCATGAACCAAAATTATTTGATAACCACATATTTGCCTAACCATATAATATTAGCAATTCTACCCATATTATGAAAAAATTGTAAATTATATTGTCACGTTCAATAGTAATAGTGTTGAAGTTCACAAAATTATATGATAAAATATATTCACATACATACACACATAAATTATTTCCATAATTAAAACCAGATTTTTGTAATTAATTCAACATATTTTTTAACAATATTTCAAAATTCAATATACATAGTTTTTTAAACATTATTTTCAAAAATAAGTAGAAAACAACTAAAAGAATTTGCCACATCTTGCTGTTTTGGAAACATTGCTGCATTTTTGCTCTACAAAAATATATATTCAAAAACATTAAAACACATAATGGGTGATTTTATAAGAACTATCGGAAATTAAAAAAAGAAACACATAAAATTCAGAAAAATGCATGAAATATTTATTTGGGTCGATAGTTGGGTCTATATAATTTAATGTTTGAAGATTATTTCATGCCAATGTTGGCCGCGGCTGCGCCTCAAATGGTCCATCCGCTTAGTCCAATTTTGGCATACTCTTTCCAACATTTCGGTAACACGAATAATGTTGGCTTCCAGTGCGTCAATCGAAGCGGGATTGTCGCTATAGACATTAGCCTTAACATAGCCCCACAAAAAATAGTCTAGAGGCGTTAAATCGCACGATCTGGGCGGCCAATTGACTGGTCCCAAGCGTGAAATAAACTGTTCACCGAACTCGCCTCTCAATTGGTCCATTGTTTCGCGTGCTGTGTGGCATGTGGCACCGTCTTGTTCAAACCACATGTCATGCAAGTCAAGCTCTTCCTTTTTGGGCAAAAACAAGTTTGTTATCATCGCACGGTAGCGCTCACCATTCACAGTAACGTTGTGATTCGCATCATCTTTGAAGAAATGCGGCCCAATGATGCCGCCAGCCCATAATCCGCACCAAACGGTTGTTTTTTGTGGATGCACTGGTAGCTCTTGCAATGCTTCTGGCTGCTCTTCACTCCAAATACGGCAGTTTTGCTTGTTCACGTATCCATTCAACCAGAAATGAGCCTCGTACAATTCTTCTGCACACAATTCTTCGATAAAAAAGTGGATCTTCATCTAACTTTTCAAGAGCCCATTCAAACAAAAATTTAACAAATTGAAACTATTTTAAGTTTTGTGTAAAAAATGAAGTTAAATGCGCAAGGACATTTGAAATGTTGACTGTGGCGTTTGGCGAGTCTACTATGAGCAGAACACAAGTTTAGTTGTGGTACAACCGGTTTAAGAAAGGCCGAGAAGATATCGCTCTGTCTGATCTTACTTTATTCTAAGTGCTACATCAGACAGAGCAATTCTTGATTTTATAGAAAGTTGTCGAGAGTACAATAAAAGGAATGGTATTTAGCCATTTCATACTCTTTTCTCATGGGTTTATGTGCATGCATGTACTTATGTACAGTCGAGCGAAAAGTTGTATGGAAGTGAAATTCGTGCAAGGTGTACCCCCCTCAAATTGAACATTGGTATATCTTATGATGCCATCTAAAATATTTCGGCTCTCGTGAGCTGGACCATTTTGAAAAGTGGTCTATTTTTGCATATTCTGTTAATTTGAGAACCTGTTTTCCTTACCAACCAACATATAAGATATGGGTATCATAAGAAAGGGATTCCTTTTTAAGCGCGATCAACTGTACATACAATTTGTCCGTGAGCGATCATCATACAATCATATATACGTATTAATTTGCGACAAAATATGTTACCAAAAGGTCGTGGATTATTTCTTGTTTTCTTTCTTTAGTTCTATTTTCATCCAGACATGATCTAGAAACTAAATCCGCTATCATATTAGAGTTACCATAAAATTGCATTTATATATATTTCAGATCACCGTGTAAAATACATCTAATGATGATATACTTGGCAAAAAAAAAATAATAATAATAATAATAATTAATACCCATATTGCCCTATTTTAAACAAAGGGCTACCATCCCATTGCAATTTTGTCAAAACGCGAACTAGCACGAATTTAAAAAAAAAGCTGAAACCCTTATTTAATTTAATCGACTAAAGACCATTTTCACAATCTAAAATTAAGTTGCCATTAAAAAACTATTAACTAATTGCCGGTTTGTTTAACAGACACTATTTAACCAACAGTTAGTAATTTGGATTGCACCATATTTTGGTTACTTAACAGAAAAAAATTTAAAAAGTATGGCAATGATACCTGTATTTGTTTACGAAAAATAGTGTAAAGACGAACACAATTTTTAGAAAGAAGCTTTTTTTTATTTTTTCTATTTAATTTGTAAAATTTTCTAATCACAACTTTGAAAAATAGCTATCGATTAGGCTACAACGAGTTTTTGAAAATATTTCTGCACTTAGTTCTTCTTCATCGACTGATATAGTGGTGCTATCAAAATCGATATGATCTTTCATAAGCCTGCATAAGTTATGCAGTACAGCACAGCTCACTATTGTCGCCATTGTTGTGGAAATAGATACCCGCATTCCCTGCGACAAAACTGGAATGCGACGCTTTAGAACTCCAAAGCACCGTTCGATCACATTCCTTGTTCTAATTTGTGACTCATTGTATAGCCTTTCTCCTTCGGTCTGTGGATTGCATAGTGGTGTCATTAAATATGATTTTACTCCGTAACCACCGTCTCCTAAGAGTCCATTTTTAATCTGGCTTTTATTCGGCTGTTGTTAAAAATGTAACTGTCATGAGCTGACCCAGGCCATCTTGCCACTAAGTCTATTATTTCCAGATTTGAGTTGCAGATAGCCTAAATAAATTTCGTAAAGTTGTGTATACATATATATGCAAGTATATAAAAATATCTAGTTAATAGCTTACTTGCACATTGAAAGAAAAATAACCCTTGCGACATCTAAAAACTTCTGCGTACAGTCTATAACGCCTATCATTTTAGGAAATGCCACAGTTTTATGGATATATCTGTCTGCCTTTCGCATGTCCTCTTGCGAACTTGGCATTTTTATAAATTTTCTTGAGAGCTTTGGAATTGATTTTGAAACATTTTTGACAACGCGGCTAGCTGTTGCAATTGAAACCCCACAATGAAAATCCCCACGTAAAATCTCAAGGTCAATAAACCATTTGCCTAGGAGATAAGGAGTGATTTCTAAAAATCAATAAATATCAACATGATACGTACATATGTGGAAGTTTATATGATGTATCTCACTTAGTTGTTGCAGTCTTTATATCAGCATGTATGAAGTTGGTAATGTGTAGCGTTGCAGGCTTTGACAATCTATATCTTTGCCTAAATGCCATATCACAAAAGAAAAATCATTTCAGCGCTTGCGAATATTTCTTTTTCTACCACAAGCATGTTTATAATAAAAAATATTGCAAAACTATAAATGTTGATTTCTATTTACATCCATTTTATTATTATTTGTTTGTTTTTTCTTTCTTTGAGTTCTGATTAACTTCTTAACCGGCGAATTTTGATCGGTTAAATTTAACAACAACTTTTCTGTTAAATAGTGCCGGTTAAGACTTAATTATACATTGTGAAATACATTTTTCTCTAACTAGCGGTTAAAGTCTCAGTTAAAATATAATCAGACTTGGTGTAAAGGGTCGTAAAGGTTAAAATATGTTAATTTGGCATTTTTAGTACAAACAACATCGAATAAAAAATTCAAAAACCGTTTGTTTAAGCCAAAATTGATTGTTATGTATGATCAACTTAAAGCTGTGGTGCCCAATTTATTATTTGTTGAATGTGAATACTAGGTGGCGCTGTAATCGTAGTGTTTTGACACTTCTACATTATACATATAAGTAGTTTTGTTGTAATAATGGGTGGTTTTATAAGAACTATCGGAAATTTAAAAAAAAAAACACATAAAATTCAGAAAAATGCATGAAATATTTATTTGGATCGATAGTTGGGTCGATATTATTTAATGTTTGAAGATTATTTCATGCAAATGTTGGCCGCGGCTGCGCCTCAAATGGTCCATCCGCTTAGTCCAATTTTGGCATACTCTTTCCAACATTTCGGCCGGTATCTCACGAATAATGTTGGCAATGTTGGCTTCCAGTGCGTCAATCGAAGCGGGCTTGTCGCTATAGACATTAGCCTTAACATAGCCCCACAAAAAATAGTCTAGAGGCGTTATATCGCACGATCTGGGCGGCCAATTGACTGCGTCCCAAGCGTGAAATAAACTGTTCACCGAACTCGCCTCTCAATTGGTCCATTGTTTCGCGTGCTGTGTGGCATGTGGCACCGTCTTGTTCAAACCACATGTCATGCAAGTCAAGCTCTTCCTTTTTGGGCAAAAACAAGTTTGTTATCATCGCACGGTAGCGCTCACCATTCACAGTAACGTTGTGATTCGCATCATCTTTGAAGAAATACGGCCCAATGATGCCGTCAGCCCATAATCCGCACCAAACGGTTGTTTTTTGTGGATGCATTGGTAGCTCTTGCAATGCTTCTGGCTGCTTTTCACTCCAAATACGGCAGTTTTGCTTGTTCACATATCCATTCAACCAGAAATGAGCCTCATCGCTGAACACAATTCTTCGATAAAAAAGTGGATCTTCATCTAACTTTTCAAGAGCCCATTCACCAAAAATTTGGCGTTGTGGTAGGTCGTTTGGCTTCAATTCTTGCACCAGCTGTATCTTATAAGGCTTCACACCCAAATCCTTCCGCAAAATTTTCCACGTAGTGGAGTAACAGAGGCCCAATTGCTGCGAACGGCGTCGAATCGATAATTCACGGTCATCACCAACACTGGCCGATACGGCTGCGATATTTTCTTCAGTTCGCACTCTACGTAAGCGTGTTGGTGGTTTAATGTCCAACAATGTAAATTTGGTGCGAAATTTTTTTACAATAGCCCGAATAGAAGCCTCAGTAGGTCGATTAAACTGACCATAAAATGGAAGAAGCGCGCGATGAACGTTCTTAACAGAGCACGCATTTTGGTAATAAAATTCAATAATTTGCAAGCGTTGTTCGTTTGTAAGACGATTCATGATTAAATTATAGACCAAACTGAAGATGTTTGACAGTGACACAAGATACAAAACGTGCGTTAGCTGTCAAAACTAGTGTTGCCAAAAAGATAGTAGCAAAAAAATCACTCGTTATAAATCTAAAAACCGACATATTGTTTGTCTGCGCGTTTTCTATACTCATTTTTAGTAAAAAGAAACTGTTCGTTTTTCAATAAAGAAGGTAACCAGTGCAAGTGCACCTAAAATTAAGTGGAGAAATAATAAAATTTTATTGTAAATTACAAGTTACAAAGATTTCTTTTCTACTTTTCCTTTCCTTTCGGCTCAGAGTAGCGGCCGAATAGCATTTGGCTTATTTACCTTTTCTTTTTTAAAGAGTATTCTTAAAAAAGGGGCGTGGATGATCGTCTTTGGGCAAATTGTATGGATGCACCTTAAAAAAAATTTTTCTTATGATACCCATATCTTATATGTTTGTGAGAAAACAGATTCTAAAATTGACAAAATATGCAAAAATAGACCCTTTTTCAAAATAGTCCAGCTCACTAGAGGTCAAAGCTAGTGTCGAAATATGTCATCTTAGAAAAGTCTAAGGTTAATTTTTAAGAGGGTACTTAGAGCACTTTTTTTTGGTGAGCCGCTCTAATGTAAAAAATAATTGCCGAAAAAAATTCAGCATGTGAATATAATAGCTAGTTCAAAAGAAAATTGTGAAAAAGTTGAGCAATTAAAATCACCTTGTGTGATCTTAAACTATAAAAAAAATAAAACAAAATAATCTAAAATTAGAATATTTTCTAGCAACATGATGCTGAGTATAAGAACTTTGCTGATAGTAACCAGTCGAAATAAATATATTATTGTTAGTTTGCCATCTGTTATCAAAACGCAAAAGTGTAATCGAAATACATAAAATATTTGTTTATTTTTAAAAGCGAAGTAAATAAATTCAGAGTTTTTAATGAAGCAACAGAAACAAATAACAGTGATTATTATTTTATTAGCTCTTAACACATTTCGAACAAAAGCACAAATCGCTTCGTCTAAATCTTTAAGACCTCCCATACGATTGGGATATCCAACACAAGTAATCAATGGACAGCATGTTTCATTGGAGTTTTATGCAGCTCTGGAGACGGCTGAATGCGCCAAAAACAACTTGCAGTTTTTGCTTCATAACTTTCTAGAGAACTTGCAAAGAAATCTTTCTTCATCGTCAATTTTCAATTCCTTGGAGAACAAGCCAATAGCCATTGAAAAAGAAGAATATCAATTGAAAAAACTGTACGAGTTGGCAGACTACTTTCAATCTGCGTCAGAAGCTGCAGGGCTGTTTGCCCAAAAAGCAGAGCAATTTTTTGAGACCTCTAAGAACGAAAGTTATGCATTATTGCTAAAGGTACGTCAAGTGCCCTCGGCTCAACGTTTCCTGCCAACGTCTATAAAGATGCGTTTAACGGATTACTTTGCGGAAATGGAATATTTTCACATCCTGTTTTCAGAAATAATTGATCAGGCTCTTGAATATAACGTAGATACCCTACGATCGCTGCAGCGAGTCTTTATTCACTATGCTGACATTCAGAGAGATAACTTGCGAACAAGGAGTATCAAAACGAGTGAATGGTGTGTTGACACCTATATGGATTTCTTACAATATTGGTCGGCCCAAATCTTCAAATGTGCTGCCAGCAATAACCTTAAAGTAGCTTACGATGTCTATGCCACCACAGAAACGTTAACCAGATATATAATGTGGCAACTAGAGTTTCGTATTCAACGTCTTTACAATTGTTTTATTTTTGGCAACTACGAAATACGATGTCAATTTTTACGCAAACCTGAACAAGACTTCGAAAAACTGTTTGCAAAACTGGACGAATTACAACAGTATTATGATATTAAAGTTAAACATGGGCGAGTAACCATCAATCGTCTAAGTTTTAATCGTCGTCGTCGTAACCAGGATAACACTTTATATAGCGACAATTGCATACCACGTGGTTTTCCCAAATCACAAATGGTGAACAGTCTGAAAACTTGTTTTTATTCCCCGGTTTCCAGTTAGATTTATAAATCTGTATTTATGTACTAAACACATATACGATTACACTCACATCATACAAATTTCTGAAATCTCAGCTACTTGTGGTTTTTTTTTGTGAGTTTTTCCATGTTTCTTATACGGATTTTTGTTGCTAGTTTTTTATACACGTTGAAAGTCAATAAATAAAAAAAGAGATAATGAGAGTAACATACATATTTGTTTTACTTTCTTTAAAAAAACGACGCAATGCAAAATTCTTACTACTAATAAGGAGCTGAGAAGCATTTTTGGCGAATGAAACATTTAAGACGCTACGCTATAGGGTAAGTGTACCTAAGCTCGGCATGTACCAGTAGTCGGCATTTTTTTATTTAAACTCAAATAACTAAGAATAACGGTAATTATATATTAATATAATTATATCAAAATGTTAGATATATTCTCAACTCTCTATATGCAAAAACAAATTCCAGCTTAGATGAGTATTTTAAGAGTTTTATACCTTTGTTCGCGGTAGTGCTTGTTTTCTTAGGAAAAGTTAGTGACAAAGCCAATTTTGTGAGACAAGTAGCTATTTACATTTTTTAAATTTTAATCCAAGATGGTGTTTAATAATAGAATATTGTTCAAATTATGTTATAAATGTGAAATATCAGAAATAAATATAAATTTTCTCCGATTTTTAATGATGCCGACATTAGGAACACAAAAATTTCAACATTTCCAGTAGTCGCCATGGGGGTGCCGACAACTGGAAAATACATATTTTTCTTCAATTTACTTCGAATTTGGGAGAATTGTTTAATATTCAATGCACATGCAACTGAGAATATAAAAAATAAGTTTAAAGTCAGTTTACCCAGTAGTCGGCACTGTTTAAAATGAGTGCTTTACACATATCGAGAACTAGGACAAGCGCTGTCCTAAAGTTGGCAGTGGTTTCCATTACTAGTTTGAATAAAAATGGCAAATTTTTAGAAACAATGTTTTTTTGAACTCAAAATTACAATATAATTGTGTACAAAATTGTTGAACAACGAGAGGATATTATATTGTTTGTAGAGTGTCACAAGTCTCATATGACATTGGACAATAATCGGGTTATATTTTATGCACTGACTCCAAACTTAATTCGTTAATACGACTGGCCGATGTAAGCATTCAAAATCAGAATAAAAAAAAATCTCAGCAAATGGCAAACTACGCCAGAACTCGACCTTTTGCCCACTACTTAATATGGTTCTCTCTGATAATAACATGGAGACAACGATTAAGAATAGCTTCCGAAAGTGTGACCTTTCGGAGAAATCACATAGGATAAATGGTAAGAAGCGATATTGGGAATTGTTAATGGATTATTTACAATAAGTTTTCACAGAGTGGTATAAATACTCATTCTGATAACGCCAAAATGAATACATCGTAAAATAAGCTAGTTGCTGAAGATATATATTAACTTTTTTATTTTATATACTAGTATAATAATTAATTGTTTGTACCTAAATTATATTATTAGAAATGTAAAAAGTTTATTTAAAATATAAAAGTTTGAATTCCTTCATTGTCTACTATTTTCTTCACTGAAAAATGATGTGCCGGTAATAGGTACATAACATGCCGAAAATTGGTGCCGAGTACAAATGTGCTCTTTTTTTAATATTCATACAATTTTTAAATGTATATAAACAACTATTAAAATATAACTTGTTTAAACTGCAAGAAGGCAAATTAACGAAACGGAATAATTAATATTCAATTCAATAGTTATATCGCATATGCCACAACGTTATTTAAAAAAACAACAGTCTTAATTAAACTGCCGACCAAGGCAGCTTTATACAGGTAGTGGCAGAATTACAATAAATACAACACCAACAAACATCAACATGTATTTTGTTGGTAGAATTTACGAATAGTTGTCAAAATTTTGGCAACTATTCGTAAATTCATGCTACATATAGTAAGCTATTTACGTCAAATGTATTGTTTACATTTTTGAAAGTGAAATTAGTGGTTTATTCCGAATTTAACATTCAAAAATAATTTTGAGAACATAAAAATAATTCATATAAAAATAATTTGTAATTGTGAAAAAAGTTACAAATATTTTTGACAAGCATAGCTTATCACAAGAGTGTTTTTGTTGTTTTAAATTTGTCTAAGTGTGAAATGACTTATGTACTCTTTTATTCAACACGCTCTATCTGTCCAAGCTGTCTTTTGTTTTCGTGCCGGAAGATTGCCAATATTTTGCTTCAAGCTACATAATTTTGAGACTTTGTTGCTTTTGCAACAAAAGAGAGCGCAGATGTTGACAAAATCACTTTAATTTCCACTAAAAAAATACATATGGTTTTTTTTTTTGGTGTTATGTTTATTGTAACTGTTGTATTTAGTGAAAATTATGGTTATGAGATTAATTAAAATTCTAAATTATTCGTTTTTTCTTAATTCAGCGGCATTATAAAAACAAAATATAGGGATTATCAACTATATTGACCTTTTCAATTATTATTATAAAACATAAACAAATCGCAACCTAATAATGTGAGCAAGAGCATGAGTGAGCTAGCGAGCTGCACAAGCCTTTTTTATAAATTTTTTTCGAAGACCAATTATGACAAATAGAAAATTTTTTGCCCATTGTTAAAGTACAGTTTTAGACAGCCTTATTGATCTTGGATGGCTTACAATTAATACAGGTATTCACGAAGCCAATTTTGGGAATTCCTAAAAATATTCGCAACTAAACGGTTTTTCATATTCGGTGCTAATTTTTGCCGAGGAACATGCATCCGAACTATATATGGTTATTCGCTTTAATGCGAAAATTGAAGTTGCCGTATTGCTTCTGAGGAAGCGGGGCTATTTCGACGTTTCTTGAAAACAACTTTGTGAATTCCTAAAAAATTCGGAACCGGTTTTTCATATTCGGTGCACGTTTTGGCCATGCAGCGTGTATGTGAAATATTAACGATTATTCGATTTAGTGCGAAAATTGAAGTTGTCATATTGTTTCTGGGGAAGTGGCGGATTTTAGCAATTCCTAAAGCCGATATTTGGAAATCCAAGACTTAGAACGCATTATACGGATAATTATCTGGTTATATGGATAATTAGTTTGATATCCAAGCGTGTTTTTTGTTTTTGTTTTTTAAACTATATTTATCTACTAATGCATTCACACTTCTGCAAGTTGTGGGCTCACTTGCAAGATATACAATAGTTTTAATTATTTTTGTTATGATATTATTTCAATACCAATATGATACTTTTCCGCTTGCTGGGGGAATGCGCAATGCGCATTATGAAACAATTTCGTAAAAATACGTAATTAAAATAAAACGGAAATACAAGTTTTAAATATTAACAACCCGGTTAACCTTGTTAAAAACCAAACCCAGTCGAAAAATAACCGTTCGATCACCCTAATAGCAACATTACAGTGGAATTAATTTATGTATATAACAAGGCGAAGCAAGTAAAAAAAAAATTACTGGCAACCAAAATCTTTTACAATTGAAATACCCAAGTTGTATGAAATGTGAAGTATGAATGTATTAGTAAAAAAATCACAGTGTATTGGGGTTTTTGTATATAAACCTGCATGTGTAAACACTGAGTTATTTAGGTATGCAAGTTAAGAGTTACCGTGAAGTGCTTGCCAACGTAGTGTTCAACGCTCCAATAAAGGAATGGCATTTTTTTGCAATACACTAATTAAAATAAGGAGGGCGGGCCAATAAGTTCGTGACTATTTGAATGAAATACAGGTTTTTATATATAAAGCTTTTTAATTTTTTCCTTTGAATTATATGCACTTAATCTAACGATTCTCCAATTTTATTATTCGTTTTGAAAAAAAGTGTTTTCTCGTGGTTATCAAAATCGGCATTTGGTTGTGAGATGATTTCATCGTTGGAGTCAAATCTCTTTGCCGAGCCAGTTCTTCAAGTTTGGGTATAAAAAATAGTTACTCGAGGCAAAATTTGGGAATACGGCGGATGAGGGAACAATTCGCAGCCATATTCGTGGATTTTTGCTATAGACATTGCACATTAGGAGTGAATTAAGAAACGATTTTTAAATTTAGATTCGCAAGAGTGCTTTATTTTATGCGGTTTGTTAAAAAATGGGGGTATACGAGTAAATGCCACCACATCTAGGTCAAAGACAGAGCCCCTGAATACAGATACCAGGTTGTAATATTTCTCTATTTAGCCGATTACAGGGTAAACCCTTTGCAATTGGTTATTTAGAAAACTATCTGCAAAATCAGGATATATAAAAGTTCCACAGGTTAGAAGGAAAATAGAAAGCAATATTGATTGCTCTTCTAATGAAAACATATCAATTTAATTACATAATATTTATCTAAAGCAATATCGCTCTTATAATGAAAACGTATCAATTTAATTACACAATATTTATCTAATATTATTCAATTTAAAAATAATTTTTATTTTTTGCCAAATTAAGTTTTTGTATGAGCACCACCTTATTGATTGAAGATAGAAGCTAGGTATGTTCCACAAAAATGCTGGGTTCTCAAAAGTATTGGAAGTCGGCCATACATTCGGCACCTCTAGTTAGGCAATCTTCTGCCGTTATGCCTTACCTTAGACCCCGATGCGAAGCTATTTACCTGCATCCTACCGTCCTAATTTTTTTCTCATCTTTTTTTTACTAACCACAAATAAAACAAGAGGTTCTAGGGTATTCAAATCTCGTTCCTAAGATATTCCATATAACGTTTTTTTTGACCAAGTCTTTTTCAATTTCTCATTGAATCGACCCAATAAGTTGGTATAATATTCGCCATTAATTTTTCCTTTTTGAAGGTAGTCAATATCGATTATACGAATTACATCTCGAAAAATGGCAGCCATGACTTTATTGGTTGCATTTGCCTTCTTTCGCGCTAATTTATTCCGAAAAATCCACTGTTTTGACTGCTAGTTGGTCTCCGATGTGTTGTGTTGGATCCACTGTTACGAAATGGCTCAAATACTCATCCATATTATGGTTAACACCAAAACTATTAACAGTGTTACAACTAATCTATAAAATGATGAAAGGGAATCCGATAATTAAATTAGTTTAAGTTTATTAACAGAATTAAGCCCAGTTTTTGACTGCGTATTTAAATATAAAATTAGTTAATTTTCTTTTATAGTCTATTTACATCAACGCGAAATCTGGTTATTCGAGATTTCAAGCCAAATCTATTAGATTTTGAGAAGATACCCCATACAAAATGAAATCTATTTTATGAGTAGGTTTCGATGAAATCTCCTATAATCTAATCAGCACCAAGCGATGTAACTGTGATTTTGTTAAAAAAGTACTTAAAAATACTACGCTACAACAAAAAATATACACTTTAATGTGGTGTATTCAGTATCTGATAAAATTGTGTTGTGATGCCATATTTGACGATTGCCATATTTGACGATTTATCGTCATTTTGACGTTTTTGGGTGCTGCAAATAGCACTTTGATGATTTAAGATCTGTTTTTGACGATTTTCGTTGATCACGTTTACTTTCATATGTTTCAAGCAATTTTGGTTTTACAACTACAATCATACTTTCTTTTTTGAAGTTAATTTATGTAGGAAATGAAAGTAATATATATGGCATAGAAAACACAGTAGTAAAATAAATGTGTACGTAAATTCTGTATATAACACTGAAACGTTACGTGATATTTAGTTGAGACTATACATATATTGTATATGTTAGAGATGTATTTAAAAGATCACATAGCACTACATGACATTTATAAGCTAAAGTGTGTGCTCATCTTTTAAGGAGACAATGTGCTGTTTATAGAACACAGACGAGTGACTCGCCAATAAAATTTGTATGGAAATCATTAAACAAATTTTAGACATTAAACAAATTTAGTTGTTCATAGAACACAGACGACCAAACCTTTAACTTTGTGTATTAAGAGTTTTCTTATTTCATCGTAGAAATCGAAAAATGAGAAATTTAAACCTATTAAACTTGGAAATTAGTTTTACAATTCAGATATGAAAATGTTAGGTTTTTGAAATGGGTGATTTTATAAGAACTATCGGATATTAAAAAAAAAAAAACATAAAATTCAGAAAAATGTATGAAATATTTATTTGGATCGATAGTTGGGTCGATATAATTTAATGTTTGAAGATTATTTCATGCAAATGTTGGCCGCGGCTGCGCCTCAAATGGTTCATCCGCTTAGTCCAATTTTGGCATACTCTTTCCAATATTTCGGCCGGTATCTCACGAATAATGTTGGCAATGTTGGCTTCCAGTGCGTCAATCGAAGCGGGCTTGTCGCTATAGACATTAGCCTTAACATAGCCCCACAAAAAATAGTCTAGAGGCGTTAAATCGCACGATCTGGGCGGCCAATTAACTGGTCCCAAGCGTGAAATAAACTGTTCACCGAACTCGCCTCTCAATTGGTCCATTGTTTCGCATGCTGTGTGGCATGTGGCACCGTCTTGTTGAAACCACATGTCATGCAAGTCAAGCTCTTCCATTTTGGGCAAAAAAAAAGTGTGTTATCATCGCACGGTAGCGCTCACCATTCACAGTAACGTTGTGATTCGCATCATCTTTGAAGAAATACGGCCCAATGATGCCGCCAGCCCATAATCCGCACCAAACGGTTGTTTTTTGTGGATGCACTGGTAGCTCTTGCAATACTTCTGGCTGCTCTTCACTCCAAATACGGCAGTTTTGCTTGTTCACGTATCCATTCAACCAGAAATGAGCCTCGTCGCCGAACACAATTCTTCGATAAAAAAGTGGATCTTCATCTAACTTTTCAAGAGCCCATTTACAAAAAAATTTGGCGTTGTGGTAGGTCGTTTGGCTTCAATTCTTGCACCAGCTGTATCTTATAAGGCTTCACAGCCAAATCCTTCCGCAAAATTTTCCACGTAGTGGAGTAACAGAGGCCCAATTGCTGCGAACGGCGCCGAATCGATAATTCACGGTCATCACCAACACTGGCCGATACGGCTGCGATATTTTCTTCAGTTCGCACTCTACGTAAGCGTGTTGGTGGTTTAATGTCGAACAATGTAAATTTGGTGCGAATTTTTTTTACAATAGCCCGAATAGAAGCCTAAGTAGGTCGATTAAACTGACCATAAAATGGAAGAAGTGCGCGATGAACTTTCTTAACAGAGCACGCATTTTGGTAATAAAATTCAATAATTTGCAAGCGTTGTTCGTTTGTAAGACGATTCATGATTAAATTATAGACCAAACTGAAGATGTTTGACAGTGACACAAGATACAAAACGTGCGCGAGCTGTCAAAACTAGTGTTATAATAGGAAAAAAATTACTCGTTACAATAGATAATAGTACCTTTCGTTAAATGAAATTTTATTTAAAAAAATGTCTTATGAACAAAAATAAATAAATTTATACATAAGAATTTATCTTCATGTTTCTACGAGTATTTATTGATTTATATTTATTTATATTTGTTATAACTTTAAATGCTATAGTTTTTTTAAAAAGAGACAATTAATTGTTTTGATTAATTGTACGTCATTAAAATATATTTTTTATTTAAAAACGGTTAATTTTACTAGCTGACTATTTTTGACGATTTGCGATAATCTTATTTACGATTTTGACGATTTTTTCCATCAAATTTGACGATTTTAAACCAAATTTATCTGGCATCTATTGTTGTTATGCATGCGGGATAATTTATTTTTGTAAAAATTAAATCTTGCTAGATGTCAAAAAACGGTGGTGTAAACGATGTAGATTACGTTGTAGATTTTAATTCAAATCTACTAGATTTTGAGTCGATGCAAATGCGGTATTAAATTTAAGTTGCACTTAAATGCAAGTTAACTTTATCAGTCTTAAATAATTCTTCTCATATAAATGCGATTAAAGTGTGGCAGCTTTACTTAAATTCCAAATATTATGGAAAGTGTTTCATAGAACAGCTGTTTGTTAGTGGAAGAATAGAAAAATTCTTAAAGAAAAATATTAAATTTATTAACGGCATAGAAAAACTTAATAATTTTATTTCATGCGATGTTATTTTTAATTAATTATCATATTGTGCTGTTGTTTAGTGCAAAATTAGCAACTAATTTTCAAATATCTTCTACAGGCAATAGCTCATATGTTTGTTTTGTTTTCCTTTTTTGCACTACTACAAATGCAAGCACACAATAACCATATGGCATATTAGCCAAAATTAAGTGAAACTTAAATGAAAATGTTTGAGCATTTAAGTTTAGTTCAAATTTGTAGTGAAAAATTAATTTTGGTATTTAAATGGAGTGTAAAGCTAAATAACATTTAAATACGAACTCAAAAACTGGGCCTTAGAGTAATACTTAGAACGAAATTCGTCATGAACCGGACATTGAACAGTCATTCAAAATCAACAGGGAGCTTAATAACCTTAAAACAGGTTATCTATCGTAAGCTCTGTAATCAATCAAAAATACAACATAAATAAAAATTGTGAAAATACAATTTAAATGGCAACAACAAGTATTCATATGCTTTCTTCTCATGATAATAGAACAGAAGAGGAGGAGTTTATTGGGTTTCAAGCGACAATTCAAATAACATGCAAATTTTTAGATTTTTTCATTATTATTATAAGCAACTTCTGAATAATTACATACTCGTACTTGTTTTTTGTTTTTTTATGTATTGTATTGTTGTATTTGTTATTTAATCATCACAAATGAACGATTTTTTTTAGCAAGATGTTTGTTCCACGGTTATGTGGTTTTGATAAAGTTTCAGCAGTGTTATTTGAAGTTAAAAGATTGTTATACATTCCCCTTTATATGAATAATACGCCCCCCCCCCCCCCGCTGCATACGACCTATTTCGTGTTTTGTACAACTGCAGTTCTCTTTGATATTTGCAAACAATTATCGGTGTTTTGTTTTAAACGCGGCGATTTTGAATGCTTCAAAAAACTCGATTTTCGGCTAAAAATTGCAGAAAAACCCGTGGCCTACTTTATATTCGATTTACGTGTCAACGATATCTGGAATCCACACTTCAACTTTTGCAGACGACACAGCGTTTTTCAGCGTTCATGAAAACCATCAATTAGCTTCACAAAATTTACAGGAATATATTTCAATATTAGAGAAATGGCTAAAACTTTGAAAAATCAAAGTTAATGGCCAAAAATGTGTAAACAAACATGTGCGCCTATACAAATTAACAACTCACCTATTCCGCAGCACAGTGATGTCAAGTACCTTGGTATACACCTCGACCGTAGGCTAACATGTAAATCCCACATTGAAGCAAAAGTCGCTCAGTTCAAACTAAAAGCAGCGCTACTAAATTGGCTTATGGGCAAAAATTCTAGCTTAAAGTTGGTTGAAGTAATCTTTTGTTATATAACGCAATCCTAAAGCCTATATGGTGCTATGGAATTCAATTATGGGGCACCGTCTCAATGTCAAACATTGAAAAAATTCAAAGGCGATAAAACAAAATTTTTCGAACGATTACTGTAACACCATGATACGTAAAAAATTCACGAATTCCTAAGGATCTGAGTGTTCCGCTGGTAAAAGACGAGTTTTCTAAGTACGCTACAAGGTATGTCACTAAACTGGAAGTTCATCCAAATCCTCTTGCGCGCAATATACATAATTTTGGCGGGCACACTCAGGTTAGAAGAACTGATACCTTTGCCACCATCAGAGCGTTCAATAGGTGATTTTACTAATTCAGTGCCCGCATAATAAACCTTTTTGTATGTTTAGTATTAAGATCTTAATACTTATTGCTAGTTTATTTTGAAGATTCAATAAATAATTAAATGCTTTAAAACCCGGTTTAACGAGGTCTTAATACAACTACTGTTCGTCTTATGGTGGAAAATCGACTTTCAGGCACCAGCCCAAACATGAGTGTCGTATTCCATTTTCGGCATCTTGGCATCGATCTCGGATAAGCTGGGCCTATAACTGAACGAGTACGAATGGCAAACGCTGCTGTGGTAGTTTGATATAGACAGTGATTAAGAAATATATAGGAAATAGTGTAGGAGAAAAAACATAGCCCTGTGATACCCCTGAATTTGTCTTGAACCCGTTTGCTGAATCCCCATCTATAATAACTGGTAAAGTGTGGCCTTTGAGAAAGGTCGATATAAACCGAGAAAAATCCTCACCAAAAGTAGTAAGTTTTGATACCAATGCATCAGCAACACTCTGTCAAACGCCTTGGAAGTAACTAGATCCACTTTACTTTTACCGAAATGGTGGATCGAGTTACATCCGAGAGATGTACCAAAAGATTGCCCGTAAAGCGGCAAGCCAGAACCAGGTCACCCTAATCTGGATGCCAGGACAAGAGGGGCATTACGGCAAAACACCAAAAAAGGAGCTGAGGGGACTTTTATTGGACCCACTCCAACTTTTGGCTTCAATAAGGGTCTCCTGAATGAGGAGATAAATAAATGGACGGACTTCATCGTTGAGCAACATTGGAGCGTGACAGCTGGTCTTGAGCACTCAAAGAAATTTCTAAGCTTTGATAAAAAGAGGGCCGAACGTGCTCTAAAACTTTCCAGGAAAAGTCTCAGAACATTGACAGGTGCACTTACAGGAGGGTTACTCTCTATTGCGTTGCGAAAGCAAGTTCGATGCGACAGATAGATGCGATAAGAGTATAATTTGGTATTCTGTGCTGTTTGCGCAAACACTGGTATCACAAAATAAACAATAGCTAAGAATGATCAAATAAAATGTGCGAAAGAAAAAATTAAATGCGAAAAGAAAATACGAAAACGCAATACAGGGTACCAATTCTTCGATTTTTCTTTCGCATCACAATAGAGAGTAACCCCCCAGGTCATTATAACTGCTACAAGCACCTGCACAGGATGGGCATTTTCAACACAGACATTTGCAGATTCTGCGGTGATGAAGGGGAGTCAATGAAGCACTTAATCACCCACTGTGGAGCTCTGGGACACAGAAGATATAGGCTACTACAAGCTTATATGTAAAGTGAATGTGACTTAATATCACTCCCAATGAAGGAGCTTCTCCATTTTCTTGACATACTCAACCCATGGGTTGATCTATAAGGGGACGCACAATAGATCAACATTGGTCGCAGAGCAAATGTTCGATGAGGGCCATATCCCATCCAATAATAATAATAATAATAATAATAATAATAATAATAATAATAATAATAATAATAATAATAATAATAATAATAATAATAATAATAATAATAATAATAATAATAATAATAATAATAATAATAATAATAATAATAATAATAATAATAATAATAATAATAATAATAATAATAATAATAATAATAATAATAATAATAATAATAATAATAATAATAATAAGAATAATAATAATAATAATAATAATAATAATAATAATAATAATAATAATAATAATAATAATAATAATAATAAAGCGGCCTTTACGAAATCCATACTGATGGTCACAAAGTAATTTGTGCAACTCTAGATACCATATACAAGATGGTAGTTAATTACACTTTCCATTACTTTAGAAACAGCAGAGCAGATTGCAATTTAGAGTTAGCATTTGGAGTTACATTTGCAACATTCTAACACAATGTGAACTCGCCAACATGTACTAAAAAGGCGAGCTAATGCGCACGCAATCGTAGATGAACAGTGCTGGAATGCCATCTGGACCAGGAGTCTTATTTATGTGGAGATCATTTTAATGCTGGAACTGGAAATAAAACCTTTTGGCATAACCACAGATTCTCTTTCGAGTTCGGGAAATGGTTGATTGCTTTCCGGCATTTAACATGAGGCCGATCACCATCTGTAAGGTGGAAAAAAGCGTCACTTTACGATTATATCTATTGAAAGGAGTCATTTGCGAAAAGGCTACAATGTTTGTAGTGGTCGTACGTACGTCGTAGTGTTGAAGTGTGTATTCGTCATTAAGTCTGGACTGTGATAGCTCACCAAAATTGTAAACTATGTTTTTGCCGAAACACAAACACTGCGAAAGTTTTTTGCTTGCAGTAACACCCAGGGTCTGTGGCAGGAATCGAACCTGAGACCTCGAGACTATTGATTGAGTACTCTACCAAATCAGCCATCGAGTCATCCTTGTCTACTTAGCACTCACTCTCCGTTATTACTGCCAGCAGATTCGCTATGTCTATCTTGATTTGGGCTGTAAGTTGCATAGTGCGTTTCTCGTCAAAAGGGAGTCAAATGAGCCAGTTTTAAAAAACGCCGACGTTTCCGCATTAGACACTACTAAATTAGACCCCGTTTACCAAAGCTCATCTGCCCGTTTATTACCGTAGTAGTCCAAATGTGCAGATTTTGAAACCAAAGTGATATGAGATAAACGGCCCAATCTGGACAACTCGTGCTAATACTGTTTGACAAACACTGTACTCATTAGACAAGCACACAGAAATCACAGATTCAACACCGTTTTCGTTTTGAAGCTATCCCTGTATATTCTTGTGAAATATTTATTTTTGAATAACTAAATAATAAATACTAAATTATTCTAGCGAAACTGTAAGCAAATAGGTACAGGCGGTATTGCACAAATTTTGAGCTTTAACCCTTAATAGCCTATTGGTTCCTGGAGGCACCAACCAATAAAGTTTAAAACGATTATTTTAAAATCTGGTAGCTAAACCATATAAACTATTGTCTGATGCACATGTTACTGTTTACGTTGATCAGAGCTAAAAAAAACATTAAACAAATACAAAATTATTGTAGTTGTGCCTATCAAAACCAAAATTGTGTATATTTTCTGTCATAGAAAAAATTTTGTAAAATACATTAAAATCATTGAAAAGTAAAATATTTAAACTAGCAGTATAGTGTGTACAAACATACATATGTAAGTATTTAAATGACAATATTGGATGTTTTTCTAGTAACTTTGTGTATATTAATGTATGGTTGGTTAAAACTATTTGTTTATGAAATTATATAATTTTTGTTCAAATGGTTCCTTAGACTTTTTGATACGGCTCGAAGATTACGATGTTTCAGAACAGCTGAAGAGCTTTACAAGTCCCAGCACCAAAGCTCATTCGCTAATTGTCCAGCAGCACCACATATCCGCCCTGAATTTGCATTTGCGAATCCAGTGGTCAAAATCGGGACACCTGAAGCACTCAGGTATCACATGCAACACCCGATTCGTAAATCTAACCCACTTTATGTAAGCGCCAGTAGATCGCAAGTGGTCCGCAACCGGATTGGTTACCCCCAGGGTGACGTTATTAAATGCCCTCTTACCAACCTTCTATGGTAGGGTAGCCAATGACATACTCCTCTTGAAAATGTCTGCTGTCATCATGTCTCCGAGGTTCATAGAGAAAATTTCCTGCGTAAATTTCGCCATAAACCCTCTTGACCATCATTTTCGATCCCAGTTTCTCAGACAACGTAACCTCCATACCAACATCAACGAACTTATTTTTATCTTCCATTCCGCTTCTGAGGGAGTACGGATTATGACACCATCCTGGCTTGCCCACACTTCGTGGACACGTTCACATAACGTGGGTCTTACCTCCTCTACTACCCATATTTTTAACCACAACCAATCAGGTTTCCACTTACATCAGCCTCTCTCATACGCCCTCTCATTCGAACTTTTTTCACTATTAGTTTCATAAATACCACCTAATATCTTGCAGCCTATTTCAAGACGTTCTGCGCCACCCTCCTATTCACCTCATCAACCAAAACCATACCCATCTAAGCACGTGCCTTTCATATCCTCGAGAGCCCAACCTCCAACGTTTTCCTTCCCCTAGACCTCGTCTTCTTGTTAGAAGTTTCCGCCACACTATCTGAATGTACGTCATTCTAGACGTTCTAGTGGTACTTTCAGGTACTAACTATACTTTAGCGCAGATATCCTAGTGGGTCCGCTAGGAACCAACCGTGTATTTTTTTTTAGCTCTGTGAGGTAAACATAACAAACAAAAAAACTGTAGATCAAATCTTGTTAAAAATTATTAATTTTATTTATATTCAGTTCAAAAAAATATCTGGATATTAAGGGTTAAAAAAAGTAAACAAAAAGAGGAAAAAATTCAAAAGTACGAAAATTGGTTGCTTATTCGACGATAATCTTCTTCTTCTGCTGTGAAGTTCAACTCGTCCGGTTCGCAGCCGACTGAGAGCTACCGCCGTCATTATTTGACAGCCAGCCGTCGGCCAAAGCAAGCGGCTCGCATCAGCTGGCAGCCGATTTATTTCATTTAGACTAATTATTCAATTGATCTCAAAAATTTTCATTAACTGATCTTTTATATTTTTGCTTGTTAACAATGAAATTATAAACATTATTACATTTGAAGTATATACTAAAGCTTATTGTGTAAACTTACTTCTAAATTAGGAACTGTGTAAAAGGTAAGATTAATTTGTATTCATACGCGAGTTGGAATTCTAAAAATTTCAGTTATTCAAACCATATTATAACAAGTGAAGCCAAGCAACCAGATTTACCATGATTAGAGAAACGTCAAAATTATTTTCAAAAATAAAATCCGTTTATTTTGTACGAAGTTTAGTTCTGCTGATGTTTTTTTTTTAAGCATTTTTTTATTTATTGAATCTTCAAAATGAACTAACAATAAGTATTTAAATCTTAATACTAAATTTAAAATTAAAAAATGTGATTCTTAAGTCCGGCCAATGCTAGACAAAAAGTTTTATTACGCGGGAGCTATTTCGGTAAAATCACCTATTGAGCAATCTGATGGTTCTGCTGATGTTAAAATAGTTTTCGTTTTAAAGTGTGAGTCCGGTAATGTGTGATAAAAAAATGTGTGTGAAAAAATCACAAAGGGAACGACCTACAGGACCCAAGTGAGCTGGAGTTTCCGGGTACTTGCTGGAAAACCTAACCTAACCTAATGTGTGATAAAAAGTGATATAAAAAAATATGCAATAAAACTTTAAATTTTTAAGCAAATGACGCAAATGTGTATAAAGAATAATTTTGTGCAAGAAAATAAAAATGTTGTAATAAAATATTCGTTAAATTCTAGTGAACTAAATACGAACAATATTAAGAATTTTTGACCAGTTTCGGCAGAACTTGCTTTTTAACATAAAGGCTTTTGAAACAAAAAAAATTAAAGAATTCAGAATTTTTGAAATTTTTTGGTTTTCTCCACATCTAAGAACGGAGAGTTCTAGAAAATTAAAGATTTTGCAAATTGTGCTTCGAAACCGAGCAGTTTGTCTTAAATCCTAAGTAATCCTTTACTTTTTAATAGGCATATGTATGTACATACATATGTTAACAAAAGGTACCATAAAGGTATTAAAATGAAATATTTTTGAAAAAATAATTTTTTTTAAAATCAAGCAAGTGACGTTGTGAATAAAATACAATTAAAAAAAATTTTAATTTAAAAAAAAAATCTTTTTTAGAAGTGTACTTTTAAAGACAAGTACCTGGGGCTCCGAGCGTTACTCGGAGCTTTCAAATTGTATACATACTGAAGTATATTTACTTTAGTAAATCTTAATTCACAAGATTTTTCCATTTTTACGCTGTTTGCAAAAGCCACGTTAAAATTGTGCTTTGACTACCTATTTTTATTTTTTCTTAAATATTTTGTGGAGTGAGGGCAATATAAAAAATTCGCTTATAATTATATTATTCCGTTTCTCACCAAAAAAAATCAACCTCTGTGTTCTCATTAAAAATTCTTAGTTTGATATCCATATAAAAATTTCACCATATATGTATGTGAAAACCGCGCAAAAAAATAAATTTTAGAAACGCGACTAACGAATATAGATTTTTGTTTCCAAAAACTTCCACATATAGTCACTTTTTGAAACCGTTTTGGAAAACATTTCATATGACATAACGGCGATTGTTAGTAAAATCCGTAAAAAATTGTGATGAAATCTTGATCGCTAAAATAATCAAACTCAGTTTAGTCGTTTTCGAGACCTACTCACTTTTTCGATCTTAAAACTTAAAAATCATTAGATCGTTTTTTTTTTACCTTTAAACACAATAGTTACTAATTTCCGTTCAAACCGTTAAAGCCGTTTTCAAGAACCAATAAAAGTATTACATATGTGTAAAACTGGGACAAAATGGGTTTTCCCTGTACCGGGAACTATCTAGATTACTTTTTTGACCTTAAAAACCCTTACATACTGATTTTCACTAAAATCGTTAGAGCCGTTTTCGAGAACCATTAAAAGTATTACCAATTTTTAAAAACCGGGACGAAATGGGTTTTTTCTGGACCGGGGATAATCTAAATCGTTTTCGAGAACCAATAAAGTTTTACAAATGGGCAAAAACCGGGACAAAATGGGTCTTCCCGGGGCCGGGGATACTATAGATCGATTTTTCATCCTTAAAACCCCCTAGATACTAATTTTTATTAAAATCATTGAAGCCGTTTTCGAGAACCAATGAAAGTGTTACAAGTGGTTAAAAACCTAAAATGGGTCAAAACCGGGAGCAAATGGATTTTCCCGCACCCGAGACGAACGTAAATCGATTTCTCGTCCCCAAAAAGCCCAGGATACCGATTTTTATCAAAATCGTTAGAGCCGTTTTCGAGAACCCAATTGCAAATATATATTTATATATAAATACATATATAAACATGAATTGCTCGTTTAATAAGATAAGATACTTGCATGTTTTACTCTGATGAAAACATAACCGTTATTTTCAAATTCCGTGAGTTACGTATGTTAGATTTTCGCATTTTTTCTGTTATGTTGGTACTCATGTATGTTATATATGTTGGCAATATCAGCCTGTTTGGGTTGTCAGTTTGTTTTTAACAGATAAAAAGGTTAGTTGTGTTTTGGTGTGCTCTTCGCTTTTTGACTAAATTTTGAGCAACAACAACATGGCATGGACATCGCTCAGGAGCTGATGAACATCGTGAATGACGATCCAGATTTCCTCAAAAAGATCATAACTGGCGATGAATTATGGGTGTATGGCTTTGCCATTGAAATCAAACCCCAATCATCCCAATGAAAGCGTCCAGAAGACGCACGAGACCGAAAAAATCACGTCAAGTTCGGTCAAATGTGAAGATTTTGTGCACTGTTTTCTTCGACTGCAATGGCGTGTTGCATCACGAATTCTTGGCACTAGGTCGTACGGTAAGGAATACTATCTTGAAGTTATGCATCGTTTGCATGAAGCAATTCGTCAGAAACACACAAAATTGTGGAAAAAACAATCATGGATTTTGGACCATGATAACGCAACAGCTCATACATCGATGCTTGTGCATGAGCTTTTGGCCACAAACAAAACCGTTATAAAACTTTAACCACCGTACCGTGTTCACCGAATCTGTCCCCCGCTGACTTTTTCCTCTTCTCAACACTGAAGACACCGATGAAAGAAAAGCGCTTCGCTACGATTGAAGAGATAAAAGAAAAATCGAAACAGGAACTGTTGGCGATACCGAAAAGCACGTTTCATAAGTGTTTCGAGGATTGGCAAAAGCGCTGACACAATTGTACTATATTTGAGGGGGATTAACAAGAGTAACAAGATAGTCATTGATGAATAAATAAATACTTTTTGAAAAAATTTAAAATATTGGTTATTTTTTTAACAGACCTCGTATGTATGTCTAAGTATTTAAAAAAGCTGTGGCTAAGTAGTAACAAGGGCCGATGACGACAAATTTAACCATAGGGTCAAATTTTTCGCTAAAAATTTATCCCACACAATTATAAAAGGAACGTTCAGAAATTTGAATAAAGTATTTAAAAAAAAATACATTTAGGATATTGATTTATCGGTCCATAAAAAAGATTATGACTTATAGTTTTACATACATACATACATAAGTATATAATATATAGTATATAATGTGTACTATATATATACTCGTATTCCATATAAAATTAAAAATCCATTTGCAAGTTGAACTGTTTCTTTCTCGAGATATTAATTAATTTACGCTGTTTGAAAATTTAACTTCAGTACTTATGCAATTTCTTTTAAGCTAATAATAGAGGCACAGTCATAAGTGTTTATTTAGCAATTAATTATACATATAATAAAATTATGGCAGGTATGTATACTTATATACATACATACTGATTTCCTAAGATTTTAATTAATTTACGTTGTTTGAAAATTAATAATGTCGTTATTTTATTTTAATACATTTATTATAATAACAAACTGAGTTCACATATTATTCAAAGTATTGTGCAACGTTAGCTAATACTTTTTCGCACCTTTCTGGTAGCAAATAAATTTCACGCCAAAAGAACTACTCCGGGTTTGAAGCAAATAATGAATGAAGTGAAGCGTATTTCAGTAAAACCGTTTTGCGTCGACCGAAGCAAATTGTGTTGTAAAATGCGGTTACTTTTAACTACTCGATACTTTACAAACCGAGTACTCAATACTATTCAATACTATCAACGGATTTATTTACTTAAAACACATCTATTTATAATCGTGCATTAATGCGTTGTTTTAAATTTTGTTTAATTATTTTATTAAATTCATTAAACCTTTTTTATCTTGGAACAGATTTTAGGGAAATATGTGTTTTTCGGGAACAAGACTCCTAATCTCGTCAGGTCAAAATCCATTGTAGTAACAATGTAAACAGAGAAAGTCTACTGAGTCAATAGAGTTGGATACCTGCTCACGGTCGAGTAACCCCAAAATAGATTTTGAGGCAGCAGCTCAAACGTTGTTACTTTGTATTCCGTTTTCGGTCAGATATAGATGGAGTAAATAGTAAGGAGATCGGATGGAGTGAAGTACTTCTTACACCCTTACATAAAATCAAGACACTTGAGTGCATCCATCAAATTTTTCGGTTTCAAAAACTTAATTCATAAAAATTAATTAATTCATAAACAAAGCCAAAATTTTTACACTATAAAATTTATTTTTAAGCTATCTTTATTTTAAAACATTTTGTACTTTTTTCACAGTTATGATCATTAGTGATATTTTCTAAATTTTTAATAAAATATTTTTAAATCTTATGCATAGAGTTATAAATACCTGAAGTATTTTAAAGATGCATTATAAATACATATGGAAAATACATATTGCAGTATTTAGGTAAATTTTTGGTTCAGTGTATCTATATGATATTAATTCAAAACCAAAGGTGTAAAGAAATGTAGAGACGTGTATAAATGAAAAATCTTGTTTTTTGTGTTTTGACAGGTATTATTAAAGTATTTTTCTTTTTAAATTGTCAATAATTTATGTAGATTGTTGGGATATAAAGTTGAATGTTTGAGAATATCGTTCAAAAATTTCCAAAGTCTACTGATGATTAGGGTTGTTCCTATGAAATGTCGACATATAGATAGCTGGGAAACATAGAAAACAAGCTATTTGTAAAATTATAATTCAAAATATATTATAAAATAATTTATACGTATGTATTTATATTTACACATGTACTTAAATATGTATGGTCTTCCTTACTAATATTATAAATGTGAAAGTAACTATGTCCGTCTGTCTATTACCTTTTCACACCTAAACCGCTGAACCGATTTTGATGAAATTCGGTATGCGGATACCTTGAAGTCCGAGAATCGTCATAGGATAGTGATAGAAATTTGAACCACAAAGTGGTCAAAAGGTTGCCCCCTGACGTCCAAAACGAATTCTTTTGTAATATCTCCGCAATTCATGAACCGATCTTTTCTTTTGAGAGGGTTTTTAAAGAATCTGCCAACAAAAAATTTTTTGACATCGGACAGAAAAATTGTCCGCCCGAAAAATAACCATTTATGAACCAAATTTCAATAATTTTTTTTCTTTCAAAAGGTAGCGTGAACGGCCTAACAATAAAAAATATAACAATGAAAAATTAATTTTTGGAGTACGAAGTATAACCATATTTTTGGGTTCTCACGCCTAAACCGGTAACTTTATTTGAAGGAAATTCGGTTAGAAGATATTTTAAAGACCGAAAATCAACTTAGGATAGTTTTTATTCTGAAACTTCAGCTACAGAAGCGAGAAAATGGGTGCAAAATGACCGTTTAAAAAGCAATTTAAAAAAACTCGAAATTTACGAACTGATTTGTTTGGATAGAGTTTGACAATGGGCTAAAAATTTATACAAATTTGGACACTAAATAATCTAAATAAAATTTTTTATTTACTCCGGTATTTATGAACCGATTTTTAATATAATTTCTTCCTTTAAAAGAGATTATAAACGCATTGGAAACAAGTTTTTGGTCATCGAGCAGACAAAATGTCCGTCGCAATTCTTAAGAGTTAACAGGGTTAGCTTCCTATAAACTGAGACTGAAACTTTGCGTACCAGTTCTATCAACGCGAACTCTTATCGCTCTAAGACTCTGTAGCGCAACACGGTTGCAAATTATACTTTTGGGACGGAATATTATGGGAAAAATTATAGGAGAATAGAGATATAGTTTAATCCGATTTGCAATTCTAGTAAAAAAACATATTATACAAATCCTATACTTTTTGGAAAAGAATTGCTATATAAAAAAAAACATTGCATAGCCAGATTTATTAAATTTTAGTTGTGAAATAACATAAACCTTAGTGACACAAAAAGCATACATACATACATACGAAGTCATGAAAAATACCCCTGTTTTCCGCAGACAAAGTCGCGGGTAAATGCTAGTTAATAATAAAACAAATATTCGAATCTTCTATATAAAAGAAAAATATGTAAAAGAAAATTGTATTCTTCAACGCATTCAAGCATTACACATTCTAATATATCTTTTCCTTGAGATGATGACTTAATTATTTGTTTAATGTCAACTGTTTTGTTTATACATATTCGCAGATGGCTAAAATGTATGTTCGGGCTTCTCGCGTGCATTTTCATTTAATTTTAACTCAGAATCCGTACTTAAACCTTAAGTAAGAAGTTCATTGGATTTTTTCTAAGACATTAAACAATTTTCAAATTTGATTTGTTTGAGATGTTGATTCATTAGTTTCAGTGCTTCAACATCTATACATCCATCTATAAATACATATGTATGTAGTACGTATATATAAGACATAAATAGTCAATAATAAATATAATATACCATAAAACAGGAAACTATAATAAATTCCGCACACCGACTGCCAATGAATTCTAAGAGATTCGTCAACACTCAACACAATCTTCCAAGAAATAATTATTTTTTAGTTACCAAGAAGAGGTCGTTTGTTTTCTGACAAATTTAAGTAAATTTATTTAATAATCCACGAAACACTAAAAGCGACCAAAAGTGGGCTACATCTTCATGCGAGAAGTTGTAAGCAAATTCATTTTTACAGTATAATATAGAATAAATGCTATTCACAGTGGACCTCTAGTATTTAACTGAAGAAGTGAAACTTGACAGTAATTTGAACCAACTTTTATCAGCAGGGTTGTCAACTATTTACAACTAAAACGCGAAGTGAACTTACCCAAAAAGCGTAAAGTAACATAAAGAAACAGTCAAAATTTGAAGACTTAAGTAAAATAACCAAAACAAAAATGTTAAAATATACATTCATTTCAGGGGTTCAATTCGTCGCGTGGTTGTCGGCGGCGGCTGGACAAGAAGAAGATCGGCGGCGGCTAAAAGCCGGCTGTAGCCGACATATGTGCTTTTTTCACATACATGTAGTAAAATTTTAATTTATTAAGATATCACATATCCAAATATTGTTTAAACAAGTACGTTTTTACACAAATATCATCTTCATTATTTTTGATTTGTTATTTCATCTAAATCCATAAAAATGTTAAACTAATTATATAACAAATTTTGTTGTACAAATTTACAAAATATCGCTAGTTTACTTAACCAACGTCATTGTTCAAAATATACACATACTTTTTTTGAGCCAACAATGCAGAATTGTTGACAATACTATCCTCTGTACTTTTCGACAAACTCATTCAAATAACTTTTGAATTGCCTCGTTTAGGAGCTATTTTCTAAACAAACATATTTTCTAAGATGAATATGGAAACTAAAACTAAATGTATTCTTTTTTCGAAACTATGGTTTTTGAGTTATAGGTTTTTTTTAGTAAATGAGCGATATGTTAGTATGTTCTAACTGACCATCTACATTAGACATGAAAAG
This sequence comes from Thecocarcelia acutangulata, assembly GCA_914767995.1. Lineage (NCBI taxonomy): Eukaryota > Metazoa > Arthropoda > Insecta > Diptera > Tachinidae > Thecocarcelia > Thecocarcelia acutangulata. The sequence goes on along the minus strand of OU612094.1, from coordinate 57,992,871 downwards.
CTGTTAAGACATACTGTTAAAACATACCTTTGAAAGTCCAATTGTTACATTGTCTTGAGTTTTCATTATTTTAACTCCTTTAACAAAAGCACATTATCACTTTTTACGACCTTTTTTAAAGATTGTAAAAAAAACTATGTTTATTGTTGTTATATTGAACTTTTAATATTGAGTACCTGGGGCACCGAGCGTTACTCGGAGCATTCAATTGTATACATATTGAAATATATTTACTTTAGTAAAACTTAGTTCACAAAATTTTTCCATTTTTACGCTGTTTACCTTTTTTATTTTTTCTTAAGTATTTTGTGGAGTGAGGGCAAAATAGCAATTCCCTTATTTATTATTCCGTTTTTCACCAAAACAAAATCAACCCCTGTGTTCTCATTAAAAATTCATAGTTTGATATCCATATCAAAATTTCACCACATGTGTATGTGACAACCGCACAAAAAAATAAATAAACTTTCAGATACTGACTCTTTGAAATCGTTTTCGAAAACATTTCATATGCCATAACGTCGAATGTTAGTAAAACCCGTAAAAAAAATTCTGATGAAATCTTGATCGCTAAAATAATACAGCTCAGTTTAGTCGTTTGCTAGACCTACTCACTTTTTCGATCTTAAAACTCCTAGATGCCGACTTTTATCAAAATCATTAGATTTACCTTAGATTAACTTTTAAAACATTAAAAATTTTTGCATCAACTGCTCTTCAAATATAATTTAACAGGCTTTTATTAAACCGTACCTTTATGTTCTGAAAAACAGATGCCATATTTAAGTACGTGTTAATTCCATGCAAACTCAAGTAAACTGACAGTTTTCATACATTCTTTAATTCTACACACGAACACTTAAACTATCTAAATCAGGGGTGCCTAAAAGTTCTTTTTGGAAGAGCAAACCCCAATACATTTAAGGGACTTCTTTTAACATGTTTTGTTGTAAAAAGCAAAAGTCGTCAGCAAAGCATGCGAAAGTTCTGTTGCTTTACACTTGTGTGTGTATACACATATGTGTATATTAAAGGGTATAGCGTATAGCTAAGTGCTTTTACAAAAACAAGTGAACACCAAGCGCATAGGGTCTAAAAAACCTAAGTGTCCGGATTACTGGATAATCCGCATTAGCGACAGTCCGGATGGAGGGGGTTGTACTGTCTGTAAATATATGTATACATACGTACGACTACATATATAAGTATATCACTCTAAATTACGTATTATTTCCTATTTTTTTCTGTCGAACTGCGACAGTCAAATAACTTTTGTCGTAGGTACCAGCTAGTTGAGAATACAACTTACTTAGTACATACTTGTTGATTTTTTGCCTTAAATTAAGCGAAAAAGGCTTAAAAGAATATAATATTCCTGGTTTGCCTAGCTAAGTGCTTTTACAAAAACCAATGAGCACCAAGCGCATAGAGCTTGGGTCCTCTGATCTAAACTGTGTAAAAAACATAAATGTCCGGATTACTGGATAGTCCGCATTAGCGACAATCCCGATTGAGGCGGTTGTACTGTATGTACATATATGTATAAATATATATGTATACATACGTACGACTACATATATAAACATATCACTCTAAATTACGTTTTATTTGCTACCTTTTTCTGTCGAACTGCGACAGTCAAATAACTTTTGTCGTAAGTACTAACTAGTTGAGAATACAACTTACTTAGTACTTACTTGTCGATTTTTTGCATTAAGTTAAGCGAAGAAGGCTTAAAAGGATATAATAATCCTGATTTGCCTACTCATTTGTATTTGTACACTCACATGTAAGTATGTATATACACTCACACACATACATACATACACACATTTACAAACATACACACACACATGCATACATACATACACACATACAAAAAAACATACATAAATACATACGTGGTGGCGTGGGTGCGAGCGTTCAAGGTAAAGCGCTGGCTTCCCATCGGGTGTAGCCAGTTAGCGATCCTTGTCCCTGCTCAAACCAAGTTGTCACACGGCCTTCTCGTGGCGCTACTGAATAGTTCTCAACAAAAGTTGAGAATGAACTAACTGTGTGACAGCGATAATGGATTGGATGACGACCTGACGCAGACGATTATGGGCTGGGAGCTGACGTATTCCGTGACCTGATTAAGCACGAGTGACATCGTGCTGAAATGGCTCACGGGCTAATGCGGAAGCTACCTCCGTCCCGGTAAAACCCTGGCAGGGGCTTAAAGTATGATCAAAGTTTGTAGCCAATAGTTTTTGGCTGTGCAGGGTTAGTTGAGATGACTCCTAATCAGCTCCCGACCTGGCTCTGTACACAAGTCTCATAAGGCCTTGTGTCAACCCTCGCGAGGAACTCACTGCTTGCATAGCCACCCTCGGGGTCACTACAAGGGTAACTGCACATTCACTCAACAAAAAGTGAACTAAATTTTAATAAAATTAACTTAACCCGGAAAATGCGGGAATGTTTTGGACAAAGAAAAAACTTTTTATTGAGTGTGCGGCAAACGGAGACTACAGCTTTAAGCGGGGACCCAACTGAAAAAATGAATAAAAGTAATAATAATAATAATGAGAGTATAAATGAGTTGAGCATGGGTGAAATTGTAAACCCTTTTGCTAAGAAATCGGTGATAACCAGATCACCTCCTACAGCGGTGAGTAGGACCGTTCCGGTGCCAGGCACCGTTGAAAATAGTGAAAATGGACAAAATAACGTCCAGAGGCTAGGAGAGAAGATCTCAAAGCTCGTAGCTTTCCTAAAGGCACGTTCAAACGTGCATAAGGAAATAGTGACAATGTCACGTGAAATACAGGCATTGTACATGCAGGTCTCAGATGAATTGAGTAGTGGAAGTGCTAGTAGTACAAAGAAAGCACATACTAGTACGCATACTCAAACAGACGAACCACCAAGGCTCAATCCTGTGATGGGCGGAACTCCAAAGCGTAGAAGGGAGGACTTAAGCCCAAAAGGTAACAGAGCTAAAAAGAATAGGGGAACAACCCCTAATAAAGTAGTCAGGGTAGGTGGACACACTATACCCAAGGCTATAAACTCAAACTTGGCTGGCAAACCGGATCTAAGTGCTAAAGATCCTGGCTGGGTTAAGGTTGGCCCAAGGGCTAAAACAAAGAAAGCGTCCGTTAAACCAGATGCTATAGTGATTAAAACCTGTGGAGATACTTCCTATGCGGATATTCTCAGACAGGTGAAGAGGGACCCTAAGCTAAACAACCTGGGTCAAAATGTGAAGAGCATTAGGAAGACAGGGAAGGGTGAACTGTTGTTTGAGCTGAATAGACCCGCGCACCAGAATACGGGCGAATTTAGGTCGGCTATAGAAGAGGTGCTAGGTGATGCTGCTAAGGTTAGATCACTTTCTCATGAGGTCAGGCTTGAGATTAGGGATATAGACGAAGTAACCTCTAAGGAGGATATTTATGAAGCTCTCGTCAAAATATCTGACGAATTTAAAGCTTTGCACCCTACGGCAGTTAAGTCGCTAAGGAGAGCATATGGTGGGACACAGACCGCCACAATTGGCGTGAGTGCACTGATAGCTCGCCGCCTTATAGAGATGGCAAAGATACGTATTGGCTGGGTGGTTTGCCGAATACGCGAAAAGGTAGCACCAAAAAGATGCTTTAAATGTCTGGATTATGGACACGTAGCAGGGAACTGTAAGGGGCAAGACCTTTCAGGGAATTGCCTACGGTGTGGCAAAACGGGCCACAAAATTGGAACCTGTTCCAATAAACCATCCTGCTTGCTCTGCAAGAAGGGAGCAGACACCGTTAGTGACCATGTCACCGGAGGTGCAGTTTGCCCGTTTTATAAAAGAGCTCTACAGAAACTTAGGGAGTAGAGTAGAACCTAAGTCACCAAAATGCGTATATTACAGTTAAATCTCAACCATTGCCAGGCAGCCCAGGAGCTTCTTAAGCAAAGCGTTCGAGATATAAGTGTAGATGTCGCTATTCTAAGTGAGCCATATCGGACCATGGCATCTGTAAACTGGGTTTCCGATAACACGGGTACATCGGCAATATGGAACACCAGCACGCTAACCATACGCGATAGAATAACAACGCAATGCGGATATGCTCGAGCGGTTATATCTGGCATCACTATTTACAGCTGTTATATACCCCCTAGGTATTCTATAGAAGACTTTCGGGTAATAGTTGACAGTATTGTAACGGATGCAGTAGGAAGAACCCCCGTAATAATAGCAGGTGATTTCAATGCGTGGGCTGTTGAATGGGGCTGTCCCTCAGCAAACGCAAGAGGAAGAATACTCTTGGAAGCCTTTTCTGTACTGGGTGTTGTACTCATCAATAATGGAGTTGAACACACCTTCAGAAGGGGTGATGCTGGCTCAGTAATTGACATTACATTCGTCAGTGCCAGTATCGCAACCCAAGTGAACTGGAGAATATCTGACATCTATACACATAGCGATCATAGCGCTATAATAATAGATGTGCAAGACGCACAGCCCCGTGCTATTGTACAAGCACGTGTCTTGACAGGATGGAAGGTAAATACCTTTGATAAGGATAGCTTCGCAGCCTGCATGGAGAACATGGAAATGGCTGGTTCAGCAGAAGACATGGCAGTGCAATTAGTGCGCAATATCACTAGTGCCTGCAATGTAGCTATGATAAGGCGAAAAAGATCGCCAAATAAGCCTCCAGTGTATTGGTGGAATGATGAAATTGCTAGCTTGCGTTCAGAGTGTATTAGCGCCCGAAGGCGGTATACACGAACGAGGGGTCGGTTAGAGAATAACGTGCAGCACCAGTTGTATAGGGATAAAAGAAAGGCATTGAAGATTGCAATTCGTAGGAGCAAGCGTAGGTGTTTCCTGGATGCTTGTGATGAAATAGATAGTAATCCTTGGGGCTTAGCATATAAGCTAGTAACCAGGAAACTTAAATGTCTTGGCCCATCACCGCCAAGAGAAGAGAATATCCTGAACGGAATTGTAGACCATCTTTTTCCTCAACAGGAAGCTCCGACATGGCAACACAGCTATCCAGCTGAATTATTCGACATTCCTCCGGTTACGGTCGTCGAGATAGAAGGTGCTGTCTCAAAATTCAAAGACAAGAAGGCACCAGGCTTAGATTGCATCCCAAATATGGTACTGAAGGAGGCTGTTAAGCTCCATCCTGATTATTTCCTGAAAGTAATAAGCGCATGCTTGATTCAGGGAACTTTTCCAACAATCTGGAAGAGGCAGAAATTGGTGTTGTTACCTAAGGATAACAAGCCGCTAGACGACCCTTCCTCCTATCGTCCGCTCTGTATGATAGATACAAGTGGAAAACTTCTGGAGAGTATAATCTGCAGAAGATTGGAAGATTGCGTACAAGCTAACCTAGGTTTATCAGATAACCAATTTGGCTTCAGGAAAGCAAAGTCAGCGGTGGACGCTATCAAAGTTGTAGTAGAAACCGCTGCTCAAGCTATCCAAGGGAAGAGGTGGAGGAATGGAACAAAAGGGTATTGTGTGGTTATAACCCTAGATGTAAAAAACGCCTTCAATACGGCAAACTGGGAGCATATAGTTAATGCTTTGGTCCGTATAGACATCCCAGGGTATCTACTAGCAATTGTACGGGACTATTTCCGGGATAGAGAGCTAGTTTATGATACCGATAAAGGTACTAAGAGGCGCAAGATCATTGGTGGGGTGCCTCAAGGTTCAGTTCTTGGCCCACTATTGTGGAACGTCATGTACGACGGAGTATTAAGATTGGATCTACCGGAAAAGGTGAAGATAGTTGGATTCGCAGACGACATAGCGTTAGTGTGTGAAGGGAAAGAGTTACTAGAGGTGGAAACCATTGCAAACGCCAGTATTCAGATCGTAAGATCTTGGCTAAGATCAATGGGCCTAACTCTAGCTGACCATAAAACGGAAGCGGTTCTGATTAGTAGTAGGAAAACTAGGGAAACTGTCAGGCTAAATATTGGCACGTGTAGCATAGAATCTAAGGAATGTTTAAAATACCTTGGGGTCATGATTGACACTCGTCTGTCTTTTCAAGAGCACTTGAAGTACATAGGCAGTAAAGCATCAAAAACATGCACAGCGCTATGCCGGATCATGCCGAATACAAGAGGTCCAAAATATCTGCAGAGGAGATTACTCTCTAGTGTAGTAAGAAGCATTATCTTATATGCATCGCCTATATGGTCAGGCTCACTTAGATATCCTACTTATGTGAACCTGATATCTCCTGTGTATAGGCTGATCGCCTTGCGTGTATGTAGCGCATTCCGAACTGTATCGGACCTGGCCGCTTTTGTCATTGCCGGCATGATACCGATCGAGCTAGAGGCCGCTTCGGACATCACGGTTGGGTTGAGAGAATCGTGTCTGCGAAAATGGCAAGAAAGATGGGCGACAGCTGACAAGGGAAGATGGACCTACTTACTGATACCAGACATCAGAGCATGGCTATCAAGAAAGCATGGCGATTTGAACTACTATATTACACAGTTTCTAACTGGGCATGGTTGTTTTAGGTCGTACTTGTACCGTTTTGGACATGACAGTAATCCGTTCTGTCCGAGTTGTGATGGTAATGTCTTGGAAGATGCTGAGCATGTGTTCTTCATCTGTCCACGGTTTAATAGTGATAGGGAATATTTAGAAACAGTCCTAGGACGTAGCATCAGTCCGAGCAGTATCGTTCCAATCATGTTGGAATCTTTGTGCAACTGGACGTACGTCTGTAGTTTTGTAAAATTGGTTCTGTTGGAACTTCGTAGGTTAGAACAGATTCGCAGCAGAATCAATGTAGTTTAGTTTAGATGTAGGGTGTATCACCTTTCCCACCCCGAGACGTAAAGCCTTGCGGCAGTCCCTCGGGGAGCATCTGGGTCAGGGCGAAGGGGTGTTTTTTAGCGAGTTAAAGTCTCGCACTACTGGCAACCACCATCACTGCCAGTGCCTTTCGATGGTTTTTCACCCCGCGAATAAAAAAAAAAAAAAAAAAAAAAAAAAAAAAAAAAAAAAAAAACATAAATACATACGTACATACATACATATGTACATACTTATGTGTGAATGTATGATTTTGCAACTACCATAACATATTGTACATTGTCCTCATGGCGAAATTAAGTTCACGCTTGTTTAACTTGTTAAATTTTAGGCAGTGAATTTTTTGCTCCTTCTTAGCACAAGAACAAAACAGTTGAACAAACAAGAAAGATTTTGAAATTGTTGTGGTTGGTCGTTTAATTTCTAGATACATTGTACATAAGTATGTATGTACGTATGTCAATACATTCGAACTTAAGTTGTATTTTTTTAAATTCCAATTAATGCAGCATCCGATATTTTACATTCAACACAAAAATATGTACATACATACATACGTATATAATTGTTATAAATTTAATTCTTATTTGTGAGTATAGAAACATACGCGTACGTCATTGATTGTTTTCAGTGGAGTATTGATTAAATTTGTTGTGGTCTTCTGTTTTTTTTCGTTTTTATTTTATTAATAGAATACAATTGTAAGCACACACACACATACATATGCAAAAAAATCTTTGAATGTTTATTTTTGTACCTAATAAGTAAATTTAAGTTATTTTTTCAACTTTGTTTATTCATTTGTTTAAATATCTTCGTTAAAACATTTTGTTGTTCACCGTTTTAACACACAAACGCGTAGCGAATTTAGTTTTTGTTTATACATTTTCACTTCTTTTTCATTATTAATCTGTTTGGAATTCGTCGTATAATAATAAAATACTAACTCATTTAGTCCCTCTCTTACAAGAGACAAAAATACTCTTTAAAAAATATAACGGTGATACTTTGGTCATCAAAACTTCGGTGGTTTGTTTTTTTTTTCTCTAAATTACTCTCATTATTTTACAAATATATCACAATTTTTTCTTTTCGTCATGTTGCAAAAAACAAGAAACACTATTTATTTTCATATAGAAACATTAAGTAACAAAACATTTATGCAACATATAAGTTAAAACAATTAAATTTTCTTAAAGCAACTGTATGCTCATGCAAAATATGTATTTTTCTTCCCACTTCAAATTTATTCTAACGTGCACCAACTTCTCCGCTAGCGAACTACACTCACCTTAGCACCAAAGAAAACTGAAATGTTAAGAGAATATTCTATTGCTTATATTCAACATCCCCATCGCACCAAACATGGTAAGATGTTTTTGACAGTTTGTCTTGAGAACAAGATTTGTAGTTCGTACTTAATTGCAAAAATGCGATTGATTTTTTTTTATTTTGTGGAGTCGAATACATTTAATGAACGAGTGTAATTGAAGGGAAGAATTTAAGCGCCAAACCAGTTTTTCCAACTTTTAATACTTATAGCGTTTTTATTTATTCATACTTTTTTGAATGAATAAATAAAATTAAATAAATACAAACTAGTAGCATTTGTGTTTTTAACATTATCCTATGGATGTGTTAAAAGAACTGGACTTCCACACAGCACGTGAAATTATTAACATTCGACTTACACACACGAGAACAATTTTTCTTGTAGGAGTATTCCAACATGCTCGAGACTACCCTGCAAACATATGGAAGCTAAAATTTTGGTAAACTTATCCAAAAGAAACTTTTTAACGCACATTCAAGTGCTCTTAAAAACTTTACTTAAATAAAGCAAATGCAATAATATCTATCTATGTATTTTAAGTTGTAAGAAAAATTAAAACGTTTTAGTGCTCTTCATTCCAAGATTCGCATGTTAAACAAACCAAGATTAAAAGACGATTGTTTAAATAAATATAAACAAAGTAAATGTTTTTGTTATTGTTGGTCGTCAGATAATCGTCGGAATATTCTTTTGGGGATTTTATATTAATCACAATTGTCTAACAAACAACGAATGCTAGCTGGGATGTTTTGTTATTAATTAATTAATACTTTAACTTTTTTTCAAAAAATGTGATTTAAAAAACTAGCCAAATAAGCAAATGTCAGCAACAGCTGATTTGAGTATCGGTTTTGTTTGCATTCAAAATAATAAAACAGACTTGATATCATGACACCCAATGAATCCAATATTGATTTATAAAATGGACTTGGATTCTAAGATACACCTGATAAGAAGATTTTTAAATGAATTTTAATTTGCTTGACATCAGTAATACTCATTAGAGTCGTTCGCCTTTCATACAATTGTGACATCGATTAACATCTGCACCTGCCTGTACGGTTCAGTCTAATAATGGACCATCTCCACGGGGTGAACTATGCACGATTCACCAGCATCTTCGTATGGCTTGATAAGCTCACGCAAGTCGCCCACTAAGAGCATCAGCCCCTAAGCTTGGAGTAGTGTTTCGTCTTCCGTCCTGTGCACACGTCTTTTGTTACTATTGTCCGTATTTTCTATATTCGTTATTAATTTCGTATCAAACTAAGTTGCACCGGAATAGGTAGCAAACTGTGTACACGTGTTTTTTCTCTTTTTACCGTTGTCCGTACGCCGGAATAGGTAGCAACATGTGAACACATTTTTCTCTCTCTTTTTTCCCGTTTTGCATATTTTCGTTATATGTTTATTATTGATTTCTTTGAATGCACTTTATTACCTTGTAGTGTGGAAGATGTTGGACTAAATTTTGTTAGTCTGAGCAATGCCGAAGGTATATACACTGGGCACTGATCAATTTTAACTAATTTTATTCTAACATTTTATATGCTGCAATAGGGGTTGTTTTAGTTTTTCGGGTTGTTATTGTTCCACAAACACTACTCCCTCTTTCCTCCTCCGCATAACCTATTTTCCTAGTTCCAGTACAATGCACGGCATATGTAGGGGTCATCCCCTGAGTATTGGTCTAAGATTTTTTTTTGTCATTCATTTATTTATTGAATCTTCAAAATATGAACTAACAATAAGTATTCAAATCTTAATACTAAATATAAAAGTTAGTTAAGTCCAGCTACTGCTAAACAAAAAAGTTTCATTTTGCGCGAATAATATCGGTAGAATCACCTATTTAACGTTCTGATGGTGGCCAGGGTATCCCTTCTTCTCAACCGAGAGTGGCCGCCAAAATTAAGTATGTTGCGTGCAAGAGGATTTGGGTGAAGTTCCAGTTTACTGATATACCTTGTGGCATACTTAGATAATTCGTCTGCGGAACACGCAGATTCTTGTGAATTCGTGAGTTTCTTACGTACCATGGAGCTGCAGTAATCGTACGAAGAATTTGGTTTTGTCGTCTTTGAATTTTTTTAATGTTAGATGTTGAGGCGGTTCCCCATAATTGAACTCCGTAGCACCATATAGGCTTTAAAATTGCGTTATATAACAAAAGTTTGCAATCCAACTTCAATGTCAAATTTCTGCCCATAAGCCAATTTAGTTGCGCTGCTTTTAATTGCAACTGAGTGACTTTCGCATCAATGTGAGGCTTCCACGTTAGCCTACGGTCGAAATAAATACCAAGGTATTTAACTTCATTATGCTGTGGAATAGGTGTATTGTTAATTTGGAGAGCCGAACAGTTTGCTTACGCAGTGTGAATGTAACGTGAGTACATTTTTGTTCATTAACTTTTATTTTCCAACGTTTCAACAATTTCTCTAATATTGAAATATACTGCTGCAAATTTCGTGAAGCTTCTTGATGGTTTTCATGAACGCTGCAAAAAGCTGTGTCATCTGCAAAAGTTGAAGTATGGATTCCGGATCTCGTTGGCATGTCAGATGCGTAAATCAAATATAGAGTGGGTCCTAGAATGCTACCTTGGGGAACTCCTGCTCAGATTGACTGTGAAAGACTTGTAAAGTCACCTTCTTTGATAACAAATTTCCGGTCGTATAAGTAGCTTTCCAGAAGCTTGTGAGTGTTTGCAGGCAAGTTCAACTTTATTTTGTGCATCAGTCCGTCGTGCCACACCTTATCAAAAGCTTGGGAAATGTCGATGAATAGAGCTGAACAATACTTTTTGTCTTCAAAAGTCTGTCTTATGACATTGACTAGTCTATGTGTTTGTTCTATGGTGTTATGTTTAGCCCGAAAGCCAAATTGATGATCAGGGATATATCCCACATCATTAAGTATTCGAGACAACTTCGCCATTAACAATTTTTCGAACAGTTTTGAAATTGTTGGTAGTAGACTTATTGGTCTATATGACTCTACTTTAGTCGGATCCTTCCCTGGCTTGGGTATCATAGTAATCATAGAGACCTTACACTTTGCAGGATAATACTCAAGGCGTAAAATAGCGTTAAAAATAAAAAGTAGAAATCTTCTAGCTACACGAGGTAACTGTTCAAGCATTTTACCAGTAATTTGATCTATACCTGGAGCTTTCCTGGGGTTTATGTTATTGATAACGTTTTCGACATCTTGAAAGTTAAGTCTCAAAGACACAGGCTGTCCAACAGCATATGGCGGAAATTCTGCTGCAGCATCCGCTGAATCATTTGTTGTAAAAACATTTCTCAAATGACTAACATACACCATCCCCTTTTCAGAATCGCTTCGTGCCCAGTCGCCTGTTGAAGTTCGCAAAGGTGGCTTACCTATTACGGGTCTTTTCAGACCTTTTGTCGCTTTTAACAGAGAATAGTCAGATTGCGGAGTACCATCCAGACTTTCCAAATATGTTTTAAGGGAAGATATTCTCTGGACTTCAAGCAGATTTCTTAGTCGAGTTACGCATTCCCGTAGCCTAGTTTTAACCTGGGGAGACCTGCGAGTTTGCCACTCTCTTCTAACTCTTCTTTTTTCTGACAGAAGTTGCTCAATTTCAGACGAATAAGTTCTATTGTTCTCATTTCTGGATCTTATATGACTAGTGGTAGCATGCTGTACGGCCAGTTTGAGGTTTTCAGAAAAATCGTTAATTGACGCATCAATATCCTCAGGCGTTCTCAAGGCGATATTTTCAGTACAATGTGTACTCAAAATTTTTTTGTATTTTAGCCAATTAACTCTATTGACGGTCAACGGGGAACGAAACAGAGATTATAGTGGGTGAGTGATCTGATGACAAATCTAATGAAGGCTCCACTTGCATCCACTCCAATGGAAAATTTTTCGCAACTCCAAAATCTATATAACATCAGAGATCTATAACGAAACAGAGATTATAGTGGGTGAGTGATCTGATGACAAATCTAATGAAGGCTCCACTTACATCCACTCTAAAGGAAAATTTTTCGCAACTTCAAAATCTATAACATCAGGTCTGACGGTCAATAAGTGGGGTGTCCGCTTGAAACCACATCTAAGTCCATTTTGGAAACGGTGTCAAAAAGCACACGGCCTTTCGGGGTAATTAAACGTGATCCCCAAAAAGTGTGTTTAGCGTTATAGTCACCAGCCGCTAAAAATCGAGGACCAAGTGATTTGAAAAAATTTGAATATTGGCTTTCTGTTATTGAAAATCGATGTGGTGAGTAAATCGAGGATATAACAATTTTTTTCATTGGTCTAAGATAAAAAAAAAAAATAAAAAAAATCAACTTACCCATCTAACCATCACTTTGGTTCCTTAACATACAGGTATCTATTGCAAGACAACAGCACCTCGGTTGGTTGTTAACCCTTATCAGTTATCAGCGATACTAATTCCCCTTCCTGCGAGTTTAGGTTTAAGCCACAGCCAGAATGTTTTTGCCAAGGCAGGCGCCTCAACCATGATCAGTGTCAGAATTAATCAGATCACTCTGTATTCCTCTCTTCGTTTATCCCTTTTCTATCTTTCTTAAGTATAGTTATTTTGTATTACATTTATACTAATAAAGTTCAGTTCACATCTGACTATTGGCTTGGTATTCATTATATGGTGTCAGAATATAAAACTAAAAATAATACATACATACATATTGTAGAAGAGCATGGCCGGTGATAATGAACAGCAAGCCTAAACCGTTACAAATTAATGGAAATAATTTGTCAACGTCTTGGAAAAATTGGATCCAGCAATAGAAATGGTTTTCAATTGCTGTTCGGTTGGATAAAAAACCCACAGAAACACAAGTAGCCATATTTATGTCATCGATCGGTGCCGACGTAGTAAATATTTTCAATTCGTTCTCATTAACAGCTGAGGAACAAAAAAGTGTTATTTTGCTCCAAAAATCAGCGTTACATTTGAAAGGTATTCCTTCAATACACTTTGTCAGAACGAAGGCGAATCTTTTGAAGAATTTTTCATTAAAATAAAAAACCAAGCAAAAAAATGTAACTTTGGAGACATTGAAGATTCCCTTCTAAGAGATGAAATTGTAGTTGGTATTGAAAGTGATGCAGTCAGGGAAAAATTACTCTCGATTTAGAAAAAGCTATAAAAATTTGCAAAGCCAGTGAAATGGCAACACAACAACTAAAAGAGTTGCACAAAAAAGAAGAGGTTAAAATAGAAGTGATAAAAAAATACGCAAAACCAAAAGCTTACAAAATGATTATGAGAGAAATACTTCTAAAGGGTGTTTTTTTAAGCTAGATAGAACTTTAAATTGTAAAAAGTAACACAAAAAATTAAATTTTGATGAAACATTTTTTTTATTTGTTTCAGTATACTCTGACAAATCATCATGAATAGACTCACGCTTGAACAACGCTACGAAATTATCCAAATTTACTTTGAAAATCAGTCGTCGATTCGCGCAACTTATAGACGCAAAATTGTGTTCAGCGATGAGGCGCATTTTTGGCTTAACGGGTTTGTTAATAAGCAAAATTGCCGCATATGGAGTGAGACCAATCCACAAGAGACCCTACAGACTCCATTACATCCAGAAAAATGCACTGTTTGGTGCGGTTTTCATGCTGGTGGCATCATCGGACCTTATTTCTTCAAAAATGAGGCCGGAGCTCGCGTTACGGTCAATGGAGATCGTTACCGCACCATGATCAATGATTTTTTGTTTGAAAATATGGATGACATTGATCCGGAGGAGATGTGGTTTCAACAGGATGGCGCTACGTGCCATACGGCGAACGCAACCATCGACTTACTGAAATCAAAATTTGGCGATAAGTTGATTTCGAGAAATGGACCTGTCAATTGGCCTCCAAGGTCGTGCGATTTGACACCTCTCGATTATTTCCTGTGGGGCTACGTGAAGTCACTGGTTTATGCTGACAAACCAGCAACAATTGATGCCTTGGAGGCCAGCATTGTTCGTGTTGTTCGTGACATACGGCCAGCAGTGCTCGAAAAAGTGGCCCAAAATTGGACGTCCAGAATGCGCTTCGTCAAGAACAGCCGCGGTGCCCATATGCCCGAAATCATTTTCAAATGTTAATGTCACGTATTGATCTTTCGAATAAAAAAAACTTTTGATTACAATTTAATTTTTTGTGTTATTTTTTACAATTTCAAGTTCTATCGGGCTTAAAAAAACACCCTATACATACGATTGCAGACGTTGTGGGACAAGTCATGAGAGTCGCAATTGTCCAGCATTCAATATCAAATGGTTAAACTGTAAACTAACAGGACATTTAAAAATAAAAGAAATAGCATAAAACAAGTTAGTACTCTACAACAGAGCGAAGATATCGTTTCTGACGCTAGTAGCGATTTATTTGTTTTGTCAGTTGAAGTTTCAGCAACAAACAAAGATGATAATAAATATGAAGAAATAACGGTAGATGATAAAAACATAACATTTAAACTCGATTCAGCAGCTGAGAGCAATATAATACCTTTAAGTCTCGTCAACAAAAAACGTTACCGAGAAATCTGCAAAACAGAACCTCCCGGGAGCTTTGCGGATCCCAGTTCTGTCAATTTTAACCCTTGGTACAGGTTTCGGAAATCCTTAACACAACATAAGTCATGCGACTTCCTAGAGTTTTATTCACTACAACAAAGGAGGAACTCCTTCAGGTCTATGCCCCAAAAAAACAGAATGCCCTGGTTTGGTGTACGTTAAGGCAAAATCTAGGATTAAATATAATGTAAAAGCAATTCAAAAAAAAAAAACGCCCGTTTAGTATTTTGTTTACTGTGTCGCCATTTTTAGTACGATCATAACATTTTTTATACAGGTGTTCATGGCTCTGTAAGGGCTACTTTTCTATCAATAACAAATTCTAGTCATGACTTGTAAAAGCTTGGTTCAAATATATTTAACATTAGGGTGGGTACGAACCGAGTTTTTAAAAGTCATGAATACATTTTGATGAACTATTAAAGGCAAAAATGTAGCCCTTACAAATCCATGAACGCCAGCATATAAAATGTTATGAGCGAACAAAAAATGGCAACACAGTAAACAAAATACTATAAGAGCGGTATTTGTAGGCGTGACAAAAAAAGTGTAAATAAATTATATTTGAATTTTTTTTACATTACCTTTAATTCTGTGGGTAACTGGAATAATTTGTTTTCGAACCAGTCTAATGCTCATCCCATAGCACAAAATGTTTCAAAAAATGAACACGTTTTTGTTATGCTCTTTTAAAGAGTTTTTTTTTCATTCTTCGTTGAGAAAGCGATGAAAACTTTTGCGGAGGACTATTGCATTTTTTTCAGCAATTTATTAAACATCGTTGTTAGGCGAAGCACAGTAAGCACACTCATTTCAACAACAAAGTCGAAAACAAAAAAAAGCATACACATTCACAAAATGGGATGTTTTTCACATTTTATTGTATTTTATGATAAATGATGCTTTTCATAACACTCAACGCTTTTTATTATGTTACAATTTATTTAAGGCGGAAATGAAAACCTTTTGAAACGAAATTTTTCTTCATATCATTGCGAAATTAATAAAATTAATTGTAATAAAGAGGAGGTTCTTAAAGGAAAGTAAAAGAGTTTTTCGTAAAATTAAAAGAATGGCTTAATCAAAAATAATTCAGAAGATTAAAACCTAAAAACCGGAATACCACGAGTATTAGGTATACAAGCTAAGAATGTCGCTTGTTTTGTTTGAAAAATGCATATATTATAATTAACAAAAAAAATGAGTTGATATATTTTAAAAGTATTGTCCATCGTTACCCACTACTCATTTTTCTTGTAGCATATGGACTCCGATGCCAAAAGAACTGACTCGGTTTTGAGATAAATAATGAACTCTCATACTCTGCAGTGAAGCGTATTCTAGTAAAAGCGTTCTGTATCAATCAAAACAATTGGTAGTCAGAAGTGTCAAAGTCTGAACTAAAAGGCGGGTGAGCTAAAACTTCCCATCCATTGTTTTCCAAATAGGAGGGATGAAACAATATCACTAGGGTATCGATACATATACTCAATGCGGTATCGTTCGCAAAGTATCGAGACCTACTCGAGATCGAATAAAAAGCATCGATACATACGAGTACTTGTATCGGTCGATTTCTTCAAACGATTGGTGGCAGTGAAGAACACATGGAGCCAAAAATCAAAATCTTCGTTATAAACATGATATTCTGATCCGCTGGCTGAAATTGAGGTGTCTTAATTAAGATCCCCGAAACGCAGATTTTTAAAACGCAAGAGTTCTATCACAAAATTCTTCTGCTACATTATTCCAATATTTTGTCTTGTAAGTGTCTGACACTTTCAATGGGGAGATAAAAACTTTCTAGCTTGGATATAAGACAATTTGTCATTGGTATAATCTTTGACAAAGTCACATAATTCTGACCTGAAGACTTTATAGTAGCAAATTAGAATGGCTTTAGTATCTGGACTATTTATTTTAATATCTCAAGATCGTGACTGCAATCTTACCGTCTTTTTTATGAAATGCTAGCACTCACCCGGTTTTGGTAATCCCATTTGTATGCACAGGTAATAAGGATTTATTTTATAAAAATTTTGAAAACAAATAAAATTGTGGTAAAAATGGAGACCAACTCAGTTTTTTGCCTGTCAATAATATAATAGTATTTCTGACCGATACGAGTATTTTTGATCGATACCTACTTGGTACTCGGTAGTAAAGCATCGATACCAAAAGTGCTTGGTACCGAAGGAAAAGTATCAAGTATTTACTTGTATTTTCACGTATCGTTTCATCCCTACCAAATAGTTTTTGAACGTTCTTGCAATATGATGGAAGTTTATGGCCTCGTGTCATTGATTGCTCTTAAAACGAATCATCTTCGGCACAGGTTCCGTCTGATCGTGTGACCCGATTTCAACAGCTCATAATACAAAATACCGTTTTGATCCCACCAAATACAGACCTTGGCGTCATCGATATTCGACTTCGGCGTTGATTTAACTGATCGGCCTTTATATATGACTTTTGAACTTGGGGCTATCGTAATGTATCCACCTTTCATCCCTAATAACAATATGATTCAAAAATTACTTATTTTCGTAGCGTTCAAGATTCATTTCCGACATGCAAAATCGCCTTTCAACTTTCTCTCGGCGTCAATTCATACGGAACCTAATTTCCTTGCTTTTGAATGAATGCTTTTAAACGTAAGGAAATTAATGGTTATGTGACTCCCAATCATAACGCAAGTTCTTCTTGCTTTTGACAACAATCTTCGTCACTGCCTTATCTTCAAAGTTTTTCAGCTGGCCAGACCTCTTCTTGTCTGCTGTGTCGAAATCAATATTTTTCAAGCGTGATAACCATCGTTCTCAAGTTTTTTGTCTTAATGCATGTTGGCTGCAAGCTTCTGCAACAACTTTCAGCAGCCGTTTTCTCCAAACGAAAGAAGTTTTTGAGACTAGCGCGCAAAACATTTCTGTAGGCACAAAATTCGACTTTATTATAGCGACTGAAAAAAATTTGTCTCTATTGAATAATGAATTATAATGCCCGATGCTTACGAGAGCGAATTGATATTGAAGCTACCTAGCGCTGGATGACAGCATAAACACAAAATGTTTTCTTTCATTTGAAATTCAGACCTGTCAAACGTCAGCTGTTAGTATATGATCCAAATTCATTGATTAGTTAATTTGTTGTAGTCGTTTTAAGTAAGCATTTTTTGTGTTTCTTGAAAAAAGAAAAAAATGAATTTCGTGCCGTGATTAAACACGATTATTAGAAATAGAAAACGGCAAAAGAGACAGAAGAAAATAAAATATTCAAATTACGCTTAAAATGTTGGTAATTAAATAAACTGTTTGGCAAAAGAATAAAATATTCCAGATCTTTACTACAACGTAGAAAAAAAAACGAAATAAAAATGAAAAATTTTTAAACAAACGTAAAAAATAGGCAAATTTTGAATTTTGATGTGCCATAACTCAGCCATTTTTTGTCGGATAGAAATTCCCATTATAAAAAGCGGAAAAGGCATTCAATTATCTTTCCAACGATATGCTATTTATCTCGATCGGAGTTTTTGGTTAGGCTCCACAAGGGTTTGAGTGGGGCCATACACCGGGAAACACAAAAGTATCATTATCTAAAAAACGGTATTTAAAAAAAAATAAAGTGTTTTTTGTGTTCAGGAGGTCCGAATTAACTTATCTATGCATGTGACGTTCTTGGTATTTTGTGGCTGTAAACCAGTGTTATGATCCATCCTTGCACACTAACTTCTAGCTTTTATACATTTATTTTTCTTTTTATACAATTATTTTGATAATGCAGCTGTTCTAATTGTTGCTGCCTGTTTTGTCAGCATACTGTGTTGCCAGCAGCTACAACTTTGTTGGTTGTTGCGACATAATTGTTTCGCAAGTGCTTGATTTCATATTTCGCAACATCAACCAATTGTGCTGTTGACCTAATTGGTTGAATTATTTCCGCATGTTGTTGTTCTTGTTGATATTGTTTAATAACTCACAACAAGCCCATCCAAAAACATCCAGTCGCTACAAATAAAAATCTATATTTCTTAAAAACCCTTACTCCGACATTATTGCTGAAGCCCAATAGTCAACTTGTCTGAAAAAGAAACGAATATCAATAAAAAAATTCAACCCCCATCTCCTCATCCCACGCCAAGTTCAATCTGGTGTGGGCTGGTGTTGTGCCTGGAATGGTTAGCCCACCCGCTGAAGTGACTAAGGGCTTCTCCGTGATGGCGTAGTGACCGTAAAATTATTTAGCCATCCCCTGAAACTGATGTACTGTTTACCTCTCATCAACTCCGTTCCACAATACTTACTTCTCTACTCCTTTAAAACACTCGTTTCGAAATTTTTCTTTAAGAATTCAGTGTTAAAAACTTTTCTTTTTATTATAATTATTGTTTAAAACTATTCTAAATAAAAATTTGTCAGATTAATACGCGAAAGACTTTTATTCCATATTACTACTTATACATATTTAAATTTTTGTTTTCTTCTTCAAAACTTATTTTCATTATATGAAAAAAAAACTAGTTTTACTTGTCTTTCCTTTTGGGTTTTAAAGGGGTCCCAAAAGACAACACCTATTATCACACTGGCTAATAATCCAGCTACCGCACCTACTTATAGTTAGGGTATGGGCCTCAATACAGGCCTCAACCAAACCCTACTTTACCACGGTTAGGTGTTTGCCTTACTGACCAAACACTTTTAGTTGAAAAAAAGGAAAACTTCTAATTTATTATCACAGTATCAGCCGGCTTTCGCTACGATTTTACACCAGTGCTACAACATTTTTGCCGGTGACCTAATTCAATTTAATCTAAGTACACATATATTTTGGTTCCTCTTTTTATGAATTTAAATGCAACGAATCAAGGACACTTTGCTTACTGTATTGGACCGAACACCTTTTTTTTTGTTTCTTTTCGGCTTATGAAGTTGTTAGTCAGAGTATAAGAGCATTCTTTAAGACTAAGCTAAGAACCACTGTCAAACCACTTCCTATAACAAGAACTATCTTACAAACTATGACCTATACTTCGCCTCGGCTGGCCTTACCGATTACTAATGTTGCTGATGCTATACGTTGCTGATGTTGTACGCGGCGGTTGCCTTTGTTGTCGTCCTGCTGGTGTTGTTGATGCACGATCTAGCCGGTAATTGTTGGTGTGGCCAGCTGTTGTTGGTTTTGCCGTTGGTACGCTGTTTTCGCCGCTGTTGTGGTCGTGGCTGCTGAAGTTTTTGGTAGTCGTGTTATTTTTGCTGATAATGTTGACGGTTGTTGTACTATAGCCGGCATTGATTGTTTTATTTCCAGTTTGCTGGTGTTGATAGTTTTGATGTGGCAGTGGTTGAAATGGTTATGCTGTTATGTGACATTGATGATGATTATGGTGTTTGATGTCTTTCAGTTGAGTCCAATTGGCTACAATGATAGCTTAAGCTTGGAAGTTTATGCCAATAGGTAAACATTTCGGAGACAAAACTGCGATGAAAGGCGTTTTTTTCCTTCATCGTTGTCGATAAAAGAGCATCCCCAGCCCCTTAATGCATTGTGACTAATTTTTAAATTAGATTCCAAAGTTCTTTTTTTTATCGTTATCTTTTAGATATCTCAACAATATGCTGGATAATGTTGAACTTTTCCTATTTCACGGGCTTTAGTTGTAAAATCTGTAAGCTGATAACGCCAATATTTTTTATAGAATTTTTTTTTTCTTTTCTCTTTAAACTCTGTGACACCTTTTTAATCGATTAATTGTACAAGGGAGTATATTTTAAGTTTTCCTTATTTCCAACCTTTTTTTTTTTTCTCTAATAATTAGTTATTAATTTTTCAGTTAAAATAAAAATCCACAACCGCCACTATCCACTGTCTACTCGCTCCTTCCCCCGTCACTCACAAAAACCCGGAAATCGAATCTCCTTCTTTTTCTCTTTTTTTCCAGCTTCCAGCGACTCTTCTCGAACATTCCATCTAACGTCTATCAATTCTTCTTTTTCTCCCCCAACCATACTGATTTGATAACTGCAGGTGGCTGCCAAGTGGTTGTGTCATCACATCTTTACCCTGCACGCCATTGCCAACATATGTACGTGCACACAACATTGCAACACTCGAAACTCATGCCATATGAGTGATTATTACATATTTTAATATATAAAACTGTATATACAGTGTTGCTGCTTTTGTGCGAAAATTGGGGTTGCCGTATT
Source organism: Thecocarcelia acutangulata (assembly GCA_914767995.1). Classification (NCBI taxonomy): domain Eukaryota; kingdom Metazoa; phylum Arthropoda; class Insecta; order Diptera; family Tachinidae; genus Thecocarcelia; species Thecocarcelia acutangulata. Next base: position 57,971,901 of record OU612094.1, on the reverse strand, counting down.
GCTTTCGGAGAAGTGGGGGATTTTGGGGATTCACGAAGCCGATTTTGGGAATTCTCAAAAAAATTCGAAACGACCGACCGGTTTGAAACCGATTTTTCATATTCGGTGCGCGTATAACATACATCTGAATTATAAGAGGTTATTCGCTTTAGTGCGAAAATTGAAGTTGCTATTGAGGAAGTGGGGGTTTCCGAATTTGGAAATTCCCAAAAAAAACTCGGAACCGCTTCGCTAACTGAATCAGAACAGCTTTTTCATATTCGGTGCGCGTTTTGGCGGTGGAACGTGTATGTGAACTATTAACGGCCATTCGATTTAGTGCTAAAATTGAAGTTATCATATTGTTTCCGCGGAAGTGGGAAATTTTGGCGAATCTTGAAGCCAATTTTAGGAATTCAAAAAAAAAATCGGAATGCATTATACGGATTATCAGGTTATATGGATAATCAGGTTATATGGATAATTTAATAAAAAGCTTAAACAATAGTGAATGAACATTTTGAAATTTTATTTTATTAAAGTGTGGAAGTGGGAAATTTTGGCGAATCTTGAAGCCAATTTTGGGAATTCAAAAAAAAATCGGAATGCATTATACGTATTATCAGGTTATATGGATAGTCAGGTTATATTGATAATTTAATAAAAAAGCTTAAACAATAGTGAATGAACATTTTGAAATTTTATTTTATTAAACTATATTTATTTGGTTAATGATTAAAACAAATTAATTTGTAGTCCTTCGAAAATATATGTGTAACCTTTGTTCTTATAGTTAACCAAAAATAAATACCGGGCGGGCAAAGCCTAGTGGTCAGCTAGTATTCTATAAAGTCAAGAGTTTTTACCTTGTGCGATCTAAACTAAGTTCTCTTGAACAATTGTTCTGGTATGAAAATTGGTTAAAAAGTGAACTTATATGTTAATAAACTTGTGTTGCTGATCAGCCAGCTGATGTTTTGGAATTAATATATTTTTGTTTCTTAACAACGACATTATTTACAAAATGTGTGCAAAATATTGTGTATTGAGTTCAATAAAATTTGCTAAAATTTGCAAAAATCACGTTTGCTTACTTTTAAGAAAATTGTTTGAATTGGTCATTGGAGAGCACCACATTTTATTAAAATTTATTTTGGTTGCAATATTTAATTACGCAGAGTTAAAACCTGATTTTCAAGATAAGCGAAACATGTGCATATGCATGTTATACGTATTTACATACATATGTATGTATGTGTGTATCCATTTAAATTTTTACTCTAGAGCAGCATATCTACATACACATGTGGGAAGAAGAATAATAAAATTAAAGATTAATTACTATATTGCAGGAAAATAAAAAAGAACTTTTCTACGCACGATGGAAGTCTGACGTCATTAAACCTGTATTTTCATCGGCTGATAAATTTTAGCTTTCGAACTATTATATTCCTGAGTGGATATGACAGTGGGACAATTTGGTGTTTTTATACCCTTCACAAAAATGTAAACGGTTTATATAAGTTTGTGATTCCGTTTGCAATTTCTACAATTTTCATTTGCGACCCTTTTTTTTTTTTTTTTTTTTTTTTATATTGGACCAGTACTCAGAGGATGACCCCTACATATGCAGTGCATTGTACCAGAACTAGGAAAATAGGTTGTGAGGAGGGGGAAAGCGGGAGTAGTGTTTGTGAACATTTGACTTGAATCTTCCAACGTTATAACAGACAGGAAACACTTCTGCAGGCAACTTGTTCCACAGACGAAGCGTGCGGCTGAAAAACGAATTCGCTCTGTAATGCGTAGTACGATTCCCCGGGCAATCGACCACAAATGGGTGAGCTCTAGACGATGAACGCGTGCTACGTAAAAATGTGCGCGTTTCGGGAACAAGATCCCTAATCTCGTCAGAGCAAAATCCATTGTAGTATCGATAGAACAGAGTAACGCATCCCACACTGCGTCGATGCTCCAGTGAGTCAATAGAGTTGGATACCCTACTGTCACCGATGAGCTTCTTCGCCCTCTCCTGCACACGGTCGAGTAACCCCAAAATAGACTTTGAGGCACCGGCCCAAACATGAGAGTTGTATTCCATTTTCGGTCGAATGTAGGTGGTATAAATAGTAAGGAGATCGGATGGAGTGAAGTATATCTTACACCGTTTCAAAAAACCGAGGCACTTGAATGCTTCTTTAGAGACATGAAAAATATGTTCATTCCAGCGAACGTCACACTGTATCTTCATTCCAAGAACATCAAGAGCATCCGATTCTTCAATATTTATACCATCCATGAGTACAGATGAAGCAGCATTAGCGGTCGTTTGTTTGTGCGTCAATAAGCAACACTGGGTCTTACGAGCATTAAAGGCAACCCTGTTTTTACGACCCCATTCAGAGACCAATAGAAGATCACTATTCAGTGAATCATTCATATTTAGTCTCTTGGCAGCGATCTCTGATAGGCTGGGCCTATAACTAAAAGAGTACGAGTGACAAATGCTGCTGTCATCCGCGAAAGAGTGGATAGGGTTGGAAGTTTGGTAGAGAAGGTCGTTGAGGAAAATAAGAAATAGAGTAGGAGAAAGAACGGAGCCTTGCGGTACCCCTGAATTAATCTTGAACTCGTTTGATGAGACCCCATCTATAACAACTCGTATAGAGCGGTCTCTGAGAAAGCTCGATATAAACCGAGAGAAGTCATCACCGACACCAAAAGCAGTAAGTTTTGCCAATAGTGCACCATGCCACACTCTGTCAAACGCTTTTGAAATATCAAGAGCCACCACCCTACTTTCACCGAAATGATGGATTGAGTGGCACCATTTCTCTGAGAGATATGCCATAAGATCGCCAGTTGAACGACCCTTACGAAACCCATATTGACGATCACAAAGTAGTTTATGCGACTCCAGATACCTCATAAGGTGATGGTTAACCATGTTTTCCATTACTTTGGAGAGTGTAGAGCAAATTGCAATTGGGCGGTAATTTTCGGGGTTATTTGCCATACCCTTTTTGGGTATTGGTGTTACATTAGCAACCTTCCAGCATGATGGAAACTCACCAGTATGGTAAAGTATGCTGAAAAGGCGTGCTAATGGACGCGCAAGCGTAGAAGAACACGGCTTCAAGACCAGTGCTGGAATGCCATCCGGTCCAGGAGTTTTGTTTATATCGAGGTCTTCCAAAACCCTTTTAACTGCTCGCGCCCGGAAGAATATCTTCGGCATAGTTACAGATACTCTTTCGAGCTCGGGAAGTGGCTGACTGCTTTCCGGCAAGCAGGAATTGCTTGCAAAGATTTCAGCCAACAGGTTTGCTTTGTCAACCGGGTCTGTGAATGCTTGGTCATTCTTTAAAAGAGTTGGAATTGATGAACTAGCACTGTTCTTTACTCTCTTAACGAAAGACCAAAAGGTCTTACTGCCCCGAGGAGCTGCAAGGACCTTGGCACGAAGGCGCTGTTCGTAAAGAGACTTTTCACGCCTAAGTACCTTGGCACACGAAGATCTTGCCTTTTTGCGTAGCAAGTCAGTGTCTGGTGTTTTGTTTAAACGCCAGTTACTGAATGCTTCCTCTCTGGATCTGACTGCGTTTTTGCACGTCTGATTAAACCAAGATTTTGCTTTTGGTTTAATCGATATCTGCTTGGAGGGGATGAATGTTTTCATCCCTAGCAATATAATGTTCTCGACCATTTTTGCTGAAGCATTTATGTCGTTATCTAGAAAACAAAGTTTCCAATTAAAATGCTCATAAAATTGGTTGAGCTCAGCCCAACGCGCCTTTTCGTAAATAAATATTGAACGTTTCGTAGCTGATTTTGAAACGTTACGAAGTCCCGAGATCGAAAAGGTGGCAGAAATGGTGCAATGATCCGAATTGCCGAGAGGTGCACTAACTCTGACTTCATACTTTTCAGGGTGTGAAGTCAGGAATAGGTCAAGTGTGTTTGAATGGTGCCCTTCAACACATGGAATATACGTTGGCTCATTCACTAATTGCGCTAGGTGGTTGTGCGCAGCGAATAACTCGACATATTGGCCTTCTGGAGTTGTATGACTCGAATGGCGAAGCCAGGATGAGTTGTGAACATTGAAATCACCAGCAACAACGATTTCACTGCTCGGACAACTTTCTAGGATCTTCGATATGGAGTCGGAGAGGGCATCGAAACCAGAAAAGGTAGTATCCCTCCCCGCATTTGGACTTCTGTATAGAAACCCGAAATGCAAAAAGTGTGACCTGATTTTGAATTTAACCCAAAGACAGGTAAATTCTGCATCATGCATGCTTAATGGTTGCTGGCATTGGAACACAACTTCATTGCGAATGTAAATTACAAGGCCCCGATGGAAGCTAAAGAGGGATAGGAATTGATACCCAGGTATATGAAAATCCTGTGGATCAGCATTCTCAGATACCTGGGTTTCACATAGGGCGAAAATATCCGGCCGATGGAGACACGTGTGAGCATAGACGGAGAAGAAGTTCGTTCTCAGCCCACGTACATATGTTGCAAAAGTCTATTCTAAAGTTTCCCGCCATTGCGATAGAAAAATCATGTACAAATGCTAATTCTGCTGTGCTGGTGAGGCCGAAGTTAACTTAATTGTTCATTCGACTGTATAGTATCCAGTGTATATACCTTCGATACTATACAGTCAACAACAGTCAACCCCATATCACCAACATTGCAAAATAACTATTTGTTTTTTATTTTTTAAAAGGTATGTTGCACGAATAGGGAACAATGCCTGTATAAGGGCCATAAAAGCCCTGATCTGGCCATTTATTTATATTATTTAGATTAATTATTAGATTTTATTATTATTGTTGTTGTGGGTGTTTTTATTTTTTTTATTTTTTTTTTATTGTATTTTATTTTATTTTTTTCTGTGTGTTGATCTATCTGGTTTATTGGGTATCAGCATGTATGTATAATTGTTTGTATTTGTTAATTGTATGTTTTATTGCATTTGTTGTTGGTAGTGGTATTTATATTTATATTGTTGTTGTTGAGATGCATGTTTTTAAGAGTTTTATGTTATTTTTTTTTTTTTTTCACCCGTGTATTTTGTTGTTTTATTTTTAAAAAGATTTTTAACTGTTTATTTTATTTGGTTTTATTTAATTTGCAATACAAAAAGCAACACACAAAATAAAAATTAAGGAAAAAAAAACAAACAAAAAACACTGAACGCGGATAACACTTAATACGTGTTCACAACACAACGGACAGAACACTACTCCCTATATATACTTTAATATATATTTCGAATCAGAATTAATAGAAAAGTCGATTAAGCGATGTCCGTCTGCCGATCGTTGAAATACCGTTTCTAAGGAAACCATTAGATATTAAACATTAAACTTCTTTTTCACCATTCTATTTCCCCATCGATTCATGGGTTTACTATTGAAACTCAATAAAGTCGGTCCGGACTTAAGTGAAAACCATATCTTTTTCAGTTAATTTTTTTGTCTTTACACATATACATATGTATTCATGTATGTATTCGTGTCTCTATTTTGGTTTTTTTATTCGGTTCAAGAACTCTACATTTGACACAAGAGTTTTATACTTATTTTAAAATAATGTAGGATTGGTTTTATTGAAAAATCCCATTTTCGGTTTATTTAAAGTACACTTGTGTATTATTTTTTAGTACAACTCGTACTAAAAGCAATCAAAATATACTTAAATTTACTACGAGCTTTTTTCTGTGTAGTCTAACGTGTTTTTCCCAGTTTTTCATCAAAAATAGATATATGAAAATTAAAGCTATGTACACACGGTTGTCACACGCTACAATATTGTAAGATCTGGCAACATGCTGACAATGTAGTGACAATGAAAAATTGTCCAGCAGAAGTAAATTGTATGTTCAGACGACCGAAAGAAAATCTTACAATTTCATTGTCAGACTATGGTCTGACAAATAATTCATCTGAAAACAAAAATTGTCAGCTCACACGGTTGTCAGATTGTTAGATGAAAAAAATTGCCAGACATGTTGTAGGGCATTGCCACTTATGTATATCAACAACTATCTGTTTGGCAGTGTTGCCCATCAAACTGTTTTCTGACAATGATGCCATTGTCAGGTGCATTAATTTTATACATCTGACAACTAAAACTGAAGCTATGTGCACACGGTTGTCAGATGTTACAATATTGTAAGATCTGGCAACATGCTGACAATGTAGTGACAATGAAAAATTGTCCCGCAGAAGTAAATTGTGTGTTCAGACGATCGTAAGAAAATCTTACAATTTCATTGTCAGACTATGGTCTGACAAATAATTCATCTGACAACAAAAATTGTCAGTTCACACGGTTGTCAGATTGTTAGATGAAAAAAATTGCCAGACATTTTGTAAGGCATTGCCACTTATGTATGTATATCAACAGCTATCTGCTTGGCAGTGTTGCCCATCAAACTTTTTTCTGACAATGATGCCATTGTCAGGTGCATTAATTTTATACATCTGACAATTACAACTGAGCTTACAATACCAGTCAATTATCCGACGAAGAGTGTTCTCACGATTGTCAGATGCCTGACAACATTATCGTCTTACAATTGATTGACAATGGTTTTTCTGACAACGTTGTAAGCTAAAAATTGGCAGTTCACACGATTGTAATACATTTTCAGACAATTTTACTGGCAATATTGTAAGATCTTACAACCGTGTGTACGTAGCTTGAGCTTACAATACCAGTCAAATATCTGGCAACGCCGACGAAGAGTGTTCTCACGATTGTCAGATGCCTGACAACATTGTCGTCTTACAATTGATTGACAAAGGTTTTTCTGACAACGTTGTAAGTTAAAAATTGGCAGTTCACACGATTGTAATATATTTTCGAACAATTTTACTGGCAATATTGTAAGATCTGACAACCGTGTATGCGTAGCTTTATTTGCGAAATAATATTTTCCAAAAACTATTTTTATGGAATTTAATATTATTTTTATTTTGAGTACATACTATATGAACATTTAAGTGTACTTAAAAATATATACAGGGTGGCCCAGAAAGACCGAAGTGGTGTGAATTGCTTATAACTTTTTATTTAAGAGATATTTTTTTAATTTTTTTTTTTTTTAAATACATTAAATTTATGGGGAATATTTTTGGATTAGTTATTAAAAATGATATCCCGCAAGTGGTGGCCATATTCTGCTTCGCACAAATGTGCTCTTTCCAACACATTTTCCATGACCTTTCGCAAAACTTCCGGTGGTATGTTGTTAATTTCTTCTCGAATATTGGTTTTTAACTCCTCAATAGTCCTAGGCTTATTAACATAAACTTTTCCTTTTAAATAGCCCCAAAGAAAACAGTCTGGAGCGGTTAAATCCGGGGAACGCGGAGGCCAATTAAAATTGCAGTTACGAGAAATTATTCTTTCACCAAAGATGTCGCGTAAAAGAGTCATTGTGGCCCTCGCAGTGTGCGCTGTGGCTCCATCCTGTTGGAACCATATTTGCGGATGGTTTTCCACGGCTGGCCTTACAAAATTTTGCAACATGGCCCGATATCGATCACCATTGACGGAAATGGCGACACCTTGTTCATTTTCAAAAAAAAATGGGCCAATGATCCTTTCTGAAGAAACACCGCACCAAACGGTACACTTAACTGGGTGTAATTGTCGTTGATGAAGTACTCTCGGGTTTTCCGTAGCCCATATCCTACAGTTTTGCTTGTTAACGAACCCATTTAATTGAAAATGGGCTTCGTCACTCATTATTAAGTTATGAATAAAATTTGGATTCTCTTGTGCTTTTTGCTGGAAATAAATTGCATAGTCAAGTCGTTGCTGGTAATCTGTTGGTTTCAATTCTTGGACAAGTTGAATTTTGTATGGAAACAATCCTATGGTGTGCAAAATTCGCTGCAGCGACGTCCTTGAGAGGCCCAGTTGTGACGAACGTCTCCTGGTTGATGTTTCTGGATCCTCCCGAATACTCTCCTGTACCACTTGAATATTGTCAGCCGTGTGGACAGTTCGGTGTCTGCCGGGACCAGGAAGGTTCCTTACAGCTCCTTGTTCTCGAAAATTTGCAACCAGACGGTTTATTGTTGACTGAGAGGGTGCAACCCGCACATTAAATTGACGACGGTATGCACGCTGAGTCAACACAATGGACCGTTGATTTGAAAAGTAAATTTCGACAATTTGGGCACGTTGTTCAATTGTGTATTGCTCCATTATAAATTATCCAAGTCTTCTTTACAAAATACTGAAAAGAAAAGAAAAAAAAAAATTATAATAAAAAAGTTATAAGGAATTCACACCACTTCGGTCTTTCTGGGCCACCCAGTATTTACTTTATTATATCAAACAGTAAGATAGAGGCTCCACTAACAATAAAATGAGAACCAAATAAGAAGAGAGTTGCCAAACGTAGTCATAAAATCGGTGGCGTGTCATAATGTCCAGTGTTATAATGTCCATGGACATAATGATGGACTTTAAAATGTCATAATATCCATGGACACTAACAAAGTGACATAACAAGTGATAATACGACACTTTCGTAATGGACTTTATTACACTTAAAAATGTGTCTGAATGTCCAAATTGGACAGTTCAATGTCTTTGAAATGCACAGGTATGTATATAGATATATTTGCTGACATATACATATTGATATATATTTATGTTATCTTTCAGAATTTGTTCGCAATATGGACAAAGTAAAAGTGAGCTATGTTGTTTACAGTTTTTTTCTAAATTTTGCATCAATAAAACATTACTTGCAGTGTTGTCAAATCGAAGCGTTTCGCACCGTTTTTGGTGCTTTTTAAATTTTTTTTCCACAAGAAGAATCAAAGTTTTTCATTTTTTGTTTTTTTTTTTTGTTTTTTTAATTACAGACAAAAAACATCGGAAGGTTATTTTTGCGCCACCCTGTATTCGAACTCTCTAAGCTTTCTGACATGGATCAGAAACATTATTATCCGATCTTCCCCTTATGTCGTTTTGTCTTATCAACTTGCGAACGAGTTCATCAGGAAAACTATTATCACTTAATATATTCCTAATTATGCTCTTATTCTTCTTATGAAATCTATGATCACTGATTGTTAATATTCTATCTATTAAGTTTTTAGCTGCATTAATAATCACCCTTTTTGGATGCTTAGAAAAGTAATTTATAATTCTACCTGAAGAATTAATATGTACATATCGGTATATTAATTGAAACACGTTTTACATTTATATAAATTTCAATCTTGCTGGTAGTTATAAAGGCTAACAGCAGTTTAATTCATTTTACACCGATTTTTTAGTCAGTAAATATAAACTTGAATTTTCAAATGGTTTTATTTAATTTTTTCGCTATTTTGACATTTTCATGCGTAAACAAATTGTCTTCAATTTCATTGCGACGAACGTTCATATCTACTTTGACTATGGCAAAGCAACTTCGAGTATAAATAATTTTCATTGGCAACATGTTATTGATTTGGCGCGTTATTGAAGCTGCCCGGGATATCAAATTTGTTATTTCGTCGTATGCCAAGCTGATGCAAGGTAACATAAAGTCCAAATAAGAATTTTTTTCCTCGATACATAATTGCATTTTGTCAACCGAATCCAGAATAGTATGTACAGCCTCGGTTATAAGAGAGCTGGCCGATTTGCATAACGAACGCATTGGCTTCATAGTGATTTTGCAGCAGTTATGCAATTCTTTGGTACTGTTTGTAATGAAAGCATCAATGGCTCGACATCCCTCTTGATATAATTTCGTATCGTTGAAAGTACGTAATTTTTGTTTAATGTGTGCTGTCCACCAATCGTACTCTTCGGTGTTGTTTATTAGCGTTAGATTCAGTTGGGCGACTGCCCAATTAAAGTGTTCATCAACACTGGTAGCCAAGCCTTCAAACTCAAGAGTAACTGATCCCAGCTGACGTTCAAAGTTCTGCAGTATGTCACTTAAAAGATCATCGCCCTCGTTAAGAAGTTTGCTGCTAACTGTGTGCAAAAGAGTCATAGTGTGATTTGTTAACTTGGTTAAAAAAATCTCACTATCTCTGGCTATTTGAGGAACATTTGTAGTCACAATGTTTAAAACATTTTCAAATAATTCCTCAAACTCAGAAAAAGTTCTTTGCAGTGTTTCCGCCAGGGTGTGTCTTCGCTTACCAGCATCTTCTATAGATAACTGGAGATCCTTCTTGTTTGTATAATTTTCTCCTCTTTCGTTTGTATAATTTCGGAAATCCAATCGGAAGTTGTTCATTTGATCGTATGTTTTCAATTCATTTCTTTCATTGCCATTCTTTGCAATGACAACTATCGGCAAAACGATTATAAGTGATGTATAAAAATATATAAAAAGAAGATTCCCAGCAATCATGCCACAATGTTTTAAAGTGATGCTTATATGAAAGATAATGGAAATTGACTGATTACTGAGTGGCGACTAATAATCACATATTCCTATGAATTTGTTATCAGCTTTAAAAACTGAACTCGCTTACATATGTACATATGTGTGTAATAAAAAGTACCATTATGTATGTGCATGTAAGAGTACATGATTTTTTAGCGAATTGAACTGAAAGTTTGTAAAAATAAACTTTGAAAGATAAAGTAAAATACATGAAATTGAACACACAAACTCTCAAGGGTAAGGTAAATGTGTAACTGCGAATTATTACATACAAATATTATTTTCGTTGTTAACGAATACGATAGCCGAAATTGGAAAATATAATTGAGAAACAAAATCAAGCGTCCACCACATACAAACTTGATTGGGTATATTATACACTCTAGAGTTACAGACGCAATCTGTAACGAGTAGAAAACATACTTGTTCAAACAATATGCGGTGGCCAATCACACCGCAACTCGATTTAAGACGGGTGTACTGAATCAATAAAAAAGGCACCGGTTGCAGGTCTCTGATATAAACCATCCTAATATATCTAACCTGTTTTAAGAACTGTATGACATTGCTAATGTGTTTGGTACCTAACGTTCTAGTAAGAACCATAAAATAAAATAAAAATGTAACCAATACTAGTTCATAGAAACATTTCGTTGTTTTTAGTGAAATTACAAAAAAAATACTACATTTTTTCATTTGTTCAGAATAAAATGAGCTCATAAGCTAGCGCCATCTTTTCAAAAGAATCATTAATAAATAGGTCACATTCTGCTTTAGTTGACTCCGCTAAACACAATGTTCAACGCCATCTTCATCTAAAATATGCTCTCCACAGTTTTTATCCAAGTTCTACAGGAAACGTCAACATATTTTGACAACAGAAAGTTTTTGTAGAGAATGCATATTGCACATTGGTAGTAGAGTTCCACGCCGTACAGAAAATGTTGGCTGCGACCATATGCCGCCAGCGAGCGTATTCTATGAAGATACTAATTCAAAGTAAATATGGAAAACATGGGCGGGGTAACGATATACTTTTTGATTACTATAACCTTATGCCCAATATGGTATACCAGTAAACGACCCTATGACTAACTATAACGACCTGTGCCTTCAAATAGGAATTGACAGCGTGGTTAACAACAAAAGCCCTTACAGCGCAACATAAATTAGGGCGTAGAGCGCAACGTAATTTAATGTTCATATTTTACGTTATAACATAGTAAATATCTTAAATAAAACTGTTAACAATATGTCATAAAGAGCCTTGTTTAATTAAAAATTATAAACAGCTTGGCAGGTATTATTAGAGCATTTTTCTTTTTAAATTCTCAATAATTTATTTAGATTATTGGAACATAAAGTTGAATGTTTGAGAATATCTTTCAAAAATGTCCAAAGTCAACGGAGGATTAGGTTCTCCTATGAAATGTCGACATATACACAGGTGGGAAACATAGAAAACAAGCTGTTTATAATATTTTTATTGGTATCAATGTTAGAAGCTACGCGTATAGTGAATAAAACTCAATTGTTTGAATTATTACATATTTTTAACTGTGAAAAATATTTTTATTTTTTATGTTCAACAATTAAGATAATTTGAAATTTATTGCCTATCAAATGAGCCAAGCAAAATCAAAATTAAAATGAATTCTTGTTGGGCTATCAAGCATGAAATTGTAAAATATCAAGCATACGTACACGCAGTTGACAAACCGCATTTTGACCGCGTCTACCCCACTTAAGAGAAATCTTTAAAACAGGTAGTTGAGCCATATCACTTAACCAGTGCTAGCGAGACGCAAAACTCTTAAAGACAAACAATAATAGGAAGCCTTACCGCATTTAAGATATAAATAAGATGATGTGAGTGCTGTTCTTCAGCACAGAGTTACTTTACACTTTAGGAGAAATATTAGTTTTTCAGTATACAGATACTAAACTTATTTACTTTATTAGTTACTACTATTGACACCAATCAAAATATACAAACAGCTTGTTTTTGTGTTTCCTTGCTGTCTACACATGTCAGCATCTCATAGAAGCTACCCCAAGGTAGCTTTAACAGTAGTGGTTGCATAAATACTTAATAATAATACATAATAATACGTTGCTTTTCCAAACAAAAGGGAGACAAAATTTTGACAATATTTAGTAATTTCTATCAACAAACGTTTTTTGGTTTTGTATTTATTGTAATTCTGTACTACCTGCGGGGTTACTCTCTATTGCGATGCGAAAGAAGAATCGAAGAATTGGTACCCTGTATTGCGTTTTCATATATTCGTTTAGCATATAATTTTTCCCTTTCACACATTTTATTTTATAATTTTTCGCTATTGTTTATTTTGTGTATTTTTGGAGTATTTCGCGAAAAAGTTTGCGCAAACGGCACAGAGTACCAAATTATACTCTTATCGCGTTTATCTTTCGCATCGAACTTACTTTCGCATCGCAATAGAGAGTAGCCCCCCTGGTAAAGCTGCCTTGAGCCACCCTATTCATAATATACGAAATATCGTTTATCAACGAACAAAACCTTTTAGTTTTGGGGTCACGTTGAAACGAGTTGTGATTTAAAAATAACACTTTTATGTTATGGTCGCATGAAACATAAAGCTGCCAAAATAATATTTGCCAAGAAGTCAGCGGCGGCTTATTCTGCCTGATACCTCTATGCGGCTTAGATATCTGTTCCGTAGTGGAAAACGAAAATAAGCAAAACAATTTTTAATTATTTTCTGAAATCAAAAACAATTATTTTAAAATCCTTTATTCGACTAGGTTGCGTTGAAATGGGTAAAATAAAATATTTTTACTATGTTTGACTTTTAATAGTATTGGAATTAAGAAAAAAAGTTTGTGGGCGTTGCTTTAAAATTTTTTCTAATAGAGATTCCGTTTTACACTTCCGTTCAGGTTCAACTGATGCAGCATCAATGCAAAAGCTGGAAAAACATTTAATGTTATTGAAAGAGGAGTATACGAAACTGCAGAAAGGATATGCTGATTTAGAACGCAAGTATAGCAAAGCTGTGGCTTCCAGTGATAATGAGGCTGCTGGTGAATTTAGTAGCTTTGTGTCACGATTAGTTTTAACAGTAGCATCTTTGTACGGGCGGACATTATACTCTGATCTGACGATTAAAATGACATCAAAAATAATGCCGGCTCATAAATTTGTTCTCCACGCACGGTCTGAAGAATGGCGTGAGGAGATATTAGCAGATGTAAACGAGTTGGACTGGAGCGATATGGAAGAAGAGATAGCTATGGCTCTTCTGCGTTGGATATATATGGATGTGGTTGATTTGCAGCATGACCGGCAATCATTGGGCTTATTACGAGCGTCACATCGGTTTCATTTACCAGGATTACTTGGCCTTTGTGAAAGGGCATTAGTCGCTTCAGTGGGAGTTCGTTCATGTGTGCGTTTCTATTGTGTGGCTGAGGAAGTTGGTGCCGCCAGTTTGCTTGACTACTGTTCAGGTTTAATATCGACTCATTGGGATGATCTAACTCCACAAGATTTTGACCACATGTCTGGACCACTACTGTTTAAAATGTTGAAAAGCAAAACCAAACACCCGTTACATGCAGCAGTGCGGTTGTTGCGAGAAGATGTAGTATTTTTGTGTCTCATGGAAAACGATGGAAATGTAAGTAAGCAACAAACAATAATTGACTATTCTTGGCTTTGGATATAGAAGGCGTCAATTGTGTTGTGAGTTTATTCAATTCACAGGCTCTCTAGATTTAGGTCCGCATATCTAAATATCTTTTGTCATTAAACACGCAAAATGAATAAATAGAAAACTTTGTTATTCGTGCTTGGTGTACCGGTCAAAACATCCGCAGAAATTTATATTTCTAATACTGTATTTCTTATCATAAAGCCTTGTGACTACTTTGCATAAATGGTTAAAAAATATATGGAACAGGAAAATATTCTTCAAATAACACAAGACAGCTAAGACTTTAAACTCTTCCCAAAATCACAAAATCTTTTACAGCCAGCGACAGCTCATTAACTTTTTTTACTTAGTTATCCATTATACACTACAAAACAGAGTTACGTGTTTGACTCTGAAAGTACATAGCAAGAAAAAGTCATTCAAGCATATTATAAACCGTATGTCAGAGCAGGTGCTTGCGAAATGAGCACACACAGTTACTTACGCAATTAACAGTAACGGAGGATTGTAGGGCAAACAGTGTAGTATTAGCGTAGATTTTTTTTTTTTTTTTGGTACGGAATCACAAAAGTACTGCTGTAATATATCCCCCTTAAAACTATAACAAATATTTTCTGAGTATGGTGGGATTACTGCCTTTCTACCCTATACTAAATAAGTTAAATGGATCCTAATATACCTTATGCCCATTTAGAGGTTGCATTCTAGTTTTTTAGAAAACTGGTCGGTAGATGCGGGGTTTTTACCTCTTACAAATATATTTATAAAAAAAAATTTTGTATAGAAATTTGTCAAATACGAGTAAAGCATTGACCCACAGAGCACAGCAGACTTCACGTCAACAAATGCTGCAGCTGAAAATTATAGTCCTGTATACACTACTTAGAGCTGCAAAACAATCGATAGTACTATCGATAGTTTTATTTTTAGCTAACTATCGATTTTTTTCGTTCGATAGTGAGACTATTGCCAATTTTTGAACGTATACGAAGCCGGCTACATGTAGCAGGCATAACGTTTCTGGCCATTTATTCAGTCAGGTTCTTAGCCGCCTTTAAATTTTTATAGTTATAGCGTAATTTACAAATAAAAATATATTGTATAAATCATATTATATATCAAAGTAAAGTGTATTATATCATTTATTACTTTTATCTCAAATAAAAAGAGTTTTTTGTTCTCTTTGCATACAGGTGAAGCTGCAGCTCAAAGTGTTTGGCAAAAAAAAAATTAAAGTATTTAAAAGTTTATTTTTTATCATAGAATAAAAATACGTAGAGATTTTATATACGCCTATATAAATATGTATGTATCTATGATTACTAACTTCCACTTGAGTTACAGATTCATAGCCAAAAGTAGCGATAGTATCGAAAGCACCGATAGTTTTTCTTGAAACTATCGAAAATATCGATGGCGACAACTCTCGATAGTTTTGCAGCTCTAACACTACTGCTTTATTTTGAACACGGCAGCAACGAAAATTCATTTACATAAAACTATACCTTAGTGTAGCCACCTTAGAGTTTGTAGTTTTACAAAATTCCGTTGCTTTACCTCCCGTCTAGATTAGCAATAAATATGTTAACATTTATTGCAGCAAACGTCAAAATTGTATTATTGCCAGTGAAGACAGCTTATTGCTACTGGTTGCAATTATTGCTGCAATAATTGTCAATGAATTTTCGTTAACAATTATTGCAGACACAAAACGTCAAAATCAATTGTCATTTGAGTTTAACATTGAATAATTTTTCAAAAATTCTGCTTGCGAATAATTTTAGTAAATTTCTCTTTTGCAAAAGTTATTAATTTAATTCTTATTACTTAAAGTGTTTTCTTTTAATGTATTGGTGCATTGAGGGTGTTTACAAAAGAATCAACCTGTACAAACAGTTTTTTTGTCCTTAGGGCTTTAAAAATCCAGAGAATAAGAGATTGGATAGGAAAAAAATGCATGGGGTGAAATATCAAAAAATATGATCATTTTTAAAAGTAGATAAAATAAATTTTTAAGTTATTTTGCTTCTACTTTAGCACATTTTTTTGCAATAAAATTTTGCTTTTTGCGTTGAACTTTCCTGGTCGGTTTTTTTTTTTTTTTTGTAATTATGAGTTGTCATAAATACGTGTTCCCATACCTTTAACATAACCAAAGCAATAAGCAATTTTATACCCTTGTTCTGCCGGCGTTATTGCTTTATTGCGAAGATATTTATTGCTAATCTAGACGGGGGGTTACAGAGCGAGTTCTGTTTGTAGTGGTGTTCATTTACTAAAATTTTTTAGAAAATTTTAATAATTGTTACTAGGTGCATTAATGTCTTGGTAAGCTAAGTTTATCAAAAATATTTGTAACTTTTTTCACAATTATAAACTATGAATGTACGTTTTCATAATTATAAATTATTTTTATTTGAATTATTTTTATGTTCACATTTGTACATGTTTAATTCAGAATAAAACCCTAAATTCTCTTTCAAAAATGTAAACAATACATTTGACGTAAATAGCTTACTATATTGCCAGTAGCAAAAAAATGTAATATGCCGTAGTGCTGCCACCGTGTATACGTTAATGCACATTGAATTGTTACTAGAAAGCGTTCATTAACCAAAAAAAAAAAAAAAAACGTTGCAACGAGAGAGCGTCAAAAGAGCGGAAAAAATTGAGAGACAAAAAAACTCTTGCACGTTTTTACAAGTAAAATATTTATTTATTTATTTAGTAACTATACAGTTGCAAAGTAAATTTGCAATGTATAGGATGCACAGCATGGGCGGGGTGACAAAGACCATAATGCCCAAGATGGTATTAACAGTACTTTTGTAGCGTCGCTGTGACTAACTATAACGACCTATGCCTTCACATAGGAAGTTTCCACGTGGTTAACAATGAATAACCTCTATAAAAAACTGTAAACCAATACAGTTAGTTGAGGCAAACCGTTAACCAGTGCGAGCGAGACGCAAAACTTTCGAAGACCGAACAACAAACACAAGCCTGACCGCACTTAAGAAATAATTACGATGACGCGAGAGCTGTTCTTCAGCCCAGAGTTGCTTTACGACTGACAAGTAAAATATTTACTTGCAATAATTATTCAAACAGCTGTTTTGTATTTCTGTTTACAAAACAATATTTCACAACTAGGTTAAAAAAAAATATTCTGAAAAATGTATGTAAACATTTAAAACGAAAAAGTATTAAAAAGATTACAAATTTATTTTTGTGTAACTTATTAACAGACAGAAGATGTCTAATGCAAATGAACTAAGCAACACAGTATCTGGCAGCATCAGTGGCAAAGGATGTTTTGACAAATTTACTTGCTCGGATAAGTTTAAAACTTTTAAGGGAACAATTAAATTGACACTTAACTTAGATCCTTCCATTTTTAATTATTATAATATTTTTCTAGTTTTATTTATTTATTTTATTCCATTTATTTGTAATACAAGCCCATAGGGCCAAAATAACATATTACAGAGCACAAATAATTTGAGCTTTCAATTATATTTACTTAAGAAAATAAAAATTTCACTAGTATATACCAAAATAAGAAATTCAGAATAACAATCTTATTTATAAACTTATAGCCTAATCCATATTTTATTCCATCCATTTGTTTGTTTGTTGGCTCCCCAGCCATGATTTATTAACGCAAAAAAAAAAATGAAATGAAAATATAACGTTGTGTGGCAAATGCAAAACAAATAACTGACAATTTAGTTAGGCGTTATTTGCACCAAAATGTCTGTAAAGCTTAAGACGAAAAACATTACTAGAATGTGAAAAAACTCGCAAATCATGCGGCAAATAGTTCCAACACCGAGCAACCCTTACCAAAAATGATTTCTGAAACGTAGAATAATTAATTCGAGGTATATTAATTTGTGGGTTTCTAGTAGAGCGTTTAAGTGTAAGTAACTCAGAAAGCGGTTGAGGTCTGCCCGTTTTAACGATTTTATAAAAAGAAGTAATACAACGAATGTGAACAAATCTAGGTAGAGTACAGTTAAAAAACCTCAAGACATAGTTGGTAATATGAACTCGTCTTTTTAAGTTAAAAACAAAGCGAATAATAATATTAATAACTCGATATAACCTATTCAGATTACCCGATGTCGTACCAGAGAAAATTTCAAGACCGTAAGTTACATGAGGTAACAGAAGGGCATGAGCTACTTTATATTTCACTTTAGGAGGCAAATACATATTTGCAGAAAACATTTTCCGCAGCAAAAAAACTACACGGTTTGATATCATATCAATGTGCGCATCATATTTCAACCTACTGTCCAAAATAATGCCCAAACACTTCATTTGAGTAACTAAATCAATTCTCAAACCATCAAGATTTATATTTAAGTCAATAGAAAAATGGTCAGAAGAACCGAAAAACTTCTGAAATGTTTTTGTTTTCTATTTCTTCAACTTTTACAGAGCAGCAGTTATTTCTAGTATTGTAAATACTGTGATTACGTAGCAGCAATGTGTAGGCAGGCTGTTCCAACATATAAACTAATTGAAAATAAATTTTTTATTCAAAAGTAGCTATTCACATTTATATTGTTTAGCGTATTTTGACTACGCCTAGTACTAGATTAAATAATATTGTAAAACTTCTAATTATTCTATAACAAGACGTACTCGGAAAACGCCAGTCACGACAATGCTGAACATAAATGACCACAATCACATTTGTTTTATAGTAATATACATATGTATATGTATAATTTGTCCAAAAAATATAAGTACCAGCGTTGTCAACTCGGTGCGCTTCGCACCGTTTTTGGTGCTTTTTAAAATTAATTATTGTGCGGGGTGCGCCTTTTTTTAAATATTCGGTGCGTTTTTTAAATTTCGGTGGCACAAAATCAAATTCAATTCAACATTTTGTTTTTATGTAAGAAAAAATTAAATCAAGTGTTCACAATTTTTACGTTTCATTTTACGAGGAAAACGTACCATGTTACGAGTATATGCACAAAGTAACACAATCTTACTGTTGTATATTTTACACGCTATCGAAAGAAAAAGAAACATTGTGGTACAAATGTACAAACCAAAAATTTAATTTAAAAATTATAAAGTTCAACAAAAAATCAATAAATTAACATTTCATTTAATAAAATTTGTTGCTTTTAGAGAGTGTTTTGCTAGCCAACTTTGTCAAATATTGCAATAAATGCAGTCTCTGAACAGTTCGTAAATATGATGGCTCATGAATACGCTACGGTTTTGGTAATTAAGAAATTATCAAATTATTAAATAAATTATAAAGTTTTTCCAAAACGTATGCATTAAATATTGATTATAGTAAACTTTATCGGTCGACAGCAAATATAATTAAATGATATTGCTTAATAATAAATTTGATCAAATATCGTTATAAATTATTGTAAAAGTAATATTGTCTTAATAAAACTAACATAAGCGTACTAGAGGCCAAGTTTGACAAACCCGAAGTCTAGCTATTGAACGAATTTGATGGCATACTATCAGGCGGTGCTATCAGACCTAGTTTGATTGTATAATAGTCGCTTAAAGGACTGTTTCATTATCGGGTTCCGTAGGCTGACGTGGAAGTCTCACACTGATGCGAAAGCTACTCAGTTGAAATTAAAAGCAGCGCAATTAAATTGGCTTATGGGCGGAAATTCTACATTGAAATTAGATTGCAAACTTTTGTTATACAACGCAATACTAACGCCTACTATCAGCGTCAAACATTGAAAAAGATCAAAGGCGACAAAATTCTTCGAACATTTACTGCAGCTCCATGGTACGTAAAAAACTCCCGAATTCACAAGGATCTGTGTGTTCCACTGGTAAAAGATTAATTTTCAAATTATGCGACAAGGTATATCAGCAAATTGGAATTTCACAGAAACCCTCTTGCACGAAACATACTCAATTTCAGAGGTCACACTCGGTTGAGAAGAAGGGATACCGTTGCCACCATCAGAACGTTGAGTAGGTGATTTTACCGATATAATATGCGCAAAATAAAACAAAGAGCGATTGGCGAGAGATTTTCTTCTTCTACTGAGCTGTCTAACCTACTTTGATGAAATTAAAAGTAAAAAGTGGATACACATAAGCACGTCTAAAATAATCAACGTTTTTAAAACTAGGATCGATTGGATGCTAAAAGGAAAATTGTCTGCTTTGTGTTCAAAGAAATACAACAGCTTTAAATTGTAGCTAAACGTTAACGAACGGAGGTCAGGAGTAAGTTTTTTTGTCTACAAAGCTATGTAACTCATGTTTATGAAATTCCAAATATAAATATATGCGTCTAAAAAAACGCAGATTTTGATTTAATTTAAACGTGTCACAAATATTGTTTTGGGAGACATTTATTTCCTCTTCTGAGCTGTGCAACCTACTTTGATGAAATTAAAGCAAAAATAGATTAGCATAAGTTTGTTTAAAATAATATATTTTTTTGAAACTAGGGTGGAATTGATGGTTGAATTAATCTCCGAATCTTGAACCAATTTTGATGAAATATAAAATTATCTTAACTTATGTCTAAAACACACATATATTTTAAGGCATCCTGATGCCGCGTATTTAGTTTTTATTGAATTTTCGTCAAGTGGATGGCCTTTTTCAATTTGACAATTTTTTGCCATAAACACTCGAATTTTAATATAAAGATATATAGCAAATAAAAGTAAAACTTAAAAACCTTTAATTTAAAAAGTTCCTTTAACTGTGAAATAATAACACAGTCATGGACAAAATAATTAACATTAAAATTCAAAGACGTATATTTTTAAAACGAAATCGAGTATTAACTGAGTATGCAACTGAACTATAAACGGTCATTCGCTTTAGTGCTAAAATTGAAGTTGCCATATTGATTCTAAGAAAGTGGGGGGATTTTGACGTTTCCTGAAGCCGATTGGAAATTAAAAAAAAAAAAAAGACTCGAAACAGCTTCGCCAACCGAATCGTAACCGGTTTTTCATATTTTGCGTTTTGGCCGTGTAACGTATATCTTAACTATTGACGGTCACTCGATTTAGTGCGAAAATTGAAGTTGTCATTCCATTCTTACCGCGGAAGTGGGAGATATAGGAGATTCATGATGCTAATTTCGGGAGTTCAAAAAATGGGATCGCGTTATACGGATATTTATTTATTCTTCATTACTTTGTGTCCCTATTATTTCGTCTATCACTGTAGGTCTCTTGTTATTTTTTTTTTTTTTTTTTTTTTTTTTTTTTACCTAAATAACACTACACTAGGTGCAAGCAGGAATAAGTAGTATTTTATCTTCTATCCTGTGTACACTTGTTTTATTTTTTTCTTGCTATCGCTCAAATTTTCTTTATATGTTCATTCTTCAGGCATGTTCTGAAAAACGCAAATTGAATAATTGTACAAGGGCGGATTGATATTGAAGCTACGTAGTTTATTTGTTGTACTCGTTTGAAGTCAGAAACTTGTTTCTTGAAAAATTGAAAAAAATTAATTTCGTGCAGTGATTAAACACTATTATTTGAAAGGGAAAACGGCGAAAGAGACAAAAGAAAAGCTCGATAAATATTACGGTGAGTCTAATTCGTCAGATTATATTGTTGCTGAATTTAAACGCGGTCGAACAAGCACTACAACAATACCATCAACAAAAAGGCCAAAAAAGTGGTTACTGAAGAGGATATTAAGAAAAACCTCGATCTCGTTATGAATGATCGCCGAGTCAAGTTACTTCAGATGAAATGGCAAACATATCTTATGAACGTGTGTTCAACATTTTGCATGAACATTTGCTATCGGCAAGATGGTGCTGCGTTCAATAGACTACTTCACAGCGGTGATTGGAAATGATTAATAACTGTTGATGATACGTGGGTCCACCACTACACACCTGAAAACAAAAGTCAATCGAAACAATGGGTGGAAGTGCTCCGAAGAAGGCGAAGTCAGTGAAGTCAGCTGGCAAGTTTATCGCCAGTATATTTTATGATGCACATGGAATATTGCTCATCGATCATGAGGAAAAAGGATCACCAATCACAGAAAAGTATTATCGTGCATTATTGGATCAATTAATTGATGTAAGCAAGAAAAAACGACCACATTTAAAGAATAAAAAATGGCTTTTTCTTCAAGACAACGCACCGGTTCACACAGCATTAGATACGAAGCTTAAATTACGTGAAATACACTTCGAATTAGTTGATCATCCACCTTATAATCCAGATTTAGCTCCTAGTGGCTTTTTTCTGTTTCGAAATTTGAAAAACTGGCACGCAGGAAAAAGATTCATCTCAATCGAAGAAGTGGTTACCGAAACTAACGCGTATTTTAAGGGGTTCCCAATATCGTAATATTCAGATGGTATAAAAAAGTTGAAATATCGTTTTACTAAGTGTATTGAGCTAAAAGGAGATGTATGTTGAGAAATAAATGGTTTTTGAAAATAAAAAGGTTTTATTTCCTACTTAGGTAGCTTCAATATCAATCCGCCCTCTGCGACTTAATACATTGCATAAAAGAAACATGTAATATTTAATTGTTTATTCAATATCATTGCCTAAATCTCGAATGCAAAAACAAATTAAAATAAAGATCAACATTTTTTTTTGCAAATATATTTGCAGGTTTTCCTAAAAAATAATTTCAATTATAAGGAACAACAATAGAAAATAAATTAGGTTAGCAGAGAAAGTTAATGTACGAGCAGAATTGCAAAGATCTCCGCGACAGTAACAGTAGGTTTTTGTTACTCCCATTAAGTTCGCACTAATTATCGTCTCGCAGTCTTCATTATAAATTTCTTCCACTGAATATACTTCTTTCCACTTTCCTTCATACAAGACCTGAAATTTTTTTGCTTTGTGAACATTTTTTTTCTGCAAAAATATTTATTTTAATTATACGTGACTCAAAAGTTTTTGTGGGGCGCAACCAAGTGTAAAAGTTTTGTGTTCAATTCCTTTTTGCAAAAACATGGTTGAAATAATACGTGAGCACATTGTTGAATATGGACAATCTATTACATATTCTGATGAGCCGTCGAACTTAGAACATGCTGGTGTGAAAACGTGATCAAAACCAATTGTTAAAATCTCGGATGTCACTGCGCAGTAGTAGCACTTAATACTTGTTACAAGATCTAAAGTTTTGAAATAAAATGGAGAAGAAAAAATACGCATTAACATTGATACATATGTATGTGCATATACATACATATGTACACAGTGTATAAGTGCACACTTTAAACAGAAATACTTACCAATACAACCAGTCACTGCACATGCATAGAAAAAGCTCGCAAGCTTCATTTTTGGTATAGAATTCTCAGTTGTTATGTAGTATCTTTTTTTCGAAATTAAGATAAAATTTTCTTCGCCAGAAAACTCAATGCACAGAACTCGAATGTACTGCTTGCTGACTGTGAGCATCGGGTTTAAGCTTCCAAAATGTAATCAGTAAATACCAACCGCTGCAGAATTATGAGTTAATCTCAAAATTAATTTCTATAAGTGTTATGCTGTGCGGTGGGTGACGCATTTTCTTCAATGTTCTTATCCGCTTTTTTTTTTTTTTCTTTTATTGTAATTTTTTTCTTTTTTTTTTTTTTTGCCGCTTAACTTATATTTAGTATATCGTGAATAATTTACCTCTTACATAATTTGCCTAAAGAAATACAAATATTTTTATGTATATATATTAAAGCGACTCATGTTTGGTGAAGATGATAAAAGTACCGGGTATCTATCGGCAGGTATACTACCTTGTTTTGCCTGCATTTTGGTAAACATTAGTCTTGACTTGAAATAGCCACCGCGACCTCGGGGGCACAGCTCTATCCGCTGATCCAAATTTACGAGGACGCTATGCCGTTAATGCGCCGAATTATCTCATCCTTTAACTCTTGAATTGTTGCTGGCTTATCGACGTACACCCTTTCTTTCAAATAACCTTAAAGAAAGAAGTCCAACGGTGTCAAATTACATGATCTTGCCGTCCAATCGACATCGCCACCCCGTGAGATAACACGATCATTGAATTTGTTGCACCGTCCGGTCGTCTACATCCATATCTTTCAATTTGAACCATAAAAAGTTCGTTATCATCTCACGATAGCGAACATCATTCACATTAACTGCCTGACCGGCCTTATTTTAGAAAAAAAGGGGACGATGATTCCGCCAGCTCATAAACCGCTCCAAACAGTCACTCTTTGTGGGTGCATTAGTTTTTCGACAAGCACTCTTTTTTTTAATCATTCGCCCAAATGCGGTAATTCTGCTTATTGGGAATCCACTGAGGTGAAAATGTGCCTTATTACTGAAGATGATTTCTTTGGAAACTTGATCATCCACTGTTGCCATATTTTGTAATTTTGTCATTCTCACCATTGACGACGCTTGGAATGGTCCAGAGGCTTTAGTTCTTGTGCCAATTGCATCTTATAAGCGTGTACATGCTAGTCTTTATGCATAATGTGCATCAATGACGAGCGTTCGTTGCACGAGAACGACGGTGAAAAACGGACGGCTCTTCAGCCACACTATGGCCAACAGCAGTAATATTTTCTGCAGAATGAGCTGGTTTGCTCAAATGTTTGCGCGATTTTTCCGATTATACGCACATTTGCCCCCCGGGAATAGGTTTTGCCTGGGCGTATTCCTAACTTCGGCGCTCTGTTTTTCGGGGAAAAGAGGGGAAGGGGTCCCTCGTTGGGTGCGGCAAACAAAACTCTAGGAAGCCACATGACTTATGTTGTGTTGGCTTCCGAAACCCTTACCAAGGGTATAAATTGGCAGAACGGGGATCAGCACGGGTAGTTCTGCTTGCGGTTTGACCCGAGCTGATCATGGTTGAGGTGCCTACCTTGGCTGAAACGTTCTGGCTGTGATTGAAACGCAGGAAGGAAGTGTTAGTATCCTTGATAATTGTTTGGTGTGTGGCTTTTTTCGGGGGCTAACAATCTCCCGAGGATCTGTTGCCTATACAACATTTTTTTTTTTTTTTTGCATACGGCCGATCTATTAATTATTGTAAGTCGGTACAATATTTTTTTCGCGAGTCGCTATAATGTGTGTATTTACTTTATAATATAAAAAATATTTTATATAAATTTTATAGAAAATAACGCACTAAAAGCATACATATATGTAAATCCTGTTCAACACTTATAACGCCACTTTAAAACCCGCTCTTGTATTGAGACCTACACTTCTCATGTTCGTTTCCTAAAGTACATTGCAATGATGGGGAAGTCGGATTAATTGTTGTTGACTGTACAGTGCTGAAGGTATATACACATTGAATACTTTACAGTAAAATCAGCAACAATTGATCATCTAGATAGTAAAGTTAACGTTTGTTCCTTGGGCTTCCATTGTAATAGCAGGTAGAATTAAAATTGATTACTGTAACATACGTGGGCTGAGAACGAATTTTTTCTCTGTTTATGCTCACACTTGTCTCCATCGGCCGAATATATTTGGCAAATATCTAAAGATGTTGATCCACAGGATTTTCATATACCTGGTTGTAATTACTATCTCTATTTCATTTCCATCGCGGGCTTGTAATTTACGTTCGCAATGAAGTTATATTCCAATGCCAGCAGTACGCAAGCATGATACCGAATTTACCTGTCTTTGGGTTAAATTCAAAACCAGGTCACACTTTTTGCATTTCGGGTTTCTATACAGAAGTCCAAATGCGTGGAGGCATATTATCTTTTCTGGTTTCGATGCCCTCTCTGATTCCGTATTGAAGATACTGAAGAGTTGTCCGAGCAGTGAAATCGTTTTTGCTGGTGATTTCAATGTACATAATTCATCTCAGCTTCGTCATTTGAGTCATACGACTCCAGAAGGCCAATGAGCTGAGTTATTCGCTGCGCACAACCACCTAGCGCAATTAATGAATGTGCCAACGCATATTCCATGTGTTGAAGAGCACCATTCAAACACACTGGACCTATTTCTGACTTCACACAATGAAAAGTATGAAGTCAGAGTTAGTACAATTCGGATTATTGTACTATTTCTGCATCCTTTTCGGTCTGTGAACTTCATAGCATTTCGAAATCAGCTACGAAACGGTCAAAGTTTATTAACGAAAAGGCTCGTTGGGCTGAACTCAACCAATTTTATGAACATTTTAATGCCCATAAAATTCTAGATAATGATATTGCTAGGGATGAAAGCATTCATCCCCTCTGAGCAGATTTCGATTAAACTAAGAGCGTAATTTTTGTTTAATCAGACGAATTCATAAAGATCTGAGTGCTCCGCTGGTAAAAGAAGAAGTTTCTAAGTACGCGGCAAGGTATGTCAGTAAACTGAAACTTCACCCAAACCCTCTTGCGCGTAATATACTTAATTTTGGCGGCCACAGTCGGTTGAGAAGAAGGGATACCGTTGCCACCATCAGATTGCTCAATAGGTTATTTTACCGAATTAGCTCCCGCATAATAAAACTTTTTGTCTAGCATTGGCCGGACTTAAGTAAAAATCAATTTTTTTAATTTTAAATTACATTTTTTTTTAATTTAAATTTAGTATTAAGATTTGAATACTTATTGTTAGTTCATTTTGAAGATTCAATAATTAAAAAATGCTTAAAAAAATCAGACGTGTAAAACCGCAGTCAAATCCAGAGAGAAAGCATTCAGCAATTGGCGTTTAAACAAAACCCAGACATGATTTTCTACGCAAAAAGTCCAGGTCTTAGGCGTGAAAAGTTTCTTCACGTACAACGTCTTTGTGCCAAGGTCCTTACAGCTCCACGGGGCAGTAAGACCTTTTAGTGAGAGAGTAAAGAATGGTACTAGTTCATCAATTTCAACTCTCTTAAAGGATGACCCAAGTATTCATCGACTCGGTTGACAAGGCAAACCTGCTGGCAGAATTTTTTGCAAGCAATTCCTACTTGCCGGAAAACAGTCAACCACTTCCCGAACTCGAAAGAGTATCTGTAATAATGCCAAAAATATTTTTCCAAGCTCGAGCAGTAAAAAAGGTTTTGGCATAAATAAGACTCCTGGACCGGATGGCATTCCAGCACTGGTCTTAAGCAGTGTACTTCTACGCTTGCGCATCCATTAGCACGTCTCTTCAACATACTTTGCCATATTTTGTTTGTTAGTGTTAAGGTACGTTCACATTTTTCAAATATATGCCCAAAAAGCGTAACCACTACTCTCTTATTGAGACATTTTTTCGGCAAGCGCATGCATACAAACAATTAAAATACAAATAACTAATTGCCATATTGTTACGAATTTGTATCACATCTAAACCAGTATGCAGCCGTTGATGTGCTTGTTATAAATGTTACAACACATTCACACAAACAAGATAAAACTAAAAAGATAATACACAAACAAACAAACAAACTTACATGATTTAAAATACGCAATATTCCGAATAAATCAACTACAAATGATGTTAATGCTTTCTTGCTGTTTCGTTTCTTATTATTTGCTTTTGTTACTTGCTTATTGTTCGCCAGCATGTGTGTGAGTGTGTATATGCGTAAGAATTATATTTGTACATTTGATTCTAGAATTATGAATGGCTAGAAACTTCATGATGACTGTAGAAGGAGATAACATACCTGCTTTTTAAACTTTATGCAAGACAGTCTTAAGTAAAAAAAGTAAGCAAGGCTAGTGTTCTAATACACAGTGGTGCTAAGTATAAATAAAGTTGTGAATTATTTAAATACTGTATAACGAACAAGTGTCAGTGTCATTATTTCATTTGCAATAGAAGAATCCGCAAAGCGGATAAATTTATATTTTGCAAAAAAAGAGTTTGCCGTTACCTCATAAATATTCCATTCCACTGGTTTATTACTCTATTTAAATTTTACTTTAAGTCTAATAAAGTAGTGTTCTACTGTTTTCCATTTTCAATAAAAGAACGGGTTTTAAAGTGGCATTATAAATGTTGAACAGAATTTATATATAAAGCAAAAAAATGGAAAGAAAAGAAAACAAGAAATCTTAAATGAAGGTTTTGTAAATAAAATCGGTACTGCAAAAAAAACAACTTTTATGTGTTTAGCAAAATATGTGTTAGTATCCTAAGTAATCAAGCACATTTTCAGTTCGATGGCTTTGTTAGTCGCCAAAATTGCTGCCTGTGATTGTCGAAAAACTAATACATCCACCACGTGTCACTGTTTCGTGTTGATTTCGGGCTGAAGCCATAATTGGGCCATACTTTATTAAAAATGAGGCTGGTCAAGTAATCACTTTTACTGGCGCTCGATATCGCACAATTCTTTCTGCCGAAGTTGGATGATATAGATTTGGCCAATATGTGGTTTCAACAAGACATTCCCACATGCTATACACCACGTGAAACAATTCAATTACTGCAGGATACATTTCCAAGTCCTGGGCGACTATTATGTGATACTATTCGGAACGAAAATGATTTCGAAGGAGATTTCCGTTTCGAAAAAGAAATTGTATTTTCTAATAAGTTCGAAAGCACCAAAAAAGCTGTATTTGTTTAAAACAGGCGATACAATTTGAGATACCAAGTTTCTTGATGATAAATTTTATGATATGGACTGCAGTTTTTCTATAAATGTCAAAATTGTTATAAAAAGTAAATTATTAAAAAAAATTAAGACAAAAATACAAATAATTTTAATAATTAAAAAACTACAATAAGAAATGAAAAAATAAAAAACAGTTTTAATAACTAAAAAACGAGAATGGGTTCTGTCGCATACTAGTTTGAGGACATTGATGCAAGTATAGATTCAGAAGAAGAATTCAAAGGAAAGGTGTAAAGAAAAGTAGAGACGGGTGCAAAAGAAAATGCTTGTTTTTTGTGTTTTAACAGGTATTATTAAAGCATTTTTCTTATTAAATTCTCAATAATTAATTTAGATTGTTGGAATATAAAGTTGTATGTTTGAGAATATCTAGGGATGAAACCATACCATACTTATTCTCAATACGGTATCGATCGCAAAGTATCGAGACCCACTCGAGATTGAATAAAAGGCTTCGAAACAGAGGAGCACTTGTATCAGTCGATTTCTTCTTGCGATTAGTGACAGGGAAGAATACATGTATCCAAAAATCAAAATATTCGTTGCAGGCTTGATCTTCTGATCAACTGGCTGCAATTGAGATGTTTTAATTAGGATCCCGAAAGCGAAAATTTTTAGAATGCAGGAATTCTATTATAATAATTCTTCTGCTACATTCACCCAATGGTTTGTCTTGTAACTGTCTGACACATTCAATGAAAGAAGAAAAACTTTGTAGCTTGGGTGTAAGACAATTTATCATTAGTATAATCTTCCACAAAGTCACAATCACGGCTGACATGGCTTAGATATGATAACAGGAGAACTATCATCCTTAGGAGCTTGCCCCCATGGAGGTTGCATTCTGCTGTGTCGATCCTGACGGGACATTGCCATATAGGGACGCTGGCGAGGTAGTTAAATCTTCTATGTAATAACTTCTGTAGAAGTTGCAGAGACGAGGAGCAAGTAGAAAGCGTTGAGCACTTCCTCTGTCGCTGTCCAGCTCTTTCTTATATAAGGGCATTGTATCTAGGCAGACCGATGCTGCATGATTCGGTGGAGATATCGGAATGTGATGTAAGCGGATTGGACTCCTTTATCCGATCCTCGGGTTGGTTTTAAACCAGTGATATGTAGATCTATTGAGATACATATCTCACCCAGGCAATACAATGGGACCACCAGACTGGACTTACGTCCAGTCTGGTTTTACAATAGCTGGCAGTCTGTTAAACCTAACCTAACCTACAGTCACATAATTCTGTCCTGAAGATTTTTTAGTGACAAATTCAATTGGTTTTAGTAACTGGACTATTTATTTTAGTATCTCAATATCATGACCGCAATCCTGCCGCCATTTTTATGAAATGCAATCACACACCCGATTTTGGTAGTCCCATTTGCATGTACGGGTTGCATGGATTTATTTAATAAAAACTTTGAAAACAAATAAAATTGTGGCAAAAATGGTGACCAACTCAGTTTTTTGCCTGTCGATAAGAAAATCGTATTTCTGACCGATACTAGTAGTTTTGGCCGATACCTACTTGGTACTCGATAGTAAAGCATGGATACCAAAAGTACTTATTATCGTAAGAAAAGTATCGAATATTTACTTGTATTTACTCGTATCGTTTCATCCCTAATAATATCTTTGAAAAATTTCCAAAGTCTACTGATGATTAGGCTAGCTCCTATGAAATGTCGATATATTGACAGCTGGGGAACATAAAAAACAAGCCGTTTATATTTTTTTATTGGAGTCATTTATTTTTATTATGTTAGTAGGGGTATGGTTCAATTATGTACGGAGCAAAATATCGGCCAAGCGGCCGGTACATGCCAAATGCATGACACCACCGAGGTGAAAATGTGCCTCATCACTGAAGACGATTTTCTTCGAAAATTTATCATCCATCTCTTGAATAACTTTAACGCGTTGCTCAACTGAGACAGCAAACACTGTACAAACAATGCAGGCAATTAACAAAAAATACATACGTGATTCAATATGAGATGAATATAGATAGAGAATAATGCAATGGCTCGGTGGCTGAGTGATTAAGGCGGCCGGAAATGGGTGCTAATAAGTATTGTAGCGGCTATGAAACAGCTAGTTGACCCTCAGCTAAAAAGGTTTAATTTTTTTTCTAGTCTTCTTCAATCAATAATTATTGATCACAGCAATTTTGTATTGTAAAGAATCCTTCTTAAGAAACTTAAGAAAGGAAAAACTTGAACTAACATCCGGTTCGCATTGTACAAAAACCAAAAACCCAATTTATAAAAAGTATAAAGTTCAACAAAAAATCAATAAATTAATATTTACAAAAAGTATCTAATCAGCTGTTAAATATGTTGTCATATAAAGCAGTGCTGCCAACTTAAAGTTGTGAAACTCTAAGAAACACCAAGCTTAAGTATCTATTTGCTTAGAAGTTATAATTTTAAATGTTTGGTTTGAATAAACGATCATGTCATGTTTGCGGTTAAAAGCGCTATTAAAAATATAAACACTTTACAAAGCAGCCATCATGTGATTTTCATTATTTTTTATTTTATTGCGTGATTATAAATAAACAGCACACTTCACAAACATTCTAACAACAACAAAGGTTTTTAAGAATACGAGGGCGGATTGATATTGAAGCTACCTAAGTAGGGAAAACACATTATATATATTTAACCATTTATTTCTCAACATAGTCTCCTTTTAGCTTAATACACTTAGTACCAGTTTACATTGTACAATTTTTGTCGTTTCTTTTTTAAAATTTCAATTGCGTTTATATGGTAAAATTTTTATCACAGCAATTTTTTATTATATCTATACATGTATAATAAATAGGGTGGGTCACTGATGTATGAGAAAAATAAAAACAAAACAAAAACATTTTTGTGTCACATTAAAACAAATATAAATTGTTAAAAAAAAGAAAAGTTACATCTTGAGCCCGCGCTGGAGTTGCTAAAAAAATCGCATATTTCAAAAAAATAATTCTTTGAATTTTTAAATATTTTATTTACAAATCAAAAAATTATAAACAGCTTGTTTTCTATGTTTCCCAGCTGTCTATATGTCGACATTTCATAGGAGCTACCCTAATCATCAGTAGACTTTGGAAATTTTTGAAAGATATTCTCAAATATTTATCTTTATATCCCAACAATCTAAATTAATTATTGATAATTTAAAAAGAAAAAAATGCTTTAATAATATTTGTCAAAACACAAAAAATCAAGCTTTTCCATTTGTTTGAAAGGTGTAAAGAAATGTTAGAGACGTGTATAAATGAAAAAGGTTGTTTTTTTGTGTTGCCACCAATGTAAGAATTGCAGCGACAATTCTACAATACAATGCAAACTGGGACTTTGTAAGATGATACTCCAACTTTTTTATACCATCTGAATGGTACGATTTTGGAAACCCCTCAGGTAATCTCTTCTTCGATTGAGATGAATGTTTTTTCCGCGAGCGATTTTTAAAAGTTTGGAAACAGGAAAAAGCCACTAGGAGCTAAATCTGGACTATAAGGTGGATGATCAACAAATTCGAAGTGTATTTCACGTAATTTTAGTATCGTATCTGATACTGTGTGAACCGATGCGTTGTTTTGGCAGAAAGAGCACTTTTTTCTTCTTTAAATGTGGTCGTTTTTTCCTGATTGTATCAATCAATTGATCCAACAATGCACGATAATAATACTTTCCTGTTATTGTGGATTTTTTTTTTCAAGATAATCGATTAGTAATATTCGGTGTGCATGCCAAAATACAATTGCCATAACTTTGCCAGCCGATTTCACTGTCTTCTCCTTCTTAGTAGCACTTTCACCAGCTTTCACCCATTGTTTCGATTTTTGATTTCAGGTGTGTACTGGGGGACCCACGCTTTATCAACAATTATTAATCGACGCCAAAAAATCAATAGGATTACGCTTTATCATGTCAAAATACTGAGCAAACGCGGCACCCATCTTGCCGATAGCTTTTTCATATGCAAATGCCAATGAAAATGTTGAACACACACACCAGAGATCTGCACCGGTGCACCGCAACCATCGGCGTACTTGATTGTTTACCCAATCATTTGCACATCCAAGTATTTTAAAGACTCTTAAAAATTGATGCGGTGGTATTTATACCTGTCGTTCGTTTGTGAAATCTTGATACATCAAAAATGTATCTAAACACTTTCGTATCTTGTGGATTTTTTCAGAGTAAAAGAAACGACCACAAAAAAAGAGTGTTGTTGTTACTAGCACTTAGTAGCACTCAAGGCGAATTAATTATTAGGTGGATGCATCGGCGAATTCAGGCAAATTCGATTAATATGGCGGCACTTTCTCTGTCAAGTTTTGTTTGCCTTTTTGGCGCCATTTAAATTTTTGTGCATGTTCTTTATCAACTACTTTTGACAGCTGAAGTGTGAATTCGCCTTTTTACACAAACAAAATACCTGTTGTTTTTTTTATTGTTGTATTGTTGTACCGAAGCGGCTACCTTGTTTTTTGTATCATGGTAGCACTAATCGGTTTCTTAATAATACATATATGACGTCGTCACAAAATCATCTTGTAAAAACAACACTGGGCAAATTCTTTTGTTGTATATTTGCGTCGCCAGATTTAATAATTTACAACCATGTTGACGATTTTGAAAGTAGCGTACTGAATGATGGTTTTATGATTGTTTTTGCTGAAGAATTTGAAATTAAAATTCAATTCAAACAAAATTTTAAACACAATTTGTTATATATTTGTGTAACTGTGCGTTTATTGTGGTGATATATTAAAACCAAGAAATAAAATTATTATAAATGAAAAAAATTTTATGAAAATGTGCGTTATAAAAAAATTCAATTTTTTAAGTATAACTTATGATTTTTACCGTTTTTGTACTAAATATGTTCAAATAAAATATGTGTATATATTTTCTTCAAAACACGATCGCCAAAATATGATGTTTTAAAAACCTTCTGGCAACGCCGCGCTTAGTACAAATACGTTTACCGAGTGTGATTGAGGAATACATAAAACTGAACACACTTTCATGGGTAAGATAAATGTGTGACTGCAAATTATTACATACAAATATTATTTTCGTTGTTATAAAGAAATACGAGTTCGATTGAAGAATGTAGAAAAAATATTTGAGAAACCAAATCTTGGAACCACCACATACAAACTTGATTGGGTATGTTATATACTCTACTACTATACTATGTTATATACGCTAGCTCTAACGAGTAGAAAACATACTTGTTCAAACAATATGCGGCGGCCAATCACACCGCAACTCGATTTAAGACGGGTGTACTTAGATAATTAAAAAGGCACCGGTTGCAGATCTCTGACGCACACGTTCATATGATATATTTACCATTTCAACAATCTCACGTAACTTGACTTCGCGATCATTCATAACGATATCAAGGGTTTTCTTCCTGTTTTCTTCAGTAACCATCTATTTTGCCCTTCCTACTGATGTTATTGTTGCACTGCTTATTCGTCCGCGCTTAAATTCATCAATCCAATATTTTACGAAGCAAACTGACCGTAATGTTTACCGTGCTTGGCTTTTGTCTCTTTCGCCGTTTTCAATTTCAAGTAATAGTGTTCAAATCACTACACGAAATTCACTTTTTTCCATTTTACGAGAAACAAAAGTTGCTTACTTCAAACGACTACAACAAATAAAGTAATCGATGAATTTGGGTTAAATTTTAACAGCTGCCGTTTTACGGACCGCAATTAAAAAAAAGTGTGTTTGTTCTGCCATCTAGCGTTAGGTAGCTTAAATACCAGTCCGCCCTCGTATTTTATTGGCTATAAAAACAAAATAGAATGTGAAAGAACGTAAAGGAAATAATTGTTTCATCATTGCTCATTCAATTGCTTTGATATATTTACCGTAACAAGCATGATACAATAAACGCGGCATACGCTTCGCTAACACAATATAGTACAAAAAATAAATAAAACAACAAGTATTTTGTTCCTATAATTCATTTTCTAACAACGTAACCTAAATTAGATCGTAAAACGCAACGTAATTTAACGCTTTGATTATACGCTGTATGAAGTAACTAAAATAAGAGCGTTAACATAATGCCATGAATAGCTAATCTTGTTTAATAAAAATCAATAAATAATGGGTGATTTTATAAGAACTAGCGGAAATTAAAAAAAAAAAAAACACATAAAATTCAGAAAAATGCATGAAATATTTATTTGGATCGATAGTTGGGTCAATATAATTTAATGTTTGAAGATTATTTCATGCAAATGTTGGCCGCGGCTGCGCCTCAAATGGTCCATCCGCTTAGTCCAATTTTGGCATACTCTTTCCAACATTTCGGCCGGTATCTCACGAATAATGTTGGCAATGTTGGCTTCCAGTGCGCCAATCGAAGCGGTCTTGTCGCTATAGACATTAGCCTTAACATAGTCCCACAAAAAATAGTCTAGAGGCGTTAAATCGCACGATCTGGGCGGCCAATTGACTGGTCCCAAGCGTGAAATAAACTGTTCACCCGAACTCGCCTCTCAATTGGTCCATTGTTTCGCGTACTGTGCGGCATGTGGCACCGTTTTGTTGAAACCACATGTCATGCAAGTCAAGCTCTTCCATTTTGGGCAAAAAAAAGTTTGCTATCATCGCACGGTAGCGCTCACCATTCACAGTAACGTTGTGATTCGCATCATCTTGGAAGAAATACGGCCCAATGATGCCGCCAGCCCATAATCCGCACCAAACGGTTGTTTTTGTGGATGCATTGGTAGCTCTTGCAATGCTTCTGGCTGCTCTTCACTCCAAATACGGCAGTTTTGTTTGTTCACGTATCCATTCAACCAGAAATGAGCCTCGTCGCTGAACACAATTCTTCGATAAAAAGTGGATCTTCATCTAACTTTTCAAGAGCCCATTCACCAAAAATTTGGCGTTGTGGTAGGTCGTTTGGCTTCAATTCTTGCACCAGCTGTATCTTATAAGGCTTCACACCCAAATCCTTCCGCAAAATTTTCCACGTAGTGGAGTAACAGAGGCCCAATTGCTGCGAACGGTGCCGAATCGATAATTCACGGTCATCACCAACACTGGCCGATACGGCTGCGATATTTTCTTCAGTTCTCACTCTACGTAAGCGTGTTGGTGGTTTAATGTCCAACAATGTAAATTTGGTGCGAAATTTTTTTACAATAGCCCGAATAGAAGCCTCAGTAGGTCGTTTAAACTGACCATAAAATGGAAGAAGCGCGCGATGAACTTTCTTAACAGAGCACGCATTTTGGTAATAAAATTCAATTCAAATTTGCAAGCGTTATTCGTTTGTAAGACGATTCATGATTAAATTATAGACCAAACTGAAGATGTTTGACAGTGACACAAGATACAAAACGTGCGTGAGCTGTCAAAACTAGTGTTGCCAAAAAGATAATAGCAAAAAAATCACTCGTTAGAAATAATAAATAGTGATAGTCACTAAATTAGTGATTACTAATTGCCGCAAAAAAATAAGTAACATTAGTTTTAAAGCTACCCAGCGGTGAAAGCTTCGAATACAGAAGCGATGATACGATGCACACTTGCAAGTCAGTAATGCACACTATTTCATATATAGGGTGTTTTTTTAAGCCCGATAGAACTTGAAATTGTAAAAAATAACACAAAAAATTAAATTGTAATCAAAATTTTTTTTTATTCGAAAGAACAATACGTGACATTAACATTTGAAAATGATTTCGGGCATATGGGCTGGGCACCGCGGCTGTTCTTGACGAAGCGCATTCTGGACGTCCAATTTTGGGCCACTTTTTCGAGCACTGCTGGCCGTATGTCACGAACAACACGAACAATGCTGGCCTCCAAGGCGTCAATTGTTGCTGGTTTATCAGCATAAACCAGTGACTTCACGTAGCCCCACAGGAAATAATCGAGAGGTGTCAAATCGCACGACCTTGGAGGCCAATTGACAGGTCCATTTCTCGAAATCAACTTATCGCCAAATTTTGATTTCAGTAAGTCGATGGTTGCGTTCGCCGTATGGCACGTAGCGCCATCCTGTTGAAACCACATCTCCTCCGGATCAATGTCATCCATATTTTCAAACAAAAAATTATTGATCATGGTGCGGTAACGATCTCCATTGACCGTAACGCGAGCTCCGGCCTCATTTTTGAAGAAATAAGGTCCGATGATGCCACCAGCATGAAAACCGCACCAAACAGTGCATTTTTCTGGATGTAATGGAGTCTGTAGGGTCTCTTGTGGATTGGTCTCACTCCATATGCGGCAATTTTGCTTATTAACAAACCCGTTAAGCCAAAAATGCGCCTCATCGCTGAACACAATTTTGCGATAAAACAACGGGTCAGTTGCCAACTGCTAAATTTGGATAATTTCGTAGCGTTGTTCAAGCGTGAGTCTATTCATGATGATTTGTCAGAGTATACTGAAACAAATAAAAAAAATGTTTCATCAAAATTTAATTTTTTGTGTTACTTTTTACAATTTAAAGTTCTATCTAGCTTAAAAAAACACCCTTTACAAGCCTAGTATACATTTTCAAACATACTGCCGCATTTGTAGAGTGAACGCCTACCACCGGTACACGAAGTAAACAAGATAGTGAAATGCTCATCCAACAAAAGCTCATTACTTCCTAGTATACATTGTAAGCTAGCAGTAGGCAGCTCGAACATAATCTCGCATACTTTGTAAGTCGGCGCTAGGCAGCTCGAATACAATCTCGCATACTTTGTACAACGACAGTAGGCAGCTCGAATACATCTCGCTTACTTTGTACATCGGCGTTAGACAGCTCGAATACAATCTCGCATACTTTGTACGTCGGCAATAGGCAGCTCGAATACAACCTCGTATAATTTGTACGTCGGCACTAGGCAGCTCGAATACATTTCTCTTACTTTGTAAGTTAGTCGAAGACGTATTGCGCACTTCAAACACGAGTTTTTCGGAAATATTCCAATAATATAATTTGTTCTATTTTCTGTTTACTGCGTTCTTTTATTTTGTTCATTAAATATTTTATATTTCTTGTACTAAGTCCTTTTTTATACTTTTTTTCTAGGAATTCTTACCTTTAGCGCTAATTTTGCCAATGAAAATTTTTTCAACGCAATTTACCTTAAGTCTAATATGTTTAAAAAAGATGAACGCAATTAATTTTTGGGAATTCCATATACTAGAATTCATTGAACATAAAGTGTTGCACACCAGAGATCTGCAACTGGTGCCTTTTTTAATGATCTAAGTACACCCATCTTAAATCGAGTCCCGGTGTGATTGGTCAGCGCATATTGTTTGTACAAGCACGTTTTCTTCTCGTTGGATCTTGCGCCTATAAATTAGAGCGCTCGATATATGTCATAGTCCTCGATATACAAAAAATATGACACAAAGCGCCTAAATCTTAATTCATGATAATAGTATTTTTCATTCACTCTTGTTTCAGCTTACTCTTAAAAGTATTTCTTATTTTTTAGTTGTAACGAAGTGTGTTTTTTAGTTTTAAAACTATATTTATTGTTTACTTTTGATTTCGGTATCCTTCAAAAGCTTGTTTTTCAGTTTTTTGAAACTATAAACTAGCTTTTTAGATCGAACTAAAGTGAATGACCCTTAATAGTTCAGATACACGTTCCACGACAAAAACGCGCACCGAATATGAAAAACCGGTTCCAAAGCGTTTTCGAGTTTTTGGGGAATTCCCAAAATCGAATTCATGAATCTCCTATATCCTCCCACTTCCCAGGAGCAATACGGCAACTTCAATTTTCATACTACAGAGAATTGCCGTTGACAGGTCAGGGGGGTTACTCTCTATTGCGATGCGGAAGAAAAATGGATCGTAATCGAAGAATTGGTACCCCGTTTTGCGTTTTCGTATTTTCCTTTCGCATTTAAATTTTCCTTTTCGCAAACTTTATTTTATCATTCCTCGCTGCTGTTTATTTTGTGGTACGAGTGTTGCTTCATTTTCAAAACCCCCCAGATACACGTTCCAGGGCAAAAACACGTGCCTAATATGAAAATACCGATTCCGAGTTTTTTGGGAATTCCCAAAATTGGGGTCAAGAGTTGCCAAAATCACCCAACTTCCTCGGAAACAATACGGCAACTTTAATTTTCGCACTAAAGTGAATGACAGCTGATGTGAGAACCCGGTTAGCAAACGTGTTTCGAGTTTTTTGGGAATTCCTAAAATTGAATTCAGGAATCGTCAAAAAAGCACCTTCCGTTTTCGCCCTAAAGCAGCAACACTGTATATTTTATATACCTACAAATCTGATAATTTCTCGTTACGGCATGCATTACGAGAGTTGCAAACACACAAACAAACTTACGAGTAAAAGTAAAGCTAATACAAGCGTGTTAAAAATAACAGCATCGTAGCGAGTTGTAAGGCCAGAAAATCTGACTAAAATAGGATGATTCTTGTAATAATTGGCTTACAAATGTATGTATTTCATAAATTTCTTTTTTATTTTAGCTCTCCGAATTAGTAAACAGCTTATCCGAACAAGGACTTTTACCTTTACAAATGGCACTGATGGCCCAAAATCTTCCCATAGCTCAAACGCTTGTGAAAAACGGTTTAGCCAACATTAATGCTTTTGATTCGGAGGTATGTTTCTAAGTAAAATAAATAAAACTCAATTTAATCAATTTTTTTAAGGGATCGACTCTATTAATTGACGCAGTTAAGAGAGGTGATAAGTTTGCTGCTGACTTTCTGCTAGAACATAATTGCAAATTAGATTTAACCACAAGGTAATAACAGACACATAAGTATACTACTATGTATGGTACAAAATCACTTACGGATCAATTAGCAAGAAAAAAATTTAATTACGATTTTTTCTTAAGTAAATTTGAAGACGTTCAGATATAATGATTTCTATTTTCCGCACAAAAACTTTGGAACCTGTTAACCAGGCATGTTCTGAGAAATGCAAGTCGCTTAAATTTAGCGTTTTCGATTTGAAAACGCCAAATAGGTATTCTAACAAAAGTATAACGCAAGAAGTATGGTTTTGCGATTTGAAATCGCCAAATAGGTGTTCTGGTAAAGGCATATCGCTTTAAATTTGTGACTTCAACTTGGATGTGTATATTAGAGTGAATTGATTGAATTTGCTAAAACTGAACTTGCAAAACATTTCATATTTTTTTAATAAAAAGTTAAAAGAATTTTACACATTTTCAATTAAAAAAACGAAATTTAAAAAATGTCTCTATAACTAAGTCTAGACGATATGTTGAATCAACATATTTATGCTGAAAAATTTACTATTAGTGCCAACAAATCGTGTAGATAGCAAATTTTTTCAACATACGTATGTTTAAATTTATTTGATTACCATTTGTTACTGATTTCAACAAATGTATGTTCACAATTTTAGCATATCGTAATGACATGATAGTTAGCACAAGGTATTTATTTTTTTTAAATTGCTAGGTTTTTTAACATAGAGTCTATACGTGATATAATATCAAATATTTTTTCTATCAGCAAACGTCAAATTTGATAGCAGAGAAAATTATATCAGGTGTAGCCTTCAAAATTAGTATTATTGCAATATTATATCAGATATCACAATATTGTTTTGATAATATATATTTAGAAAACCATATCATGATATGAACTGTCAAAAAACGTAAACAAAACGACATAATATTCAATTTTTGAAGAATTCCCAAAAAAAGTTGAATAAAAAAATCATTAAAATATTTATAAAAAATCGTTTATTGTTTTTTTGTTGTTGGAATATATAAATTTGCTTAAGAAAAATACAACAGTCAACGATGTTTACTGCATGGTTGCTTAAAAATTGTGAAATATTATGATATTTGCAAAAATAGTTGGCGCCATGCTAGATATGGGAGAAAATATAATTTGTTTTTTCTCGTTAACCTGCTGACGTTCTCTCTCATATTATATCAGAGTTAATATCAGTTGTAGACACTGTGTAACTGATATGTTGTTTGTTGAAAAGTAAACACAAGCTTTTCAGCATACGGTTGATTTCTTAGCATATAAATTGAAATTTTATATATCATATATGTATGGCAAGTGTTGTCCGAATAGTAGTGTTTGCAAATAGATTTGTTAATTTACAGCTCATTACATCTAGACCAACTCTGATATAGGATCTGGGAGGAGCTTTTGTTTCTGCTGGTGTTAACAAGCAACAACTTACGTTTGCTATTCATAAACTTGTTGGAAAAGGAAAATATATAATAGATGGCGATTTTAATAACATAGCCCTATTAGAGCTTAAGTTCTTACTATTGAGATACTAGTTTAAACGAAAAACAGAAAACTTATAACATGGACTTAGTTGTTTCCAATGGTCGTCAATACGTACGAGTACCTACAAGTTATAACAGGAAATATTAAACTCTTGTTTTTTTTTTCTAATAAATGACCCCTATTCAAAATTTCGGACGGTTTAATTAATGATTTGGGTTTAATGCGGCATCTGCCATTAGCTCTTAATGTTCGAAAATGGTATAAAAAGTGCAACTGCCGTGCCTGTGCCTAAAAATTAAAATTTAAAAAAGAATAAAGTTTTACCCAACAGAAAATTATCCATGATAAAAGCAAGGAACTCTTCCCGTATAGAATGGATGAAATATAGGACCTTAAACTTCATATGTATGTAGTTCAGTGTTTTAATAGCAGCAAATTGCGTGAGATAATAGCAATTTCTAAAAATAATTAATTTTAAACAATTGAATTTTATTCACTATATTATTTTATACGTATGAATATATACATATAATTAAAATAACTGAAAGAAACTTTCAATTCTTGTGCATCAGAATTATAAAATATGAAAACAAATAAACAAAATTTAAAAAAAAATATTTTAATTTATTTGACATTTAGAAACAAATGTTCAGTAAACATACAAACCAGCAAGACGAATTCATAACAGGTGAAATTGACAGCGCAGCTGATAATTTTTTTTTTAATTTTTATCTGTTTCAAATGTCAATGGAATAATTAAAACAAAATTGGGAAAACAAATTTAAAACAATTTTTTTAAATTATGTATTCTATCTTGAGCGCCAGATATCCGCAATCTGGCTGGCCATTTTCACCTTTTCAAGCTCTATGATCTGAGACTTTAAGTTTCACGAGAAAATTAAAAGTTTCACATTATAATTAAGTTTTTCTTTTATTGTAAATTTTTTTTAATGGAAATCTGAAAAAAAAAATTTTAAAACAATTTTTAAATTTATGTATTGCATCTTGAGCGCCAGCTATCATTCTGAATCTTCCCCAATCTTGCTGGCCATTTTCACCTTTCCAAGCTCTATGATCTATGACTTTAATTTTCACAAAATAACTGAAAGTTTCACCAAATAATTAAATGTTTGTCTTTTATTGTAAATTTTTTTAATATATATTTTTTTTAATTCCTTTTTGTGTCTATATATTTCTCTTGACATTTGAAAAAGATTTATTTTTTGTAGTGTTGTATTTATTGCTCTTGCATTTACCTGGTATGAATTCACCTTGCAAACCAGCATACGAAATTCAACATATGATGTAGACATATGTTGAACATATGTCAAACATATGATGTAGACATATGTTGAAAAATCATTTGCTTAAAAAAAATGAATTTTGAGCATATCGTGTAGACGATTGTAATTTTGAATATCTTGATAGCGGCATTTGTTGTTAAATCGTAACATATAAGTCTAAACAAATATATGCTGATTCAACATATCGTCTAGACTTAAGGCCGGGGCACATAGAATTCGTCATATGTTATACATCTCCTTTTTCAACTGACACTAACGTATACGAAGTATGAAGGTGGCACAATCAGTACTTTGTTAACGGATATAAAATCAGCTGCATTTGCTCTAATTTGATTAAAATCTTTTGATTTATTTTTCAGACACAGCACAGAAAATCCAGCACAATTTGTTTTTAATTTATTTTATTTTTGAACGAAAAACTAAATCAAAATATACAAAAAATATTACCAAATATTTGTCAAAGTTCTCAACGTACGTTAAAAGTTTCTCAACTTTAATACTTTGCGTTGACGGAGAAGTACGGAATGTGACAAAGCTCATAAGACTACATGTATTTTAACTAAGTTGTCAGTTGAAAAAGGCAACGTACAACGGATTCTATGTGCCCCGGCCTTTAGCTTAAGTAACGCATATATATGTATGTACGTACGGGTATGTAAAACACATGTTGTATTGTTTCGTAAAAAACTCCGAAACGCCAGTTAAACGAGAGTTCCTTAGAACACCAAAAAGTCAAACGTTTTTCAGAACGCTTTGCGGTTTCTGATTGCGCGTTTCTCGGAACATAGCTATCCTCATCTGGGGTTTCCTAGAACTTGTAGATCTTCATTGGCATTTTCTTTTCTTATCAGGGTTGTAAGATATTGGAATACTTTGCCTTTAGAATTAAGTATTTTTACACAGTCAAATAATGTTTTTAGGCTCAAACTCTGTCGATATCTATTAACTCTGTGACAGTTTTGCTAAACGCGCACTAAACGTTGCACTTCCGTAACTGAATCATTTTTGCCTTGCTGCGATTACTTTTTTAAGCCTCCATGTGGGAGACATGTAAATTCTTTTTTTTTTCTATAGGACCAGTACTCAGGGGATGACCCCTACATATGCAGTGCATTGTACCAGAACTAGGAAAATAGGTTGTGAGGAGGGGGAAAGAGGGAGTAGTGTTTGTGCACATTTGTCTTGAACTTTCCAACGTTATAACAGACAGGAAACACGTCTGCAGGCAACTTGTTGCACAGACGAAGCGTACGGCTGAAAATCGAATTCTCTCTGTAATGCGTAGTACGATTCCCCGGGCCACAAATGGATGAGCTCTGGACGATGAACACGTGGTACCTAAAAATGTGCGCGTTTCGGGAACAAGATCCTTAATCTCGTCAGAGCAAAACCCATTGCAGTAACGATAGAACAGAGTAACGCACCCCACACTGCGTCGATGGTCCAGTGAATCAATAGAGTTGGACACCCTACTGACACTGATGAGCTTCTTCGCCCTCTCCTGCACACGGTCGAGTAACCCTAAAATAGACTTTGAGGCACTGGCCCAAACATGAGAGTTGTATTTTCGGTCGGATATAGGTGGTATAAATAGTAAGGAGATCGGATGGCGAGAAGTAC
Organism: Thecocarcelia acutangulata; assembly: GCA_914767995.1. Classification (NCBI taxonomy): domain Eukaryota; kingdom Metazoa; phylum Arthropoda; class Insecta; order Diptera; family Tachinidae; genus Thecocarcelia; species Thecocarcelia acutangulata. The sequence goes on along the minus strand of OU612094.1, from coordinate 57,928,047 downwards.
ATCTTACACCGTTTCAAAGAACCGAGGCACGTGAATTCTTCTTTCGAGACATGAAAAATGTGTTCAGTCCAGCGAACATCACACTGTATCTTCATTCCAAGAACATCAAGAGCATCCGATTCCTCAATATTTATACCATCTATAAGTACAGATGAAGCAGCATTTGCAGTCGTTTGTTTGTGCGTTAATAAGCAACATTGGGTCTTACGAGCATTAAAGGCGACCCTGTTTTTACGACCCCATTCGGAGATTAATAGAAGATCGCTATTCAGTGAATCATTCATATTTAACCTCTTGGCTACGATCTCTGATAGGCTAGGCTAAAAGAGTACGAGTGACAAATGCTGCTGTCATCCGCGAAAGAGTGGATAGGGTTGGAAGTTTGATAGAGAAGGAGCCTTACGGTACCCCTGAATTAATCTTGAACTCGTTTGATGAGACCCCATCTATAACAACTAGTATAGTGCGGTCTCTGAGAAAGCTCGATATAAACCGAGAGAAGTCATCACCGACACCAAAAGCAGTAAGTTTTGCCAGTAGTGAACCATGCCACACTCTGTCAAACGCTTTTGAAATATCAAGAGCCACCACCCTACTTTCACCAAAATGATTGATTGAGTGGCACTATTTCTCTGAGAGATATGCCATAAGATCGCCAGTAGAACGACCCTTACGAAATCCATATTGACGATCACAAAGTAGTTTATGCGACTCCAGATACCCCATAAGGTGATGGTTAACCATGCTTTCCATTACTTTGGAGAGTTGTTTGCTTCACCCTTTTTGGGTATTGGTGTTACATTAGCAACCTTCCAGCACGATGGAAACTTACCACCTTGGTAAATTATGCTGAAGAGGCGTGCTAATGGACGCGCAAGCGTAGAAGAACACTGCTTCAAGACCAGTGCTGGAATGCCATCCGGTCCAAGAGTCTTGTTTATGTCGAGGTCTGCCAAAGCCCTTTTAACTGCTCGCGCCCGGAAGAATATCTTTGGCACAGTTACAGATACTCTTTCGAGCTCGGGAAGTCTACAATAATATGTAAATTCTAAAATAATATATAATAATTTGCATTATATAGGCTAAGTAATCTACATATGTTTATGTCAATTGGGTTTAGGGCTTTCTATTACTTTAATTGACTAAATGAAAATATTTTATCTAAACATTAACAGACAGTACATTTTTTTTTAATATAATATATTATATAATATAATTCTGTTTTGTTTAAGATCCTCTGCTGATACCGTTTTACACGTGCTGTGTGCTTACAATCCGAATATGACTGATGCCATAATATATTCGAGTATGCTAGAGCTTGGCAAAACAATTATATCCTTAAAGCCAAATATTAATATGCAAAATCGTAAAGGACAAACCCCACTGCATTTGGCCATAGAATCAAACAATCATGAAATGGTTAATATTTTGCTTGACGTACCTAATGTTGATATAAACATACGTACCATCGATGAAAAATGTCCTCTTGAATTAAGTCTCATAACAGCAACAAATAATGATTTAAAATTGGCAGATAAGCTATTGAAGTTGGGTGCAAGACCGAATCCTATAAAGTCGTTGACACGTGACAATCTTTTACAAGTCTTAGCTGGCAATGGTCTTGAAAATGAAGCAATGTTTCTAGTTGATTATGCCGATTTGAATCATATAAACAATCGTGGATATACAGCGCTACACATTGCAGCAGAAAAAAACTTTTCCAAGTTAACCGAAAAACTACTAAGAGCCGGTGCGTCTCCAAACATTCAGTCTAGTGTTTCGGATTTGAAATCAGCTTTGCATGTTGCCGTTGAGTTCAATGCTTCAGATGTAATAAAAGAATTTGCCAACTTTGTTCTAGAAAGCAATGAAAATTTGGCCAAAAGTGAAAGCATTCGGGAGGCTCCTAACTTTAATTGTAAGAACGCTGATGGTGATTCCCCTTTAAGCTTGAGTTTATTACTTAATCGAACAGATCTTGTGCCTATATTGATTAAAGGAGGTGCCGATGTGAATGCACGAAATGGGCAAGATATGACGTTGTTGCATCAAGCAATTTTAAATCACGATTCAGATACTGCAGTATTTCTTTTGCAACAGGGTGCAGATATGAATTCTCTTACAGGCGAACAAGAATCACCACTACAGTTGGCAATACGTTGTCATATGCCTCAGGTAGTAGATGCTCTTTGCACGCGAGGTGTTGCCTTGACTGCTCCTAACAACAAAGGCGATCCGCCTCTTTGGACAGCATTAGAGTTGGAATATAACGACGTGGCAAAGGTTTTGGTGCGACATGGCGTAGACACTGATTGTTGGAGCACAGGACCCGACGGTTGCCAGCAAACTTTGCTCCATCGCGCAATCGATGAAAACAAAGAGCCTGCAGCCGTATTTCTTATATGTAGTCAATGTGATCTGGATTCTCCTCGTCAACCTGGGCCTAATGGTGAAGGTGGAGATGAAGCAAAAGATAAAGCATCGCCATTGCATTTATGTGCTCAATGGGGGCTGACTAAAGTGCTTCAAACTTTGATTGACCATGGCGCCAATGTTAATGCTTTAGATGCTGAGAATAAAACGCCTCTTCATATAGCCATAGAAAACCAACATGAAGAGATCATTACCATTCTTCTGTGTCATCCAGCTATAGATTTAAAAATTCGCGATAAAAATGGAAATACTCCCTTTGCAGCAGCACTTACTATTAGGAATCATCGAGCAGCACAACGGATACTTGATCGCCTACCAAATGCCGCAGAACAAATGGATTCTAGAGGCAGAAACTTTTTGCATTTAGCCATTATGAAAGATGACCTTGAGAGTGTACTCTTTTTATTGGCCATTAAGGTGGATGTCAACTCACGCGTTCATGACGCTAATCAATCGACTCCTCTGCATTTGGCGGCAACCTCACGTAACGAAATGATAACACGTAATCTTATACTCGCAGAGGCACGAATTAACGAACGTGATGCAGTGCATAGAACGCCTTTACATATTGCTGCGGAACGTGGCAACTTACCTGCCGTTTCTGCGCTCCTTCAGAATGGTTCTGATTTTGATGCTGTTGATGGAGAAGGCAATAACGCACTGCATATTGCTGTTCGTGGTGGTCACTTGGCTATTGTTAGAGAACTTTTAACCGAGTCAAGTATTAATGCTGAAGCCGTAAATAAAAAAGGACGAAACCCATTGCACGAGCTATGTCGCACCGGAGAAGATAATAATGCAGCTTCTATTTGTGACCTTTTTATTGAGTGTATGCCAAAATATCCAATCAATTCCCCTGACATGGATGGTAATACACCTTTATTATTAGCATTTATGCGTGGTCAAGCGCCACTTTGTAAAGTGCTGGTGAAAAACGGAGCATGTTTAGGAACTGAAAATCGCGACGGGATTAGTATATTTAACTTTAAACTGGCTACTGACCAATTGCTGCATAAACTTTTGGATCAATTACCCCAAGAATCACCGTGGTCGGAGTCAGATCTTTGCCAAGAATGCTGTACTAAATTTTCACTCACAATGCGTAAACATCATTGGTAAGTACCAATAATATGTATTGTACATACATACTTATGTATACAGAGATAAACCTTAGGCCAATGATTTGAAAATGCAAACCCTTTTTCTTGTTCATATTTTTATTATTATGGGGTAGTCCTAGTCTCCTGGCATGGTTCCCAAACGGGCAATGGCCAGTGATGACTGCTACAGTCACCCTTAGTTGAGATCTGGGCGGTTTTAGTAGCTCCCACGTTCTCTTAGAGTTAATATGCGGCCACAAGTTCCTTGATATAAGGCATGTGGGCTCTGTGAGCCACTTTTCTTGTGCACGTTCCAGTGTGTGGAGTTTTATTCTTTTCCAGCACGCTGTTAATGGTTGTCCGCAAAAGGGGTCTATATCCCTATCTTCTAGGGCTGTCCCTTTTTTGGCTAAGTCGTCGGCGATGTTGTTGCCATTGCTGGACCCATGTCCACGTACCCATTTTAGGGTTATGTTAGAATGTCTCGCCATCTTGTTTAAAGATGTCCGGCATTCCTGGACTAGACTAGAATTGGTGTATATTCCAATCAGGGATTTGATGGCGGCTTTGCTGTCCGTTACTATCATGATATCCCTACTGAATATCTTGTAAAACGTCAACCATCTGGCCGCTTTATTTATGGCCGATATTTCAGCCTGAAGAACACTGCATCCATCTGATAATCTGAAGGATATTTTAGTGTTAAATTCTTCTATGTAAACGCCACCCCCAACCCTTTCCCCCTTTCTGGACCCATCCGTGTAGACATAGAAGTATCCAGATTCTAGGGGGGATTCCTCAATTTGGTAGCCGAAGCTCCTTGAGAGGAATGGTTTTGGGATGCAGTAGTCAATTAGATCGGGGATTAGGTCCCTTCCAATTTCCAGTATATTGGCATGTCCCCACGGTCTGTGGGTCCATGCTCCTGTCGCGTTCAACCTGATCGCGGCTTTTAGTGCTATCTGCCTGGCTTCTAAGTCACATGGCATCCAGCTCATAATTGCAAGAAGTGCTTTGGTTGGAGTTGTCCTCATGGCCCCTGTGGTCAGTATTGCCATGATTCGGCTGACTTTTTCAATTTGCAGTCTATTGGTTGCGGAGTCCAGTGATTTCCACCATACTGATACTCCATAAAATATTATCGGTTTTATAACCATGTCATAAAGCCACACAACTCCTTTTGGTTGTATGCCCCATGTTGAGCCTATTGCTTTTTTACATAGATAGATGGCTATTGTAGCCTTGGTTACTCTAGCCTGTATGTTCTCTTTCCATGATAGTTTGCTGTCAAGAATGACGCCTAGGTATTTTGCCTTATTCGATAGGATAAGTGCGGTACCATCCATTTTTGGAGGTGTGAAATGTGGAATTTTATACTTCTTAGTAAAAAGTACGATTTCCGTTTTCGCTGGATTTGTCTTTAGTCCGCATTGTACGCTCCATTGACTTACCATCTTCAGAGCGTATTCCAACTGCTCTGTTATGGTGTCTAAACGGGTACCAGAGACTGCAATCGCTACGTCATCGGCGTAGGCTACAGTCTTTATCTTATTTTTATCTAGATCGTTAAGCAGAGTATTCACTACAACATTCCACAAGAGGGGGGATAGTACCCCTCCCTGGGGTGTACCCTTGCATACTTTTCTCGTAATTCTGGAGTTCCCCATTGTTGCAGTTATAGTTCTGCGCTTTAGTATGCTCGTAATGAGCATGATTGTAGGTCGATCAACTTTCAGACCGTCAAGTGCATCTATGACCGCCTGTGTCTCGACATTATTGAAAGCACCTTCAATATCCATGAAGGCCACTAAGGTATAGTTTTTGTATTGATTGGCCCGTTCAATATGACTGACCAAACTATGTAGCGCCGTTTCAACTGATCTGCCCTTTGTGTAGGCATGCTGAGATGGCGACAACTGGTTTTTGCTTATATTGGACCTTATATGTATATCTATGATCCTCTCTAGCGTTTTTAAAAGAAAGGATGCCAGGCTAATTGGCCTATACTCCTTTGCTTTAGTATGTGACGTTTTCCCTCCCTTTGGGATGAAGATTACGTTACTTTTGGTCCATTCTGTTGGAATGTACGACCAGTTTAGGGCTGCTCTATATATCTCGAGGAGCCAGGGTGTGATCAGATCCAGATTATTCTGGAGATCTGCAGGAATGATTCCATCCGGTCCTGGTGATTTGAACGGTTGGAAACTCTTGATTGCCCAGTGCAGCATCTCTTTTGTTATAACCAGATATACTGCATTCCGGGCGTGTGGCAGGGGAGAACTATCGTTCGCCCTCAATGTCTGATTACCCTGAAAATGGGTGTTCATTAATTCTTCAAGCGATTCCTCGCAATTTGTGGTCCAACATCCATCTGCCTTTTGTATTAGACTTGGGATTGTCGGTTGTTTAGAAAGTATTCTCCGAAGTCTGCATGTATCAGAGGTACTATTCACGTTAATACAAAACTCCTTCCAGGATCTTCGCTTCGAGTTCCTGATGAGATTTTTGTATTTGTTCACCGAAGCTTTATAGTCATCCCAGTTACCTGTTCTTTTAGCTTCATTAAAAAGCCTACGACATTTCTTTTTTGTCTCAGACAGTTCTGCTGACCACCATTTAGGTCTGCTATTTTCCCTTTTTACAGATAGTGTACAAGATCGTCTTGTGGCGTTCTTGAAAGCGTCATTGAGTTTCCCCACTGATCTTTCAATGTCTATGACATTGGTTATGGTCGGGAATTGGGCTAGGTCTCTACTCAGGAATTCTCTCTGTTTTCCCCAGTCCGTTCTCCGCCTGTTACGATAGAATGTTATTCTATGTTGTTTGCTTATTTTGAAATCTAAATAGCAGTGATCGGAAAAGGAGCAGTCCTCTGACACTCTCCATTCCTGTATTTGATCTGTCTTTATTTAAGAAGATACAAAATGTGAAAATTAGGCGAAAAGCAAAGTTTTCGAGTCATGAGTCTTTTAAATTTTCATATGCGATTTTCCATTTGTGATATATTGGTATCATTTGAAAGCTTTTGAATAGATCTTTCCTGTTATGCTAAATTCACTTGAAAATTTTCAGCTCTTTAAGATCAAGTTCAGTATTAACAAAACATTTTCTATTCTATGGCATAACAAACACCATCTGGGCTAACTAAAACTTCTCTATGTAGCAATTAATACTTAATAAGTCCAATAATTATTTAAATAAAGTAGAGAACAATAGGAAATCAATGTTGTCGACAGCTTCTATCTATCGCTTAAGTGTAGGAAATACCGAAGGCCTATCAAGGCGAATGTGTAACAGAGTGTTTTTGATGTCGTCTTGATGTGACGACGATGACGCCTCTTGGAATATGGTGGATTAACTCTTAAATGCACATAAACATATTTGGTATACAAGTTAATAATGTCGATTTGTACAACATGTGGCATAACTAGTACTTACACTGACTGCCACTTGAATAAGGAAAAACATTTTAACTTTAATTAAGTATGTACGAGATGGCGCTAGATGGCAGCAGAAACAAAAACCTTTTTTTTAAGTTACGATCTGCCAAATGTCAGCTGTTCAAATTTCACCCAAATTCATCGATTAGCTTATTTGTTGTAGTCGTTTGAAGTCAGTAACTTCTGTGTTTCTTGAAAAAAGTGAATTTCGTGCAGTGATTAAACACTATTAGTTGAAACCGAAAACGGCGAAAGGGACAAAAAAAAAGCTCGATAAACATTACGGTGAATCTGCTTCGTCAGATTACATGGTAAAATATGACTGCTGAATTTAAATACGGCCGAAGTGGTTACTGAAGAAAATATCAAGAAAATCCGCTATATCGTTATGAATGATCGGCGAGTCAAGTTACGTGAGATTTTTTGAAATGGTAAACATATCATATGCACATGTGTCCATGAACATTTGTGTATGAAACCGCTATCAGCAAGATGGGTGCCGCGTTTGCTCAGTGTCGAATAAAAACTAGTTCGCCAGACCACTTCACAGCGGTGTTTGGAGATGAAAAACCGTAATCCTGTAGATTTTTGGTATCGATTAATTACTGTTGATGAAACGTGGGCCCACCACCAAACACTTGAAACCAAATTCTATCGAAACAATGGGTTGAAGCTGACAAGGTTATGGCCACTGTATTTTGGGATTCAAAAGGAATATTGCTCATCGATTATCTTGAAAAAAGATCCACAATCACAGAAAAGTATTATCTTGCATTATTGATCAATTTATTGATACAATCAAGAAAAAACTACCAGATTTATAGAAGAAAAAATAGCTCTTTTTTCAAGGCAACGCCACCGGTTCACAGAACATCAGATACGATGCTAAAATTATGTGAAATACATTTCGAATAGGTTGATCATCCATCTTATAGTCCAGATTTAGCTCCTAGTGCCTTTTTCCAAACTAGTGCCTGTTTCGAAACTTGGAAAAATGGCTCGCAGGAAAAAGATTCATCTGAGACGAAAAGGTGATTCAGATAGTATAACATAGAAATTACGAAATCTTCTGAAATCTATTCAGTATCAAGTGATTAAACTCTAATTTTGTTCAAACATTACTGCTGCTACAAAAATATACACTTTAATGTGGTGTATTCAATCTCTGTTAAAATTGTTTTGTCAAACCGCCCATGCATAAATTATTTTTATGAAAATGAAATCTTGCTAGATGTCAAAAAACGGTAGTGGTGGTGTAAACGATATAGATTTCGTTGTAGATTTTAATTTAAATCTACTAGATTTTAAGTTGGTGTAAATGTAGTGTAACTAAATTTTGCCCTTATAAAATAGGTTAGGTTTGGTTTGACAGGCTACCAGCTATTGTAAAGCCAGCCCGTTGTGTTGCCTGGATATGATATGTATCTCAGTAGATCTACATATCACTGGTTTAGAACCAACCCCAGGATCGGATAAAGGAGTCTAATCCACGTACATCGCATTCCGATACCTCCGTCAAATCATGCAGCATCGGTCTGCCTAGGTACAATGCCCTTATATAAGAAAGAGCTGGACAATGACAGAGGAAGTGCTCAACGCTCTCTTCTTCCTCCTCGTCTCTGCAACTTCTACAGAAGTCATTAAATGGAAGATTAAACCTCCTCGCCTGCGTCCCTATGTGGCAGTGTCCCGTCAGGACCGCCACAGCAGAACGCAACCTCCGTCGGGGCAAGCCCCTAAGGATGATAGTCCTCCTGTTATCATATCTGGGCCATGTCAGCCTTGATATTCAACAGGTATCCTCACTAGACCATCTGTCTTGAGCGGTCTGAAAAATTTGACGCTGTACTTGTTTCTTACAGTTCGCAAACGGGACTCCAACGATCCCATCAATTTCCCTTTGTTGAAGCTGGACACCGGCCTTTGCCAGCTCATCCGCTACTAGATTACCGGACACTTCACCGTGCCAAAAAAATAAATAACAAGCGATAGATTAAAAATTTTGCACGTCGTTTTTTGGGCAAAAGGCATATCGCAAAAAATAAAATAAAATTGAAAATAAGGTTCATTTCAGTACTGGGGGCTGCAATGCGAAAGAAAAATCGACGAATTGGTACTCTGTATCACGTTTTCGTATTTTCCTTTCGCATTTAATTTTTCCCTTTCGCACATTTTATCTTATCATTCTTCGCCATTGTGTATTTTGTGGTACCAGCGTTGGTTCATTTTCAAACTATTTTGCGAAAAAGTTTGTGCAAAGAGAACAGAGTACCAAATTATACTCTTATCGTACATATATGCCTTTCGCATCAAACTCACTTGGTCAGTTTAATCGACCTACTGAGGCTTCTATTCGGGCTATTGTAAAAAAATTTCGCACCAAATTTACATTGTTGGACATTAAACCACCAACACGCTTACGTAGAGTGCGAACTGAAGAAAATATCGCAGCCGTATCGGCCAGTGTTGGTGATGACCGTGAATTATCGATTCGACGCCGTTCGCAGCAATTGGGCCTCTGTTACTCCACTACGTGGAAAATTTTGCGGAAGGATTTGGGTGTGAAGCCTTATAAGATACAGCTGGTGCAAGAATTGAAGCCAAACGACCTACCACAACGCCAAATTTTTGGTGAATGGGCTCTTGAAAAGTTAGATGAAGATCCACTTTGTTATCGAAGAATTGTGTGCAGCGACGAGGCTCATTTCTGGTTGAATGGATACGTGAACAAGCAAAACTGCCGTATTTGGAGTGAAGAGCAGCCAGAAGCATTGCAAGAGCTACCAATGCATCCACAAAAAACAACCGTTTGGTGCGGATTATGGGCTGGCGGCATCATTGGGCCGTATTTCTTCAAAGATGATGCGAATCTCAACGTTACTGTGAATGGTGAGCGCTACCGTGCGGTGATAACAAACTTTTTTTTGCCCAAAATGGAAGAGCTTGACTTGCATGACATGTGGTTTCAACAAGACGGTGCCACTTGCCACACAGCACGCGAAACAATGGACCAATTGAGAGGCGAGTTCGGTGAACAGTTTATTTCACGCTTGGGGCCAGTCAATTGGCCGCCCAGATCGTGCGATTTAACGCCTCTAGACTATTTTTTGTGGGGCTATGTTAAGGCTAATGTCTATAGCGACAAGCCCGCTTCGATTGACGCACTGGAAGCCAACATTGCCAACATTATTCGTGAGATACCGGCCGAAATGTTGGAAAGAGTATGCCAAAATTGGACTAAGCGGATGGACCATTTGAGGCGCAGCCGCGGCCAACATTTGCATGAAATAATCTTCAAACATTAAATTATATCGACCCAACTATCGATCCAAATAAATATTTCATGCATTTTTCTGAATTTTATGTGTTTTTATACCCTTCACAAAAATGTAAAGGGTATATATAAGTTTGTGATTCCGTTTGTAATTTCTACAGTTTTTTTTTGCGACCCTATAAAGTATATATATTCTGAATCAGAATTAATGGAAAAGTCGATTAAGCGATGTCCGTCTGTCCGTCTGTCCGCTGTTGAAATACCGTTTCTGAGAAAACCATAAGACTTAGAAACTTTTTTCTTTCACCATTCTTTTACCCCATCGATTCATGGGTTTGCTATTGAAATTCAGTAATATCGGTCCACGTATAGCTGAGATATATTCAAAATTCCGAAAAAAGCCATTTTTTTTTGCATTTTTGTATGAAAATTTTTGAAAACAAAAGTTGTTCGTTTTGCTTCAAACTTCACACACTTATTAAGCATGGTGACTAAAGGACAAAAAATTTTTTTTCAGATATCGGTCCATATATACCCGAGATATAGCCCAAATCGGATTTTAATGAAAATGTCGCACAGGCGAAGCTAAATAACTTTTTTTTGCTCAAAAGCAGTTCTGGTAATAAAATTAAGTTACATAAATATGGAAAATGAAAATTTCCGATATCGGTCCATATATACCCGAGATATAGCTCAAACCGGGGTTTCCATGAAAATGTCGCGTAAGCGAACTTAAACAACTTTTTTGTGCTCAAAAGCAGTTCTGGTAATGAAATAGGGTTATATAAATATGAAAAATGAAAATTTTCGATATCGGTCCATATATACCCGAGATATAGCCTAGACCGGGGTTTTCATGAAAATGCCGCGTAAGCGAACTTAAACAACTTTTTTGTGCCCAAAAGCAGTTCTGGTAATGAAATTAGGTTACATAAATATGAAAAATGAAAATTTTCGATGTCGGTCCATATATACCCGAGATATAGCCCAAATCGGGGTTTTCATGAAAATGTCGCGTAAGCGAACTTAAACAACTTTTTTGTGCTCAAAAGCAGTTCCGGTAATGAAATAGGGTTATATAAATATGAAAAATGAAAATTTTCGATATCGGTCCATATATACCCGAGATATAGCCTAGACCGGGGTTTTCATGAAAATGCCGCGTAAGCGAACTTAAACAACTTTTTTGTGCTCAAAAGCGCTTCTGGTAATAAAATTAGGTTACATAAATATGGAAAATGAAAATTTCCGATATCGGTCCATATGTACCCGAGATATAGCCCAAATCGGGTTTTTCATGAAAATGTCGCATAAGCGATCTTAAACAACTTTTTTTTGCTCAAAAGCAGTTCTAGTAATGAAATAAAGTTATATAAGTATGGAAAATGAAAATTGTCGATATCGGTCTATATATACCAGAGATATAGCCTATACCGGGGTTTTCATGAAAATGCCGCGTAAGCGAACTTAAACAACTTTTTTGTGCTCAAAAGCAGTTCTGGTAATGAAATTAGGTTACATAAATACGAAAAATGAAAATTTCCGATATCGGTCCATATGTACCCGAGATATAGCCCAAATCGGGTTTTTCATGAAAATGTCGCGTAAGCGATCTTAAACAACTTTTTTTTTTGCTCAAAAGCAGTTCTAGTAATGAAATAAAGTTATATAAGTATGGAAAATGAAAATTGTCGATATCGGTCTATATATACCAGAGATATAGCCTATACCGGGGTTTTCATGAAAATGCCGCGTAAGCGAACTTAAACAACTTTTTTGTGCTCAAAAGCAGTTCTGGTAATGAAATTAGGTTACATAAATATGAAAAATGAAAATTTCCAATATCGGTCCATATGTACCCGAGATATAGCCCAAATCGGGTTTTTCATGAAAATGTCGCGTAAGCGATCTTAAACAACTTTTTTTTTGCTCAAAAGCAGTTCTGATAATGAAATAAGATTACATAAATACGGAAAATGAAAATTTCCGATATCGGTCCATATATACCCGAGATATAGCCCAAATCGGGTTTTTCATGAAAATGTCGCGTAAGCGAACTTAAACAACTTTTTTGTGCTCAAAAGCAGTTCTGGTAATGAAATTAGGTTACATAAATATGAAAAATGAAAGTTTTCGATGTCGGTCCATATATACCCGAGATATAGCCCAAATCGGGTTTTTCATGAAAATGTCGCGTAAGCGAACTTAAACAACTTTTTTGTGCTCAAAAGCAGTTCTGGTAATGAAATAGGGTCATATAAATATGAAAAATGAAAATTTTCGATATCGGTCCATATATACCCGAGATATAGCCTAGACCGGGGTTTTCATGAAAATGCCGCGTAAGCGAACTTAAACAACTTTTTTGTGCTCAAAAACAATTCTGGTAATGAAATTAGGTTACATAAATATGGAAAATGGAAATTTCCGATATCGGTCCATATATACCCGAGATATAGCTTAGACCAGGGTTTTCATGAGAATGCCGCGTAAGCGAACTTAACAGCTTTTTTGTGCTCAAAAGCAGTTCTGGTAATGAAATTAAGTTACCTAAATATGGAAAATGAAAACTTCCAATATCGGTCCATATATACCCGAGATATAGCCTAGAACGGGTTTTTCATGAAAATGCCGCGTCAGCGAAATTAAACAACTTTTTTTTGCTTAAAAGCAGTTCTGGTAATAAAATAAGGTTATATAAATATGAAAAATGAAAATTTCCGATATCGGTCCATATATACCGCAGATATAGCCTGGAACGTGGTTTTCATGAAAATGCCGCGTAAGCGAACTTAAACAACTTTTTTTGCTTAAAAGCAGTTCTGGTAATCAAATAAGGTTATATAAGTATGGAAAATGAAAATTTCCGATATCGGTCCATATATACCCGAGATATAGCGCAAACCGGGTTTTTCACGAAAATGTCGCGTAAGCGAACTTTAACAACTTTTTTTTATTAAAAACAGTTCTTGTAATAAGATGAGGTTATATAAATATGGAAGATAAAAATTTCCGATATCGGTCCATATATACCCAAGATATAGCCCAAACCGGGTTTTTCATGAAAATGTCGCGTAAGCGAACTTAAACAATTTGTTGTGCTTAAAAGCAGTTCTGGTAATGAAATTAGGTTACATAAATATGAAAAAATCCGATATCGGTCCATATATACCCGAGATATAGCCCAAACCGTGTTTTTCATGAAAATGCCGCGTAAGCGAACTTAAACAATTTTTTCGCCTTAAAGCAGTTCTGGTAATAAAATAAGGTGATGTAAATATGGAAAATGAAAGTTTTCGATATCGGTCCATACATATCCGAGATATAGCCTAAACCGAGTTTTTCATGAATACGCGGCGTAAGCGAACTAAAACAACTTTTTTTGCATAAAAGCAGTTCTAATAGCAAAATAAGGTTATATAGGTATGGAAAATGAAAATTTCCGATATCGGTCCATATGTACCCGAGATATAGCCCAAATCGGGTTTTTCATGAAAATGTCGCGTAAGCGAACTTAAACAATTTGTTGTGCTCAAAAGTAGTTCTGGTAATGAAATAAGGTTATATAAATTTGGAAAATTAAAATTTTCGATATCGGTCCATATATACCCGAGATATAGCCTGAACCGTTTTTTTCATTAAAAAAATTTTTTTTTTTTGCTGAAAAGCAATTCTTGTTATAAAAGAAGGTTACTAAAATACAGAAAATAGAAAATTCCGATATCGGTTCATATATAACCGAGCATATTCAGGCCACATTTTTAATATACTATACATATTCGTGACTATCGTGAAGGGTATTTTAGATTCGGCCCAGCCGAATATACTACACTCTTACTTGTTTTAGAAAGTATTCTATTAACCCTCATTTAAATTTTGTCCATATCATTTTTCATTTCAAAATTCTGGAAGCTTTATTTTTGAATTCCGCTGGTTGCACTAACCATTATTAAAGATTAAATTGAATAATTTGATTTAATAAACAATTATTTTCTATTTCTAGTCGACACTGTGGACGTGTTGTGTGCTCGAAGTGTTCCAATAACGATGTGCCTATATTAAAGTTCTTCATTAACAAACCAGTCCGGGTTTGTGGCGTCTGCTTTGATGTTTTGCAGGGAGCTAATGGAAGCTTGCAGTAAGAAGAACGAAAAATATTTTAAGTTTTCCTCTTTTCTAATGCCTTATTTGAAAACTTAAGAACACAATATTAAACCAAATGACCGGAGCATTCCTTAATTCCCGAAAGATGTAATTTTTAATTAAAAAAAATACAAGTGACTTTTTAATGATTTAATCAAGATGCGGCAAATTTTGTCAATATTCAATATGTTGTGTAATTCTAAGAAAAAATTTATTCAATAATTGCTTAGTATGAAATATTTACTACCTGTATTTATTTATCCCCAAAGCCACACGAGGACACGGAGTACAAATAACCAGCTAAAACAAAAAATTTATATTTTTAATTTTTTTGTTTTTGTTTTTTTTTTAGGTTAAGACGTGTCTGTTTCAAATAAATCGAAATAAATGTTAAAATTAAAATGAATGTGTATATTTAAGATGTTTTACTTACACAAAAGAAATTATAACATACAAGTGTGTAACAATTAGAAGAAAGTTTATTATAATTCAAAAAATAAAATAAAGTTTACAAACAAAGTATTTCTGTGTTGATTTAATTATTATTTATTAAGCAAAATTTTTCTATTAAATCAATTAAAGGAGATCAAATGATTTCATATTTTTAAAGGAAAAAAAAAAAAGTTTGCAGAACAAATATTTCTGTGTCATCTAATTATATTCGTTTATTAAACGTATTTTAACATTTTTAACAGTCATTCATACATTATTATCACAACACTTTTCTAAAATATTCATTTAATTGTAAATAAGGAAAGAAAACTATAAGTCTATGCAAAGAACACAATAGTTTCATATAATTGCAGTAAAACGTTACAAAAATATCCATTGATGACTTTCTCTTTTTAAAGTCCTATAATTAAAATATGATGTTAAAGGCAGATTTTTATGGAACTAAAGAATTCAATATATATATTCAATATTTTTTTTTTTAATAAAAGCACTTTTTTGTAATTGTCTTAATTATCATGAAATTAGATTTCATAAAAATATTAAAACACTTGTAAGAGCTATCACAGTGATTATTATATTCGTTATAAGTATGGGATTTGAAGAATTGCACAAGTTTCCTCGACAATAACAAAGTGTTTTTAAGGAAGCGGCAATTGTGTTTTCTTTTATATCGTTACAACCTTCTTCGTAGACTTCTTGAACTGAATGCTCTTGATGCCAACGTCCATTGTTGAAAACCTTAAGAGAGTGTGAAAGAGAGAGAGAGAGAAAAAAAAACAAAAATTATACACATATACATACGTACATACATTTTTAATCAACAACATTCATGCGCCAAACGAACTAAAGAAGGATTATGTACCCTTTCCTTAAAGCATTAAACACATTCGAGACAGCAGGCTACACGAATACAAATGTAGCCCGTAGCCAACTACATAATTATATTGAAAGCGGCAGCTACATAATAAACAGCTGATATTGTTTTCTTTATCTCCTTACAAATATTAAAAAGCTTTTTGTTCATACAAAATGGCTGAGGGATATTTAGAAAATTCTGTAGTAGCTATTGCTAAAATAGTGCGAGCTACTTAGTATTCTATGTAATAATATATATACGTATAAAAAAATTAAATATTTGCAAATCACAATCAAAATCTACAATTAAAATTAAAACTTCTGAAATATAAACATCTGCTTTTTTACATTTCAGTGGTGCCACTTATAATTTTTTTTAGCTGTTTCTAAAGCTATCACCTAGTTAAAGAGTAAGAAAAATCCAAGAAAATGCAATGAACTATTTCAAGACTATTATTACTATGCATTAATAGTTTAATATGTTTTAAATAATTATTTTTTTGTATTAATAAAAAGCATAAAGAATGTCAGACGTAAATGTACATGCACGTTTGTGAGCAAATGTTAAAAACCGTCTGTAAAAATTTTGACAGAAATGAAAAAATACATGAGGAATTACATATTATTAGACGTGAAAAGATATCGTCTGTGGGTGCCTTAAACAATAACAGACTTATTCAAAAAAAACTTACTAAACGTTTACTTATCGTTATTAAGCAAAATTCCCTAAATTATTATTCAAAAACCAATATTTGTTCAATACACTAATATTAACTCAGTGTCAAATGCTGAAATTTTAATAAACCTTCTGTCCATTTTTTAAACCTACTTTTAGTCATAATTCTTCTTATTGGCTTTTGTCCCCAATATAATTTTTCAGGAAAAAATCCTATTTTTTCATATATATAGGGTGTTTTTTTAAGCCCGATAGAACTTGAAATTGTAAAAAATAACACAAAAAATTAAATTGTAATCAAAATTTTTTTTTATTCGAAAGATCAATACGTGACATTAACATTTGAAAATGATTTCGGGCATATGGGCACCGCGGCTGTTCTTGACGAAGCGCATTCTGGACGTCCAATTTTGGGCCACTTTTTCGAGCACTGCTGGCCGTATGTCACGAACAACACGAACAATGCTGGCCTCCAAGGCGTCAATTGTTGCTGGTTTATCAGCATAAACCAGTGACTTCACGTAGCCCCACAGGAAATAATCGAGAGGTGTCAAATCGCACGACCTTGGAGGCCAATTGACAGGTCCATTTCTCGAAATCAACTTATCGCCAAATTTTGATTTCAGTAAGTCGATGGTTGCGTTCGCCGTATGGCACGTAGCGCCATCCTGTCGAAACCACATCTCCTCCGGATCAATGTCATCCATATTTTCAAACAAAAAATCATTGATCATGGTGCGGTAACGATCTCCATTGACCGTAACGCGAGCTCCGGCCTCATTTTTGAAGAAATAAGGTCCGATGATGCCACCAGCATGAAAACCGCACCAAACAGTGCATTTTTCTGGATGTAATGGAGTCTGTAGGGTCTCTTGTGGATTGGTCTCACTCCATATGCGGCAATTTTGCTTATTAACAAACCCGTTAAGCCAAAAATGCGCCTCATCGCTGAACACAATTTTGCGATAAAACAACGGGTCATAATTTATAATAATTCATGGATAATTTCGTAGCGTTGTTCAAGCGTGAGTCTATTCATGATGATTTGTCAGAGTATACTGAAACAAATAAAAAAAATGTTTCATCAAAATTTAATTTTTTGTGTTACTTTTTACAATTTAAAGTTCTATCTAGCTTAAAAAAACACCCTATATAAGTGTGAACATGCATGTGTGTGTAGATAAGTTCATATATACATACATATTTATGAAAAAAAAAATTTTTTTTTAAAAATTTTATTTAAAACTGAACAAGAAATTGAAAACTGTGTCTAAAATAATTTTATTCTTTCATTTAGATTTAAATAAAACAATATCTAAAATCACTAAAATTGTCTTAGAAAAGGGTGCAATCATTTTTAAAAACGGTTGACTGAAGAGAGTGCTAAACAGAAAATTTTAACTTAAAATTTTTTTACGAATGCAGTTTTATCGTATTTTTTTCTAAAAATGATTTAAATAACTGTTTAACATTTTTATGAATACATTTTGTGAATTTGTTCTCAAAGCGCTAATTTATTTGGCTTTGCTTGATACATTGACATCACTAACAAAGCTTTTGTAGCCAACAAAAATAGAAATTAGTTTAATTAGACTACAACGACAAAATCAGCATGGACAACAACCTGCAGCCGTGCTGCCTTGCTGTTTTCAAAATAATCATTCTCATAATAACACGTGTATTTTAATTTTGAGCTTTTGTAGTCGGTAGCCTGCTGTCTCGAATGTGTTTAATCATATCAGTGTTTTACAGTGGCAAAAACTTCATTAGACTAAGTTTGTTTTTGTATTAACAAATAATTCTTGAAAAGAAATTAAATAATCTATTTCAGTTACAAAAGCAAAAAATCTTAATTTTTAATTTCTTAGTATTATAAAATTACTAAAAAAAAACGAAATCTTTAATGTTATAAATCTGCAAGGAACTCAAACTTATATATATTTCAATTTATGTACTTATTAGTTTATTTGTACCTTAATACATTTCATTGGCGGTTTTAGCATCTTTTCTAAGTAGATTTTTACCAAGACTTGAAAAAATTTAAAACCCCCTAATGTTAAGTTAGAAGTAAAAGGTGGTTAAATTTTAAGGGCCGATGTTGATTTTTAATAAAACAAATTATTCAGGAATTGTAATTTTTTTTTATTATAATATTGGTATGGTTCAATTATGTATAGAACAAAATAACGGCCAAATGGCCACCGCACAGTGGGGCCCAACCAAAAAAAAAAAAAAAAACAAGTAAGAGTGTAGTATATTCGGCTGGGCCGAATCTAAAATACCCTTCACGATAGTAACGTATGTATAGTATATTTAAAAATGTGAACTAAATATGCTCGGTTATATATGAACCGATATCGGAAAATTAAAATTTTCGATATCGGTCCATATATACCCGAGATATAGCCTGAACCGATTTTTCCATAAACTTTTTTTTTTTTTTTTGCTATTATCTTTTTGGTAACACTAGTTTTGACAGCTCACGCACGTTTTGTATCTTGTGTCACTGTCAAACATCTTCAGTTTGGTCTATAATTTAACCATGAATCGTCTTACAAACGAACAACGCTTGCAAATTATTGAATTTTATTACCAAAAGTTCATCGCGCGCTTCTTCCATTTTATGGTCAGTTTAATCGACCTACTGAGGCTTCTATTCGGGCTATTGTAAAAAAATTTCGCACCAAATTTACATTGTTGGACATTAAACCACCAACACGCTTACGTAGAGTGCGAACTGAAGAAAATATCGCAGCCGTATCGGCCAGTGTTGGTGATGACCGTGAATTATCGATTCGGCGCCGTTCGCAGCAATTGGGCCTCTGTTACTCCACTACGTGGAAAATTTTGCTGAAGGAGAAGAAGCTTACTAAAATACAGAAAATAGAAAATTCCGATATCGGTTGATATATAACTGAGTTCAAATTTTTAAATATACTATACATATACAAGACTATCGTGAAGGATATTTTAGATTCGGCCCAGCCGAATATATTACTTGCTTAATTTTAATCTGTTTCAGATGTCAATGGCATAATTGAAACAAAATTGGAAAAAAAAATTTTAAAACAATTTTTTAAATTATGTATTCTATTCTGAGCGCCAGATATCATCCAGAATCATCCGCAGTCTGGCTGGCCATTTGCACCTTTTCAAGCTCTATTATCTGAGTTTCACGAAATAATTAAAAATTTCACAATATAATTGAGTTTTTCTTTTATTGTATTTTTTTTTTTAATAGAAATTTAAAAAAAAAATTTAAAAACAATTTTTAAAACTATGTATTGCATCTTGAGCGCCTGCTATCCTCCAGAATCCTCCCCAATTTTGCTGGCCATTTTTCTCTTTCCAAGCGCTATGACCTGAGACTTTAATTTTTACGAAATAATTAAAAGTTTCACGAAATAATTAAACGTTTGTCGTTTATTGTAAATTTTTTTCATATATATTTTTTTTAATTCCTTTTTTTTTGTATTTATATTTTTCCCTTGACATTTGAAAAAAATTTATTTTTTGTAGTGTTGTATTTATTGCTCTTGCATTTACCTGGGGCCAGATTCCGCAACTATGAATTTTTTTTACCAGTGAACACTCAAAATAAAATTCACTGACAGACACAGTGTTCACTTTTCATTAAAAAGCGATTCCGTAAAAAACAATGAATTTTCTTGCGCTGAGTATGTTTCTTCCGGCTAAATGATATGCTGATTTGTCAAATTAACTGTGTCACACAAGTTGTTGAATAGATAATTTTAATTTACATACATAATCCTTTTGTTTATTTTTTTTTTCAAGTTCAAAATATTTTACAAAAAACTAAAATTCACCGAAGATTTTTGAGTGAAAAAATTATTATTAAGTGTACACTTTAAATGTAAAAATTATTCATTCTCACCATTGCGGGCTCAAAAATCAAAAGTGAACACTGAAAGTGGTGAACATTTCAAAATTCATCGTTGCGGAATTAGGCCCCTGGTATGAATTCGGCTTGGATAATACCAAGGCAAATTCATTACCAGGTGAACTTAACAGCACAAGTGATTATTTTTTGCTTCTCGCGTTTTTTCAATGAGACTGTCAAATTTTGTTTCTTTTGTTTACAAAATTTTTCGCGCCATTTTAATCTGAAGGTTTTTTTGCATGATTTAGTGCAATTTCAAGAAATTTTTGTGAATTTAAAAGTGAAAAACTAATATAATCTGTGATTTTAATTACAAACAATTATAAAAGCTTATATTTAACGTTTATATAAAAATTTTTCCCAGCTGAACAATCTTAGGCCAATTTAGATTTTGACATTCACGATATGTTTTACAATAACAAAATACATAGTACTGAATTCGCCTTTCCGCTTGCATTCACCTGTATAAAGTCGCCTTGTGTTGTATTTATTGCTCTTGCATTTACCTGGTATGAATTCGCCTTGGATAATACTTTACATTGGATCAGGGTTGTGTTTTTTAGCAAACCAGCTAATTAAAAATTGAGTAGTCGGCTATTTCGTAGCCGATGGGGTGCCGTCACTGATAGTATTTTTTGTCGTTATAAAAAAACTCGAAATTTGGAATTTAGCTGTCATTTATAAATGTATTTTGCTCATGCTGTATTTGGAACATAAAATATGTTTGTGCTATTGAATTTGGAATTATTATTTTAACTGTTGAAGAATTTCACGCGTCGATGGCACATCAAGTGTGATGGTGTGAATGGAAAATCTAATTTACGTTAGACTTTTTGACAGTCGCAAGAAATCTAATGAAAGTATTTATACTTGTATAATAGTCTGATCGGGCCTTGAGCGAAGACTGGATAAGTTCAAAGCTATATTATTAGCATTTGTTTTCTTCTTTGCTTCTTATGTACATTTAATTTAACAATATGAGTAAAAAATACTAATCTGAATCGGATGCTAGTTGTTTGTTGTGCTTAACATCCCAGTGAAATTTGTGTCACACATCTTCGATCTAAGACCATTGACAATGTAAGCGCGACCCATCCGAAGTCTGTATACAATTTCTACTTACATTTACACAGCGATGGCCTAGGCCGTAAGATGCATTCAACAGTGTATACATTGTAAGCGAAGATTGGATGAGTTCAAAACTATATTATTAGCATTTGTTTTCTTCTTTGCTTCTTATGTACAATTTATTTAACAATATGAGTAGAAAAATACTAATCTGAATCTGATGCTAGTTGTTTGTTGTTCTTAACACGTTTATTTTGATTTTTTCTGTTGACACAATCGCTTACAATCGGATGCTTTGCAAATTGTAATAACTTGTGGACTGCTGGGTAGTTGAGGCAAAAAAGTGAGAGCGAGACGCATAGCTCTCGAAGGCCAAACAACAAACACAAGCCTGACCGCACTTAAGAAATAATTACGATGACGCGAGAGCTGTTCTCCAGCCCAGAGCTGCTTTACGACTGTTTTTCATTAAATTAATTTTAATAATTGGTCATCTTTCATTTTTTAATGAAGTTAGTACGAGGGCGGATTGATATTAAAGCTACTTAGTGCTACATGGCAGCACAATACAATTTTTTTATTTTTCTGTCAATTTTTCTGAAGTTGCGATTTGTCAAACGTCACCTGTTAAAATTTCACCCAAATTCATCGATTAGTTTATTTGTCGTAGACGTTTGAAGTAAGCAACTATTGTGTTTCTTGAAAAAATGAAAAAAAATAAATTACATGCAGTGGTTAAACACTACTATTTGAAATGTAAAACGGCGAAAGAGACAAAAGAAAAGCTCGATAAACATTACGGTGAGTCTGCTCTGACAGATTACATAGTAAAATATTGGATTGATGAATTTAAACGCGGCCGAACAAGCACTACAACAATGCCATCAACAGGAAGGCCAAAAGAGGTGGTTACTGAAGAGTTTATCAAGAAAATCCTCGATATCGTTATGTATGATTCGAGTTACGTGAGATTGTTGAAATGGTAAACATATCATATGAAAGTGTGTTCAACATTTTGCATGACATTTGCATATGAAACCGCTATCAGCAAGATGGGAGTCGCGTTTGCTCAGTGGCGAAAAAAACCGAGTTCGACAGACCACTTCACAGCGGTGTTCTTACATGATATAGCGTAATCCTATGGATTTTTGGCGCCGGTTAATAACTGATGAAACGTGGGTGCGCCACTACACACCTGAAACCTAAAATCAATCGAAACAATCAGTGGAAGTTGGTGGAAGGGCTCCGAAGAAGTCGAAGACAGTGAAATCGGCTGGCAAGGTTATGGCCACTGTATTTTGGGATGCACGGGGAATATTGCTCATCTATTTTTTTGAAAAAGGATCCACAATGACAGGAAAGTATTATCGTTCATTATTGGATCAACTGATTGATACAATCAA
This sequence comes from Thecocarcelia acutangulata, assembly GCA_914767995.1. Lineage (NCBI taxonomy): Eukaryota > Metazoa > Arthropoda > Insecta > Diptera > Tachinidae > Thecocarcelia > Thecocarcelia acutangulata. The sequence goes on along the minus strand of OU612094.1, from coordinate 57,905,301 downwards.
GAAAAAAAAAACACCACATTTAAACTAGAAAAAAGTGCTCTTCAAGACAACATACCGGTTCACACAGCGTTAGATACGATGCTAAAGTTACGTGAAATACACTTCGTAGTGGTTGATCATCAACCTCATAGTCCAGATTTAGCTCCTGGTGACTTTTTCCTGTTTCCAAACTTTAAAAAAAGGCTCGCAAGACAAAGATTCATCTCAAACGAAGAACTGATTACCGAAACTAACGAGTATCTTAAGTGGTTCCCAAAATTGTATTATTCAGTTGGCATAAAACAGTTGGAATATCGCTTGAGTGTATTGAGCGAAAACGAGACTATATTGAGAAATAAATGGTTTTTGAAATAAGATGTTTTTTCTAGAGTTGAGTTCATGAGCTCTTTTGAGAGAGTGCTCTTTTCAGATCAGCTCTTTTTACTGAAATATGTATTTCATTTAGTTCAATAGCTCAGTGCTCCATAGATAATATTTTCAATGAACGGCTCTGTTTCAGCTTTCATGATAAAGCAAAAGAAATGCAAAACAAAATTGGTGTAAACAAATGAAAAGTGCAATTATAAACCCAAAAAGAAGGATTAATTAAAGGTGATATTAGTAATATTCAAGTGTGATGAAAAATAATTGTATTGAAAAGAAAAAAACAAACGATTTATTTGTGATCAGTCTCGATGTTTGTTTTTATATTAATTTTTGATTGGTACCAGAAAGAAACATGAACGAGAAAGAAAATTTGAAGGCGAAAGAAAGAAACACGAACTATGGAGCTAAAAGAGCTCGCGGAAATGATCGGATCACTTAGCTCCTTGAAGTGAATAGTTCAATGATACTAGTTCGTTCGCGAACTACACAACTCTAGTTTTTTTCTACTTACATGTAGCTTCAATATCAATCCGCCCGCGTAAGTATGTTTTCATATGAAACTACCTCAGGAACAAATGCAGCATGAGCATTTCCAAGCGGAAGATCAAAATCAGCTGTTGGTTATACTACTGGCGCTACTAAAATAAGTAAGTAGCTGACAACACGATTGCTAGCGATATTTGCAGCTGAGTAGATACGTTTGTTATCTTTAAGGCGCTAATTTGCCAATTGGAAAACTTTCGATAAAAATAGTTTTTTTTGTTTTCTTTAACTTAGTAATAAATTTCAATGAAGCTTTATTAAAACATTGTTGTAAAGTTGATACCACTGTATATAATACGCTATCAAATTTGTGTACAGTTTGTCAAATAAATATTTCCAAAGCAATAAAATATCTAGAAATTTTATTTTGAATGTAAAATATCCACTTTATTATGTAATAATTTTATTTATTTTTTTATAGCTGCTTTTTAGCTTAATATAAATTTTATTAATTATCAGGCTCTAGTATCAACAATTTAGAATATCTAATGCCTATGATAGACGTTACTACAAATCGTACAAGTATGAAATTAGTAACGTGTATCATACTGTCGTACTTGCGAAGTATACTTTGTAGTATGAAAATCAGAAAATTTTGATATTCGTGGGCGGAGCTTTCGTAAGTATGAAAATAAGTATCGTGTATCATGCTGTAGTACAGCGAAATTTGTTTTATGAAGAGCAGATTTCATGTGTTAAATATTTTGTTTGAAATATAAAAACTATTTAAGTCCTTATAAATTCTTCTCCAGCTAAGGATTGGTATTTTGTTGTTTTTTATAAAAAAGGTTTAATGATTTTATACTTTATATATTTCGCTAATAGTTTGTTAAATAACATTTAATTTAATAATATTTTAATTTGGCTTAAAGATGCTAACAAACTATTAGCGAAATATCGAAAATATAAAATTGCTAAACCTATTTAATAAAAAAACAACAAAACAACGATCTTTAGCTGGAAAAATTTAGACGAAATTAATAAACAAGATCATATTATACGAATATTGATTTGCCGGCGCGTGTATTGCCTTTAAAATATAGGGTGTTTTTTTAAGCCCGATAGAACTTGAAATTGTAAAAAATAACACAAAAAATTAAATTGTAATCAAAATTTTTTTTTATTCGAAAGATCAATACGTGACATTAACATTTGAAAATGATTTCGGGCATATGGGCACCGCGGCTGTTCTTGACGAAGCGCATTCTGGACGTCCAATTTTGGGCCACTTTTTCGAGCACTGCTGGCCGTATGTCACGAACAACACGAACAATGCTGGCCTCCAAGGCGTCAATTGTTGCTGGTTTATCAGCATAAACCAGTGACTTCACGTAGCCCCACAGAAAATAATCGAGAGGTGTCAAATCGCACGACCTTGGAGGCCAATTGACAGGTCCATTTCTCGAAATCAACTTATCGCCAAATTTTGATTTCAGTAAGTCGATGGTTGCGTTCGCCGTATGGCACGTAGCGCCATCCTGTTGAAACCACATCTCCTCCGGATCAATGTCATCCATATTTTCAAACAAAAAATCATTGATCATGGTGCGGTAACGAAGAAATAAGGTCCGATGATGCCACCAGCATGAAAACCGCACCAAACAGTGCATTTTTCTGGATGTAATGGAGTCTGTAGGGTCTCTTGTGGATTGGTCTCACTCCATATGCGGCAATTTTGCTTATTAACAAACCCGTTAAGCCAAAAATGCGCCTCATCGCTGAACACAATTTTGCGATAAAACAACGGGTCATAATTTATAATAATTCATGGATAATTTCGTAGCGTTGTTCAAGCGTGAGTCTATTCATGATGATTTGTCAGAGTATACTGAAACAAATAAAAAAAATGTTTCATCAAAATTTAATTTTTTGTGTTACTTTTTACAATTTAAAGTTCTATCTAGCTTAAAAAACACCCTATATTTCTTTCAAATGAAATAGTATGAGTTGTAGTAACGTGTATGTGAAACCCGTACTACAACTCATACTTCGTTAAGTACGAAAATTAGTATCGTCTCTCACCCACATAAGAGCTATTAAGAATAATTCATTGTGAAGAAAGGTAAAAAGTAATAAAAAGAATATTTTTTGAGTTTGGAGTAGTATTAGATTTTTTATACCTTTCACAAAAATGTAAAGGCTATATATAAGTTTGTAGTTTGTACAATTTTAATTTCCAAACCCTATAAAGTATATATCGTTGGTCTCATGTAGAAAAGCCCTAACTCGCATTTTCCGTGAGTTGAGATTTTTAGGGACTCTACTACGTTTCACACAAATACACAGTGTCACAAAGATTTAATCAAATAATTTCAAACATATCACTTTTACAAGCAATGGAACAAAAAAAATATTTGTAGATGTACCTAGGTATACAGTTTCCATTCCGATTTTTCCTTCTCTTGTAAAATTGAAATTATGTTTGTTACGGCCTTTCTACATGAGACCAACGATATACGAGTATTCTGAATCCGAATTGATAGAAAAGTCAATTAAGCATGGTCCGTCTGCCCGCCGTTGAAATGCCGTCTCTGAGAAAACTGTTAGACTTAGAAACTTTTTTCTTTCGCCATTCTTTTACCCTATCGATTCATGGCTCTGCTATTGAAATTTAGTAAAATCGGTTCTTTTTTTACTTAAAAACAGTTCTGGTAATAAAAGTTACTTAAATATAGAAAATTAAAATTTTTTATATTGGTCGATATATACTCCAGATATAGCCAAAACCGATATTGTAATGAAAATGTCATGTAAGCGAACTTAAACAATTTTTTTTTTTGCTTAAAATCTCGGAGGTTACTAAAGTAGAGAAAATTAAAATGTCCGATATCGGTCCATATATACCCGGGTTATAGTCTAAACCGATATTTCCATGAAAAAAATTGTTTGCTTAAAAGCAGTTCTAGTTGTAAAAGGAGGTTACTAAAATACAAAAAATGAAAATTTCCGATGTCGGCCTATATATGTACATCTACCCGAGATATAAATTTCGAAATATAAAATTCGAATTTTTCATGAAAATGTCGCGTAAGCGAACTTAAATAACTTTTTCTGCTTAAAAGCAGTTCTGGTAATAAAAGGAGGTTACTAAAATTCAGAATATCTAAATATCGGTCCATGTACTCGAGATTTATATAGTCTACACCGGTTTTTTCATACTTTTTTTTTTTTTTTTTTGCTTAAAAGCGGTTCTGGTTATAAAATAAAGATATTTATATACAGAAAATTAAACTTTTCGATATCGGTCCATATATACCCGAGATATAGCATAAATCGATTTTTCATAAAAATGTCACGTAAGCATTTTTTTTTTTTTTTGCTTAAAAGCTGTTCTGATAATAAAAGGAGGTTACTAAAATACAGAATAGGAAAAATTCCGATATCGGTTCATATATACCCGAACATATTTAGCACAAATTTGTAATATAAAGTACATATTTACGTGACTATTGTGAAGGGTATTTTAGATTCGGCCCAGCCGAATATGCTACTCTCTTACTTATTTTAATTCTCTTTGCTTTTATGGATAATTTGATATTAATTTAAGTGTTTGTACATATGTAACATCAACACAGAAAGCACACACAATACAACAGCATATATTTTTTATTTAATATAAATTGTGAAGTGTATAATAAATAATAAGTTTAGTTGTTTGGCAGCTGTAAAAAATGGAGAGAAAAACAAAACGGTCATCCGTTTTCGTTATATGTTTATTATTAATTCCTTTTCAATGTAATTCATTGTTATGTGCAGGTGTTGCACTAATTTTTGTTACCCTGATCAGTGTCGAAGGTATACAGGCAGTTTATTGATAAGATCAGGTCAACCCAACACAAACACTACTCTCTTTTCTCCTCTTCATGGCTCCAGTACAATACATTGTATATGTAGGGGTCATCCTCTGAGTACTGGTCTATATATTTTCTAACATTCAATTGTTCTTGGCAATGAGTAAACAAATGCCAACATTTTTGTGTCAACTTCATGTGACGAAGATGACGCCTCTTGGAGTATGGGGATTATATATAATTTCTAGCAAAAATAAGTTTATTTACAGCCTGTTCGGCGATATCGAATGAAAAGAAAACTAGTCACTCACATTCTAATAAATTTGGGTTTGCCTATGTCACTATTGTTCGTTCGCATGTACTTATGTATTTTAATTGAATTTTGACACAGTGTTCGCATAGAATAAAGTTAGAAAAAACTTTCCGACATAGGCGAACTAGCTGTTAATTTTGTTGCTTTCATTTTTTATACAATAATACATAATATGTAATGATTTTAATAAATTGTAAATAAGCTGACATATACGATATGTCGTAATGATTTCGAAAAATCGAAATTGAAAACACTTCATTTAATAATAGAAACACTTCAAAGTGTTTACCTCAAAATAAATGTTTTTCTTTGTAGTGGAAACATGGTAGGTATAACACAAAACTTCTTTAAATTTCGTAGCTTGGAAAAAATTTTGTTGACAAACTGTGTTTGTTATCTCATGCAAATGAATGAATGCGTGCCTGTGTTACACTTTTATTAGTCATTTTGATTAATTTATGTTTTACATACTTGTTTCGTATCCTTTTGCGGGGCACACCCTCGTGTAAATGTCTCTTGTTGCTGTCCATTTTGAAGATGTAGGGTCGATATTGTTTTAAGGCACATTGTAGAGTAGGGGCAGTTAGTTATGTATTCATCTGATTCATCAAATTTTGAGCACAGGGGTGTAATAACTGTAGCATTCTTTGAAAATGAGTAAATTTTTTCCACCGTTACAGAACATTTAAAGCACTTTATTGCGCTTGAGGAACCTTTAAAAGAAAATACAAAAGATTTTTATTACTACTACATGCTTTAATTGTTTTTGATAAAATTACTCTGTATATTTATGTATTTGTTATACAATATTAATCATTGAATTTGGAAGTAATTTAAATAAAATTGTTAACTTAATATATATAAAATTTTTGCAGCTTGAGATCTTGTTTTTTATATGAAAAATTTTAAAAATTGTTTAACTTTTATTTTTGAATATTTCGCCAACGATTTGTTAGCATCTTCAGGAAAAATTAAAATTGTTATAATAATTTTTTTGAAAACAAAAAATTGTCAAATAATTTTTGGTTTACAAAAAATGCTAAATCAGACAAAAATATTTAACAATATTAATAGTTAATAAAATAACATAATTTAAACCACATTTATTCTACAACCAACATGTGTCCTGCTGACGATTACAACATGTTGTTAAAAATTAACATAGCAAATGTTGCTAACACAATAAAGGTAAGTACCAAGGCGAATTCATTACTAGGTGAACATAACCGCACAGGTGATTATTTTTTGCTTCTCGCGTTTTTTCCAACGAGACTGTCAAATTTTTTTCTTTTGTTTACAAATTTTTTCGCGCTATTTTAATCTGAAGGTTTTTTTGTATGATTTTTTTGTATGCAATTTCAAGAAATTTGTGTGAATTTAAAAATGAAAAATTAATATAATCTAGGATTAAAAATTATAAATAAAGAAATGATAGAGATGTGTATAAATGAAAATGCTTGTTTTTTTGTGTTTTGACAGGTATTATTAGAGCATTTTTCTTTTAAATTCTCAACAATTTATTTATATTGTTGGGATATAAAGTTGAATGTTTGAGAATATCTTTCAAAAATTTCCAAAGTCTACTGATGATTAGGGTAGTTCCTATGAAATGTCGACATATAGATAGCTGGGAAACATAGAAAACAAGCTATTTATAATTTTTATTGGTATAAATGGTAGAAGCTAAAAATAACGAATAAAAAACTTAATTGTTATAATTTAGGATTTTAATTACAAACAATTATAAAAGTTTATATAAAATTTTTTTAATAGCTGAACAATCTTATTAGAATTTAGATTTTGACATTCACGATATGTTTTACAATAACAAAATACATAGTACTGAATTCGCCTTTCCGCTTGCATTCACCTGTATAAATTCGCCTTGGTAAGTACTCTGTTCAGATCTGCGAAAAATGTTGAGCAACAATAATTATTTCACTCGGAAAATATAACATTTAAAATGTGGTGCCTATTTCGCGTTTTAGGCAAATTTCATGGTTTTCTGGGTTTTAGGTATACCACATTGTTTTGCAAATATAAATAAAAACCATATGATAATATATTTAATTGTTTAAAATTAAAATTTCTTTTTTCTGTGAAAAAAGGAAATCGTTTCCATTTCAATATTTTTCCTTTTTCAGTTGTTATTAAATTTAAGCTCTTTTCCATTTTAGAAATTTGCAATTGAAAAAGAAGAACTTTTAGCAAACATAACATATTTAATTGTTTAAAATTAAATTTTTTTTTTTTTTTGTGTGAAAAAAGGAAATCGTTTCCAGTTCAATATTTTTCCTTTTTCAGTTGTTATTAAATTTAAGTTCTTTTCCATTTTAGAAATTTGCAATTGAAGAAGAAGAACTTTTAGCAAACAAAAAATTGATCAGCTGTTGTTTGAAATTTCACGCGAAATAAGTACCACTCATATTAGGTGTGTTCATCTACTTTACTAGAAAAAACTAGTAACGAGAGAGTAACAAGAAATTTTGCAAAATTACTCTCAAAAATGTGAAAAAGTAAATGAACACTTTTCTAGCTAAAATTTGCAAGTTAGAGTAGTGTTGTTATGTATAGGTAAAGGGTGTTTTTTTAAGCTAGATAGAACTTTAAATTGTAAAAAGTAACACAAAAAATTAAATTTTGATGAAACATTTTTTTATTTGTTTCAGTATACTCTGACAAATCATCATGAATAGACTCACGCTTGAACAACGCTACGAAATTATCCAAATTTACTTTGAAAATCAGACCCGTTATTTTATCGCAAAATTGTGTTCAGCGATGAGGCGCATTTTTGGCTTAACGGGTTTGTTAATAAGCAAAATTGCCGCATATGGAGTGAGACCAATCCACAAGAGACCCTACAGACTCCATTACATCCAGAAAAATGCACTGTTTGGTGCGGTTTTCATGCTGGTGGCATCATCGGACCTTATTTCTTCAAAAATGAGGCCGGAGCTCGCGTTACGGTCAATGGAGATCGTTACCGCACCATGATCAATGATTTTTTGTTTGAAAATATGGATGACATTGATCCGGAGGAGATGTGGTTTCAACAGGATGGCGCTACGTGCCATACGGCGAACGCAACCATCGACTTACTGAAATCAAAATTTGGCGATAAGTTGATTTCGAGAAATGGATCTGTCAATTGGCCTCCAAGGTCGTGCGATTTGACACCTCTCGATTATTTCCTGTGGGGCTACGTGAAGTCACTGGTTTATGCTGATAAACCAGCAACAATTGACGCCTTGGAGGCCAGCATTGTTCGTGTTGTTCGTGACATACGGCCAGCAGTGCTCGAAAAAGTGGCCCAAAATTGGACGTCCAGAATGCGCTTCGTCAAGAACAGCCGCGGTGCCCATATGCCCGAAATCATTTTCAAATGTTAATGTCACGTATTGATCTTTCGAATAAAAAAAAATTTTGATTACAATTTCATTTTTTGTGTTATTTTTTACAATTTCAAGTTCTATCGGGCTTAAAAAAACACCCTATATATATGAGTACTTAATAACTACTCGTATATTTTTTGGACAAATTATACATATGTATGTATATGTATATTGTTATAAAAAGAGCGTGGTTGTGGTCATTTATGTTTAGCATTGTCGTGGCTGGCGTTTTTTGAGTACGGCTTGTAACAGAATAAAGAAAGGTTTTACAATTTTATTTAATCTAGTACTAAACGTAGTCGAAAAACGCTAAATACAGGGGTGATTAGCTACTTTTGAATAAAATATCTATTTTTAATTAGGGGCGCTTACCCCATACACTTTTCAACTCAATTGGTTAGGTAGGCAGGCCGCTGGATTCTCAAAAAAGTACCTGGATTCTCCAGCTCACTTGGGTTCTGAAAGATCGTTCTCTTTGCGATAAACTCAATTGGCTACTGAGTCGGTTGTTGTACAAATCAAGACGTTTAAATTGATTCGTTTGGAAGTTGTCGAGTTGGTTAAATAAAAATCAAACCATTTTGATTTTTTTTCAAGTTGGCTAGTAAGTCTCTCAATTCGATTGTGCTTTGTATGTTCGAGTCTCCTGACCAGTTGTCCAAAAAACTTAAGAAAGTAAAAAGCTTGCAAAGCCAAAAATTTAATTTAAAAATTATAAAGTTCAACAAAAATTCAATAAATTATTGTCCAAATTTATATTTGTAATTTTTTGTAAAGAAAATGTTAAATAATTTTAAAATTGTCTTTAATTTCATTGAATCTGATAGTTGGATGAAAATATTTCAATTCAGTTTATGAAGTGTGTTGCCAAGAACCAATTCAATTGCAAGACTCAATTGACAATTGAATAGAAACGTGTATGGGCCGCTTTATACGTTATAACAGCTTGCCTACATATAGCATTTTTATTTCAAATTAATTTCAAAGTGTAAAGTACCGAGTAGCTAGGTACTCATAATATTTACAATACTAAAAATTACATCTGTACCTCGTTTCTGTATTTCTCGCATCGAGAAATTTTTCACATGGAACAAGGGAATTGAGACAAAATCTATGGAAATTGAAACAAAAAAATATTTCTCGCACACAAGTGTTTCTACAATTGTTTTTTGTGAAAACTAACTGTCAATTGTGATTTTTGACGTAAATTATTGGAAATATGTGAGTAAATATGTTTCTGTAATTAAATTTTGTGAGAAGTAGCTGCCAAAATATTCCCAAAATAAAAACGGTGGGGAATTATATAAACAAAGGAAACAATATACTGAATTGGACCTCAAAAGTGCAGAAAAAGAGGTAAAGTATTATATATCTTTTAATTTCAATGTGTTTAATATAATATTTATCATTTATTTAAGAAAAATGAAAATAAAAAACCGCTAAAGCAGAATCAGCCATCGGTAATGAAGTACAACACGAAATCAATAATTTTAAAAGAAACCAACAAGTATTCGCAATTTTATAAAACTGTGGGAAAATTGGTTTTAAGCTTTTATGAAATATTATCATATAAAAAAAAAAATGATTACAATTTTCTACTGTGTTTTATTGCATTTAACTGAATTTTTAGAAAGATTCAAAACAAAAGGGTCTCTACCAGAAGAAAGTACCCAAAACAGAAACATATTTAGAAAAAAGTAGAATTATATGATTATTGCTTAAAATTAGTTTGCATTAAAAAGACAATAAAGCAATAGTAATAATGAAAACAATTTAAGTTAACATTAAATTTAGTTAGTATATTGCATTTAAATACTGCATAAATATATTTTATTCAAATTCTTAATTATCTCGCATTTTTTATTTTTATTTTTGAAAGATTGGCAAAAGCTATAAAGGTGCGAGTGGTGTCAATCGTATTGCTTAGTCCAAGTACCTATATTGCTGGGCCCATTTGACAATCTAACTGATGAAATGTTTGCTTTATCTCTACCCTCCATTTTACGTTTGTTCTCTTCAAAATCTAAGTTTAACAGTTTGTTAAAGGAATCAATTGGTTATAGTGGAAATATTGGTACCGAAAGAGGTGGATGTTTCGCTAATTACTTTTAAAGCAAGAGATTTCTTTGTGTTTGCGCTCTTACGCAGTAATTTTTTTTAATTGTAGTTTTTTCAGGGCAAGGTGACATTTATATTACAATTGTTGGACTTATAATTTTTGTTTTTTTTTCTGCTCCAATTATGCTACGCAATAGAGCTAGTAGTATTTTAGCTTGCTTGCCATTGCATCTTTCCCAAATTATAGGTTTTAAAATTTCAGCTGATGTTAGGAGTATGTTGGTAGGATGTGAAGGTGGTCTGACTATAGGAGTTGCTGGGTGTGGTGGTCACGTAGGAGGTGGGGGTGCATCTGAACCAAAAAGCTTGTCTGAAAAAGTATAATTGTAAAATTTACCAAACAGAATTGTTTTTATGCATATTGTTTTATCTTTGGCTTCAGGAATTTTGCAGCTAGTGACAACCACCTAAAGTCATGACAGGATAGCTTACATCTCTTGTTCGCCATCCTCATAGATGAAGGATTGAACAACAAATGCAAATTTACTTTACTCAAACAGCAGTTTTGTATGTTGGATCTATGTACGGAAAGTTTTAGCATGTTAAAATCCAAGTTAAAATTGTAACAACAAACTTACCGTTGTTTATCAATTGAATGCTAGCGTTGGTAGCGATATTTGTTAAAATATTTTCAGCAGCAACATGTACTCGACTAGCTAACACTTCATTACTGCCTGGCTTTCAGAAATTTAAAGTAGGCATTCCCAATACGAATGGTACCGGCAGCAGATAATTTTATTGATTTGTTTTATAATTATAAAAATTATTATTTTTTTGTCTGATTTTTAGTTTCCGTATTTTTTGTTTATTTCTTATTTTTTGACAACTCTTAAATAAATATTCCAATGAAAAGAGAATCAGTGATGTCTGTTTTCACTTTGAAATACAGAAACACTATTTTCTCACTAATGGAGAAACGATGGAATTTTTTGTTTCATGGTTTTCGATGTGAAAACTTCTCACAAAATTTACAGAAACGGGGTACTGGTTTGTAAAAAATAAAGAAACAAAAAACAGAAATATTTTAGAGGTTAAAATTAGATAAATGTTAATATAATTATAAATGGAAGGATCCAAGTGTGAATTCAATTGCATCCCTAGAAGCTTTAAACACATTCAAGCAACAAAATTTGCCGGAACATTCTTTGCCACTGATGTGCCAGATACTGTGTTGCTTAGTTTATTTCCTTTAGACTTCTTATTTTATTAAAAAGACTACAAAAATACATTTGTAATCTTTTTAATATTTTTAATCGGCTTAAAAGTTTACATACAATTATAATTTCTTAAATTTTCCAAAATGTTTTAATTTTTAACTTAATTTAGAAATGCTGTTTTGTAAACACAAAAGCAAAACAGCTGTTTGAATAATTATTGCAAGTAAAAATTTTACTTGTTAAAACTTGCAAGAATTTTTATGGTTCTCAATTTGTTACGCTCTCTCGTTGCAAATTTTTTGGGTTAATAAACGCTTTCTAGTAACAATTATTACAAATTTGTAAAAGTTTTTAGTAAACGAACACAACTATTATTTCACAATTACAACATAAGGTGTGTTTCTTTACTCTACTTTGGGATCCCGCGGGATCCCAATTTGCACGAAAAGCGTTCCCGTACTTTAAAATTGGGCAAATGAGAGCGCTTTTGAGAGAATAGTATGCTTCCTCTTCTTGCACTAAACAGCCCGTACTTTTTCTTCGGGCTAGTTTGGGCAAGTAATTAAGCAATCAGCTGTTCGAAAAATAAACAATAGCAAAGAAACAAAGTTCATTTGAATCAACTCGTATACAAATCATTTCAGTGTTTTTATATAAAAATTAAATACACAGGAATGTACAAAAGACCTTAAAAGCTAAAAAGTGAAAAATATCACAGTATTTTTTCGTAAAACTAAGTGACAATTTTTTTTGCCATATCAAAACACAGCATATGTTTCTTTTTGGGCTAGAAATTTGGCTTTTTGCGTTCCCGTACTTTAGGTAAATTTTATCTGTATTTGAGAGTAACTCATGCATGCTCTCTTTTGCCCGAAACTTGCCCGGAAAGTAAAGAAACACACCTATAATGTTGCCAGAAACATTTCATACATTTTTCAAAAATTGAACAGAGTATCACTTCAGCAACATTATTTCATAGATATTTCACACTTCCACAAGGAAGTGTGTTAGGACCACTTTTATTTGAAATTTATATCGATGATTTGAAAAATATAACATTTGATGGAAAATTATTTATGTACGCAGATGATATATGCATTCTTTATAAATATAAATATGAAAAAGTTCTACAAACGCAAATTGAACATGATGCTGTGGTCTTGTCAGAATTTTTAAGGCTGAATAAATTGATGTTGAATGCTAAAAAAACAAACTTTTTCAGGTTTAAACCGTATGTTTATAGAAGAGAAGAATTTATGGAAATACACATTGATGGAAATACAATATGCGAATCTGAAAATGTCAAATATCTTGGCATTAAATTAAGTCATAGTCTTCTGTGGGATAATCATATAACTGCCTTGAAGGCAAAAATTTCTTCCGGGATTGGTGATCTTTATAAATTTAGAAACAAATTGCCTACTAGAACAAAACTGTTACTGTATCAGTCATTAATTCGCTCGCATCATACATATCTTCCAATAATTTAGGTATCAAAATCAAGTACTATATTAAAGACGTTACAATCAGCTCAGAATAAGGCTTTGAAAACTGTGTTCAACCTTCCAATAAGATTTTCATTTTCAGTAAGCCTTTTGAGAATTAGTTAATTCTTTTTGTGTTCAGTTTCTAAGTAATTTTTGTGCAATTTTTTATAACACATTGTAAACATGTGTTGATTTTTTTTTTTACGAAATTGTACCTAGTTGCCCTTAAGCCTCTATAAAACCATTTGGCGCTGAGGCATAAAAATATTACTGTGTAATTACAATAATACAGAAATAAATACACTTATAAAAATTAAAAATTTCTATAGCTCTGTGCTAAATTATCAGTATCCATCTTAAAATTAATTCTCTGATCTGCAGGTGTATGAATAATCTCTAACATTTCTCAAAAAAAAAAATAGCAGAGTTTTACAGAGTTTTGTTGTCAATATATCTCTTTGTAGACTAACCGGTTTTACATTTGCTTCAAAAAGCATATTTTTAACGGGGGTTTTTCGAAAAGCTCCTAATGAAGTTCTTATGGCCGAGTTAACTATTACATCGATCGTTTTTAGTCGGCTTTTGAGGGGTTTTATTATTTTCGATATTTCGAGTACCTTTGGTACTCTTCTTCAGGAATTTTAGTAAAGTCGTCCATCTTATTGTATTAAATGTAAACAATTAACATTTAATACAATAAGACGAACAACTTTACTAAAATTCCTGAAGAATAGTACCAAAGGTATTCGAAATATCGAAAATAATAAACCAATATTAAATAAAACAAAAAAGAGTTTTATATAAAACACACAGACATAGAGCCTGAAAATAAATAAAAAGCAAAACTCATTAAGGTCAAATAAATTAAACAACCTTATAAAAAAAATTTATATTTATGTATATACCTGTTAACCTATATCACTTTTAACTAAAATTTTTTAAAATTGTAATATCGCTTAAGAAATTAAAAGATTCCTGCAAAATATAATGTACTTATTCAAAAAATTTTGAATTATACCAATTTTGTCTAAATACTGAGAAGGTCAAAATATTTTTCTTAAAATATTGTTTTTTATTTCAGTCCTTTTTTATGATAACATTTTACATTTAGGTATTTTAAATCAGTATTCAGTTCTCTACGTTATTCTAAACAAAACAGCAAAAAATAATTACAACACAAGTTTTACAACAAAAGTAAGAAATAGTTCATTATTTACGCGTCAAAAAGACGTGTACAAACTATTTTGAAATGAAAATAAAATCGATTTTGTATTTAGTTGATTGTCTTTTTGCCTTAATTACGGCATTCCGTATTCTGAGCATCGATTCTACTAATTTTTTAGTTATATCAGGTGAAATTTTCTGTCATTCCTCCATTATACAGGATTTCAGTATATCCTTATTGCTAATTGTCCCTTTCCCTTTTAATATATAGTGTAAATGTTTGGAGGCGTTCTCCTGTTGAAAAATCTAAGATCTTTCCAACCCCAATTTATCCACACTGGGCGGCACTTTGTTTTGCAAATGTTCAGGTAGTCCATTTTATTTATTGTACTTTCAATGAAAACCAAATTTCCAACTCCGCTTGCCGCTATACACCCCCACACCATCAGCCAACCTTCACCATGGTTATTAAATTTTGGTCAGTACAATCATTATTTTTTGACGCTCACAGTACATTGAGAAATGTAATGAAAAATCGCAATTTCATGCAAATGTATATTAAAACTTCAGATCAGAGGGCGAAGCCGATGGGCTATTAGCCGCGGCTAAGCCGCAGCCGATTAATTTTCTTGCGTGGCAGCCGACGCCGATTTGAACGGCTCATTTCGGCTAACTATTATTTCTCTCCATAAATTTTAGTGAGTATAAAATTCGAAAACTTTGTAGCCTACCTTATAAAAATTGCAAGTACTTTTTCTCTGGCATCACCTACAGACGTGTTTGTTTTGTATACTGGCAATATAAAATATCTGTGGTAGCATTTAAAAAAAAATGGTAATAGCTAGTGTTTTCCCGTTATATTTTTATACATATGTACCAAGGCAATTTTATACAGGTAGTGGCAGAATTACAATAAATACAACACCAACAAACATCAGTTTGTATTTTGTTGGTAGAATTTACGAATAGTTGTCAAAATTTTGAGGAGGGCAAAAAATATTTGAGTACAAAAGTTTTTGAAACAGAAACAATAGATTGGTGGCGGAACCATAACGAGGTTAAACAAATTCCATATAAATTTCAATATACAGAAATGAAATTATTTGTTCTTTTCAGCTTTTCAGTATTCCTGCGATGTCTGCATCCTCTGAACAGGCCAAAACCAAAAACGGAGTGGAATAAATCCCGTCGCGCTAAAGCAACAATTAGTTGTTCATGACAACAGAGAGGTAGTTGAACCATTTTTAAACAAAACCAGCAACTGAAAAAATAAGTTTGGGTGTTTGCTTTTTTATATAAACATTTTATATTGTTCATATAAACTATTCTCTGTGTTATACCTAAGTCTTCATCTCAAAAGTGCAACCAATTTGTCTTAAATATTGGGCTATTAACCGCCGCCGAACATTTTTAAAGTTAGCCGCCGACAAATAGCGAAACTATGCGTTTCCGCCAACTTTTTCACTTAATATTTTCTTCTTATTTTTCAATTTCCTACCCCCTATATAAATTTTTTCAATTCGGAGCTCTGTGCGTAAACTGAAATTGTTCCGAGCATTTTAATTAGTTTTTGAAAAATAATATTAAAATATGCATGTACTATTTTACATTAGTTCTTTTTTTGTTTGACTTATTGTAGTTGTAAATAATTTTTTTATCTGTTACATGTTACTAAATACACACATACTTATGCATTAATACGTCGTGTATAAACACGTCCTGTATAAATACAAAATCATTTCCGGAAACTGTTGTTTCCCCAAATGACTAATATCACTGATAACACACGCTCGTAAAACATTCAACAGCTTCTTACCTGTACATATTATTTGTATCAAAAGCAGCATAAGAATTGCCTTTCCTGCATCGTCCCCGATGATGCGATTCAATATCATTGTGCCAAATTTTTATAATTTTAAAGTATAATTTTCTGTAATTATGTAGCTTTATGTACATACAGACAGAAGTATAAATGTAGATTATTTCACTTTAAAAATATATTATACACTAAAAATAGTATAAGAAATTAGAAATTTTTTAACACTTTTGTATACATACATATGTATGTACGTATGTATGCAGTGGGTATCTGAATTTATCCAGTTGGCAAATGCATTGTAAATATTGAGATGAAATTACCGTTAGGCTCTTCAAAATATTCACATATATGTCTACACGTATCTACATATGTGTAGATAGTACGTGATGTGAATGCGACCGTGTGTATGCAGGTGCATAGATGGAATAACCGTAAGATACCCAATACATTTTTACATTTACAAGCACCTATCCAATTTATGTACATTGTGTGGAAAAACAATAACTAAAGAAAGAATTTTAATCCAATAATCACCACACTTTTGAAAAGAGGTCATTGCCAAATATTAGCTTTAAGCTTCATTTATTTATTTGAATATGCAAACAGGTATGAATAATTATGTAGGAACGTTTCTACACAAACACGCACCCAAAATCAACACAAACTTTTACTTTGTTTTAAAATTATAAAGTTGACATAAAATAAACAAAATTTAACACTTATGTAAATAAAACTTTAGAGGGAATAATTCCTACTCGTTTGAAACGTATAAAATTTACTTAAAATAAAAATATTTTCTGATAAATCCAGAACAAGTGGAAAAACAAAAAAAAAAAAAAAAGATAAGACATGTAGATACTTCTGTTTTTACAGCTCATTTTTATATTAAGAGTTGCCATTGCTTTATGTAAAGGCCTAATTAGTTTATACTTTCAGTTAACGTTCTGTGACGTTCTTTTCTGTAGCAAATATTTTACAATTACTCTTTCTCTGAAAAGATACAGCTGCATGTTACGTAAAACATTATATTTCTAATATTATATGATGATGGGTTGGTATCATTCGTCTAGCTCAAGTTCAATCTTGGCTAAAGCGAAGAAATATTTTTATTTATAATTACAACAATAATTGCCGCTAGACGAATGATACCAACCCGTCATCATATAATATTAGAAATATTAAAATAAAG
This sequence comes from Thecocarcelia acutangulata, assembly GCA_914767995.1. NCBI lineage: Eukaryota > Metazoa > Arthropoda > Insecta > Diptera > Tachinidae > Thecocarcelia > Thecocarcelia acutangulata. Next base: position 57,887,959 of record OU612094.1, on the reverse strand, counting down.
TTCGACTATTTAACATTAATACATACCTAAAACATTATATATAAAAAAAAAACATTGGGATTAAGAAAAAAAATGTTTCAAAAAAATTCTACACTATAATTTAGAGTTTATACACTTCTTATACAAAATATATATTTCATCCGCTAAAATAATATTCTTTTTATCATCCATAATTTGTTAATTGATTAAAATATATTCCTTTTTTTAATAAAACAAATTGTTTTAGATTTTCACCTGTTCAAGTGGAGTACCCCAAGTGTCCATTTTTCGGCCACTACTGTTTGTGTGCTACATGAATGATTTTGTGAGCTTAGTTCAATCACTGCAAAGTAAAATTTTTCTCTTCGCCGATGATATAAATATTCTATTTAAAGGAGATGTTTAGTTTATTGACTGTCACAAGGCTGCTATATGCTATACTTTATCTCTTGCAGAAAATTGGGCATATGGCAATAAGCTCAATTTCAACCCGTCGAAAACCAAAGCGATATTTTTTTGGAAACAACTATACACACCCATAGGAATTAAATTTGGTGGATTTGATGTCTCTTTTGTTGAATCTATGAAATGTCCGGGCTTGGTGCTTGATAATAAATTGCATTTTGATTGTCATATAACTAGTATTTCGGTTAAGGTGAACAGCACGTTAAGAATGCTGTATAGTTTTTCATGCTACTTAAGGGCACTTCAGACTATCACACCTTGTATTAAGACTTGTCAAAAAATCAAATAATACGTGCAAGTGCGATAGTGTGAATGTAAAGCGTTATGAAAATGAGAAATAATACGGTAAAAGATTTGACATCCCATAACACTTCACCATTTTTAGAAAGTTGTTTAAACAATAAGATTTTTCATTGGATCAGGGTTGCATTTTTTGCAAAAGCAAATAATAAAAATATTAAAACCAGACGTTAAGTAAATTGGCTGTTTATTTTCAAGTCATATTCCTTCTTTTACTTTAGGTGTGATAGTGTGAAAACAAAATGTGATGGTACGTTAGATTTTTTGACAGTCGCAACAAATATCTTTAGATTTTTGTCCCACAAAATCCAATCAAAATCTTAAGACTTGTATGATAGTCTGAAACGCCCTTTAGCACTAACCACAAAAATTAAACTAGCTCATTCCTTACTTATCTCACACGTTACTTATTGCGTGGAGGTGTATAGTGGATGCACGGCTATGAACATGTAAAACTTTTTCGTCGTCGTATAATTTTTCCCCTTAAGGTCGTATAATTTTTCCCCTTACTCGGCTGTCTCGATTTTCAAGATCAACATGGAACCCTCAGTTAATATTGCCTAGGATAAAAGAGGCTTTATAACCAACTTCCCCTAAACCTTAGAAGCTTTGAATATACCATACAATGTTTCAAAAGAAAATTGTATGATTATTATGCAGGAACATAGAGAATTGTATAATAAAGGTGTTAATTTTCGTCTTCAAAGGATTAATTTTACATATTTAATTTTAATGCAAATTTACAATTTTAAAATTGTACTATAGATAACCTAATGTATAATAATAACTCAACGTTATATAGTATATGGATATAGAGTTAAACTATGGCAATTGTACTTATTATCCTCATGAACTAGCTATTTAATCAAATATGGCCCCATAGGCTCGATTAAGAGAACTGAAATAAATTAAATACATATGTATATAAATTTATTTTTTCATACCACAACTAATACATGCGCATATTTGGTTATCACTTAACGTTGAATTCTATTTCCAATAGAAAATAAACCATGCACATATAGTTTCAATTGAACAGAATCAAAACAGCTGATTTAGAACAGAAAAGAACGTACAAACTAATACTGCCTTAGTGCTGAAGCAAAAGTTGAAAATCTGACATGGCCGATATTTCACGCCTAGAAAACGGATAAAATGCAGCTTACGCATCGAATGGTTTCGAACTTTTAAATTTTTATTATTTTATTATAATTCCTATTAATTGCACAGATCTCCACGATTTTCTATTTACTTTGTGATTATGGCCTGAGTTTGTTTAAGTGTCAAATAACCTACACAAACTGATTGCCAAACATATCCAAATTTCAGGTTTGTACAAACATTTTTGTTTGTTTGGGGATGTTTGCTGGTTTGTGCAAAGATTGGAAATATGTTTGCACAAAAAAAAAAGTTTAATGTCTAGCGCTATGAAAAAGGTTTCTTGTTCAAAAGTTCGATTTTGTTTTATAGAAAATAAAAAAAACAAAGGTTATTGCAAGAGAATCTCAAGAAATACAGGCTATAACAATTTACATCTTGTGAACTTCATATGGCGAGCAAGTTGCCGCAGCACAATCGCGTCTAATCTCCTTGTTTTATCACACACAGTAACAATTCTTCTGACAGCTTGTCGGCGAAGAGCGTGAAAGGAATGATTTGTGTTCTATCCCATTGGGCTAGACTTTTAGTTGAATAATTTTTGTTGTAATCCATCGCACACGAGATTAGCTTATCTATCATAATATGTGTACGTACACACAGCATTGTGTATTAGGGGTTTTGTATTCTTTTGATTGCTTGGCGTGTTTTTGAATTGGTTTTATGCTACTTATGCGACAAAATATTTCCTTCGACCTCAAGCTGTCAGAACAATTGTTCTCGTGTGTGATAGAACATAGATAGAGCCATTTTCATGACAAGTCTGCTTTTACATTTGTACAGACGATGGGCAGACATTTTTTCAATTCTCTTTTGGTCTTGCCTAAACCTTTTACATTTAAGAAATTAATAGACAGACAGAAACTTTTCGTTTTTCTTTTGTTGTTGTTGTTTTTTAAGCACAGCTAGTGTGTTTATATGAAGTTGATGTTGATATGAGAATAATGATATGAAGCAACAACATAAGAAATACGAAAAGTTAAAAAGAGAAACAAAGAATGTCCACAAATGTCTAGTACAGAGAGTCGTGTACTACACACTCTCCCCCACCGAAAATTTTCGTTACCGCACCATCAAATTTCGTCTGTCTGCCCGTCGTCTGTACAAATGTAAAAGCTGACTAAGTCTGTGATCAGACAGAACGATTTTAATTGCCGAACTTTTTAGCAATTTTCTTTTGGAATTGCTTTCTTGTCCACACACAAAAACTTTTTTCGGCAATTCTTGAGCAATTCTCTACCTTTTGCTTTATGCAATTTACATTGTATATGCACATACATATACACACATGAGAGAAAAGTAAGGAATTGCTGAGAATTGCCGAGTACCGGCAATTCTTTTTCCCTTCTTATTCCCCTCACCGAAAGCTTCTATAAAGTCAAGAATTGCCCAACTAAAGTTGCTGTGTGTGACCATACACTAACGAAGCTGTTCGTTCGTTCGCACAATTACATTTAAAACAAAAACAACATTCAAAGTATTGTTTTCTTGCATTTCATTTTAAACTTGATGGTACCGTCCAAGGTGCATTAACGTATACACGGTGGCAGCACTAGAGAAAAATTACAACAATACAACAAAACAGGCATGTAGTAAGCTATGTTTATCAAAAATATTTGTAATTATTTTCATAATTATAAACTATGAATGTACCTTTTCATAATTATAAATTATATTTATTTGAATTATTTTTATGTTCATAAAATAATTTGTATATGTTTAATTCAGAATAAAACACTAAATTCACTTTCAAATATGTAAACAATACATTTGACGTAAATAACTTACCATATTGCCAGTAGCAAAAAATTGTCACATGCCGTAGCGCTGCCACCGTGTATACGTTAATGCACCTTGGTACCGTCCAGTCTGCACCCTTTTCCATTCTCTTTTCGCTGTTCTCTCACGAACTCAAGACTTGACGAGTCAAACTTGATGTTGTAAACTAGCACTTACTCTACCATTTAAAAATTAGTTCACAATATACAACATAGATGTCTCTTAAACCCAATTCTCTACCAAGGTGAATTAACGTTTACATGGTGGCAGCACTAGAGAAAAATTACAACAATACAACAAAAACAGACATGTCATAAGCTATAGTTGTCAAAAATATTTTTAACTTTTTCACAATTATAAACTATGAAAGTACTTTTTCATAATTATAAATTATTTTTATGATCACGAACTAAGTTTTAAATGTTTAATTCAGAATAAACTACTAAATTCGCTGTAAAAAATGTAAACAATACATTTGATGTAAATAGTTAACTATATCGCTTCTTTATTGCAACATAGTCATATCCCAAAAAATTACCTTTTCGCGTTAACAATGCAGAATTGTTAACAGTACTACCTTTTATATTGTGCCAAAATTTTTTTTCAATTACCTTTAAACTGTTTACTTTAGGAGATATTTTCTAAAAAAAATATTTACGACTTGTATGGAAACTAAAAACTTGAAATGTGACTATGTTGCAATAAAGGAGCGATATTGTCAGTAGCAAAAAACTGTCACTAGCGCTGCCAGTTTGTAGACATTAGGTGTGTTCCACGAGATCTCGGACTAGTTCAGACTAATAAGAGTAACAAGCAAATTACTCTCTAAATTTGTAAATATTACCCAAAACTGCTGGAACGCAAAAAAAAAAACACAATTGCAATACTAGTGCTGCTTACTTTTTAGATTAAAGTATATTTTAGTGATTTTAGACGCTTAAAACGCATAACATGATATAAACAAAACTTTCATATTATTGGCAACAGCTGTAAAATTAAAGCCTATGTAAAATTTTCAGTCGACTTTTATAGTAAATATGTATAAAATGAAAAGCCAAATAACAATTGCATGTTGTGTTTACAACTTCTCAACGTTATTTCTAGTTTAGGCAACCTTCGTTTTTTGCTTTTAACTAAGTTTTAATAAAAATCTTTTTTCCAATTTGCAAATTTTCTGATTCAGTTTCATATGCATGTAAACAAAAAACAGCTGATTATTCAATTCTAGTCCAAACATACCCAAAGAAAAAGTTCGGGCTAATTTGTATAGGGAATGAAAAAATTTACTCTCATGTTCTCTTAAAATTTCACAAAAATTGTTACGTGGACTAGTTCGGACTGTTTCGTTATTGACGTGGACTATTTTAGACCAGTTCGGACTGTTTCGTTATTCATGTGGAACACCTTGTTCTCTACCATCTGATTCTGGCCTTTGGAAATGGATTAAGTACGACAGATTCTATGTGCCCCAGCCTTAACTGAATGTTTACACACGCAAGTGCAAGTGCAAAAAACCCAATACATACCCATATTTTTACTAATACATTCACACACCTGCAAGTAGTAGCCTCACTTGCAACTGATTTTGGTTGGCAGTGATTTTTTCACTTGCATGCAAGCAGAAACAAACAGTGTTGCCAATAGATATTTCATTTTAACCTTAATGGGTATTTTTCAAGGAAATTTTTTTAAAATATTAAAATTTTTAATTGTATGCCGAAAAAATAATATAAAAACACGAAAATAAATAAACATCTATAACTTATTTTTTATTTAGAATACAAATTTATTATTTAAATTGTGAAAAAATTGTGTGCATAATATAATTCCCCTGTAATATTGCTATGCTAAAACTTTGGCAGCACAGACATTAAAAGCGCATGTAGTACAAAGGCGTACAACGTTTGTCTTCGACGACATTTTGAAAATGAACTTGCACTTGAGTGTGTAAACAATCGTGCAAATTGCAAGTGTTTTTATTATTTTTTTCGATGTATTGGTTGTTAATATGTACACACAACTTGTAACAAGTTACTTGTATGTCTAAACGCAGTGTAAGTAATAATACCTATTTTGTATGTACAGTGCACTCGCGATAATATGAACACTTCTTTACTACTCTAAAATATGATTATATATACATAAAATTTATGAATACTGCTGTAAATATTGTAAAAAAATTATTGCAATTGAAACATTTATTTATTAATGGCTGTATAATTTTTGCTGCGTGCTAATAGAAAATGTTGACAAGTTTTGGCAAACCGATAACAGAAAAGTCTCTAGGGAAAAATTAATTTATTTAATTAATTTATTTTATTTATTTATTTACCCAATTTCAATCATTATAAAAAAAAAAAAAAAAAAAAGAATTTATATTTCGGGATTTAACTTTTTAAAGTTATTGGAATTTCCAACTTATAATTAGAATAGTAAGTTTGGTTCGTCTTTACTTAGTATAAAATTATTGCATATTTATTTTTTCAATATCAATATAAATACTTTATGACCAATTATACATGTATTGTAAGCAGAATATCTGTGCAGAATAATTAATTATTCAAAGCAATAAATCAAATTACATATTTTATGGAATTAATGTCATTTTTTAAAACATGCGAATCGCTTAATATATTTTGTCAAACGCCAAATGTGTCTTGTCCAATTTAACATCAAATGATACCTTTTGTTATTGATTGTCAAATTGTGGTAGTTACAACATGGTTTTTTGCTGGAATAGGGTAAAATAAGGTGAAGATCACTGGTACATTTATATGTGAAATCTATTTTCTGTGGTTCTGAAGGTTCCTTCAATCAAGATATGTACGTTCAAAATATGGATGATAAAACCAAAATCATTATGCTTATGTACAATAAACAACCTAATAAAATCATCCGGTTGGGTACTAGAAATATCAATTTCACCATCGCCTCCAGGTAATCTACACCATCCCACATCAATAACAGAAATTTTATCACTTGATTTTTAATACATAATTTATTTTCTTAGAACTCAGATTTTCAGTTAAACATCCTTCACTCGCGTAAAAGTTTACTTAAGTTTAGAAAAAAGACTGTGAGCAACACAATGATCTAATTCCGTAACATAATCAAAAAGTTCTTCCATACAGGTTTCGGTTGTCTTGGTACGACTGTTAACCCGATCATTGCATGCCTGATATTTATTGTAAAGAGCTTCAATGTGTCCTTTGGATTGGCATTGCTCCTGAATAAAAAACCAGCAGATATTATGTGCGGGAATATGTGTAAAAGTAAAATTAGAAGATCTTTACCCTTAAAGTTGCTTGTGGATCAACCAACTCTTCCTCATCATCAGCACGAACAACGGGAAAAGTCATTAAACCGTTCCAAAAGTTTCTTAAGGCCATATTCTTGAATAAAAGAATTCAGTAAATACAATTAAAAGTATTAAAGTTTTCGTTACCTCTGAATAAACTTAAATTTTAAAAAACTTTTTTACGGAATTGTGATGCAACCACGAATTTCTGACAGAAAATATTTCTTTTGAAGGTGGTAGTATTTTGGAGTGAATGTGAAATGAAAAGTATGGCAGTATTTTGTCTACTTTGATAGCAAGGTTGCTTCAATATGTAGTGTTGCTATTGCAATAAATACAATAACAAAAATATCACATGTATTTGTTGGTAGCAATTAAAATAATATTTTTAAGTTTGCTTGCTATCGTCTTTTTTGTAAATAAAAAATAACAAAAAATCTGTTCTTATTTGCAAATTAGGGGAATTATCAGAATTTTGATACTCATATGGAATGAATTGGTTCCATATATGTGCCACTCTCACTACAAAAGACCTTGTCTTGAAGATTTAGCAAAAGCAAATTTTTCTGCAGGATATGGCGGGATTTGATAGGAGAAAAATCCCAATGTGAATTTTGTATTAAATTAAACATTTACATTAAGTAGATATATTGTACATGAGATCAAGATCTGATATGTATCAGATATCTAATTGGAATTAGATTTTTGCTAAATTAACAATATATTGAGTTGCAAAATATCAAATATTTTCCTATAAGCAAACGCTGTACCTATGTATTTTTAGTTGATAATACATAATATACACAATTATACACAATTTGCATGCTCTTACTTGTGTGTGCAAATGCACTGTTAGGTATGGACCGCACTGTAAAGGAACTGTGTTAAAAAAGTTTGATTTAAAAGAGCAGCCCTGCAAATGCGTACAAAATCAACACTGGTTTTATTGATAGGGCTGCCACTATTCTTTCATCTTACGTTGACATAGCATTGCCATTGTCTATCTCACTTTCTCTCCTTGTCTTAAATACAGTATTCAAGGCAGCGCTGCAAATTTACGTTTGCCTAACAATTTTTTCTTGTTGGGACGGTGAACATTGATTTCAATTTTGTGAAACATTTTTTGTAAAAAATCAAGTACAAACTTCAAATTTATATGAATAATTTGTTGCAAAGTTTGCGTTAGTTAGTGCAGACCATCTGGACTATGAAATTTTTTTGCGAAAACCAAAATAAATTCGAGAAAAACGAAATTTTCATTTTGACTTCGCTGTTTGCAAAAAGCAGAGTAAGCTCAGCTTGCTGATCTGTCGACGTACAATCCGCAGTTACTATTGTCAGCTGCGGCGTACGCGCAAAACTGTTTTTCTTGGCATATTCAGAAGATGCTTTTCTGGAGTCCAATTGCTTAGCAAGCTAATAAGTGGTAAACCCACTAAAATAAAAAAAATTTGGCATATATACTTTGAGACAGTTCGGAATAAGCTTCACGGGAATCAGAAAATAAATTTATTTTTAAGACAAATATCCTTCGATGCATGCATGGTCTAATGGACAATAATTACATTCGCATGCCACCTACACATCCCAACAGCAATGGTTCTGTTAATTCGGCAGATCCTTTGGGCGGCGGTAATACCCATCAAAAAGCACCGCGTAATTTTAAGTTGCTATCTGATCCAGCAATCTCAAAGGGTGCAACCAAATTGTATCGTTTTGATGGCGTGGTACCAAATGATTCAACCTATCCACCAGTTATGCCAAGGGACCCCAGGAACCCAGTCGTCCGTTTACGTGCGAGACCTGTTGAACCGATGGTGTTGACAGTACCAAGGTATGTACATACTTGTGTATAAATAGTGATTGTCTTGGTTTTCCTATTAATACTTTTCATTGCAGACTTAAAATTGATCAAAACTACGTTGGAAGTCCACCTGCTATAGAAATAACCATAACCAACTTGAACGACAACATTGACAAGCAGTTTTTAGCAAGAATGCTTGATAAATGTGGCACCTACGAAGATATTGTTATTTACTATCACCCAACTACAAACAAACACTTAGGAATAGCACGAATTGTGTTTGAAAATGTAAAAGCAGCGCGTCAGTGCGTTGATAAATATAATCAAAAGTCTGTGATGGGGAAGGTAAAAGAAAAAATTTATTTATTTGTTTTTTATTTTATTTTTAAAATTATGTTTTTAGATTTTAAGCGTTTTTCATGATCCTTTCGGTAGTGTATGTAAACAAGCAGTAGAAAATCTAACATTAATGAAAACTAAAGTCCTTGCAATAACTGCAAGTTCATCTACGACAGCATCATCCTGTAATCTACCATTACCGAGTATAGATCTTGAAACACATACCTCAACTGTAAACAACGCGATTTCACATTTGGAGTATAAACATGAATATGTTTCCCATGTATCGCAGGATGGTTTTGAATCTTCTATGGCTACTTATCAACATTCATATAAGACAGAACGGGAATACGAAAGATTTGGGCATAGCAGAAAAGATAGGTATATAGAGGAAGAAAGGACGTCGTATCGTGATAAACGCAAAAACCGAGAACATAGCCGAGACAAGTATGGATCCTCAACCTCGATTATAAGGCATGATAAAGATCGTTCAAAACACCATCACCATTATCATAAACGAGATCGTTCCAGGGAACGTAGCGATGAACGTGGAGCCTTAAGCAGTAGCAGACGAGACCGTGAGCGAGATCGTGAGAGATCCCGAGATTACGATAAGTCACGCGATCGCGATAGGCGAGATAGAGAACGTGACTATCGCGAACGAGATAGAGAACGGTCAAGTGAAAAAGATCGCAATCGGTCCACAAAAGTTCGTGAAATTGAAAAGTATAATTCGTCTTCGCGTTACTCTCGAGATTATGCTAGCACTTCTAGTGCTAATACAGCTGCAAAGCACTACCAAGCAGCCAATAGTGGTACATATTATTCCATGCAAGGTGGTGTTTCACAGCCGCCTGTTCATTTAATAGGTACAGCTATACCGGGTTCTTACCCATATCACACTTACGGTTATTCAAATGAGAGCTCAACGGCACATATGTGGCACGGAGGAACAAGTGCATGGCCGCCGCACCAACCACCGCTGCAACCACAGAATCAGCCGCCTCCGCCGCCACCACCACCAGATGGAACTCCTGATTGGGATGAACCTGAACCGCCTCCTCCCGGTGGTTACTCTAGTCATGATGAAGTTACAGTTAGTGTCTCAGAAAAAGAACAAAAGACTCCACCTTCCAGCACTAGTAAAAACTCTACTGCATCGGTGGAAAAGGGCGTAAAAATTTTATCGGATTCAATGGAAAATACCGGAGAACCCGACTTAGGCAGTGTGGATTTGGATACTCGCATTGCCCTTATGTTTAAGGGCAAATCGTTTGGCAATGCTCCTCCATTTCTGCAAATGGATAGTAGTGAATCGGATGCAGAAAAAGGTGGAAAAGGCGAAGAAGAAGAAGTGTCTTCAAAACACTTAAACAAAAGTAATAAACGTCAGTCTGCAATAGCGGAACTCAAAAGAGTGAATACTGTGGAACAAGGGGCAAGCGATATATCATCTAGCGAAGATGAAATATTGCACAAAAAAGACTCTTTTAGTCCAACATACACTGGTGATATGAAGCAAAAAGATGATGACAATATGTCGCTTTCTAGCTTATCGTCCAACGATGGTTTAAAAAAACCGAAATCTGAAGTGGAAAAAGCGAAAAATAAAACTCAAACCGCCGTTTCCGGAACTACAATAGTTCCCACTTCACAGAGCTGTGCAACTATGACAGCTGCTTACGTTTATCCACCTCACCCATCTTCAAACCCTTATTATTATCCAGGAGGTGGATATGCTCCGTATCCATCGGCAGATTGCGCTTCAGCACAGTATCTTCACCCTGCATACATTCAATCGTCCTACTTACCAGGTATTAGCGGTAGCTTGCCTTCCTTTGCGGGCAATACTGGCACTTACGGTGACCCTTATGGCGATGCGTATAAATTTTACCGCAGTGATGGATATGTCAGTTACATGACCCATCCTTCAAATGTTTATGAGGAGGATCCATATAAAATTCATATTGAAGAGGTCGTGAAAAGGGTAAGTGACGAGCTGAAGCAAATACTTAAAAGAGATTTCAACAAAAAAATGATTGAAAATACTGCGTTTAAAAACTTTGAAGCCTGGTGGGATGACCAAATTCAGAAAAACCGTCGAAGCAAGAAGGAAAATGAGAAGGCTGCATATGAAAAGTCCAATATAATTGTGTCAACCGCGTTGAATAGTACGACCGCGCCAACAACGAATCGTTTAGATAAGCCACCTGATATTAATCAGTTGATTAACAGCCATCGAGATTTATCCGACTTTAACTCAGCTTATCCAGCACTTGGACTACGTGCATCTATTCCTAAACTGCCGTCTTTTCGTAGAATACGAAAACAACCCAGTCCGAAGTCACAAACTGCTGATGTCGAAAAACATCTTAGTGATCAAGAAGAAATGGTACATGGATCAGATTCAGAAAAAGATGATTCGAATATGAGCTCAGCACTACCGACAGAAAACGCTACGAGCTCTAAAGATTTGAAAGAAAGCCAATCTAGCACCCCAGCTGTGCGTGCGAAACGAAAAGGCAGTTCTTCAAGTTTTTTCTCATCGTCATCGTCCAGTGAAGGAGAAAATGATGATGATGATGATGCAGATGGAAGTTCAGGTGATGGTGACGATAGTGCAAGTGATGATGAGCTAAGCTCGATATCTGAAGACGAATTAAAGAACAAGGACCAAAAAGATAATACTCTCCAAAAATCGCGGCAGTTAATTGCACAAGATCTTTACTCGGATTCTGAAGACGACCAAGGAAATAAAACAGAAACAAAATTAGTTTCTTCACAATCTTCATCCGGAAGAAATGACTTAGCTGCGAAGGAGAAACTTTACACAGACTCCGACGATAACTTAATGAAAATAGATAAAAGCTCCGCAGAACCCAACAGGAATGTTGAGAACAAAAAAGAAAGTCTTACAGTAACTCTCTTGCCTTCGAACGCTTCTGATTTAGAAGATATAAGCAAAGATAGTTCGTTTAGTTTGGGTGAAGATATACAAAATGAAATTAAACCAGTATCCGTGGAGGAGCTTAGCGTATGCAAAGAAAATAATAGATCTCAGCTAAAAGAGAACATCTCATCAGAAAAAAATAGTGAAGAATTAGAAAACAAAGCTGACCAATATCGCAGGAAATCTGTATTTGAGTATGATAGAATATACAGTGACTCCGAAGAAGAAAGAGAATATCAAGAAAAAAGAAGACGCAATACTGAGTACATGGCTCAAATAGAGCGGGAGTTTCTAGAAGAACAAGAACGAAAATTACGTGAGGAGCAAGAGGCAGGTGAAACTGGAAAAGCCCTTTTAGTATCAGCTGATAGTAAATCTGGAGCCTCACACACTTTCAGAGCGAAGAAGCTATCGTTAACAATTTCAAGCAAATCTACTAGCATTGACATGCCTGCAACACCTGACATTTCAAAGATCCCTCCAACTCCTGGTGCACTATTAATATGTAATTTGGAAAGCAGTAAGAGTACGAAGATTGAAATGAAAGTCAATCAACTGGAGAAAGTAAGTGGTGGCAAACATAAAAAGGAGAAAATTGTAGCAAACCAAAAGGCCGAAACAACTAAATATAAAAAGGAATCCAAAACAAAAGATCAGATTGGTGAATCAATGGAAGTAGAGTTGTCGGCTCCAAAACAAAAACATGAAATTATGAGTGAAACTAAAGATATATCAGCGGCTATAACAAACAATTCATCTTTGCAAGTGAGATCAAATGGTTTTAACGCCGATGAAGTAAATATTCAGATAATATCTGCGAAACCTGTCGGCCAAACAGATCACGTGACAGAAGCTAGTAATACAATCACGCAATCAACAAACGTTCACTTGATAACGGAAAAGCGGACTCCTTTCGTTTCTTTGCAAACTGAGGAAGAAAATGAAGAGGTCAAGATGTCTCCGACTTCTTCAGATGGAGGTTCTAGTCAAGCTAGCCAAGCCAGCCAAGTTGCGCTAGAGCACTGCTACTCTTTGCCTCCAGAAGCAGATACGTCTAAGCCAAAGAAGTCTTCACAACAACCTGGAGAAACTGCTCAGAGAAAACAACAGTATCTGGTCCATGATCACGGTGGGTATGCTACTCCCCCTGCTCATAGTTCTTCTATATTGGAAGACATCGCTCCACCTAACGTTACTCAGCAACAAAATATAGCAAGTTCTATTGCTAAACCTGGCCCAGGCAGGCCACGAAAAGACTCTATTCGTACAAAAAAGAAAGACGAGCGTACGGCTGCCAAACGAAAGCATTCTACAGATATTTCTTCAGTGGTTGCAGCTTATAACAGTTATGCTAAGACAATCTCAGCATTTGAGCCACGTCAGTTGTTTAAGCCCCGCGACGCTACTGATGAGATGATGGTTCTGTATGAATTTCTTACTCGGGGAATCGATGCTGAGGATATTCAGTTCGTTCGAAAATGTTACGAAATGCATTTGCAGGAGGACACATATGGGTAATTAATTTTCTTTATATTTTGAACGGAGTTTTTCATTGCTTGTTCTTTTATAGATTTTTGCTTAATAATACTCATTGGGTAGACCACTGCGTGACTGATCGAGCATTTGTGCCGCCACCAAATAAGAAACGCAAAAAGGACGACGAACTTAAACGCCATAAAACAGGTTGTGCTCGCACAGAGGGCTTTTACAAGCTAGACGTACGAGAAAAGGCTAAACATAAATATCATCACGCCAAGGCTAATGTGGAAAATTCCCTGAGCTTGGACCGTGGAGACGATCAGATGACAAATCAACACAATAAACTTGTTTCAAAAATGCAAGGTATTTCCCGTGAAGCCCGTTCCAATCAACGACGTCTTTTAACGGCTTTTGGATCTATTGGAGAATCGGAATTGTTGAAATTCAATCAGCTGAAGTTCCGAAAGAAACAGCTGAAATTTGCAAAATCTGCCATTCACGATTGGGGCTTATTCGCAATGGAACCAATCGCTGCAGACGAAATGGTCATTGAGTATGTAGGCCAAATGATTCGTCCAATTGTAGCCGATTTGCGAGAAACCAAATATGAAGCGATTGGCATAGGAAGCTCGTATCTGTTTCGTATAGACATGGAAACCATAATAGATGCCACAAAATGTGGTAATTTGGCGCGATTTATAAATCATAGCTGCAATGTATGTCAACAACAGAAAGTAACTAATTTAAAATACTAATTGAGTTTTTTTCTTTCAGCCAAACTGTTATGCTAAAGTAATCACCATTGAATCGGAAAAGAAGATTGTTATCTACTCTAAGCAGCCTATTGGTGTTAACGAAGAAATTACATACGATTATAAGTTTCCTTTGGAAGATGAGAAAATACCCTGTTTATGTGGTGCTCAAGGATGTAGAGGAACCCTCAATTAGAAATACTTTGCACAATATATGTGTTTTGAAATACTTCATTACTTGCTTTTTATTTTCGTTTCAATTGGTGTTTCATATAAGACGCAGACACACTTTACCTCAGTTAGTTTTTTAACGTATGTATATATGTCTGATCACGTATTCTCAGCTACTGGTGTATCTGGAATTCGGATTTTTCATAGTATTCCTTACTTAATTAAATAATCATCTGATAAGAAAAATAATCATGATGGAAATTATAATGTAAAACAAATAAGTTCCCAGTTATAATTGTAATCTTAAATTTGAACCACTGTCACTAGCATTTGGCTTATAAAGAACTTATTCAAAAAGCGTTTTCTTCTTGTATTGTAAATACTTTTGTAGATTTTCTCTTCGCTATTTTCTTAGTTTCAAAATATTTTAAACTATAATCATTTATGAAGATTTTTTTTTAATATTAATTCAGTTTAAGTAAAATTCTTTATATAACTTTTTCATTAAATAATAAAAAGATTTTAAACGCTTTATATAATTTTATATTAATTAAATATTAGGGCTTTTTAAGAAACCATAGTTGCATTAAAATAAATCGTTTAAAACAATAACAATGAAACCAATTTGATTTACTCAAATGCTTGAAATATAAAATTATGTAGTCTAAAATTTTTAAAATTAAGAATATTTAATATAAAAATTAAATAAAAAAAAAAAATGAAAAAGAACCCATTGTATGTAAATAGTTTTAAAACAAAAGGCATAACGATTATTTTAACAATAAGAATTACATTAAGATCACTTAAACATACAAACTCCCCAGCGCCACTTTCTTCTAAGACACACTATAGTGTTGTATGTTGTTCGATTATGTTGAATAAAATTTAAAACAAATCATGTCTTAAAACTTTAGTTTTATTTTTATATGTTCATATATAGTAACTAAATTGCTGCTATCTTCCCATTTATACGCAAAAAAACTTTGCATCATATAGTTAGCCTAAGGATTGTGATTATCTCTAATATTTGAAGGCTTGCAATGTGCGGTCTAAGGTGTGGTCACAAGTAATAACAGTTTTTGAGAATAGTCAATTTCGATATTTAAAAATATTTCCAAAAGTTTTGTTTGTAGACTGTTCAGAAAAAATATATGTAAATCCAAGGACTTTGCAAGTTTTTTATGTTGACTAAAGTTGGAAATTAAAATACTCTTAATTTATGAGACATTAAAGAAAATAGAAATATTTATTGCAAAAAAGACGAATCAGAAAAGTTTAGAACGTCTTATGGATTTTAAATCAGCGAGACAAATTTCAGCTGCTGCGATGCGCACACATGTACACTATATAAATCTTCGTGTGCATTATAAACTGGACTGTTTTTACCTTGGTGTACACCTAACCGGGGCTCTCTGCTTTCTGGGACACAGGCATGTATGAGTCCCTCATTTGTTGTAGCAAATAAAACTCTAGGAAACCACATAGCAGGTTATGATGCACTTTCGAAGCCCTCGGCAAATTGGTAGAACTGAGGTGCATACATCTCGGCTTAAAGGTCGTGGCTGTGGTTTGAAACTAAATTCTCTGATAACTATGGTACAAGCCAGTTTTCGGGCAGCTAAACTCCTTTAAGTGCTGCTGAATTGCACATGGTAAGGCGCGTGAGTTGGTTTAAGGACTGATGATCTTTGGACTTGCGCCTACCAACTTTTGAGATATGCCCTCCATTGGCCTGTCTGGGCTTGCGTGCAGGAGAGTTTAAAAATCCGAGCTCTTCAGCAAGGGGTTTGTTCTTATGGTAACAAATGTATGATTAAATTTGCAACCTGTGTGAGCCTTGTAGACAACACAAAGAACGCCGTTAAGCTGGTGCTGATGTGAGCCAATGTCACATCCTGTGTAAATAAGATGTAGATTTGGTAGATGCTTTGTTTACATTTCAATAAAGATCATCAACTATAGTTGCTCTTTAGATTTTTATATTTGATGGACGGAGGGGAACTGAGTTACATACCTAGTTTAAAAAGAGGGAAATGTTAATCTTACAGCTATTTTAACTTAATTCTATCGCTGTCCAATGCGTTGTGGACAATATACGTATGCATGTAGATACAAAAAAATTGTTTTTTTTAACTAATACTATTTTTTGCTATTTGCATATCTAGTTGTGCTTGAGCTATATCTTCAAGGGCACTTTGAATTTTTCCCAACAATAATTCTCCTTTTAAAGCAATTTCCTCTAAACGTTCGGCTGCTTCTTGATTCTCCAGTTCTAATCTTTTAAGACTTTGGTTTTGCAATTCTGTTGAACTGTCTTCATTCGGTAAAGATTCAATTAAAGTATCAATATCCTTTGCGCACCTCGATATTAGTTGGGCGAATAGTTGCGCAAAATCCTCCTGCGGCGGATTTTGTATGGGTGTTTGCGATCCATTTCGATCGAAGTTTGGAAACTTACTTGGATACGATGTTTGCTGTATTATACCAATTGCATTGCAAAAATGCTCCGCTTGCTAAAATGTGCTATGATTTAGTTCATTTGCTGCAAACCAATAAAAGAGGTCATTACAAACCATATTAACAGTGTCCTGCAACTGGGTTAACCTGTCAGCCATAATGATAGAATTAAATTCCTCGAAAATGCAAAATACCTCTATGAATAATTATACATATGTAAATAGATTTAAATAACTCGCAAAGCCGAGGAAAACGCCGTTATTGACTTGGTGTAAACAGCCGACTATTTGACGCCGATTAGAAAATTTCTGCAGCAGCTGCCAGACTTGAACAAGAAAGCGTTTACACTGTGGAAGAAAATTGTAGTGTTCTCTTCCTATTATTGAAACAGTTAACAGAAGAAAACATTATTCGTATAAGTACACAAAATTATTAACAGCTTGTTTTCTATATTTATCAGCTGTCTATATGCCGACTTTTCATAGGATCTAATCATCCTTAGACTTTGGACATTTTTTAGAGATATTCTCAAACATTCAACTTAATATCCCAACAATCTAAATTGTTGAGAATTTAAAAAGAAAAATGCTCTAATAATACCTATCAAAACACAAAAAATAACCTTTTTCATTTATACACGTCTCTAACATTTTTTTACACCTTTCAAACAAATGAACAACTGTTGGTTGCTACGATTTGTTGTTTGAAAGTATCGAAAAGTAGAGAACAAAAATTCAAACAATTGAGTTTTATTCGCTATATTAGCTTCTAACATTGATACCAATCAAAAAGCAATAAACAGCTTGTTGCTAAAATAATAGCACAAAATGATATTTATTAAAAAAACATCATATGACGATGTAATGATCATATTATTAAGATTTTCTGTGCCGTTGATAAATTTAATATTTTTCTTTAAGAATTTTTCTATTTTTCTATGCCATGATATTTGGAATTTAAATGATGCTGCTACACTTTCGTGGGTTTACTTAGTGTCTACAACTCTGACATATCTAAGAAAACGTCGGCTGAATGAGAGAACGAATTTCTCTATGTCCATCTTCATATCTAACAAGGAGTATACGTACTTTTGTTAATCTTATAAGAATTCATAAAACATCTTTGCGATGAATAAAATCTTATATGAATTTCGTATATATGCAAATTTTTTTACAAAATTAATTGCTTATAGTATATATTGAATACATAAAAACAAATTATTTCCCATTAAAAAGGGGATTTTTTAAAACATATTTTGCAAAACTAATAATCGGTAAAATTGCAATGTCATCTTTTTGTAAACAAACACATTCACATCCGCTTTTTTGACAGCTCTTATTATAAGATCGTTGCCATGAGATTTCTCATAAGAACGCTCTCATAAAAATTATTATAAGACTGCGATAACACTGATTTTAAGTGTACACGTAACAGAATTCTCTCTGCGATTGAATTTGACGTTCTCCTCGCAGATATTATCGCAGGTGTGGACACTAAGTTAAATAAAAGCAATTACTTACACGCGTTTACACGTGCAAGTAACTTGTTACAAGTTGCGTGTACATATTAACAACCAATACATCGAAAAATATAATAAAAACACTTGCAATTTGCACGGTTGTTTACACATGCCAGTGCAAGTTCATTTGCAAAATATCGTCGAACACAAACGTTGTACGCCTTTATACTACCACAGAAAATATTTTTGTCAGTAACGCTCTTTTGCGTTTTAGGCAAAAGAGCGTGCAGGTAGGTATGTTCATACCTACAACTGCATATATACTTATCTATGTATTCAAATACTAGAAATAAAGGCCGGGGCACGTAGAATCCGTTGTACGTTATACGTTGCCTTTTTCAACTGACAACTAAGTTAAAATACATGTAGTCTTATGAGCTTTGTCACATTCCGTACTTCTCCGTCAACGCAAAGTATTAAAATTGAGCAACTTTTAACGTACGTTGAGAACTTTGACAACTATTTGGTAATATTTTTTGTATATTTTCATTTAGTTTTTCGTTAAAAAATAAAATAAACTAAAAACAAATTGTGCTAGATTTTCTGTGCTGTATCTGAAAAATAAATGAAAAGATTTTAATCAAATTAGAGCAAAATGCAGCTGATTTTATATCCGTTAACAAAGTACTGATTGTGCCATCTTCATACTTCGTATACGTTAATGTCAGGTGAAAAAGGAGGCGTATAATGTATGATGGATTCTATGTGCCCCGGCCTAAAAGCTGTGTAATATTATATAAAAATGTTTTATATTTTTATAATATACATTTAACATTATATGCATTTTACATATACATCTCGTATACACGTATGACATACGTCCTAAACTCGTCAGCTGGGAAATTAAAAGAACAAAGCAAATATTTAAGATTTAATAGATAATATAAACAAATAAAATATTTATTAGGCAAAACAAGTATTTCTTTTAACAAAACATGATATTTTAATAAATCATCCGACAAACAACCTCTTGTGAATAAAACCTGCCGAGAAAAAAAGCTGCCAATGGTAGAATTTGCCCACGTTCCTTACCAATATAACCAATTTCCAGTACAATGCATTGCATCTCGTAAGCATCTCTTGCTTAACACTACTTTTATATTTAATTCAACCCGTAACTTTAACATATAATACTTACCATAACCAAACTCTAATTATTTTCCATTGTTACAACTAATATCTGAAAAAATAAAACATACTCATACGAGTACTTACCTATTTGTGCACTGAATTTATTACGTTTTTGCTTTTCCTCCCGCTGAAACACCTAAAACTATCGTTTTGTGTAATTTCTCTTTTGCTCTCTTTCATAAGGAGTAGCGGGTGACTAGTATAATAGCATGTAAGCGGTTTCCCCTGATGAGGATTTTATTGCATAAAAACAATAAAATCCTCATCATCTTTACAGCAACTACTACTTCTTCTGCTGCATCCATGTTTGGTTTCACGTTTTTTGTAACTTTTCTCCAAGGTATCTATTGCAAGGTTTTGAACTCATTGCCTCTCTTTCAATGAGATGATTTCTGGTGACCTGTGTATTTTGAAACATGGAAACATGACGCCAATATGGCTCTATTTGCTTCAGGTGTTAGCATAAGAAACTCGTTAAATCTCCTTTCCAAGAAATTCATCAAATGATTATATTTGCAATCGATATAATCTGATTCTCACAGACATTCAGGTAGGCAAAAAGTTTCTGCAATAAAAATTATTTCCCTGTATATAATCAAAAGCGTTGGGAAAAAGCTGGTGGCGAATATGTGAAAATTCCTATTGCTATCACCTGATTAGTGTAAAATGTATTTGCTCTGGACAAGACAATTGAAAGTATTGCAAAATGAATTGCAGTATTGCAAAATGAAAAACATTTTAATGGTCGCCGTTTCTAGCTAAATTAGCTTTTGTGTGAAACAACTTATTTTGAATTTATTATAATAAATAAATGTATTTTGTAAACATGTATTTTTAAGAAATAATACAAATACAAAATACTTTCAGGTCGTGTATTTGAAATACAGATACAAAATACGTATTTGTATTTCAAATACTGCCCAGCCCCGCCTATGTATATATTTACATATAAAAAATGTGCATAGCATATGTGCGTTGTTTTTACATCTTGTTTAAAAAAAAAACGTGAATTTTTTGAAACCCTAGGCACTTGAATGCTTCTTTAGAGACATGAAAAATGTATTCAGTCCAGCGAACATCACACTGTATCTTCATTCCAAGAACATCAAGAGCTTCCGATTCCTCAATATTTATACCATCCATGAGTACAGATAAAACAGCATCTGTGGTCGTTTGTTTGTGTGTTAATGAACAACATTGGGTCTTACGAGCGTTAAAGGCAACCCGACCCCATTTGGAGATTAATAGAACATCACTGTTCAGTGAGTCGTTTATATTTTGCCTCTTGGTACCGATCTCGGATAGGCTGGGCCTATGACTGATAGAGTACGAATGGCATATGCTGCTGTCATTCGCGAAAGGGTTGGAAGTTTGGTATAGCAGGTGATTTAGGAAAATAAGGAATAGGGTAGGAGAATGAATGGAGCCTTGCGTTACCCCTGAATTAATCTTGCACTCGTTTGATGAGACCCCATCTATTACAACTCGTATAGAGCGGTCTCTGAGAAAGCTCGATACAAACCGAAAGAAGTCATCACCGAAAAGCAATAAGTTTTGCCTGCAATGCAGCATGCCACACTCTGTCAATCGCTTTTTAAACAAAATGTGCCTTCTTTTTGTTTTATTTTAACAATACGTGCTATATACAAATTAAACGCCTTTTAATTTCGTACAACGTTAACGGGGGGTCTCCATTGGCCATGAACATGGTATGAGCATCATGGCGAACATCGCAAATGGTTAATGTGGACCGCTCATGGCAATGTTTCGTTCATGCTCTGACATCGATGCTCGAGCATATGGCTGAGCATCGACGTTCGCCATGAAGTTGGCCATCACGTACAAAAATATACAAAATAGCGCCGAACTGAACACCTTGATAAGGTAGAAGGTAAATCCGAACATATGTATTCGCCACATACAGATCATGAACTTTTTTTTACATTCGCTCTGCCGACGTTATATTAATGCCATGTTCAAGTCTATGGCACGTGAAGACACGGAATAACATTTATTGGGGCGACTTGTTGCCGTCTGATGCATTTTCAAATAAGGAATGAACTTCGGGCGAAAAAAGTAATCTTTGATTTTCCAACATAGTCAAAAATGCACGTTTTGCGACTCCTCAATTATTCTTATATATTCTTACATAAATACTTTTTATGATCAATTGCTATTAATTCTTTGTTTATTTTATCACAATTAAAACATTTACATATCGCTCCTTTATTGCAACTTAGTTATAACTAAAAAAAGCTTGTTTCGAGAAAAACGCATTTCAAATTTTTAGTTTCCATACAAGTCTTAGAAATTTTTTTTTAGAAAATTTCATCTAAAGGAAACAGTTTTAAAGTAATTTGAATAAATTTTTGGCACAATATAAAAGATAATAATGTTAACAATTCTGCATTGTTAACTCGAAAAGCTCATTTTTTGAGATATGACTATTTTGCAATAAAGGAGCGATATATATTTATATTTTTGTTTTTAAAAAACTTGACCTTTTTTTTCTTAGAGATACGCATTTTGGGATTCCTTTTTTTAAAATACCGTTTTTGTGCCACTTTATAAAAAAAAGCGAGGGCAACACTGGCCGTAACAATATGCTTGTGTTAAAATTTAAAAAATTAGGTGTGTTTCTTTACTTTCCGGGCAAGTTTCGGGCAAAAGAGAGCATGCATGAGTTACTCTCAAATACAGATAAAATTTACCTAAAGTACGGGAACGCAAAAAGCCAAATTTCTAGCCCAAAAAGAAACATATGCTGTGTTTTGATATGGCAAAAAAAATTGTCACTTAGTTTTACGAAAAAATACTGTGATATTTTTCACTTTTTAGCTTTTAAGGTCTTTTGTACATTCCTGTGTATTTAATTTTTATATAAAAACACTGAAATGATTTGTATACGAGTTGATTCAAATAAACTTTGTTTCTTTGCTATTGTTTATTTTTCGAACAGCTGATTGCTTAATTAGTTGCCCAAACTAGCCCGAAGAAAAAGTACGGGCTGTTTAGTGCAAGAAGAGGAAGCATACTATTCTCTCAAAAGCGCTCTCATTTGCCCAATTTTAAAGTACGGGAACGCTTTTCGTGCAAATTGGGATCCCGCGGGATCCCAAAGTAGAGTAAAGAAACACACCTATTATGAGCTCCAATAGAAGTAGGGTTAAGTGGTTGCAGATTATGCTTAAGTTATCAAACTGTTGAAAACAAAATTTAACTTTCAGTTGTTCGATAGATCACATATGTTCATACATATGTACATACTAACTTACATACATACTCGTGTATAGTTAAAATTATTTATTAATTTAATTTAACGAAAATCTTTCAGTTAAGAGAAAATTTTTCATATTTGAAAAAATAAAAAAGAAATAGTTTTACGGGCAGAGCAGCACTATTTTCGCTGACTGTCAAGCATTCACCTTTTTAAGCGTTCGTGCGTTTGCTCCACTTTACTCAAGGCGACTTTATACAGGTGAGTGCAAGCGGAAAAGCGAATTCAGTACAATGTATTTTGTTATTGTAAAACACATCGTGAATGTCATAATCTAAATTCGCCTAAGATTGCTCAGCAGAGAAAATATTTTATATAAACGTTAAATATAAGCTTTTATAATTGTTTGTAATTAAAATCACAGATTATATTAGTTTTTCACTTTTAAATACACACTAATTTCTTGAAATTGCACTAAATCATGCAAAAAAACCTTCAGATTAAAATGGCGCGAAAAAGTTTGTAAACAAAAGAAACAAAATTTGACAGTCTCATTGGAAAAAACGCGAGAAGCAAAAAATAATCACCTGTGCTGTTAAGTTCACCTGGTAATGAATTCGCCTTGACTTTACTCCACTAACAAAAAGTTTTTTTTTTATTTGTTGACACTGGCTGATTCATAACGTCCGCTACTTATAGAGGGTGTTTTTTTAAGCCCGATAGAACTTGAAATTGTAAAAAATAACACAAAAATTAAATTGTAATCAAAATTTTTTTTTATTCGAAAGATCAATACGTGACATTAACATTTGAAAATGATTTCGGGCATATGGGCACCGCGGCTGTTCTTGACGAAGCGCATTCTGGACGTCCAATTTTGGGCCACTTTTTCGAGCACTGCTGGCCGTATGTCACGAACAACACGAACAATGCTGGCCTCCAAGGCGTCAATTGTTGCTGGTTTATCAGCATAAACCAGTGACTTCACGTAGCCCCACAGGAAATAATCGAGAGGTGTCAAATCGCACGACCTTGAGTTAATTGTTGAGATATTTTTTTATAATTATTTTTCCCAACAACTTTTAATTTTATTTTCTTTTCAAAAGAATTTATATATTATTTTCTTTCTTTAAAATATAAAAATATATTTATTACAAATTTTTATATAAAATGATTATTTTACCCAGAAGATCTTGAACTTTTCATAAAAAACATTGAAGGTGTACGTGCACTTGTCGACCAAGCACATATCGGACTATTTGATTTAAGAATACGCAACAAGATTGTTGATGCAGCAAACACTTCAATAATTAATAATAATAATCCTACCGACTGCGCCAGT
Source organism: Thecocarcelia acutangulata (assembly GCA_914767995.1). NCBI lineage: Eukaryota > Metazoa > Arthropoda > Insecta > Diptera > Tachinidae > Thecocarcelia > Thecocarcelia acutangulata. The sequence continues at coordinate 57,863,819 of OU612094.1, read as the reverse complement.
TAATTGTTGAGATATTTTTTTATAATTATTTTTCCCAACAACTTTTAATTTTATTTTCTTTTCAAAAGAATTTATATATTATTTTCTTTCTTTAAAATATAAAAATATATTTATTACAAATTTTTATATAAAATGATTATTTTACAAAAGCCAGCTTAAAACTGAAAACAATTGAATTAATAAATTATATATGTATATATATATGAAAAAAAAATAAAAAGTAACAAATTGATAGTTAACAACTTGAGTAAATGTTATTTAAAGTATTTATAAATATTTTTTATATAAAGAAGTGTAGTAAAACAAATAATATAATGTCTATATAAGACCAATATATAACTCTTGGAGGCCAATTGACAGGTCCATTTCTCGAAATCAACTTATCGCCAAATTTTGATTTCAGTAAGTCGATGGTTGCGTTCGCCGTATGGCACGTAGCGCCATCCTGTTGAAACCACATCTCCTCCGGATCAATGTCATCCATATTTTCAAACAAAAAATCATTGATCATGGTGCGGTAACGATCTCCATTGACCGTAACGCGAGCTCCGGCCTCATTTTTGAAGAAATAAGGTCCGATGATGCCACCAGCATGAAAACCGCACCAAACAGTGCATTTTTCTGGATGTACTGGAGTCTGTAGGGTCTCTTGTGGATTGGTCTCACTCCATATGCGGCAATTTTGCTTATTAACAAACCCGTTAAGCCAAAAATGCGCCTCATCGCTGAACACAATTTTGCGATAAAACAACGGGTCAGTTGCCAACTGCTCTAGAGCCCAATCGGCGAAAGAACGACGCATACAATGGTCTCGTGGCTTCAATTCCTGCACCAGCTGGATCTTATACGGGTGTAGGCCGAGATCTTTGCGCAAAATTTTCCACGTAGTGGACGGACAGAGCCCCAATTCATGCGACCGACGACGAATCGATAATTTTGGATCTTCTTCCACACTTTCGTTTACAGCGGCGATATTCTCTTCAGTACGCACATTCCTTCGACGTGCTGGTGTTATTGCATCCTCTAGAGAGTATGTGGTACGAAATCTATCCACAGTTCGACGAATGGCTTGTTCAGATGGACGATTATGTACGCCATACAAATGACGAAGTCGTCTATAAGTTGCGCGAATCGACGACTGATTTTCAAAGTAAATTTGGATAATTTCGTAGCGTTGTTCAAGCGTGAGTCTATTCATGATGATTTGTCAGAGTATACTGAAACAAATAAAAAAAAATGCTTCATCAAAATTTAATTTTTTGTGTTACTTTTTACAATTTAAAGTTCTATCTAGCTTAAAAAAACACCCTTTATAAACATAGGGAGAGGAAGAATACAAACATTGTTGTGGTTTAAAGTAGACTTATGTTTTTTTTTATTGTTACAATGGGTGTAATAAATTAGTAACCAGTTCTGATTTTCTTGTTGATAAGCTAAATATGGAGTAGGACTACAACATGTTACTATTTCTGTTTTCGATACCTATATTGGTAAGCATAATTTAAGCAGTTTCTACAGGGTGGCCCAGAAAGACCGAAGTGGTGTGAATTCCTTATAACTTTTTTATTATAATTTTTTTTTTCTTTTCTTTTCAGTATTTTGTAAAGAAGACTTGGATAATTTATAATGGAACAATACACAATTGAACAACGTGCCCAAATTGTTGAAATTTACTTTTCAAATCAACGATCCATTGTGTTGACTCAGCGTGCATACCGTCGTCAATTTAATGTGCGGGTTGCACCCTCTCAGTCAACAATAAACCGTCTGGTTGCAAATTTTCGAGAACAAGGAGCAGTAAGGAACCTTCCTGGTTCCGGCAGACACCGAACTGTCCACACGGCTGACAATATTCAAGTGGTACAGGAGAGTATTCGGGAGGATCCAGAAACATCAACCAGGAGACGTTCGTCACAACTGGGCCTCTCAAGGACGTCGCTGCAGCGAATTTTGCACACCATAGGATTGTTTCCATACAAAATTCAACTTGTCCAAGAATTGAAACCAACAGATTACCAGCAACGACGGTGAAAGAATAATTTCTCGTAACAGCAATTTTAATTGGCCTCCGCGTTCCCCGGATTTAACCGCTCCAGACTGTTTTCTTTGGGGCTATTTAAAAGGAAAAGTTTATGTTAATAAGCCTAGGACTATTGAGGAGTTAAAAACCAATATTCGAGAAGAAATTAACAACATACCACCGGAAGTTTTGCGAAAGGTCATGGAAAATGTGTTGGAAAGAGCACATTTGTGCGAAGCAGAATATGGCCACCACTTGCGGGATATCATTTTTAATAACTAATCCAAAAATATTCCTCATAAATTTAATGTATTTAAAAAAAAAAAAATTAAAAAAATATCTCTTAAATAAAAAGTTATAAGCAATTCACACCACTTCGGTCTTTCTGGGCCACCCTGTATAAACAGAAAACATGCATTCGTCTTAAAGAGAGCTATTAAAAACAAAAAAAGAAACAATTTAAAATAAATCTAATAAAGTGGTGGTTATTAAAGATAATTTAGATTGTCAGAGTTTAATGATTTATTTAGTTCAAAAAGAAATTTAATTAAAGAAAAAAAAAAAAAACAAGTAAAACCCCAATTAGCCGACGCACTGTGGTGCGCCCGTAGAACAAGTGAGGTTGCAAAAATCAAAAATTTTATGTGTTCATAAAAAATAATTAATAAAGTTATTTTACAGGAAGTCGTGCCACAAATTCAAATGTTCAACTCATATTACAATCAGATTCTTGGTTTAGAACAAGTGCGCCCAGCCCTATGCGCTTGATACTCAATTGTTTTTGTAAATGCGCTTAGCTATAGGGCTGTGCTCTTTAATACACAAATATTGCGCTCAGCACTAGCAATGAAAAATACACAAACAACTTCGTCTTATATATTTTTTTGTAGTTCTTCACTGCACACATACAAAAGCAAAGCATCAACACTTTCGCATGTTTTGCTGGTAAACATTGACGACAGCGATTATCAGTGTGAATTTTGCTTTTGTAAATGTTTTGCTTTTTACAAAAAAAAAATTAAATAAAAATAGTTTTTCCTTACATGTATTGGTGTTTACTCTTCCATATAGAACTTGTGGGCACCACTGGTTTAGAAGATATAGCCCCTTAACTTTGACTAATTTTCAGTGTTTAAAAAAAGCGACCATTTTTAGGTAATTTTGTCCGCTTGCAGATACAGCATCGCTAAAAGGGGGTAACGGATTAAATTTTTTTTTATTTTATTCATAGATCTATTTATTAAGAAAAGAAAAACTGTACTGTTCGCTTTGTGTTTGTGCAGGTAAATCCATAATTACGAACTATCTATTAATTCAATATTTCTCAACTTTGAAGGAAAATAAAAAAAAACTATATTTTTCTATATTTGCCATATTTTCAAAATAAGTTCTTTAACCCTTTACATAATGCAAAAGTTTATAGCTGTCCGTTTATGCCCCTTTTTTTTTGCTAGAAAAAGAGATGGTTGCAAAAATGTGCTCATTTTTAATTACACTGCGCAACAGGCAAAATGTCTTTTGAACGAAAGTATGTGGTTTAGGATGCCTCAAGTCCAAATCCTTAAAAATGGGTAAGAACATTTTCTTGAAGTCAATTCAATACAACGTTTCGCTATCCTGCACCGCTTCACAACTATTTGGAAATTATTGGCGAATAAAAATTACTTTATGCAAAAATCGGAATTTTGTTTTCTTCAAACAACGCATAGGAAAACCAAAATATAAAAATGCGACACGCTTTACATTTTTCTTAATGTTACACGCAAAGAAAAGGCAGTTTGAAATATGGTTACAACAACATTAGTATATATTGTATAACATCGTGAATTGTTGTTAAAAGCTGTGTATTACCAATTTAATTATAGTTTGTTATTCTACAAATATGTCACTGTTTGCATTTCTGTAATTCTATTGTTAACTTTCATAAATTTCAAAATATGGTTACATACAATAATAGCAATTGTGAAAATTTGTCTAAAACAATAATAGATTTTATCACACCCAATGTCAAAATATTTATGTTTATCATATGTATAATAAGCTAATTCGTATGTAACAAAACTAATTTTAGAGAATATCTTAATATTGGTGTCACTGACGTATAATTTTTATTCAGTTTGGTTTTTTCTTTGGAAACAAAAATATGTTTTGTGTGTGTTTTATAAAAAAAAAATATTTATTCAGATTCAAAAAAATAAAAAAACATGAAATTGTCGAAAAATATCATATTGAGTATTCGTGAAAATAAAATGGTAAGTACCTATGTCCAGGGCTGGCCAAATTACTCACCTAATGTATTTCAAATACAAGATACAAAATACTTCCCAGCTGTGTATTTCAAATACAAGATACAAAATACTTTCAAGCTGCGTATTTCAAATACAAAATACAACTACAAAATACAAATACTTTTTTTGTATTTCGATCTCATAAGATACATATTTTATTTTACACATGCACGTAAACTAAATTGTGTATAGTCACCTAAAACTTACAAGGACGTAACTGGCAATATAATGAAAACCTATTAAAATTTTTGGATAGTTGTATTATTGATATAATTATTTAATAAAAATTACGGATTAGAAAAATTTTGTCAGCTACGCTCTTTGGCGTTTTGGCTATACATATATATGTTCATATTTACAATTGCATATATGCTTATCTATATATTCAAATACTAGAAATAAAGTTGTGTAACAGTATATAAAAAATGTTTTATTTTTTAATGTGTATATTTAGTACTATATACATCTTACAAATAGGTATATATGTATGGCATACGTATGTATATTCATATGATTGTTCTGAGCTCGCAAGCTGGGAAATTAAAGGAACAAAGCTAATATTTAGGATTTGATAGACAGTAAATAAAAGATTCATTCGGTAAAACAAGTACTTGCTTTAATAAAAACAAGATATTTTAATGAGTCATCCGACATACAACCTCTTGTTGGGGGATGAATATATCCTATAGGTCCTGAAGAACATAAGCTGCTGCCAAATTCTATAAATGGATAAAAACAATAAAATCCTCATCATCTTTACTGCAAATACTACTTCTTCTGCTGCATCCAAGTTTGGTTTCATGTTTTTTGAAATTTTTCTCCAAGGTATCTATTCCAAGGTTTTAAATTTTAAATTCGTTGCCTCTGTTTTAATGAGATGCTTTCTGGTAACCAGCGCATTTTGAAACTAGGGTGGAAACATGATGCCAATATTTGCTTCACGTGTCAACATGAGAAACTCATTAACTCTCTTTTCCAAGCTCTCCATTAACTTTGTTAAAATACAATTGAAATGCCTCAACCTATTATAATTGCAGTCGATCTAATCTGGTTCTCACAGACATTAAGGTGGACAAAAGTTTTCCGTAATAACAATTATTTCCATGTATATAATCCAAAGCGTTGGGAAAAAGCTGGCGGCGAATATGTGGAAATTTTTATTTATATTGCCTGATTAGTGTATAATCAATTTGCTCTGGAAAAAACAATTGAAAGCTGAATTACAGTTTTGTAAAATGAAAAACATTTTAATAGTCGTAAATGCCAGAAAATAGCGAAAACCACAAAGAAGTAAAGAAAAAACAATAAATTTTTCCATAACAATATGTATACATATTGATTTTTACTTGTTGTGATTTTAGTTTTTAAGTGACAATAAATATTATTTAATTTGTAATAAGGTAAGTAAAATAAAATATGTGTCCATATGTTTTATTTATTTGTTTATATGTACTAATTTCTATATGTTCAGAATGACCACAACTAAGACTGGTGATAATCAATATAACTTTTAAATTCATTAATTGTCAACTCAAAGGAATTGTCCAACTCCCGATAAACACAATGATTATCCCTTGAAGCGTTCAAACTTGTTTCATCCCTTGCAAGTCCGAATGACAAACGTTCAATAGATATTTCAACACAAAATACACTTTACCGGTTAAAAAATTATACTGAAATTTTTGTTTTTGAAAATGTATTTAATAAATATTTTATGTATTTATTTATGTATTTAATATATAATAAATATTTGTATGTCTTAAAAATCTGATTGTAAGCACTTTATTTCATGGATGCACAATTTAAAAAAATACATTTTAACGATTGAATAAACAGCAAGAAAATTTTTGTCTTTAAGAAATCAAAATATCGTTAAGAAAATGTTACAGAATAGCAAATACGATAAAATATCGTTATAATAATTTTAATGATTCGATTATCGTTATATAAGTTACAGAATCGCACTACTGTTTCTATACGAAGGAGTTACTAGATCGAAACACAATTTAACATGTGTTCATAGCAGAGATGGAAGTTTCCAAAACAATTAACTTTTTTCTGTTTATACCGCGCTTTTTGTGCTAGACTAAGAAGTCTCCGAACCGCCCTCGTACATACCCGTATGTATTTACAGAAATATATAATTTGAAGACTTTTACAAGACACTGTAAACAAACTAACTTCTTTTTTTAGCCAAACTCTAGGCCTTACAATAACAAAAAAAAAAAAAAAAGGAAAGAAACATTGGCAAGAGGAATGAATATACGACAACTGGTTGTGATACTTTAACAGTTTGTTGCAGTTGCTGAATAAAGCAAGACGTTTCTGCGGATAACGTTTTAACACTCGTAATCGCATTCGGCATACAACCAACCATACAAAACTTATTTACACTGACGGTATTGCAAACTTGTTTGTTATTTTTATTTTTGTTTGTGTTAACGGCAGTGAAAGCAGTTAAGTGTGAATGGTCCGTGGTTGTTGTTTACGTTGCTGCTGTTGTTGTTGTTAAAATAAAAACAAAAATTTACTTTTCTGTGTCGGTCGAATGGTCATCGTGTAATAAGAACTTTTAAAAAGTGTATTAATTTCGTTCAAGATAAACTTGATCTCAATTGTCATGCGAATTTAATGGCTGATCTCCATCCGTTATTGCTTGGTTGGAGTTTTGTGTTTTCAGAAAGTGAATAAGAAATAATTAAAGCTGTAAGTGAATGAATTGAAGGAATATATCTTTATACTTTGCAATTGCTTTAAAAAAATATTTACTCTAAATTTGTTGCTTAATAAAATTTATCATCACAATAGTAAGACCATTTGAGTTCGTACACATACATATGTATGTATGTATGTATGTATGTATGTATGTATGTATAAAATTAAGTACAAACATGAAAACATATAGTAATACGTATCTAAGTATATTTGGTTATAAGCATTGAACATATTGTACATACATATTTGTTGGCTGTGACTTAAGCACTCATATTTAGTTCGCACTTACATTTTGCTACTTTAAACTTTAACGTATTTAGGCATGTGTGAGTGTGTGTGTGTGTATTTTTATTAAGTAAATATATTAAAGCCACAAAGTGAAGTGAAAACAGCAATGGATGGCTACTTTGAAAATGGATTAATTAAAAAGCAAAACAAAAATATAAGGGTAGTACGTACAATAATTTTCGACTTTTTGATACATTTTTTGTTGGTGAAGCGCCATTTTAAAACATAAATTAATAATAATTACTTTTGCTACAAATCAATATTATAGCTGTGTAAAGGATTTCAATAATACTCACTGGATACACATACAAAGCTAATCAGTATGAATGTCTCTTAAATGAGCTGTGGTCTGATAGACCCACCTAATAATAAACTTTAAGAGCAAAAAACCATCGTTCTTGTTATTCAATGATCTCTGGCCTATTGTGCAGTAAAGAGCTGTAAAACTGATCCCCCCCTCACTTATGTAGTGGCTGAACATCACAAAAAATTTCCTGACTACAAAAGTCGTGCGTTGTATGTACAGTGGTAATTCGATTCTTCCACATACTCGTTATAGTACTGTTCGCATATATGCACTTCGTCTATTTGCATGTAATGTTTATACAGTGAATTAAATGCAAAATCGGACATAGCGAAAAGCTATAATATTAAGGAACATTACAAACAAAATACTATTTATGTTTTTGAAAAAAAGGTATATTTCTGCACGCAAAGAAAAGGCAATTTGGAATATTGTTGTGACAACATTAGTATATACTCTGTCACAATTTGTATTGTTACCGCTCGCAGTATTTTTTAATTTTCAATATAGTTTAATCCACTGTAATTATGTGAGTGTTCAATTATTCATATTTCTATTGTTACATTTCTATCATTTTAAAAAATGGTTGAATGCAATAATAATGTTTAAAAATAAAGTTCGAATATAACAAAACCTTTTATTACGTACAATAATAGACTATTAATTAAAAACATAAGTATGGTTAAAGCATTTATCTACAACACATGTTTGTTTACAATACAAACTAGCTATTGTTGGTTTTACACACGTTGACATTTGCTTATATTCATACATAGTTTTCATTTAGTTTGTTGGTTTATTTGTGTTTTTTCAATTTTATTAATGGTAAAAATATAAAAAACAAATTTATAAATATTTACTTTTTGGTGGAAATAGCAGCATGATCCAAATAAAACTTTAAAGCAAAAAGGTTTGTATAAGATTTTATATGGGCAAATGCATATAGTTTAATGTATTTAAATTCCATATATTTTTTATAGATATGTACATAAATGGGCCAAAGCAAAGATACATCAATGTTGCCAAAACGACAGGATCTCGCAAAATTTTACTGATTTTAATCTAGTTTGTATGAAAATATTGATTGAAAAGTAAATTTATTAAACGAGTTAGAAAACTGTGGTTTCAATTATAGAAGTTTGTATTTATGTGTAATTATTATATACATAATCATATAACATTGTGTCCTTTAACACTAGTAACGTTGAGAGTGGCATTAGAATTTACAATTTTCCAATAATATGGGTAGGTGTGATAATATTATATGGTTGGACATGACAGTTGAATTTTAATTTTTACAATAACGTTGATAGTCATTAATAAAACGTATATGTACATATATATGGTTAAATAATAAAATGTCGGTTCTTGGCTGTACTTAGTTGTGGAAACAAAGTTCAGATTAAAACCATATTATGTGGTTGTGCTCAACCATATTATTTAACAATAGTATTTTGCCCTTAAAATATTGTTGTGTCAACCATATTTTTTTCTTTACGTGTGTTAAGAAGAATAATTTCTAAATTCTTCATAAGAAAAAAGCAAAACATTTCAATTTTTTTTTTTAAGAAATAATTGTGATCAATCAACTAAGTTTTTATACCCTTCACGAAAATGTTAAGGGTTTATATAAGTTTGTGACTCCGTTTGCAATTTCTACAATTTTATTTCCGACCCTATAAAATATATATACGAGTATTCTGAATCAGCATTGATAGAAAATTCGATTAGGCGATGTCCGTCTGTCGGCCGTTGAAAACCATTCGACTTAGAAACTTTTTTTTTTACCCTATCGATTCATGGGTTTGCCATTGAAATTCAGTTAAATCGGTTGATATATAGCTGGGATATTCCTAAAAAAACAATTGTTTTGCAATTTTGTATGAATTTTTTTGAAAAACAAAATTGTTTGCTGTGCTTCAAACTTGATATCGTTCCATATATACCCAAGATATAGCCAAAACCGATTTTCCATGAATATGTCGCTTAAAAGCTGTTCCGGTAATAGAGAGATTACTAAAATATAAAAAAATGAAAAATTCCAATATCGGTCTATATACTCGTATACCCGAGAAATACCTTGAATCGATTTTTCATGAAAACGTCTTCCTTAAATTTTTTTTTCTTAAAAGCAGTTCTGATTATAAAAAGAGGTTACTAAAATACAGATAACGAAAATTTCCCATATCGGTCGATATACTCCTATACCCTAGATATAGCCTAAACCGATTTTCAGAACTTTTTTTGTTCGGGTAATACAAGGAGATTACTAAATAGAGGAAATTAAAATTCCTAATCCAATTATTCCATGAAAACATTTTATTTTGCTTAAAAACAGTTCTGGGTATAAAAGACGTTACTAAAACACAGAAAATGAAAATTTCTGATATGGGTTCATATATACCCGAGATATAGTGTAAACCGATTTTTCCATGAAAAAAAATTTTTTTTTGGTAAAATCAGTTTTGATTATAAAACGAGGTTACTAAAATACAGAAAATGAAAATTTCTGATATCGATCCATATATAACCGATATATAGCCTAAACCGATTTTTCCATGAAAGATTATCTTTTTCATAGGAGATCACAGGGCAAAAATATTATTTCCCCGATATCGGTCGATACATATCCGAACATATTTAGTTCAAATTTGTATATATATATATATATATATATATATATATATATATATATATATATATATATATATATATATATATATATATATATATATATATATATATATATATATATATATATATATATATATATATATATATATATATATATATATATATATATATATATATATATATATATATATATATATAGGTTGTTTTTTTAAGCCCGATAGAACTTGAAATTGTAAAAAATAACACAAAAAATTAAATTTTAATCAAAATTTTTTTTTATTCGAAAGATCAATACGTGACATTAACATTTGAAAATGATTTCGGGCATATGGGCACCGCGGCTGTTCTTGACGAAGCGCATTCTGGACGTCCAATTTTGGGCCAATTTTTCGAGCACTGCTGGCCGTATGTCACGAACAACACGAACAATGCTGGCCTCCAAGGCGTCAATTGTTGCTGGTTTATCAGCATAAACCAGTGACTTCACGTAGCCCCACAGGAAATAATCGAGAGGTGTCAAATCGCACGACCTTGGAGGCCAATTGACAGGTCCATTTCTCGAAATCAACTTATCGCCAAATTTTGATTTCAGTAAGTCGATGGTTGCGTTCGCCGTATGGCACGTAGCGCCATCCTGTTGAAACCACATCTCCTCCGGATCAATGTCATCCATATTTTCAAACAAAAAATCATTGATCATGGTGCGGTAACGATCTCCATTGACCGTAACGCGAGCTCCGGCCTCATTTTTGAAGAAATAAGGTCCGATGATGCCACCAGCATGAAAACCGCACCAAACAGTGCATTTTTCTGGATGTAATGGAGTCTGTAGGGTCTCTTGTGGATTGGTCTCACTCCATATGCGGCAATTTTGCTTATTAACAAACCCGTTAAGCCAAAAATGCGCCTCATCGCTGAACACAATTTTGCGATAAAACAACGGGTCTGATTTTCAAAGTAAATTTGGATAATTTCGTAGCGTTGTTCAAGCGTGAGTCTATTCATGATGATTTGTCAGAGTATACTGAAACAAATAAAAAAAATGTTTCATCAAAATTTAATTTTTTGTGTTACTTTTTACAATTTAAAGTTCTATCTAGCTTAAAAAAACACCCTATATATATATATATATGTACGTGACTATCGTGAAGTGTATTTTAGATTCGGCCCAGCCGAATATATTACATTCTTAGTTGTTTAAACTCAAGTTACATGCAACACTTTTGTTGCGATAAGTTTCTTGTTGTGTTTGTAGTGTTTTTTAAATAGAAACATTTGTTTAACATAAAAATATAAAATAACAATCCACGGCACAAATATTCTTGGCGAAAACACTGAAAAAAATAAAACTAACTGTGATCTGCAGCTATCAAAAAACAACAGACAGTTTTTATTACGCTTATGACTCATATAAAAGTAGAAAGTAAGCCTACTTTTTGCGTCGTACGCGTCTATTCGTTATATGCTTTGTGATGTGTAACTTGCCTCATACAATTGCACTACTTCTACTTTTTTGACAGACGCTCAGAATGCGTTAACGCATATAGCGCGTGGTATGGACCTTCAGTTTTAATGCATCTTGATAAGTTCTGTGTGCGTATTATCAACGAAAATGACGAAAAACCCCTCGACTTTCTTTCAAGTTGTTTATGTAGTGACTTGAAACTTCGTTTTAAAAATGTCAGCGAATGGAAAAGAAAACTACACCATTTATTTGTCTGTTTATTTTTAAAACAGTGTTATCATGAACAAAACATGATTTTATTTTCTGGGGAAATAAATAACAAGAAATCTTATCAGAGTTATTTACAATGATTTCTGTCTTGAAACGACAAAGACTAATTTACATATTTTCAAGGAAAAAATATAAAATTTCTTTTTAAATTTTTTTTGAAAAGGTTAAATAGTGCAGTAGTATTACATTAAAATCTAGTTGGTCTCTGCAAGACTTGTTATGAGGCAGCGCTGCTATTTCCATTATCAATTGACTTTCAGTAAGCGGCAAAAAATCCGTGTAATTCAAAACCTCTTGCTGAGTTCAGAGAAAAGTCGGCTGCAAATACAAAAAGTGTGAGTGCGTTAGTAAAAAAGTTTGACTGAGTAAATCTTTTGAATTAGCAAAAATAAAAACAAATTCCGTGTAAAATACTCTACAAAGAGAACATTCATTATGTCAATGTATAAACGCGTTTACCATTAAGGGGTTTGTAATTGCTAGTGCAGAATCACTTTAATATTTTTTTAGTTTCAAACGATAGTATTTTACTTCAGATACTTTACTTTTATTTTATTTTTTTCCTTACAACTAACAGAGTTGTTTGTTTTAAATTGCCATACAAAGTATGTAATATAAATTAATAACTAAAAGACACAGTTAGCTCCGGTATTGTCTTGTGATGAATTACAAATAACGGAACCAGTTGTAAATACATATGTAAAAAAGGTGGCAGAATTACCATACTGCTGCACTCGTGTAGAGAAATGTTGTGTTAATATGCATACATACGTATACTGTAGCTATTTACATATGAATGTATGGGTTTATTATTACAACAAAAATAGCGGAATACGACAAACGTGAAGCAACGAAAAAAACTTCATTTCACTTTCATTAAAAACTCATTTTTATTAACGAATTAAATGCACAAAGAAAACTCATATTTTTATTATTAAGGTGGCTCCTAAATTGATGAAATGTCTTAGTAAACTTTTTAATCTCTTTCGAAAAATCCACACAATTGCAAAAGTAATTTTATGGCTATTTATATTTTATCGTATTAGAACAAAATATATTTTTAACACCATTGAAACGGGCTTTCTGGGAAAGAAAATTGCCTGACAATGTTTAAATACGATTTCGGCCATGAGGCCGCCACGGTTGGCGCTTACAGAATTCCAGCTGAAACAACGATTTTCACAAAATTTTCGACCGTATTTCGCCTTTTTCATATGTTGATTTCCATTTGTTCAATTGTCTCCCTCCTACCCTTGCCTTGATGTATAACTAGTCAGGGCGCTCTGCTTTCTGGGCGGCAAAAAGGCTTCAAATTCATTCTTCTACCTATTCCTTATTTTTCTCAACGATCTTCTATACTGAATAGTGATCTTCTATTAATCTCAGAATGGGGTCGTGAAAACAGGATCGCATCTAACGCTCGCAAGAGCAGGTGCTGCTTCATCTGTACTAATGGATGGGATAAATATTGAGAAATCGGGTGCTCTTGATGTTATTGAAATCAAAGTGATGTGTGACATCCACTGGAGTGAACACATTTTAAAGAAGCATTCAGCTATATCAGTTTTTTGAAACGGAGTAAGATGTACTTCATCCGCTCTCCTTACTATTTATACTACTTATATACGACCGAAAATGGAATACAACTCTCATGTTTGGGCTGGCGCTTCAAAGCCTATTTTGGGGTTTCTCGACCGTGTATGAGATCGAGAACGAAGAATCTTATCGATGACAGTATTGTATTGACTCACTACAGCATCGAGGCAGTGTAGGGTGCGTTACTCTGTTCTATCGTTACTACAATGGATTTTGCTCTGACGAGATCAGGGGTCTTGTTCCCGAAACTCCACATTTTTACGTAGGACGCGTTTATCGTCCAGAGTTCAAACATTTGTGGTTGATTGCCCGGGGAATCGTACTACGCATTACAGACATAATTCATTTTTCAGCCGTACGCTTCGTCTGTGGAATAAGTTGCCTGCAGACGTGTCCTCTGTTTGTTATCACCTAATCACAAAAAACTTTGATATAGGCCTAGAAGTTTCTGATCAATTTATTACATATTTTTTTTGCTGAATTCATGTCGAGATAGTCCACATCTTCAATAATTTTAAAACTTGTTTTACATTATCTTTAATCCTGGAACAATTTTCTTTCGAACCACTACTGAATAGTGATCTTTTCTATTAATCTCCGAATGGGGTCGTAGAAACAGGGTCACATTCAACGCTAGTAAAACATAGTGTTGTTTATTAACACACGACCGTAAATGCCGCTTCATCTGTACTAATGGATGGTATAAATATTGAAAAATCGGATGCTCTTGATGTTGTTAGAATAAACATACAGTGTGACGTTATCTTGACAGAACACATTTTTCATGGCTCTAAAGAAGCATTCAAGTGCCTCGGTTTTTTGAAGCGGTGTAAAATGTATTTCACTCCATCCGATCTCCTTACTATTTATACCACCTATATCCGACCGAAAATGGAATACAACTCTCATGTTTGGGCCGCTGCCCCAAAGTCTATTTTGGTGTTACTCGACCGTGTGCAGGAGAGGCCAAAGAAGCTTATCGGTGATAGTAGGGTATCCAACTCTATTGACTTACTGGAGCATCGACACAGTGTAGGGTGCGTTAGTCTGTCCTATCGTTACTACAATAGATTTTGCTTTGACGAGATCAGGGATATTGTTCCCGAAACTCGCACATTTTTACGTAACAAGCGTGCATAGCCCAGAGCTCATCCGTTTCTGGTCTGTTGATCGGGGAATTGTACAACGCATTATAGAGAGAACTCGTATTTCAGACGTATGCTTCGTCTGTGGAAAAATTTGCCTGCAGACGTGTTACCTGTTTGTTATAAGGTTGGAAAGTTTAGGTCAAATGTTCACAAATACTACTCCTTCTTTCCTCTGAGTACTGGTCTAAGATAAAAATTCAAATATTGCGTTTATTTTGAGATACAATATTTTTTTTTTTGACAGAAGTCGGTGGACTACTGTCTTGAATGTGTTGATGCTACGTACGGTTTGCGTGGATTAATTTTATAAAAACTGTGAAAACAAATAAAATTAATGCAAAAATGGTGACCAACTACGTTTTTTGCCTGTCAATAAGAAAAGAGTATTTCTGACCGATACTAGTAATTTTGACCGATACCTACTTGGTACTAAATAGATACCTACTTGGTACTCAAAAGTATCGATACCAAAAGTACTTAGTGTCGAATGAAAAGTATCGAGTATTTACTTGTATCGTCTCATCCCTAGTTTGTGAAAATTTTTCTAAGATACGAGTTCTAACTCATATTTAGATTTTATGTAAAATTGTGGCTGAGACTGGAAAAAAATCAAGTTTTTAATTACAGGGCCGCCCTAATTAACATACACATACATTTATATATATATAGCCTAAACTTTAATACAAATAATGCATTTTATGCACTTTCATATTAATGTAAAATAGAAAATGTATGCATGTATTACACGATTGGTACAAGCGGTGTATGCATGTATGCACATACAAATGTATGTGTGTTTAAGCTGCAACTGCAAATGTGTGCCAAGTTGTGATCTCTGCCTCTTGATCAGACAGATTTAGCACGGGGTCTCTAGAAATACCAAACAAAACGATTATTTGCTACAGAAAGTTGTGCATGCACAATCGTGCGTCAAAAGCTAAGAAAAAGCACTTACGTGAGGTTTGAGAGTGCGATTAAATTAAGTTTTGTTTCACCACTTTTTATGTCTAAGACTTAAATTAAGTTTTGTTTAACTAATTATTTTATGTCTAAGATATTTCAATGGTATATTTGCATACGCATGATGAACATACTTATGCGTTTATGTTATTTTACGTGCCTTTTGTATTGTTTTATTTGTATACAACATCAATATGAAGCAGACTCTGTATTCGTAGTGTATATATACATATGTATGTACATGTATATGTGCGCTGCTTGCTGGTTCACTGTTTTCTCCGTAACTTGTGAACCAATTTTGAAAAATCGAAAGCTTATGCCCCAAATATGAAAAGTGCAATGACTCCCGACTCAAAAGCGAATAAACTAATATGTTTAAATGCTTGCTCTCTGCTTTTGATACTTTCAAAGGAACAAATCGTTGAAGCATGCAAAGAAAATTCAGAGACGTGTGCAAAAAAAGCTTGTCTTTTTTTGCATTTTGACAGATATTATTAAAACATGTAAATTCTCAATAATTTGTTTAGAATATTGGGATATAAATTGAAATGTTTGGGAATACCTTTTAAAGGTTTCCAAGTCTACAGATGATTAGAGTAGTTCCTATGAAATGTCGACATATATACAGATGGGAAACACAAAAAACAAGCTGTTAATAAAATTTTTATTAGTACTAATATTAGGGGTATAGATGCCAGATAAATCTGGTTTAAAATCGCCAAATTTGGCGGAAAAAATCGTCAATATGATTACCGCAAATTGTCAAAAAATCGTCACTAGTAATATAGTGGCTATTGTATAAAATATATACTGCAATAGGTTAAAATATAGCAAAACAATCCGTGGTTGCCTTTAATAAAAAACTAAAAAAAAACTACTGATTTTATATAAAAATATATACTTGAACAAACTGATGTTAATATCATAGGAACACATTCACTAACTTTTGTACATAACGCATTTATTTAAATAGATTTCAATTAACAAAAGGAATTTTGAAATTTCCGTTCATATACTATATTTGGACATGGCTAAGTCAAAACAACCATAGCTGCCAAGTGTTAAGTGTTCTTTAGTAGGAATATAACATATCTTCTGAAAATAGTTTCTTCAACTAATTTCTTATTTTGGTTTTTTAACCTTCATTTACCGAGATGCAAACTCTCACATTTGCTAACTAATATTTTTCCTATAAACTTACCCGGTTTTTCAACAAAATGTCGCGTAAGCGAACTTAAACAACTTGGTTTTGCTTAAAAGCAGTTCTGGTAATAAACTAAGGTTATAAAAATATGGAAAATGGTAAACAACTTTTTTTGTTCAAAAGCAGTTCTGGTAATAAACTAAGGTTATAAAAATATGGAAAATGGAAATTTCCAATATCGGTCCATATATACCCGAGATATAGCCTAGACCGGGTTTTTCATTAAAATGCCGCGTAAGCGAACGTAAACAACTTTTTTTGTTCAAAATTTGTTTTTGGTAATGAAATAAGGTTATATAAATATGGAAAATGAAAATTTCCGATATCGGTCCATATATACCCGAGATATAGCCTGAACCGATTTTTCCATTAACATCTTTTTTCTTCTGAAAAGCAATTCTCGTTATAAAAGAAGGTTACTAAAATACAGAAAATAGAAAATTCCGATATCGGTTCATATATAACCGAGCATATTTAGGTCAAATTTTTAAATATACTATACATATACGTGACTATCGTGAAGGGTATTTTAGATTCGGCCAAGCCGAATATACTACACTCTTGCTTGTTTTATATTTAAGTCTCCTTAATATATAAGCACACTCTGTAAAACATGAAAATTTGTACACATTATAGCTTATAATTTTTTCTAGTACTATTCACATATGGCCCTTTAAATACATCTCTAACCTATACAATAAATGTATACTCCAAAATAAATATCGCGTATCATTAAATTTTACATACATATTTACGTACATATTTTTTCTAATTCTCAATATTATTTTTATTTCCTACATAAATTAACTAAAAATCAAGTATGTATGTAGTTATAAATGTGATCTACAAAAATCGTCAAAAACAGGCCAAAGTAGCATTTTGCGCACCCAAAATCGTCAAAATGACGATAAATCGTCAAATATGGCAACTATGATTAGGGGCTAATGATGTGAATAAACTGAATTGTTTGCATATGGGATATATGAATTTACATAGCTCTTTGATTGGGATAGCTTTAGCTTCCTTGAGCTTTTGTGAAAAATAATTTTTTTTTTTATCTTGGACCAGTGTGCTCAGGGGATGACCTCTACATATGCAGTGCATTGTACTGGAACAAGGAAAATAGGTTATGATGAGTTAGGAAAAAGGGAGTAGTGTTCGTGGAGGTTTAACTTAAACAATAGCAACACGAAAGACTAAAACAAACTCTATTGCAGCATTTAAATAGTTGGAATCAAATTAGTTAAACTGATCAGTGCCCAGTGTATATACCTTCGACACTGCTCAGATTAGCAACATTTAGTCCAACACCTTCCACGCTACAAGGTAATGAAGTACATTCAGAAGAAATTAATATTGTGCATATAAAGAAAACGCGGACAACGGTGAAAGAAGAAACAAAAAAAGAAACGCGTCTACACATACTGCTACCTATTGCGGTGCACTTTGATTTCGCTAATAATGATTGTTAATAATTTGGGGAATCACGTTAAGATATTTATTATAAATGCCGTCTATAGGCCGTCAGGTGCTTTTTTATTTTTTAAGGTTTTTAATATATCAAAAGTCTGTAAGCTATTTATTATGTATTCATCTTGAGGATTGATTCTAAGTGATCTATACGATTCTAGAATATCAGTCACTAACGAGTTAGAAACTGGGTCTCCTTGGTAACATAAAATAGAATAATTGGAAGTAATTGTTTGCACCATAACTTCACATTTCTTCATATTTTCCCCGATTGGTAGTGTATCGAGAACCGTTACATTTTAAATTGGAATATAGACAGTCTTCGTTCATAAAATTTCTGTCAAATTCCAGAAAACGGGTGAGGCCTTATCCAGCGTTGACAATAAGGAATTTCAAGTTTTATTTTTAAATAAAGTTATTTCTTCACGGATTCTGAGATTACACTCATTATACTCATCTGATAAAAGTCATAAAGATTTCTACGAGGGCGGATTGATATGGAAGCCTAGCGCTAGGTGGCAGCACAAACAAATTTTTTTTTTTTTTTTTTTAATTGCGATCTGTCAAACGTCAGCTGTTAATATTTCACTCAAATTCATCAATTAGTTTATTTGTTGAAGTCGTTTGAAGTAAGCAACTGTTGTGTTTCTTGAAAAATGACAAAAAGTGAATTTCGTTCAGTGATTAAACACGAAAGAGACAAAAGAACAACTCGATAAACATTACGATGTTTATCGAGATTACATGGCAAAATATTAGATTGGTAAATTTAAACGCGGCCGAATAAGCACTGCAATAAAGCCATCAACCAAAAAAGGTGGTTACTGAAGAATATATGAAGAAAATCCTCGATATCGTTATGAATGATCGCCGGGTTAAGTTACGTGAGATTGTTGAAATGTTAAACTAATCACACGAACGTGTGTTCAACATTTTGCATGAACATTTGCATATGAAAAAGCTATCGGCACGATGTTTGCCGCGTTTGCTCAGTGTCGAACAAAAACGAGTTCGACAGACCACTTCACAGCGGTATTTGGACATGGTAAAGCGTAATTCTGATGATTTTTGGGGGCGTTTAATAACTGTTGCTGAAACGTGGGTTCACCACTATACACCTGAAACCAAAAACCAATCTAAACAACGGGTGCGGAAGCTGGTCGAAGTGCACCGAAGAAGGCGAAGACAGTGAAATGTTATGACCACTGTATTTACGGATGCACATTGAATATTGCTAATTGATTATCTTTAAAAAGGATCCACAATCACAGGAAAGTATTATCGTGCACTATGGGATCAATTCATTGATGCAATCAAGAAAAAACAACCACAGTTAAAGAAGAAGAAAGTGTTCTTTCTTCAAGCCAACGCACCGGTGCACACAACATTAGATACGATGCTAAAATTATGTGAAATACACTACGAGTTGATTGATCATCCATTTTATAGTCCAGACTTAGCTCCCAGTGACGTTTTGCTGTTTCCAAACTTTGAAAAAAATGGCTCGCAGGAAAAAGATTCATCTCAAGCGAAGAAGTGATTACCGACACTAGCGCGTGTTTTGAGGGGTTTCCAATATCATATTATTCAGATGGTATACAAAAGTTAGAATATCGTTTCACTTATTGTATTGAGCTAAAAGGAGACTATGTTGGGAAATACTCGTGAAATGTTTTTTTTTATACTCGTGCCTCTCCCTCGTGCCTTTGCCAATCACGCCTGAAGCTGTTTCTTTGTTGTATTATATTTTTGATATAGAGGGGCAAAGATTTACCCCTCTTTGAGGGATATATATTTGGTACACTACAAGCGATTGCATCATGTCTGCAATAGTCTAATCAAATTATTTATAATTTGAAATATGATTAATTTCAGGTAAATTTAAATTATTTTTCAAGAATCTGGAGAAATATTTCCAATTCTGTCTGTGAAAATCATATCTGAAAAACTGTGTGCGATTGTAACTACCATCCAATGAAATTTTTATTGGACAATGATATTGGAATGATGTATTCGGATGTGAGAGGAGATGGACAATAAAAATGCAGTCATTTGCTGGTATCAAAAAATGCAGTTATTTGCTGGTATCAAAACGCAAAATACTGTTACGAATTTGTATGACTTCAACCCACTGTAGACATACAATCACTCATGCAACATAAAGCTAAAAAAATAATACACAAACAAACACATACATGATCTAAAGAACACCATTCCAAGTAAATAAAGCATTTATGATTTTATTTAGTTGTTGCGTTCTTAGTTTTTTGCAAGCATATTCGCGTAGTAATTATATCTATTTTTATGAGTCTGAACTTTTTATTAACTAGAAGCTTCGTGAACAATGTGGAAGGTAATAAAGAAGTATAAATAACTGGCAGATGTTCGGCAGAGACAGAGTTATTTTAAAACGTTGTGTAGGACAGTCATAAAGTCGGAAAAGTAAGCAAGTCTAGTGTGTTAATACACAGTGGTGTGACGTATAAATAAAGTTGTGGACTTTAGTACTTTGTAACAAACAAGTGTTAGTGCCATTATTTCACTTGCAATTAAAGAATCCACAAAAACGTTTTTAAAAGTAAAAATGTGGCAATATATTTAACGGCATGAACTCGCCTCCCACACTTGAGGAAGGTTGCCTTATGGATCGTTGTGGCATGGTTTACAATGTTGTCGTATTGTTCAAATTTAGTTTGAACGTGGAGGCGGACTTGCAGTTATACAAGATGTTGACCTTTTGCCTTAACGCACAATACTGTTGCCAACGACTATATGGACAATGATTTTAGTGGTTGAAAATGAAGATTTTGCGCTCGGTACAGATGAGGATTTCGCTTTCTCTTTCTTCATAGCATTTTGACTAGGGTTTAACGGCTTATTGGCTGTAACTCTTTTGGGATTTCTTAGTGGCCAACGCCAAATTTTTCAATTGTGTTCTAGATCGACGTTTCAGAGCACTGTTCATGTTATTTTAAACCACTTACGAAATATAAACTGATTTTAAAAGCAAATAATTTTTTGCATGCAGAATTAAAAAGGTGAACATGTCTGATTTCATTCAATGTTATATAAGTATATTACTTTTGGCAAATGAAAGCAATAAATTTAATTATTTATATTTAATTTTTGTTAAAAAGTCAACAACGTCTTTAAATGGTTTGATTTTCTTTTGGAAAGGTAATTAAAAGAAAAGAAGTTAATATTAACGAAAATCACCAATTTTGGTTAAAAGTAACCAAAACAGCAGCACAGTTGGTTTATAATTTATAAAGATAAACCGGTTTTTGTGTGTACACTCTGAAAAATAATTAAACAAAATTTATATAAATAAAGTTGATTTTAATAAATTTGGCAGTGGTAGAGGAGTAAGATGAACTTGAAAAAAAATTATGTAAAAAGTTCCAATATAAAAGGGGAGACTAATTTCCTTCACAATCGACCAACTTTTAGCAAAAATCTACTCAATTCGTGAAAATTTTGACTGCAAAAATTTCTATGATTAAAATTTATTGCCTACGAGGGTGGATTGATTTTTTTTTTTTTAACTTGGACCAGTACTCAGGAGATGACCCCTACATTGTACCAGAACTAGGAAAATAGGTTGTGAGGAGGGGGAAAGAGGGAGTAGTGCTTGTGAACATTTGACTTGAACCTTCCAACGTTATAACAGACAGGTAACACGTCTGCAGGCAACTTGTTCCACAGACGAAGCGTACGGCCGGAAAACGAATTCTCTCTGTAATTCGTAGTACGATTCCTCGGGCAATCATCCACGAATGGATGAGCTTTGGACAATGAACGCGTGCTACGTAAAAATGTACGCGTTTCGGGAACAAGATCCCTAATCTCGTCAGAGCAAAATCCATTGTAGTAACGATAGAACAAAGTAACGCACCCCACACTGCGTCGATGCTCCAGTGAGTCAATAGAGTTGGACACCCTACTGTCACCGATGAGCTTCTTCGCCCTGCACACGGTCGAGTAACCCCAAAATAGACTTTGAGGTACCGACCCAAACATGAGAGTTGTATTCCATTTTCGGTCGTATGTAGGTGGTATAAATAGTAAGGAGATCAGATGGCGTGAAGTACATCTTACACCGTTTCAATAAACCTAGGCACTTGAATGCTTCTTTGGAGATATGAAAAATGTGTTCAGTCCAGTGAACATCACACTGTATCTTCATACCAAGAACATCAAGAGCATCCGATTCCTCAATATTTATACCATCCATGTGTACGGATGAAGCAGCATCTGCGGTCGTTTGTTTATGTGTTAATAAGCAACATTGGGTCTTACGAGCCTTAAAGGCGACCCTATTTTTACGACCCCATGCGGAGATTAATAGAAGATCACGATTCAGTGAATCATTCATATTTAGGAGGTACCTAGCGTTAGATGGCAGGACAAACCCATTTTTTTTTTTGAAGTCGCGATCTGGCAAACGTCAACTTTTAAAATTTCACGCAAATTCATCGATTAGCTTATTTGTTATAGTCGTTTGAAGTAAACAACTTTTGTGTTTCTTGAAAAATGGAAAAAGTTAAATCCATGGGAGAATGACGAAAGAGATTATATGGTAAAATATTGGATTGGTAAATTTAAACTCGGCCGAACAAGCACTGCAACAATACCATCAACAGGAAGGCTAAAAGAGGTGGTGACTGAAGAAAATATCAAGAAAACCCTCGACATCGTTATGAATGATCGCCGAGTCAAGTTACGTAGGATAAACATATCATTTGGTTGCGTTTTTGCCTCTAAAAACACTTTTGCGGATTCTTCAATTGCAAATGAGATAATGACTCACACACTTGTTTGTTATACAGTACTTAAATAATTCACAACTTTATTTACACTTGATACTACTGTGTACCAAAACACTAGACACTTTCTGACTGTCTTGCACAAAGCTAAAAAAACTGACTCGTTGCCGCCGACCTGCCGGCAATTTATACGTCTTTATACAATTGACATTAGCTTTCTAGGCATTCATAATTTTAGACTCAAATATACAAATGTAATTCTTACGCATATACATATTCACACACATGTTTGCGAACAATAAGCAAGTGGCAACAACAAACAGTAATAAAATGACATACCAAGAATGCAAGAGTAACAACAACACAATTTGTAGTTGATTTACTTTGAATTTGACGTACCTTAAATCATGTATGTTTGTTTGTTTGTGTATTATGTTTTTCATTTTATATTGTTTGTGTGAATGTACTGTACATTTTATAACAAGCAGATCAACAGCTGCACACTGGGTTAGATGTGATAAAAATTCTTAGCAATATGAACGTTTGTGCAACATTTTGCATGAACATTTGCATTTGAACAAAAACAAGTTCGACAGACCACTTCACAGCGGTGTTTGAACATATCCTATTGTTTTTTGGCGTCGATTAATAACTTTTGATGAATCGTGGGCTTATCACTACACACCTAAAACCAAAAATCAATCGAAAAAATGGGTGGAGGCTGGTGGAAGTGATCCGAAGAAGACGAAGGCAGTTACGGCCACTGTACTCGTATTTTGGGATGCAAAAAAATCGGCGGCACAGCTAGTCTGCGGCTACGCTGATGCGGCTTGCTTCTCTGCCAGGCAGTGATTAGTTATAACTAATTTAATTCTAACATTTTAAATGCTGTAACAATGTCTATTTTTGTCTTTCCGTGTTATGATAGATATGTTCAAGTCAATCGTCCATAAACACTACTCCCTCTTTCTTCATCCTCATAACCTAGTTCCAGAACAACAGATAATTTTCTAGTAAAAGAGCTTAGATGAAAGTAGACGAGAAGTAAAATTGAAAATTGCATTTCGCTTAAACACAAAAATAAATAAATAAAAAAGAGTTTAACAAGGTTGGTGTTACAAAAATGATCACATAGGTCATCAGCACATATTTTTTATAATTAGTTTTTACTGCTTTAAGAGTACAATATAAAATGTAATTATGTAAGTCATAGATGGCTTGAATACAAATTTGTGCGGTCTTAAAGACACACATAAGTACATACATAAGTACATATGTATGTACGTTAATTAAAACTCATTTAATTAATCATTTTTTGTCATGCGCTAATATGTGCAGGTTTCCATACTAACAAATGTATGTATTCACATGTATGTATGTAAGTAAGTGGATTTACCAATAGCTTAGTGTAAGTGGTTTAGTTTAAAACAGTATTTAAAAATGTTGACGTTTGTATAAAGGCAGAAGCCAAATCATCTAGTACTAATTAAAATATATTTTTCATTCCCATTTTCAATTTATTTAATTTCTACATTAAACACCAGGGTAACCCAAAACAAAAACTACTTGTTTAGGAGTGATATGAAAACAAACATTTCTTTTTTTTCGCGGCGGTATGGCGGAAGAGCTCTCCACCTCAACTCGTCGTCGTGCCCAACAATTGCACCACTCACACTCGTCGTTGATGAACACTATACATAAAGACTTGTATTTATACGCTTACAAGATGCAATTCACTGAAGAACTAAAGCCTCTTAC
Organism: Thecocarcelia acutangulata; assembly: GCA_914767995.1. Taxonomy (NCBI): domain Eukaryota; kingdom Metazoa; phylum Arthropoda; class Insecta; order Diptera; family Tachinidae; genus Thecocarcelia; species Thecocarcelia acutangulata. The sequence goes on along the minus strand of OU612094.1, from coordinate 57,838,933 downwards.
CCTTTTCAAGTGTCGTCAATGGTCAGAATGGGGGCAAGAAATTGCACCACTCACACTCGTCGTTGATGAACACTATACATAAAGACTTGCATTTATACGCTTACAAGGTGCAATTCACTGAAGAACTAAAGCCTTTTACCCTTTTCAAGAGTGATTGTCGAAAAACCAAAAAAGTGACTGTTTGGTGCGGTTTATGGCGTGGCGGCATCGTCGGGACGTATTTTTTTCCCCAAAATGAGGCCGGTTAAGCAGTTACTGTGAATGGTGTTCGCAATCGTGAGATGAAAACGATTTTTTTTTTTTTTGGTATGAATTGGAAGATATGGATGTGGACGATATGTGGTTTCAATAGGTCGGTGCCACTTGCCACACAGCTAACGAAACAATGGTTTTTTACGCGACAAATTCCATGGCCGTGTTATCTCACGTGGTGACGATGTCAATTGGCTGCCAAGATCATGTGATTTGACAGGATTGGACTTCTTTCTTTGGGGTTATTTGAAAGAAAATGTGTACATCGATAACGCAGCAACAATACAAGAGCTGAAGGATGCTTTAGTTCGGCACATTAACGGCATAGAACCTCAATTACTTCTCAGCGTCATCGAAAATTTGAACCATCGGATGGAGGTGTGCCACTGAGTTCACGGCGTTCATTTGGTCGATATTTTGTTCCATACAGTGCTCAATTTCGTTCGAAAACGGAATTGAATCCCTTTTGTAGCTTTTAAAGAAGTGAAAAACTAAGAAAACTTTTCGGAATAAAATCAGCTATAATTTCAAGAATGATAGTAGGATTTTCGAAAAGAAATAATTTTTTCCAGAAAAAAAAAAATATTTAGATTTTCGTTGGTTTAAGAATCAAAAAAACGATTTGGTTCCATTTCGAAACGAAATTGATTTCTGTGACATGGCTGTATAATAAAAAGAAATAATTCTGCTTTCTTTGCCCATTGCCTTGCCACCCCGGTGAGCAGGTTTTGGCTTGGTGTATACCAAACCTGAGCACTCTGCTTTCTGGGGGATAGCTGGCAGAACGAGGAGCAGCAAAGCGCTCGGTTGTTTCTGCTTGCAGATCATCTCGGTGCTGATCATGGTTGAGATGTGTATCTTGGCTGAAACATTCTGGCTATGGTTTAAACCTAAAATTGCTGGAAGGGCAATTAGTTTCCCAAGGTGCTGTTGTCATGCAACAGATATTTGTACTGTAAGGAACCAGGGGTGATGGCTAAACGGGTGAGTTCTTTAAGGGCTTAATGGAGTTTGGCCTACCAATTCATTAAGCCTTGTCTTCCATTGACTGTTGGGTACTGCATACAGGAGGGATTAGAAGGCCCGAACTCTTGAGCAAGGGGTTTGTCCGTATGGCTAAAAACTTGTGGCAAAAAGTTATGGCCTAGAAAATCACATGCGGTTGCTGGTGATCGTGAATAGCTCACCTCGTGGAGTTGGTCCATCATTAGATTAGGCCGACAAGGCAAATGCTGATGTAAATCAATTTCACAATCTTCCCGGGAACTCTGCTTTCTGGGGCATTATTGGCAGAGCGAGGATCAGCGCAAGCCTTGGGAGGTTCTGCTTGCAGATCATCTTGGCGCGGATCATGGTTGAGGTGCCTACCGTGGCTGAAACATTCTGGCTATGGTTTAAACCTAAAATCTCAGGAAGGGGAATTAGTTACCCTGATTAACCCGGGACTTAATAAGTCGTGAGGTGCTGTTGTCTTGCAACAAATATCTGTACTATAAGAAACCAGAAGTGACAGATAAACGGGTGAGTGGGTTAGGGAATGATATTTTTATAGGCTTTGGGCCACCAACTCATAGAGTTTTGTCTGGGGAATTGCATATAGGAAGGATTAGATAGTCCGAGCTCTTCAGCAAGGGATTTGTCCATATAACTACAAACTTGTGGAAAAAGTGGCGACCTTTCAAGTCACATGGCGGCGCTGATGAATCCATGGTCATGGCCATGGAATTGATTCATCGTCAAAGGCCGTCAATATAGGCGCTAACGTAAATCAATTGCACATCCTGCCCGTCGCTGTTCTGAAATAACTGTTGGTTTATTAAATACATATCACAAAAGAAAACACGGTTTTAAAAACGACTTTTGATAAAGTTAATTACGAACTTCTTATGATGAAACTTGAAATAGCTCTGAAAATGGTTTCCGTGGATATTCGCTAGTGTGTCCTTACCCCAAGACGAGAATGAGCAGGTGGCTACAATACGTCTAACAGCGCCCCAAATTTGATAAACTGCCATGTATGAGTTCCAATTCGATCTTATATTGTTTGGACATGATCTCCTCTTAGATTTTGTTACTACAATTTGAATGTTGTTTCTCTGTGATATATTTTAAGATTAAATGTACACTAACTTTAATTTGACATACCTAAACTTTGTTTAGCTTAAGGAACTAAATACGAATTTATATGTGTATTGAAAATAAAATCTTGAGCATTTTTCCCTGTGTAGGCATTTTAGTATGTATTTATATATAAATTTAATTGTACATATGTATCTTTTTTGTACATTTACTTCATAAGACTTGTTACAGAAGTAAACAATAATAAAATCTTGCTTAAAGCAATGAAAAAGAGAAAAAAAGTTGCTGTACTGGATTTAAAGATCTTACTAAAACGAGAACGAACATTTTATGCTGGCTATCAACCAGTTTGATATTATTGATTTCTTTGTTATATTTTTCCTGGAGTTTAAAAATTTTTTTTTCTTTTTGATTTTAAAATTAACACACAATTTTTAATGAAAATATACATATATACATACAAGCATGTATGTTTGTATGAACATATGTCCCAGTGGTATAAGGGACTAGTTCCTTACGGGTGCATTCACTATCTACTTTGGCATCAGTTCTACTAGACCTGCTGCAATTTATCTCAGATTTATTTATTTATTTAAGTCTATAGGTTAATAGTTTTATTGTGGTATTTATTAAACTCTGTGCAAATTCTTAGCAACGGATCAGAGTTAGTGTAATTAGTTCTAAAAATATTAGTAATTTTGTGCCAAAAGGCACAAAACAACTCGTACGTGTAGGACGATATAGCACACTAAAAATATATTTATTAAAAATTTTGAGTTAACATTCCCATTAATTACGTTTAAAACAAAATAATGAGCATAGGTCTACTACTTTTAAGAATGGGCAGCATTATTATCGAACTTTCATCGGCTCCCATCAGAAACCACGAAGACAAAATAAAAAAGAATTGGTTCTGCACTGATTCAATATTTTGAGGTCGTATTTGATACATCGGGTCTCAAATTATAGATCCATTTGCAAGTGTAGGTCATACAAGGGAAGTATGTAGCGTTTTAGTTATATAGCGGTCTCTAAATTCCTTTGCCCGATGTTATATAACTACAAGTAGAAAATAATATATGGTTGAAATGATAATATTCTAAGGGCAACATTATATGATTGCACCTGATAATACTATATTGTTGTATTTAAAACGCCATTGACATGACACACCATAGTATTGTAAAAAAAATATATTATATGTAATCATACTATATCGTGGTTTATTATTGTTATGATGTAATAATAAATAAGTATAGTATTGTTTAAGGTTATCAAATAATTGTCACACTCAACCATATTAATATGCTAACCATGCATACTTTACTCTTATATAACCATATTACTTTCATTAAGTAACCATACTAATATCATAAATAGCTTTCTTATAATAGAAATACATTATTATAATTGGTACAAATACCTGCAGATGGTAATTAGTCCCAACAAAGAGGCAGCATTTAATATATATAAAGAAAATATAAACAAATAATTAGAAAAAAGTAATCGGTAATCTACGGAATTAATGTACAAAATTCTTTTTTTGTTGGGCAACTCGTATGCGATTGCAACTTTAAATTATCTGATCAAAAAATAACCGTTGTTTTGAATTTTTTCAAAAAGTATTTATTCATCAATGACTGTATGGTCCCCTTCAGGTTTAGGCACCACCATTGACCATAAAGCATTAATATTATTTTGTAGTAAATTACGATCAGCGGGAAGATATAATATACTAATGCCAGCGTTTTTTCCAATAATCGAAATACTTTTGAAACGCGCTTTTTGGTATCGCCAACAGCTCCTGTTCCGATTTTTCTGTTATCTACTTAATCGTAGTAAAACGCTTTCCTTTCATCGGTGTCTTCAGTTTTGGGAAACGTCCATAGGCACTACTCCTTCTTTTCTCCTTCTCATAATCTATTTTCAATGCGCTGCATATATAAACATCCTCTGAGTACTGGGCTAAATTCCGTTAGGATGAATTTTTAAATGTCCAACAACTTCGTTGTTCACTTTTTATTTTGTTTTATTTTGACAGTTACAGTGAACATTTAGGAATGATGTTTTCCCTCAAATCTCTGCTGTGAGTTTTGATTTTTGTAATATAATTTCAAATTGAAAAAATAAATAAAGATATTATGTAAATTAGAACTTTCATCAGACAACTTGCGGGGCAGCAGATTTGGGCATTCAGCACATCATTCTGCCTTTACGAACACATTCAGCGCAATAAAATTCATTGTTTCTAACGGAATCACTTTTTATTGGAAAGTGAATACTACGCCATTTGGTGAAGTTTATTTACTTTGAGTGTGCATTGGTAAAAAAAATTCATCGTTGCGGAATCTGTTCTCTGGTCCCATATAAAAAATACCCCTTCCTTAGCGCCAACTAGTAGCAATGATTTTTGCTTATACCACCGGGATAGTACATTTATAAAAGTGTGTCTATACTGTGATTCACACACTTTTATTAATAATTACTTAAAAAATTAATTAGTTGGCTCATTCAAAGCGACTTCCACACTTATATACATATAAATTAGTCATCACAATGTTCGTTATCCTAAAAAAAACGTTTGAACTTAAAATGGTCTAATGGGTATTATTACAACTTTTAAAGCTGCTGGTAGTTAAATTGAACATTTTATTGCTGATCGTTCACCAAAGTCGCCAATAAAATGTTCCAATTTTTACAATTGAAGTTACCATAGTTTCAACAGAAAATATGCTAGCTTCTAATGCTTAAGTTCACTTGGACATTTAGCAGAAGGATAAACCTGCTGTTAATCTGTAAGATAAAATCCAGATTTTAGCTAAAGGGTAGTAAAATTTTAAAAGCCGAAGTTGGTTATGAATGAATTACAAATTATTTAGGAGTTATTGTCATTTATTTTTATTACGATAACATTGGTTTAGTTCAATTATGTATGGAATAAAATATCTGCGAAATGGTAGACGTAATCTCGGCGGCACACCTCCATCCGATGACGCTGAGACATAATTTGGTCAGATTCTCTATATCATTAATGTGTCGAGTTATCTCATCCTCATACAAGTGAAAATAATATCACAGTTGTGAAAAAGATTTATATCAGCACCTGACTTACCGCATTATCTGATGATGGGCTAATTCCACGGTGTGAATTATTCACGATTCACCAGCGCCCCCGTGTGGCTTACTATATTCACACAGGTAGCAATTTTTGTCATATGTTTGTAGCCATATGAGCAACTTCTTGTTGAGGAGTTCAGGCCTTCTAATCCCTCCTGTATGCAATTTCCCAGCAATCAATGGAAGGCAAGGCTTAATGAGTTGGTAGGCGGAAGCCCATTAAAGACATCAACTCTTAACCAACTCAACCGTCTAACCATCACCGCTGGTCCCTTACAGTGCAGGTATCTGTTGCAAGACAACAGCACCTCGGGGGGTTGTTAGCCCCCAAAAACCGTTATGCACCAAGGTTATCAGGAAAATGAATTCACCTTCCTGCGATTTTGGGTTTAAACCACAGTCAGAATATTTCAAGCACGGCAGGCATCTCAATAGTCCTGGGAGCTCTGATGATCCCCGTTCCGCCAATTTTAACCTAGAGTAAGGGTTAAGGAAGTCCAACATAACATAAATCATGCGACTTCCTAGAGTTTTATTTGCTACAACAAACGCGCTCTGGTTTGGTATACACCAAGGCAAACACTTCTCCCCGGGGGTTCTATATACTGAACAATCAGAACATGTTTATAGTGAGCCGCTTCCTTGATGCCCTAGTCCCACGGTGACTCTCTCACAAGATGAAAAAACATTCACCCGGACGTCCAATGAACAATTTGTCATGCGTGGGTACCATTTTCGATCACATGCAGAATGGAACAAGCCTTCCTAGAACTCTTTCTTATCTCAGGGTCACGGCAGCAGGTTGCAGTGCAACTCCACACCGAGTCCGAAAACTCTCGCCACCACAACCACCAAGTTGCCCCAGAAGGACCTCTGCATAGCCCGGCGAGAACAATATTCTTGGGGCTCCCGGTTCCCGTGGTACCAGAATATAATAGCATCTGGTCAGACTATCGCACCCCTAAAAAGGGCTGCTACAGTTTTAAACCCCAATCGATTCGAGGAACTGCTAGCCCCCACTATATACTGAACTGGAATTGGAAAGTATGGAAAAAGGTATTTTCGGCTTAATATCTGACTGATATTTTGTGAAAATACGAACAATCACATCTTGATATATCGCAGTCTATTTCACCAATATGCTGCCTGTATTCAATTTCCCGTCCCCATTTGCGTTTGAATATGTGTTGAGTTTGATATTTAGATTGGCGAACACCAAAAAATCAACCGTCAGTTCATAACAAGTGCATTCATTACACATTTGTACATACTTATATGTATGTATGTCTACATAATTGTTTGTATAACGCTGTAAGCCAGTAAATTTCCCAGTTTTTCACTTAAAAACTTTCTCTTTAAATATTTTTAGAAGGAAAACATTTGCACTTGTTTCTTTTTTTTTCTAGCGATGGCATATTAAACAACGTGTGTCGCAGTTGTGACACAATTAACGTGAGGAGTTTACAAAAGAGGGCTGGAATGATATATTTTTTGTGCCTTTCGAAAGAATTTAAACACAGTTGTTAACTTTATCTTTCACACATTTAAATGTTTTAATCAATTTCCATACTTTCCAGTTCCTTTTTTGTTTTTTTGTAAACACTTCATGAGTGAGTTCTCGTGATTGTTACCAATTGGTAAGCAGCCACTGCTCAAAACAAAGTCATGCATCAGTTTCTACTTTACATTCGCCAGCACGCATACATATATGTACGAGTGTATATGAATGAACACATTAGTATTTATATAATCAAAAATAAAATGTATCGTATAGTAGAATCGTTGATTTAAGTTAAAAGCGGTAGTAAATGTCAATGACATAATGATTGGATACTCACATGCAAACGTGTGTAAAATGTTAAATCTAACTAAACAATTTCCTATTTTGTAATCTATTGGAAGACAAAATACAGTGGGCGGTCAGAGATTAGAACTCTCACTAATTAGATTCTACAGTTTCGATACATTGGGACCGTTCAATTAGAAAAATAAACAAAACTTTATTAATTTTAACATAAAAGGGGAAAAGTGCTTTTCGTCTCAACATTATGTTTTAGTTTTTAGTTTACGTTTTAGTTTAAAAGTAAATTTAAAAGCATAATACACAAACAAACAAACATACATGATTTTAAGTACGCATAATTCCAAGTAAAACAAGTAAGAGTGTGGTATATTCGGCTGGACCGAATCTAAAATACCTTTCACGATAGTCACGTATATGTATAATATATTCAAAAATTTGAACTAAATATGCTCGGTTATATATGAACCGATATCGGAATTTTCTATTTTCTGTATTTTAGTAACATTCTTTTATAACAAGAATTGCTTTTCAGCAAAAAAAAAAAAAAAAATGTTAATGGAAAAATCGGTTCAGGCTATATCCCGGGTGTATATGGACCGATATCGGAAATTTTAATTTTCCATATTAATATGACCTGATTTTATTACCGGAACTGCTTTTAAGCAAAAAAAAAAGTTGTTTCCTGAAAACCCCGGTTTAGGCTATATCTCGGGTATACATGAACCGATATCGGCAATTTTCATTTTCCATATTTATATAACCTTATTTTAATACCAGAACTAAGCAAATAAAGCAGTTTAACTTCGCTTATGCGAAATTTTCATTAAAAACCCAATTTGGGCTACATCGTATCTCGGGTATAAATGGATCGATATCTGAAAAAATTAGTCACTATGCTTAATTTTTTTAAAAAAATTTTCATACAAAATTGCAAAAAATGTTTTTTTTTTGGAAAATTGAATATATCTCAGTTATACGTGAACCGATATTACTGAATTTCAATAGCAAACCCATGAATTGATGGGGTAAAAGAATGGTGAAAGAAAAAAGTTTGTAAGTCTAATGGTTTTCTCAGAAAGGGTTTTTCAACGGTGGACAGACAAACATCGCTTAACCGAATTTTCCATTAATATATACTTTATAGGGTCGCAAATGAAAATTGTATCATAAACTTATATATACCCTTTACTTTTTTATGAAGGGTATAAAAACTACAAATGATGTTGTTGTTATTCTTGCATTCTTGATATTTCGTTTCTTATTGTTTGTTTTGTCACTTGTTTAATGTTCGCAAGCATATGTGTGAATGTGTTAATGCGTAAGATTTACATTTGTACATTTGAGTCTAGAATTATGAATGGCTAGAAAGATTATGACAATACGATAGTCATAAGTCACAAAGTAGCAAGTCTAGTGTTTTGGTACACAGTGTTATCAAGTGTAAATAAAGTTGTGAATTATTATAAGTATTATATAACGAACAAGTGTGTGAGTCATTATTTCATTTTCAATTGAATAATCCGAAGAAGCGTTTTTGGAGGCAAAAACGTAAAAATATTAAAGCAGAAAATTAAAATCTGCCACAAATGACGAGAATTTGGCTCGTAAGCTGACCTGTTTAATCGAGAATAACTTTATAATGCTTATACAAATGGACTAATATTTCAATGAGATTATGTTTACAAATACTTAAGCTTATTGTGTGACATGTATTTCGACTACACAGAAAGAAAAAGCTCGTACTAAATTTAAGTATTTTTTACTTGGTCGTACTCAAAAATTTAAGTACCAATAACACGCAAATGTAACTAAAATAAATGAGTGAAACGGTGAAGCTTTCAAAGGATCAAAGAAATTGCAACTAAACTATACCATAATGATTGTATCATTATGTTGGATCGCTCAGGCTTTCTTTAAATGAGCTAAAGTTTCCAGAAGGGAGATAAACAATCCCTGCTAGAATGGTGGTATTATGACTAAAGATTTTAATGAGTGATTCACAAACACTGTAATTTTTGGAGAAGAAAATTTTTCCATATTACAAACACGCAAGTCTACTTCAAATAAGATGAAAACGCGATTGTTCAGAGAAAATCAATTCTACAATCCTAAAATAAGTATAAAATTCTGGAATCAAGTGCAGAATTCTTGCAACGAGTAAAGGCACAAATACATACATGCGAATGATTTGCTGGGAGATAGGAATAAACGGTTCTCTATGAAAAAAGCTGTTTTTGTTGTGGTTGTGAAACATATTTGAGCATTTTGATTTTAAAATTCTCATTAATTTATTTAAAATAATGGAATATATAGTTTAATGTCTGAAAATATTTTTTAAAGTTTTCCAAGTCTACTGTTGATTAAGGTAGCTTCTGTGAAATGTAGACATACTCATATATACAGCTAGGAAACACAAAAACAAGCTGTATGTATTTTTTGATTGGTATAAGTATTAGTAGTTAATAGGATAAATAATAATAGACACAATTGTTCTTATTTGAAGTATGGATTCGGGATTGAATCAACTATAAAATATTTGAATCAACCGTATTTTAAGATTAATTCGATCTCAGGCTTTCTCAAATCAATCTCATTGTTGACTTATTTCAAGACTAAATATGTCTAAAAGTAAGTATTTAGTGCTGGAATAATCCGTAGTTGAATAGAGTAATCCGTACTTGATTTAAGAAAATCCGTTCTTACCGTACTTTTGACACCGCTTGGGATTGTTTCAAGAACGGATGGATTGCATTTTCTTTACAGTGTACCACTTACTGCTACAGGTGTTGCAAAACCGCGGAAGCAAAGTTGTACTTATAATATATTTTCATCTTTAACAGGATTGTTACATTGAAAAAATTCAAAGGCGACAAAACCAAATTCTTCGAACGACTACTGCAGCTTCATGGTACGTGAAAAATTCACGAATTCATAAAGATCTGAGTGTTCCACACTGTAAAAGAGGAATTTGCTAAGTACGTGACAAGATCTAGAAAGATCATGGAATTCATCCAAATTCTCTTGCGGGTAATATACTTAACTTTGGCGGCTTTTATACTTAACTTTTGAGAAGAAGGGATACCGTTGCCACCATCAGAACGTTCAATAGGTGATTTTATTGATATTGCTCCCGCATAATAAAACTTTTTGTCTAGCATTGACTGGACTTAAGTAAAAAGCACATTTTTATTTTTTATATTTAGTATTAAGATTTGAATACTTATTGTTAGTTCATTTTGAAGATTCAATAAATAAAAAACGCTTAAAAAAATCTTTAACAGGATAATTGAATGAAGCGTAAATCAACCCATGGTATGATTGTGGGAAAGGAACCTGTCCTTGTCCTATTTGACCTACTTTAGAAACTAACGAGAAAAAAGTCAATTAATTTAACAGTATCGTGTAAAATATCCCACTGTGTAATTATCAAATTATGAACATATTTAATACCAAGTCGATTTTTTAGTGAGCGAGACGCTGAAGCTTTGAAAGGATCAAAGATATTGCAACTAAGATTTACCATAGTGATTGTCTCATTATATCGAACCGATAGTTCGCCCAGGCTTTTTTCAAACGATCTTAGGTCTCCAATAGGGAGATAAAAAATCCCTGCTAGAATGGTGGTATTATGACTAAAGATTTTAATGAAGAGTGATTCACAAAAATGTGTTACCTGCTTGCCTCCCCACTTCTAATAGATAGTAAGTCTATCACTACGACAAAAAGAATATACGTTAAGAAATTGTAAAACTTCAGCTTGAGATGTTGCAGGATGTCATGAAAAATGCATTAAAAACTGTGCATAACTAATCGCGGTCATCATTTATCCGATCTAATTTTCCAAACATAACGAAAGGCAGAAAAGTGTAAAGACCAAATAAACTTTTTATGAATTATTTTTATTTGAACAAAGTTGTAGGCAATCAAAATGGCGGTCCTTGTGTCCCACCCGTTACTATTAATTTTGGTAAGAAATTCCATTGAATTTAGTTTTGCTTTAAATTTTTATTTTGATCTTCTTCTATTGTTGCACTAACCACCTTTTCGTAGCAATTCACTATTTGGTGCCAGTAAAGTCAAAGGAAAGAAAGATTTTATTTCTAAAATTAAGTAAAGATTTTGCAACGAAAGCAATTTCTGGCACCACTGCCCGAAAATGTCAGCTGTCCAACTACTTTTTTTTAGAGTTGCCAGCACTTTACTACAGAAATGGCGACAAAGTCGTGTGTTAATTTTTGAACGCACTACACATCAACAATAAAAAATTCCCAGAATAATAAGAAATTTTGTAAACAAAGAAAAAATACTTTCGTAGTAATATTAAAAAAATACTTTCGTTTTCTTACCGTAACGAAAAGGTTTTATGCAGATATTGTGTAACAATTAGTTATGAATATTTTGTTTGAAGCCACAGGCAACATTTAGTTCAAAACCGTCAACTGAAACAATTTGAACTGAAAAAAATTTTAAAACGAAACACAATTAAATATTTTTTACGGCAACCGGAGCACTGACGTGAATAACAATTATAAAGCTGTTTGCTTTTAAATGGCTTTTATGTTTAGCCACAAACACATGTGTGTACTTATATACATATATATGTATGTACTTATGCAATTTCATACACATACATATATAACTTTATGACTTCTTGTTTTTAACAAATATGCATGTGACCAAACAGTGTTCTTTCTATACATTTAGGTATGTAGATATGTATGTACAGTAGGGTGGTACTTATTTTAAAACTTTATCTATTAAAAATCCTCATACACATACAAAACGTATGAGACCAACCCAAATAACGCGGCGTCAACACTTTGCAATTGGAGAATCCAATTTTGACAAAGCGTAAGAGAGAAAGCTTTACTGCATCTCAGTACACTGAAAAATATTTGCTTCATATTTCTAATGAACCCAATTCATTAGATAATTTTCATTAACGGAATGAAAAACTACGTTCCATCAATGAAGATTCATAGCATTAATAAAAATATTCATTCAATTTGATTCATTAGGTTTCATAATTTCATTAAAAAATTTCATTGGACTTGTAATAAAAAACTTTTGAAGGCTGGGTGCAAAATTTTAGAGATTTAGTAAAAGTGAGATGATAAATATATTACAACTACTAACTAAATGATAAAGTAAATTATTTTATACATTAATTACTGTGTAAAAATTTTTTTAATAAAATAAAATTTCAATAGTGTATTAAAACAATAAAAAATTATTTTATGCTTAATATAAAAAAAAATTGTTTAGTTTCTCTTGAGTAGCACAATTCTAATGAAAAAAGATCATACAGAATAATGCAACTCTTCCTTAAACTAATGATTTTATTTCGTTAGAATGAAGAAAATTTTTCACCAAATTAGTGAACATTTTCATTGGTTCAAGAAATGTATTCATTACACTAGAGAAAATATTTCATAAAAATAATGTAACACATTCATTGGCCTAATGAAAAAATTACGTTTGAATGATGAAGAAGATTCATTAAAAGAATTAAAGCTTTACTTAATGTTAAAGTACCAAATTCATAAAACTAATGAAATTGAGTCGTTAACTTAATGAATATTTTTATTGTTTTAATGTAAACTATTCATAAATATTATGATTCATGCTTCATTAACTTAATGAAGTTATCATTAATCTAACGAATATATTCATTACATAATTTTTAATGAAACAAGATTCATTAGTCCAATGAAGGCCATCATTGGCCGAAAAATAATAAAAATTTTCATTAGATTAATGGCAATATTCATTATATTAATGAAGGAATTCTTTTCAGTGTAAAGTTCCCTTCAAAACAAATGTTACTTATTTTTTTTCGGCCATTAGTAATCACACATTCGGTGCTTTCAGACTAATTTAGCGACTTTATCACTTTTTATTATTTCTATTTAATGATTTTTGTTAAACAAGTTTATAGAGCAAAACTGTTCACGGCACAACGTTAACGGCTCTTATTTAAGTTACCCTACAAGAACAGTGACGGTCAAATGAACGGTCATTTGACCAACATTGTTGACCAAAACATAGGTCACAACTTTCTATTAAAGTTAAGTTATTAAGGGCAATATGAAGAAAATGACCGAAAGTTTCGTGTACGTGTGATGTTTCTTCTACCATATTCTCAAAAATGTTATATACGTATAACATTTTTGTGAATGTGTTGGAAAATAACATTTGAGTGTATTAGTATCGGTCATCTATTTCTTGTAGGGTACTTACTACAGCGTAAAATCAAGGCGTTAAATTACGTTGTGCTTTACGCACGAATTTGGGTTGCACTGTTAGTGTTTGGGCCGGAAATGTTCATTCTGTGCTCCTTTCTGTACACCCATAGAAAAAAGCATGTTCATATTGATGACGGCTGGTCATCAGAATTGTGACATCAATATTATGGAAATAGTTGTCAGTAATGTGAAAACTGACATCAATTTCAATGACAAAAGTCATCAGAGAATTTTGTCATACATTGTGTTCGGTCGCTTGGTCGGTTTATGCAAGGACAATAAAAAACGCATCTTGAGCTGGTTCATAACAATGTTATTACACGCAGCTAAAATCTGCAATTTATTAATATATTAAATTTTAGATTACATATGTACATTAACATATAATATAAATTCATGTTACATAAACTATATAATACATACACTTGTGTTTTTAGTTAAACTTTAACAAAAGGTTGAACTTTAGTTGTATAATGAAATTACAAATTGAGCACAAAATGTGAATATTTTACACGTGCTTGATAATAGGAAATATTGTTATAAAAATGGAAATGTATCCAAGTCGAGAGGTAATGGGGGTATCTTTATCGCCTGTATGACAGGAGGGTCAGTTTTAGACTCCACACTGGTAGCGTAACACAGGTGGAAATCACGGCTATAATAAGTGCAGATAACTGGTTTAGGTACTGCAAAACATATGAAGAGAATATCCGAATTTGTATTGGGTCTATACCAAGTTCAGGTTTCTTCCTGAATGCCGGGCAGATTGTGAAATTGATTTAAATCAGCACCTGCCATGTCGGCCTAATCTGATGATGGACCAACACCATGGGGGTGAGGTTTGCTAGGCTCACACAGGTCGTAACTTTTTGCCATAATTTGGTAGCTATATAGACAAACCTCTTGCTTAAGAGTTAGGGTCTTCTAATCCCTCCCAATTTCCCAGAAGTCAATAGAAGACAAGGCTTAAGGCCGTGTAAGATAAAACTTTGTCGCTTTGCGTGAAGTTTAAAACTTTAACAGAAAAGAGCAAAGCAAAAGGTGTATGCCACAATAAAAACTTTGTTTATTTATATAAAAAAATTGTTGTTAATTTTTACATTTAATCATTTCTTATGATAACGGAAGTTAGAAATATTATTAGACGAACTACTGAAATTGGTTCTAATTGTTTTCTTAGTGCATAAAGCTATTAGAAAAACTTCAACGCGTAAAAAGATGAGAGTTGCCGAACATTTCGCTTCGCGTTGCATTAAAAGTGCTCTATGTGACATGTTTCATGTAAGTATATATATTTTATCTTAGATGTCAAAGCGAATTTGCAACGCAAAGCGAAGCAAAAGTTTTATCTGACACGGCCTTTAATGAGGCCGAGGCCCATTAAGAGTATCAGCCCTTAGCTAACTCATCCGTCAAATCATCACTTACCCTACAGGTATCTGTTGCAAGATAACAGTATTTCGGGAGGTTACTAGCCCCCCGAGGTGCTGTTGGCATAGTAACAATTTATCAGGTACTATAATTCCCTTTCCTGCAAGTTTAGGTTTAACCACAGGCAGAATGTTTAAGCCAAGGTAGGCACCTCAATCATTATCAGCGCCGAGATGGTATGCAAGTAGAACCTCCCAAGGGTCGTGGTAGGATGTTGGAGCGGACGAATTGGCAAAGGCCGGGGTTCGGTTACAATGAGGTGATGTAGGTAGGATGTTCAAGAGTTGTAAGTACCAAGTGCAGCTTCAACGTTTAGGGACTGCACTGTATAGATTGTCTAGTGAGGTTACCTGTCGAATACCAATAACATGATAGTAATAGAATAACATGATAGTAATAATAGGAGGGCTATTGTGGCGATTCTAAGGGAACGTTGTCACATGGGGATGAAATGCTAGGAGACTAAATCTTCCATTTAATGACTTCTGTAGAAGTTGTAGTGGTGAGCAGGAGGAAGAGGAGGAAGTAGAGAGCGTTGAGCTCTTATCTGTCGGTGTCTTATTGTATATAAATACTTTGTATCTAGGCAGATCATCGCTGCACGATTTGGTAGATATATCGCAGTGTGATGTAGGTGAAATGGATCTGTACCAGATGCGCATTTTCAGTGTCCCAGAAACGAAGATTTTTTTTGTTGACGTAACCGTATAAATGAAAAAGTGACACGTCGCTAATAATGATTTTCGACTTAAAATCTGTAGTAAGCTTGTAGCCGGGAGATGGTTTATTGTTAGCAGGCAATTACATAGTACTTGGTTAAAAAATTTTACACAGTTATGCCACGCTCTTGCGGAGTATGTGGTAAAATTTTCTAGGTAAGAGCAAGGTTGGATTTAAGGTAAGGTGCACGTGTGATGCGTGTGGGTTTTGGGGACATGACGAAATAGACTTGACGGGACATGTTGTGTGCATGGCAGGGTGGACGAGTGGATAGCCATAACATCTGTTCTCCCTCTTAAGTGTTTCCCAGTCGCGTTCAGTAACATATTTTATTTGTAGAGAATACAGTGTAAGTTGTGGTAACAAAAAAAATAAATGTGTGATAATCTTGGAGAAGTTACCGGTTGGAACTCGCCCTGATGCAGCGACTGAGCTGATTGGCATTGCAACGACTTTTCTGAACCTAAGATCATAGAAATATCCATTAATTGTCTGTTTGCATTCTGCAGCTGTCTAGTTCACAAATGTGAAATATGATTGAGGTAAAATGCCATTTGCAAAAGCTTCTTATATCTTACGATAGGATGATTAATTTTGCACCGCACTGTACATATGTTCACATTTTTATATAAATTTTCATTCATTTTATGTATTTTATTTAACTTTTAATTTCGTTAAGTTTCTTTTATAAACAATGATGGGAGTTTTCACACTTTATTTAAACGTACAAATAAGTTTGACAATTTCTTATGAAAAATGTAAAAAAAGAAATATCTTTGTATATGTGTACATATGTATATTAGCTTATAAGAATTCACAATATTGTGTTTTATTAAGATGTATGTATGTACGTCTATTAAAACAAACATAATGAATTTTTAAGAAAAGTTCAACCACTCATAGTTTCTTTCATTCATTTTATTGTTGAAAATTTACAATTCATTGCTGTACAGTGACCACAACAGCACCAACACAAGTCCAAACTTAAATTAAATAAATTTTTGTTTTTATTTTGGTTTACAGTTGCAAAATTAATCAAGGACAAGACCTTCGAAATCATGAAGAGTTTCTGTAAGACAAGATTATCATTAAGCAACAATGGCTTGTGCTGGTTAAATAAAAGCTGCTTTATTTTTATCATCTTTATTGTGGCACAAAACATAATTCGCTGTAATGGTCATGGTCGACTTATTGAACCACCAAGCCGGGCATCAGCATGGCGTTATGGTTTTAACACACCGCCAGACTACAATGATCATGAATTGTACTGTGGCGGTTTTACGCGTCAGTGGAAACGCAATGATGGTAAATGTGGAGTGTGTGGTGATGCATGGGATATGCCAGAACCGCGACCGCATGAACATGGCGGCCAATGGGGTCAAGGTGTTATTGTGCGCCGATATTCGCCAGGAGCTGAAATGACAATACGTGTCGAGCTGACAGCTAGTCATATGGGGTATACAAATTTTGAAATACATATGACTATGTAGACTAAATAGCTGTACAAAAACTAAATTTAAATTAAACTTACAGATATTTTGAGTTCCGTTTATGCCCAGAACCGAAAGCAAATCAGGATTGTTTGGATCGCAATCTCTTGGAAGTGCTCTCCGGATCTCCTGCACAACCGGCACCCAGCGATTTAAATACACGTTTCTATCCCCGAAATGGAAGTAGAATTTATGAAATCAAAGCTCAGTTACCAGGTATGTAAATTTTATTTTAAATATGTAAACAATAACTAAATTAACCCTTAATGGGCAATCTTGAATTTCATTGGCTTTTGTGTTATGTTTTCGTGTTTTCGTGATGCTAGTGTATAACTTTATGGCCAAAATTTTGGTAGAAAACGTCATCTCCTCGCTTATTCTTTTTCGGGGTGCTTTTTACGACTTATTAGATAAAAATAAAGCCAAAAAATGCTGTTATGAGAATGAGTTAAAGGGTTAATATGTTTTACAAAAATATTTGTCATACCATTTTCCACAAAGGTAAAGCATATCCTACACCGAAGAGGTAAAGAAAACATTGTTTTATATATATAATGTTATGTTGAAAAAACAGGCCAAGGCTGGCAAACTTTAAACGCCTTTAGAATAAATTTTCGATGTGATCTATAAAAACGTCGACAGACGTATAAGGCCATATATTTTTTGTTCCCCTCAACCTGGATCAATCGCCAAAAACCTTTAATTTTGTTTCATTTTGAACTGTGTTATAATATATAATAAAAAGTATAAATCATATTAAGACATTAAAAATACAATTTGTTTTAGTTAAAGACAGATAAAAGAACTCATTTGTGCCCTTTATTAGCCCCGTTGTGTTGCCTGAGGGAGGTATGCAGCCTACGAAACCCACACATCCCTTGAGATGCAAACTACCCCAAAAAGTTTAAGGGCCGATGCTGATTTTGCATAATATATAAATTATTTAGGAATTTTGTCACTTCATTTTATTATGATAATATTGGTACGGTTAAATTATGTTTGGGATAAAATAGCGGTCAAATGGCCGCTGCAACCTCGGCGACACACTTTCATCCGACGGTCTAAATTTTCCATGACGCTAAGGCATAATTTAGGTTCTATGCCCTTGATGTGCTGAATTATCTCATCCTTTAGCCCCTGAATTGTTGTCGGCTTATCGACATATACGTTTTCTTACAAATAGCCCCCAAGAAAAATACCAATCGTGACAAATCACATGATCTTCACGGCCAATTGACATCGCCACCACGTGAGATAACAGGGTCATTGAATTGGTCGCGAAATAGACCCATTGTGTCGTTAGCTGTGTGGCAAGTGGCAACGTCCAGTAGAAACCACATATCGGCCACTTCCATATCTTCGGGTATAAAAAGTTCATTATCATCTTACCATGGCGAACACCACTCACAATAACTGCCTGACCGGCCTCACTGTAGAAAAAGAACGGCCGCAGCCCATACCACACGAAACACTTACTCTTTGTAGGTGCATTGCTTGTTCGACAATTGCTCTTGGGCGGCAATTCTGCTTAATGACGAATCCACTGAGGTGAAAATATACCCCAACATTAAGATGATTTTCTTCGAGAATTGTTGCCACTTTTTGCCACCATTGTGACCATTGACGACAGTTGGAATTTTCAAGAGGCTTTAGTTCTTGAGTCAATTACACCTTGTAAGCGTGTAACAAGTATTTTTGCATAATGTTCATCAAAAACGAGCGTGAGATGTGCAATTGTTGGTCACGACAAGTTAAGGTGTACGGCTCTTCAGCCACACTTTCACGAACAGCAGCAATATATTCTGCAGAAAGAGCTATAGGAGCAGGCACTGCTCCTATAGCTCGTCACATCTCATGTGTAGAAGAAAACTTGACCCGGTTTGCTTCCCCATCGAACACGGTTTGCCTTGGCGTATTCGAGCCCAAGGCATTCTATTTTCGGCTAAAGAAGGAAAGGAGTCCATCATTTGTTGTAGCAAATAAAACTCTAGGAAGCCGCATGACTTATGTTGTGTTGGCTTCCGAAACCCTTACCAAGTATATAAATTGCCAGAAAGGGGATCAGCATTACCCTCGGGTGGTTCTGCTTGCAGTTCAACCCGTGCTGTCCATGGCTTAGGTGCCTACCTTGGCTGAAAAGTTCTGGGTGTGGTTTAAACCTTAAAGATAGGAAGGGGGAGTTAGTATCCCTGATAACTGTTTGGTGTGTTTTTGGACGTTCTAGCAACATCCCGAGGGTCTGTTGCAACAGATGCCGGCACTGCTAGGAACCAGTGGTGATCGGTGAGTTGGTTTAAGGGCTGATGTTTTAGTCGCCTTCGGCTTACCAACTCATTAAGCCTTGTATTCCATTTATTGCTGGGAAATCGCATACAGGATGGATTAGAAGGCCCGAACTCCTCAACAAGAAGTTGCTCCTATGGCTACAAACAATGGCAAAGATTGCTACCTGTGTGAGCTTAGTAAGCCACACGGGGGCGCTGGTGAATTTGAATAGTCCACTTCTTGGAATTGGTCCATCATCAGGTAAGACAGGTGCTGATGTAAATCTTTTTCACTACTGATCGGGTTTGCTAAAACTTTTCCGGTTGTACGCATATTTGGGCGTTTAAATTTACCGACAAAATCACAAAGAGCACGCTTTGCATTTTGATTTGAACATCCATTTTCATAATAAGCCGCATTGCTTGCTTGAGTAAGTCTGCAATTGAGAAATGTCAAATTGTTAGTCTCACGTAGAAAGGCCCTAACTCGCATTTTCCCTGAATTGAGCTCTTTTGGGGATTCTACTACGTTTCACACAAGTACACAGCGTCACAAAGATTTAATTATATAATTTCATACATATCGCTGTTACAAGCAATTGAACAAATAAAGTTACTTTTAGAGGTACCTATTTATACAGTTTCCATTACGATTTTACCTTCTTCTATAAAATTGCAATTATGTTTGTTAGGGCCTTTCTACGTAAGACTAACGAAATGTAATAAAGAAGAAAACTTGACGTTCAGGTGTGATTAAAATGCAACATCGATGCTTAAAATTAAACCACCCGGATATTTTCCAATTAACAGAAAATATTGCATAGGTCAAAGTAGCCATTTCTCAAAACCCAAATAATTGTTTTATTTAGTAAAAAATAAAAGTAAAAAAAAAAAAAACGAATTAATTTTACGCCACGTTACCTACATGGACTAAAATATTTTGAAAATGTTCTCTCTTATAACAATAATACGAGAGTCATAAAATTTAATAGATTTTTAATTGATAAAAAATTTGTCTCTTTGCAGAATTAATTTGTGATCGATGTGTTTTGCAATGGCGCTATGTAGCTGGAAATAACTGGGGTATGTGTCCAGACGGGAATGGTGCTGTTGGCTGTGGTCCTCAGGAAGAATTTAGGTCATGCGCTGACATTTCGCTAGGAGAAGGTGTTCCAAAACGGCCGGTCTGGCCGCCCATGCGAACTACTTTGCGCCCGAAAATATCTTCCAGCAGCACAGAAACCAGTCAATCGGAAGAATCCTCCGAATCTTTCAACTATGTTTCGTTGCTCGTTATATTTATATTACTTTTGCTTGGCTTGTTTCTTTTGGCCATATGGTATATGTATCGCAAAAACCATCCGCTTATTGGGCGGTGTAAAATGTATATTGACAAGCGTTTGTGTAAAAAGAAACCATTGCCAATTTCAACAACTGCTATGCCACAAAGAAGAACGACTCTATCGGCCTTCAGCTCAGTTCCTGTTCTTGGAAATAATCCGCTCAAATTAGACATAGATAATCCAAAATCTTCAGAGGACGCACCGGTTCCACCGCCACGCTTAAAACGTCATTCGCGCGTAAAAGAGATGTCTCCAGATGAATCAAGCGTGGCATGAGCTTTAATTGAAACAAACTTAACAAACCACTTTATTGGTATCTTCTGAATGGAAGCAATGAGATTTCAAAGAAGGAGATATCCTGTATATTAGAAGACTTAATTTATTTTAGATTTTCGGATAATGGAAACTTTGAATTGAAACCCGACTGCCCTTTACTTGTGTTCCATAAAACCTCTTAAGTAATGTTAATAAAATGTTTTTAAATATGACTAAATAAATTAATATGTATGTAGTTTAAAAATTGTTATAAAAAGTATTATTTTATTAGCAGAGACATAAAGGAGTGCAATGCATATTAATAATATCGACGATTTCAAAACCATTCAAATGATTTTTAGGCATATTTCTTTTGAAATAATTTGTTTGATTGATATTGAAGCTACCTAGCGCTAGATGGTATTGCATATCCATTTTTTTATTTGTTGTAGTCGTTTGAAGTCAGCAACTTTTGTGTTTCTTGTAAAATGGAAATAGTGAATTTCGTGCTGTGATTAAACACTATTATTTAAAACAGAAAACGGCAATAGAGACAGAAAAGAAAGCTGGATGAATATTATAGTGAGTCTGCTCCGTCAGATTTAAACGCAGACGAACAAGCACTGCAACAATACCAACAACAGGAAGCTCAAAAGAGGTGGCCAAGAAAATCCTCTATATCATTATGAATGATCGCCGAGTCAAGTTACGTGAGATCGTTGAAATGGTAAACATATAATATTCAACATTTTGCAAAATGAGTGCTGCGTTTTATCAGTGTCAAATAAAATCGGGTTCCACAGACCACTTCACAGCAGTGTTGGGAGTGATAAAGCGTAATCCTTTTTGATGAAACGTGGGTCCACCACTACACACCTAAAACCAACAATTGAAGCAATGGGTGGAAGCTGGTTAATGTGCTCCGAAGAAGGCGACAACAGTGAAATCAGCTGGCGAGGCTATGGCCACTATATTTTGGGATACGGAATATTGTTCATCGATTATCTTGAAAAATGATCCACAATCATAGGAAAGTATTATCGTGTGTTTTTCGATCAATTGATTTATGCAATCAAGAAAAAACGACCACATTTATAGAAGAAAAAAGTGCTTCAAGGTTTCTTCAAGGCAACGCACCCGATTCACACATCATTAGTTACAATGCCGAAATTACGTGGAATACCTTCCCTCTTTTTGTGTAACAGCAGTAATTTTAAGAAATCTCAAGCATTAAATTCATACAACAGTAACATGGCAGCAACATAAATTCATGTACATCAACATTAATCATCCAATTTTGATTCAGAATAAATATTTTTACTAACAGCCAGTTCACCGATGTTGAAAGGATAAGTTTATTCGCATTCTAGGCGAAAGAAAATTGCTTTGGGTTTTTTCTGACTTTATTCTATGCGAACGATATGTCAAAATTCAATTAAAATACATAAGTTCATGCGAACGAACAATACTGACATAGACGAACCCAAATTGATTCGAATGTGAGTGACTACCTTTCTTTCGCATACATTGTCATTCGATATCGTCGAACAGGCTGTAAATAAACAAACAATTTACTTTTATTCATTATCAGCGAGTACGCCGATGTCGACAGGATAAGTTCATTCGCATTCAGGGCGAATGAAAATTGATTTGGGTTTTTGTTTTAACTATATTCTATGCGAACGACGAATCAAAATTCAATTAAAATACATAAGTTCATGTGAACGAACAATAGTGACGTCATGTATGTATTATTAAGAAAACAATTAGAAACGAAAATAGAAAATACTCAAAATGTTTCTCTTACTAAGTGCTAGTAACAACAACACTATCTTTTGTGATCGTTTCTCTTATTCTTAAAAAAATACCCTAGATGCGAAAGTGATTGGATACATTTGTGATGGAATGACAGGTATAAATACCACCGCATCAATTTTTAAGAATATTTAGAATACTTGGATGTGAAAATGATTAGGTAAACAACCGGTGTACTTATGGTTGCGGTGCACCGGTGCAGTTCTCTGATTGGTACTAGAGTTGGATAGTTCGCGAACGAACCAGTCCAACTGAAGTATTCACTTGAGGGAGCTAAGTGAGCCGATCAATAATCCGAGCTCTTTTAGCTCCATAGTTCATGTTTCTTTGTTTGTTTTGTTTTCTTTCACGCTTTTTTCTCTAGTATGTTGTATACGGAAGTAGTAGTAGGAAGTAAATTAAACAACAAAATTTTATTTCACTCGTTCTGTTGTTTTTTGTAGTATTGAAAACGAAAAAAAACATATGAAAGCAATCGATATTCATCCCAACTAAATCATTTTTTCTCTTCAATACAATTATTTTTCATCACACGTAAATATTTTGATCTCAATTTTAATATTATTTATAACAATTTTGTTTTGTTTTCCTTTTTGTTTCATTAAAGCTGAAACAGCGCTGGTCATTGAAAACCATTTTATATACGGAGCACTGAACTAATGAACTAAAAGAAAGACATATTTCGTGGAAAAGAGCTGAGCTCAAAAGAGCATTCTCTGTAAAGAGCTGAGCTCAAAAGAGCATTCTCTTTAAAAAGCTCATGTACACAGTTTGTTTTTTTATGTTTCTTAGCTGCCTATATGTCGACATTTTATAGGAGCCACCCTAATCATCAGTAGAATTTGGAAATTTTTGAAAAATATTCTTAAACATTCTACTTTATATTCCAACAATCTAAATAAATTATTGAGAATTTAAAAAGAAACATGTTTTAATAATACCTGTCAAAACACAAAAAAACAGGCATTTTCTTTTGCGCACATCTCTACTCTTCTTAACACCTTTCTTTCTTAAAACACAACGGGATCAAATTGGACCCAAGTGGGCTAGCTTTCCAATGGCTGGCAGCCTGTTAAACCTAACCTAAACTATTGAGTGCTTGAATAATCCGTAGTTGTATCGAGTAATCCATATTTGGTTTAAGAAAATCCGTACTTACCGTAATTTTGACATCGTTTGGAATTGACTAACTTAATTACGGATGGATTGAACTTTCTTTTCAGTGTTCAAAGAACGGTAGATTCTATGCTTCTCGAGTTTAACTGTGCATCCAACGTTTTATGCAACGAAACTCATTCTCTAAAAAAAGTTCAAATTTAATAATAAAAAAAAAAGCTTAACAATTTTTAACATAGAAAAAAAAAAAACGTATGAAAAGTTATAAAGTTAAGTTGAGAAATGAACATACTTACATATGTATGTAATTATATACTTCGACCGTGATTTGAGTACAGGATGGTTACAAAGTTTTCGTTTGGTTTGTGACTCAGATATATTTTTATAAGGTAAATAATTAATTATATTTGTTACCGAGAGTGCACCCAGTTGCTCGAAGCCTATTAAATGGTAGTGCAGTGTTATCGATTTCATATGGAATAGTTGGCAGTCTGCCCTGTATAAATAATTAAAGGTGTTAAATATTTAAAAAAATTGGTTACAAATCCTGAAGTTTGCAAGAGTCAAAAGCGCTATATATGTATCTTATTGTAGGCATTCAGTGTGTTTTAGCTTGTACCACAAATAGACAGATAAAAAAATACTTTTTTGCTTTAACCCACATTTTTTTTTTCGTTTTTTTCACAATTGCGTGTTATAGGCTTTTTACACTGATCAACATCTAACATCTACCATCATTTTCCGAAACTGTTAACATCTTGCCATATGAAATACGTTGTTCTAAAAATCTAAATTTTTCAACATCTTTAAAAAATATTCCTACCTCATTTTGTTCCACTCAACATCTTTCGATTATTTCAGTGTCATCACTAGAAAAGTGGCAATAACGTCAATTATTAATTTATTGAATTTTTGTTGAACTTTATAATTTTTAAATTAAATTTTTGGTTTGTACATTTGTGCAACGGGTTATAGTTCAAGTATTTTCCTTTCTTAAGTTTTTTCTTAAGAAGGATTTTTTACAATACAAATTTGCTGTGATCAATAATTTTTGCTTGAAGAAGACAAGAAAAATTACACGAAAAAAGTAAACAAGATACATATAACTTGTATAGTGGCAATACTGGGGATTGAGAATATGCATACTAATACGTGTATAACGTAACAGAACGCGAACAATGAGAAGCGCGTTACACAGACCCAATTTCTTACGTAGTCATAAACGTGTCGCTGGTTTTCGCTTTATTTAAAACGCGATCCATGAACAGACTGTTAATGTCGAAGCCATTTGTCAAATTAAGTTGAGCATAAAACTTGATGTGACTCACAACTAACATCGTGCATTGTTTTTGCACCAGACCAGAACCCCCGCAATGTTACAAAATCCTGCATCAAGCTGACACATAAATTGTTTATACTCGTATACATTACACACAAATAAATTGCAGCAATTATCATTATTTTATATATAAACATTTGAGCTTTTAGCCTCTTTCAAGAAAGTGCTGTTAAAAATTTTCCAAAGCTGTGGGATAGGCGTTCATTTAATGCATTTAAACTTGCTTAACCCATAACAAACAACAAGAACATAATTGCATATTTATGAGAATATTTCAACAAATTTCTTTACAATCAATTAAAACAAAAATCGCAAAATTGATTTACAAATTTCCTTTATTTCAAATGCAAGACTTTTACAATCGAATGATCCCATTTAAAAAAAAAATCAGTTGATTATTTTAATAAAACAAATTGTATTAACAATCCATTGACTTCCCAAGGTTGCAAATATGGTAAGGTACAAAAAAATACGTAACAATACAGGAAAAATCAACCATATTTTCTTAACCTCTAAATTTAATTTGGTTTAATGGATTCATCAAGCCAATCAAAACTTCTTATTATCAGCCGAATTTATAAAATAAATAAATTTTGCGTCAGACTGAATAAACAATAAGAATATAAAATAGCTAAATTTGTTTCTGATTTGCTTTTAACTCATTATATTGAATTATGAATATACGCTAATAAAATGCATACAAAATATAATGAATACAAATAATGCGCGATGCAAAAACTTATAAAGTTTAAGTCAACGCAACAGCGTTGGCAACAGTCAGTACTGGCTAGGTGATATCTTTACAAAGCACGTTACGTGCTAACACGGGGTGTCTGGTAGCGAATTTATATTTTAAAAGTTAAATAAAAGATAAAAGTTAATAATTGACGCAACGTTTTATTAAGACCATTAAACGATAGAATGGAAATGCGGACTTAATTTTTTAAAAAGTATGTCATTCAGCTGTCTTCAGTCGAGTTGAACACACTGTTTAAAATCTAGCCTTGTATTCTGTGCTCAAGCACAAGAAAAATGTCTTACAAGACATCGTAATATTTTCAAGTACACTCCATCCTCTTTTTTCACATTACAAAACAAACACTTCAGTGCCGAAATGTTCTAAACACATAAACGAATACTGTCTCATTCTTAGAACAAAATTGAAGTAAAACTTCAAGCATTGAAGTAATGTTCTACTTCAGTTTTGTTTATAAATTTTTTTGTTGCTGTTCATGGTCTTTGATTTTATATTAGGGCGCAAGTGCTGTATACAAAGTTTGCTCTTGTGTTAGTGCAAATGTTTTAGTGCACTCGCTATGTTTTGCTATGAGTAATCGTTTAGTTGCTTTAGTTCTAATGTTTTGTTTTGGTATTTGCTATGAAACAGAATTCAAGTACAGTTAAGCACTGTCATATATGTATTTCAAAACCATGAAGTGTTTGTTCTATTTCTAAATGTTCTACTGCTCGTTTGTTTTGTTTAAAGATTGTTTTAAAATACAGTGCCTGATTTTACACTGCTGCTTGATGAGAAAAAATACCGTGCAAGCGAAGCAATGCATTGAAAAGTGTTATGAGGACTCCGCTACATCAGAAGCAACAATAAAACGTTGGTTTGCTGGAAGCTCTGGATGTGTGCGCAGTCGCCTCATCCAGTTAAAACCACGTGTGTGAAGAGTACGATTTATGAGCCCACAAGTTTGGCAAATATAATTCCGTAACCATGCGTCGATAATTTTTAACGTTCACATTCGTCGCCTGGCCTCAAGATTTTTCGAAAAAATAGTACAATTATTTCATGCGTGGATAAGGCTCAACAAACAGTTACTCTTGGGAAGTACAATGGTTTTTGATGTTCCAGTCGAGGATTGTGGGCTCTTCGACACCAGTAACGGTTTTGCTTGTTGATGTGGTCGGTAGAGTGAAAATCAGCATCGTCAGTCCAAGAAATTGAATTTTTTTTATCTTTGACCAGTATGTAGGGGGATGACCCCTACATATGCAGTGCATTGTACTGCAACTAGGAAAATAGGTTATAATAGGATAAAAGAATTTGATTTACATCGCGAAATCGCTCCAACATCGTTTCACAAAAATGTTTGCGTAAATTAAAGTCACTTTCTTTCAGTTCTGGAACGATTTGAATTTTAAAATGATGGAACTTTAGATCCTTTATTAAAATCCCATAAATAATCGCTCTTGGAAGTCCCAGTGATGCCGCTCTTTATCTTATTGAAAGTAGTGAATTTATCAACCAATTCAATGTTTTCGGGAGTCCTTGAACATCGATTGGGCCATGGCTGTGGGACATTCATAGCCGAAATAGTTGGGCGGAATTTCTGCATCCAATAACGATTAAAATTTGTATTCGTCGAACAACGAACTATGGACAAAATTGTCGACGAGCAATTATGTAACAATCATTGCTGTTAAAAAATATCTACACAGAAAACGCATGACAAATCCGCTCAATTGATAATTCCAATGGCACCACCCTTCGCCCGCACCCTTTATTACATTTTGAAATTATTAAAAATTAAGGTTCGTTACATTTTAAGGGCCGATGTTGATTTTGAATGAAACACAAATAATTTAGGAACTGTTATCATATATTTTTATTATGATAATATTGGTACAAAATATTGGCCGCGTCGACCTTGTCGTCACACCTCCAACCGATCGTCCAAAATTTTCGATGATGCTGGGGCGAGTTATTTCACGTCGAATTATCTAATCCTTTGCTTTTTGAATTATGGCTGACTTATCGACGTACACTTTTTTATTCAAATAACCCCAAAGAAAGAAGTCCAACCCTGTCAAATCACATGATTTTGGCGGCCAATTGATATCGCCATTACGTGAGATAACACGGCCATTGAATTTGTTGCGCAAAAGAGCAATTGTTTCGTTAGCTGTGTGGTAAGTAGTACCGTCCTGTTGAAACCACATATCGTCTACATCCATATCTTCCAAATCATACAAAAAAAATCGTTATCATCTCACGATAGCGAACACCATTCGCAGTAACTGCTTAGCCGGCCTCATTTTGGAAAAAAAGTCTCGATGATGCCGCCACGCCATAAACCGCACCAAACAGTCACTTTTTTGGTTTTTCGACAATCACTCTTGGACTTTCATTCGCCCAAATGCGGCAATTCTTTTTATGGCAATTGTTGCCATTTCTTGCCACCCTTTTGACCATTGACGACGCTTGGAATGCTCAAGAGGTTTTAGTTTTTGTAAGCATGTAAATGCAAGTCTTTATGTGTGAGATGAAATTGCTGGGCACGACCACAAATTGAGGTGGACGGCTTGTCATTAAATTGACCGAAATGATCACAAAGTGCAATATGCATTTTGAGCGCTTGGCGACCATTGCTACACGGAAAGAAAAGCTCGTACTAAATTTAAGTATTTTTTACTTGCTTTTAGTACGAGTTGTACTTGTTCAGAGAAAACCAATTCAATAAGGTCTTCAAATAAGTATACAATTCTTGAATCAAGTGCAGAGTTCTTGAAACCTGTAAAGAAACCAAAACAAAGGCGAAAATACGTACATGTGAATAGCTTTGCTAGAACTTTTGGTCGATAAATCTTGATTATTTAAAAAGAAAATCTTAATTTTAGAAAACAATCTTAAAATGAGTAATTATTCTAATGAGATGAAACAAAAATTTAAAGCAAATAGTCAATACGACTAAATTTCTGTGCAAAATTAATATTATGTATTACTATGTACGTATATAGTATGCAAACGATTTGCAACCAAGAAGTAATAACTTATTTCAAGTCAAGAAGTAAAAATTTATTAAGCTAAATCCCAAAAGTCTTAATTTTGAGAAAAATATCTTTAAATCTTATTTTGCTTGTAAAATCTTCATTCTGGTAACACTGCATGGGAATGAATTGTTGAGAGATACAAATAAATGGTGCTCTAAAAAGAGCTGTTTTGCGTTTTGTTTTACTTGTAAAATATGAGTTGAGCATATTCAGTCGTAAAGCAGCAGCGTTGTCAAGTCGGTGCGTTTCGCACCGTTTTTGGTGTTTTTTAAAGTTTTTTGTGCGAAAAACTCCTTAGCCGGTGCGCGGTGCGCTTTTTTTTCAAATTTCCGGGCGTTTTTTTAATTTTTGCTGGCACCATATCAACTTCAACATAACTTTCGATTCTGATATAAGAAACAAATTCAAATACAATTCCATTTTACAGAGTAAAATAACAACATAGAAAGTTAACTTTGTAATTTCTTGAGCAGTGGTGCCAAAGATTTTTTCGGAAACTCTTCATTTGCCTAAAAAAAATATCTTAATTTTGGGGGGAAAATCTTAAAAAGTTTTTCTTTTATGTTAAACTCAAAAAATAATGTTTGTTAATTGACACAAAATGAGGATTTTTTAACATAACAATGAGATAAAAATTAAAATTTTAAGCTAAAACTCAATTAAATAAAATATTCTCGTAGTACAAAGCTGCAGACATATATAAACAAGATTTTTCATCAAATATAAACAAGATCTTTCATCAATGTATTTTATTTACGTATGTATTTTTGGGGAAGTGATAATATATGATTAGAAGATAGACTGTAAATGACACCCATATGTATACTCTTGCCTAGTTACATTTATAGTGTAATTGACAAATCGTGCTATAAGACAAAATGTAATACTTTTATGCCATTATTTAAAGATGTTGGATCAGGCTATTATTTAGAACTCCGCCGAAGATGTATCCATTTTAACTGACACATAATCAGAGCAGTGTTAGTGGAGCTCCAACGAAAACTCGCAGCTACACTTTCCTCAGGCTCTTCAGTAGTGCAATTCACTAACCTATGTTAACGCTAATAAAATTCGTTTAGAGAAATTAACACTAGCGTTGGTGTTTTCCCGATTCTATAACAGTTTTTAACACTATTTGTTTTCGTTTTAAATCAGCTGTTTTTATAGCCTGACTAATTAGCGTTAACTAAACACAAATTATTTTTGTGGTGTTTATCTTAACAACAATGTCGTTAAAATTTCTACTAGAATAACTTTACAGTATTTAGCATACGACTTGTCGGAAGACTCCAACAGTCGGTCGGCGTGTTCTTCTTGACAAGAACTTATCTTATTTATCAAAAAATATTTTAAATAATAAACATATAAATAGTTTTACTTACCCTAAACATGAAATTATTTGCAAATTTGTTTGTTTTTTTTCTGTTCCTCTTTGTGGTTTTCTTTATTTTTAGCAAAGCTGCCATATTATTTCAAATTTTTTTAACATACAACCAGAGGTGTTAAGAATAAGTTAGTGAATCACATAAGCGTTAGTGCAAACCACAATAGCTCGCGTTAAGTTATGCTCTTTTAAAATCGTTAAAAGTTAGTGGATTGCACTACAGGTCAGCTGGCCTGATTGCATTAGACCTTTATTCGAGTTTTCGAGAACAAATGTAACTTTTTTTAAAAGAAGCCAAATTCTTGAAAATACTTCAAGCATGTATTGTAATACTAAGTCTTAAAAATCTTAATTTTAGGAAATATATAAATATAGTAAAATCTTATTTTACTTATAAAATCTTCAAAATTAATGTAAAATCTTCATTTTGGTAACGCTGGTCTTGCACTTCAAGTGCTAGCAAGGGAAAAGAGAGCCACTCTTTTTGCAAAGTACACTTTCTGTATGTGAAAGCGGTGTAAGAATAAGGAGTAACAACACAGACTAGTGACTCATCTAGGAAATTTGTTTGAAAATAACTGTTTTCAAAATGCTTTCCATACAAATTTTGTAGACGAGTCGTACATCTGTGTTCTGTAAACACCACATTAAATAAAAAGGAAATTTGTATGCTTTTAATAAGTCAATTTAATGAAAATATACCCGATTTTTAATAATTTTGTGAAAAACGTATAAAATTAATTTTAAAAATTTGGTGTGTTTTGTTTGAGATAACGCGTTTTTTTCTCCGCTGTAACGCTGTAAAGCAGCTCTGGGCTGGGGAACAGCTTTCGGTGTTGTCTCACTCTCATTGGTTAACTGTCTACCTTAACTAACTGTATTAGTTTACAGTTTTTTTTTGAGGTATTTCGTTCGGCATAGGTCGGTACAGTTAATCGTCCGCCCTGGCTGTGCATCTTATACTTTGCATATTTATTTGAACAAATATAAATATTTGATCATTTTCTTTTTGAATTCTCATTAATTTATATAAAATAATGGAATATATAGTTAAATCTACTGTCGATTAGGATGGCTATGTCGTCATATAGACAGCTGGAAAACACAAAAAACCAGCCGTATATATTTTTTGATTGATATAAATATTAGTAGCTAATAGAATAAATAATAATATACTAAATTGTTGTTATTCCAAGGATTCGGGATTGAATCAACTTTAAAATTCTTAAACCAATCTCATTTTCGGCTTATTTTCAAGTACGGATTCAGAATTAAATACGTCTAAAAGTAAGTATTTAGTACTAGGGGACATTGATACGATGGTAGGAGTCCCGCTTAACAGCTGTAAGAACCAAGTGCAGCGTCAACTTTTACGGACTGCACAGAACAGATGGTCTGATGATGTTACCTGCCGAGTAGCAAGGCTAATATGGCCTGCGTATGATCGTAGAAGGACTACGGTCCTTAAGGGTCTTCCCCGTCAAAGGTTGCGTACCTTGGTGGCAGTTCTGACAAGACATATTTACATAGGGACGCATGCTAGGAGGTTAAATCTTCCATTTAATGATTTCTGTAGAGGTTGCGGGTATGAGGACAAGGAGGACAGTGTTGAGCACTTCCTCTGTCAGTACCCGGCTCTCTATTCTATGAGAGCGCTGTATCTAGGCGTACCGATGCTGCACGTGCTGGCAGATACATCGGAATGCCGAGTGAACGGACTGGATTCCTTTATTTGGCTTGGTTTGGATCTGAACCGTCGGGGGAAGTTTAAGTCTCATAGGCTGCACTTGTACCTCAAGCAACACAACGGGACCAAAAGGATCCAAGTGCGCTAGCGGCCTGTACAACCTAACCTAACCTAAGCATTTAGTGCTAAAATAATTTGTACTTGAATCAAGTTGAATAAGCTGATAGTATGTCCACTGTACTATTGCTTTCACAAATTCATACTTAGCCTCACCTTTAATATATTTTCGACGCATTCTCATATGGTCTATTCTACATCCTCTGGCAATGCATCGGCTTCGATATTGTCAAAACTATAATTAGGATCAGCAATGCTGTCATCGCATTGATTGATTGGGGATTGTTATTATCCATGGGAGTTATATCGGTCGACCTCGGTGGCCATGGCATGTTCCTAAAGCGACTGATTACTTTTCATCGGAAATTTTACCGAATCAAATTTATCGAAGCTCAGGCTGTGTGTGCAGTAGCCCCATCCTATTAAGACGACGTTAGAGAAGAGTACGCTGGATGAGCTGGCAGGTTTGCTAAAAAGTCATGCGTCGGTAATTTTCACCATTGACATTCGTCGCTTGGCCTTGAGAATTTTAGAAAAAAAAAATGGTCCAATGGTCCCTGGGACAACGCAGTGGTTTTTGATATTTCAATCGAAGCTTGTGAGTTCTTGGAGTAGTTGGTCTTGGCAGTTTTGCTTGCTGACGTGGCCGTTTAAGAGAAAATGAACCTCGTCGCTTCAAAAAATGTGATTTAAGGCTGCAAACATATAAATAGCTGATGTAAATCGACTTCACAACTGTACTCGAAATTCTAATACTACCTGGTAAAGCTGCCTAATATTGATGCCCCAAGTGCGATGACACGCCGTCATCTATATGAAGCTGTATTTTTCTATGAGTGTACTTCCTATTAAATTTGGTGTTGAAAATCTGTAATAAATAATTTGAAAAGTTTGATTTTCCAGTGGAGCTTATGAAGCATTTTATGTTGCGCTACTTTTAGCACTTAATGTTTGAATCGAATGGAAAAGTTATAAAGTTTTTGCATAAAGTGAAGCATTTGGGGATTGACTTTCGTTGCCATTTGATGTGCCAACACTGTACATTTCTATTTATTGTAATTAAACGTGTTGCACTATTTTTGCTAGGGCACATTTGCAATTTACATTATTCAAAATTCATAACATATGTATTCGTTCGCATTTAATCGTATAAGTCAATAAAAAATAATTTGTGCTATAAAAGAAGAAATGGTTGCAATTTTCTTTTAGTTTGTGTTTAAATTTTAGTCAAACTATCGTTAACCATTAAAATGCCGGAAAAATATAGTGAATTAGATTCCAGTGAGGAAATAGTGATATCAGGAATGTCGGGCCAATTTCCTATTTCCAAGAATGTGAAGGAATTTGAATACAATTTGTACAACAAGGTGTGTTTATTATAAACCAAATAGAATATAAAACAAAACAAAAAATTGTTTTGAATAAATAAAGAAAACTAATTAAAGAAAAAATTAACGATAAAAACAGTGAGAAAATATTCAAGTTTTTCCAATTGCTGGAATATAAGCAGTTTTAATTAAAAAAAAAAAAAAAAAAAAACAAAAAAAGAAAAGATATGGAAATGATTAAATTTAATATTATCCGCATTAAATCAATAAGTTGTTATACCTAGTTTGGATTTTGTTTGGACTTTGTTGTCCAAGTGGTAACCAGTGGAGTTGTTGTCCTTTCGCGTTTCTAATGAACGGGATTTGTAGTGAACGGGATTTGTACTCGTATACGGTTTTGCGCCCGATCCCTGCAATCACATGGAAGTTAAACTGTTAGTTTAAAGTGACTTCGTTTACTAACTCGTATGTGCGCTAGGCAATTTTACAACAAATAAATGCAATAATATACAGTTTTACACTACATACATACATACATTAAAAGAGATATGAGCGATATGAGATAGTAAGAAGTATTAAAAATTTATATTTGGAGTTGTTGTCCTTTCAGGGACAGTTTTTAATGTTTAGTAAATTTACTAAAAAGTTTCTTCAAAGTCTATAATTGGCAATTTTCAATGTAACAAAAGAAGTGAGACTTTAGACAAAACTGTTACCTACAAAAAAAAAAAAAAAAAAAAAATAAACAAAAAACTATGCACAGAAAAGAGTAAGAAGAGAGCAACAAAAACATTGAAATAAAGAGTGACAAAATAAGGATGGTTGCATCAAGAATGATAGAATACATGATTACGACAACTCTCATACAAAACTGAAATCTTCTGCGCATCTTGGTCAAATGATGTCACGAAAAATACAAACACAACCTTATATGAGTTTTAAATACATACTATGGCCATAGATGCCAGATAAATCTGGTTTAAGATAGTCAATTTCGACGAAAAAAATCGTCAAAACCATCAATATGATTATTGCAAATCGTCAAAAAATCGTCAGCTAGTAAAATTAATTATTTTTGATTGTCAATTTCGAAGAAAAAAATCGTCAATATGATTATTGCAAATCGTCAAAAAATCGTCAGCTAGTAAAATTTAATTATTTTTGAATAAAAGATTTATTTCAGCGAAGTAAAGTATAGAAAATCTATAACAAAAAATATATACACCTACAAACATTAAGTTAACTGTATAAGTATGCCATTCATTAATTTTTGTGACGAAAATTTTTAAAATAAGATTTCATTTAATAAAAGGAACTATTATTATAAAAACACTTCTGAACCACAGTTGCAAAGTTTTAGATGTTCTTTAGTATACAACATTTTTTTTCCCCGAAAATGGTCTCTTTAACTAATTTCTCACTTTAGTTTTATTAAGTTCCACGTACCCGGATGCAAACTCACACATTTGCAGACTACGATAGGACTAATAGTTTTGCTATAAACTTATGACTAAGCGTTACTTTAAATCGAAAAAAAAGAGAAAAGACACTTCCTTCTTTTATAATAATGTAAAAATGTATAGAAGTTAAAGTTTTGAATACATCTTCAAATTTAGTGTCCTTAAAATATGAGCACACGCTTTTACATACAAATTTGTACAATTTTTGGCTTACAATTTTTTAAAGCGCTATTCACATATGCTATTTTAAATTCATCTTCACATATACAATATATGTATACTCTAATATAACTATTTTATTAATATTGCATACATATATACATACATTTGCTTGAAAGATATAACAGTAAAAATGTAATCTACATAAATCGTCAAAAACACACCTTAAATCGTCAAATCGTCAGAGTGTTGTTTTCAGCACCCAAAATCGTCAAAATGACGATAAATCGTCAAATATGGCAACTATGACTACGACATCTAACAGGAAATCATGCGCATGGCGTAATCTCTAGTTTTATCATTCTTGCTATTGATGCAGTGGTGCCAGAAATTTTTGCCGAAAAATCTTCAATTTGCAAAAAAAAAAAAATATTAATATAAGGAAAATATCTTAAAATGTTTTTCTCTTGATTTTTTTGTGTTTAACGCAAAAACAATGCTTGTTAATTTTTACAAAAGCATGACTACTCTAACAAAGTATATAATATATAGTTTAAAAAATTAAATACATTATTAAAGCACGCTTCCATATCAAATTTTTCATTCACTATTATTTAAGCTTCTTCTTAAATTATGCAGATAATTATCTGGTTCATGCTGCGTTATTACCCCAATCGAATTAAACAAATTTCAATTTTTGTTAACTACAAATAGCGATGCCAGAATGAAGTAAAATAAGATTTGAAGATTTATCTCTAAACATGAAGATTTTAGAAATTTTGTATTCTAATTCGTTTCGGAATAAAATTTTTGTTCTGGAACGTGTTTTTTTATGGATTAAACACATTTGCCACAGGCTACACAAACACATGACTATAAATGCCGCTGGTTAAGACATAATGACACTTTTTTCAGCTTTTTAAGATTTTGAAGTGGAGTATAGATATATTACCGTTGAAATTATTACTAAGAGTAAAAAGTTCGGCTACATTGAAAAAAATCTAGAAACGTACCGATAAAAAGTCGGAAGTGTTAAAAAAAATTGTTTGCTTAAGGCCTTGCTACACTATCATACACGATCGTGCGATCTACTAAATAAAGCATGTGTGCTGAAAAAGTACTAAAAATTCAACTGTGTGACAGAGTTTTTGACAAATCGTGCGATTTGAAAAATTCTATGAAACTTTTCAAAACATTATGGTTTCTGTGCGATCAGTGTTGTATATATTGTGAAAAATATGAAAATATTTTAAGTAATGTAAAATTATTATGTTAATATGTAAAAGTTTTTAATTATTTTATTGTGTATATAAATTATTGCAATTAACTTGTATGATAGTTTGGCCTACAACGGCATTTTGAAGCGATTTTTTCAAGTCGGCCAGACTTTTGAAACAATTTCCTGTGAATAAATCGTACGATCGTGTAGGATAGTGAATCAGGGACTTTAAAAGCGAAGTTTGCAGCTTAAAATGCTACCGTACTGTTAATTTATTAGTTTAGTGCGTGAATGTAGAGATTTTTTTCAACTAAATGATTTTTTCATGCTTAAAAAAAATGTTAAACAAAATAAACAAAACAGACGACAAAACAACAAGTAAGAGTGTAGTGTATTCGGCTGGGCCGAATCTAAAATACCCTTCGCAATAGTCACGTAAATATATAGAATATATAAAAAATTAGAACTAAATATGCTCGGATATATATGGACCGATATCGGGGAAACATTTGTTTGCCTTATAGTATATATTACAAATATATATTACAAATTATATATATATTACAAATTTGAGTTAAATATGCTCGGATATATAAGGACCGACATCGGGGGAAAAAATATCATTCTAAAAACGAAATCTTTCATGGAAATTTTCATGTAAAATATTGGAATTTTAAATTTTCTATATTTTAATTACCTCGTTTTATAATCAGAACTAATTTTAAGCAATAAAAAAATTTTCACTAAAAAATCGGTTTATACTATATCTCCGGTATATATGGACCGATATAGGAAATTTTCATTTTCTGTATTTTAGTAATCTCCTTTTATAATCCGAACTGCTTTTAAGCAAAAAAAAAAAAAACATTTTTATGGAAACATCGGTTTAGGCTATATCTCGGGTATACGAGTATATGGACCGATATCGAAATTTCTCATTTTCTGTATTTGAATAACCTCCTTTTATTACCAGAACAGCTTTTAAACACAAAAAATTGTTTAAGTTCGCTTACACGATACATTCATGAAAAATCAGTTTTGGCTACGTCTCGGGTATACATATATGGACCGATATAGGAAATTTGTATTTAAGTAAACTTTTTTCATTACCAGAACTGATTTTAAGCTAAAAAATTCTTAAGTTTGCTTACGCGACGTTTTCATGGAAAAATAGGTTTAGATTATATCTTGGGTATACGAGTATATAGACCGATAACGAAACTTTTCATGTTCTGTATTTTAGTAGTCTTCTTTTATAACGAGAACAGCTTTTAAGCAAAAAAAGTTGTTTAAGTTCGCTTACGCTTCTTGAAAAACCGGATTTGGCTATATCTCAGGTATATATGGATCGATATCGGAAATTTGTATTTTTTGAATTTTAGTAACCTCCTTTTATTACCAGAAACGATTTTAAGCAAAAAAAAAAATTCTTAAGTTCGCTTACAGGGAAAATCGGTTTAGGCTATGATATCGAAAATTTTCATTTTTAAGTAACCCCCATTTTATACCAGAACTGATTTAAAGCACAAAAAAGAATTAAGTTCGCTTACGCGACATTTTCATTAAAAAATCGGTTTAAGCTATATCTCGGATATATATGGACCGATATCGGGAACATTTTTTTGGCTTCATAAGTGTGTGAAGTTTGAAGCAGAACAAACAATTTTTTTTTTAATTTTCATACAAAATTGCAAAAAATAATGGCTTTATTCAGAATTTTGGATATATCTCAGCTGATTTTACTGAATTTCAATAGCTTTACTGAATTTCAATAGCAAACCCTTTAATCGATGAGGTAATATAAGGGTGAAAAAAAAAAGTTTCTAAGTCTAATGGTTTTCTCTGACAGACGGACATCGCTTAATCGACTTTTCTATTTTGATTCAGAATATATATACTTTGTAGGGTCGCAAATAAAAATTGTGGAAAATACAAACGAAATCACAAACTTTACATTTTTGTGAAGGGTATAAAAACAACAAAATATATTTTACTTTAAGTGTGTTTGTTAAATTTTATATTAAAAATTATAGACGACACCAATGTTTCACTTCAATAAATAAGAAGAGGCTTTTGCCCTTACACTATTAGTTTTTTATAATAATTTTTCACTAATTTATTTCACGAAAAAGTTTATTTTTGAACAAAATTGCGTATTATTATCGCTTTGTTTACAAATGTCGTATTTATGTGTACATAAGTTATTTTGGTCTAACTTATATAAACGTCTCTTTCTATTATTGACTATTTCACTCTTTTAATCTTAGATTAAGTAAGTGCCATTTTGGAATTGCAAATTTTTTTTGTTTCCTATTGAAACTTTTATAGTTCGGCTTGCCTAAATCGTACAATATTGCACATTTCCATTATCGGCCTTATGTGATTTTATATATTATTTAAAATTTAACAATAATATAAACATACAAAGATTACATTTAAAAAATACTTGCAAAGCACAATTAGACAAATCCATAATTGAAATGAATTCATGAAAATTATAAACAGCTGTTTGTTGTATTTCAGTGGTGCCACTATACGTATTTTTGCGTGTTTTAAAGCATTTTTCTATTATAAGCAAATTAAGTTGATTTAAGGAAATTATTTCCATTATGTTTTAAGTAATTTTTTCTTCGAATTTTTGGAAATTACTGTGAAGTTTGTATTGTTTGTTTATATTTTATAATAGAAAAAAACAAAAATTTTGTTCAATAAACATTTAGTTTTTGGGTACCTTCCTTATTACATCACCTTTTTTATGCTTTGAGGTTCCATTTGCAGTCTCAGCGCTTTTAAGGGAATATAAATACTATGAAAGCATACATTGACACGAGTATATGAAATTCTGTCTTCCAGTTACTGGCTTCAAAT
The DNA here is from genome assembly GCA_914767995.1 of Thecocarcelia acutangulata. Classification (NCBI taxonomy): domain Eukaryota; kingdom Metazoa; phylum Arthropoda; class Insecta; order Diptera; family Tachinidae; genus Thecocarcelia; species Thecocarcelia acutangulata. The sequence continues at coordinate 57,799,661 of OU612094.1, read as the reverse complement.
TTTTAGCACAAATGATCCAGAAATCCAATTAAATATTTTATACCAGTTAATTTACTCTCTTGTTGATCAAGTACCGACAAAACAAGCAATTATTTCTAAAAACAAAAATTTCTTTACAACAAGTCGTAACAATAAAATTCCCATCTAGTTTATTCCAACAGATTAAATTTTCTAGATCTACTAGGAATCCTGTTTTGGAGCTACCTAGAATACTTAATTCCACATTTGAACGATCTTTTTTGGTAAGAGTTTCCAGACATTGGAATAATTTGCCTATAAACTTAAAGAAATTTAATTTTTCTTAGGCAATTTTTAAGCATATTTTACTTTGCATTTTAGCCTTAAGTTACGTACACACGGTTGTCAGATCTTACAATATAGCCAGTAAAATTGTCTGAAAATGTATTACAATCGTGTGAACTGCCAATTTTTAACTTACAACGTTGTCAGAAAATCCATTGTCATTCAATTGTAAGACAACAATGTTGTCAGGCATCTGACAATCGTGAGAACACTCTTCGTCGGCATTGCCAGATAATTGGCTGGTATTATAAGCTCAGTTTTAATTGTCAGATATATAAAATTAATGTCATTGTCAGAAAAAAGTTTGATGGGCAACACTGCCAAACAGATGGCTGTTGATATACATAAGTGGCAATGCCTTACAACATGTCTGGCAATTTTTTTCATCTAACAATGTGACAACCGTGTGAACTGACAAGTTTTGTTGTCAGATGAATTATTTGTCAGACCATAGTCGGACAATGAAATTGTAAGATTTTCTTACGATAGTCTGAACACACAATTTTTTTTTTTCATTCATTTATTTATTGAATCTTTACAAAGTGAACTAACAATAAGTATTCAAATCTTAAAACTAAATACATAAAATTAATTAAGTCCAGCCAATGCTAGACAAAAATGTTTTATTTTGCACGGTCAATATCGGTAAAATCACCTATTTAACGTTCTGATGGTAGCAAGGGTGTCCCTCCTTCTCAACCGAGAGTGGCCTTCGAAATTAAGTATATTGCGTGCAAGACGATTTGGGTGAAGTTCCAATTTACTGATATACCTTGTCGCGTATTTTGAAAATTCGTCTTTTACAAGAGGAACACACAGATCCTTGTGGATTCGTGAGTTTTTTACGTACCATGGAGCTGCAGTAATCGTTCGAAGAATTTTGTTTTGTCGCCTTTGAATTTTTTCAATGTTTGAAGTGGAGGCGGTGCCCCATAGTTGAATTCCATAGCACCATATAGGCTTTAGAATTGCGTTGTATAATAAAAGTTTGCAGTCCAGCTTCAATGTCGAATTTCTGCCCATAAGCCAATTCCGTTGCGCTGCTTCTAACTTTAACTGAAATCTATGTGAGACTTCCACGTTAACCTACGGTCGAGATGAATACCAAGGTACTTGACTTCATTTTGCTGCGGAATAGGTGAATTGTTAATTTGGATGGCTGAACATGTTTGTTTACGCAGCGCGAATGTAACGTGAGTACACTTTTGTTCATTAACTTTAATTTTCCAAAGTTTTAACCATTTCTCTAACATTGAAATATACTCCTGCAAATTTCGCGACGCTACTTGATGGTTTTCATGTACGCTGCAGAATGCTGTATCGTCTGCAAAAGTTGAAGTGTGCATTCCGGGTGTCGTTGGCATGTCACAGGCGTCAATCAAATATAAGGTAGACCCCAGTATACTGCTATGGGGAACTCCTGCCTCGATTGGCTGAGTTGGGCTTATAAAGTCGCCTTCTCTGATAATAAACTTCCGCCCACATAAGTAGCTTTCCAGAAGCTTGTGTGTATTTGCAGGCAAGTTCAACTTTATTTTGTGCATCAAGCCCTCGTGCCACACTTTATCAAGAGCTTGAGAAATGTCAATGAATAGAGCTGAGCAATACTTCTTCTCCTCAAAGGTCAGTTTTATGACATTGACTAGTCTGTGCGTTTGTTCTATGGTGCTGTGTTTAGCCCGAAAGCCAAATTGATGATCAGGGATGCATCCCACATTGTTCAACATTGGACTCAACTTTTCGAACAGTTTTGAAATTGTTGGCAGTAGACTTATTGGTCTGTATGATTCTACCTTAGTGGGATCCTTCCCTGGTTTGAGTATCATAGTAATCATGTACACCTTCCACTCTGCAGGATAATACTCGAGACGTAAAATGGCGTTAAAAATAAAAAGCAGAATTCTACGAGCTACACGAGGTAGCTGCTCAAGCATTTTACCAGTAATTTTATCAATACCTGGAGCTTTTCTGGGCTAAATAATATTTAATTTTAATTTTTATATTTCTTCAAAATTTTTCAAAGCAACCCAGACGAATAATTTTGAATACAACCAAAAATATGATAAATAGAATTTTAACAATAAGCGATAGACAATTTCATAGAAAGAATAAGGAGTTAATTAGAGATATTATGACGGAAAATAGTTTTCCAATAGAAGTTACAACTAAATTAATTAAACAATATAGAATTAAAGGGAGACACAATAATATAACCACAATAGCACCAAAAACTTACAAGTCATTTACTTATATCACGGAAATACCAGAAAAGTTGGAAAAATCTAAGATATATAATAAAGAAAAGTATATGATGGCCATGTTACGGATGTTTCAATAAAAAAGTATTTGTGTGGCGTTTGAGTAAACTTAGTCGACTACATTGTTTAGAAAATTAAAAGATGAAACAGAAAAGCTTGAGATATCAAATGTAGTTTATAAAATTCCGTGTGGTGGAAATGATATAGAAAATTGTGAAAAGTTTTATATAGGAACATCTAAAAACCAAGTTAAAACCAGATTAGCTGGGCATAGATCAGATCAGAAATATAGGATGAGGAACTCAACACAAAAGCAGCATTGACTACACATTGTATAAGATCGAATCATTTCCCAAAGTTTGAAGATACGACAATTTTAAACAGAGAGAGTAATTATAAACGTAGACTTACACAAGAGATGTTACAAATTATTAGCACATCAGAAGATAAAAGAATTAATTTTAAGACAGATATAGAGCAAGGCAGCTTTAATAGAATTAATAAAAAATGTATCAAGATTTTGACAACTATTCGCAAATTCTACCAACAAAATACATGTTGATGTTTGTTGGTGTTGTATTTATTGTAATTCTGCCACTACCTATATAAAGCTGCATTTATATAGAGAATATAGCCCAAATATATAAGTACTTAGTTAAAAATTAAGGGTTGTTGGTAATATGTTGTTATTTGTGTTTGTTGTTGTTGATGTTTTGAACTATGTATATGTATGTGTAAGAAATTAAAATATTTTCTTTTCGATTATATGAAAGGAAAAGAAAATATTTTTATTTCAAGTTATTTGTATTTCAAAAATTTTGTAGAAATATAAAAATTAAATATTAACGGCCGTATGCAAAAAAACTTAACAAAGCTTGGTAAGCAATTGTTAAGAAAAATTTCCTAACGTTGTATCCAAAAACAATTATTAGCTTACCATACGTTTAAAGTTGAAATGAGCCACTTTAACTGTACGTTAAAATGACATTTGATTTTTTGATGTTGATTTGCCTTGAAATTCACAATTTTATGAAAAATATTAAGAACAACAATATATTATAATTGTTAGAAAAATTAATTAGCGCTTTACATTTTATATAAATTGAAATTATTAATTTTGAAAGGGAAACATATATAAAAAATATGTTAGTGATGCACTTTCCATCGAACGAATACAACTAAAAACGTTACTCGAATAGTACAAATATGTGTGGTATAAGAAATCCTATTAATTTTTCTGAATTTCATTAATACACTAGATATTATATATTCATTATTCATTAAAAAGGTAAATCCAGGAAATAGTTGTGCAAAAAGTGTTATTTTATGTAATAATAAAAATTTTTTATTTTTTAAATTTATTTTTCGATTTTCGAATATTAGTTTTCATACATCACTATTAAAAAAATTACAACTGAACATAACGACATTGCCAGAATAAAACAATTAAACTCCTTACTACATTTAAAAGTTAACGTACTGTTTTTGCATAAACTTTTTTAACAAATGTATGGTAGAGCTAATGTGTTTGGTAACTAACGTATGCGTTAAAACTCAAGTAAGAATTTTTTTTGGATACGGCCCTAAATATTCAATTTTTGGTTTGGACATTTGTACAACGGGTTATATTATAGTTCAAGTTTTTTCCTTTCTTAAGTTTTTTCTTAAGAAGTAATTTTTGCGTAGTCGCTACACTACTCATCAGCACCCACTGGGATTTGAACTCGGGTCATGACGTACTATGATTTGCTGCTTTAACCACTCAGCCACCGAACATTTAATTATTTTCTATCTATATTCATCTCATATTGAATCACATATGCATTTTGTTAATTGCCCAATTAAAATTAAATATTATTTGGCCTGAAGAAGCTATCCGAAGGAGAGCGAAATATTGCCGGATAACAGAATAAAGAAATTTTAAAAAACAAAAACAGACCTTAAGCTAAAAAAAAAAAAAAATAAAAAATTGTATAATATTAAAAATTAAAAAAGAGGGTCGAAATTAAGAAATAATAAGCATAATAATATAATAAATTAAAAAAACCCTTTAAAAATGGAAAATAGCATTAAGTTTTTATTGAATTATATTCAACAAACAACTTAAGCAAAATCAGCCATTTTGATTGGTGTTTGAGTTAGGTGGTCGGTAATATGGTTATGTGTTGGAGTATGGACGTATCCAATAGATGATGTATTACCACCACCGTCTCTTCTTTATTGATGAGTGTAGCCAGGCACTATATGGATGGAAGACAGGTGTGCTGGCTTTTAGAGGAACTCAAAGTTAGCAGCCAGAAAACTTCCAAACTGGTTGAAAAATAAAACTCTAGGAAAAACAAACAGTATATTCAATTAAATTCACTTTTATTTATATTTAGTTTTATAATGTAGGTTGGAGATGTTCGCCCAGTTACACTCAGTAAGCAAGTGAAGTCTTTTTCTTTTTTGTAGCGGCCATTAAGTTTTATTTCAGTAGCCATCCTTTTTACTTGGCGGTAAAATTGACAATTAAAAGTGTTAGTTAATTGCTTAACAACATTTGGGCTTATAAAGAAAAAAACTGTTGACAATAATGTCGATAAGAGCGTTTAACTTTAAATAAATATTAAGGTGATACTTCAAAATTCCAATAAATGATAATAATAATATAAATCTAATATAAGAAATAATTCAGAAAAATACAAAAGCAAATATTTATATGAATATTTAATAAACTCGATATGCTAATTTGAACAATTGGTAATTAAATGTCTTCGGATTGTAACTCAGCAATAATGGATACCCCAAGGTTGCATTTGTAAGAATAATAGCAGCGCAGCGTTGCACAGAAAACATATAAAAGAGACATATGAAAAATTATATGGGAATTCATGTCACAAATTACTTATTTTGGGCAAGTAAAATGATTTGGCCCAAATCACGTGTTTTTAAAAATTTAAAACTTTTTATGTCGGCCACGCATATTTTTGATTGAGCCGCGTTTTACAATTGAAAATATAGTGAATTATATCCCTTGTTTGACATATTAAATCTAAGCATATAGAAAACTTTTAAAACAAGTTATATATAATTGAAAAAGCTGAGGTCTCTATACAAGAAATAATATTTTTAAATATATTTGTGATTTTCTAACCATGAGAGATGTGTAGACAAATCCTCTAGAAATACGCGTAATTGGAAATGAATTTCTTAGGTTTTTTATTTACAATTATATAAATTCAAGTATTTTTCATTCCTGAAACTTCTGGTCATTGTCAATGTCACTGTCATTTTTTTTTTTATTTTACAAAATAGAATATTATCTCGTTCTTTTGTTGTTCTCTTTTGTGTTATTTATAATAATTACATATCTTATAATATTACACAAGCTAGTTTTACCTTTTCTTTTACATACATACTCAACCTTTCAATGTTTTTGGAGTATAATATGAATCATATTTGGCCCTATAAACTTGATTAAAAATATGTAATTATTTTTGCAGCTAAAGATCGTTTTTTATTTTATTTATAAAAAATTCAACAGTATTTACTTTCAATATTTCGATAACAATTTGTTAACATCGTCAGGAATAATATATTAATTTTTCTGACGATAATAACAAATTGTTATCAAAATATTGAAAATATTTTGAATTTTTTATAAAAAAATAAAAAACGATCTTTAGCTGCAAAAATAAGAAATATTTACTGGATTAAAAATGTTTTTCTTAATAAAAAAGTATTTCTAAGCACTAATTTCCTTTATAGGCCATTTACATCTAAGCCAAATCTAGCACTTACGAGATTTCGAATCGAATCTAGTTGATTTTGACGAGTTTGCTATTGAAATTCAATAAAATCGGTTCACGTATAGCCATATACATATATCCAAAATTCCGAAAAACCCATTTTCTCCATTGTTAGTTCTGCTTCAAACTTGACACAATTATTTGACATGGGGATTTAACACGAACTTAGAATATTTTTTTTTGCTTAAACCCATTTCTGGTAATATAATGAGGTTATCAAATGCAGAAATTAAAAATTTCCGGTATCGCTCATTATATACACCTGAGATATAATATAGCCTAAACCAAGTTTTTATGAAAAAATTTTTTTTTGCTTAAAAGCAGTTCTGGTAATAAAAGAACGTTATATAAATACAGGATATTAAAATGTCCGATATCGATCCATATATACCCGAGATATAGTCTAAACCGATTTTTAAATGAAAATGTCGCATAAGCGAACTTAAACAACTTTGCTTAAAAGTAGTTTAGGTAATATAAAGAGGTTACTAAATACATAAAATGAAAATTTCCGATATTGGTCCATATATATCCGAGATAAAGTCTAAACCGATTTTTCCTATGAAACTTTTTTTTTGCTTAAGAGCATTTCTTATTATGAAAGTAGGTTGCTAAAATAAAGAAAATGAAAATTTTCGACATCGTTCCATATATGTACATCCGAGCATCTTTAGTTCAAATTTTTAATATATACTATATATTTACGTGACTATCGTGAATGGTATTTTAGATTCAGCCCAGCGGAATATACTCGTACTACACTCTTACTTGTTATAAATTATTTTGCCTTGAAATAATATTTCTTTTTTTTTAAATAAATAGGAAATCATTCTCAACTTGAATTTGTTTTTCTTTCTTTTCATATCTTAATGTCATAAGATCAATATGGTTGATGATCTTGAGACACGATGGAAGCATAAGTATCCCGGTGTTCCGAAAGTTCAGGGCAAAGTACCATGCCTTTCGAAGTTTGATGCCACTTTTTTTGGCATTCATCAAAATCAGGCGAACAAAATGGATGTACAGATGCGTACTGTAATTGAAGAATCTTATAAATGTATAATGGATGCCGGTGTGAACCCATCAAGCTTACGGAATTCAAATACGGGAGTGTTTATAGCAGTTTGTGCTAGTGAGGCAGATAGCAGTCTCATGATGTGCGAGTATTCGGCAGACGGATTTGGATTATTAGGGTAAGTTTGAAAAAGTTTTAGAAAAGTGTATTTTAAGTAAAGCGTGCAAAAATTACACTTTCTACACATTTCTAGTAGTTATTGTAGATTAATTAATAAAAAAAGGTCTTACTCGTGTCAAATGAACTAGCTACTCGTTTTCCCAATTCTTGCAATGAAAGCCTAATTGAGATAATTATTTACAGCTAAGGAGGTAAAATGATGCATTCACACAGACCGTCTGTGTTTACCTTCCAAAAACTCTGTTTATGCCACTTTAAGAGATCTAAAACCTCCTGTATATTACTTAAACGTAGTTCCTAAGGGGTAGGAGTTCTTTGTTTGTTGTAGTAAATAAAGCTTTATGAAGTATTGGACTTCCCTCACTAAGGGTTAATTGGCAGAACGGGGACCAGCTGCTTATAGACTATCTTGGCGCTAATCGTTCATGTTTATTAAATCGAAAATTGCAGGAAGGGGAATTAGTTGGCCTGATAAAAGTTATCAATGTGTAATGCAGCTTTTTGGGGTGCTGTTGTCTTGTAACAGACACCTGTACAATGTGAGGAACCAGTGATGGTTAGACGGGAGAGTTTATTAAGAGCTGATGCTCTTAATGGGCTTCGGCCTCCCAACTAATAAGGGCCGAACTCTTTAGAAAGGCGAAAAAATGTGATCTATGTGAGCATGGTAGCTTAGAGTTTACACATGCCACTGCCAGTTCGAAAAACTCAATACATTCAAAATTTTTCACTAATACATCCTCATTTTTCGCAATGGCAGCTCCCGTGGCAGCAAATTTTGCATGCGAGTGAAAATTTGGCATTTGCATGCCACTGAATGTCCAGATGATAAACAATGTTACCCTGCCAAGAACTTAATGCAAATTAACTGTATTATAGCAAAATGTAATTGAAGTATACGCTTCGAGGACATTTTAAAAATGAAATTTTAATGGCATGTGTAAACTGAAAAGCGGGTGGCAAGTGATTCGAGTATTTCGAATTGTTTTTCGTTGATAATACGTATACAAAATTTGCATGCCACTAATTGCGTGTGTAAATGAAGCGTAAGCTGGTGAATACTCATCATCGATATTGTCGTTGTAGTTTCACAACTACAACAAATTGCATGTACAATCAATTCTGTACTGCATAATCTTCCCCGTCCCAAAAAATGTCAGAGAAGTAGGGAAACAACCTGTCGCATCAACTTGTTAGACGGCATTTTTTTTTCTTGGACTCAGGGGAACAGCTGTTTAATAAAAAACACTCTGAGGAACCGTGGAGTTGATTCGTATCACGTCCTTTGTAGATACAAATGTTATTGTTGTAGTTTTGCTCTGGCGCTGCAAACTTGTTATTACACCTTAGTGCAAAGTATGGTAATTTGAAAAAATATGGCAGCTTCGGACACCAAACTTCCTGTTAAAAGGCGGTATTATCTTCCCGATAACGTATCGTTTACTTTTAGGTTAAAGTGAAATTGTAAGGGGTGAAAAGTGATTTAGCCGGTCCATAATTCCCACCTTTAGCTAACGCCAAGTTACCTCCTTTCCCTCTTCCTCACTCCTTCTATTTCCCTATAACCTTTTATTTTCTTTTTCCTTTACTAACTTTTTCAGGCAATCACAAAGGGAACGACCTACAGGACCCAAGTGAGCTGGAGTTTCCGGGTACTTGCTGGAAATCCAGCGGCCTGCTTACCTAACCTAACCTAACGCCAAGTTGTAATAACGAGCCTAAAATTATTGATTTGAAGTATTAAAATTTATTATATGTAGAAAAATCGAATAAAAATTTACCTTTTAAGATCTTGAACTTGAGAATTGTTATTAACGTTAAAAATAAACTTTTTATTCTATAGGTGCAGTAAATCCCTGATGGCGAATCGTATTTCATTTGTGTTGGGTTTAAATGGTCCTTCGTTGGCTTGTGACACCGCTTGCTCAAGTTCAATGTACGCTTTGAACATAGCTTATGAATACATGAAGAACGGAGTCATTGATGCGGCAATTGTTGGTGGCGTCAACATATTGATCTGTCCTTACGTTACAGCAAAGTTTGCAAAACTTGGGGTTCTTTCGTTATCCGGAAACGACCGACCATTTGATGAGGACGCTAACGGTTATGTGCGTTCAGAAGCAGTGAGTTGTGTTTTTCTACAAAGAAGGAAATCTGCAAAACGAATTTATGCAACACTTGTTAAAAGTGCTGTAAATTGTGATGGATTTAAGCCTGAAGGAATCACTTTTCCTTCTGGTAACATGCAGAAGAAACTGATTGAAAAGTTTTACGGTGAACTAAAGTTCGACTTTAACAAATTGGGCTATGCTGAGGCTCATAGCACTGGTACAGTTGCTGGTGACCCCGAAGAATGCAAAGCTATAGATCAAGCAATATGTAAATACAGAAGAGAGCCACTATTAATTGGTTCGGTTAAATCAAATTGTGGACATGCCGAAGCTTCTTCCGGCATTGTGTCTCTAGTTAAAGTCCTATTAACATTTAACAATAATTGCATACCACCAAACATTAATTTTTCGAAACCGCGTCAAATGATTGAGTCATTAATTGAAGGAAGGCTTAAAGTGGTAACAGAAAAAACAGTTTTAAAAAATCCTTTTGTATGCATCAGCTCATTTGGCTTTGGAGGGGCGAATGCGCATGCTCTTCTAAGGCAAGAAACAGCGGAAAATCCAGTTCCTTCTTATGGAGGCGAAAATGATTTACCCTATCTGTTTACCTGGTTGAGCCGAACAGAAAATGGTACTAAATCAGTTTTTGATTACATAGAATCACGCCCCTTAAATTTGGAGCATTTAGTCCTGATGCGTTCATCCCAGTTAGGAGGTATCAAAGGATTTGTGTATAGAGGATACAATATTTTAAAGTCCAGTTCTGGTACTCGAGTGACGAAACCTGTTTCTCTGTCCAAGGATATTCAGTACAATGAAGGTGTAAAATCCTCTATTATTTGGATTTTCTCTGGAATGGGTTCGCAGTGGGTGGGAATGGGTAGGGATCTTATGAGAATTGAAGTATGCAAAGAATCAATATTAAAAAGCCACGCAGTATTGAAGACAAAGGGCTTGGATCTTATAAATATACTTACATCAGACAATCCGAAAACGTTTGAAAATATCCTTCACTCCTTTGTGGGTATAACGGCTATTCAAATTGCTTTGGTTGATCTTCTTCGTACGCTTGATATGCAACCAGACTATTTAATAGGCCATTCTCTTGGAGAGGTCGGCTGCGCTTATGCTGACGGATGTGTAACTGCCGAACAGACTATTTTAGCCTCATACTACCGGGGCAAAGTTAGCACTGACATGAATACAATCCGTGGTGCGATGGCAGCTGTTGGCTTAGGTTTCAAAGACATACAAAGCATTCTACCACCAAGTATCGAAGCAGCCTGTCACAATAGCAGCGACTCTACTACTATCTCAGGGCCTTTGGAAGATGTAACAAAGTTTGTGGACAGCCTTAAGGCAAAGAATATTTTTGCCAAAGAAGTGCCCTGTTCAAATATTGCTTTTCACAGCCGCTACATCCAACACTTTGGACCTGAACTATTGAAACAATATAAAAAGCTAATTCCCAACCCTAAGCCCCGTTCGAACCACTGGATAAGTACTTGTTATCCATCGGAAAATTGGAAACAGTCTGAAAGCAAATTCTTCACACCCGAATATAACATAAAAAATTTACTAAGCAGCGTTCTCTTTGAAGAAGCTGTAGCATACCTGCCTAAAAATTCCATAACAATTGAAATCGCGCCACACGCTCTCCTACAAAGTATTCTGAAAAGCAGCATTCCAGACAGCATACATATTGGTCTAACCAGACGTAATGCTAAGGACAATGTTCTTCAGTTGTTCGAGTCATTTGGCAAGTAAGTATATTGTCTTTAAATTAAAAAAAAAAACTATACATATATATAATGTCCCGGGTGTCGATTGGATAAGATTGCTCAAAAAACTGATTTCGAATCTAAAGGGTGGTTAAATTTTAAGGGCCGATGTTGGTTTTGAATAAAACACAAAGTACAATTGCGGATTGATATTGCAGCTATTTATGTAGGAAAAAAATATTTTTCAGCAACCATTTATTTCTCAACATAGTATCCTTTTAGCTCAATATTCTCTTTTTTTATGCCATCTGAATATTACGATCTTTGGAGCCCCTCAAAGTACGCGTTATTTTCGGTAATCACTTCAACTCCCTGATTGGAATGTATACTAATGTCAGTCTGGTCCAAGAATGTCGAACAACCTCAAAATGTCTAATCTAACCCTAAAAAGGATACATGAACACGGGCCCAACAACCGCAATAACATCGCTGATGACTCAGCTAAGAAAGGGACAACCCTGAGGATAGGGATATAGATCCCTTTTGCGGACAACCCTTATCAGCATGCTGGAGAAGAATACAACTCCACACGCTGAAACGTGTCCAAAGAAAATGGTTCATAGAACCAACATGCCTTATATGAAGCAACTTGTGACCGCATATCAACTCTAAGAGAACGTGGGATCTATTAAAACAGCCCAGATCTCACCCAAGAGTCACTGTAGCAGTCACCCCTGGACATTGCCCGTTTGGGAGCCATGCCAAGATATTAGGCTTACCCCATAACGATTTCTGCAAAAGTTGCCAAGACGAGGAAGAAAAGAAAACGATCCTTTATTTCCCCCAAACATGCCCGGCGTTGCAGCATCACCTAATGTAAGATTACAAAAGGAACGATTTCAGAACCCTATTGAGCAGGAGAACCTAAGCAAAAGTTTATTACTTCAACTGACTACAAAAAATAAACTAGTCGACGAATTTGGGTGAAATTTCAACAGCTGATGTTTGACCATATAGCGCTAGGTAGCTTCAATATCGTATTAAGAAGGTATTGTAAATTCTTTTTATTACGATAATATTTATTATGATTCAATTATGTATGTGACAAAGTATCGGCCAAATGGCTGCCGCCATCACCTACATCCAATAGTGAAAATTTTTAGATGACGCTGGGGCATAATTGAGGTACTATGCCGTTAATGTGCTGAACTATCTAATCCTTTAGCTCTTGAATTATTGCTGACTTATTGATGTACACCTTTTCTATCAAATAACTCCAAAGAAAGAAGTTTAACGGTGTCAAATCACATGATCTTGCTGGCCAGCTGGCATCGCCACCACATGAATTAATACGGCCATTGAATTTGCTGCAAGTAACACCATTCTGCTGAAACCACATATTGATCAAATTCTTATCTTCTGATTCGAGTTATAAAAAGATCGCCATCATCTTACCATAGCGAACACCATTCACAGTAACTGCCTGACTGGCCTCAATTTGAAAGAAATACGGCCCAATGATGCCACCAGCCCATAAACTGCACCAAGCAGTCACTCTTTGTGGGTCCCATTTGGATGCACGGATTTATTTTATAACAAATTTGAAAACAAATAAAATTATGGTAAAAATGGCGTCCAACTCGGTTTTTTTTTGCTTGTCAATGTTCAATCACACACGAGAACAATTGTTCTGATAGCTTGTAGGCGAATGGGCTAAAGGGAGTGATATTTAGTAGGCATAAATTTTATCCGGCTTTATACCTGCACAAGCAGCACGAAACCAGTAAAAACACAGGCCAAGCAAATGAATACAAAAACACTAATACACACAAAATGCTGTATAAAAGTAAACATGTTACGGCAGATAAATTGGTCTCGTGTGTGATAAAAAGAACAAAAATTGTTTGGACTAAAAATTGTTTCCGTGTGTTCTAGCATAATAAGAAAATAGTATTTCTAACCGATACCGAGTATTTTCGACCGATACTTACTTGGTACTCGGTAGTAAAGCATCGCTACCAAAAGTACTTGGTGTCGAAAGGAAAGTATCGAGTATTTACTTGTAAATATTTACTCGGATCGTTTCATCCCTATCCAGGTGACAGGGTTAATAAGCTTGACTGCTATTGAAAAATTTGTTTTGTGATAACAGAATGTTAGAGCAAAGCTGTCCAATTATAATGGATTCCAAGTATTTGGATAAACTAGGCATATTTATCACCATTATCGAAATCTTCAAGTGTTCGTAACAGACTAAAGAGAAAATATATACTTGATTATTCTTCAATCTACTACTAACTGTCGAAGATTTCGTGAGTCATAAAAAATGCTTTTACACGGATAATTGTTTCTAGGTTTGAAAATTTGAAAAACTTTGTACTTATACTTACAAATATATTCTGCATATTAGGTTACATGTCAATGGATGTGAAATGAGCTTAGATAAGCTGTACCCGCCAATTCAATGGCCTGTCAGTAGAGGGACGCCTACAATAAGTGATCTGGTCGAGTTTGATCATACGCAAGATTACGCTGTTTACGGATATGAAGACTCCGCCGTTACGACGGGAACTAAAATAATAAACGTTTCCCCCATGTCTGAGCAAAAGTTTTTGCTTGGGCATGAAATTGATGGAAGACCTTTAATACCAGCAACATTTTATATAGAAAGTGTCTGGAGGACATTTGCTTTAACACAGGGCATTTATCAGTTTGAAACAGTTGATGTTGAATTTGAAAATATTGAATTTCTTCGCGCCACCACTCTTTCACCTAACGATGAAATTTCCCTACAAGTTGTAATACAGCAAGGAACAGGTATATTTGAGGTATGTATTTACAAATGCAGATATGTATTTGCTAAAATCATATTATTGTTGATGTATTTTTTATTTGTGTAAACTATTTCACCCGGCTTTGCTGGTTTTCAGCTTCATTCCTCATGAGACATTTTGAACACCCATTTGAAATTTTTTTCAAAATAGAGAAAATCTATTTTTCGACATAGGAAGAGTGTCAAGCTTTAAACCAGTGCTGCCCACAAGTTCTATATGGAAGAGTAAACACCAATACATTTAAGGAAAAACTACTTTTATTTAATATTTTTTTGCTGTAAAAAGCAAAACAATTTTTAAAAACAATATTCACACTGATAATCGCTGTCGTCAATGTTTACCAGCAAAACATGTGAAAGTGTTATCGCTTAGCTCTTTTGTGTGTACAGTGAAGAACGACAAAAAAATATATAAGACGTAGTTGTTTGTGTATTTTTCATTGCTAGTGCTCAGCGCAGTATATGTGTATTAAAGATCACAACATCCCTATAGCTAAGCGCTTTTACAAAAATAATTGAGCATCAATCGCATAGGCATGGGCATGTCTGCTTTAAACACATAGACCACAGAAGACTTCACATCTTCACGCCAGCAAATGCTGCAACCGGCAACTGCACAATTACTACTGAAATATTTTGAACACGGCAGCAATATAAATTCAGTTGCATAAAAGTATACTTCAGTGTGGCCATCTTAGAGTTTTAATTTGCATTGTTTTACAGAACGACGTCTGTTTAAACCAATCCTACATGAAAAAGTTCTCTCTAAAAAAACGCATTAAAAAGCTACACAGAGCAACTTAATTAAAAAGTTTTACGCGGTTAGGCGGATCTTAAAAGTTGAAAATATAATCGGATATGTCTTTTGATCTATAAAGAGAACAATATTATTGAAACTTTATATCGAATTTTTCAAAATGTGGACAAAACTAATGCGACACGAGAAAGAAAAATTTATATAAATTATAAAATTTTTCATCAAATATATATAAGGCAGAATTAGGTCGTACGTTATTTTTCGGTTTGAATCAGCTGTTTTGTTTCTGTTCAATATAAACTATACATATGTGCATGGTTAGTTTTTACTTTTCGTTCTGTTCTGTTGCGGACTAATCTCTTGAAAATAGAATTCAACGTTAAGTGACGGCCAGATATGTTTCAATTAAATATTTTAAAAAGTTGATACAATTTTATCAATTAAGCAAAGATGATCAAAAGAAAATTATTTTAGCGGAGAAAAAATTATATATTCTATAAGAAGCGTCATAAACTCTGCAGATTGTAAGAAAGAAGTGGACTGTTTGATCACCATTTCTAAATTATTAATTGGTTTCTTTATTTGTTTTTTCACACAAGATAATATTTATGTACATTTATTATGTTGCATTCCAATGTTTTTCTTTTATTTATGCTCTACTGTAAAAAAACAGCTGAATATTTTCACAAAAAAAAAATTTTTTTTTTAAATATTTGCTACAGAAATGAACGTCACAGAACGGCAACAGAAAGTAAAAACTAATGAGGCTTTGAAACTACTAAATAAAGTAAAATCAACTAGTATAAATATATTCTGTTTCTATAATCTTTGATTTTGTTTAAAATTCTACAAAGAAACTTTTCATTATACATTTTGTATGCCTCTTTTTCCACCACTTCATTCTGCAAAATTTTCTTTGAAATTACAAAATTTTGCCTTAGACAATATTAACATTCAACATTCATTTAAAATCGTACTAACGTTTTGGCATATTCGTTAACCTGTTTGTGTAGTTTATTTGGGTCTCAACTAGTACTTTTATAAAATTAGGAGTTCTTGGTGGCATGTCATAACGTCCAGTGATATAAAGTCTAAGGTTCATGGACGTAAAGACACTTTTGAAAGTGACATAATGCCCATCAGGGAGGTGTCGTAAAGTCCGTGGACATTATGGCACTTTGCAGAGTGTCATAACGTCCATAACTTAAGTAATAATCAATAATTTTTAGAACTGGAAAATTTTAATTGTAATACCTTTATCATAACTATATGCGAGCATATGAACGTATAGGTACACAAAGAGAAAAAAAGACGTTCTTTAATTCTTGTCAGTGAGCAATAATGCATATCTCTTTAAATTGTGGATATAGGTACCGTTGTCAAACTGTGAACATACTGCCATCAGATTGCAAATAGATGGCACAGAAATATCGGTATTAAATTGAGAATGTCTTGTTGTCAAGATGAGATCGTTTTGTTCAATTAAGAGCGAATGTTGTCAAAACGCCAACACCTTTTGTCATCTGATATGATTTGTTTATAATTTTGCCATTACGTTTTCTGTGTTTTCTAACTGCTGTTATTTGAAAAGAAATATATACATATGTATATAATAATATAAAGGGCAAGCAATTTGATTTATCTGACAAGCAATCAAATGAAAGAAAATGGTTTTTTGTAATGATAATAATATTAAAAACCTCAGATACTGATATATGTATGTCGAATGTCCAAATTGCTGATCAAGTTTTTGGATTTGATAATCTTTATTACTTTGCATTGCTTGATTGCTCATAAAGGGAGTATGAAGGAAAAATCGGCGCCGATGAAAACTCATTTCTGTAAAAAAACTCAATTTTTTGGTTTAATTTTTCAAGGGAACACACTAATTCGTAAATTTAAAGAGAATATAAAAACATTCTGTATTGAAATAATCACTTGCTTAATTAAAAAGTGTGGAAGTGTCAATTTCTTGTAGGCAATATAAGTAAGAGCTATGCGTCAAAGTTTTTTCATATATAACTTCTTTTTTAATTATGGACCTTATGCCTTTTTTAAAAATGACAACGTCCATTTGCGAAGTGTCACTATGCCCAAGAACATTTCAAACATTTTCAAAATTGTCATACTGTCTATGGAGCTTATGACACGTTTATGTGTGTCACAGTGTCCATGGACATTATGACACTGGACATTATGACATGCCACCGAATTCTTATTTTGAGGATAAGTATGTATTAATCACTTTTTCTTTGCCTTCAATGACAGTAGGCGGCCATTGTGTTGCGGCAATTTACTCGCCATATGAAGTTTACAAGATACAAATTGTTTTAGACTGTAATTCTTTATATTCTGTTTTTTAATCTTTAATTTTTTAATTTCCAAAATTAAAATAAACTTTTACGCCATTCTAAACATTATTGCAAAATAGCATTTTTTGATTCACTTTGTATGCTTCTTCTTCCACCACCTCCCTCTGCAAAAATTTCATAGAAATGACAAAATTTACACACACACATTCACAATGTTTGTACAAACTAGCAAACACCCCCACAAATGAACAAAAATGTTTGCACGAATTTAAAATTTTGACATGTGTGGCAAGCAGTTTGTGTGGTTTATTTGGCCCTTTAATGGGATAGTCTGAAGTGTCCTGAAAGAACACATGATAGGGAATACTATCGCATAGTTATTTAAGTAAACTATTCTCGGCCCCTTTAAACTTTGAATTAATAAAGAATTATTTATAAATTAATATTTACAGATAACAGAATCAAAAACTTTGGTTGCACGCGGCATAATACGAAAATTGTCTGAAAAAGCACAACCACTTGCTATGACTTCTGCAGTAACGAAGGATGACGTTATGTTATCTAAAAATGATTTCTACAAAGAGTTGAAGTTGCGTGGATATCACTATTACGGAGATTTTCAATCCGTCGTATTGGCAAAAGGAGATGGATCGTATGGCAAAATTAAGTGGTTTAATAACTGGACTACATTTATGGACTGTATGCTACAACTTTGCATTGTGCGTGCTGACTCGCGCAACTTAGCGCTGCCCGTGAAGTTACGCTCGATGCGTATCATGTCCAATTATCATAAAAAACGTTATGAAAACAGCTGTGATATAGAGGTTTACGGCAGAGAAAATGGCATTTTTGCCGGCGGAGTTGAAATAATTGATCTCAAAACAAGTCATATTCAAAGAAGGAAGCCCCCAGGTCAACCTATTTTGGAGAAATATCAATTCGTACCCAACTTCAATGCTCCTAAGCTGGCCATTAACGACGTTTCAAGGTGTTGCGTCCAGCTGTTTTTGGAAAACTATAATATTACCAATTGTTCCGTAGTTCAAGCGATAACTTCAGCTCAAGATGACTTAGACTTTCTTAATGGACTACTACAAGCAGTTAATAACTTGCCCGTAATTCAGGGCAACTTTTCGCTTCTCGATATGAGTGAAAATAAAAATTTGAGCATTTCTGCAGGCTTAGAGGGTACTGGGATAAAATATGTCCAGTCTACCGATGAACTAAAGGAGGCTGTAAATATTTTGTTATTGCATGAAGGAAACTTTTCTTCAAGCTTGTTGACTCTAGGCCAGAGACTGGCAGCAAATGCCATGGTGCTGATAAAAACAGCCGATCAATCTATTCTTGAGAAAACTGATTTTCAGAACAGATTTACAGCAGTAGCACTCTTTCCGTGTTCCAATAGCCCACATTCAATACTGGCTCTCTTTAAGAAACCAACTGATGAACCCACAACAGAACTAAGTGAAGTATATGTTAAAGTTTCGCAGGATGACGATAAATTGCAGTGGATGGATGTAGTAAAAAATACAGTTGGAAAGCAATTGGTTTTGGTAGCAGAAAACGAGCCCAACAACGGTCTTATTGGCTTAGTTAATTGCCTGCGAAAGGAGCCGGAAACCGGAAATGTGCGCTGCATATTTATAGATGATATGAACGCACCTAAATTTGATCCCAATTCAGCCTTTTACAGTAAACAGCTGCGACTTGGGCTTGCTATTAATATTTATCGCCAGGTAATCAGCTTGAAATATATTAAAAGGGGTACAATTTTGCTTCTGCCGCAAGTTGAGGCTTTATTGTAAAAAACTGGTTACACCGCGTTACACACATTCTGTCCTATGAACCAAATATAATTTTTCGGAAAGGGCAGAAAAAAAATCGGCGATTTTCATGTACACGTGAGAATTTTTTTTGGTATAATTTTTTTTTATTTGACATGATACACACATTTCCACGAGTCTGCCTGCAAAAATTCAGTTCGATTGGATAATGGAAAAAGGGTTAAAAACTTATCCAAAGTCTTTCACACAGGCAGACCAACGGACAATACGAGCTTTACATTTTACGAGTATATAAAAAAAATTCTGACGTGTACATGAAAATCGCTGAAACCGAGTGTTGATCAAGTAGTGCCTCCAATTCTGCATTTTCGAAAACCTTTTCTCTTCCACCGCCCTGCTGGTCCTCGAAGAAAGTCACCGTTGTTGAAGCGCTGAAACCACTCTCGACGCTTTCTTTGATTTTTAGCGACCTAACCATACAGGGTGTCCGCCGGGAAGGTAAATTACGTTGTTGCTGCCATTTTGGTAAACATTAGTCTTTACAGTTCATATTTGGCAGTGGTGAAGTAGACACCTGGCAAATTTATTACGGAAATATATTCCATAAACTAACGCGTTTTAATCGTTAAAACGTTTTATCAAAATCCAAATGAGTGAGGAGGCACATTTTCATTTGAATGGATATGTGAATAAATAGAATAGTAGGTTCCGGGCACTCGTAAATCTTCAAATTATTGCAGCCATTCAAAGTGGCAGTCTGGTGTGCTATTTGGTCAGGAGGTGTCATTAGACCTTACTTCTTTGCAAATGAAAACGGCGTAACGATAACTGTGAATGGGGAGCGATAACGTGATATGATTGAAAACTTTTGTTTTTATTTGGATTAACATGTGGTATCAACAAGATGATGACACATCGCATGCAGCCAGGATTATAATGGTATTACCTTCCCGGTGGACATCCTGTATTTGAGAGCATTCGATGAGCTTCAGCCACAGGTTTCTTCATACTGAAGCTGAAAATTTAAATCTTCCGCAAATTATGAGCATTTCGCTGGCGTTATGTTTAGAAATATGGCATCTACGATCTATGTATTACTTCTACCACTTATGACACAACCATCTGTTGTAAAGCGGCGGAAGCAAAGTTGTACACCTAATATATTTATTTGCTCACAATAGATTTTTACATTTTACAGGGCCAATGGGGCACTTATCGTCATTTAGAGCTCAAACCCATACACCCAGCCACTGAACACACAAATCATATTTGTGGCGCAATTGGAAATGTGGGAGACTTTTCCTCGTTGCACTGGATAAATGGGCATATGAACAAATCCGATCAGAAGATTCGTATTGCATACTCTGCGCTAAACTTTCGAGATGTCATGCATGCGTCCGGCCGTTTGTCGGCAGAGGATATTGGTCTTACGCGACTTGAACAATCCCACATTTTTGGCCTCGAATACAGTGGAATTGACGAGAAATCGGGAAAAGCTGTTATGGGCATGGCACTACATTCTGCTATAGGCTCACATATAGAGTCCAATGCAATTATCTCATGGGAAGTGCCACGTGCCTGGACTCTCCAGGACGCAGCTACAGTTCCAGTTGTATACACAACGGTTTATTATGCATTTTTCTACAACGCCGATATAAGAAGTGGAAAAGACATTCTTATACACTCAGGCAGTGGTGGTGTAGGAGTAGCGGCCATAAGAACGGCCCTTGCTTATGGCTTGGAGGTGTACACAACTGTTAGTACAGATGAAAAGAAAAGATTTTTGTTAAAAACTTTTCCACAACTAAAAGGTTTGTATTCTAAAAGTGAAAATGTTTAAGTCACAAAACCAAGCTTTGCAAAAATATTATCCTACGTCCCAAGTACCATAGTGCAACAATGTTAAAAGTCAGTAAATGTAACAGTTGGGCCTAAAGAAGTCATCCGATGTTGTTTGGCTCTAATTTTTTTTAATAAAAAACTTCGATTCTCTTTTTTTATTATGTTTATTTGAACCATTAGAATTTTATTGGTCCACTCGAGGAAATGATATCGCCCAAGTGGGCGCCGCCACATTTTATAACTTTTTCATCTCTTCGGTAAGAAATTCGGGCTACAGATTCTCGCACTCGTGTCGAATATTTTTGTTGTACTTCCAGGGTCTCGGGCTTGTTGATGTAAACCTGGGACTTCAAGGAACTCTACAAAAAAGCCTGGCAGGCCAGAGCAAATCGCCAAAACGAGAGATGAGGCGACCCGGTCGCCTTTAGAATATCGGTTGTTTCTCGCGCAGTGTGTGCCGTTGCTCCATCCTGTTGCAGCCACATGTTCTCCAGTCCCAATTCGTTCATTTGCGCCCACCGTCTACTGCTGTCGGTTGACCAGCGGCGTCCTCGAAAAAAAAAAATGGTCCGATGCCTCCTCCAGCGTGAACAGCGCATTATGCAGTTACTTTGAGCGAGTGTAATGGCTCCTCGTGCATCACTCGTGGATTCTCGGTGCCCCAGAAGCGATAGTTTTGCTTGTTCACGAGGTGGAAATGAGCTTAATCTCTCATTATGATTTTTGTCAAAAAATCGGCTACTTCGTCCTCGAGATTGTGGCGACGCCCATTTGGCCGATATCTTCTTCAACAAAAGCACATCATCACTTTTTATGCCTTTCTTTACAGTTTGTGTGAAAAAAGTTTTGTTGCAAAATTTACAACCTAAAATAAGAATTTGAGCTCTTTTTTTAAATTTAATTTAATATTATATGATAGTAATACTTTGGCTCAAGTTCAAATAATATGAAACTATTTTTTGTTCATATTAAATGTCATTTTCTCTTAACAGGTGTATCAAGACCGCAAGAAAACAGTAATATTCACAGTCTACGCGTGACAGTAACATTATTTTGTTGTTCCTGTTAGAGTTCTCATGTCAGCAATTCATGACTTTATTTTACCATTTTTGTATTCTAAGGTGTGTTCCACAAGAGCTCGGACTAGTTTGGGCTAATGAGAATAAAAAGCATAATAAAAGATTTACATTATTGGCAACAGTTGTAAAATTAAAAGCAATGTAAAATTTTCAGCACATATTTATTAAATGAACAGCCAAATAACTATTGAATGTTCTCCTTACAACTTCACAAGGTTATTTTTAGTTTGGGCAACCTTCGATTTTGCTTCTAAGTAATTTTTAAACAAAAGCTTTTTTCCAATTTGCAAATTTTCTCATAACTTTTTCAGTTTCATAAGTATGTAAACATAAAACAGCTGATTATTGAATTCTAGTCCGAAGTAACCCAAAGAAAAAGTTCGGGCTATTTTGTACAGGAAATGAAAAAATTTACTCTCTCTCATTTTCTCTAAAATTGCATGAAAATTGTTACGTGGAACGCTTTTGAACTAGTTCGGACTGTTTCGTTATTCACGCGGAATACTCCTATAATGTGTTCGTACTCATTACATATGATTCAGCTTTCGTATATATACATATCAATACAGGATGTGAGTGGCACTACATTTCATTCACAGTCTCTTTATTTTGCCAACATATACATTTACGGCATTTAAAGGGTGATCATAAACTCATAAGTCTTAAAATAATAGCGAAAAAATATGACTGCTGCATTATTTAAAAAGCTATTTTAAATTTAGATGTTTACTGTTTAGTTATGATAAATAAAATCACAGTTTAAAATCCATATTAATATATGACTTTTTTGTTTGAAGCACAACAACAAATTTGCTGTTGTGTTGGAAATCTTTTACTACTGTGTAAATTACTTTTAAAAGAAAGAAACAGAAACTGAAAGATCAACTTTCCGTCATTTCCTTAATCATTACATTTGTATAAATTTGATACTTACTATAGCTAGATTATTAGCCTTATACTCATTTACTTCTTTTGTGTTTTTTTTTAGAGGCAAATATTGGAAACTCCCGTGACTGTTCCTTTGAGGAAATGATAAGAAATCGAACAAATGGAAGAGGCGTTGATTTTGTTTTGAACTCTTTATCGGAAGAAAAACTAAAGGCATCGCTTCGCTGTTTGGCACCCAATGGTAGTTTTCTCGAAATCGGAAAATTTGATATGGCCAACGACAGTTCCATTGGTTTGGGCGTATTTTTCCAAGGTCAAAAGTTTTATGCTGTTTTAGCTGATAAACTTGAACAATATGCTCCACACTTGCTAAATGTAAGAAACAAATTTAATATATTGTATCTGTTTTTATCGCAATGGGTGATTTTTTAAGAGCTTTTAGATTTGATTAAGAAAATCATAAAGTTTTGAAAAATGTATAAAACTTTATTTACGTCGATAGAACAATATATATAATTCAATGTTTAAAGATAATATAAGGTCAATATTGACAGTGGCTACGCCCAAATGGTTCATATGCCGGGACCACTTTTGGCATACTCTTACCAATATGTCGGCTGATATCTTACAAATAAATTCTTCAATATTGGTTTCCAGTGTGTCAACCGTTGCACGCTTGCACCTACTGGCATGAGCCTTAACATAGCTCTGCAAAAAATAGTTTAAAGTTGTTAAACTGCACTATGCAGATGGTCAATTGACTGGCCCCAAGCGGGAAGTAACCTGTTCACCGAATTCGCTTGATTAAACCACATGTCAGCCTAGTCCAGCTCTTTCATTTTGAGCAAAAAAAAAAAAAGTTGTAGTCATCCCGCCTTTGTCGTCTTTGCAAAAGTAGGATGCAGTGATGACATTGGCCCATAGTTTATACCAAACCGAGAATCTAGCTGTTTCTCTACTCTCCGGGGAATACGCCTTGGCGTATTCCTAACTTGGGCACTCTGTTTTTCGGGGGTCCCTCGTTTCTTGTAGCGAATAAAACTCTAGAAAGCCGCATGACTTATGTTGTGTTGGGGTCCGCCAGCCTTACCAAGGGTATAAATTGGCAGAACGGGGATCAGCATGGCCCCCGGGTAGTTCTGCTTGTAGTTCAAACCGGGCTGATCATGGTTGAGGTGCCTACCTTGGCTGAAACGTTCTGGCTGTGGTTGTAACCTAAAACGCAGGAAGGGGCTGTTAGTATCCTTGATAATTGCTTGTCGTGGCCTTTTTCGGGGACTAACAAACTCCCGAGGGTCTGTTGCCTTTACAACAGATACCTCTACTGTGAGGAACCAGTGGTGATGGTTGATGGGTGAGTTGGCTTCGGCCTACCAACTCATTGAGCCTTGTCCTCCATTGATTGCTGGGAAATGAGGGATTAGAAAGCCCGAACTCCTCAACAAGAAGTTGTTCATATGACCGCAATCATATGACAAGAATTGCTACCTGTGTGAGCTTAGCAAGCTACACGGCGGCACTGGTGAATCGTGAATAATTCACTCCGTGGAACTGGTACATCATCAGATAAGGCCGCAAGGCAGGTGCTGATCTAAATCTTTTTCACAACTGTTCGTCTCTCTAAACACGGAGAATAAGCTTGTCTCCGCATCCATTCAACCAGAAATGAGCTCCGTCGCTGAGCGCAAGTTTTCGATAAAAAAGGGGATCTTCATGCAACGTTGGCAGCGACCATTCACCAAAATTTATCCCTTGTAGTGTTAGGAGGCGTGACTTCAATTCTTACACTAGCCTCAATTTAAAAGATTTTATACCCAACTCCTCTCTCAAAAATTTTAACGTAGTGGAGTAACAGAGGGCCAATTGCTGCAGACGGTGCCGAATCGCCGAATTTACGGTCATCAACAACACTGGTACACCTTCTTGTTAGTGGTTTAATATTCCATAATGTAAATTCAATGCGAAATTTAGTTACTAGATTTCGAATAGCCGCTCAAACTGACTATAAAGTGGAAGAAAGGAGTGATGCGTTCTCTTAACCGTGCATGAGTTTTGATAATAAAATTTAATAAGCTGCAATGGTTTTCATTTGTAAGTCCATGCTGGTTAAATTATATACCAAACTGAACATGTTTAACAGTAATTTGTTAAAAGAAAACAGCAGAGCTGCCAAAGAAAAAGTTTTGCCAGAAAAAAACTGCTAAAACTATGCCAAGATATTCGGCTACACTGCCTTGCAAAATTGTTTTCGCATCGTTATGAAACTTCCAAGTGAGCCAACGGTGAAGGTGAATACCAATTTCTTTTACTACACGAATGTTAAATACTGCTATCATCTACAAAAAGAGTGGATAGGGTTAGAACTTTGATATAGAAGGCCATTAAGAAAAATAAAAAATAGAATAGGAGAACTAAGCCTTGCGGTACCCCTGAATTAATATATGAATATAAATATGGTCTCTTAGAAAGTGCGGTACGAGAAAAGTCATCATTACCAAAATGTGTAAGTGAGATAAGACCGTTTCCTAGGGTAAATTTTATAATTTTATCGAGCTGTGCAGTCCCAAGACTCTATCTCTAATGGTTTTGGAGACATAGTGGGGGCATTCACTGTGATATAGTGGTCTTGATCAAAATTTAAAGAAGATTCAATTTCCCAAAACAAAAATTATGGAGATACGTGAAAGTAGCTTCTACACGATAATATGTAAGCGATAAATTTCAAAACTTAAGCGAAGATTTTAAATTAAATTTAATTAGACTATTTGTCAAACTGCATCGATTTTTGCTCAATATTATGAAATATTAATCAATTTTTTATGTGTATTTTTCTTGAATATTTTTCAGAAAATAAAACAGCATATTGCAGAAGACATCGAAAAGGGTATAGTTCAACCTCTGCCATCAACTATATTTAAACCGCATCAATTAGAAGACGCATTCCGTTACCTTATGACGGCAAAACATATTGGAAAAGTCTTAATAGAGATTCGACCAAATGGTACTGCACTGGCCACACATTCTGTTTCGGCAACACCAAAAGCCTATTTTGATAAAGATCTCGTGTATATCGTGCCGGGAGGTCTTGGTGGTTTTGGTTTGGAACTCGTTGATTGGATGATATTGCGAGGAGCACGAAAAATTGTTTTAAGCTCTCGGCGTGGCCTTACGGACCAATATCAGAAGCATAGAATCGCGTAAGTTAAATCTTCCCTTACCGCACACAAGTAATTGTTCGAAAAACTCAATACGGCAACACTTTCTCGTCAATAAAATCATGCTTTCCCAGTTACACAAACGGAAAAACTATTAAATTAATATTAGCATTTTTTGCGAAAATATTCGCAGTCAGGCATGTTCTGAGAAACGCAAATCGCCTAAACTTAGCATTTTCGATTTAAAAACGCCAAAATGATGTTACGATAACCGGAGAAGTATGTTATTGCGAAAATTTGCGACTTCAACTCGCATGTGTATAATGAAGTAAACTGATTAAATTTGTTAAAACTAAACTTTCAAAAGAAAATCGACTTCGATTCTACAAAAATCCGTCATTTTATTTAAAACTCTACTTTTCTTCAATTCTTTTTTGATGAGAACTGTCAGCTGTTTAAAAAATAGAAGTTTCTTCTTTTTACATAAATTGTGTTTAATTGTGGGCTGTCTGCCTCATTGCATCATTACAGTGATTACAGAATAATTGTAGATTTTACCTTTAAAAAAGGCGGTATTTTTAGTGTAGAAACGAAAAAACTATAAAATCTAATATGTTTTCTCTTTACTTCAATAAAAAGTTAGGAGAATTTTATAATGAAAAATTTTAAAATGAAAAAATTCCTCTATTATTGTCAGCTTGTTTTCGTGTGTAACCACCACACGTATATTTACATATGTAAAGGCCTCATTAGTTTTTACTTTCTGTTGCCGTTCAGTGACGTTCATTTCTGTAGCAAATATTTTACAATTACTTTTTCCGTGAAAATATTCAGCTGTTTTTTTACAGTAAGGCATAAATAAAAGGAAAACATTGGAACAAAGAGTAAAATATGTACATAATAATATGTGTGAAAAAACAAAAAAAGAGACACATTAATAATATAGAAATGGTGATCAAACAGCACACTTCTGTCTCACAATCTGCAGAGTTTATGGCACTTCTTATACAAAATATAATTTTTTCCTTATTTTTTTGATAATTCATAGTTGCTTAATTGATAAAAATGTATTAACTTTTTTAGTTTTTGACAAAAATAAATTATGTACACTTGAATAAAAAATGAATCTTTCCATACCTGAAAAAAGTAAAACATACACATATCTGGCCGTCACTTAACGTTTAAAGGCCTCATTAGTTTTCACTTTTTGTTGCCGTTCTGTGACGTTCATTTTTGTAGCAAATATTTTATAATTACTTTTTCCGTGAAAATATTCAGCTGTTGTTTACAGTAGAGCATAAAAGAAACACATTGGAATGCGGAATAAAATATGTACATAAATGTTATCTTGTGTGAAAAAAGGAACAAATTAATAATTTAGAAATGGTGATCAAACAGTCCACTTCTATCTCAAAATTTCCAGACTTTATGACACTTCTTATACAAAATATAATTTTTTCCTTGCTAAAATAATATTATTTTGATCATTAATAGTTGCTTAATTGATAAAAATGTTTTAACTTTTCAAAATCTTTAATTGAAACAAATTTTTTTAGTTTTTGACAAAAAAAATTATATACATTTGAATAAAAAATTAATGTTTCCATACCTGAAAAAAGTAAAACATACACATATCTGGCCGTCACTTAACGTTGAATTCTATTTTCTACAGATTAGCCCGCAACAGAACAGAACGAAAAAGTGGAAACAAACCATGTACATATAGTTTATATTGAACAGAAACAAAACAGCTGATTCAGAATGGAAAAGAACGTACAAACTAATTCTGCCTAAATTCTGCCTTAAACCTCAGCAGCGTTGTCAACTCGGTGTGTTTCGCACCGTTTTTGGTGCTTTTCAAAATTATTTGTGCGAAAAATTCTTTAGTCGGTGCGTGGTGCGCTTTTTTTAAATTTTCGGTGCGCTTTCTAAATTTCGGTAGCACCAAAGCAAATTCAATCAACTTATTTTTTTTTTAATATAAGAAAAAAGTTTATTAAGTGACCAAAATTTTGACGTTTAAGATTGCAGAGCACAATCGGAACACGGCGTTATAATGTGAAAAACGCACCTTATTATATGCACAAAGTAAGACAATCTTGCTGTATTGTACATATTCTCGAAAGAATAAGTAACATTACATTTTATAAAATTTGATGCTTTTAGAGCATGTTTTACTATTAAACGATCAAGCCAAGTTTGTTAAAATTACAATAAATGCAGACACTGAAAAGCGAACTTCGTACCTATGAAGGCGCGAGAAATCGTTACTGCTTTGGTAATTGATAAAATTACTTAATTATCAATAAAATTATAATTTTTTTCACAAACGTTTGCATTAAATATTGATTATGGCAAACTTTTTTTATTTCTTATAATTTTGGCAAATTTTCGTATATATCAATAAATTCTTTTAAATACACCCATTCTGATTTTCAGTGTTCGCTTACGAAAACACAAATGAAATTTACATTGTGTTTGATAAAATTGCTATTAATAGAGTTGGATTGCTTGTTGTGCGATTCTGTAACTTTTCATGATCCGATAATCGTAAATTTCTTCGACATATTTCATCGCCTGCATTGACAATTATATGCTCCTGCAATATAATTTTAACGACGAATAGACAATAGCTGATTTCGATCGACAGCGAATATAACTAAATAATGTTGCTGAATAATAAATTTGATAAAGTATCGTTATAAATATTGTACAAATAGCATTGTAACAGAATCTCACTAGAGGCCAAGTTT
Source organism: Thecocarcelia acutangulata (assembly GCA_914767995.1). NCBI lineage: Eukaryota > Metazoa > Arthropoda > Insecta > Diptera > Tachinidae > Thecocarcelia > Thecocarcelia acutangulata. The sequence goes on along the minus strand of OU612094.1, from coordinate 57,770,873 downwards.
GACAAACACGAATCCTAGCTATTAAACGAAAAGGCTTTTTTATTATCGTGTTTTTAATATAAAAATATTATTTTTTATACTACAAAACCATTTTTAAAACTGAAAAGAAATATTCAAAATTCGGTGCGTTTTTGTTGAAATAACGCGATTTTTTCCCCATTTCGGTGCGTTTTGAAATTTCAAAGTTGACAACGTTGAACCTCAGGTTGTATTATTTGTGCGTTTCTTACACTGAGTTTACACGTACAAGTAACCAATACATCGAAAAAAATAATAAAAACATTTGCAATTGGCTCGATTCTTTACACACGCGAGTGCAAGATCATTTTCAAAAAGTCGTCGCAGACAAACGTTGTACGCCTTTTTACTACATGCGCTTTTAATGTCTGTGCTGCCAAAGTTTTAGCATAGCAACATTACAGTGGAGTTATATTACGTACGTAAAATTTTTACAATATAAATAATAAATTTGTATTCCAAATAAAAAACAAGTTACATATATGTATACGTTTATTTATTTTTTATAATATGTTTTCGGCATATAACTAAAAATATAATTATATAAATAAATTTTCCTTGAAAAATATCCATTAAAGATAAAATGAAATATCTCTGGGCAACACTGTTTGTTGCTTCTTGCATGCAAGTGAAAAAACGACTGCCAACCAAAATCACTTGCAAGTGAGACCACCACTTGCAGCTGTATGATTGTATCAGTAAATAAATGGCAATGTATTGGGTTTTATGCACTTGCAATTGCGTGTGTAAACATTGAGTTAAAGTAAAATCAGACAGGGCGATTTTAATTGTCCAACATTTTGACAATTTTCTTTTGAACTTTCTTTTATGTTTACCAGTGTTGTCAACTCGGTGCGTTTCGCACCGTTTTTGGTGCTTTTAAAATTATTTGTGCGAAAAATTCTTTAGGCTTTTTAAGTTTCAGTGGCACCCATTCAAATTCAACTCAACTACTTGTTTTAATGTAAGATAAAAGTTTATACACCTATCCAAAATGTTACGTTTCATTTTGCAGAGCACAATCAGAACACAGAGCTATAATGTGGAAAACGCACCATATATGCTGAAAGTAAGACAATCTTGCTGTCGTATATTATACATATTTTCGAAATAAAAAAAAAGATCTCATTTTATAAAGTTTACTGCTTTTAGAGCGTGTTTTGCTATTAAACGATCAAGTCAAGTTTGTCAAATATTACAATAAATGCAGACACTGTTTGAAGACGCGTGAATTCGTTATAGTTATTTTAATTGATGAATTCGTCACAGTTTTGGTAATTGATAAACTACCAAATTATTAGTTACATAACAAAATTTTTCCGAAACGTTTGCATTAAATATTGATTATGGTTAACTCAATATTTTATTTGTTATAGTTCTTGCAAATTTTCGTATATTTCAATAAATTCTTTAAAAGACACCCACTCCAGTCAGCTGTTTTTCACTGTTCGCTTACGAAAACAAAGATTCAATTTATATTGTATTTGATAGAAATGCTATTAACAGAGTTTGAAGATTTGTTGAGCGATTCCGTAACTTTTAATGATTCCATAATCGTAAATTTCTTCGACATGTTTCATTCCTTGCAGTTAGTAAGGATTGTATACTCCTGCAATATAATTTTAACGACGGTAAGCAGATGTAGTTTTGTGCTCCTGATAATAGGCAGAAAAAGTACCAACTGATTTCGGTCGACAGCGAATATGATTAAATAATATTGATGAGTAATAAATTTGTTAAAATATCGTTACAATTATTGTTAGATACCATTATCTTAATAAGACTAACAGAATCATACTAGATTCCAACTTTGACAAACACGAATTCTTGCCATTGAATGATTTTGATGGCATGCCATCATGCGATGCTATCAGGCCCAATTTGATTGTACAATAGTCGCTTGAAAGATTGTTTTATTATAGTATTTTTAATATAAAAATATTATACTTTGTATAATACAAAATGGGTTTTTAAAAATGAAAAGAAAAATTAAAAATTCGGTGCGTTTTTGTTGAAATAACGTGCTTTTTTTTCTCCAATTTGGTGCGTTTTGAAATTTCAAAGTTCACAACGCTGAGTTTCACACACAAAAATTTTGTTTGTCAATTCTTGAACTTTCTCCAGCTTTTATTTCTCACAATTTGCATTGTACTCGTACAATGCACATACACAAACATACATGAGAGAAAAGTGAGGAATTGCTGACAATTCTTTTTCTCCTCACCGAAAACTTCTATAAAGGTACTTAGAACACCTTGAATCGAATTTTGCGTTTTCGGGTTGTGCGTTTTTCAGAAAATGGTCGTACATATAATCAGCCCAATTGTGAATATTCTCACGGAATTTATTTCTCACGGAATTTTTTCCTCTCGGAAATTATTTCTCAATTAAAGTATTTTTCTCGATTCAAATTAAAGAGAAAAGCACAATTTTTGTTACTTTCCCCTAGAAATTGAAGAGTTAATCTCTTTTTAGTGTTTTAAGTTAAAGGAGAGAATGAAAAAATAAAAAAAACATCATATTCCATTTTTGTTTATAATTGGAGAAAAGAGAGAGGTGAAAAACGACGGAATTTTTATTTGTAATTGGGCTGAATATTCAAATTTTTCGTACTAATTGACTTGCCAGCGACTAGGAGAACAAAAAAATAATTGCTATTTGTTTCTGACTTTCATTTGATTTTCCACTTGCAGCATCTGGAATAGTTATAAATGTCAAATCAGCGTAAATACGGCAGATATTACCACAGAAAATGGTTGTGTACAGCTGTTAAGAGAGTCAATGAAGCTTGGTAGTATTGGTGGCATTTTTAATTTGGCTGTTTTACTTAAGGACGGCATCTTTTCAAATCAAACTCGTGAAAATTTCCAGCAATCTTTGGCACCCAAAGCACTTGCCACTAAATATTTGGACAAGTTGTCTCAAAAGCTTTGCCCCAAATTGCAATATTTTGTTATATTTTCAAGTGTGTCATGCGGAAGAGGAAATGCTGGCCAGACTAATTATGGCATGGCCAATTCTATAATGGAGCGTATCGTGGAGGAACGTGTTAAGCTAGGATATGCAGGAAAAGCTATTCAGTGGGGTGCAGTGGGAGAAGTGGGCTTAGTAGCTAATATGGCCGAAGGAAAAATTGATGTGAACATTGGAGGCACTCTCCAGCAACGTATTAGCTCTTGTCTCGAAGTCCTAGATATACTTTTAACATCTCCTGATCCCGTTGTTTCCAGTATGGTTGTTGCTGAAAAGAAACTTATGGTGAAAAGCGAGACCGCACTTCAGTTTGTAATGAATACTTTGTCTTTGACACGGCTTAAGTCAGTGCCAGCTCAATCTACATTAGCAGAACTTGGCATGGATTCTCTAATGGGGGTAGAGATCAAGCAAACGCTCGAGAGAAACTTCGATATCATGCTAACACCAGCAGAAATACGGGCACTTACAATTGAGCGCTTAAGGGAGTTGTCAGAAGTTCATAAGAAGAAGGGTGCTGACACGCCATTGGAAGACGACAATTTGAAACTAGTCGTTAACATTATTGAAGATTTATATTCCAATGTTTCTTTTGCATCAATAAAGCACGATGTTATTATTCCTATAAATAATATCAATTCAAATCAAGCACCGGTAATAATATTTCCTGGCATGGAAAGTGTCGTTTCAGAAAGCTGGGATTATATCGGATCACATCTGAAAGTACCAGCTTACTGTGTGCAGCTTTTAGTTATCGGTGGCACTGAAAGCTTCATCGGCATGATCGAAATAACTGTAAAGGTAAGTTTTGATAATAGGTTTGTTTCACGTGAATAACGAAACAGTCCGAACTAGTCCAAAGTGGTCCAAAAGCGTTCCACGTAACAATTTTCATGCAATTTTGAGAGAAAATGAGAGAGAGTAAATTTTTTCATTTTCTGTACAAATTAGCCCGAACTTTTTCTTTGGGCAAGTTCGGACTAGAATTGAATTGAGCTGTTTTATGTTTACATACTTATGCAACTGAAAATGTAATCAGAAGATTTGCAAATTTGAAAAAAGCTTTTGTTTAAAAATTAGTTAAAAGCAAAATGGAAGGTTGCCCAAACTAAAAATAGCATTGTGAAGTTGTAAACTGAACATGCAATTGTTATTTTTCTTTCCATTTATATAAATATGTATTACTCGTCTGAAAGTCTATTGACAATTTTAAATTGCTTTTAATTTTACAGTTGTTGCCAATAATGCAAATCTTTTGATTATATGATGTTATACGTTTTCAGCGTCTAAAATCACTAAAATATACTTTAATGTAAAAAGTAAGCAGCACTAGTATTGCAAGATGTACAACTGTGGTTTTTTGCGTTCCAACAGTTTTGGGTAAAATTTGCAAATTTAGAGAGTAATTTGTTTTTACTCTCATTAGTCCGAGATCTCGTGGAACACACCTAATGTTAATTTAAAAGCCAATATATATTGTTTATATGTGTGCGGCACTTAACTATAAACACTAGGTGTGCTCTACGTGAATAAGGAAACATTCCGAACTAGACCAAAGTTGTTCAAATAAGTTCCAGTTGAAAATTTTTTGGCGAAAGTGAGAGATTATTTTTTTTTAATTTCTTAAACAAAGTTGCACGAACTTCTCCTGTGGTTAAGTTCGGACCAGAGAACAGCTTTGAGTGATTCTAAAAAAATCATATTTGCTCAGCAACAAGAAAAACATTACATTTCGTTCAAATATGATTATGTGTTCAACCGCACAAATGCGCAGTTGATTTTTAATCAGTAACACAATGAGCAAAATCTTCGCCAAGTGAGTGCAATCATCATTAAGGTGTTCCTGCTGGAATATAAATGAATGCACATGCATTTCGGCAATAATTTCTTGCGTTTGAGTTTTTGTTCTGGAAGAAAATAAAAATTAATAAAAATCAATGCAGGGATGTGTTTCTGTACGCTACCTTTGAAAAACAAAAAATCAAAATAAAAAAAAACACATTTAAAAAATAAAATTAGACTTAAAATACCTAGATACGAGCAAGGCGAATTCATTTTACCAGGTGAAACTGGGATTAAAATAAATACAAAAATGCAAAAACAACATGGGAATTTGTTGTTGCTTGAGCGGCTCGTTTGTAAAAAAATTTGTATAGAAAGTATGCACATACTAAAGGGCTGCACATAATTTTCTAAAGAACACTGCTCACTACTGCGTAATAGTTCCAAGCACTGTATTTCAAAACAATTCTTAAACCAAAACAAACAAGCTATAGAACATTTAGAAACTTCATAGTTTTGAAATGCCTTCACGACAGTGCTTGACTGTACATACTTGAATTCTGTTTCACAGCAAAATCCAAAACAAAACATAACAATAAAGCAAATAAACAATGAATCACGGCAAGCACACTGGCATTTGAGCATACTGCGTCTTAAATATTTGTGCTTAATGAAAACAACAACAAACAAAATGCTTGAAGTTCTACTTCAAATTTGTTCTATTTCATTTGGTTCTACTTGTTTTTGGTTCTGTTTGTTCTAAATGCTTATAAGACAGTATTCTTTTATGTGCTTAGAACATTTCGGCATTGAAGTATTTCTCATGAAATGTGAAAAAAGGCGATGGATAGTACTTGAAAATACTACGATGTTTTGTAAGACATTTTTATTGTGCTTGAGCAGCCCTCTAGTACATACATACACGCACTTACACACTTTACTTGCTGATATCTTTGTATGCAAGCAAATCACCCTGTCGGAAACTGAGTTAATTTTAAACCAACTTTAAGTTAACTATTCCTCAACTATTGCTGACTGACACTTGAAATACTTTTCAATGGACGTTTCTTGAAACTGACTTTGGGAATTTCTAAAAAAAAAATCGGCTCCGCTTCCCTAACCGGGTTTTCATATTCGATGCACGTTTTGGCCGTGAAACGTGAAATCAGCACTATTAACGGCCATTCGATTAAGTGAGAAAATTGAAGTTGCCATATTTTTTGCAAGGAAGTACGGGGTTTTGGTGGTGCCGAAAAAAGTTTTTGGGAATTTAAAAAAAAAACTTGGAAAGTGTTATACGAAATATCATATGGTTCTATGGATAATTAGTTTGATATTGTTAGTATGTTAGTATGTAGGTATATAAAACTATATATACAGTATTTCCGCTTTAGTACGAAAGTTCGAATTGCCGTATTGCTTCTGGGGAAGTGGGGGGATTTTTGGGACTAATGAAGCTGATTTTAAGAATTCCCAAAAAATTCAGAACGACTTCGCTAACCGGCTTGGAACCAGTTTTTCACGCGCGTTTTTGGCGTGAAATTACTTCTGAATTATAAAGGGTCTTTCGCTTTAGTTCGAAAATTAAAGTTGCCGTATTGCTTCTGGGGAAGGGGTGATTTTGACGTTTTCTGAAACTGACTTTGGGAATTTTCAAAAAAATCGGCACCACTTCCCTAACCGATTCGGAACCGGGTTTTCATACTCGGTGCACGTTTTGGACACCGGACCGTTTCCTTTCAGCAAAATCAAACGTTTTTTAATACTCGCACCAGTTGTAATTTGAGTGTTCCAAGATGTAGATTGGAGAAATCAAAACAACGCATTGACTACATGGGTGGAGTTTTGTATAATGAACTACCGAATCAGTTAAAATCTGGTAACAGAATGTCAATATTTAAAAAATTACTCAAGGAATATTTACCCGTATGTTCATCATTTGAAGCGCTTTTGATGTAATTTCTGTATATTTTATTAAAATAAAAAAAAAAATGCATTGTATTAGAACTATTAATGGCCATTCGATTTAGTTAGAAAATTTAAGTTGCCATATTGTTTGCGGGGAAGTACGGGGTTTTGGTGATTCCTGAAAAAGATTTTGGGAATTCAAAAAATAAAAAACTCGGAAAGTGTTATACGAGTAATCATCTGGTTATATGGAAAATTATTTTGTTATCGTGTGTTTTAGTTTTTTACACTGTATTTATTTAATATAAATTCTTCTATGTAATTTTAATATAATTTTTTCTGTGTAATTCTAATTGAATGTTAATTGTTTTTATTTTTGCAGGAAATAATAAAGCTGTTAAATTCTCGTGGTGTCAAATCATTTAGAATGGTGGCACATTCCTTCGGCACCCTTGCTGCTCATTTTGCGTGCAAAAAATTAGAACAGTTGGGATTCTCAGGCTCCTTGGTCTACATAGACGGATCACCCATATGGCTCGAACGCATTTGCAAAGAAATAAAATCAACTGATATTATGGAAATAAAGAAACGGGTGCTGCTTATGGCTCTGAAACCTATTGTTAATGATGAGCAGATGGAAACTTTCAGAAAAACTGTTGATGAAAATCAAAACATTGAAGTCATATACTGGCACATAAAACAGGATTTAATCTTGGATGATGTCGATGAATGCATTAGTTATCTGAAAGTGGTGATGGCCAATACAGAGACGGTCTTAGATTTATCTAGTTTTAAATTAGTAGAAATGCTCGAATCAAAAATGCTCATCATAAGGCCAACAAAACTATTGCAGCCGAACTTGGATGAATTTTATGGCATGAAACCATTGATAAGAAACACTATAGATGTTCAAAATGTCGAAGGCGACCATCATTCAGTTTTGCTAAATAAACAAGTTCCAAAATTGATCAATGAGTATTTTGGCGCTAATTGAACCATTATTTTGAATAAATATTTTGGCATAAGGCAAGAAAATAGATGTATACTATTTAGTTTTAAGGTTTCCACTTTAAAAGTGTTAACATGTATAATTTAGGACCTGATTCACGATCTCGAGCATTAATGTTCGCAAGCAATGAAACTAAAGCTTTGTAATCCAATAACAACTGCCTGGCCCAAGATGTCATTTAACATTTTTCGCTCGCAGAAATGCGTTTGAAATAAAAACAAATTTTAAAATGTTCTTTTTCGTTTGCATGTGTTTATGCGGGCGGGCGATGTCGAGTGACATTTTGGTTCAGGCAGTAAGCTTTTCTTCTGCTGAGTTGGTAGAAAATGTGTTACGTTTTTTCAAATTATTTTGCACTAACGTTTTAAAGTGGACCGCAAATACCGATCTCCGTCTTTTAAAATGCTTGCTAGCGTTAAGTTTCGAGATCGTAAAACAGACACTTGAAAAACATTCTCTCACAAAATTGTTAATCTTGGGAGCAAAATAAATTCTTCTAAACTAATTTTTTAACCAAAAATTTATTTATCTTTAAGTTTGGTAATGCATGTTTCTTTGATTGTAATTTCCTTGTTATCATTTGATTTTTCTTGATTAAATTTTGTATTTATGTTATATAGAACTAGCTGTGCCCGCGGCTTTGTCCGCACGGTGTTCATTTCTGTTTAACTATAAGAAAAAAAGTAAAGATCAGTACACAAAATTAAAAACTAATTTGTTTTATTCGTTAGCCAAAAGTGAAATGCAATTCTATATTTAATTATGTGCATATGTACATGTATAGAAAGATGCATGATATAAAATATACAATGTAGTATTAGCGTCTACAAGGTGGCAGCCCTAGAAACAGGCGTGTAGTGAACTGTTCGTGTCAAAAATATTTGAAATTTTTCACAATTATAAATTAAAGAAGTACTTTTGCACAGTTATAAACTAATTTCACTTAAATTATGTTTGTTTTCACAAAATTATTTTTTTATTTCTAAAGGTCCAGTAAGTTGTGAAAAGAATGATCGTGGGTACTTACCAGTATGGCCTTACCCTCGGTGATCTAATCACTGGGTGAATACAATGCGTCTACCAGCGCCCCCATACATGACAAACTGTCATGCATGAGTATCAATTCGATCACATGCTGTTTGGACATGATCTCCCCCTTGGTTACGAGCGGAGCCTTTCTAAAACTCCTTCCGATCTATGGGTCACGGCACCCGGTTGCAATGCAACTTCACACCGAGCTCAATTAAAATCTCCTCGCGGTTTGGGTTTAAACCACAACCACCACGATACTCCCCGAAGGGCCGCACCATAACCGGGCAGGAACAAGTTCTTGGGGCTCTCGGTTCCCGTGGTACCAGATTTAAGTCTCCGGTCAAACTTCGTAGCCAATGGACTACTACCAGTAGAGCCCCAAACGGCTCGGGGACTGGTGACCCCCTGCAACCATACTTACACAGCATACAGCACACAGGAAAGAGCAATAACAGGAACACAGCAATAACAGCAACATAAAACAGGTACGTCGGCGACAACAGTACACAGCAGCCACACAACGAATAAACTGCCTCACCCGCAACAAAAAACACACACGGGTACATAGTACAATAAACAATAAACAACACAAACATTCAACATTCATCCTCACGGATGAGTACATTAACCACCCCCCTGTGGCCCAGCCCTTTACGATACGAACAAAACAAAAACAACAATTAGACATGACCCCCCTCACGGAGGGACTTACAAACAAAACAACGTTGCAAGCAATTCTGCAACTAATCAGCAACCAGCAAAACAGCACACATCATTACAACACACCGCAAACAGGAACAGCACAGGGTACAGGAACTGCGCTCTATGCTCCTCATGGTTGCCTGCACTAAGACTTCACCCACAACTGCAACCAACTCCGCCGACAAGAGACGCACACGGCGCCGCACTAACCTGTGATTCAACAACAACAGTCCCAGAATGGGAACAACCTTGGTCCAGTAAGATGTGACTAATTCATAACCATTGAAGACTGCTGTTCACAGTAACCTTATGGGTGACAGTTATTAAATTGATTTACATCAGCACCTGCCTTTACGGTCTAACCTTATGATGGACCAACTCCATGGTGTGAGTTATTCACGATTCACCACGCCCCTCGTGAGTCTGTCTAGGCGCACACAGGTCGCAACATTTGGCTTAAGAGTTCGGGCCTTCTAATCCCTCCTGTATGCAATTTCCCAACAGTGAATAAAAGAAAGCTCTTAACCAACTCACGCAACTGCACCCCTACGAGGTTTGCGTTTTTGTCCGTGTTGTACCTATAAACATATTTTTTGGCATAAGGTATTGTTGTCACCATTTCATTTTCTTTCATTCACTACATCAGATTCGTCCCTTACATCTGTTTTGGATTTCATGTTGCTAAATAATTTTCTTGTTGCGTTTTTCTTTCTTATTGCAAGTTTATACTCTTCATTATTACATCTTACTGAGCATTTTAGTCTTTCTGATAATCCTGGTACATAGATCGGCGACTTAAAAGTTTTAGCTGAAGAGTTGTTCCTTTGTTTCATTCTCTTTTTTCTCACCTCTTTTATAGTTTTTTTTTTGTAAGATGGACTTGATTTTCGGTTTATTGTTTTCATGAAATTCTGCATTGCGTGTTCTAGATATAGAACACTGTTTATGAAGTTTCTGGCAGTGTTTATAATTAAGTCTCTAGGATGTTTAGAATGGAAGTTAATTAGTCTTATTGTAAAACGATGTTGGAGCATTTTCGCACTGTGAATTCCATTTCTTGTAGCGACGAGCTAATTTTCACATAAACGGCCGCGTCAATTAGCAAAACTGTCGTTACTGGTCGCCAAAAACCGGCAACCCTATACCATTGCATTGCCCCAGGGTAACTGTTTGGTGTGCCTTATCCACGCATGAGATAATTGAACCATTTTTTTCAAGAATTTTTGAGGAATTCTTTTTGCCAAACCTGCGATCTAATCCAACGTACTGTTCACACTCGTAGTTTCGATAGGATGGGGCAACTTCACATACAGTCAATCTTGCTTTGACTGATCAGGCACTTTGGAGACATTCCCTGACTACCGAGGTCGCCCGATCTAACACCCATGGATTTTTATGGGGTTTATAATCACAATCCCCAATCTATTGTGGCTTTAAAGGAAAACATTCGTCGAGAAATCAGCTCCAAGTATACTGCAGCGTGTGGCACAGAACACAAGGCTCCGTTTTGAACAGTGTGTTTAACTCGACGGAAGACATCTAGATGACATACTGTTTAAAAACTAAAATCCGCAATTCCATTCCATCGTTCAATGCTATTAATTAAACCTTGTGGCAATTACTACGTTTTTCATTTAAGTTTAATAATATAAATCTGCTACCAGACACCCTGTATTGTCGAACTCTTAACATATTTATTTATTTATTTAACCACATAGTTGCAAAGTAAATTTGCAAAGTGTGGGCGGCGTGACGAATATCATATGCCCAAGATGGTTTTTACAATACAGTTGTAGTATCGCTCGGACTAATTATAACGACCTATGCCTTTACATAGGAAGTGGCAGCGTGGTTAACAAAGTAATATCTCTAGAAAAACTGCACACCAATACAGTTAGTTGAGGCACACCGTTAACCAGCGAGAGCGAGACGTAAAACTCAACAAACAACAACAACAAGCCTGACCGCACTTACGATGACGTGAGCTGTTTTACGACTTTTCTTAAAATAGTTTCGATTTCAAAATCCGAATTGACTTGGACTTAGCAGATTTAGTGCATACTTCAATTTCACTGAACGATAATATCTATTAGCACAGAATTCTTTTAGCAATATTCCCTGGGCTACTAATGTTTTATTTTATTAATTAATTAATGTATGTGCAGAACAGCTGATAACTGAGTATTGAACCTTGGAGGTCTTCTCTATTGGCTCTAAGCTCATTAGAAATATTGCCATCAAGCTCAACTACTTGCGAACGGTTTGTGAGGTTAGATCAGCTTAGCAAAATGGAAACGTTTATGATTTCTCCTGAATCAAGTATTTATAATTATCAAAACAGTAGATCTATTTGGATAAATTTTAGATTGTTTACCCTCAACGACGTCTACTACTGCAGTAATAAAACTTCATAAAATTTGATTGTGATCCAGATCTCAACTTCACGCACAACAATAAGATGTCCAGAACCTTGCATGAGAACAAACGCGTACGTTTTGCAAATTCTAGTGTTTCTTATCACCTTCCAGGCTGCTGTTAAGATGGCCTTAGCACGAATGGAAGAAAAGAAACATTTAGATAAATATATAAAATTTTAAAAAGCTAAAAACACTCTCCGTTCGAGCTAAAAAGTAAGAAGTAATTTTAAAAATAAGCCTAAACAATAGTGAATGAAAGATTCTAGTGTTAGTGTAAATTAAGTGTGACGAGCTTCGTGTCATATTTGTCGTAAATCGAGCGCTCTATATACGTCATGCTCTTCAATATACGGAAAATATCACACAGCGCACACCACGCATAATTCACAATAATTCTAGTAATTTTTATTCACTACTGTTTAAGATTGTACTTAAAACTGTTTCTTACTTTTTAGTTCGATAGTGAAGCGTGTTTTGTATATTTATTTACATATTACTCTTTAGTTCGTTATCCTTTAAAATCTTGTCTTTTAGTTTTTAAGACAGGGGAAAAATAATTTTTTGCGTTAAACCACTGTGCAAAAAATTTGTAGGCTTTGTAGGATATATTTTAAATACTAATCCATATATTTTGTTATTTGCACATTTATTATCTTTCCATTGGCTATGTCGAAAAAATCATAGTCTAACTTAGATTATTTCATTACGGGTTTTCTGCTTTGATCTTAACAAAATATTCTACTGATCGTAGCATCATAACAAATAGTCATAAATATTTTGTTTTATTTTGTTTGTTTAAGACATACTAGTAGTCAGTGAAAATTATTGAAGAACACTTATTTATATTTTTACATAAATTCTCGTATATTTAGAAAAATTTTAAAAAATTAGGAAAAATAGTAGTTATTTGAATCCTACTATCAAACTGGCCTTAAAAAATTTGGAAAAAATCAAAGTAAAATACAAAAAAAATTTAAGAAAATCGAAGAGTACAAACAGTGAGAAAAATCTATTTAAAATATTAAATCTCGAAAATCGCATCCAAGCCCACTGTGCACAATTTTTTCCATTATTTTATTAGATAGTAGACAGAAAAAGAAAAACAATGCAAAAAAAATTATTCTGTTTGGACTAATATTATTCTGTTGGGACTAATATTGAAAAAGTTATGAGTATTTATGCGGGAACGGTTTTATCATAATTCGGATTTTTCAAAACGCGATATCTCTGAAATCATATGCCAAAAAAATCTGACATTTTGCTGAAATGTGCTGTTGAATAGGGAAATCAATACAGTAAAAAATTAAGCAAATCCGAAAAATTTGTTCTCTGAACTGCCCGTTTTGACTTGGATTGCCCCATATATTTCAACTAACTCTTGAATTCACACTAGAGCGAATGACCGTTTATAGTTCAGACATACGTTCCCCTCTAAAAACGCGCACTGAATATGAAAAACCGGCTTCGACCCAGATAGCAAAGCATATCCGAATTTTATGGGAATCCCCAAAATCCTCCACTTCGCCGGAAGCTTTAAGGCAACTGCAATTTTCATACTAAAGCGGATCGTTAATAATTCAGAAATATATACTACGGCAAAAACGAGCACTGACTATGAAAAACCCGGTTTCGTACCAGTTAGAGAAGTGATTTCAAGTGTTTTGGGAGTTCATAAAATTGGCCTCGAGAATCGGCAAAGTCTCTTCACTTCCCATGAAGCAATATATCTTCAATTTTTGCACTTAAGCGATAGTGGACAGGTTAGCGAAGCGGTTCCGAGTTTCTATTTTGTTGCGGAATCCCTAAAATCGCCTTCGGAAATCGCCAAAATCTCCCCCACTTTCCCTGATGTAATTCGACCACATAAATTTTCGCACTAAAGCAAATGACCATTAACAGTTAAGATTCACGTTCTATGGTAAAAACGTATACTGAATATGGCATACTGATTGTGAACAGGTTGGGAATTACCGAAATCAGCTCTGGGATTCGTCAAAATCCACCCCCTTCCACGGAAGCAATGCGGCAGCTTTAATTTTCGTGTAATTTATCTATAATAATTTTCAGGTACATACAAAACGTATGATATCAACTCAAATAGGGCAGCCTCAACGCTTTGCAGTTGGAAACCCCAATTTTGACAGAGCTTAAGGGAGAAAGCTTTACTGTCTCTGAGTAAAGTTCGCTTCAAAACAAATGTTAATAATTTCTTTGCGGCAATTAATAATCACATTTTAGCTGCTGTCAGACTAATTTAGCAACTTTATCACTTTCATTATTTCTATTTCGTGATTTTTATTAAACAAGGTTAGTGAGCAATACTGTTCATGGCACAACGTTAAAAGCAGTTTCAAATTGGTAACTTAGTTGCGCAAGTCTCTTGCCCAAGTCTTATGTTTATTGATGTGAAAGATAAGAGTTGCTTGAAGGGTGAAGAATTGCTGATATTTGAGTACAGACTTGCTTGTACTCAGGGATTCATTTTGTTCGCCCATTATTGTTTTTTATGTTTTTTATAGTTTCTCTTGTTTATTTGTCGGGCTGTTCAAAATATTAAGAAAATTTAAGCCAAACGAAATAAAAGCTGCGTAACTAAATTGCTTTGTGTGAACATAAAAGAAAGTTTAAAAGAAAAATATAAATATAAATAAAAATCAAAAATAAACTTGCGCAACTAAATTGGCAAATGTAAAAGCGCTCTTATTTAAGGTTCTTGTTACAGCGTAAAATCAAAGCTTTAAATTACGCTGCGCTTTATGGCGTAAATGAGATTGCACTGTTGGACATCAAAAACAATATATTTATGATTAATATGAACCTATGCGCTTACTCTCTGGGAAGCTTATTTAAAAGCTCACTCTGATAAATGTAACGTGACGTTCGTTCACCCGGGATTTTGCAAACCGGGAAAGAACAAAGATCAGCGTGACTCTTAACGGCAGAAGCTGGAACATTTACTTTTACGAAATTTTCTTGCAGTTACCTGATAATATATTTTTAAAAGCTTGACGATCTCGATGTTCAGTACTTTTATTGTTGGATGCAGCGACCTGCGTGACAGAAAATAAAATGAACGATAAAATAATTAAAGTTCAAAATTTGACTTTTATTTTGTTCTGTTATTTATTCTAATCAACAAATGCATTCATACGATTACTTACTTTGCATTTTAAATTTGTTAAGCAATTTTCTGAGAAGCTCCCATTAACGAATAAGACGTTGACTTTCAACTGAAAATAAATTGTTTTACTATAAATGAACACAATGAAAAATGGTAAAAATAAACTAAGTTCGATTCAATTTAATTTACGAAAATTAATTTGTGACAAAAACAAAATATACGAAAATCGTTTTAGTAAAATGAAATACATAATTCAAAATAAATTGTAAGACAACAAAGTCCATTGTACTTTAACTAAAAGATATTGAAACATTATTTAGAATTTGGCGTTGTTTACTTGAAAAAAATCTTATTCACATTGGTTTCGGTGTACAGTTTTATTTCTTTAGCTTATACATATGTTGTAAAGTCAAAGATTTTACATTTTTTTTTCTTTTCAACATGCTTATACAGGGTGTCTGGTAGCAGCTTTATATTTTCAAACTTAAGTAAAAATCGTAATATTTGACACAAAGAGCATTGAAGGATAGAATGGAAATGCGGATTTTATTTTTTAAAGAGTATGTCATCCAGATGGCTTCCATCGAGTTGATCACGCTGTTCAAAATGGGGCTTTTGTTGTGAGAATTTTCGAAAGGAATGACATAATTATCTCATGCCTGGATAAGGCATACCAACCAGTTACTCTCGGGCAATGCAATGGTTTTTGATGTTTTAATCCAGGGTTGCTGATTCCTGATTAGTAACGCCAGATTTGCTTTATTGACGTGACCGTTTAAGTGAAAATGAGATTCGTCAGTTCAAAAAGTTTGATTTACAGTGCGAATGCTACAACAAAAATGTCTGCACAGCGAGTGCGCTATGCTCACTCGACCACTGTGACATCGTTATTGACAAATCTCCACAATCGATAGTTCCAACAGCGCCACCCTCCGCCCGCACCGCTTTTTACCATACACCCTGCTTTACTTGTATGTTTGTTTTATTGTGATAATATTGGTATAGTTGAATTATGTATGGCCTCCGAATTATCCCATTATTTAGCTCTTGAATTATTGCTGTCTTATCGACGTACACCCTTTATATCGAATAACCCCAAATAAAGATGTACAAGGTTGTCAAATCTTATGATCTTGGCGGTGAATTGACATCGCTACAACGTAAGATAACATGGCGTGAAAGAGTCACTGTTTCGTTAGCTGTGTGGCAAGTGGCACCGTTCATTTCCATCGCTCTTTGATTGTCATTCGCCCGAATGCGGCAATTCTGCTAATTGACGAGGCAATTGAGTTGAAAATGTGCGTCAGTACTGAATATGATTTTCTTCGGAAATTCATCATCTACTGTTTCCATTTCTTGTCACCATTCTGACCGTTAACGACGCTTGGAATGGTCAAGAGCCTTTAGTTCTTGATTCAACTGCACCTTGTAAGCATGTAAATGCAAGTTTTCTATGCATAATGTTCATTAGAACGAGCTGTACGTGCATATACTGGTGTTTTCACATCACTATCTGGTTTGGGTGATTGAAATTATCGAGAAAATGTTAAATCAAATGTAGAAAAAGCTTGACGTTTAGGTGTGGTTCATATTCAACATCGGCCTTTAAAATTTAACCACCCTATAAAATTTGCGGAAATTGAAATTTCTACACTTCCGGGAAAGTGTGGAAATTTTGGAGATTACCGAAGCTGATTTTGGGAATGCCAAAAAGGCTCGGAACAGCTTCGCTAGCCTTTCTTCTGTTCTGGCCTTGGAACGTGTATCTAAACTATAAACGCTCATTCTTTTTAGTGCGAAAATTGAAGTTGTCGTATTGCTTCCAGTGAAGTGGAGAGATTTTGTCGATTCCTATAGTTGATTTTAGGAATTCTCAAAGCAGTTGGAACGGGTTTTTGCCGTGGAACGTTTGTTTGAACTATTAACGATCATTTGCTTTAGCGCGAAAATTAAAGTTGCCGTACTGCTTCCGGGAAAGTGGAGGAATTTTAGCGATTATTGAAGCCAATTTTGTGAATGATAAAAAAAAAAACTCATAACCGCTTTGCTAACCGGTTCGGAACCGTCTTTTCATATTAGGGGGACGTTTTTGCGCAAACTATTAACTTTCATTCGCTTTAATACGAACTATATGAATAGAGCCGAACAATACTTTTTGTCTTCGAAAGTTTATTTTTTGACGTTAACTAGTCTATGTGTTTGTTCTATGATGCTGTGTTTAGCCTGGAAGCCGAATTGATGATCAAGGATACATTCTACTTCGCTATCAATAATTTTTCGAACAGTTTTGTAATTGTTGGTAGTAGACTTATTGGTCTATACGAGTATAATTTTACTTTAATAGGATCCTGCCTTGGCTTAAGTATCATAGTATTCATAGACACTTTCCACCCTGCAGTATAATACTTAAGACGTAAAATAGCGTTATAAATAAAGACGCGAATTCTTCTAGCTAAATGAGGTAGCTGCTCAAGCATTTTACCAGTAATTTGATCAATACCTGGAGCTTTCCTGGGGTTTTTTTTAATGACAATGTTCTTGACATCTTGAAAATTAGGTCTCAAAGACATAGGCGGCCTAACAGTATATGGCGATAGTCTAGCTGTATCATTTGTGTTAAAAAAATATTCTCAAATGGTTAACATACACCAACCCCTTTTCAAAATCGGTTCTTGCGCAGTCTCCAGTTGCAGTTCGCAAAGGTGGCTTACCTCTTACGCATCTTTTCACACCTTCTATCGTAACCCGATTTTTGCTAACATATATTACTTAATTGAAATGTTTTTTATTCGCACAGGCTCTTGGTAAGTTACTAATATTTATGAGAGATGGATAGTGGATTAGCCATGAGTGAGTGGGACATATAGTGATGTCACTTTTACCAAAAATCAAAAAGCGCAATACACAATGAAAGTAAGAGATTCCCTTGACCAGAAATATCCGGGAAAGTGAACTAGACGTTCAAGAACTATCTCTTCGCCAGCCCGTTCCTCTGATCCTGAAATAATTAACAAACATTATTTTTGTGTTGAGAAAAAAATGGTTAAAACGTTCTTTTTAGCCAATGAAGGTTTTCGACAAAAATTTCTGGCAACACTGATTATGTCTCTCAAGTCTAACTGGCGAAGAGAACTTATCGGTGCCACTAGGGTATCCAATTTTATTGTATTTCCTGTCACTTACAATGTAGGAAAATGCAAATCGAACGTTAGCAAACACTCCTACTCTGAGTACTCCGGAATTAAAAAAATTATTTTTCGAAGTTTTTTTTTGTCGTCCAGGAAGTTATAAGTTTTTAACAGCTTAAAATTTCCGGCTTCCCACAATACTAGAAAGCTTTTCATATTTTTAAAAAGAGATTTTACTTCGATAATTTGTTGTTGAGTCCACAAAAGATTATCCTATTAAAAAGAAATTATAAAAATCTGAACTATTTTCTACGGTAAAAAGAAATTATTTGCGCCCCCGCTGAATGGCAGGAAAGTGATTCTTATTATAAGTAGAATTTTGACATGAAATACAAGCCACTGTGCAGGCGTACTTTGTTTATACATAAATTATCAAATAAACTCTAAATTATACAATATATACTAAATAAATTGGATATTTTCTTTCAGCTGTTTTGGTTGCTATTTAAATGTAATTAAAATTCGTGAAAAGCCGACACTTGTTTGAATTTTTAATGAGAAGGAATCAAATTATAAAAGTAACCGCATCTTTTTCCCTGAAGCAATTGCAGTCTAATTGGCAATTCGTTCAGTTCAATTGCGAATTTATTTCACTTTGGATTACGCGTATAAATAAATCACTCATTTCGACCAATCGCTTTAATATCGAAGGGAAGAAATTAAATAATAAGTAAAAAAAA
This sequence comes from Thecocarcelia acutangulata, assembly GCA_914767995.1. Classification (NCBI taxonomy): domain Eukaryota; kingdom Metazoa; phylum Arthropoda; class Insecta; order Diptera; family Tachinidae; genus Thecocarcelia; species Thecocarcelia acutangulata. Next base: position 57,752,043 of record OU612094.1, on the reverse strand, counting down.
AATCATCATGTCTAATGTAAAAGAAGCTGTAAAAACTACAACCGAAAAAAAATACAAGAAATACTCCAGAATATATCCAGACACTGACGGAGATGATATTGTGATTTCAGGAATTGCTGGAAAATTTCCCAACTGTCACAATGTTGCGGAATATGAATACAACTTGTACAACAAGGTGAGTCTGCAGTGGAATACAATTTTATATATCGTCACCTAAAATGTCAAATAACGTATCATCAAAAAATTTAAAATTAGTTTTTCTATTGATTACGATTCATTACGTTATATGACATATGTAGGTGTACAAAATTTTGCAGCTTTATATAAAAAATATCAAAGTTAAAACTAAAATTTAAAATAACGTATCATAAAGTGCAAGATTTGCTTAAAGAATAAAAAGTATCATCATTCATGCGAATTTAAAATCGAATGAGAATGTGAAATCGATAAAATGTGTTCTACTCGTATAAATAAAACCAATTATTATAAAAGCATAAGCACAAATATTATAAGCAAAGTTATAAACAAATTGAACGAAATGGAAGAAAATAAATATGTAAAGCCGGAGAGAGGTTATGAAAGTTTGTTAAGAAGAAGAAGAATTTCTGAAGGAAGCCCAAGAGAAATGTAACAGGATGCACTTCTAAAGGGTGGTTAAATTTTAAAGGCCTATGTTGATTCTGTCATTTCTTTTTATTATGATAATATTGGTATGGTTCAATTATGCATGGAACAAAATTTTGGCCAAATAACCGCCGTGATTTCGGCGGCTCACCTCCATCCGATGGTCCAAATTATCGATGACGCTGAGATATAATTGAGGTTCTATGCCGTTAATGAGTCTAAATATCTCATCCTTTAGCTCTTTTTTTTAACTTGGACCAGTACTCAGGTGATGACCCCTAGATATGTACCAGAACTAGGAAAATAGGTTGTGAGGAGGTAGAAAGAGGGATTAGTGTTTGTGAACATTTGACTTGAACTTTCCAACGTTATAACAAATAGGAAACACGTCTGCAGGCAACTTGTTCCACAGACGAAGCGTGCGCCTGAAAAATGAATTCTCTCTGTAATGCGTAGTACGATTCACCGGGCATTCAACCACAAATGGATGTGCTCTGGACGATGAACGCGTGTTACGTAAAAAAGTGCGTGTTTCGGGAACAAGATCCCTAATCTCGTCAGAGCAAAATCCATTGTAGTAACGATGGAATAGAGTAACGCACCCCCCACACTGCGTCGATGCTCCAGTGAGTCAAGAGAGTTGGATACCCTACTGTTACCGATGATCTTCTTCGCCCTCTCCTGCACACGGTCGAGTAACCCCAAAATAGACTTTGAGGCACCGGCCCAAATGTGAGAGTTGTATTCCATTTTCGGTCAAGTGTAGGTGGTATATAGTAAGGAGGTTGGATGGAGTTAAGTACATCTTACACCGTTTCAAAAACCCGAGGCACTTGAATGCTTCTTTAGAGACATGAAAAATGTGTTCAGTCCAGCGAACATCACATTGTATCTTCATTCCAAGAACATCAAGAGCATCCGATTCCTCAATATTTATACCATCCATGTGTACAGATGAACCATACCAAACTCTTTGTGACTTCATTGGTGTTTCGACAATCACTCTTGGATTCGCCCAAATGTCGACTTCTGATTATTGACGAATCCACTGAGTTGAAAATGTGCCTCATCAAGAAAGTAGATTTTCTTCTAAAATTGAAAATTCGCTATTCCCATTTCTTGCCACCATTCTGAACATTGACAGCGCTTGGAATAGTCAAGAGGCTTTTCTTGGTAAGCGTGTAAATGCATAATGTTGCTAAATGACGAGCGTAGGAGGTGCAATTGTTGGGCACGTCGACGAATTGAGGCAGCCATATTTGCTGCAGAACGAACTGTACGAGCATGCGCTGGTGGTGGCACATCTCCTACAGACATTAGTCTTGCTAGTTCATATTTGTCAGTCGCGAAGTAGACACATGGCAAATTTAATATGAAAAAATGTTCGATAAACCAATGTGCTTATATCGTTAACATATTTTATCAAAATCAATCATCGATTACTGTGACGACGAGAAAGTTACGTGAAATTTTTGGGAGAAACAACTTGCCAACAACAGGCACTATTTATCGTGTAGTAAATGACTTCGAAGAAAGAGATTCTGCAGGGGATAATCCCAAGCATGGACCACAGTGTACTGCAAATTCGGTTGAAAACATTACTAGTGATCAAGAAAGTGTTCAAAACAACCCATCAACCTCAATTCGACACCGTGCTCAGGAGCTTGGTCTTCAAAGAACAACTTTGGCCACAATTTGCACTAGGATTCCCATTTGTTTTCCATTTAAGATTCAGTTGACACAATAGCTTCTTTCACAAGATCATTTACGTCGCCGTATATATGCCAATAAGATGTTACAGCTCGCCCGTGACAACCCCGATTTTCATGCAAAAATCATAATCAAATCATAACGAGACACATTTTCAATTGAATGGATATGCGAGTAAACAGAATAGTCGGTTCTGGGCCATCCTCAAATTATTCATCAGTCACCTTTGCATGCATTAAAAGTGACAGTCTGGTGTGTAATTTGGCCAGAAGGAATCATTGATGCTTACATCTTTGAAAATAAAAACGGCGTAACGGTAACTGTCAATGGGGAGCGACATCGTGATATGATTTAAAACTTTTTAACCCCACAATTTCATGTTTTGGGCTAGATTAACATGTGGTATGAACTAGACGGTGCCACATCACCTACAGCCAGGTCTACAACGGAATTACTGCAAGTAGTTTACCTTTTTAGCGGACACCCGTTATAATTTATAACAGTCATCAGCTTGTTCTTTTTCGACATTTCTTAAGAGCTATCCTAATCATCATTAGACTTGGAAGACTTTGAAAAATATGTTTAATGCCATTTAACTATATATTCCATTATTTTAAAAAAGTTAATGAGAATTCAAAAAGGCAAATGTTCTAATAATATTTCTCAACCATAATAAATAACATTTTTTCTCAGAGAACCTTTCATTCCCATCTCTCAGCAATCCATTTACATGTATGTATATGTGTCTTTAGATTTTTTTTACTCAGTTTAAAAATTCTGTGCTTGATTCAAGAATTTTATACTCATTTTAAGAATTTTATACTCATTTTAAGACAATCCCATTTTCAGCTAATTTTAAGTACAGTTGTGTGGTAATCGTTCTTAAATTTTTGAGTACGACTGGTACTAGAAGCCAGTAGAAAATACTTAAATTTAGTACAAGCTTTTTCTTTCTGTGTAGAAACATTTCCACTTGGAACGATCTGTGCTTTACTTCAGGGAGATCCCTATCTGTGCTATTCTACACGCCCCTAAGATATATTTTAACTTATAGATTCAGCTGAATCCAAATCACGCTTCATTAATGGCATAATTTTCATGGTATTTTGTTACTGCGTTACATTTGGTATTGTCCGATGTAATGTTGCCTACGATATTCGCTACGGTCAATACACTCGTTTCTCGCCAGCGGAAACATTCAAGGAAAGTATGCTCAGCAATATTCCTTATGTAAATAATTTTGTGTGGGTATAGAATGATGCGTAAGTTATTTTACTTCCTGGCGAAAATTCCTCTTCCCTCTTTATTTTTAAACAAACCCAGCTGCGTTCAGAATTTGGCATAAAGTCATACTTAAAGAAATGCATATACAAGAAATGTAATAGCTACGTTACAGGTATCTGCTGCAAGACAACAGCACATCGGGAAGTTATTAGCCCCCGTAAAGTGAAATACATCATAGTTATCGGGGAAACCAATTCCCCTACCTGCGTTTTCAGATTGAAACCACATCCAGAACGTTTCAGCCAAGGTAGGCAGCTCAACCATTATTTGCGCCGAGATGCTCTGCAAGCTGAACTTCCCGGGAACTTTGTTGATCTTCGTTATGACTATTTTAACTCTTGGTAAGGGTTTCGGAAGTCTAACACAGCATAACTCATGTGACTTCGTAGAGTTTTATTTCCTACAACAAACAAGGTAACCCTAATCCTCTATGCCTTAAAAAGTAGAATGGCCTAATTTGGCATACGCTCTAGGGCAAAAGCTGCTCCCCGGGGGGACGAAATGGGATAGTTGTGAAATTGATTTATATCAGCACCTGCCATGACGGCCTAATCTGATGAGGGATTGAATTATTCATGATTCACCAGCGCCGCCGCGTGGCTTGCTTGCTCACACAGGTCGCAACTTTTCGCTATAAGTTTTTAGTCCTGTAGACAAAGCCCTTGCTTAAGAGTTTGGACTTTCTAATGCTTTCTGTATGCAATTTTCCAACAATCAATTGAATATGAGGCTCAATAAGTTGGTGGGCCGAAGCTCATTAAGAGCATAAGTCCTTAACCAACTTACCTGTCTAACCATAACACCTGGTTCTTTACAGTACGGGTATCTGTTTCAAGACAAAAGCACCTAGGGGGGTCTTTAGCCCTAGAAAGCCAGCATGCACCGTAGTTATCAGGCGAACAAATTTCCTTTCCTGCGATTTTAGGTTTAAACCACAGCCTGAACGTTTCAGCCAAGGTAGACATCTCAACCACGATCAGCACCGAGAGATCTTCAAAGCAGAAACTTCCGGGGGCTTTGCTGTTTTCGGTTTTGCCAATTTTAACCCTTTGTTGAGTTGCGGAAGTTCAACACAACTAAGGAAACCACATTCCTAAAGTTTTGTTTGCTACAACAAAAAAATTTTTTTTAAACAAACACAAACACTGCGAAGCTTTTTTAGCTTTTCTGCAGTATCCCCCAGGTTCTGAGGCAGGAATCGAACCTGCGACCTCGAGGCTGTTGGTGGAGTACTCTACCAAATAAGCCATTGAAGCACCAAATAAGGGACTCCTTCACCTCTAGTGAGTCAGTGTACCCTGGTTTGGGGTATGCGGATGCAAAGCCTGCTCCCTGGGTGGTAGAAGTGGGGTACAAATAGGCTGATCATCATCGCTTTTGAACAGACATACGAGTCATACCAATTTCTTCCCTAGCCCACAAGGTGCACCAAACACAAATTTTCCGTGGATGTAATAGTGTTTCGACAAAATTTTGCGGATCCACCTCGCTCGCGCTAATTCTACTTATTTGCATACCCATTCAGCCAAAAATGGACTTCATCATAGAAACATATTTGAATTTAAATTTGTGCTTCGACCTGGCTGGTGTAAGTCTATTCATAATGAATTGGCAAAGCGAACCAATAAAAGCAACTATCAGCTGTTAATTGGATTGCCACATAAAACAGTGTTGTCAACTCGATTTGTTATTCTTGTAAGCCTTTAGAAAACACTAAATAAAAATTAAAGTTAAACAATAAGTTGAGCATGCAAGTGTTCCTAAATGAAAATTAGCTACTAAAATATAGCAGGAACTTAAAACTTGCTAGTGTTATCAAAATATTTATCTTTTGCCATATAAAATTGACATAAATCGAATAAATCTAAACTGCACCCAGTTTTTTTTTTTACAAAAATAATTAAAAATCTTTTTCAGATTGATATGGTCGACAATGACGAACGCAGGTGGCGTCACTTCAATCCTGAAATTCCGCAACGTTCCGGGAAAATTTATGAACTTGAAAAATTCGATGCAACTTTCTTTGGCGTCCACTTTAAACAAGCTCACACAATGGATCCGCAGACACGCATTATAATGGAGGCGGCTTACGAAGCTGTTGTTGATGCAGGCATCAATCCCAAGACGTTACGCGGCACTAAAACAGGTGTCTACATTGGTTCTTGTATTTCGGAATCGGAAAAGACTTGGTTCTATGAGAAAGTGTCTTCTGGTGGTTTTGGTATAACTGGATGTAGCCGTGCTATGTTGCCTAACCGCATATCGTACGCTCTGGGCTTGCAAGGTCCCTCCTTTCTAGTGGACACAGCATGTTCAAGTTCTATGTATGCTCTAGACAATGCCTTTACTTCATTGAGAAACGGTGAAATCGATGCGGCCATAATTGGTGGTGCTAACTTGCTTTTGCATCCCTTCGTTACACTGCAGTTTGCCAGGTAAGCTTAATATTTGTAATTAATCAGGCGCGTAACCAGCTGAAGCTTATGGACGGAGAACAAAGTGTTTTTAACAAAATACCATTTTATGGTGCTGTGGAGAGGGGGGGGGGGGGGGAGATGTATTAAATTTCTTTTTTCCCTTCTGTTAGTCCGCTATGAAGCAAATGAATAAAATTATTTTTCTTGCAGACTTGGCGTTTTATCGGCAGATGGTGTTTGTCGACCATTCGATAAAGATGCCAGCGGCTACACTCGTTCCGAAGCAATTAATTGCATGTTTCTGCAACGCAAGCGCAATGCACATCGTGTTTATGCAACAGTAGTTTACTCGAAAACCAACTGTGATGGCTTCAAGCCCGAGGGCATAACTTATCCTTCTGGGAAATTACAGGAAAAACTACTTAGCGAATTTTACCAAGAAGTTGATATAAGTCCAGAAGATTTAGGCTATCTGGAAGCCCATAGCACTGGCACTGTAGTAGGAGATCCAGAGGAATGTCGTGCTATTGATAATGTGCTTTGTAGCCAGCGAAAGTCACCGCTGCTGGTGGGTTCAGTAAAATCGAATGTTGGACACTCGGAAGCTGCCTCGGGTGTAAATTCCTTAATTAAGGCCTGTTTTGCCTTCGAAAATGGAAAAATACCTCCCAACATCAACTTTAACGAAATCAAACCGGAAATAGCTCCCTTAGCCGAAGGACGCTTGGTTGTGGTGAAGGATGTAATGGACTTGGAAAAACCATATATTGGCGTAAACTCTTTTGGATTTGGCGGAGCTAATGCGCATGCTTTGCTTAAAGGCTATGACAAAACTAAAATCAATCAAGGTGTGCCCGATGATGATATACCACGCTTAGTAGTTTGGGCTGGCAGGAATGAGGACTCAGTAAATACTATTTTGGAGGCGATTGAAAAGCGTCCATTGGATGCTGAATTTGTGGCACTTTTGCATAATATACAAAACGATGAAGTCTCTGGTCTGGTCTTTCGCGGTTTTGGAATTTGTTGTAAGAATGGGCTTGAACCGGCCACGATAACGGTGCGAGATGCCCAGCATTATACGGGAATTAAACGACCTATTGTATGGGTGTTTAGTGGCATGGGCTCACAGTGGTCACAGATGGGCAAATCCCTGATGATAATTCCCCAATTCCGTCAATCAATTGAGCGTTGCTATGCAGCCCTCTTGCCCAAGGGTCTTGATCTGATACACATCTTGTCGTCGGATGATCCCAAAATTTTCGATAATATTTTACACTCGTTTGTGGGTATTGCTGCAATTCAAATCGGCTTAGTTGATATTTTGAGATCGCTGAACTTGCAACCAGACTATATTATTGGACATTCTGTGGGTGAGCTGGGTTGTGGATATGCTGATGGCGGCTTTACTGCTGAACAAATGATTTTGGCCTCATATTACCGCGGTAAAGTCAGTTTGGAAATCGAGAAAATAAAAGGCTCTATGGCAGCCGTTGGTATCGGCTATAAGAAAATAGTGAATTTGTTGCCTCCAACCATTGAAGTAGCTTGCCATAATGGTGCAGACTCGTGCACAATTTCGGGGCCTGCCGATGATGTGGCCAAATTTGTGAAGGAACTGAAATCAAAAGACATTTTTGCCAAAGAAGTTCCCTGCTCCAATATTGCTTATCATTCCCGTTATATAGCACACATGGGACCACAGTTACTGAAATATTTGCAACAAACTATACCCAAACCAAAGCCAAGATCGGCCAAATGGTTGAGTTCCAGTGTTCCTAAAAGTGAGTGGGAACAACCTGGACGCGACTTATGCTCTGCCGAATACCACACAAATAATTTGCTGAGCAGTGTGCTGTTTGAAGAGACATTTGCTCTTTTGCCAAACAATGCTTTAACTATTGAAATCGCCCCTCACGGTCTCTTGCAAGCTATTTTGAAACGTTCCATGCCAGGCGGAGTACATATACCTCTCACCCAGCGTGGCAACAAAAATAATGAAGTTTTCTTTTTAACAGCTCTTGGCAAGTAAGAATATTTCTAACAATATCACTTGACAAAGAATTGTTACAAAATTCATTTCTTGCAGACTTTTTATGAATGGCATAAACTTTCCTGTCCAGAATCTATATCCGAAAGTTGAATTTCCCGTTTCTCGTGGCACACCTGGCATCAGCTCTTTGGTCCGTTGGGACCATAAAGAAGACTGGTTTATAACAAAATATGAGAACATGAAAACAAAATCAAGCGGAGAACGTGTTTTCACTGTAAATTTGGGTAGCGATAATGAAGAATTTTTATCGGGCCACGTGATTGATGGAAAAATATTAGTACCAGCCACCTGCTATCTGCAATATGTCTGGGAAACGTTTTCCCTTATGTACCATGGTCCTAGTTTCATGGACGTGCCGGTTGAATTTGAAGATGTCAAATTTCTGCGAGCAACAAATATTACCTCAAAGACCAGTCTGGACTTGACAGTTATGATTCACTATGGAACGGGTAATTTTGAAGTAAGTCATATTATTACGCTTCATATATACAAGGTCTGTTCAATAGAATAGGTGAATTTGAATTTTTTCAAAAAATATTTAGATATAATTTTTTTAGATATACGGCCCTGTCACAGAATTCACTTCCGTTCGGAAATGGAATTCTTCAAAAAACGAAAATTTAACACTTTTTCGGAATGAAATTAATTCTATAAGATAATACTAGTTTCATTCTTGTAATTAGAAATGATTGCATTTCGAAAAGTTTTTCAGTTTTTCGTTTTTTGAAGAAGTGAAAAAAGAATTCAATTCCGTTTCCGAACGGAATTAAGCTCTGTGACATGGCTGATAATTTTAGATATATATATTTTTTTTATATTGGACCAGTACTCAGGGGATGTAGGGGTCACATATGCAGTGCATTGTACCAGAACTAGGAACATAAATTATGAGGAGGGGGAAATAGGGAGTAGTATTTGTGAACATTTAAGTTGAACTTTCCATAGTTATAACAGACAGAAAACACGTCTGCAGGCAACTTATTCCATAGACGAAGCGTACGCCTAAAAAACGAATTCTCTCTGTAATGCGTAGTACGATTCCCCGGGCAATCGACCACAAACGGATGAGCTCTGCTACGTACTGATCAAACTTAGCTTGGTTGTTTTGGTGCTCGCTCGTCTTAATAGAAGATTAAGACGATTGGACTTTGGTTTCAATGTCATGGCCATATATCTATGATTCGCCACCATTTACGCCCCTTTAAACAAATCTGGATCGTCTTTGACGTTATTCAAAATATCCTGAGGAGTTCCCAAGCCACGATTTTGTTGTTCAAAACTCAGAAATTTTGGAACGAACTTTACTGCCCCACGCTTCATTTTTTTAATTTGGACCAGTGCTCACGGGAAGATCCATTCATATGCAGCACATAGTCCTGTTGGAACTAGGAAAATAGGCTATGAGAAGTAAAAACAGGGAGTAAATTTGAGGACGTTTCACTTGAAACTATCAATAGCAATATGCAAATTCAGATGTTCTCACAGCATTTAAAATGTTGGAATCAAATTAGTTAGTTAAAACTGATCAGTGTCCGGTGTATACACTTTTGCCACTACTCAGACTCACTAAAATTGCTGCAAGGATAACCCTACATTAGATTACATTGCAGTGAACGTAATAATGAACATGTAAATAAGACACGGACGACAGTGAAGAAACACGTGTATACAGAGTGGAAAACAAAACACTACTTAATCCAGCTTGCTATTTATTCTGGTGTAATTCGATTAAAAAAAAAATTAAAGAGAACAACAAACAAGGACCACAGAATGTGAAATTGATTTGCACCAGGATCTGCCTTGTCGGGCTTACAGGATGACCACCTCTACTGGATGAATTATTCATGAATCACCAGCGTATCCATGTGGATACGCTGGTGATCGCATCATTTGTTATTAGTTTGTAGCCATAAGGAAAAACCCTTTGCTGAAGGGCTTGACTCTTCTAATCCCTTATAAATACAGCTCTCCAGACAGTCAGAGGAAGGCTAGGATTTGCGAGTGGGTGGTCCGAAGTCCTTTAAGAGCAGAAGTTCCGAACCAACACACTTGTTTAACCATGACTACTTGCTACTAACCTAACCCCCTCGGAGGTTATTAGCCCTCGAAAACTGGCATTGCACCAGAGTTGTCAGTCCTCTTGCTAGAAGTTAGTTTTGAACCACACACAGAACATTGCAGATTCAACCATGCTCAGCGCTGAGAAGTTCTGTAAGTAGAACCTCCCACGAGATTCACGTACTGCTAATTAATCCGTGCTAAGGATTTCGGAATTTTAACACAACATAAGTCATGTGGCTTCCTAGAATTTTATTTGCTACAACAAACTAGGAACTTCTACCCCTCTATGTTCCAGAAAGTAGAGAGTCCTGATTAGACGTATACCAAGGTAAAACCTGCTACCTGAGGGGAAGCAAAAGAAACAGATTGTGGAAATTGATTTACATCAGCACATATCTTGTTGGACTTATCTGATGATGGATGAACTCTTCGGGGTGAACTATTCATGATTCACCAGCGGTTCCATGAGGTTTATAATACTCGTAAAAATTTGCCATAAGTTTGTAGACATATGGACAAAACACTTGGTTATGAGCTCGAGCTTTCTAATCCTTCCTGTATGCAATTTCCCAGACAATCAATAGAAGACAAGACTTTATAAGTTGGTACATTGAAACTGATTAAGAGCATCAGTCTATAACAAACTCGCCCGTCAAGCTATCACTTCTGGTTTCGTATATTACAGGTATCTGTTGCAAAACAACAACACCTAGGGAGGTTGTTAGCCCCCGAAAATTAGCGTTGTACTATAGTTATTAGGGAAACTAATTCCCCATCCAGCGATTTAAGTTTAAACCACAGACAGAGCGTTTCAAATAAGGAAGGCAATTCAACCAGGCTTAGTGCTGAGAAGTTTTGTAAGTAAAACCTGCTACGGGCTATGTCGATCCACGTACTGCCAATTAATCTTTGGTGAGGGTTTCGGAATTTCAACACAACATAAGGCATGAGGCTTTCTAGAGTTTTATTTCGTAGAACAAACTAGGAATTTCTACCCGTCTATGCCCAGAAAGCAGAGAGTGCTGATTAGGTGTATACCAAGGCAAAACCAGCAACCCGGGAAGGAAACGCGGCTGAACAGGATGGAAAACAAATCATTCCAAATTATGCGAAAAAAAGTTCGTATGAACATGCCGACGATATCCTCTGCAACTTTTCTAATAGTAATTCGACGATTATTCATTATAACTTTCTTCAATTTTTCTGTTAACATTTTCATCGGCTTTTGATATGACAGTCCTTCTAGGGCGAGCATTGCCATCATGCATGCGCATCTTTTCGATGTTATTGTACCGTTTGTAAACATTTTTGTGATTCAGAGTACAATTACGAAATGCCACTTTTAAAATTTCTTAATTCATGTAGCACGAGAATTTAAAAATTCACCTTTTCTATTGAACAGCCCTCGTACATACATGTTTATTCATATCTTCGAGTTCAAGTTATTTTCATGTATGTCACGAAATTAATATAAATGAGATAATACCGTTTCCTAGGGTAAATTTTGTAAATATACCGATTTGAGCAAATATCTCTATATCTTATAGTTTATGAGATATAGGGCAGATATTTCATTCTATATCTATATCAACTTTAACGTGTTTAGTTCAGAAATCGAGAAAATTTAGCCCCGCTGGCAGCCATTGGATTTATAGATTTATTGACCAGTGCAATCCCCAAATGTATATCGATATATGTAGTATATGTTGTCTATAAAGTTATATCTTTTATGGTTTTTGAGATATATTAGAGACAGTTTATTCTATATCAACTTTTAATAAAAATTTTACGGATTATATGATAATGAGTCTCAGTCATATTAGAAATCGAGAAAATTAAGGCTCCAAGGCAATCTTTGGGTTTTACAGATTTATCGCTCTATGCATATGTTTTTGAGATATAGTGGAGGTATTTTATTTTATATTCACTTTTAATAAAAATTTAACGCGTTATAATATTAAATCTCAATAATTTTAAATATGTTAGAAAATTATTAAGTTTCTATGGTAGCCGTTGGATTTTATGGATCTATCGACCTTTGTACTCCATAAAAGTAGGTATTTTATGGTTTTGGAGATATAGTGGAGGCATTTTGTTCTATATCAAATTTTAATAAAAATTTAACGCGTTTTAATATCGTAAGATATTGAACCCAGTGATTTTAGAAATCAAGAAAATTAAGGCTTTATGACAGCTGTTGGATTTTATCGATTTATCGATATGTGCAGTCCCAAAACTTATTGGGACATACGAAATATTTTATTCTATATCCAAGTTAAATGAAAATTTAAGCCGTTATAATATCAAGGTATTGAATCTCGGTCAAAATAGATATCGAGAAAATTAGGGGTCTATGGCAGCCGTTGGATTTTAAAGATCTATTGATCTGTGCAGTCCCAAAACCTATATTTCTTATAGTTTTTGCGATGCAGTAGAGACATTTTATTCTATATCTAGTTTTAATCAAAACTTAAGGCGTTATGATATCTTAAGGTATTGAATCTCAGTCACATTAGATATCGATATGTTAGAGAAAATTAAGATTCTATGGTAGCCGTTGGATTTTATAGATCTGTCGACCTTTGCAGTCCACAAATCTACATCTTTTATGACCTTTGAGATATGGTGGAGGCATTTTGTTCTAATACACTTTAAGAAAAGTAAGCTATTGAATCTCAATGATTTTAGAAATTAAGAAAATTAAGGCTCATAACAGCCGTTGGGCTTTATAGATCTATCGACCTGTGTGATCCCCAAATGTATATATTTTATAGTTTTTGAGATGTAGTAGATGCATTTTTTTCTATATCAGCTTTTAATAAACAGTAAACTCGATATAATATCGTAAGATATTGACTCTCAGTCATTATATATATCGAAAAGATTAAGGGTCTATGGCAACCGTTGGATTTTATAGATCTATCGATCTGTACTCTCCCAAAACCTATATCTCTTATAGTTTTTGAGATGTAGTAAAGAAATTTTATTCTATATCCAGTTTTAATAAAAATTTTAGCAATCAAGAACGTTAACAGCCAGTTCGGCGATGTCGAAAGGATAAGTTCATTCGCATTCTAGGCGAAAAAAATTGATTCGTTCGTTCTACGCGAACGAACGAATTAAAATACATAAGTACATGCGAATGAATACTAGTGACATAGACAAACCCAAACTGATTCGAATGTGAGTGACTAGTTTTCTTTCGCACATATTTTCATTCGATATTGACGAACAGGCTGTAAATGGATGCAGTCCCAAAATTTATATGTTCTATGATTTTTGAGACATATAGTAGTGAAGGCATTTGATGTTATATTTACTTTAAACAAATTAAGTTTAAATATCTCAGAAAAAAGAAAGAACACACGAAGATAGCTCAGGTTCGATATTAAATACACTTACATATACATTTTACGGAAGTGAACGCAAGCAATTTTAAACATATGTACACATACTTTACTCAACAGATCACTGAATCCGGCGCCTTGGTTGTTACGGGAAGAATTTCTGAAATTGAGCATCCAACTGTCCCAGAAGTTTATAACTTTAATGAAGACTCCGATTATCCAATGGTGTCGAAGAAAGACTTTTACAAAGAACTTAAATTGCGCGGCTACCACTACAATGGCAGTTTCCAAGCAGTTCAGCGGGCCAGAGGCGATGGTTTATACGGCAGAGTTGAATGGAAATATAATTGGGTTACATTTATGGATGCAATGTTACAAATATATATTATAGGGACGGACTCGCGTAGTCTTCATTTGCCCACAAAAATACGAAAATTGCGCATTTATGGTCTACACCATACAAGTCTTCTAAATGCAATGGACCCGGAAAATCGTGCATATGATGTTTTCGTTGATCGCGGTATGGAGAGAGTTGTTTCTGGCGGAATTGAATTAATAGGCTTGCAGGCAAGTCAAGTTCAGCGCCGCAAGCCGCCAGCGGTTCCAGTTTTGGAAAAGTATACCTTTTTGCCACATTTGCCCACGCCGCAGCTGAGTTCTGCTGATGCGGCCCGTGTATGTATACAATTTGCTTACGAGAATAATCCCGTTTTGAAGGTAAAGGTTGTGGAAGTGTATGCGGAGGGGCTTGCGCCTATTCTAACTAACTTCTTAGATGCCGTAGAAGATTTACCAGTTATTACTGGAGACTATATATATCTAACAAGTCAGACGCCGGCAGATCTGCCCTCGGCTATACAAGTTGAAAATGCCAAACTTTCAACGCAGTCTAATTGTCACTTTGTTATCGGACGTGGTGTAGAAGACAACGCAAATAGCGACTTATGGAAGGCTTACACTAAAGCCTTGGTGGACGGTGGTTATTTGGTTGTTCGCGAGCGCACTGTTGCCAACCTCAGCAATTTAGCCATTCCAGAGAATTTTAACATGTTGGCAGTTATTCCGCTGGAAAACAAAGAGGAAGCTATTTTGTTGTTGCAGAAAACAAAAAAAAGCTTTAGTGTCGAGCCTTTGGTAGTGAAAGTAAGCGAAGCGGACAAGGAGTTTGAATGGATAGCGCACACGCAACAGGCTATTGCCAATAAAACACCAGTTGTTCTTTACTCCTATAATGAGAAGCTTAATGGTCTCATTGGGCTAGTGAATTGTCTTCGCAAGGAGCCAGATGGTAATTTGGTTAGCGGTTTCTTTATTGATGACACAAAGGCTCCACCTTTTAGTCTCAGTGATCCCTTCTATGGCAATCAGTTTGCTTTAAATCTGGCAACAAACGTCTACAAAAATGTAAGTAATTAAAATTTAGATTCAGTTCTTCGGTTTCTATTTTTTTTTAATGAAAAACTTTATTTCAGGCAAAGTGGGGTTCATATCGCCATCTACAACTTAAGATAGACGAACAACCCATTCCGAGAGCTGATCATGTGTATGGAAATGTATTGCAGCGTGGTGACTTGTCGTCCTTCCGTTGGTTCGAAGGACCTTTCAAACCAGAGGAGTGTGATATAAAAGTGGTTTACTCTTCAGTTAATTTCCGTGATGTGATGCTGGCTACTGGTCGTTTGTCTGTCGACTTGTATGGCTCTAATAGGTTAGAGCAAAATTGTGTATTGGGCTTTGAGTATTCAGGTATCGAAACCAAAACAGGCCGCCGTGTCATGAGTATGGTTGTTAAGGGTGGCGTAGCTTCTTATGTTGACAAGCCTTCGAAAATTATTTGGGAAGTACCAAAGTCATGGTCACTGAAAGATGCAGCTACAATGCCGGTGGTCTACATCACTGTCTACTATGCTTTCTTTATTTGCTCTAACATTAGAAAAGGAAAAAGCATTCTTATACATGCTGGTACAGGTGGTGTGGGCTTGGCTGCTATACGCATAGCATTGGCCTATAATTTGGAAGTGTTTACCACATGCAGCACACCTCAGAAAAAGAAGTACCTGCTTGATACCTTCCCCCAACTGAAAGGTGGAAACCGTGTATTCTTTTATATATATTATAAATTGGCTATTAATTTTTTTTCTTATTCCATATCTTTAGAATCACACATTGGAAACTCTCGAGATACTTCGTTTGAACTGATGATTTATCGTGAAACCAACGGAAGAGGTGTAGATTTTGTTTTAAATTCCCTGTCGGAGGACAAGCTGTTGGCTTCGGTTCGTTGTCTGGCGAAATCGGGTCATTTTCTTGAGATCGGCAAATTCGATATGGCCAATGACAGCAAGCTAGGCATGAGTTGCTTCCTCAAGGATATAACATTTCATGCTGTTTTGGCCGATCGTCTGCTATATGCTACAGATGAAGAAATCGATGTAGGTTGCTTGCAGCTGGAAATGTTTAGCTCATGTGAACTTATGATTATTACTTTCAGGAACTTCTGCACTATATAAATATTGATCTGGCAAACGGCACCATCAAACCTTTGCCCACAACCGTTTTTCAAGCGCCTCAAATAGAGCAAGCTTTCCGTTACTTGATTGGAGGCAAGCACATGGGAAAGGTTCTCATACAAGTGCGAGAAGATCCGGAATCTGTTTGCACTATTCCTGTAAATGCTTTGAAGCAAATATATTTCAGCCCAAATTTATGTTATGTAATACCTGGTGGCCTGGGAGGTTTCGGTTTGGAATTTGCCGACTGGCTGGCAGTGCGTGGTGCTAAACATATAGTGCTGAGTTCAAGCAGAGGCATTACTAAAGACTATCAAACCTATCGCATTTCGTGAGCTCTTATATTGTAAATAAGTATTTACATTTTCAGTAGCTGTTCTAATCTTTTTCAGTTTATGGAAATCATACGGTTGCTCTGTTAAGGTCAGCACCAGTGACATTAAAAGTCAAGATGGCTGCAAGAAATTACTGGAAGAGGCAGCCGAGATGGCTCCTGTTGGTGGAATATTTAATTTGGCTGTAGTTTTACGTGACGGTGTTTTCACAAATATGACCAAAGACCAATTTTTAGAAAGTTTTGCTCCCAAAGCAACGGCTACAAAATACTTGGATAAACTATCGCGAAAAATGTGCCCTAAGCTAGAACATTTTGTCGTATTCTCCAGTGTGTCTTGTGGACGTGGCAATGTTGGCCAAACCAACTATGGTATGGCCAATTCTATTATGGAAAGAATAGTTGAAGATCGTGTGGCAAATGGCTATCCTGGTAAAGCTATTCAATGGGGTGCTGTTGGAGAAGTGGGTCTGGTCGCCGACATGGCTGAGGATAAAATTGATATGGTTATTGGTGGCACTTTGCAACAGCGTATCTCTTCGTGCTTACAGGAATTAGACAATCTCATGT
Source organism: Thecocarcelia acutangulata (assembly GCA_914767995.1). Taxonomy (NCBI): domain Eukaryota; kingdom Metazoa; phylum Arthropoda; class Insecta; order Diptera; family Tachinidae; genus Thecocarcelia; species Thecocarcelia acutangulata. The sequence continues at coordinate 57,735,133 of OU612094.1, read as the reverse complement.
CTGTGCCGGATGCTATTGTGTCCAGTATGGTTGTGGCTGAAAAACGTGCAGGACGTGCCGGTGGCGAAAATATTGTGGAGACTGTTATGAATATCATGGGTATAAAAGATCTGAAATCTGTATCACTGGGAACAACACTGTCTGAAATGGGCATGGACTCACTGATGGCTGTTGAAATCAAACAGGCTTTGGAGCGTGACTTTGAACTTATTCTTACACCACAGGACTTGCGTTCTCTAACTTTCCAGAAACTGCAAGAGTTTTCAGAGACACGTGAACGCGAAACTACTGATGTGGCCAAAATGATGTTTGCTACCGACAGCAAGGATCAAGGAATGGACATGCTGCTGCGCAATCTTGGAGATGAAGCCAACTGCAATCAAATACTGGTGTCTTTGAACACTCCCGTTAACATATCCAAAAAAAGTATGTCACCCACAATCATCATACCAGGTTTAGAGGGCACTGCTGGCCAAGCCTGGCACAAGATTGGAGATCAAATATCAAGTAAAGCACAAGTTTTGCAGCTTTATAACTTTTCTGAGATGACAACAATCAAAGATATCGCAGAAGCTTGTTTCGAACATGTCAAATCCGTCTTAAATGTGGCCGAGCCATTTTATATTATAGGATATTCATTTGGTTCGTATGTGGCCCTGCAACTGGTTGCATTACTAGAAAAGGCTGGCTATAGAGGGCAACTGCTACTTATCGATGGAGCTCCTCATTTTCTCACCAAACTTACAAGACTTCAATTAACTGATGACTTTATCGACAACGATTTATATGATTTGTTGCTATCAATTTTGACAAACCTCATCTTCCCAGAAGAAACAAAAGAATCAACTGGACTACTGTTTCATAAGATACCTACTATCGAGGGCAAACTAGAAAAATATATGGAGTATGTTGCAAAACAGGATCTTTACAGCAAGGAATATTCACTAACTTTGCTCAATGCCATGTTCAGGCGCATCAAAATGGCAGCTCATTATGATTTGCAAAATATTGAAGAAATCAAAACTCCAATTACTTTAATACGGCCGTCTGTAGTTGCCCTGCATGACATCGAAGAAGACTATTGTCTCTCACGTCTGACGAGCGGTAAAGTTGTTATGAAAGTGGTCGAAGGCACCCACACCAGCATGTTGGACAATCCGATGCTGTGCCAACTTATAAATGAATTCGACCCTGCTGTGAAAGATGATAAGACTTTTGAAGAGTACATACGCGATGTAAATCCAGTAAAAATTTAAGACAGTTTTAGTTTTTAAGCTCATTACAGAAAAAACATATTAAATTAAAGAGAATTGTCAGGATAACCATTTTTATCGCATATTACTAGCAAGCAAAAGAGGAAAAATAAATAAATGTCATTACATAAAAAACTGCAAAGTTTTAAATCGTTTATTCAAAGGGTGGTACAATTTTAAGGGCTCATGTTGATTTTGAATAAAATACAAATTATTTATGTATGTATTATTGTCATTTCTTTTTACTATGATCAATTATGTCTGGAACCAAATAACGGTCAAATGCCCACCGCAAACTTCGCCGGACATCTCCAAACGATGGTCTTAATTTTCGATGGCGCTGAGACATAATTGGGGTTCTATATCGTTAATGTGCCGAATTATCTCATTCCTTAGCTCTTCAATTGTTGCTGACTTATCGACTTACACCTTTTCTCCCCCCGGGGAACAGGTTTTGCCTTGGCGTATTCCTAACTTAGGTGCTCTGTTTTTCGGGGAAAAGAGGGGAAGGGGTCCCTCGTTTGGTGCGGCAAACAAAACTCTAGGAAGCCACATGACTTATGTTGTGTTGGCTTCCGAAACCCTTACCAAGGGTATAAATTGGCAGAACGGGGATCAGCATGGCCCCCGGGAAGTTGTGCTTGCGGTTCGACCCGGGCTGATCATGGTTGAGGTGCCTACCTTGGCTGAAACGTTCTGGCTGTGGTTGAAACCTAAAACGCAGGAGGGGAGTGTTAGTATCCTTGATAATTGTTTGGTGATGGCTTTTTTTCGAGGGCTAACAATCTCCCGAGGATCTGTTGCCTATACAACAGATACGTGTACTGTAAGGAACTAGTGGTGACGGTTTGACGGGTGAGTTGGTTTAAGGGCTGATGCTCTTAGTGGGCTTCGGCCTACCAACTCATTAAGCCTTGTCTTCCGTTGATTGCTGGGAAATTGCATACATGTGGGATTAGAAGGCCCGAACTCCTCAACCAGAAGTTGTTCATATGACCGCAATCATATGACAAGAATTGCTACCTGTGTGAGCCTAGTAAGCCACACGGGTTTGGTGGTGAATCGTGAAAAATTCACTTCGTGGAATTGGTCCACCATCAGGTTAGGCCATCAAGGCAGGTACTGATGTAAATCATTTTCACAGTTACACCTTTTCTTTCAAATAATCCCAAAGAAGAGTCAAACGTTATTAAATCACATGATCTTGGCGGCCAATTGACATCGCCACCACGAGAGATATCACGGCCATTGATTTTGTCGCGCAAAAGAGCCATTGTTTCATTAGCTGTGTGGCAAGTGGCACTGTCCTGTGGGAACCATATATAGCCCACATCCATATCTTCCAATTCGGGTCATAAAAAGTTTGTTATCATCTCACGATAGCGAACACTATTCACAGTAACTGGCTGACCGGACTCAATTTTGGAAAAAATACGGCCCGATGATGCCACCACCCTATAAACCGCACCAAACAGTCACTCTTTATGACAGCTTAGTAAAAACTTCGTGCAGAAACAAATATTCAAAGTTCGTAATTTTTTGAATACTTACCAAAACCAAACTCTGATTATTCTGCATTGTTTAAAATTAGTATTTGAAAAAATAAAACATACTTATAGCGTGTTCAGACATGTGAGATAATGTTCGATTATTGAACAATATTCTTTTGCTGTTCATACATCCAAAATTTATCTCACTCAATTAACATTTGACAGCTGGATGCAAAAAAAAAAAAAAATTTTTTTTGCCACGAAGATTTGAATTTGTAAATTTACAAAAATGTGCTTAATTCCTCTTTTAATTGAAAATTGCTATTATACAATAGAAACGTAACTAGTGTGATTGACTTTTAATTCCAAAATTTAATTTTTCTTGACATTTGAGTTGCTATTGTGAATAGTATCGGTCACTAAACACACCTGCAACAGCAGTGATTTTCAAACTTTACTCAATATAATAACAATTTTCTACTAATTGCTCAATAACTTAATTGAATTTTTGTATATAATATTGAGCCCAATTAACGCGTTAATTGCGGTAATCTCAATAATTGTGTATGTCTGAACAGGTTATTATACTTACCTATTTGTGAACTCAACTCCTTACGGGTTGTCTTTTCCTCCCGCTGAAACACATAAACATATCAACTGGTGTAATTTCTCTTTTGCTGAGGAGGAACTACCAAAGCTCTCATATTTTCTTAGATCTCCGCCTGGAATCGATCTACAAGAAATCTCTAACCATTATCTCATTCAAACGTCAACAAAAACATTTTCATCCATATTCCCTGCAGTGACCATAGGTGCACTGAATTCTATTTTATTCAATGGCAATTTCAATTTTCGCACTAAATCGCATGACCGTTTATAGTTCAGATACATGTTCCACGGCCAAACGTGCACCGAATAGGGAAAACTGGTTCCGATTCGGTTAGGGAAAAGGTTTCGAAGTTTTTGGTAATTCCCAAAGTCGGCTTCAGGAGACGTTAAATATCCCACTTACAGGCAACTCTAATTTTCGCACTTAAGCGAATGACCATTTGCATATAGTTCTATGGCAAAAACACGCAGCAACATTAAAAATCGGTTACTGAAGTGGTTCCGAAGCTTTTAAGGAATTCCAAATATCAGCTTCCTGAATTCCCGAAATCCCCCCACTTTCTCGGAAGCAATACGGCAGTTCCAATTTTCGCACTAAAGCAGCAACACTGTGCTAATGGGCTGAAAAGTTCCAGGCCTAACACATAGATGGCGCTAGTTAAAATTTCATGATATTCTATACATTAGTTTGTGAGTTATTGTGCTAAGAGTGACGCTACTTTTGTTATTTTCAATGAACAATGGTTCAAAAACAATTCCGTGTTTTAATTTTACACTGCTTCTTGATGGGGAAAAATATCGTTCAAGCAAAGCAATGCCTTGAAAACTGCTGTGGGGACTCCACGCCATCAGAAACTACAATAAAACGTTGGTTTGCTGACTTCAAACGTGGTCATAGAAGCACCGATGATGCACAACGCAGTGAACGTCAAATGAGGCGGTAACACCAGAAAAGATGAAAAATCCACAAAATCGTTTGGAATGATTGAAAAGTGAAGTTGTGTGAGTTAGCTGACATCGCAAAGATATCCAAAGAACGTGTTGGCTTTATATTTCTTGAAGCCGATAGCCCCAGTTGCTAGTGCTTTACTAGATATAGTTTATTGTAATTTAAATTATAATAAATTTGTAAATAAATAACTAAATAAATAAAAATATATGTCATGAGCTTTTGACTAAGAGAAAGTCTGTTCAAAGTGGGTGCAGCATTTGCTTACTGTTGACCAAAAACGAGAACGTGTTGATTATTCGGAGCAATGTTTGGCCATGTTTAAACGTAACAAATCGGAATTTTTTCATCAATATGGATCCATCAGTTCACTGCGGAATCAAAACGATCGTTATCTGAGTGGACAGCAACTGGTGAACCTCGTCTAAAGCACCCGAAAGCACAACAATCGACTACAAAGGTTAAGGCCTCGGTATTTTGGGATGTGCGTAGTGTAATATTCAACGCCTATCTTGAAAAAGAAGATACCATTAACAGTGAATATTATATAGCGTTGTTGGAGCGTTTGAAGGCCGAAATTGCAAAGGAACGACCGCATATGGCTAAGAAAAAAATTTTGTTTCATCAAGACGTGTAATAAGCCAATCAAAACAATGGCAAAACTACATGAATTGAACTTCGAATTGCTCCCACATTCACCGTATTCATCAGATTTGGCCCCCAGTGACTACTGGCTATTCGCAGATCTGAAAAAAAAATGCTCGCGGGTAAGAAATTTCGCACGAATGAAGAGGTTATCGCTGAAACTGAGGCATATTTTGAGGCAAAAGATAAATCGTTCTACAAAAGTAGTATTGAAATCTTAGAGCGGCGCTCGAATGATTGCGTTGCTCTTGGTAGAAATTACGTTGATGAACAAAGCTAATTTTGAACAAACAAAACTGTGTTTTCTTGAACTTTTATAATTTTTTAAATTAAAAATTGTTTGGTTTGTACATATGTACAACAGGTTTTTAGTTCAAGTTTTTCCTTTCTTAATTTTTTCTTAAGAAGGATTTTTTACAATACAAATTTGCTGTGATCAATAATTATTGATTGAAGAAGACAAGAAAAATAATAATCAAATCTTTAGCTGGGGGACAACTAGCTGTTTCGTAGTCGCTACACTACTCATCAGCACCCACTGGGATTCGAACTCGGGACATGACGTATCATGATCTACTGCTTTAACTACTAAGCCACCGAGCATTTAATTATTTTCTATCTATATTCATCTCATATTGAATCACATATGCATTTTTTGTTAATTGCCCACTTGTTTGTACAGCGTTTGCTGTCTCTAAACGAGCGGTATTTATTTTTATTTATTAACATACATATTTTTGTATTTAATATTCTCCGGACCCAGAGATGTAAATATTAATTTGTTAAATTTTTGTTGAACTTTTATAATTTTTTAAATTAAAAATTGTTTGGTTTGTACATATGTACAACAGGTTTTTAGTTCAAGTTTTTCCTTTCTTAATTTTTTCTTAAGAAGGATTTTTTACAATACAAATTTGCTGTGATCAATAATTATTGATGTGCTGATGAGTAGTGTAGCGACTACGAAACAGCTAGTTGTCCCCCAGCTAAAGATTTGATTATTATTTTTCTTGTCTTCTTCAATCAATAATTATTGATCACAGCAAATTTGTATTGTAAAAAATCCTTCTTAAGAAAAAATTAAGAAAGGAAAAACTTGAACTAAAAACCTGTTGTACATATGTACAAACCAAACAATTTTTAATTTAAAAAATTATAAAAGTTCAACAAAAATTTAACAAATTAATATTTACATCTCTGGGTCCGGAGAATATTAAATACAAAAATATGTATGTTAATAAATAAAAATAAATACCGCTCGTTTAGAGACAGCAAACGCTGTACAAACAAGTGGGCAATTAACAAAAAATGCATATGTGATTCAATATGAGATGAATATAGATAGAAAATAATTAAATGCTCGGTGGCTTAGTAGTTAAAGCAGTAGATCATGATACGTCATGTCCCGAGTTCGAATCCCAGTGGGTGCTGATGAGTAGTGTAGCGACTACGAAACAGCTAGTTGTCCCCCAGCTAAAGATTTGATTATTATTTTTCTTGTCTTCTTCAATCAATAATTATTGATCACAGCAAATTTGTATTGTAAAAAATCCTTCTTAAGAAAAAATTAAGAAAGGAAAAACTTGAACTAAAAACCTGTTGTACATATGTACAAACCAAACAATTTTTAATTTAAAAAATTATAAAAGTTCAACAAAAATTTAACAAATTAATATTTACATCTCTGGGTCCGGAGAATATTAAATACAAAAATATGTATGTTAATAAATAAAAATAAATACCGCTCGTTTAGAGACAGCAAACGCTGTACAAACAAGTGGGCAATTAACAAAAAATGCATATGTGATTCAATATGAGATGAATATAGATAGAAAATAATTAAATGCTCGGTGGCTTAGTAGTTAAAGCAGTAGATCATGATACGTCATGTCCCGAGTTCGAATCCCAGTGGGTGCTGATGAGTAGTGTAGCGACTACGAAACAGCTAGTTGTCCCCCAGCTAAAGATTTGATTATTATTTTTCTTGTCTTCTTCAATCAATAATTATTGATCACAGCAAATTTGTATTGTAAAAAATCCTTCTTAAGAAAAAATTAAGAAAGGAAAAACTTGAACTAAAAACCTGTTGTACATATGTACAAACCAAACAATTTTTAATTTAAAAAACTGTGTTTTCTTTGTTAGGCCGGGACTTTTCAGCCCAAGGTTGTCAATGAATTGGCTAGTCGTGAGTGTCCTTAGTCGTGTCCTACAAACGGGCTGTTATAATGGGTGATTTTATAAGAACTATCGGAAATTAAAAAAAAAACACATAAAATTCAGAAAAATGCATGAAATATTTATTTGTATCGATAGTTGGGTCGATATAATTTAATGTTTGAAGATTATTTCATGCCAAATGTTGGCCGCGTCTGCGCCTCAAATGGTCCATCCGCATAGTCCAATTTTGGCATACTCTTTCCAACATTTCGGCCGGTATCTCACGACTAATGTTGGCAATGTTGGCTTCCAGTGCGTCAATCGAAGCGGGCTTGTCTCTATAGACATTAGCCTTAACATAGCCCCACAAAAAATAGTCTAGAGGCGTTAAATCGCACGATCTGGGCGGCCAATTGACTGGTCCCAAGCGTGAAATAAACTGTTCACCGAACTCGCCTCTCAATTGGTCCATTGTTTCGCGTGCTGTGTGGCATGTGGCACCGTCTTGTTGAAAACACATGTCATGCAAGTCAAGCTCTTCCATTTTGGGCAAAAAAAAGTTTGTTATCATCGCACGGTAGCGCTCACCATTCACAGTAACGTTGTGATTCGCATCATCTTTGAAGAAATACGGCCCAATGATACCGCCAGCCCATAATCCGCACCAAACTGTTGTTTTTTGTGGATGCATTGGTAGCTCTTGCAATGCTTCTGGCTGCTCTTCACTCCAAATACGGCAGTTTTGCTTGTTCACGTATCCATTCAACCAGAAATGAGCCTCGTCGCTGAACACAATTCTTCGATAAAAAAGTGGATCTAACTTCTCAAGAGCCCATTCACCAAAAATTTGGCGTTGTGGTAGGTCGTTTGGCTTCAATTCTTGCACCAGCTATATCTTATAAGGCTTCACACCCAAATCCTTCCGCAAAATTTTCCACGTAGTGGAGTAACAGAGGCCCAATTGCTGCGAACGGCGCCGAATCGATAATTCACGGTCATCACACTGAAAAATATTTGCTTCATATTTCCAATGAACCCCATTCATTAGATAATTTTCATTAACGGAATGAAAAATTACGTTCCATGAATGAAAATTCATAGCATTAATGAAAATATTCATTAAAATTGATTCATTAGTTTTCATAATTTCATTAGAAAATTTCATTGGATTTTTTATATAAAATTTGTGCAAAATTTTAGAGATTTATTAAAAGTGAGAAAATAAATATATTATAACTACTAACTAAATGACAAAGTAAATTATTTTATGCACTAATTACTGTGTAAAAAATTATTTTAATAAAAATTTCAATAGTTTTTTAGTTCTTATGAAAATTTTCATTATATTAACTAAACTTTTCATTAGAATTCATAAACTACCCTCATTTTAAATACCTACATAGTTGAAATCAAAAGCAAAGAGATGGGCTTTTTCTCGTTTTTTGGTTAAAAGAATATTTATTCCGTTACAAATGCAACAACAAAGTCACACTTAATTTTTTCGTTGTGAACAATTATGTATCTATACCCAAAGCAAACGTTTTGTTTTTGCACGCAACGGGACTTTTTTTTGGTCTTCAAAAAGCTAAACGTCACAAGTTTCCAAAAGCAGAAGCAAACGTTTAAAAAAAGAAATGAGTTTGCTGAAGTTCATTGTTTAAAGGAAAATTAATATTTTATATGTTTTCCTGACGATGATAACTAATTGTTATCGAAATATTGAAAATAAATACTGTTGAATTTTTTATAAAAAGTAAAACGATCTTTAGCTGAAAATAAGAAGTATTGACTTAAACAAGATCAAATAATTAAATGTCAAATAACCATTGTTTAAACTTATTTAATTAATTATCCAAAATGTTTACACATGTAACATTACATATTATTTTTTAAGTTATTTTGTGTTGAATTAACATGTTTTGATTTTCTTTTAACCATCATTCTAAATGTAATGTATTAATATTATTAATTTTATATTATTTTCCATTATTATTAAAACAATAAAAAATTCTTTTATGCCTAATATAAAAAATTGTTTAGTTTATTTTCAGTAGCACAATGCTAATGAAAAAAGGTCATTAGATTAATGGAACTCCTCTTTAAACTAATGATTTTATTTCATTAGAATGAAGAAAATTTTTCACCAAATTAGTGAAGATTATCATTGGTTCAACGAATGTGTTCATTAAAATAGTGAAAATATTTCATAAATTCATTGGCCTAATGAACAAATAACGTTTGAATAATGAAGAAGATTCATTAAAGAAATGAAAGTTTTACTTAATGTTAATGTACCAAATTCATAAAACTAATGAAATTGAGTCGTTAGCCTAATGAATTTTTTCATTGTTTTAATGAAAAGTATTCATAAATGTAATGATTTATTCTTCATTAACTTAATGAAGTTTTCATTAATCTAACGAATGTATTCATTAAATAATTTTTAATGAAAGAAGATTCATTAGTCCAATGAAGGCCATCATTGGCCGAAAAATAATGAAAATTTTCATTAGATTAATGTCAAAATTCATTATATTAATGAAGGAATTCTTTTCAGTGCACCAACACTGGCCGATACGGCTGCGATATTTTCTTCAGTTCGCACTCTACGTAAGCGTGTTGGTGGTTTAATGTCCAACAATGTAAATTTGGTGCGAAATTTTTTTTCAATAGCCCGAATAGAAGCCTCAGTAGATCGATTAAACTGACCATAAAATGGAAGAAGCGCGCGATGAACTTTCTTAACAGAGCACGCATTTTGGTAATAAAATTCAATAATTTGCAAGCGTTGTTCGTTTGTAAGACGATTCATGATTAAATTATAGACCAAACTGAAGATGTTTGACAGTGACACAAGATACAAAACTTGAGTGAGCTGTCAAAAATAGTGTTGCCAAAAAGATAATAGCAAAAAAACTCGTTATATGTTGCATGTGAAATAGTTCATCAAATTTATGATAAAAACATATGTATATATTGTTATAAGATATGATAAGAACGGTTGTTGTTGTTGCAAATTTTTCGGGAAAAAACTTGAACAAAAACCCGATGTGCAAAAGCCAAAAATCTAATTTAAAAAAAATGATAAAAGTTCAACAAAACATCAATAAATTAATATTTAAAAACGGTTGTTGTTTCTAAAAATTTTTCATAGATGCTGTTATAGTAAGCAATCATGTATTTTTATTTTATTTTTTCTGTGAAGCTGCAACCAGTATTGTCAACTTTGAAATGTCAAAACGCACCAAAATGGCAGAAAAACGCGTTATTTCGAAAAAAATGCACCAAAAAATTTTTTTCTTAATTTTATAAGTTGTTCACAAAGTTGCAGAAAAATTAACAAATACGAGTATTACGACGAAACGTTGAGATGGTAAATTTGTAAAAGAAAAATTTTAAAGACCCTATTATCCAATTTAAAAGCAAGCATATCTGAAAAACAGCTATGCTTGTACTGTAACAAAATAAAAGGGGCCGCAAATCTTAAACATTAACTATTCGTTTTTCTTTAGATAATATACATAATCAAAACAGCGAGACTGTTTTACTTTGTGTATATAATTTGGTGCATTTTATACATCATTACTCCATGTACTCATAAGGGTATTCTGCTCTGTAAGATACAAAGAAATATACAAATAAATTTTGCACACTCGATGAAATGGTATTGATTATATTACTGATATACATACAGATACACATAGTACAAACAGTATTTTATTATACTGAAACAAAAAGTTCTGTTGAATTCGGTTCGGTGGCACCGAAAATTAAAAAACGCACCGAAATTTGAAAAAAAAGCGCAACGCGCACCGGCTTAGAAATTTTTTGCACAAAAAACTGTAAAAAGCACCGAGTTGACAACGCTGGCTGCAACTGTCGTTTTCATTATGGACACCACAGTGGTATAATTCTCTAACTTTTAACGATCCGATAATGGCAACTTTTGTCATCAAATTTCATCGCTCGCACTAACAATTGAGTGATTCTGTGACTTAATTCTAACCATGGTAAACAGCTATATTTTTATGTTCATTATATAAACATTTGGCATCTCTGCCAAATAAGCAAAAACCACAAAGAATAAAAGAAAAAACAATAACTTTTTCCATAACAATATGTATACATATTGATTTTTATATGTTGTGATTTAGTAATAAGGTAAGTAAAATAATATATGTGTTCATGTGTTTATATATACTAATTTCTGTATGTACAGAATGACCACAACTAAGGCTTGTTACAATCTACATACATATATGTATAACTTTTTAAATTCATTAATTGTCAACTCAAAGGAATTGTCCAATTCCCGAAGAACATACTGATTATTCCTTGAAGCGTTCAAACTTGTTTCGTCCCTTGCAAGTCCGAATGCAAAACGTTCAAAAACCATTTCAACACAAAACACACTTTACCGGTTGAAAAAATTATACTGAAATTTTTGTTTTTGAATATGTATGTTATTTTATATACTTATATTTTATGTATTATAGTGAAAGGCCAATGTAAGCGGCATACGGCAACGGACGGCAACCTACTGTTCTAATTGCCGCTTGAATTTGTTTGATATAGGCAAATGAACGCGGCTAATCAAAGTAAAAATTTATGTACCGGAATTTAAACAAAAAAAAAACATTTTTACTTTTTAACGCAAAAATAAATAAATAAATTTAATTGTTAAAAATTTTAAAGCCGAAAATAAAAAAAAATAATTTTTTTTCTTTTATTTGCTCTATGTTTTGTTCCTTTACTTTTGGGTTGACAAATTGAAGAGGCAAAACAAAAAGTTAAATTGAATTTAACATTGCCGCTCGGTCGCCTTTAACGGCATTGCAAAATTAAATTAAATTCAACATGTTGAAATTATAGTATGAATGTTTTTATAAAAAGGCTATTTTTTTTTTGTAAACATTGGTCTGTCACTATTAATTTCCCCCCGGGAAACAGGGTTTGCCTTGGCGTATTCCTAACTTAGGCGCTCTGTTTTTCGGGGAAAAGAGGGGAAGGGGTCCCTCGTTTGGTGCGGCAAACAAAACTCTAGGAAGCCACATGACTTATGTTGTGTTGGCTTCCAAAACCCTTACCAAGGGTATAAATTGACAGAACGGGGATCATCATGGCCCCCGGGAAGTTCTGCTTGGGGTTCGACCCGGGCTTATTATGGTTGAGGTGCCTACCTTGGCTGAAACGTTCTGGCTGTGGTTGAAACCTAAAATGCAGGAAGGGAGTGTTAGTATCCTTGATAATTGTTTGGTGATGGCTTTTTTTCGAGGGCTAACAATCTCCCGAGGATCTGTTGCCTATACAACAGATACGTGCACTGTAAGGAACCAGTGATGACGGTTTGACGGGTGAGTTGGTTTAAGGGCTGACGCTCTTAGTGGGCTTCGGCCTACCAACTCATTAAGCCTTGTCTTCCGTTGATTGCTGGGAAATTGCATGCATGTGGGATTAGAAAGCCCGAACTCCTCAACAAGAAATTGTTCATATGACCGCAATAATATGACAAGACTTGCTACCTGTGTGAGCCTAGTCAGCCACACGGGAGCGGTGGTAAATCGTGAAAAATGCACTCCGTGGAATTGGTCCACCATCAGGTTAGCCCGTCAAGGCAGGTACTGATGTAAATCATTTTCACAGTTGTCACTATTAATTTATACATTTAATAAATATTTTTATGTATTAAAAGTCAGATTATTAGCACTTTATTTCATGGAAGCACAATTTAGTAAAAAATACACTTTAACGTTTGAATAAACAACAAGATAATTTTTGTTTTTAAGATATCGACAATCGGCAGTAAAATTAACAGCCGATTTTGATCGACGGCGAATATCGTTAAAAACATGTTTTGTAATTATTTTAACGATTCGATTATCTATAATATTATATGATGGGTTGGTATAATTCGTCTGGCTCAAGTTTAATCCTGGCTAAAGCCAAGGGGGGGGGGGGGGGGGGCAATTAGCTGTTTCGCAGTCGCTACACTGCTCATCAGTACCTACTAGCATTCAAACTCAGTATCATGTAAACATGATATATTTCCAATACGGCCACTTAACCAACTCAGCCACTGAGCTATTATTTATTTTTTCGTCTACATTTGTCTCATATTGATCACATATGCAGTTTGTTTCGATTATCGCTATAAAAGTTATAGAATCGCTCTACTGTTTTCTGTGAGAGTCTTTTGGCTTGAGGTTGCACTCGTGTTCTATTTCATAATTTTATCTAAAATGTATAACGTTAAAAAAATACTTAAACAACAAATAAATACCTCCCTAATAAGCGGATATATCTCATAACCGGACAAAAATGTTGCGACTGTGGGTGTCCGATAATGGGAGATTTTACTGTACATGCACATGTTTGTACGAGTATTTATTTACTTGTGTATCATTTATGAGTATTTTTAAAATTGTCAGCCCAGTGATTTCATAGAACAATGTCAAAGCCGCCAGCAAATTTACATGAGAAAAACAAAAATTATAAAGAAATCCAGTCTTATGTGTTCTACCGCAGAAAATCTGTGCTTCGAAATACTTTCGAACACGCGAGCATGTTCAGTAGTCAAGATATTGTATAAACAATTAAACCTCATATCAACAGTGATCGCAAATTGAAAAAGTAAATATTGTAGTTTACAATGTAAATAAACATTTAATTCTATGTTTAGACAGACAAATTACTGCCGCTGCTGCTGCTGCTGCTGCTTAAAATGCTACTTTCAATTGTAAACACTACTCGCCTCTTACATACATAAGTATCTACAAGCAAACATACATATTGTGCATACATTTAGTATTTGTCTTTAATTGAAGTGAATTGATACGTACTTTGTACTTAGTTAGTGAAAAAATTTAAATAATTGTGTAAACAAACATCGGCCGATTTTTGACTTATGTACTTATTTCCTTCCCATTCAGAATAAAATAAACATAAATATGTAAGTGTAAAATACGTAATAATAGCTTACAGCTTTAATTGTTTATAACGACTAAACGCCGAATTCATAAACGATTTAATAAACAATTTTAATTTAATGACCAGTCCACACATCCATAAATATCAACAGACATACATACTTATACTCGTATGCAAATTAGTGTATGTATGTTTATACTCACAGGTAAGTTTCATTAAGTTATTGAAGTTCAAACCAAATTGGAAGCTATTAAATTTATTTAAGGTGCTTGAATATTTTTACATATATAATTAATATATACATATGTATGTATGACATACTTATTAGCATAAAAGTAAACTAAAAGCAAACTGAGTCCAGCCAGCATTTTCAATTGTAGACAACTCTACTCAAGACGAGTGTTTTTGATCGTCTACGGGCGCATTTTTTAATCGCAGACGATCCCTCGCACGGGAATAACTATTACAAAAGCTGATTCTTCCATGAGACTCTTAGTCAACTCAGCAAAATGCGCTTATGTTAATCGTAGAGGAATCGTCTGAGACTCGGTCGTGTAACCTTTGTATGATTCACACCGAGATTCTCAAAAGGCGGAAAATAAAGTATAAGACGCGGTTTTTTCTTTTATCTGTGTATAATTGTGTCATCATTCTTTAAAAATTTTTGTTTTAGTACTCTTCAGATAATAATTCCAAGATTCGTATGTTAAACATTCCAAGATTAAAAGACGATTGTTTAAATAAATATAAATAAAGTAAATGTTTTTGTTTTTGATTTCTTCTAAATTTTCCAGCTAAAGATCTTGATAGATTTTTGTTTTTATAAAAAAGGTTTAACGGTATTTTATTTTCAATATTTCGATAACAATTTGTTATCATCATCAGGAAAAATTTTAAAAAATCAATCAAGATCTTTAGCTGGAAAATTTAGAAGAAATCAATATAAACAAGATCAAATAATACGAATATTTGTTTTTGTTACTCGTCAGATAAGCCTCGGAAGATTCTTTTTGAAAGATTTAAACACAATCGTCTAACAACCAACGAATGCTAGCTGGGAGGTATGTATTTGTATGTATGTACATATATGCGTATGTATATATGCGTATATGTACATTAGGGGTGAATTAGTTTTACATAGAGAATCTTAGGAACAAGATTTGAATACACTAGAACCTCTTATTTCCTAACGTTTGGCAAAAAAAAAAAAAAAGAAAAAAAAAAGCACGAGCTAAAAATTAAGGATGGAAGGATCGGAATAAATGGCTTCGCGTTGGGGTCAAAGGTACACTGAAAACAAAATTCAACCCATCCGTTCAAACCAAACCCAAGTCGCGTCTAAAATACGGATTACTTGATTCGCATTATTCAAGCACTAAGCACCTAATTTTAGACATATTTAATCCTGAATTCGTACTTGAAAAAAGCCGAAACTAAGATTGACTTGAAAAAAACTGAGATCGAATCAGTTTTAAAATGCGATTGATTTAAGAATTTTACAGTTGACTCAATCCCCAAATTCGTGGCTGAAATACGTTAAATGGCGTTCGTTTTGGTTCCGGAGTGATATGACGGATCCATGCAAAAGTTCCGGTTTGTTACGTTTAAACGTGGCCAAACACTAATCAGAATCATCAACACGTTCTCGTTTTTGGTCAACAGTGGGCACCCACTTTAAACACAGCTTTCTCATAGACAAATGCTCATGCAATATAAAGCCAACACGCTCTTTTGATATCTCTACGGTGTCAGCTAACTCACGCAACTTCACTTTTCATTCGTTCAAAACGATTTGTGGATTTTTTTCATGTTTTCTGGTGTTACCGCCTAGGGCTGCCAGAAAAAATATACAAGAAATCGTTAAAATCCCGATCATTTTTGAAATAATCATTTTAGTTTTAAAATATCGTCAAAAAAATCTGATTTATAAAACGACTAAATTTGTAGTATATTTTACAATTTTATATAAAAATATAACAAATTTTTAAAGCAAGTTTATGATCTCAAATTTGTGCATTCGCAAAAAATAGTTTAAATTCATTAAAAAATTTAGTTTTTAATCAATTACATTTACATAAATATGTACTTATAGTATGGTATTTAAAAAAATATGCTTTGATACATAAAATTTTCCGTAAATTTTCGGAATAAATATCTGAATTGAAAAATTTCAATAAATTGGATTTAACTGCAATATCAACAAGTTTGGCTTCAATTGCTTAATTTTTATACCCTTCACAAAAATGTAAAGGGCATACCCATACCGTTTGTAATTTCTACAATTTTCATTTGCGACCCTATAAAGTATATACATATGTATATTCTGATTCAGAATTAATGGAAAAGTCTATAAAGCGATGTTCGTCTGTCCGCTGTTGAAATACCGTTTCTGAGAAAACCATTAGAATTAGAATTTTTTTTTTCACCATTCTTTTACACCATCGATTCATGGGTTTGCTATTGAAATTCAGTAATATCGGTTCACATATAGCTGAGATATATCCAAAATTCCAAAAAACCCCATTTTTTTTTTGCAATTTTGTATGAAAATGTTTGAAAAAAAAAATTGTTTGTTTTGCTTCAAACTTCACACATATGTATATTGATATGGTGACCTAAAGGCAAAAAAATATAGCCGAGATATAGCCCAAATCGGGGTTTTCATGAAAATGTCGCGTAAGCGAACTGAAACAACTTTTTTTGCTCAAAAGCAGTTTTGGTAATGAATAAGGTTACATAAATATGGAAAATAAAAATTTCTGATATCGGTCCATATACATATACCCGAGATATAGCCTAAACCAGGTTTTTCATTAAAATGCGGCGTAAGCGAACGTAAACAACTTTTTTTGCTCAAAAGTTTTTTGATAATGAAATAAAGTTATATAAATATGGAAAATGAAAATTTCCGATATCGGTCCATATATACCCCAGACAGAGCTTAGAGCGGGTTTTTAATGAAAATGTAGCATAGGCGAACTTAAGCAACTTTTTTTTGCTTAAAAGCAGATCTGGTAATAACATAAAGTTATATAAATATGTTAAATGAAAATTTCTGATTTCGATCCATATATACCCGAGATATAGCCTAAACCGGGTTTTTCATGAAAATGTCGCGTAAGCGAACTTAATACAACTGTTTTGTGCTCAAAAGCAGTTTTGGTAATGAAATAAGGTTATATAAATACGGAAAATAAAAATTTCTGCTATCGGTCCATATATACCCGAGATATAGCCTAGACCGGGTTTTTCATGAAAATTCTTAAACAACTTTTTTGTGATGAAAAGCAGTTTTGGTAATGAAATAATTTTATATAATTATGGAAAATGAAAATTTCCGATATCGGTCCATATATACCCGAGATATAGCCTAGACCGGGGTTTTCATTAAAATGCGGCGAAAGCGAACGTAAACAACTTTTTTTGCTCAAAAGTTTTTTGAGAATGAAATAAGGTTATATAAATATGGAAAATGAAAATTTCCAATATCGGTCCATATATACCAGAGATATAGCTTGAACCGATTTTTCTATTAATTTTTTTTCTCGTTATAAAAGAAGGTTACTAAAATACAGAAAATTCCGATATCGGTTCATATATAACCGAGCATATTTTGGTCACATTTTTAAATATATTACACATATACGAGACTATCATGAAGGCTATTTTAGATTCGGCCCAGCCGAATATATTACACTCTTACTTGTTTATTAAAAAGGTTTAGCAATTTTATATTTTCGATATATCGCTAATAGTTTGTTAGCATCTCTAGGCAAAATTAAAATATTATTAAATTAAATGTTATTTAAAATTGCTATATAAAATTGTTAAACCTTTTTTATAAAAAGGAACAAAACAACGATCTTTAGCTGGCATAATTTACAAGAACTTAAATATTTTTTATATATGAAATAAAATATTCAACAACTGCTCTTCATAAAACAAATTTCGCTATACTACAGCATGATACACGATACTTATTTTCATACGAGTACTTATGAAAGCTCCGCCCCACGAAAAACAAAACTTTTTGATTTTCATACTACAAAGTATACTTCACAAGTACGACAGCATTACGTACGACGTTACTAATTTCATAGTTGTACGATTTGTTGTACGATTTGTAGTACGTCTATCACAGACGTTACGTTTAAAGTTGACAATTGCATTAATGTTTTTTGCAGGTTTATCTGGCTTAAGGATTTTATTTTTTTTATGTTAAAATGGTGTTAGTAATTAGTTTCCAATGATAAGTAGTCTCGAGCTATATGGTCCATTATTCACGTACAACTGTTATTTTTATTTATACGTTCTGCTAGTTTTCGCAACAGCTCGACAATTAAAAAAAGTTATTACCTATTCGTATTTATGACGTCAATGACTTAAAATGGAAATTGATGGACATTAACCCCTGTGTGTTGATGATGAGGGGAGTAGTAGCAATTCGTTACGATTGGGAGATATACATATATATGTATGTATGTACTTCAGCGAACGTAAGTTTTAATTTCTTCTAATCGCATCTACTGATTTTCACTGAACTATAAAAATAAAACGATTAATTTCGTGCTTACCTTCCTTGCACTCACATATAAATATCAAGATTATTATTAATTCGCAACTAGAATATGTAATATTTTGTCTTTTTTTTTAAATATTTGTATTCATTTAATGCTTCTGTTTTATATTTTTAGTTTAATTACAATCGCCGTTGTGTATCATTCTGAGCGCTGTTGCGAGTGAGTGCGGCCGAATGTATGAAATCATCAAGTTATAAAAAGTCTCAAACGTTCTAAAGTGATCCCGACTGACATTTAAATTAGTTTCAAGTGAATTGTGACGGGCTGTTCTAATATAAGTTTTGTTTTTAATTTGTGACTGTTTCTGCAAGTGAAATGTTTGTAAACAAATTTTGTATTGTTTTGCCAGTTTTAATTTGGTTTAATACGGTTCGAGCGGAAGTTAATCTCAGGTAAGTACGAATTAACTTTGCTTGGCAAAGTTTTGCCAACCTCAACTTTAGCAATGGAAAGCAATTGAAATACTTTTAACCGTGATATAAAAAATACAAGGTAGTTGCATTCTCTTTTTATTATTTTTTATAAGGATTTTTGAAGTTTATTATTGGAGAGAAATATAAAAAGGCGTTGCCACACTATGAAATAAGAAAATGTACTCCTAGAATTGAATTTTTCTGAAATTTGTAATTGCATTGTGCATACTAGAAAACACAATAAACTGATATAAATAGGTATCTGTGGTCGTTTTGTTAGCTATACGAGGGCGGTTCGGAAACTTCTTAGCCTATCACTGAAAGAGAATAGTTAGTTTTTCAAAAATATTTTTATTTTTCAATAAAATCTCCTAACACTTCAATACACTTAGTCCAACGCTTTTCTAGCAATTCTATCCCTTGAATAAAATAGTTTTCTTCAAGGTCTTCAAAATAGTGGTTTACAACTGTAATTGCATCTTCATTTGAGGTAAAACGCTTGCCAGCAAAGAATTCTTTTAGATTTGGGAACAGGTAAAAGTCACTGGGAGCTAAATCAGGAGAATAAGGTGTGTGGTCAAGCAACTCGTACTTTAGTTCGTTGATTTTAGGCATTGTTAAAACACTTTTGTACGCTGGTGCGTTGTCTTGATGAAAAATTATTTTTTGTGTTGTAAAATTATTTTTTGTGTTCATCCAAAAGGTTGCAATAGTACTCTGAATTTCTTGTTTTACCCTTTTGCAGTTAGTCAATCAATAAAATACCTTTGAAGTCCCAAAAAACCGTTTCCATAACCTTACCAGCCGATTGATTTTTTTGCCTTCTTTGGGGCACTTCCTCCAGCTTCAGTCCATTGTTTGGATTGTTCTTTTGTCTCTGGAGTATAGTGGTGGATCAATGTCTCATCAACAGCTATGAAACGACGCTTAAAATCCATTTCATTTTGCTAAAACGATCCAAACAAGCTTGAGAAATGTTCATTCTTATGCCTTTTTGGTCGACTGTTAACAAATACGGCACCCATCTTGCAGAAAGCTTGTTTATCTGTAGTTCTTCATGCAAAATTAAACGGACTCGATCATTTGAGATGCCTATGATATTAGCTATTTCACGCACTTTTATTCGTCGATCATTTAATACCATACTCGTATCATGTACTTTGGCTACAATTTCTGTTGTTTTTGCTGTTTTTGGACGTCCACGTTTAAATTCAGCAATCCAATTTTTTACTGTTGCATATGAAGGATCACTTTCACCATATTTAATACATTCACTATATCATTATGATTTTTTTTGCCCCGATAAACCTTATTTATGTAAATATTTAATGACACCACTCATTTCTAATTTTTCCTTTGTAAAAAATCGCGGATGCGAACACTTGTTTCTATATGAAGGAGTTACCAGATCGAAACAAAATTTAACATATGTTCATAGCAGAGATGGAAGTTTCCAAAACACTTAACTTTTTTCTTTTCATACCGCGCTTTTTGTGCTAGGATAAGAAGTTTCTGAACCGCCCTCTTATTAAAATATTAAGCATATAGTGATTCTCCTATCAGAAAATGCTATAAATTTTGAAATGAAATACACGTTAATAAACAATATTACGCTACACTGCTCCAGAACGCAGAATAATTTGGGATTTAGCTGTCGTATATAAATGTATTTTGCTCATGCTATATGTAGAACATAAAATATTTTGGTGCTTTTAAATTTGGATCTGTTTTACATAATTATTATATTAACTGCTAAATATATTCAAACGCCAGCACGTCTACCGCCTACGACGAAGAGCTCACCTGCCGCCGTGTAAAGTTTTATGTTGGCACATCTCTCTGCTGAATAAATAAAAAAATATGAACAGCTGTTTTCTTTTCTACTCAAATTTTTTGCTTTATATCAAGTGTGATGGTGTGAATGCAAAATCTAATTTACCTTAGACTTTTAGACAGTCGAAAGAAATGTGTTTAGACTTTTATCTCACAAAATCGAATGAAAGTATTTATACTTATAATAGTCTGATCGGGCCTTTAAGTAATGATTTGCTTAATAGATGTTGCATATGTAAGTAGTTGTTCTTGGCAAATATATATACATACATGTACAATATTTCCAATGAAAATTGAATAAAATAATTTGAGTAATACTTGGATTTGCTAAAACTTAAGATAAGCGTGCGAATTCTATAACTTTTAACAATAAAAAAATTTGTTAAATTGTCAACTAATATTGTCGCTTGCAGTTACGATTGTGGGCTCTGTAACTAATAAATAACAACATTGACAAAACCTTCAATCAAGTGGCATTGAGGTTAAAAAGTATGTCTAAACTGCAAAAAGAACAGAGGAAAATACAAAAAATATTACCGCCCAGCTATAAGCAGTTGGAATTTTTGGAATTTTCAAGTTTGTCAAATAACAACACAATAACAAGTATTGTTAAATATGCTAGAGAATAGCAGAACTGTTAAATTGATTGTTAAATTTTTTAACAATAACAAGTGTCCAAACCAATTTGGACAACTACATATTTTTTATTTTTTTTTTTTCTTTTACTATTTTTATTTTTATCTTTTTCTGTTTTATAAGCGTTACTGAATTATTTAAATTACTCTTGAAATTACTTACATTATGAATTACTTAAAAAATCGGTGAATTAAACTATTGTGCAAACCGTTTTAATTTTAGTACAATATTTACATTTATCTTTTTCCCTACTTTGTTCTCTTGTAATGTTAATGAAGTTAACAAATACAAAATTATATGTTTAACCTCGGCTTTGAAAAGGCCGAACTTCATTTTGAACGGTCATAAAATCACTTTTATGTTATTATAATTTTACTTGATCTACAGAATCCAACAGCTCATGTTGCTTAAACAAATAAATCTGTTTTTAAATGTAGCCTATATCTAGCTATTTTATGCAAAAAAAAAAAAAACAAAAAAAAAAAACATTTTGTTAGTACAAATTTATACCCCTAAATTTGTTCAACAAGTATTGTTAAAATTTGATACAGAATCGCGCTAAAGGTGATAGAAACGGAATTAAAAATATTTACAAAATGAAAAATGCAGTATTGAATAAATTCGGTTCCGATTTGAAAAATAATCTTTCGTTTTGAATATATTTTTTTCGTGAAGGGTTTACTAAATTTTTTAGTTATTATAAGACCGACAAAATTTGGTTCAGTGTAGTTACATATTTTTCAAATGCTTCCATGTCTTAGATGATTAGAGTAGCTCCTATGAAATGTTGACATATATTCAGCTAGGAAATATAAAAAACATACATGAAGTAAAATAAAATAAATATTTACCATCACAAGAAAGACACGCGAAACAAATTGTGACCCACTGTACCAGGTTTGAGAACAAAGTTACGTTTGCATGCATTAAATTTCGTATAAATTTAATTGTTATTAATAAGAGCTTTTAAAACAACATGGGAAGTTTCTTACGTTTTCAAAACAGATTAATAAAAATCTGCTGCTGAAGCGGCATAACGACTTACGCAATTCATTAAAACAAACGAGGGGCAATTAGTTAATCACGGGATTATAATTTAGTACAAAACAATAAGTCAGACAAGACACTTACATACACATGGACAAAATAATCGCATTTTAAAATAGCGAAATGTACCCAGAAATTTATCATATCAAACAATTATGGTTTTTTCACATTTGTGGTGAATCAGTCAAGAAGAAAATTTTGAAATCGAAAGTTGGAGATAAAGTCTCGTCAATATGTTAAATAAACATAAGAAAATAGATTATTTTTGGATGCGCCGGCCAAAATCTTAAAAAACTTTAGTGAAGAAGTGCTCATAAAGTGCATCGTTCCTAAAATCAACATCTTTACAAGATGTTGCTATCTCATTTTATTCCGCGCAACATTTTTCGATTATTTTAAAGTCATCACTGGAACAGTAGTATCACCGACAAAACGATACATTTGTTAAAAAATAAAAAGAAGCAAGTGTAGAGTGTAGTATATTCGGCTGGGACGAATCCAAAATACCCTTCACGATAGTCACTTAAATATATACAGTGGAATCTCGATAATTCGTAATCGCAAGAGGCCGGCCATTTCTTACGAATTATAGAGATTGTCAATTTAGCGGGGTTTCGATTTAACGGGATTAAAATAAAATAAATACGATTTAAAAACGCGTTTCAATTTACTTACTAAAATGGCAAAAAAAAAAAAAAAAAAAAACAAATTTGTTAAAAATAATAAATCAAATAAATGTTATGTTTTCCCGTTTTTTAAAGCGATCGAGTCAGCCACAGCCTGCTTTGAAATTACTTAGATTTAAATCGGCAAAACATACTGCTTTTTCCGATAGTAAACCATAAAAGTAAAGACTTTTTAAGCTCTAGATATTCAGGTAGTTTTTCTCGCTTTAGCATACTGTCTGAAAATTTTTGCATATTAGATTCTCCTTTTTGAAGGATTGAAGTCAAAGCTGATGGAGCAATTTCATATCGCTTAGCAACGTTTATTTTTCACCCCGTTGTCAATGGCTGCCAAAATTTTTTGTTTCTGTAACACCGACAGAGTTTTATGGGTGCGCTTTGACGTTTTTCTTTATTATTCCTGAAACAAACGAATCTTATAGGCTATTTACACCTAAGCCAAATCTACTACTTTCAGGATTTCGAATCAAATCTAGTTGATTTTGACGAGATTTCCCATACAAAATGCAATTTAGATTGCGGCTAGATTTTGACGAAATCTGGTAGATTTTTGTAAGTACTCTATTACCCAACTGTGATTCTGTTCAAAATAATACTTTAAAATACTACGCTGCATTAAAAAAACTATACTTTTACATTGTTATATAGTTATTGCTGTCAAAAACCTTTGCAAAAAAAAAGATTTTATGAAAATGAAATCTGCTTAATCTGGTCAAAAAACGGAAGTGTAAACGGTTAAGATTTTGTTGAAGATTTTTATTCAAATCTTCTAGATTTTGGGTAGATGTAAATGCCCTATTAAGAAAATAAAACGAAACACACAATCAAAACAAACCCCCAAGCAAAAAATCTCGGCAAACAAAAAATCATACTTTCCATGTTTCTGGTGTTTTTATTATGAATTATAAGAGGTAGCGCGCAAAGAAATACGATTTATAAGAGGTAAAGAAGATTTTATATGGAAAAAAATTACGAATTAGGGAGGGAACCAAAATGTATAGAAATTTTACGAATTAACGAGATTTCTTCAAGGAGCCGACAGTTTATTACGAATTATAGGGAATTACGGTTTATCGGGGTACGAATTATCAGTATTTGACAAATTTTAACTAAATATGCTCGGATATACATTGGTCCGATATCGGGGACAAATTTTTTTTGCCTTGTAGTCGTCATGCCAAAACTATAATCTTTAATGGAAACTTTCATGGAAAAATCGGGTTAGGCTATATATCGGGTGTATAATTGGGCCGATATTGGAAATGTTCTATTTTCTGTATTTAGGTAACCTGCTTTTATTACCAGAACTGCTTTTCAGCAAAAAAAAATTTGTTTCATGAAAAAATCGGTTTAGGTTATATATCGGGTATATAATTGGGCCGATATAGGAAATTTTCATTTTCTGTGTTTTAGTAACCTTCTTTTAATGGGTGATTTTATAAAAACTATCGGAAATTACAAAAAAAAAAAAAAAAAACACATAAAATTCAGAAAAATGCATGAAATATTTGTTTGGATCGATAGTTGGGTCGATATAATTTAATGTTTGAAGATTATTTAATGCAAATGTTGGCCGCGTCTGCGCCTCAAATGGTCCATCCGCTTAGTCCAATTTTGGCATACTCTTTCCAACATTCCGACCGGTATCTCACGAATAATGTTGGCAATGTTGGCTTCCAGTGCGTCAATCGAAGCGGGCTTGTCGCTATAGACATTAGACTTTTTTTTAACATAGCTCCACAAAAAATAGTCTAGAGGCGTTAAATCGCACGATCTGGGCGGCCAATTGACTAGTCCCAAGCGTGAAATAAACTGTTCACCGAACTCGCCTCTCAATTGGTCCATTGTTTCGCGTGCTGTGTGGCATGTGGCACCGTCTTGTTGAAACCACATGTCATGCAAGTCAAGCTCTTCCATTTTGGGCAAAAAAAGTTTGTTATCATCGCACGGTAGCGCTCACCATTCACAGTAATGTTGTGATTCGCATCATCTTTGAAGAAATACGGCCCAATGATGCCGCCTGCCCATAATCCGAACCAAACGGTTGTTTTTTGTGGATGCATTGGTAGCTCTTGCAATGCTTCTGGCTGCTCTTCACTCCAAATACGGCAGTTTTGCTTGTTCACGTATCCATTCAACCAGAAATGAGCCTCGTCGCTGAACACAATTCTTCGTTAAAAAGGTGGATCTTCATCTAACTTTTCAAGAGCCCATTCACCAAAAATTTGGCGTTGTGGTAGGTCGTTTGGCTTCAATTCTTGCACCAGCTGTATCTTATAGGGCTTCACACCCAAATCCTTCCGCAAAATTTTCCACGTAGTGGAGTAACAGAGGCCCAATTGCTGCGAACGGCGCCGAATCGATAATTCACGGTTATCACCAACACTGGCCGATACGGCTGCGATATTTTCTTCAGTTCGCACTCTACGTAAGCGTGTTGGTGGTTTAATGTCCAACAATGTAAATTTGGTGCGAAATTTTTTTACAATAGCCCGAATAGAAGCCTCAGTAGGTCGATTAAACTGACCACAAAATGGAAGAAGCGCGCGATGAACTTTCTTAACAGAGCACGCATTTTGGTAATAAAATTCAATAATTTGCAAGCGTTGTTCGTTTGTAAGACGATTCATGATTAAATTATAGACCAAACTGAAGATGTTTGACAGTGACACAAGATACAAAACGTGCGTGAGCTGTCAAAACTAGTGTTGCCAAAAAGATAATAGCAAAAAAATCACTATAACCAGAACTCATTTCAGGCAAACAAAATTTTTTAAGTTCGTGTACGCGACACTTTCCTAGAAAAATCGGTTTAGGCTATATCGCGAGTGTATATGGACCGATATCGAAAATTTTCATTTTCCATATTTAGATAACCTTATGCTATTTTCAGAGCTGCTTTTAAGGGAAAAATATTGTTTAATTTCGCTAACGCGACGTTTTTATGGAAAATCAGTTTAGACTATACATATCTCGGGTAATATGGACCGATATCGGATATTTACATTTTCTGTGTTTTAGTAACCTTATTTTATTACTAGAACTGCTTTTAAGGAAAAGAATTGTTTAAGTTCGTCTACGCGACGTTTTAATATAAAATCGGTTTATGCTATATCTCGGGTATATATGGACCGATAACGGAAACTTTAATTTTCTGTGTTTTACTAACCTCCTTTTATTACCAAAACCACTTTTAAATAGAAAAAGTTATTAAAATTTGCTCACGCAACATTTTCATTAAAAAATCGGTTTAGACGTTATCTCGGGTACCCGTGGACCAATATCGGGGATTTTTTTTTTTGGCTTGTAATCACCATGCTTAATAATATTAATAAATTTGAAGCAATAAAACGAAAAATTTTCATACAAAATTGCCCAAACACGGGTTGTTTCGGAAGCTTGGATATATCTCATCTAGACGCAAACTTTTACTGAATTTCAATAGCAAACGCATGAATCGATTGGGAATAAAATGGCGAAAGAAGAAAATTTCTAAGTTGAATGGTTATCTCAGGAACGGTATTTTAACGGCCAACAGACCGAATTTCATCAATATCGGTTCATTCATCGACAATAGATGGAGTTACTTTCACATATAAATATTTGTAAGGATTACGGTGTTTTTAAAATTTATGATTAGAATCAGACGTGGTAGTAAAAGCTATTTAAGATAGAAATGTAGCCGATATGCTAAATGTTCAATCAAATTAATCAAACTAAAAAGGGCGACAAAGTGAACAAAATACTGAAAGGGCTGTATTTGTAGGCGTGGCAAAAGAAATAGCAGTAATTTTTGAAAGAGCTTTTACATTCTCTCATATTCTGCTTATCGGCGGCAATACAAGATGACGCCGATTTTTAAATTTTGCGGCGAATCGGCATTCCTGTTGTCAACATTGGCATGTATCGATAACTGGTGACACATATTTGTCACTCTACAAGAGAAAATGGCGGCAATATTGTCTTTAATTACCGGTTATTTTGTCGTCACAGTTTTTAGCGTCGAGGTAAATGCAAGAGCAATAAATACAACACTACAAAAAATAAATCTTTTTCAAATGTCAAGGGAAAAATATTAACACAAAAAGGAATTAAAAAAAAAATATATTAAAAAAATTTACAATAAAAGACAAACATTTACTTATTTGGTGAAACTTTTAGTTATTTCGTGAAAATTAAAGTCACAGATCATAGAGCTTGGAAATGTGAAAATGGCTAGCAAGATTTGGGAGGATTCAGAATGATAATTGGCGCTCAAGATGCAATACATAATTTAAAAAATTGTTTTGATTTTTTTTTTTCAAATTTCTATTCCAAAAAATTTCATTCAAGGAAACCTTAATTATATTGTGAAACTTTTAATTGTTTCGTGAAACTTAAAATCTCATATCATAGAGCTTGAAAAGGTGAACATGGCCAGCGAGACTGTGGAGGATTCTGGATGATATCTGGCGCTCAAAATAGAATAAATAATTTAAAAAATTGTTTTAATTTTTTTTTTAATTTTTGTTTTAATTATGCCATTGACATCTGAAACAGATTAAAAAAAAAAAAAAAAAATTATCAGCTGCGCTGTCAATTTCACCTGTTATGGATTCGCTTTGGTCGAGTTCAAACAAAAACATAAAAAAAATTAATAAAGAAAATTAAAAAAATTGAAATAAAATGGAAAAATTTAAATTCGAATCCCACCCAATTTCAAAAAATAATAGAGGAGCTGGAAAAGAGCCAGCATTAAAAATGCAGGACTTCTGTCTAAGCAGTCTTCTTTCCACTATTAAATTTGTTTTGTTTTCTTCGTCATTGGAGTCTAAATATGGCTGGAAAAATATTTTGTATTTAAAAGCTTCCTCATATTTTTCCACAAACTTTCGTATTTTGCACAAAATTTTGTTCTAAATCAAAATGTAAACAAAACAAAGTAACTGACACATACATTAGAGATGTGTGTTGCGTTTTATTGACATAATCGATAAACCGGCAACATCAACACAAAACTGTTATACCATGTTCAGACGGTAATATGAAACACTTGGTTCGCTCTCTGAACCACTATTGCGAAACTAGGTGTTCAGACGGTTGTTTTTTGCATCACACTGATGTTTACATATTCTGTGCAAACGTTTCACTAATTCTTTTTTCAATTTTTATTTAAATCTTTATGTAAGTATCAAATTTTTACATTTTCAATGTGGTTGTTTTGATTTTACACGCATTAATTATGTGTTTTTTCTTTGTTTGGATTTTTTTTGCAGCTAGTTCAGATAAACTAGCGATAATTTATTATCAAATTTGGAGATGATAGTAGTTTTTGCTTGGTTCGCAACAAGATTCAAAATGAACCAAGTAGGTTCGCTCTCAAAATTTTGTATGGCGAACCATGTTGGTTCAATCAAGATTGGGCCGCGAACCACGAATGAGAGAGCGAACCTCGAAAATAAGCCTTCGTGTGAACATGCTATTAGTGAATACCAGATTAATATTGATGTCGTCTTAAACTGATGTTGCTATAATATTGCCGACGGTATTGCCACCGACAAGCAGAATATGTCTGATTATCTATAATTCTAGGCGGCACTTTACTTAAGCAGATAACAAACAATTTCTTTAGTTTATAAGAACCACGGTTCCCAAAGTATTAATCATGAAAAATGCAATAAGACTTAAAAAAAGAAAAGTGGTAAAATTGTAAATTGTTTCAATCTTTTAGTTTGGCAGATCAGATACGTGCATACGATTTATATAAAAATATGTATGTACATATGTACATACAAGGCAGCTTTAATAGGTAGTGACAGAATTACAATAAATACAAGACCAAGGCAGCTTAAAACAGGTAGTGGCAGAATTACAATAAATACAACACCAAAAAACATTAACATGTATTTTGTTGGTAGAATTTACGAAAAGTTTTCAGTGTTTTGTTTTTCTTTTGTATGAAAAAGCAAGGAAGTCTATGAGCTGTGGCGAATTTATGCAGGTGAATGCAAGCGGAAAGGCGAATTCAGTACTATGTATTTTGTTATTGTAAAACATACCGTGAATATTAAAATCTAAATTCGCTTAAGATTGTTCAGCTGGCAAAAAATTTTATATAAACATTAAATATAAACTTTTATAATTGTTTGTAATTAAAATCACAGACTATATTAGATTTTCACTTTTAAATTCACACAAATTTCTTGAAATTGCACTAAATCATACAAAAAAATCTTCAGATTAAAATGGCGCGAAAAAGTTTGTAAATAACAGAAAAAAAAATTTGACGGTCTCATTGGAAAAAACGCGAGAAGCAAAAAATAATCACCTGAGCTGTCAAGTTCACCTAGTAATGAATTCGCCTTGACCACTACCCTATTAAAGCTGCGTTGTACAAGACCAAAAAACCTCAACATGTGTTTCGTTGATAGAATTTACGATCAATTGTCAAAATTTTGTTTGAAAAAGCAAGAAAGTCTATGTGGTTTTGACAAATTTACGCAAAAGAAACGATAGACAGCTGTGCTCAAGGCGAATTCATACCAGGTATATGCAAGAGCAATAAATACAACACTACAAAAAATAAATCTTTTTCAAATGTCAAGCGAAACATATAAACACAAAAAGGAATTAAAAAAAAATATAATAAAAAAAAAATTTACAAGAAAAGACAAACTTTTAATTATTTCGTGAAACTTTTAACTATTTCGTGAAAATGAAAGTCTCAGATCATAGAGCTTGAAAAGGTGAAAGTGGCCAGCCAGATTGGGGAGATTTCTGGTTGATATCTGGTGCTCAAGATACAATCCATAATTTTAATAATGTAAAAAAAATTTTAAATTGTTTTTAAAATTTGTTTTAAAAATTTGTTTATTGACATCTGAAACAAATTAAACTTAAAAAAAAGTTATCAGCTGCGCTGTCAATTTCGTCTGTTATGAATTCGCCTTGGTTGTAATTATGCCACTACCGTATTAAAGCTGCCTTGCATACATATGTACATGATACAAAAAACAACTATACAACTATCGCTACAAAAATACAACAATAAAAAAAACAACAGGTATTTTGTTTGTGTAAAAAGGCGAATTCACACTTAGCTGTCAAAAGTAGTTGATAGCGAACATGTACAAAAATTTAAATGGCGCCAAAAAAGGCAAACAAAACTTGACAGAGAAAGTGCCGCCATATTAATCGAATTCGACTGAATTCGCCGATGCATCCACCTAATAATTAATTCGCCTTGCATATGTATGTCTTGATTAATATTTTGATTTTTCTTTGATTTCTTAAGACAGCCGGAAAGCTTTTTAGAACAAAAATGGGGTCTTGTGGAAAGTTCTGAAAATGAGAAAAATGTCAGATATCGCAGAGAGACTGAGGACCAAGCTGAAGTTGGCTGGTCAATAATTAATGAAGAGGTTGATACCGTTATTCCTTTGTTGCTGGAGCATTTGCAAAAATTAGAACTAGAAGATTTGCAGTTACCAGATATCAAAGAAAATCTGACTGTGGTAAGTGGCACGTTCGTTTGCAATAACGTATTATTTTAACGGTTGCTAAAATAAAAAAAAAATCTTTTGCATTTAGAGTCCACTGTTCATCACATACGAAGCTGGTATCTTTCTCACAAATGGTATCGTTTACAATGTAGCAGGCATACAACGTTACGGACCGGCCTACATGACTTATAAAGACAAATCGTTTTTAACACGTTTCTATTTAAATTTGAAAACTTCACAAGTAAGTAAATGCATAAGGGTGCATGTAAGTCATCTGTTTAACACCAAAACACGCTATATCACAAGGTTGCCCAATACATAACGGGTGTCCGCCGGGAAGGTATACTAGTCGCAGTAATTCCATTGTAATCCTGGCTGTATGCGATGAGGCACCGTTTTATTGATACCACAAGTTAATTAAGTTATATTGTTACCACAATTAATTAAAGCTGTGGCTTTAAAAAGTTTTCAATCATATCACGATATAACCCTTCTCCATTCACAATTACCATTATTTTCAAAGAAGTAGGGTCCAATGCTTCCTCCTGACCAAATGGCACACCAAATTATCACTTTTAATACAAACAAAGGTGACCGATGAATTATTTAAAGGTTTTCCATTGCCCAGAACTGACCATTCTGTTTATTCTCATAATTCAAATGAAAACGTGTCTCGTCACTCATTATGACATTTTTTCATGAAAATCGGTGAGCAATTTTGATCAATTGTTTTAACGATTAAAAGATTTGTGTTGTCGAATATTTTTATACCCTTCATTACATAATAAATTTGCCACATGTCTACTTCATGACTGCCAAATATGCACTGTCAACAGTAATGTATACCAAAATTATACCTTCCCGGCGGACAAAAATTTACGGAGAAAATACAAATTGTTTGATAATAATTTTCAGTAAGTCTATCTGTAAAGTGTGTTCACTCCAAATGTAATAATTCCGCTTATTTACGTACCAATTCAACCAAAATTAGGCCTCAGCGGAGTGCAAAATTTTTAATGGAAATTCAATATCACCCTGCAGAAGTTATTGGAGTACGTGGTCCATTTTAAATAGAAAAGAGTAGTTACAACATAGTCCGATGTAATGCAAACATGGACCATGGTAACTAAAGAAAAGGTATTTTACAATATGGTAATACCGTAATATGGTAATACTGTTACGCCATGCTTTGTTTATTGTGTTTTCTGCAGCGTTGTCAACTTTGATATTTCAAAACGCACCGAAATGAGGAAAAAAGCGCGTTATTTCTACAAAAACGCACCAAATTTAGAATTTTCCTTTTCATGTTTAAAAATCTATTTTGTATTATGAAAAGGATAATATTTTTATATTTTAACAAAAATTGATAACGAAACAACTTTTTAAGCGGCGTTTAACCGGGTTCGATAAAACCGGCTGATGTCATACCATCAAATTCGTCCAATAACTAAAAATCGTGTTTTTCAAAATTGGCCTCTAATACGATTCTATTACTTCTATTACAATAAGTATAACGATCTATCTTGATGCTAGTGGCTTCAGCCTTTGTATTAATCAATGTTTGCAATAACTTTATTCAGCTCAAGGGCGTATTGTTTCTTTTTTAATTTTTTACGATTATCGAATTATTAAAAGTTACAGAATCGCACTACAGGCCATCAAACTCCATTTAGAATTTAGTTAATAATTTATTAATTACTAAAGCAGTAGCGACTTCACGCGCATTTATGTTTGCTTTTTTCGTAATACTTGACAAACTTGGATTGATAGTTTAACAGCAAACACAGCAAAAACCGGAAATTGTATTTAGATGTAAAAATTTTAGAATTTTAATTTGATGTAAAAATTTTAGGCACTTGAATAAACTCTTTTCTTACATTAAAACCAAAAGTTGCATTGAATATAATTTGGTGCCACCGAAATTTAAAAAACGCACCAGAAATTAAAAAAAAAGCGCACACCGCACCGACTAAAGAATTTTTCGCACAAAAAATTTTAAAAAGCACCAAAAACGGTGCGAGACGCACCGACTTGACAACGCTGGTTTTCTGACATGGCGAATGCTTTTTTTTATTATTATATATAAATAAATATCTATCACAGGTTTTGTTAATTTAATTTTTAACCATGGGTATGTTAAGGTCACGATGAATGTTTTTATTATTCACAAATCATGGAGCCTTAGTTATTGTTTTTATTATTTTTGACTGGAATCTTTGAAAAATTTCAAGGTTTAAGTTACTAGTAGGTCCCCAAAGTTGAATTCCGTAAATCCAGGTATATTCTATGAATACAATTGTTATGCTTGCAATTATTTATTTATATTTTTATGTTATGTTTTTATTTATAACAGTATTTTAGCAAACGAAGAATAAAATTTATACAAAATTTTGTGTTTATATTTCATTTGATTTTGTTTTTGCAAAAACACCCAAAAAGTGCTCTAAAAAATTTGTGGTATTCCATGGAGTATTCACATCAGTGTAATTTAAAAATGGTTTCCAAACTAGTTTTCTGTGGTAACCCATGTTACCACAGTGACATGAAGTAATTTCAAGACTAAAGGCCCATTTAGCCGACCGTAAATGTAGAAATGTAAATGTAGTCGTAACAGCTGATCGTTTTTGTTATACGAGAAACAATATAAATGCTTATCTGACTGTAATAAAATGTAACCGTAACGTCTGAACCTGCAGAAAATAGAATTTCAGTACGTGTTTACGTGACAAATGTAGTCAGTGATGGTATACATTATTGTGAATGGCAGGATGGCCCAAAAACCCTGTTTTCGTACTTTTTGTTTATTTAATAATTGCAATGTTTAAATAGTTATATTTGTATACACATGTAATATATTTGAATAAATTTAAGGCTTTTCTGTAAAATACGCAAATTGGATATACATGGTAGCAACTGTCACATTATATGTAACCACAACATTTATTCGCCCGATTTCCAAAAATATATTTATTAAGTACAATCTTCCAACGATAAAATGAATTTTAAAAATTGCTTTATAATGTAGAGTTATGCTGATATAAATGTAAGAAAGCAATACAGTATAAATTTAGGTCTGTGATGAAATGAAAATGTAATAATAAAAAATTTTTAATATTTTTTAAGTATAATAAGCTAATAATTATATATAACTAGCATTTTAGAGAAAACCATCAGACTTGGAAACGTTTTTCTTTCACCATTTTATTACCCCATCGAGTCATGGGATTGCTATTGAAATTCAGCAATATCGATTCACATATTCCGAAAAAGGCCACTATTTTTTGCAATTTTGTATGAAAATTTTTGAAAAAAATATTGTTTTGCTTCAAACTTCACACACTTATTATAGTAATAAAAGGAGGTTACTAAAAAACAGAAAAAGAGAAATTCCGATATCGGTCCATATACTCGTATACCCAAGATATAGCCTAAACCGATTTTTCCATAAATGTTTTTTTTTTGCTTAAAAGAAGTTCTGATAATATAAGGAGGTTACCACATAGAGAAAATGAAAATTTCCGATATCAGTCCATATATACCCGAGATATAGTCTAAACCGATTTTTTTGTAAAAAATTTCTTTTGCTTGAAATCACCTCCGATTATAAAACGAGGTAATTACTCGTAAAATACAGAAAATGGAAAATTCCGTTATCGGTTCATATTTAACTGAGATATAGCCTAAACCAATTTTTGCATGATAATTTCCATGAAAGAATTCCTTTTTGGAATGGTGAATACAAGGCAAACATATTTTTTCTCCGATGTCGGTTCATATATATCCGAGCATATTTAGTTCAAATTTTTAATATATACTATATATATGTATATAGGTGACTATCTAAAAGGGTATTTTAGATTCGGCCCAGGCGAATGTACTACGCTCCTGTTATATATTAATATTATTATATATTATAAGAAGTTGAATTTATTTTTTAGAAGTACCAAAGAGCAGAGAACAAAAATTCAAACATTTGAGATTTATTCGCTATATTAGCTTCCAACATTGGTACTAATCAAAAAATTATAAACAGCTTGTTTTTATGTTTCATATGAGCTGTAGCTCATATGAAATGTTGACATATAGACAGAAAAAGAAATATTAGAAATTTTAGGTACCATTTGAAAAATTTTCGTACTTTTTGTTTATGTTCTGAATACTATGAACTCTCATCACTGCTATGAACAGCTGTATTGCTTTTATTTTATTTTTGTAAATTATTTGATATAAAGATATGGGTGATGAAAAATTAATTATTTTCTTTAACATACAATAATATAAAAATGAAAAACAGAACACTTTTTCTGTAAATCATTAATAAGTGAACACTTTTTCTTCACATGCACTTTTGGTTTTTTGTTTGTATCAAAAACACATGATACGGTTTTACGTGTTCTATAAGTGCTACTACATTTACATTTACGTTACATTTACATTTACGTTACAATTACAATTTCTACGGTCGGCTAAATGGGCCTTAACCCGGTGTTAATAATTTGTAGAGTAGTTACTTGGACTAGTTTTTGGATTAGTCTGATGTAATGTTTTTTTGGATTACATGGTTCTCTCCTAGGACATTGTAATATAAAATGGAGCATGTTTTTCCCATATATTTGGATTACTTTTGGACTAGTCCTGGTCCCTTGTGGAGTACTCTTTACACGCATGTAGTCTCGATTTCTGCAGGGCAATTAACAAATTATTATTAAATTATTTTGCTAAACAAAATTGTAAACTTTACCCTGGTAACGTTTGTAATGAATATCAAACCAAACTGAACAAAACGCGGGTTGTAAAACAGCACAGTGTTGTCAACTTAAAATATGGTAGTAAAGTTTACAGTATAATTTGTCCAAATACAGGGTGGCCGATGAAAGCTGCTAGTAAAAGAAAACGTAATGACTTATTTTCCGTGTAACTAACCTGTTCCATTTTTGTTATATTTGATAGATTAATATTTAAATTTAACTAAAATGGAGTATTGGGACAATGAAACAAGAGTTTGGATAGTGCAACACTTTCACGCTTTAGAGTCCGTTGTTTCCGTCCAAAGAGAATATAGGCGCACGTTAGGCGGCACTCCTCCTAGCAGATGGAGTATAATGAGGCTCGTAAAGAATTTTGCCGAGCGTGGCACAATCGCAAGAAGGCCTTATCATGAGATCCCTCAATTCGGACATAGGAAACTATCGCTGCTGTAGCTGCTGCCATACAATCCAATCCTAGAGTTTCGACAAGAAGCCTATCTGCTGAAATAGGTATCAGCAGACAGTCACTGCAGACAATTTTGCATCAAGACTTAAACTTATGCCGTTTTCTTTTCTGAAAAATTTAGCATTTATGCTGCACTTTTTTTTTTAAATTTATGTTTTATTGAGATGAAAAGAAGACGTCGCAATGACTATAAATATCTGAAAAAAAGTTGAGTAAACTGTATAATTCTGTATTTTTTTTGGCAAAACAATATTGAAAATGCTACACTTTTTCTAGAAAAGAAAACGCCATTATTTCCACATAAGATTCAATTAACAAACAAACTGAACCCTAGAGACTTCCCGTTTCGCTTAGAATTTTGTAAGAGCATTCAAGTGGTGTCAGAGGATGAAACGTCTTGAGCTGCATTTTTATGTCTGACGAGGCACAAGTTGCTATAAACGGCAATGTTAACAAACAAAATTGTCGAATATGGAGTAATTCTAACCCACAGATACTCAATCAGATGCAATTGCATCCATTTCGCATCACAGTGTGGTGTGCGCTTTCTTCAGGGGTCATTGTCGAGCCTTACTTTTTCGAAGCACACCGTCTTACTGTTACGACCAATGGAGACCGTTACTTAAAGATGTTGAAAGAGTTTTTACTTCCACAATTGCGCCGAAAGAGAATCCCTTTCAACACTGTTTGGTTTCAACAAGATGGGGCAACTTGTCGCATAGACACGCCTGTTATGACAGAATTGAGGCAAACATTTTCCAATAAACTGATTACAAGAAACTCCACATTCCGTTGGCCTTCCAGGTCTCCTGACCTCACTGTACCTGATTTTTTTGTGGGGTTATTGCAAACAAGAAGTTTACGAAAAACCCCCAACAATTTAGGATGATTCTATCTATTCGAAAGGTAATTGTGACGGTAATTGAAACGGTTTCCGCTGCAACACTCCAGGCAGTAATGAATAACTTTTTGATAAGATGTTATATATGTGTCAACGAGGGTGGAGGCCATTTGAATTCAATTATTTTCGAAACTCAATGAATTATTTTAATAAAACGTATTATTTTTCAAATAAATTTCTGAAAAATAAATTACATTAACTTTACAAAAAGTTATTTGAGTTTTTTTAATATAGCAAAATTGATCAGCCACCCTGTATTTTCCCATGAGACACCGCCCATTTCTTGACTTCCCTATTGAGGGCAGTCTTGCTGAAGCGAAAGTTTGCAGCAGGTCTAATAAAAATCCCCGCAGCCCACTTTTCGGTACAGATGTCAGCCACCTCATTACCGCTATTTCACTCATATGCTGATGATTCTGACTCGCCAGTTTATTTAGTCTGTTGTCACATTCCAGTACCAGCTTGGACACAAAATATCAAGCGACTCTCATCACACACTATCGAATAGATTTGCTTCTTATTGCTAACAGAATGATTAAACAAAAAAAAAGTTTAAAAAAGAAGCGGAATCCGTGTACATTCCTAAAAATATATTTGGTTTTTCATTTCAGATCGAGTACAATTTTTTGTTAAAACTAATGGCCTTGGAAGGCTATGGTAAAGTAATTGGAACTCTGGAGGACACTGTCATCTACGCAGAGCTTGCAATCGATATTTTAACCTTTAAGATGAAATTGTACGACTTTCGTGTTATTCAATTCAGGTTTGTTCAAAATAAATTTATTATTTTTGTAAAAATTTGGGGTGGGTCGATTTTGAAAGAATAACATTTTTAGATATTGTGGCATCGATTTTTCGATTACTTTTGCTTAAAGAAAAAGTTCTACGACATATAACAAAATCATTTTAGATGCGCTCAAAACTTTTTTTTGTCCTTTTCTCACTATTTTTAAGGTTTTTTTTTTAGTAGATAATAAACAAAAATCGGCTGATATAATTTTGTTTATACATGTATGTTACTTTTCCAGTGTGAACATGTTTTTTTTAAGTATTTGCCTTTTTAACACGCTTATATTATCTTCACTATATATAAAATTGCACAGTATTGCCGCTTTAGTGTAAAACTTGTAGTTGCCGTATTGCTTCCGGGGAATTGGGGGAATTTTGGTAATTCCCGAAGGCGATTTAGGGAATTCCCATAAAACTCGAATCCGCTTCCAAGGTGGTCGTTTCTGCCGTGGAACGTGTATCTAAACTAATACAGGCCTGTTCTGAAAACGGCGTGCTTTCAAATCACGAACCGTTTTGAAAGCACGCAGACAATTTGAAGCTGTTCTGCAAATCACGTGATTTTATGGTTTTCGACGTGCTTTTAATTTGTCTAAAGCACGAAAAAACAGCTATTTTTACATTTTTGTTTTGTTTATTTATCGTTTTATATTCTTAACTACAATAAAAAGTGAATATTAAGTAAAAAAATAAACCAGCTGACTGCTAAAAAGAAAATGTAAATCACTACTATTGGTAAACAAAGCAAAACAATTTCTCAAAAAACAAGCAGTGTCAATAATTTTATTAATATTTATGTTTCTGTGTGAATAAAACTTAATTTTATTACAAAAATCAACAAACAACACATCATTTTAAATACATAAAAGTAGTTTTATTTAATTTGTATTGAAAAACACAGAGAAAATAACCAAGTGATATCAAAAAGCCAACCATTTGGCTAACCGGTTTAAAATCACGTGATTTGAATATTTTCTGTGTGCAGAACACCTTTTGCGTGATTTGAAATCACTTTGACAAAAAGTGATTTGCAGAACAGCCCTGATAATGATCATTCGCTTTAGTGCACAAATTGAAGTTGAAGTATTTCTTCCAAGGAAATTAAGTGCCACATTGCTTCCGGGATAGTGGGGCGATTTTTGCGATTTTTTAAGCCGATATTGGAAATTCTAAAAAAAAGACTCGGAACCGATGCGCTAACCGGGTTTTCATATTCGGTGCACGTTCTTTTCGTGCACCACGTACCTGAAATATTGATGGTCGGAACCGGTTTTTCATATTCGGTGTGCGTTTTTGCCATGTAAAGTGTATATAAACTATTAGCACGAGAATTGAATTAGACGTATTACTTCCGAGGCAGTGGAAGATTTTGGTGATTTCCGAAGCCGATTTTTGGAATTCCAAAAAAAATGTGGGAGCAGCTTCGCTAACCAGTTTTCATATTCTGTACACGTTCTGGCCGTGGGACGTGTATCTAAACTACTAACGGTCATTCGTTTTAGTATTAAAAATTGAAGTTGACGTTTTGCTTCCGAGAGAGTGCCAATTTTGGTAATTCCCAAAAAACTCGGAACTGCGTTTTCCAACCGTTTAGGAACCGAGTTTTCATATTTGGTGCGCTTTTTTGCCGCAGAATGTGTTTTTGGTATCGTATGCAATTCCGTTTAAGGCGTTATTGGAGCAAAAGTTTGAAATTTGTAATTTCTTTCTTCAGAACAACAATTAAAACTATATTATAGCTAGCATAATCTGGCCCAAAATGATTTGATTTTAAATAGTCTACAAAGTCATACGAGTTTACACTTCCATTTTTTGACATCAGACAAGATTTCATATTAATAAAATTTATTTGACATTATATCACAGTCAATTCTGTTTCTTAAAGTATAGTTTTAATTTTGCAGCGTAGTACTTTTAAGTAAATTTAAAATAAAAATCTAAACGATTTCGTCAGTTTTTCCGCAATATGGACTTCATTCTGCGTGGGAATTCTCTTTTCGGGGAACAGGTTTTGCCAATGATGTACGGCAATCTAGGTCACACTGTTTTCTGGGACATAGAGGGGAAGGAGTCCTTCGTTTGTTGTAGCAAATAAAACTCTAGGAAGTCGTATGACTTATGTTGTGTTGGACCTCCGAAACCCCCAGGAGGGGAGCTCAGTGCTTCGCTTACCGAAACGTAAACGGTTTTTCATAGTCGGTGCGCGTTTTTGACGTGGGGCATGCATCTGAACTATGAACGGCCATTCCATTTAGTGCGAAAATTGAAGTTTCCATATTGTTTCCGGGAAAGTGGGGGATTTTGGTGATTCCTGCAGCCGACTTTGGGAATTCAAAAAAAAAAAAAAGTCGGAACGCATTATACGAATAATTGTCTGGCTATATGGATAAATAGCTTGATGTCGAAGCGTGTTATTTAGCTTTTTAAACTATATATATTATCAATAAAAAATATGTGTTTTTTTATATATAATTTCAGAAATGTTCAAGTACAGTTGGACCAAACCCGGTTTATAAGGCAATTGACAGGTCTTATTTTAAGTCCGATCACAAATCTTTTTAAGGATCGCATTACCACATCAATATCAGATGGCCTCAAGGATCAAATGCAAATGGTTATAGATGATTTCAACAATGAGGATCCTCTGGAGTTGCAAGGTTTTGTTAAACAAATACTTGGTGGTCTTACCGGTCAGAAAAAACATTGATCAGTGAATCAACTCTGCATCGTAATAAAACTTTTCTTGTCAATATTTCTACAACTATAAACATTAAGGACATTGGACTGACTCAAATTGTATGAAAAAAAAACAAAAGTGATTTTGTTACCCCAGTTTTAAGCATATTTCCATTTGAGATATTGTCTTTCGCGCGTTTCCATAGCAAAATTTTACTTCAAATCAAAAAGTATTGAATGTTAAACTTTTTAAAAATTATAATTGGAAAGAAAGAATGCAAGTACTTGGAAAAATATTGCTTTTTTAAAACGCACTCCTGTTTATTAGTGATAAACTTAACTTTAAAAATTTTCGATCAATTACCAAAAAGCCAATCGGTCTATAATGTGGAGGGGTTAACGGAGAACTTTGTTCGTTTAGTCAGTCTTAAGTACAAATATATGTATGTGTCTTTACTATAAACTGATACACATAATTAATTTTAATGTGATTTTTTTACTTGTGTTATTTTAAATATATTAAGGAAAATTAATGAAAACTTTGTGTTTTTTTTAGTGAACACTTTTCTTATACAACTGCATGTTTGTATTGATTGATGATTGAAATCTAAAGTGAAAGCAACTTCTGTCACATTCTTTATCAACTCGCCGATACTCGAGTTGCCACATTTCTTCATTTTCTACTCTTCTGTCACATTCTTTAGCAACTCGCCGATGCTCGAGTTGCCACATTTCTTCATTTTCTACTCTTCATAACGGTTAATTTAATCGGAATTTTGCGTTTTTTAGATTATGTGTATTGTTTGTTTCTGTATTATTTTTTAAACTTTATGTTGTGCGTGTAGATGTGCGCGTACATTTACAACAGGCAGATCAACGTTTGCATAATGGGCTAGAAGCAATGCAAATTGGAAACAATATATAAATGTATGTTAGAGATAAATTAGTTCACGATTTTTTAATTTGGATTCGGTTGGGTAAAAAGCTGAGATACCAAATAAATATGTCCCGAGAATCTGTTTCACAGTTTTAACGATACGGTTTATCAATTCCGGCAGAATCTGCAATCACTTTCAAAAAATTAAAATTTGTTTTTGCTTAAAAGTAGTTCTGGTTATAAAAGGAGGTTACTCAAATACAGAAAATGAAAAATTCCGATGTTGGTCCATATATACCCAAGATATAGTCGAAACCGATTTTTTCATGAAAAATGTTTTTTTGGCTTAAACGCAGTTCTGGTTAAAAAATGAGGTTTCTTAAATACAGAAAATGAAAAATTCCGATATCGGCCTATCGCCCTATACCCGGGATATGGCCAAAACTCATTTTCCATGCAAACGGCGCGTAAGCGAACTTACACATTGTTTTGTTTAAAAGCAGTGCTGGTAGTAATAAAAGGAGATTACTAAAATACAGAAAATTTAAATTTCCGATATCGGTGCATATATGCCGTTATTCCCATTAAGCATTTTTTTTTGCTTAAAAGCAGTTCTGGAGGCAGATTCCGCAACTATGATTTTTTTTTACCTGTGAAGACTCAAAATAAAATTCACCGACAGGTACAGTGTTCACTTTTCATTTAAAAGTGATTCCGTAAGAAACAATGATTTTTATTGCGCTGAATGTGTTTCTTCAGCCTGAATGATATTTAGTAGACAATTTTAATATTCATACATTATGTTTTTTCAACTTCAAAATATTAAAAAAGAAAAACCAAAATTCAACGAAGATTTTTGAGTGGAAAATTATTATTCAGTGTACACTTTAAGTGTCAAAATTGTTCATTCTCACCTTTACGGGCTCAAAAATCAAAAGTGAACACTGAAATTGGTGAACATTTCAAAACTCATCGTTGCGGAATTTGGCCCTTGGTTATAAAAAAGAGATTACTAAAATACAGAAAATGAAAATTGGCGATATCGGTCCATGTATACTCGAGCATATTTAGTTCAAATTTGTAATATAAACTACATATTTACTTGACTATTGTGAAGGGTATTTTAGATTCGCCCCTGCCGAATATCAAATATTCTCAGTTAGTTCTTTTTTTATTTGTTCTCTTTGGTATTTATAATGCCAAACTTATAAACTTATTTTACCTTTTTATATATACTCCACCTTTCTGTGTTTTTAGAGTATAATATGAATCATCTTTGGCCAAATATTAGTCGATTGAAAATATTTTCATAAAAAAAATATATCTAAGCACTAACTTTCTTTAGATATTTTGTTATATTGTCAACACTGATTTTATTTTGTAGTCAACAAAAATAAAGTTTGAAACACATAGACCACAGCCAGGGCTGGGCAGTATTTGAAATACTTGTATTTGAAATACGTATTTGAAATACAAATACGTATTTTGTATCTGTATTTCAAATACACGACCTGAAAGTATCTAGTATTTTATATTTCAAATACATAATTTAAAAGTATTTTGTATTTTAAATACATGTGGCTTAAAAATACATTTTTGCAAAATACATTTATTTATTATAGTAAATTCAAAATAAGTTATTTCATACAAAAGCTAAAATTGCTAGAAACTACGACCATTAAAATGTTTATCATTTGAAAAACTGCAATTCAGCTTTCAATTGTTTTGTCCGGAGCAAATTGATTTTACACTAATCAGGTGATATCAATAAGAATTTCCACATATTTGACCCCAGCTTTTTCCCAACGCTTTGGATTATATACAGGGAAAAAATTGTTATTACGAAAAACTTTTGTCTACCTATGTAACTGTCTGTGAGAACCAGATTAGATCGACTGCAAATACAATAATTTGAGACATTTCAATTGTATTTTAACAAAATTAATGGAGAGCTTCTTTAGAACCTGTAGGTTAAACCTACTATGTTTTATTCACTCCCCAACAAGAGGTTGTTTGTCGGGTGAGTCATTACAATATCTTCTTTTTATTAAAGGAAATGATTGTTTTACCGAAAACTTTAATAGGCTTTCAATATTTTGCCAGTTACGTCCTTTTAAGTTTTAGGTGACTATAC
This sequence comes from Thecocarcelia acutangulata, assembly GCA_914767995.1. Classification (NCBI taxonomy): domain Eukaryota; kingdom Metazoa; phylum Arthropoda; class Insecta; order Diptera; family Tachinidae; genus Thecocarcelia; species Thecocarcelia acutangulata. Next base: position 57,691,833 of record OU612094.1, on the reverse strand, counting down.
ACCAGAGAGGTATATTCTTATGAGATCGAAATACAAACATGTATTTGTATCTTTTAGTTGTATTTTGTATTTAAAATACGCAGCTTGAAAGTATTTTGTATTTGAAATACACAACTTGAAAGTATTTTGTATTTGAAATACGCAGCTGGGAAGTATTTTGTATCTTGTATTTGAAATACATTAGATGAGTATTTTGCCCAGCCCTGACCACAGCAGACTTCACAACAGCAAATGCTGCAAGCGGCAATTGTAGTTGTGTAGGCGATTATTAAAATATTTTTAACACGGCAGCATCGTAAATTCATTTGAATAAAAGTATACTTCAGTGTGGCCACCTTAGAATTTTTAGCTTTACGAAATTTCATTGTTTTACAGAGTGTTTATATCAATCCTACATGAAAAAAGTTGTTTCTAAATAAAGGCCTTAAAATCTAAAAAAACAAATTAATTAAAAAAGCTTTTGCTTGATACGCTTAATTCAGGTTAGGCGGGTCTTAAAATATAATATTGAATATATCTTTTGATGTATAATATTAAAGAATAATATTAATTAATATTAAAGAATTGAAAATTTATTTATATCGAATTTTTTAAAATTTGGACAAAAATGATTCGATTCGAGAAAGAAAAATGTATGTATGTAAATTACAAAATTGTTTGTCGAAGATATGCAATTAAAACTACTCAGAAATGAAGTAACTAGTATATATCTAAAGAGATAAATAAACTATGCAAATGACAAAATTTGACGTTAGACAACACAAACATTCAAGATGTTTGCACAAAATCGTGCAAACATGCTTTAACAACGCTAAATGTTTGGTAAGCTGTTTGTCTAGTTTGTTTGGCGCTTAACTCTATAAAATTAGGCATTCTTCTTCTTTTTGAGAATAAGTATGTATGCACATAATGAGTGATCGCAGCCGTATCGGCCAGTGTTGGTGATGACCGTGAATTATCCATTCGGCGCCGTTCGCAGCAATTGGGCTTCTGTTACTCCACTACGTGGAAAATTTTGCGGAAGGCTTTGGGTGTGAAGCCTTATAAGATACAGCTGGTGCAAGAATTGAAGCCAAACGACCTACCTAAACGCCAAATTTTTGGTGAATGGGCTCTTGAAAAGTTAGATGAAGATCCACTTTTTTATCGAAGAATTGTGTTCAGCGACGAGGATCATTTCTGGTTGAATGGATACGTGAACAAGCAAAACTGCCGTATTTGGAGTGAAGAGCAGCCAGAAGCATTGCAAGAGCTACCAATGCATCCACAAAAAACAACCGTTTGGTGCGGATTATGGGCTGGCGGCATCATTGGGCCGTATTTCTTCAAAGATGATGCGAATCACAACGTTACTGTGAATGGTGAGCGCTACCGTGCGATGATAACAAACTTTTTTTTGCCCAAAATGGAAGAGCTTGACTTGCATGACATGTGGTTTCAACAAGACGGTGCCACATGCCACACAGCACGCGAAACAATGGACCAATTGAGAGGCGAGTTCGGTGAACAGTTTATTTCACGCTTGGGACCAGTCAATTGGCCGCCCAGATCGTGCGATTTAACGCCTCTAGACTATTTTTTGTGGGGCTATGTTAAGGCTAATGTCTATAGCGACAAGCCCGCTTCGATTGACGCACTGGAAGCCAACATTGCCAACATTATTCGGGAGATACCGGCCGAAATGTTGGAAAGAGTATGCTGAAATTGGACTAAGCGGATGGACCATTTGAGGCGCAGCCGCGGCCAATATTTGCATGAAATAATCTTCAAACATTAAATTATATCGACCCAACTATCGATCCAAACAAATATTTCATGCATTTTTCTGAATTTTATGTGTTTTTTTTTTAAATTTCCGATAGTTCTTATAAAATCACCCTTTATTTAAGAATAGGACAATTAAATTTATTAATAATATTTAAAACGCCATTTAAATTTTGTTCTTTTATTATATAATATTAATAAATAAAATATTTCCAGGAGCAAAATTTTTTTATTACATATTTTTATTTATACACTGGTCACACTGTTTTTATTTTGTAGTCAACTTGTGTGTCGTCTTGCTGTTGTCTAAATAAGTGTTTAAATGCATGTATTTTATATTTGACATATTGAAGTCGGTTGTCTGCTGGCTTCAATGTGTTTAATGCTTAAACATTAATTTAATCGTTCTCCAACGACAAAAACAGCATGGACAACAACCTGCAGCCGTGTTGCCTTGCTGTTTTCATATTAACCATTCTCATATGAATGCGAGTATTCTATTTATGACAGGTTGTAGTTTGTAGCCTGCTGTCTCGAATGTGTTTAATGCATTATACTGTTATCTAAACTAACTGTATAGCAAGTATTATTGTAAAAGGTGTTGCCATCTGAAGCATTTTTAAAGCTTATAAAAAGTTGTAGGAAATATATTATCATAAGGTTATTCTACAAAAAAAAAAAAAAAATTATAAATAGCTTGTTATGTATGCTTCCCAGCTATGTCGACATTTCATAGGAACTACCCTAGGTAGATAGATAGCTGGGTAACATAGAAAACAAGCTATTTATAATTTTTTCTTTATTGGTATAAATGTTGGAAGCTAAAATAGCGAATAAAAACCTCAATTGTTGTTCTACAACTCATTTACATTTTGCTTGAGGAATGAATGGTTTGTTGGGTTCATGTGTACTCCTACATACGAGTACTTCTATGGAAAGAAGGGAAGGGGGCATATTTTTCTTCTTCTTCATTTTAATGAAAACAAACTTTTCCTCATTCTTCAGTCAAGTTTATTTTCATTTCAATGAGGCGGAATAGGTTTGCTCCACTGTTGTGGAGAGTGGACGGACGTAAGAGCGCCCAATGTGCTCACTTGTTTTGATGAACTAAATGGCTCCACGTAGTAGTTTTATAAATATTCGCTTGTGTGTTCAAATAAACTTACGAATGCGTGTTTGTTTATATATTTTTAGCTAAACAAACGTAAAGTTAAAGAAAATATATATAAATATTTATGCATGTACGAGTGCGAGTATGTACAAACAAACGCACATCTAAACATACATATACATATGTATTCTGCAACATACCTATAAACATTAAAGCCCCAATAAAATCTGTTGGGAAATGAGTATGTTTGATGTTCGGCGCTCACTCGATATTGGCAGTGGCGAAATCGGTGCGAAACAGATGGCGAGTGTGAATGTTTGCTCCAATTAATTTAGTAGTTCTCGAGAAGCTTTGCGATCTAGGCGCAACGTGCTATTTTAAAACGAAACAGCGTTTATTTGTTTTTATTTTGTTTTGAAAATTTTGTTTCCATTTATATAAAACAAGTGAATTTTTTCCGCAAACTTTTAAGTAATTTTTTAAATGACTGCAGTTAGAACAGCAAGAACTATTTTACTAAATGAAAGTGATAGCAAGATTGATTACGAAGTATCGTGCGATTCGGATGATAGTGAAAGTGAAATACCCTACCATGCCAGAGAACATGCCCAGCCCTTTAGTTATGGCAATCTGCCAAAAGATTTCAAAAGAAGTGACCTAAATCATGTCGAAATCGAGGAGTTGCAAGATACATCAAAAACAGCTGTCACAAAAGCTTTGCCGCCCAGTCCTGCTTTGCCAAGGCGAGAATTAAATATGGCTGAGGAGCTTTCAGAACATCAGAAAGCCAGCAAAATAGTGGCTGTGTTGCCACCAAGCCCCTCCGTACTGAGAAGAAATGGTCGTCCTAGCATTTCTCCCTCCAGGCCAGTTCTAAAGAAAACTCCTTCGCGTGAGGAGTTTGAGGAAATGCTGCGTGAACGCAGGGAGCAGTCACTGAAAGAACAAAATCATGCTCTTAAAGAAGCCCAAAATGCCTCTATCCAAAAAGATTTGGACGAGCTGCAGGAGAAACTAAACAAACGATCACTACAGCCAAAACAATATATTGCAACGGTAAAATATACGGAAAATCCCTGCAGGGAAATTGTCAAGCATGTGGAGACAGTAGACTTGCCAGACGAAAGGGATAGCAATAGTGAAATCAGATGCTTAATGTCAACTGATATAGTTGAGACAACCAGTACATTTGAGTCGTCTGTCGTATATGGTGTACCTGCGAGGCCGGAAACTCCTTGTTTTCCAGTTGCCTGTACTAAGCCTTCGCTTGAGGAACGCTGTGTAAGCCCTTATCCTATGGTCACACCTGGTTCTCCCTCTTTGCAGCGCATTCATGCTATAACAGTGAATACAAAAGAACGCCCTTCGCCTCCCAAGTCTTCTGTCTTAGTTGCGCGTAGAAAACAAGCTCAAGCCGCTGAGAAACAAATTTCCGAAACTCCACACGATGTAGCACCGCATTTAGTGAAATTCGCCAGAGACTCATCAGAATACTGGTATAAACCTCATTTGACACGAGAAGAAGCTGTAGCTTTGCTACGTCATGCACCTCCCGGCACATTTATCATACGCAACTCGACAACTTACAAAAATGCATTTGGTTTGGTACTAAGAGTGTCGAAACCTCCTCAGGGTGTCGCTGTATCCGACAGTAGCGTAAGCAACGATGTGCTGGTTCGTCATTTCCTATTAGAGCCAACCACTCGGGGTGTACGCCTCAAAGGTTGCACAAACGAGCCAACTTTTACCTCACTTTCAGCTCTAGTATACCAGCACTCAATTAACAAGCTAGCCCTGCCTTGCAAACTTCTCATACCCACTCGAGATCTGTTGCTCTCACCAGAAGACGCCGCTCTAATACAAAGCCAAAAGCAACTACTTGAGCAGGGGGCGGCTTGCAATGTTTTGTACTTATTTAGTATGAATGTAGAGTCTCTAACCGGCGACGAGGCCATACGCAGAACAGTTAACGAAATGTACGCCCAACAATCGCTGCCATCACCCACAGAAGTGCATTTTAAAGTCTCACAGAACGGTATTACCCTAACGGACAATAAAAGAAGAATCTTCTTCAGGCGCCATTACACCCCAAATAATATTTCACACATTGCCCTGGATCCCGACAATCGTTTCTTCTCTGTACCAAGGCATGATAATGGCTTCGACCGCACCGTAAATAAATTAATATTTGCATTTGTAGCCCGCCCTTCAACAGGTGGCAGAGACAACCAGTGTCACATATTTTGCGATTTAGCTGCTGCACAACCAGCATCGGCCATCGTTTCGTTCGCCCACAAGGTGTTAAGTTTTAAAAATAAAAATAGTCACCAGATGCTATAGATGTGTAAAGGTTTATTTTGTATGTTTTGTTAAAAAATACTAAATTTTGTGTTTGATTATTTTTGGAATAAAATTCAAGCAACTAGAGAGAAGGCGCATTTTGATCTCTGATTAACATGGCGTAGCGAAGCATATTATCGACATCGTTGGCCAGAGAAGTCTTCGAGAGCAGAGAATGTGTAGAACCTGTTTCCACGAAAAACATTTCGCCATCATATTGGCTCCAACGGCTTTGCTTTAGATTTTCATTGATCAATTTTAATTGTTGGTTTATCTGTGAAAAAAATATAAATATGTATGTAGATATTTACATTAGTGTGAGTCGATTTAGCAATCGATATTGTGCCATCGATTTTTCGATAGCTCTTGGCATGAGGAAAGAAAAAAACCCCTACGACAAATCACATCTCATTTCAAAGCTCTAGCATACGTTTTTCATTCGAGAAACGTTGGATTTCAAATCATGCTCACTTTGAAATGAAATCTTAGGGCCTGTCCCACTATGTCGAGCGCTAGTGTTCGCTAATATTTTGAACAGCAAAAAAGACGAACTAAGTAATCTAATCGTGACATAGCGGTATACGGATAAATTAATGCTGTTAACAGGTGAACTTGTCAACAGAAAGTTCATAAATAGTCTCCAAATCAGTTTTCTGACCTACAAAATACTGGCGAACGCTAGTGATCGATATCATGAAACAGGCCCTTTGTGTTTGTTGGTAGTATATATAGGTTATTCCAATACTCAACGTGAAGCCGAAACAAGGTGACAGGATTGATTGTAACCATCATAAGAAAAATCAGAAATAACAACTAAGAGTGTAGCATATTCGGCTGGGCCGAATCTAAAATACCCTTCACGATAGTCACCTATATACATATATAAATAGATATTGTAAGGAAGTATACTCTGAGATACGAAGTATACTTCAGATATACATATATGGACCGATATCGGGGAAAAATATTTTTGCCTTGTAATCACCATTCCGAAAACGAAATCTTTCATGAAAAAATCGGTTTAGGCTATATCTCGGTTATATGTGCACCGATTTCAGAATTTTTAATTTTCTGTATTTTAGTAACCTTCTTTTATAACGAAAATTGCTTTAAAGAAAAAAAAAAAAAAAAAAAAAATATTTTCATGAAAAAATCGGTTTATGCTATATCTCGGTTATATATGCACCGATATCGGACATTTTCATTTTCTGTATTTTAAAACCAGAACTAATTAAAAAAAAAGAAACAAGTGTTTTCATGGAAAAGTTGGTGTATATCGGAAGTTGGACCGATGTCGGAAATTTTAATTTTGGTAACCTCCTGATATTACCAAATCTGCTTTTAAGCAAAAAAATAAAAAATAATTAAGGTTCGCTTATGCAACATTTTCATGAAAAAACCGGTTTAGGATATATCCGGGGTATATATGGACCGATATCGTAACATTTCATTTGCTGTATTTTAGTAACCTTCTTTCATAACCAGAGCTGCTTTTAAGCAAAAAAAAAAAAAACTTTTTTTCAATAAAAAATTTGGTATATACGGGACAATATCGGAAATTTTAATTTTCTCTATTTGGAAACCTCCTTTTATAGTCAAAACTATTATTAAGCAAAAAAAAAAAAATTTTTTTTTCATGAAAAAATCGGATTAGAATATATCTTGGGTATATATGGACCGATATCGGAACATTTCATTTGCTGTATTTAAGTAACCTCCTTTTATAACCAGAACTGCTTTTAAGCAAAAAGAAAAATTTTCTTTCATGGAAAAATCGGTTTAGGCTATATCTCGGCTATATATGGACCAATATCAAAATGTTTAATTTTCTGTATTTTAGTCACCTTCTTTTATTACCAGAACAGCTTTTAAGCAGAAGAAGTTGTTCGCTTACAAGATATTTTCATGAAAAATCGAGTTTGGCTATATTTGGAGTATATATGGACCGATATCGGAAATTTTCATTTCCTATATTTTAGTATATTCCTGTTATTACCAGAACTGATTTTAAGCCAAAAAAAATTTCAAGTTCGCATACGCTACATTTTCGTGGAAAATCGATTAAGGCTATATCTCGGGTACGTATGGACCAAAATTTTCATTTTCTGTGTTTTGGTAACCTCCTTTGACTACCAAAACTACTTTTAAGCAAAAAAAATTATTTAAGGTAGTTTATGAGACATTTTCATTAGAAAATTGATTTAGGCTATATCTCGGCTAAACATGGACCGAGATCGAGAAAAATTTTTTTGCCTTGTAATTGCCATGCTTAATGATTGTGTAAAGTTTGAAGTAAAGCAAACAATTATTTTTTTCAAAAATTTTCGTACAAAATTGCAACAAAAAAAAAATTTATTTTTTCAGAATTTTGGAAATATCTCAGCTATATGAGAACCGATTTTACTAAATCTCAATAACAAACCCATGAATAGATGAGGTAATAGAATGGTGAAAGAAAAAAAGTTTCTATCTTTAATGGTTTTCTCAGAAACGGTATATCAACGACCACTAGACGAACATCGCTTAATCGACTTTTCCATTAATTCTGATTCAGAATATATATACTTTTTAGGGTCGTAAATGAAAATTGTAGAGATTACAAACGGAATCACAAACTTATATATACCCTTTACATATTTGTGTAGGGTGTAAAATATCTAAAAAAACGTTTTCTTCAGTTCAAATGTTTTTTGTTCGCACAAGCCATCGTATTTTTTTTTAGAGTTTTGTTTCTGATTCCTGTCACCCTGCTCCGGCTTGACATTGAGTTCTGGGACACCCTGTGTATAGATATTTAGAACTTCATTTTATTATACCTACCTTAGTCACAAGAAGTGGAGAGTTGTTGCAATTGAATAAAGCTGCTGCGAACTCATAAATATTTTCCGGCTGCTTGTTGATTAATTCATGCAGTAAAACGCGTATGATTGCCCTCAGCTGAAAGATAATTATTTACAAAATGCGAGTTTGCAGTTATCGAACATACACGTTCGTTCACAAAAATGTAAATAAGCAAGCGAACGAGCAGGTTCGAAATACGTGAACTAGCAACAAAGATTCAAACTACATTTGTCAGCTGAAAATGCAAAACCATCATAAAAAAATCATAAATGTTAAAAATCAAAATTAATTAGAAACATTTTATATAAAGCTAAGTCTAGACAATATGTTGAATCATTATATTTATGCTGAAAAGTTTACTATTAGTGCCAACAAATCGTGTAGACAGCAACCTTTTCCAATATGAGTTAGTTCATTTTATTAAAATTTGTTACTGATTTCAACAAATATGTATATGTTCATAATTTGAACATATTATGTTGTTCGAATTGCAGTGTTTGCAAATATATTTGTTAATTTACAGCTTGCCGGCGAAAATTTGGTAATGTCATATCATAGTATTTATCGCCTGCATTACTTAGTAATGACTTGCTTAATATCTGTCGTATTTGTACACATGTAAGTAGTTGTTCTTGGCAAATATACATACCTGTACAATATTTCCAATGAAAATTTAATAAAAGAATTTGAGTAATATATACTTGGATTAGCTAAAACCTAAAGATGACGTGATATAAAAGGGTTTAAAAATGTCTACAAAATGAAAAATATTAATCAAAATTGCTTTTATATATAAATTTTGCTTTTCTGGCAATTTTACTATTCGTGACGTTTGTTTTGCTGCATTTACGACTTACAGGTTATGCATACCCGGTGTAAAAGTAAAGTTTACATTACTTATGTATTGCCAAACTCGTTCAAATGTATAAACTAAAAGTTTTAAACTGATAAAATGTTAAATTCCCGTTTTTAAAATGACAAATCACAGTGTTAAACACAGTTTTGTACTGAATTCCATGGTGTTAAAAAATAATTTTTATGGAAAAAGTCTTTAAGAAAAATATTGAATATAAGTGATACTTTTATAAAAAGAAAAGCTTTTTGAAAAGAAACATATTTATGTAAGGCATTTTTCTAAATTTATTGTTTGTAAGAATGCATTTATAAAAATGGCATTTATACCATGATTTAGAGGCATGCCTTTTTTATATTAATAAAGTTATCCCTCACATTTTATGTATTTATACAAGACATCTTCAGCCATTTTGATAGGTTTTTTACATCAACTCGTAAATCTAGGACTTATAAGCAACTCATAGTTGCCATGTTCGACGATTTTGAGTGCTCAAAATAGTACTTAGACGATTTGACGATTTGAGGTCTGTTTTTGACGATTTTTGTAGATCACATTTACGACTACATACATACTTAAGTTTTTAGTTATTTTATACAGGAAATGCAAATAATATTGAGTGACAAATAAAATATAGTTAAATAAATCTGTACGTAAATATGTATGTAAAATTGAACGAATGCGCGATAATTATTTTAGAGTATGCATTTATTGTAATGGTTAGAGATGTAATTAAAATAACATATGTGAATAGTACTGGAAAAAAAAAATAAGCTAAAAAGTGTAAATATTTTCATGTTTTACAGCTGTGCTTATAAGTATATTAAGGAGACTTAAATATGAAGATAAATTAAAAACAAATTTGGTATTATTTGATCTTGTTTAAGTAAATATTTCTTGTTTTTGCAGCTAAAGATCGTTTTATTTTATAAAAAATTCAACAGTATTTATTTTCAATATTTCGATAACAATTTGTTATCATAACAAATTGTTATCGAACATATTAATTTTCCTGACGATGATAACGATTTGTTATCGAAATATTGAAAATAAATACTGTTGAATTTTTTTATAAAATAAAACGATCTTTAGCTGCAAAAATAAGAAATATATAAATTAAAAACCTTAACTTGTTTAAATTCTTACTGTATATAAAAGAAGAAAGAGTATTTTTTTTCTAATATAATCAAAGAGGGTTCATATTTTATAGTAGATTTCGAAACACAAGAACTTTAATCCGAATTAAAGCAACGAAGCCTATTAATTTTGGAAAATTAGAGATAGATATGACAATGCTAGATTTTGGGAATTAGTTATCAAAAATGATTCCTCGATAATTTTTCTTTCTATGTGTAAGTTTATAGGACAAATATTAGTTAGCAAATGTGAGACTTTGCATCCAGGTAAATGAAGGTAAAAAACCAAAGTGAGATATTAGTTGAAGAAACTATTTTCGAAAGAAATGTTATATTCCCACTAAAGAACACTTAAGATTATGGTTGTTTCAAAATATATAATACAAGTAGATGGTACTAGTTTAAACAAAAAACTGTAAGCTTCTTTGAGCCTAAATTTTTTAAAAGTATGTGATGGCAAATTAAAATGATCAAGCTAATTAACATTTTTTATAGATGTCGGATTGCATCCTCGATATCAATTGACTTATATATCAATTGACTCATATATCAATTGACTTATATATCTTGACTTATATATATCTTAAGAGAGGCCCTCATGTTTGACCGCAAATTCAGTATCTGAACAAAACTGTATAAAGTGGATTTAAGGTAAACTTGCATCATATCTTCTTTTGTTCCTTTTAGAACCATCAGCAACCACAAAAGTTACTCTACCCATTATTGTACTAGTGTTTCTGATGCTCCTCAACATTCAGCCCACAGCTTTGACATGAAAAACTTATTTTACACTCGTCCCGAACTATCTTTGTAGTGTCTTCTATAACTTGACCACAGGCAATAGTGGGTTTAAGAAACTTTTTAAGTTTTACTTTTATTTGCTATCTTTATAATGGAAAAATATCAATTATATAATTTAGTACACGTAAAATAAAAAATATGGTTGATATGACAATATTTTAAGGGCAAAATAGTATTGTTGAATTATATGGTCGAACACAACCACATAATATGGTTTCAATCTAAAACTTTTTTCACAAAATTAAGTACTGCCAAGAATTGTCATGTAATAATAAATGAAGTCAGTATTGTTTATACTCTCAACATCACAACACATGTCTTTTATTACCTCGCACTTGATATGGTGTCAGAAGTGGGATAATAATATATAAAAAAAAAAATTTATTTAAAGAACAGAAAAAACAATACAACAAAAAAGGAAAGAAACTGTGTAAAAAAAGAGGAAAAAATTAACCTGGGATATGACAGAATCACGAGTTCGACCGGTTGAGCAACATACGCAAAATATATGTAGAGCAATGTCAAGTCTGAAGCCACCGAAAAATATACCATATAACCATATCGCTCCTTTATTGCAACATAGTCAACGCAAAAAAGCTTGTTTCAAGAAAAACACATTTCAAATTTCCATACAAGTCTTAGAAATTTTTTTTTAGAAAATAAAAGGAAACGGTTTAAAGGCAATTTAAATAAAATTTTGGCAAAATATAAAAAGTAGTACTGTTAATAATTCTGCATTGTTAACTCGAAAAGCTCATTTTTGGAGATATGACAATGCTGCAACAAAGGAGCGATGTATTTGGTAAAAGTCGTAATATTTGTTTCATTACGAATACTGTTATGGTAAAAATTAATATTGAACAGTCATATCCAACCATATAATATTATCATCCCCACCGCAATCAATCGCACTGTTGTTTAACGTCACAATATTATATGATTACATACTGCCTGGCCCTCTATGTCACTCGATATTGATCGCTCGCATAAATGCATGCATACCGAAAACAACATTTTAAAATTTGTTTTTGTTTCAAATGTATTTATGCGACCGAGCGATGTCGAGTGGCATAGTGGGCTAGGCAGCTAATTTATACATATACTCGTATATATGAATACACACATAACTTCTATAATTAAAACAAAATGTTTTTAATTTATTAAACATATTTTTTCCAATAAATATTTTTAAAACTTGATTACAAATGATCGAATTTTACTAAATCTTAATGATGGAGAATGAGTGATTATCTTCACTCTGGTTCATATACGAGTACACGTCGATATTTGTAAAGAATACAAACTAAGTTCAAGCACATTAAAACACATAGGTATAAATACATTTGTCGAGTTAAATTTTTGTACCAATCTTTTTGCTTCTATAATCATTTTATGAATTAATATTTATAAACTCTTTGTTATTTTTTATATTATTCATATGTAGCAAAAAAACAAATACAAATAAACTAATTGCTTCAAAATAAAAGATAAAATCAAAATATGTATAGATATGTTTCACAACAATAGTTAGTTTAACGCACATGTGTTGCTGATGCATAAATTAACCATATGTACGTTAAACACCATTCTATTATTGTACATAACAAAAGCTATTGTTGAGTTCGAATTATTTTATTAAACATTATTATTGCATTCAACCATAATTTAAAATGCTAGAAATGTAATAATAGAAATGTGTAAACTTCAACACTGATATATTCATAGATGATTAAACTATACTAAATACGATAATATACTGCTAGTGGCAACAATACAATTTATGATGGAGCAAACACTAATGTTGCGTCAACAATATTCCAAACTGATTTTTCTTTGCGTGTAAACACTTTGAAAATGTTTTAATAATAAAAACAGGAATTAATTATATTCATCTGAAATTGATCAACTTCTGTCAGAGAAAAGAAGAGTTAGAAGAGAGTGGCAACTTCGCAGGTCTCCCCAGCTTAAAACTAGGCTACGGGAGTGCATAACTCAATTAAGAAATCTGCTTGAATCCCAAAAAATGGCTTCCCTCAAAAATGATCTGGAAAGTCTTGATGGTTCTCCTCAATCCGATTATTCGCTATGGAAAGCGACAAAAGGTCTGAAAAGACCTGTAATAGGTAAGCCACCTTTGCGAACTTCAACTGGCGACTGGGCACGAAGCGATTCTGAAAAGGGGATGTTGTATGTTAATCATTTGAGAAATGTTTTTACCACAAATGATACAGCGAATGATTCAGCTAAACTACCGTCATACGCTGTTAGACCGCCTATGTCTTTGAGACTTAGTTTTCAAGATGTTGAAAATGTTATCGGTAATACAAACCCCAGGAAAGCTCCAGGTATTGATAAAATTACTGGTAAAATGCTTGAGCAGCTACCTCGTGTAGCTAGAAGAATTCTTCTTTTTATTTTTAACGCTATCGAGTATTATCCTGCAGAGTGGAAGTTGTCCATGATTACTATGATACCCAAACCAGGGAAGGATCCCACTAAAGTAGGATCATACAGACCAATAAGTCTATTGCCAACAATCTCAAAACTGTTCGAAAAATTGTTAATGGCGAAGTTGATTCCAATATTATATAATGTGGGATGCATCCCTGATCATCAATTTGGTTTTCGGGCTAAACATAGCACCATAGAACAAACGCACAGACTAGTCAACGTCATAAGACAGACTTTTGAAGACAAAAAGTATTGTTCAGCTTTATTCATTGACAATTCCCAAGCTTTTGATAAAGTGTGGCACGACGGCTTAATGCACAAAATAAAGTTAAACTTGCCTGCAAACACTCACAAGCTTCTGGAAAGCTACTTATGCGGCCGGAAGTTTGTTATCAGAGAAGGCGATTTTATAAGCCCCTTACAGCCAATCGAGACAGGAGTTCCTCCAGGTAGCATTCTAGGACCTACTTTATATTTGATTTACGCCTCAGACGAGATCCGGAATCCACACTTCAACTTTTGCGGATGACACAGCGTTCTGCAGCGTACATGAAAACCATCAAGTAGCTTCGCGAAACTTGCAGGGAGTATATTTCAATATTAGAGAAATGGTTAAAACTTTGGAAAATAAAAGTCAATGAACAAAAGTGTACTCACGTTACATTCACACTGCGTAAACAAACATGTTCAGCTATCCAAATTAACAATTCACCTATTCCGCAGCAAAGTGAAGTCAAGTACCTTGGTATTCATCTCGACCGTAGGCTAACGTGGAAGCCTCACATTGATGCGAAAGTCACTCAGTTGAAATTAAAAGCAGCACAATTAAGGTGGCTTATGGACAGAAATTCTACATTGAAATTAGATTGCAAACTTTTGTTATACAACGCAATACTAATGCCTATATGGCGCTACGGAGTTCAGTTATGGGGCACCGCCTCAGCTTCAAATATTCAAAAAATTCAAAGGCGACAAAACAAAATACTTCGAATAATTACTGCAGCTCCATGGTTCGTAAAAAACTCCCGAATTCACAAGGATCTGTTTGTTCCACTGGTAAAAGATGAGTTTTCAAAATACGCGACAAGGTATATCAGTAAGTTGGAACTTTACCCAGATCGTCTTGCACGCAATATACTTAATTTCGAAGGCCACTCTCGGTTGAGAACCACCATCATAACGTTAAATAGGTGATTCTACCGATATTGACCGAGCAAAATAAAACATTTTTGTCTAGCATTGGCTGGACTTAATTAATTTTATATATTTAGTATTAAGATTTGAATACTTATTGTTAGTTCACTTTGTGAAGATTCAATAAATAATTATATGAGAAAAAAAATTATATAAATTAATTATATAAAAATCCGCAAAAGCGTTTTTAGAAGCAAAAACGTAACACTATTTTCAAAAAGCATGAAAAAAGCAAATTTTTCCATTATTCAGCACAAAACATTTCTCAATCAATTAAAAAAAAAATTTATAGATTTAAAAAATATCAATTAGTTGACGAGTTATAGCCAAAAACCATATAAACAAAATGCTGAAAGTCGGCACTTGACTGCAAAGTTGGAAGGTCGATTAAAAAAAAAATTCGAACTAACATAAACAAACGCCGCGATACGGGTCTTCGATTTTAGCCTCTATTTGCACCCCTCCACCACTCTGAGAATCGATTTAACTTTTGCTAACTTGAATTTGTTCCACAGTGTTATTATTATTTCTTTATTTTCCTAAGAAGAAAATATTTAAATAAAAAGATGTGTATATGTGTTGTATAGCTGTTGTGTATTGTATGTTTTCTGTCTAGCTGCCAGCATGTCGTAGGCGCCACCCTACTTGTCAGTAAACTTGAAAAGCTTTGAAAAATATGCTAAAATAAACACAAAAAACAGCCGCATTCAAAACGTCTTAAGAAAAACAAACACAAAAAAAAATCGTTGTGCTGAATATCAAGATGTTTTGGAGCTGATTGCTGCTAATCGGTCTTTGCCTGGCATATAAACATCGCAAAATCAAAATGAATGCTTGATGGCTGGATCATCAAGCAAGAAGTTCTCAAAGCGTTTAAAGGGGATAGACACAATCAAAATGCTTAACAAACATATTCATAATAAAAATTCGTTCGTATGACTGACATTGACGATGCGTGATGGAAAATAAAAATTTTTGATTTTCCGGCATTATTGTTGTCATATGATTGGTTCTATCCATGGTACAATAATATACAGGTAGTAGTGTCGAAACGGAGTCCGACATTTTTTTTTCTGTGGTGACACGTCGACCAACTGAATATTCGCGGTTCCAAGGTCACGCTTAGTATTTAATGAGACCAGCTCAGCGTAATGTATTATGAGCTGTTAAAACCGGCTGAAACAACCACAGGCAATCGTTATTGAACACAATTAATGCGTTTGAGCCGAATACTGAAAGACAAATGGCCGCAATGTAACGAAACACACGATCAAGCGATTTTACAGCCTGACAATGCTCGACCCTATTTTGCGAAAATGATCAAGGCATATTTGGAAATGTTGAAAAGGGAAGTCCTACTCCACCCGCTGTATTCTACAGATATTGTTCCTCAGACTACCAGTTATTTCGATCAACGACACACGGTCTGGGTGACCAGCATTTCCGGTCTTAGGAAGAAGTAAAAAATTAGATCGATTCGTGAATCTCTTCAAAATACTGTTATAAAAGCTGGTCATCTGACGGAATTTGTACGCTGCCCGAAATAGGGGAGAAAGTAATTCCTAGCGATGGACAAAGATTAGGTTAGGTAAGCAGGCCACTTGATTTCCAGCAGGTACCCGGAAACTCCAGCTCACTTGGGTTCTGTAGGTCGTTCCCTTTGTGATTGCCTGAAAAAGTTAGTAAAGGAAAAAGAAAATAAAAGGTTATAGGGATATAGAAGGAGTGAGGAAGAGGGAAAGGAGGTGGGAAACTATTAGTGTGGCATTACTTGCTGATTTACTAGCCATCCGCTGCTTCTAATGAAAGAAGCTATCGCAGTCGGTTTGACCGAGGCCAGACATGAAAGGCTATTGAAGCTCCACTCGCCTAAGTACCTTAGACGATGATGCTCCAATGCCGGGCATGTACCGAGGAGGTGAAGGATTGTCTCCTCCTCCTCCTCGTCTTGGCAACTTCTACAGAAGTCGTTATATGGTAGACCCAGTCTCCTGGCATAGTTTCCGAACGGGCAGTGTCCAGTGATGACTGCTACCGTCATTCTTAGGAGAGATCTAGGAAGTTTTAGTAGCTCTCCTGTTCTCTGATGGACAAAACTTTCGGCCATAAATGTATGACATATCAAGCTTCTATCTTTAATAATTAGGGTGGTCCCCAAACAAAAACTTTCAAAAATTTAATGTTATTGTAGTTTAATTAACACGTTTTCATTATACGAACGGTATAGTTTTCTATTTTAAGCGAGAACTTGGGAGACCATGGCACACTGTTGTACTCACTTTTTCGAAGCTGCATGCTGTGTTAGCAATCGTTTCGAAAAAATTAATTAATTTATATGTAAATTCTTGTCTCAAGTTTTCGCTATCATATCTTCCTATCAGTTTATGGTCGTCAGTGAGCAAAATTCTCGAAAAAGTTATTAAGGTTAGGTTAGGTTAGGTTTAACAGGCTGCCAGCTATTATAAAGCCAGCCCACTTGGGTCCAGTCAGGTTCCGTTAAAGTTATTAAGAGTAAATTAAGATATTTGATCGAAGACTACGGTTTCTAATCACGAGATACGAAAACTTTTGTGCGCAGTGCATAATTTCAATAACTTTAATTTACTGAACATGCCTGATAGTGTGGTTTTCAAAAGGCAATTAGCCAATAATTGTCCACAAAATGTTTTCAAAAGCGATCGTTTTCCATCGCACCGTTTGAATATGATGTTTTTCAAAACGATAGCTTTCCATTATATCCCCAGTTATTTTAGAGGGGTAAAAAATCTTTTTACTTACGACACTTTGCTGAAACTTATAATGTATTTGTAAGTATGATATTTGTGCGCAAAAGAACATTGTCCCGCATTTTAAAAATTTCTACCAAATTCACATTAGAGGGCTGCTCAAGCGCAGGAAAATTGTCTTACAAGACATCGTAATATATTTAAGTATCTATCCATCCTCTTCTTTCACATTTCAAAGCAAACACTTCAGTGCAGAAATATTTTAAATATATAAACGAATACTGTCTTACAATCGTTTAGAACAAACCGAACCAAACACAATTAGAACAAATGTACTACTATAAGACTTAGACGAATAAAATTAGTGATCCTATTGATCACGCTAACTGGTGCAGTAAATTGTCAAGAGTTGAATATGCAATAAATCATTCTAACCATAGGTCTACTAAAAATACACCCAGTATGTCATTTTTTGGGGTGGAGTAAAAGGAGGAAATTATAGATGAGTTTTCTGAATACTTTGACAGGAAAGTATGTAGTGTTGTTGTAAAATTATTAGTTTATTAATGTTTCGATATTTCGACCCCCCGTTGTCGAAATCGAAACATTAATAAACTAATAATTTTACAACAAGTGACCTCAAGCTCATATCGCTCCTTTATTGCAACATAGTCATATCTCAAAAAAGCTCGTTTCGAGAAAAACGCATTTAAAATGTTTAGTTTCCATACAAGTTTTAGCTAATTTTTCTAGAAAATATCTCCTAAAGGAAACAGTTTAAAAGCAATTTGAATAAATTTTTGTCACAATATAAATGATAGTACTCTTAATAATTCTGCATTGTAAGCTCTTAAAGCTCATTTTTTGAGATATGACTATGTTGCAAAAAGGGAGCAATATAAACAACAATTATATTTAGAAAAAGGCCGAAAAACTAGGATCAAGATACAAATAGTGTTTCATATTTTGTATCATATAAAAAATAATTTAGTGGGGTCAGTCAGATTGATCGAATTGTAAACATTATTAGAAAACTTTTTAGTGCATGGAAAACACTTTTGTTGTTATTTATCATAAGATTTATATTAAAAAGTTTAAGAAAGTCCCGCCCTAAAAGCAAAGGTGCGGAAGTTTCGTAGTCTGGCAACATTTTAACACATAAACAATTTCAGTAACAATTGTGAGATCGTCTCCCTTAGCAGCATCATATACATCTTCTTCTCTATCATGATTACCAACATGATTTACATTCTTACTCTTCACACCAACTATTTCATCACAAAGCCTTCTCAACTGCGAAGTGCTAGCTGTGAATGGGACATCCACGCCAGCTAAATCCAAAATCTCAACCAATTTGCATCGGGATGAGTTGTCCCTATTCTCGCCTTCGTTTTGTTCACAACGGAAAGAATTTTAATATCGTACCCCACACCCGACGTTATAAGACTTAACCGACCTTTTCTTCTCGGTACCTATTTTTTAAAATAATTCATGTTAATTTTTTCTACACTACTCATTTATTTTAACAAGAATTTACGAATAGTTGTCAAAATTTTGACAACTATTCGTAAATTCTACCAACAAAATGCATGTTGATGTTTGTTGGTGTTGTATTTATTGTAATTCTGCCACTACCTGTATAAAGCTGCCTTGACCCAAGACTTATTCTATATATAGCTGTAAGCAAAATAATAGGAGTGCTACCACATAATATTTAAATAAGTAAATTTTGTTAGTGCATCAACTAGTAAAACAAGTTTTATTCTAACGGTAATTACAGGAGTACGTAAGAAGTAAAATACAAAAGAGAGACTAAAATTATCTATCATATTTAAAACTTAAATCACTCATTTCTATATTTGCCCTTGGATTGGCTTGATCAAAAAAATAGGAGTAGGTGATCGATTTTTATATATAAAAAATAAAATACGGCATAAAAGTAGAAAGAAAGTAAAAAGTAAGTAAAGAAAAATACAATAAACATTTTTGAAACAATTAAATTTTTTATTCGCTATTTTTAGCTTCTACCATTTATACCAATAAAAATTATAAATAGCTTGTTTTCTATGTTTCCCAGCTATCTATATGTCGACATTTCATAGGAACTACCCTAATCATCAGTAGACTTTGGAAATTTTTGAAAGATATTCTCAAATATTCAACTTTATATCCCAACAATCCAAATAAATTGCTGAGAATTTATAAAGAAAGGTGTAAAGAAATGTTAGAGAGGTGAATAAATAAAAAGGCTTGTTTTTTGTGTTTTGACAGATATTATTAGAGCATTTTTCTTTTAAATTCTCAGCAATTTATTTATATTGCTGGGATATAAAGTTGAATGTTTGAGAATATCTTTCAAAAATTTCCAAAGTCTACTGATGATTAGGGTAGTTCCTATGAAATGTCGACATATAGATAGCTGGGAAACATAGAAAACAAGTTATTTATAATTTTTATTGGTATAAACATTTTTGTTTAATTTATAACAAAACCTTTTGTAAATTTTTTTACAGTGGCGCGAGGAAAGCATCTGAGCAGTGCTTTTGCGCGGAGAAACGAAATTTAATAAAAACTCTGTGAAAAAAAGGAAAAATTTATAAAGAAATTCAGGAATATTTGAAGTGCTCTGCTCAAATGATCTCTAATGCCTTAAAATATAAGCAAAAAGCTGAAACACGTGGCCGCAAGCGCAAAACATCAAAGGTTGATGACCGGCGAATTGTGCGTTGTAGCAAGGGAGATCCTTGGGCGTCCTCAAATAAGATCCAAAAGGACCTGGAACCCGTAAGTAGACGTCTAATTGAAAATAATTTCTTTGCAAGAAGTCCACGAAAGGTGCCGTTATTGAACAAGAAACAGGCAACAGCACGTTTGAAATTCGCAAAAGAACACATCAATTTTCCAAATGAAAAATGGAGAAACGTATTGTGGACAGACGAAAGCAAAATTGTATTGGTACTGGCTCCAGAGAGTATGTCCGACGCCCACCAAATACAGAGTTTCTAGAAAAATACACAAAAAAGACGGTTAAACATGCTGGCGCAAAAATACTGATATGGGGATGCTTCTCATATAATGGTGTAGGTCCAATACATCGAATAGGATGCATCATGGATAAGCACGTCTACGTGGAAATTTTGAGGAAAGTAATGCCAATTAAATGTGCCTTCCAGCAAGATAATGACCCGAAATATACAAGTAAGTTAGTAAAGGATTGGTTTTGGGTCAATGGGGTTGAGGTTATGACGTCGCCTGCTCAGTCTCCTGGCCTCAACCCCGTAGAACATTTATGGGGCAATGTTAAGAAGTATGTGGCAGAGACAAAACCATCGAATTCCGAAGAGCTATGGAAAGCAGTGCGTGATGGCTGGCATCGAATCCCGTTGAAGCGTTGCCAGAATCTCATTGACCCCATGCACCGTAGATGCGCTGAAGTTATAAAACACAAGGGCTATGCCACTAAATATTAGATCTATTAAGCTTTTTTTTCGATAATTTAAATATTTTATTTATTAATTTTTTTAAATTCATTTCAACGCCGTTTCAAAACTATTAGATCAAAAACCAATACTCCTATTATTTTTAACAACGAATTTGTTGTTGTTTTAGCTTTATTGTGATAACTAAATTGTGTACAAACTAGAGACTTGTCCAAAAATTAATTTTAAGTAAAAAGAATAAAATAAAATTTTCATTTTCAATAGAAAATTAAAATTTTGCATTTTTATTGGAGGCACTGCTATTTTTTTGCACATGACTGTATATATGTACATACTTATATATTTATAACAACAAAAGTGTTTTCCATGAACTAAGTAGTTTTCTAATAATATTTACACTAATTTAGTTTTGTTTATAAAATTTGTTGTTGTTGTTCATGGTTTTTGTCTCTGTGTTAGAGCACAGGTGCTTTATACAAAGTTTGCTCACGTGTCAATGTGTTAGTACCAATGTTTTAGTGTACTCGCTATGTTTTGCTATGAGTCATCGTTTATTTGCTACAGTCCGATTTTTATTTTGGTTTTTGCTATGAAACGGAATTCAAGTACTGTCAAGCGCTGGCGTGAATGTATTTCAAAACTATGAAGTGTTTGTTCTGTTTCAAAATGTTCTACTGCTTGTGTGTTTTGTTTTAAAGATTGTTCTAAAATACAGCGCTTGGAACTACTGCATAGTAGTGGGATGTGTTCTTTAGAATATTCTGTACAACCTTTTGATTCACACAAACTCGACACTAATGAGAATTCGCAACTTTCTTTGCCTCATAGAAAAGATATTTTCTTAAAATCTAATTTTCGGCAAGCACCGATTTCTCGCTACCGATATGAGTATATCAACTCACGTAGAGGTTTAATGTCCAAATTATAGAAACGATTTACGCATTGATTGAAGATAATCCTTACCTCCGGGTGTCTGCATAAATATTTTGAATTTTGACGATACAGCTGTTGTTTCAATTTTTTTATTGACTTGCTATTTTCAGCGTCAGAATTTCGCTTCCAATGACCTTCACAATCCAATTTTGGTAATTTATTATTCATTGTATAATTATGTATACATATACATATGTATAATGCACATAAATCTTCTTGATTTTATTTGATAAAAAAAATTTTAAAAAAGTTCTGTCACTTTTAGAGAGAGAAAAAATTACATACGTATTTATACTCAAGGTGTATATACGGCTAGATAAAACATAAACACACTGTGTGTACCCAGTGAGCATTTTCATTTAAGCTAATCAACAAATATAATTGCAGCTGTTTTTTTGCGTTTCCCAGCTGCTTACATGTCCAGATTTCATAGGAGCTATCCGAGCAAATATTGCTGAGATGTCTAATTTTTCCAAGGCATTATTTTTTTGCATTGTTTCAGAACAAAATTTTTGTTCCGAACCAGTTTTAGTTTTTTGAGAGTTTGTTCTGAAACGACTCACCCATTTCAAATATTTGTTCTGGACAAACAAAGCTACCATATAAAATAACTGCGTTAACAAGACGTCTTACTGTTACAAAGTGGCAGCTTTTTCATTTCTGAAATAAGTTTCAGTGCCAACGTTGCGTTAAAATTCATGACAAAATGTTTTAAGACTGTTTACTTTTATTTTTATGCCCTTCACAAAAATGTTAAGGGTATATATAAGTTTGTAATTCCGTTTGTAATTTCTACAGTTTTTTTTTTGCGACCCTATAAAGTATATATATATATATATATTCTGATTCAGAATTAATGGAAAAGTCGATTAAGCCATGTCCGTCTGTCCGCTGTTGAAATACCGTTTCTGAGAAAACCATTAGACTTAAAAACTTTTTTTCTTTTACCATTCTTTTACCCCATTGATTCATGGGCTTGCTATTGAAATTCAGTAATATCGGTCCACGTATAGCTGAGATATGTTCACAATTCCGAAAAAAAAAACATTTTTTTTTTGCAATTTTGTATGAAAATTTTTGGAAACAAAAGTTGTTTGTTTTGCTTCAAACTTCACACACTTATTAAGTATGGTGACTAAAAGGCAAACAATTTTTTTCCAGATATCGGTCCATATATACCCGAGATATAGCTCAAATCGAATTTTCAATGAAAATGTCGCATAGGCGAAGCTAAACAACTTTTTTTACTTAAAAGTAGTTCCGATATCGGAAAATAAAAATTTCCGATATCGGTCCATATATACCCGAGATATAGCCTAGAACGGGTTTTTCATAAAAATGCCACATAAGCGAACTTAAAAAACTTTTTTTTGCTCAAAGGCAGTTCCGGTAATAAAGTAAGGTTAAATAAATGTGGAAAATGAAAATTTCCGATATCGGTCCATATATACCCGAGATATAGCCTAAACCGCGGTTTTTCAAGAAAATATCGCGTAAACGAACTTAAACAACTTTTTTTGCTTAAAACCAATTCTGGTAATAAAATCAGGTTACATAAATATTGACAATGAAAATTTCCGATATCGGTCCATATATACCCGAGACATAGACCGGGTTTTTCATGAAAATGCTTAAACAAATTTTTTGGGCTCAAAAGCAGTTTTGGTAACGAAATAATTTTATATAATTATGGAAAATTAAAATTTCCGATACGGTTCATATATGCCCGAGATATACCCTAGACCGGCGTTTTCATTAAAATGTTGCGTAAGCGAACTGAAACAACTTTTTTTGCTAAAAAGCAGTTCTGGCAATGGAAAATAAAAATTTCCGATGTCGGTCCATATATACCCGAAGTATAACCTGAACCGATTTTTCCATTACCATTTTTTTTTTTTTTTTTTTTTTTTTGGCTGAAAAGCAATTCTTGTTATAAAAAAAGGTTACGAAAATACAGAAAATTCCGATATCGGTTCATATATAACCGAGAATATTTTGTTCATATTTTTAAATATTCTACACATATACGAGACTATCGTGAAGGGTATTTTAGATTCGGCCTAGCCGAATATACCTTACTCTTACTTGTTTATAATAAACTGTATAAAACATTTACGTATACGAGGGCTGATAACATATAACCGCTATTTTTTTTATTTTATTTTCAATAAGTGTTTATCTATTTTTCAATAACAATCTTATCCTCAGATATATTACAATTATGTTAGCGTTTTTTCCAATCCTCGAAACACTTGTGAAAAAACACCTGGCGCCAAATCACCCATTCATTATCGAGCAGGACATACGATATTGAATGAAATGTATCGTAATAATATAAAAACATTAAATAATTTTTTTTGTGATCTTACTTTTAATAAACGGTCGTACTTTTAATAAAAGGTCGTAAATCTATTACATTTTTGATCTGATACGCATCGTTTGCCATAATCTAAACGTATTGTAATGTTATTCTATACGATAGTTAATTCGATATCGTATGCGCTGATTAGACCCTTCCTGCCTTCCGTAGACAAAGTGTCGGGTCAATCTTAATTATAAACAAAACTATAAATAAAACCTTTCTTAAATTTAAATTGTCACAAACCTGAAATATTGCAACATTTTCTATTAATTTAAAAACTTCGTAGTCAATATCAATTCTTCATTTTTTCTTTGCATGAAAAAATTGATTGTGTAAGACATTTTAGTTTCAGCACTTCAGCGTTGTTCTCATTTTACTTTAGCTTGCAAAATATTGGTTGAATTTTTAAACTTAAAATGGTACAAGTTCTTAAAAGGAAAACCGTTTATACTTAGTATTGGTTATGCAGGTCAAGTGTTCGAAAGGGTGTTTTTTTATAGATATATAAAACCTTAAGTTGACAACACTTTTTTTTTTACTGGCGTGTATATTGCCAGTAGTTAAATGGTTTGTATAGCGTCAAATCCTTTTGCGTCTATAAAATTTGCAGCGTGCAGATCACAAATTGCTATAGGCAGCAATCTATTGCGCATAAAAAATATATAAGTATATATATAAATATATAAACATATAATAATAAAATAATATAATACAAAAGACGCGCTGTCATTCATACAACTCAAGGTGCATTAGCATCTACAAGGTGGCAGCGCTACGGCATGTGACAATTTTTTGCTACTGGCAATATAATAAGCTATTTACGTCAAATGTATTGTTTACATTTTTGAAAGTGAGTTTAGTGTTTAATTCTGAATTAAACATATAAAAATTATTTTGTGACCATAAAAGTCATTCAAATAAGAATAATTTATAATTAAGAAAAGTCATAGTTTATAATTGTGGAAAAAGTTACATACATATATTATTGATAAACATAGCTTACCAGATGCCTGTTGTTGTTGTATTGTTGTAATTTTTCTCTAGTGCTGCCACCATATAGAAGTTAATGCACCTTGATACAACTTCTCACGCTGAAAATTTTTGTATATATGATGAAGCATGTTGAGGAAGGTGCGTTTTTTATTTTTTGCATAAGCAAGGTACATTAACGTCTATAAGGTGCTACGGCCTGTGTCAGTTTTTTGCTACTGGGAATTTAGTAAGCCATTTACGCGAATTGAATTGTTTGCATTTTTGAAAGTAAATTTAGTGGTTGATTCTGAATTAAATAATGAAAAGGTACTATATTGTTCTCGCAATATAATTTTAACAACGAATAAGCAATAAAACTACGAGGGTGGCTCGGAAACTTCTTAGCCTAGCACAAAAAGCGCGGTATAAGCAGAAAAAAATTAAGTGTCTTGAAGCTTTCATCTCTGCTATAAACACATGTTAAATTTTGTTTCTATCTGGTAACTTGTTCATATAGAAACAGGTGTTCGCAAAAGACGCACCCGCGATTTTTTTACAATGGAAAGTTTAGAAATGAGTGGTGTCATTAAATATTTACATAAAAAAGTTTTATCTGGACAAGAAATTCATAATGATATGGTGAATGTATTAAATATGGTGAAAGTGCTCCTTCATAAGCAATAGTAAAAAATTGGGTTGCTGAATTTAAACATGGTCGTACAAGCATTGAAGATGAACCACGTAGTGGATGTCCAAAAACAGCAACAACAACAGAAATTGTAGCCAAAGTTCATGATATTGTATTAAATGATCGACGAATAAAAGTGCCTGAAATAACTATTATCATGGGCATCTCAAATGAGCGAGTCCATTTAATTTTGCATGAAGAACTACGGATAAAAAAGCTTTCTGCAAGGTGGGTGCCGCATTTGTTAATAGTCGACCAAAAATGCATAAGAATGAACATTTCTCAAGCTTGTTTGGATCGTTTTAAGCGAAATAAAATGGATTTTAAGCGTCGTTTTTTTCACAAGGAAAAGAAAACCTTGTTATCTACCTAGGAGCAATCTCACTCTTTCTAGCTATAGCATTATTTGGTCCAACAATATAAAGTATCTAGGGATTTGCCTAGATACTAAATTAACTTTTAACCCACATATATCACATATTATTGATAAAATTAACAAATACAAAAAAATACTCTATCCACTTATAAGCAGAAACTCCACCCTAAATAACTGCAATAAAATGTTGATAATAAAAACAATATTTCAGGCTATAATACTTTATGGTTGCCCAGTATGGGGCAACTGTGCTAAAACCCACATTAAAAGCCTTCAAATAGCACAAAACAAAATCTTGATAATGGCCCTAAAACTACCATGGCATTTTTCCACCATAAGATTACATGTTATCAGTAACGTCAAAACCGTTTCAGACAATATTGAAATCCTTAATTCCCGTTTTGTAACAAAATGTGGATTTTCAGAAAATCCGCTTATTTGTCCACTTCACTAACACTCATCTTCCCAAATATGTAATTATTGACATAGTGTAGTATTTATAACATCCTGTGTAAATCATTTATTATTATTTTTTCTCTCTTTCAAATTGAAGGTTTTTGTTAATAGTTTCCCTTCAAAATTATAAATCATTTAACTGTATTACTAAACTCATTCATTGGAAATTGTTAATATTTAAGATATAAGGCAAAGCCATTTCTGTGCAATATTTATTTCGTTAAGTGTAAAAAATTGTAAAACTTACTATTAAATAAATAAAATAATAAATAAGCGTCGTTTCATAGCTGTTGATGAGACATTGATCCACCACTATACTCCAGAGACAAAAGAATAATCCAAACAAAGGACTGAAGCTGGATGAAGTGCCCCAAAGATGGCAAAACCAATTCAATCGGTTACGGCAACGGTTTTTTGGGACTTCAAAGGTACTTTTTTGATTGACTATCCGCAAAAGGGTAAAACAATAAATTCAGAGTACTATTGCAACCTTTTGGATCAATTAAGTGTACAAATTCGAGAAAAACGTATAAAAAATAATAAGAAAAATAATTTCTCATCAAGACAACGCACCAGCGCACAAGAGTGTTTTAACAATGGCTAAAATCAACGAATTTAAGTACGAGTTGCTTGACCACCCACCTTATTCTCCTGATTTAGCTCCCGGTGACTTTTACCTGTTCCCAAATCTAAAAAAAATTCCTTGCTGTTAAGCGTTTTACCTCAAATGAAGATGCAATTACAGTTGTAAACCACTATTTTGAAGACCTTGAGGAAAACTATTTTAAAAAAGGGATAGAATTGCTAGAAAAGCGTTGGACTAAGTGTATTGAAGTTTGAGGAGATTATATTGAAAAATAAAAATATTTTTGAAAAACTAAATATTCTCTTTCATTGATAGGCTAAGAAGTTTCCGAACCGCCTGTGTAACAGCTGATTTGGTTCGACACGAAATGTATTTAAATAATTTTGCTGAATGGCTAATTTGATAAAATATCGTTATAATTATTGTAAAAATGCCATTATCTTAATAAAAGTACCAGAATCGCTCTAGAGGCGAAGTATGACAAACGCGAGCTCTAGGTATTGAACGAATTTGATGGCATGCCATCAGCTTAAGGCCCTGATTCACTATCCTACACGATCGTAAGATTCATTCACAGGAAACTGTTTTAAAAGTCTGGCCGACTTGAAAAAATCGCTCCAAAATGGCGTTGCAGGCCACACTATTATACAAGTATGATTGCAATAATTTATATACACAATAAAATAATTAAAAACTTTTATTACTATAATAATTTTACATTATTTATAATTTTTTTCTTGAGGTGCTAACAACATTATTATATTTTTCAATAAATACCACACTGATCACACTGAAACGATAATGTTTTGAAAAGTTTCATAAAATGTTTGAAATCGCACGATTTGTCAAAAACTCTGTCGCACGGTAGCCTTTTTAAGTACTTTTTCAGCACACATGCTTTATTTAGTAGATCGCACGATCGTATATGATAGTGTAACATGGCCTTTAAAATCGGCTTAAAAGGCTGTTTCATTATCTTGTTTTTTTTAAATATAAACATATTATTCTTTTTGTTAATTTATTGAATTTTTGTGGAACTTTATAATTTTTAAATTAAATTTTTGGTTCGTACATTTGTACAACGGGTTATAGTTCAAGCTTTTGCCTTTCTTAAGTTAATTCTTAAGAAGGTTTTTTTTTACAATACAAATTTGCTGTGATCAATAATTTTTGATTAAAGAAGAAGAGAAAAATATAATACAAAATGTGTTTTTAAAAATGAAAAGAAAAGTTCAAAACTTGGAGCG
Source organism: Thecocarcelia acutangulata (assembly GCA_914767995.1). Lineage (NCBI taxonomy): Eukaryota > Metazoa > Arthropoda > Insecta > Diptera > Tachinidae > Thecocarcelia > Thecocarcelia acutangulata. Next base: position 57,663,556 of record OU612094.1, on the reverse strand, counting down.
TTTTTGTTGAAATAACGCGCTTTTTCCCAATTTTGGTGCGTTTTAAATTTTCAAAGTTGACAGCGCTGAGGAGTCTGAAAAGCGCACTCACTTGCCCAGTTTTAAAGTACGGGAACACGTTTCGCGCAAATTGGTATCCAGCGGGATCCCAAAATAGAGTAGAGAAACACAGCTGTTATGTTTACGCCACCTAAAGTAAAATTAGCAAATGCTGTACTGTTGTTCTTCCCTCATTTTTGCTTGAGCTTAGCAATTAAACTTGCAACGTGGAGACAATATGTTACATTTATTTTGGGTTGGCATTTCAACATAAACAAACTCATGACTGAACAACGCTTACAAATTCGGCAAATCTGGACCCAAAACAAGATTGCCGCTTAGCGATGAAGCTCATCCTTATTTAATCAATAAATAAACATAACTGCCATACTTGGAGCAATGATAATCCCCAAGTATATGTTGAGACAGCTTTATGGGTTGTACTTTTTTAAAAACGATGCTGGTTACGTTCGGTAACAATCAATGATTCGTGCATGTGGTTTCACCAAGACGGCGCAACATGTTACTCAGCTCGTGCCACAAGTGATTTATTGAAGTAAAGGTTTGGAAATCGCATAGTTTCACTTTTCGAACCATTGAATTGGTGTCCCATGATGTCGTGCGATCTAACACCACTAGAATACTTTCTTTTGAAGACAACATTTGCCACGTTATTGCTTATATACGGACGCTACAAATGTTTGAAAAAAATGGACCTCCAGATTAGACTACTCCCGAGCAGGCTGTGGTTCGTGCCAGAAGAGATTCTTATGAATAAAGATCATCTCAATTTAAATGAATTCATCTTTGTTTTGTTTTATTTCAAAGTTCTACACCTCTATAAGAAACACCCTTTAGAATCATAAAATTTGGTTAAGTGCATGCATGCATTTGCGGTTTGAATGCAATTTTTTTTTTGCTGAAAAAGATTAAATACTTCGTTGTTTTCACGTCTTTTTTTAACGCTGCCAGCGTATCAAATTCTAAGGCCTTATTCTGATCTAAAGTCTAAATGTGTTTGAATGAAAAACAACACTTTATTTATGTATGTACATATGTACGTGTATAGAAAAGTAGTTTATCCCATCTAAAAATGTTTGCTGGAAATACAAAAGAAAAAAGGGAAAACGAGTTCAACAAAACAGAAGAACATTTAGCTGCCATTTGCAAGAAATACTTTGACGGCCTGTTCTATTTGTTTACTCATTTTTATTTGAAACAATGTACAGAATATATACATACATACTCGTATATACATGCATACACTGCACTTCACTTGAATAAGGAATTACAATTTTTTTTTTAATTTAGTTAAATATCTCCTAAACCAAAGTTCAGAAAAAAATAATTGTTTGGCATAACCAAATTTCAAGGTGTCAGCTTTAGTTTCCAGAAGAAATAAAAAATATTATTTTGTTTACAGACAGTATTTATACAGTATTTCTGTAGTACTTTTTCGTGTGCCACTTAGAGAAAAGAGAGTGGCTCTCTTATACTCTTTATTTTCTCTTGCCACCACCAAACTCAAGACTTTGCAAAGTAAACTTTCTGTGTGTGAAAGCCGTGTCACTAATTATACCACCTATATCCGACCGAAAATGGAATACAACTCTCATGTTTGGGCCGCTGCCCCAAAATCTATTTTGGGGTTATTCGACCGTGTACAGGAGAGGGCGAAGAAGATTATCGGTAATAGTTGGGTATCTAACTCTATTGACTCACAGGAGCATTGACGCAGTGCAGGGTGTGGTACTCTGTTCTATCGTTACTACAATGGATCTTGCTCTGACGAGATTAGGGATCTTATTCCCGAAACTCGCACATGTATACGTACACGTGCATCGTCCAGGGTTCATCCATTTGTGATCGATTACCCAGGGAATCGTACAACGCATTACAGAGAGAATTCGTTTTTCAGCCATACGCTTCACCTGTGGAATAAGTTGCCTTCAGACGTGTTTGCTGTCTGTTATGATGTTGGAAAGCTCAATTCAAATGTTCACAAACATTACTCCCTCTTTCCCCCTCCACATAACCTATTTTCCGAGCCTGGTACAATGCACTGCATATGTAGGATTACTGGTCCAAGATAAAAAAATTTCAAATTTTAATTTTTTTGGATTGCCAAATTCAGCTCCAGGATTCACCAAAATCCTCCATTTCTCTGGAATCAATATGACAATTAAAATTTTCGCACTAAATTGAATGACCGTTAAGAGTTCAGATAGATTTTCGAGTTTTTTGGGAATTCAAAAAATCAGTTTCATGAAACGTCAGAATCCATCTCCTCACTTCGTCACAAGCAATACGGCAGCTTCAATTTTCGCACTAAACTGAATGACCGTTTATAGTTCAGATGCATATTCTACGGCTAAAACGCTCACCGAATATGAAAAACCGGTTCTAAACCGGTTAGTGAGGTAGTTTAGAGTTTGTTTTTAGAATTCCCAAAAGCAGGTTCGTGAATTCCCAAAATCTCCCATTTTCCCGGAAGCAATACGCCAACTCCAATTTTCGGACTAAAGCATGAACACTGTATATGCAATTTTATATACCTACAAATGTAATAATAATTCATAATTCATGGGTTTTGAGGGTTGCTAACACGCAAACAAAACACTAGTGAAACTAATATAAGCGTGTTAAGAACATTTAAGGGCAACAAATCCAAAAGAAAGGCATAAAATTCTTAGAATTCCATCAAAAGTGCTACGTGGAAAAAGTGGGATCAGTGCCAGTCTAAGAACAGTGCACCGTATTCTAAAGTCGTGCCCATACATAGTCCGCCGAAAACTTGGAAAAACCGCCACTGAATGTAAAACGCAAATCACAACGTCTACATTTTGCCAAAAATAAATATAATGACAGGTTCCAACAAATGGTTTAAAGTTGTATATTCCGATGAGAAACAATTTTAACTCTTGATGGGTAAAACGATTACTGCATGACCTAAATAAGGAGGACGCAGATGCAGCCGAGAGAGCGGAATAATGGTATGGGGGTGCCATTTGGTATTACGCTATCACAGAAGTGATTTTTATATCACAAAAAATGACTGTAACGACTTACAAAAACATTCAACTTTTGGATTGGCTGCCTTATTTACCAGACTTGAATCCAATGAAAAATGTCTAAAGTTGGCTTGCAAGAAAAGTTTATGAAGGAGGAAAACAATTTGAGACGATAGAATCCTTAAAGCGCACATAAAGGGAAGCATGCAATTCAATTTCGCTAAATTACTTAGAATCAGTCGATGACAATTCGCAGTTTTAAGGTTATTTTTAAAAACTTTGGCAGTACTCATTAGTATTTGAATGCTAGAAGATAATAACTTTCATTTTGATAATCTAAAATTTAAAAATATATAACAGTTCGCTTAGGTTTAAAATATTCCTTATTCAAGTGACACACGAGGAAGTACCACAGAAATACACGTCTTTAAATAAATACATACGACCTGTTCGACGTCACTCACATTCGAATCAATTTCGGTTTGTCTTTGTCACTATTGTTCCTTCGCAAAAACTTATGTATTTTATTTGAATTTTGACACATCGTTCGCATAGAATAAAGTTAGAAAAACCCCAAATCAATTTTCTTTCGCCTAGAGTGCGAATGAACTTATCCTTTCGACATCGGCGAGCTGGCTGATAATTTTAATATAACAAAATTTGTATATTTTTTATTTCTTTAGAAAAATAAAGCCAATACCTTGCAATTTGGTTCTAGAAGAAATTATTTTTTTGTGAACTTTAGCTTAGTTACTAAAATTAAAAATATGTGATTCCTTATTCAAGTGGCAGACAGTGTATATATGTAAGTATATATGAGTAGCAGAAAAGCTCAAAGGATCAAAATGATTTCGTGAACAAAAAAAAAAAAGATAAAACGCCGTCTTAGTAAAATCCCAAGTTCTTTATGATTTTTGTTTTTCTTTGTTTTGGTTGCATTTCAATAACATTTCCTTTATATCAACAATGGGGCAAAATCAAATTATTTTGGATACAAACAACAGACATATGAAGGGGAATATATGCACGAAGCTAAAAAGTAATACCCTCAACGTAGCGCACCCGCAGAATGTAAAACTTCTGTCAATACCAGCCAGCTTGTTTTTTATTTGTTAGATCAAAAAGAATTACCTTATTTTCCATACAAAAGTATAAGGTAGTCCAGCTATAATGGACTATGTTAGCTGTCACACCTTAAGGTCAAGTTGTTTGCCCAACTATCAGCTGATAAATGGGCTGCCAAATAAAGCACACTGAAAAGAATTCCTTCATTAATATAATGAATATTAACATTTATCTAATGAAAATTTTTATTGTTTTTCGGCCAATGATGGCCTTCATTGGGCTAATGAATCTTGTTTCATTAAAAATTATGTAATGAATATACTCGTTAGATTAATGATAACTTCATTAAGTTAATGAAGCATAAATCATAATACTTATGGATAGTTTACGTTAAAACAATGAAACTATTCATTAAGTTAACGACTCATTTTCATTAGTTTTATGAATTTGGTACATTAACATTAAGAAAACGTTTTCATCATTCAAACGTAATTTTTTCATTAGGCCAATGAATGTGTTACATTATTTTTATGAAATATTTTCACTATATAATACATATGTTGGACCAATGAAAATGTTCACTAATTTGGTGAAAAATTATCCTCATTCTAACGAAATAAAATCATTAGTTTAAGGAAGAGTTGCAATATTCTAATGATCTTTTTTCATTCGAATTTTGCTACTGAAGAGAAACTAAAAAATTTTTTTTATATTAAGCATAAAATAATTTTTTATTGTTTTAATACACTATTGAAATTTTTATTAAACAATTTTTTACACAGTAATTAATGTATAAAATAATTCACTTTATCATTTAGTTAGTAGTTGTAATATAAAGGGTGTTTTTTTAAGCTAGATAGAACTTTAAATTGTAAAAAGTAACACAAAAAATTAAATTTTGATGAAACATTTTTTTTATTTGTTTCAGTATACTCTGACAAATCATCATGAATAGACTCACGCTTGAACAACGCTACGAAATTATCCAAATTTACTTTGAAAATCAGTCGTCGATTCGCGCAACTTATAGACGACTTCGTCATTTGTATGGCGTACATAATCGTCCATCTGAACAAGCCATTCGTCGAACTGTGGATAGATTTCGTACCACATACTCTCTAGAGGATGCAATAACACGAGCACGTCGAAGGAATGTGCGTACTGAAGAGAATATCGCCGCTGTAAACGAAAGTGTGGAAGAAGATCCAAATTTATCGATTCGTCGTCGGTCACATGAATTGGGGCTCTGTCCGTCCACTACGTGGAAAATTTTGCGCAAAGATCTCGGCCTACACCCGTATAAGATCCAGCTGGTGCAGGAATTGAAGCCACGAGACCATTGTATGCGTCGTTCTTTCGCCGATTGGGCTCTAGAGCAGTTGGCAACTGACCCGTTGTTTTATCGCAAAATTGTGTTCAGCGATGAGGCGCATTTTTGGCTTAACGGGTTTGTTAATAAGCAAAATTGCCGCATATGGAGTGAGACCAATCCACAAGAGACCCTACAGACTCCATTACATCCAGAAAAATGCACTGTTTGGTGCGGTTTTCATGCTGGTGGCATCATCGGACCTTATTTCTTCAAAAATGAGGCCGGAGCTCGCGTTACGGTCAATGGAGATCGTTACCGCACCATGATCAATGATTTTTTGTTTGAAAATATGGATGACATTGATCCGGAGGAGATGTGGTTTCAACAGGATGGCGCTACGTGCCATACGGCGAACGCAACCATCGACTTACTGAAATCAAAATTTGGCGATAAGTTGATTTCGAGAAATGGACCTGTCAATTGGCCTCCAAGGTCGTGCGATTTGACACCTCTCGATTATTTCCTGTGGGGCTACGTGAAGTCACTAGTTTATGCTGATAAACCAGCAACAATTGACGCCTTGGAGGCCAGCATTGTTCGTGTTGTTCGTGACATACGGCCAGCAGTGCTCGAAAAAGTGGCCCAAAATTGGACGTCCAGAATGCGCTTCGTCAAGAACAGCCGCGGTGCCCATATGCCCGAAATCATTTTCAAATGTTAATGTCACGTATTGATCTTTCGAATAAAAAAAAATTTTGATTACAATTTAATTTTTTGTGTTATTTTTTACAATTTCAAGTTCTATCGGGCTTAAAAAAACACCCTTTATTTATCATCTCACTTTTACTAAATCTCTAAACTTATGCACCCAGCCTTCAAAAAGGTTTTATTACAAATCCAATGAAATTTTCTAATGAAATTATGAAACCTAATGAATCAATTTCAGTGAATATTTTCATTAATGCTATGAATCTTCATTGATGCAACGTAATTTTTCATTCTGTTAATGAAAATTGTCTAATGAATTGGATTCATTAGAAATATGAAGCAAATATTTTTCAGTGCAGTAGTGCCAACTCAAGCATTAAACACATTGAAGCCAGCCAACAACCGACTTCAATATGTCAAATATAAAATACATGCATTTAAATGCGAACATTTATTTAGACAACAGCAAGACGACACGACTGCAGGTTGTTGTCCATGCTGATTTTTTTGCCGCAGTCGAATTAAACTAATTTCTATTTTTCTTGACTACAAAATAAAAACAGTGTGACCAATGTGTACAAATACAATTTAGCTCTTGGATATATTTTATTTTCTAATATAACATAAAATAACAATAAATGCTGTTTTAAATAAATTAGTAAATTTATTGGTACTATTGTTAAACATATGCATACATACTTACGGCCGTATTCATAAAATATATCTATATGTTCGTTAAACACTTATTTGACAAATTTTCTCTAGAAATTTGTCACATAACAGTCTTTTAATAAACAGGGGGTTTACTCTCTGTTGCGATGCGAAAGTAAGTTCCATGCGAAAGGTGAATGCGATAAGAGTATAATTCGGTACTCTGTGCCATTTGCACAAAGTTTTTCGCGAAATACTTTGAAAATGAAGCAAGACTGGTACCATAAAATAAACAAAAGCGAAGAATGATAAAATAAAATGTGCGAAAGTTAAAAAATTAAATGCGAAAGGCAAATACGAAAACGCAATACAGGGTACCAATTCTTTGATTTTTCTTTCGTATCGCAATAGACAGTAACCCCCCAGACAATATTTTTTTTTTTATGAATAAGGCCATTAGACTCAAAACAAGAAAACTTAATTTTATTAAATAAGTAGAATGTGTATAGATACAAATTCATACACCAGTTGATTTTACATCACGTACAAGTAGTTCATTAATTTAACGCTGTTCTCATTATAGATCAGAACTTATATCCGTTTATATTTTAAACTTTGAAGGCCCACCTAATCTGAGTTAATCGTAGTAAACGAAAACTTTTTTAATTAGTTTATTATTTTTAATTTTTTAAGACGTTACTTTTTAGACAGAAGTACTTATTCATGAAAGGTTGATATAAATAGATCTTGTTCTGTAAATCAACAAATTTTGTGAAGCTAAAATCTCTTAGGTGGCCACACTGAAATATTATTTGTTGAAAATGTATTTATGTTGCTGCCGTGTTCAAAAGAATTCAGTAGTGCACTACATGACTACAATTGCCGGTTGCAGCATTTGCTGTTGTGAAGTCGTGTAGTCTGCTGTGGTCTATGTGTTTAATACTTCAAGCTGTGCACCTATGACTGGTTTTCAATGTTATTTGTATTGTTCCCTAACATATTATTTGTATAGGGTGGTCGCCCACCCATCATGTATGATGTTAACTGTCACACCTAAACGTCAAGTTGTTTGGTACACTGTTTGTCAAATTTAATCATGGAGAAGCATATGGAGCAGCGCGTTAAAATTGTTGACGTCTTTTACGAAAATGGGCTTTCAACTCAAAGAGCATTTCGGGCACTTCGTAATTTTTTTGGTCACCAGAGTCGACCAAATGACACTGATTCCCAAAATACTGTTTACAAAATGAAAAATAAATATGTCAGTAATGCGAAAGATACATTTCAGATACTTCATAGTAATTCCATCACATCCAGCAGCATTCGACTTTTATAGACATCAAAGCATCAGTCGAGTCTACAAGCTAAGTAAGACAGACGTAGGTCTGTTGTATCCATAGGAAGCGAGTACTAAAAACTCTCATTCCTCTGATTCTCAATTAAGGTATTGTTTTAGTTATTTTTAACTATCAATAGGTGTAAAGACGAGTATCACTGGTTTTTTATAGGCATGAAAACAGCTAAAGCTACTTTTACACACTTTCGCAAGATATTCTATTCTATTTAACTACAGCATGGACAGAGTGACGGAGACCATATGCCAACTTGATATTGATAGTACATTTCTAGCGTCGCAGTGACTAACTACAGGGTGGCTGATGAAAGCTGCTACCAAAAGAAAACGTAATAACTTATTTTCTGTGTAACTATCCTGTCTCATTTTTGTTGTGTTTTATAGATTGATCTTTAAATTTAACTAAAATGGAGAATTGGGACAATGGAACAAGAATTTTAGTAGTGCAACACTTTCACGCTTTAGAGTCCGTTGTTTCCGTCCAAAGAGAATATAAGCGCACGTTTGGCGGCACTCCTCCTAACACATGGAGTATAATGAGGCCCGTAAAGAATTTTGCCGAGCATGGCACAATCGCAAGAAGGCCTTACTATCGAGATCCCCTAATTCAGACGCCGGAAACTATCTCTGCTGTAGCTGCTGCCATACAACCCAATCCTAGAGTTTCGACAAGGAGCTTATCTGCTCAAATGGGTGTCAGCAGACAGTCACTGCAGCTAATTTTGCACCAAGATTTAAACTTATTTCCATATAAGATTCAATTAACAAACAAACTGGATTCTAGAGACTTTCCGATTCGCTTGGAATTTTGTGAGAAGATCATTCTCAAATGGTGTCAGAAGATGATAACGTCTTGCACTGCATTTTTATGTCTGACGAGACACATTTTGCTATAAACGGCAGTGTTAACAAATAAAATTGTCGAATATGGAGTAATTCTAACCCACAGATACTCAATCAGATGCAATTGCATCCACTTCGCATCACAGTGTGGTATGCGCTTTCTTCAGGGGTCATTGTCGGGCCTTACTTGAACCTGATTTAAGAAACCCAACAAATTTGGATGATTTAAAGCAAACCATTCGAACGGTAATTGAGACAGTTCCCGCTGCAACACTCCAGGTAGTAATGAATAACTTTTTGATAAGATGTCGTACATGTGTCAACGAGTGTGCAGGCCATTTGAATTCAATTATTTTCAAAACTTAATGAATTACTTTAATAAAAACGTATTATTTTTCAAACGAATTTCAAAAAAATAAATTACACAAACTTTACAAAAAGTTGAGTTTCTTAGTGTAGCAAAATTGATCAGCAGTCGCAAATTTTAAGCGATATGCGTTTTCCAGAACACTTATTTGGCGATTTCAAATAGCAAAACCATACTTCTTACGTTATAAGTTTCTCAGAACAGCTATTTGGCGTTTTTAAATTGAAAACGCTAAATTTAAGCGATTTGCGTTTCTCAGAACATGTCTGCAAGTTTTACTACATTCTTTAAGCCGTAATGACACTTACTTTTATCAACTTTTCTTAATCTAAGATTGAAAGAGTGAACTAGTCAAGATAGTAAGAGACGAGTATATAAGTTACAATAAAATAACTTACATAACGAGTGATTTTTTTGCTATTATCTTTTCGGCAACACTAGTTTTGACAGCTCACGCACGTTTTGTATCTTGTGTCACTGTCAAACATCTTCAGTTTGGTCTATAATTTAATCATGAATCGTCTTACAAACGAACAACGCTTGCAAATTATTGAATTTTATTATGAAAATGCGTGCTCTGTTAAGAAAGTTCATCGCGCGCTTCTTCCATTTTATGGTCAGTTTAATCGACCTACTGAGGTTTCTATTCGAGGTATTGTAAAAAAATTTCGCACCAAATTTACATTGTTGGACATTAAACCACCAACACGCTTACGTAGAGTGCGAACTGAAGAAAATATCGCAGCCGTATCGGCCAGTGTTGGTGATGACCGTGAATTATCGATTCGGCGCCGTTCGCAGCAATTGGGCCTCTGTTACTCCACTACGTGGAAAATTTTGCGGAAGGATTTGGGTGTGAAGCCTTATAAGATACAGCTGGTGCAAGAATTGAAGCCAAACGACCTACCACAACGCCAAATTTTTGGTGAATGGGCTCTTGAAAAGTTAGATGAAGATCCACTTTTTTAGCGAAGAATTGTGTTCAGCGACGAGGCTCATTTCTGGTTGAATGGATACGTGAACAAGCAAAACTGCCGTATTTGGAGTGAAGAGCAGCCAAAAGCATTGCAAGAGCTACCAATGCACCCACAAAAACAACCGTTTGGTGCGGATTATGGGCTGGCAGCATCATTGGGCCGTTTTTCTTCAAATATGATGCGAACCACAACGTTACTGTGAATGGTGAGCGCTACCGTGCGATGATAACAAACTTTTTTTTGCCCAAAATGGAAGAGCTTGACTTGCATGATATGTGGTTTCAACAAGACGGTGCCACATGCCACACAGCACGCGAAACAATGGACCAATTGAGAGGCGAGTTCGGTGAACAGTTTACTTCACGCTTGGGACCAGTCAATTGGCCGACCAGATCGTGCGATTTAACGCCTCTAGACTATTTTTTGTGGGGCTATGTTAAGGCTAATGTCGATAGCGACACGCCCGCTTCGATTGACGCACTGGAAGCCAACATTGCCAACATTATTCGTGAGATACCGGCCAAAATGTTGGAAAGAGTATGCCAAAATTGGACTAAGCGGATGGACTATTTGAGGCGCAGCCGCGGCCAACATTTGCATGAAATAATCTTCAAACATTAAATTATATCGACCCAACTATCGATCCAAATAAATATTTCATGCATTTTTCTGAATTTTATGTGTGTTTTTTTTTTTAATTTCCGATAGTTCTTATAAAATCACGCATTATATACGAGTACACATAAATACGACAGCGATAATAACATGCAATTTTGTTCAAAAATAAACTTTTTCGTGTATTTTGTTGAATTGAATTAGTGAAAAATTATTATAAAAACCTCAAAAGCTTCCTCCTAGCTATTGCAGTGAAACATTGGTGTCGTCTATAATATTTAATTCATAGTTTGGCAAACACATTTAAATTGTAAAATATATTTTGTTGTTTTTTGTTTTTGCGTTTGTTTTGCTTATTTTTTTTAAACTTTCAGTGATGCATCATTAATGTATGCACTAAAAAATTGTTTAGTTGAGAAAAAATCTTTACATTCAGGCATTAAACTAAAGAGTTAACATCACGGCAACATTTTAAGCTGCAAACGTCACTTTTAAGCAAAAATTTTTTGGATTTTTTTCCACTTTTTATCGATAAGTTGTTGGAAAATTTTGACGTTTTTAGATTTTTATCAATATAACTGTTTGCTCAATGGTAATACACTTCTCCAAAATCTTAAAAAGTGGAACAGTGTCATTGCGGCTTTACGATTGTTTGGCAAGATATATAAAGCATTAATAATAAATACTTTGATTGGGCCATGCTGTAGATTTTTATCAAACTCACAAACCAACTGATTTTGAAATTGTATTAATCAAGGCGGTTTCATGAATAAAAATGAATAATCGTAGGCAACTCTGTGAATTTGTATCAAATTCAAGAACAAAGTAAACACTTTCAAAATCTGGCAGTGCTGAAAAAAAACATCAATTCGAATTAATAATAAAGGGTGGTTAAATTTCAAGGCCCGATGTTGATTTTGAATAAAACACAAACTATTTAGGAAATTATTGTAATTTTATTTTATTATGATATATTGGTATTACTCAATTATGTATGGAACAAAATATCGGCCAAATGAGCGCCGCGACCACGGCGGCACACATCCAGCCGATGGTCCAAATTTTCGATAACCCTGAGGCATAATGGAGGTTCTATGCCGTTAATGTGCCGAATTATCTCATCCTTTAGCTGTTGAATTGTTGCTGGCTTATCGACGTACACCTTTTCTTTCAAGTAACCCCAAAGAAAAAAGTCCAACGGTGTCAAATCACATGATCTTGGCGGCCAATTGACATCGCCATTACATGAGATAACACGGCCATTGAATTTGTTGCCCAAAAGAGCAATTGTTTCGCTAGTGGCAAGTGGCACCATCCTGCTGAAACCACATATCGTCTACATCCATATCTTCCAATTCGGGCCATAAAAAGTTCGTTATCATCTCACGATAGCGAACACCATTCACAGTAACTGCCTGACCGGCCTCATTTTGGAAAAAATACGGCCCGATGATGCCGCCAGCAATGTGATTGTTTGGCATAATAACATGGTTAGGTATCAAAATATCATGCTAACTTTTATTAATACTGTGGTTGCTTCCAGTTATCACAATGTTGAACCAGAATTCAGTATAGTTATTTATAACATTTTTCTTACAAAACTATGTTAAGGCAAATCAATGAAAGGGCGTTCAAATATAAAAATATACTGCTTTCCCTAATAACTATATAATTAAACAATAGTATGTTGTCCTTAGAATATTGTCATATCAACCATATATTTTTTTCTACGTGTAGGTAGTACATTTTTATTATTTGCATACCTTGATCGTTTGTGTACTTTACCACGATGAAAATGTTCAGTTTACTGAAAGAAAGGAAAGTAACAGTTAGATGATCAGTGAAATAGTGCATTCATAAATTACATTTAAATTACTATATTGAAAATATAAGCAAGGCTGGAAATGAGCCGAAAAAGTGTTGGAAGTTTATTAATATTACTCTCGGTCGGTGTAAAACCAATACGATAAGTTTAATTGACAATCAAGGGAAAAATATTAACTCAGATCGATGTAAAGCAAGTTGCTTTAATGACTATTTTTTAACTTCTGTTGAGAGTCTTAAGAGAGAAATTAAGATTAATCGAGGAGATACTTTTAATTCGTTAGGAACAATACATCAATTACCTTCTCGTTTTCATCTTGAAAATATTAGCGTAAATAATATTTTAGAAGTTATTGCAAACATCAAAAGTAATAAAAGCTATCAGTTTGGTTTTAGGCAAGGTTGTGGGGCTGAGGATGCAGTTTTCAATGTAATTCAATATATTTTAAAAGGAATAGACAATGGTTATAAAGGTGTAGCTGGTGTATTTTTAGACTTTTCCAAAGCGTTTGATCTTGTGGATCATCAAATACTTCTTGACAAATTGTCGTTACATGGAGTGCAAGGACGTGAATTGCTGTTGTTTAAAAATTATTTTTCAAATAGAAAACAATATGTGCAGGTTGATGAAACCAGCAGTTTTATTGGTGCTGTGAACTATGGAGTGCCTCGGAGAAGCGGATTGGGCCCACTTTTATTCTCTATTTATATTAATGATTTAAGAAATCTAAATCTAATGGGGCAAATATTTATGTTTGCGGACGATGAATGCCTGTTTTATCCATTTATGGATGACTTTGTTTTAAGAACGCACATCAAATGTGACATGGCACTAATTTTTAAATTTGTGCGCTTAAGTCGGCTCGTACTCAACCCAGGTAAAACAAAGCTAATTCGTTTTAGACCTAACTTTACATGATCGAGTAATTTCGCGGTACAAATTGGGAACACAATCTTAGAGGAAATAAATTCAGTTAGGTACCTAAGAATTACACTGCAAAGTAACCTTTCATGGGATTTACACATAACAGACATAAAAAGGAAGATTGCTCCAGGTATTGGTATGTTATACAAGTTCAAAAATATACTTAGCGTAAAAAGTAAATTGATGATGTATCAATCGTTGATACATTCGCATCTTAGTTATATGGCATCTATATATGCATACAATAAAAAGAGTGCAATGTTGAAATCACTTCAGCGCTTTCAAAATAAAGCTCTAAAAATAGTTTATAATTTACCAATGTTATACCCTACAACTTGTTTATATAAAAATATTTGTAAAACAGTTTTGCCAATCTATGGGATTCACGAATATCAGGTTTTGAAACATGTGTTTAAATCTTTACATAATATTGGTCATGTAACCATACGTTTTGTGCATAACCAATCGCAATTTGATACAAGAAATGCAAATTATTTACGAATTCCAAGGTGTAGACTAGAAAAAACGAAGCAACGTGTGGATTTTACAGGTAGTACGAAATTTAATCATTTACCTGCTAACTTAAAGTTAATAAATAAAATTTCAATATTTAAGTCGTCCTGCAAAGGATACCTTTCAAATAAAATAGAAACACTTCTGTGAATTTAATACCTTGTGTAAACTTTTATCGGAAAATTTCAATTTTATTTTTATTTGCATAAACTTTTTTTCAATCTTTCAATTATCTCAATTGTGTAAATCTGTACATTTAAGCTAATAAGACTGCCGCCAATAATACCTTTAAGGTGCTGGAGCTGTTACTAAATGAACATATTGTACTCAGAATTATTAATAAATATTTATATATATATATATATATACAAAAAAAAAAAAAAAACATCGCAGTTCGACTATTTATAATGTTTTTGCCGCTTACAAAGTAATTAAGTAGTTGACTATAAAGCGATAGCATTTGCAGTCATGTAGCAGTGAAGTCTGCTGTGGTCTATGTGTTTAATGCTTTAGTATTCAAAAGTACTAGTAGCAGTAATAACCCTGAAGGAAATGTGGGGTTAAGTGTATTCATGTCAACATTTTTGTCAACATTTATGGTGTCTTTCTGGTGACATTGTCAATAAATTTTTTTCCTTGTCAGTACAATCTTACTGTTGACATTTTCTCCATATGACCCCACAAGAACTACCTAGTCAGTATTGACGCAGTCTACTGGTAGATTTCGTAGGACAAGCCTGTGTTCAATGTCAATAGTAGTTAGCATTAGTAAGGGTACAATTTGTCAGTAGTATTGGTGACATCGTCAATAGGTAATCACTATAGTTTTACTACTGACATTTCCTGCAGGGAAGTTGTCGGTATACTTGTTAGGTTAAATTTTATATAAAAAAAAAATAAATCAATTGTGCCGCCTTTATCAACGCTTAACACTATTAAACTTACGCATGTTCATATCATTGAATTCCCTCCGCTGGGACCGACCAGATGAGAAGTTGCCTGTACAATTTTTTTATAACAATGCTTTACAAAATTCACAAATCTTAAACTCTCTGGAGGTTTCTGGTAATTAAATAAATGTACCCTCTAATTAAAAGAATTACTGGCGTTTTTGCATTTTTTATTTGTTTTAGTTTTTATTCTTTCAAAAGTAGTTTGAAGTTGTGTAATAAAAAAATGGCACGCACACATACTTAAGTACTTATTAGTCAAACATCTTATTTTTCATTATTTAGTTTTTATAACGCCGTTTAAATGCAGTTTGCAGTTAATATCTGCCGTTTGTTATTTAAACAAAAGAAGTGTATTAAATTTTTAAACATAGAGTAAAGACACCCTTGTCTCCTCTCCTCCCACTATATCCCAATAATTTATATTTTCGCCTATTCCTACACATTTCAGGTAATCACAAAGGGAACGATTTCAGGACTCAAGTGAGCTGGAGAATCTAAGCGACTTTTTGGACACTCTAGCAGCTTGCCTACCTAACCTAACCTTAGCTTTGAAATACTTAGGATTACAACTTTGCTTTCCGATGTGTCCAAAGTAATTTGGACACATCTAAATTAGTTGTGTTTCTTTTAACCATAATTTGAATTTTCAGTTAAATAAAAGGAAATATTATATCTTCGAATAATATATTCCATGCAGTTTTTAGCACTCGAATCAGTCTTTGACTTCATGCACTGTGAAGTTCGCACATACGACACAAAATGCGGGCAATTTGCAATAAGCGTTAGTGTGGTCAAACTCTTGGCAAATTTGGGCATTGAACGGGATCTCAATTGAACGGCTCCTCTACGATGTAAAAGCAATTTGAGGGTGTAAGTTGGATGTACTTCACTTTTCTTTAGGAATCATCCCCTGGTTCCAGTTAAACGCCAAACACTGGGTTGAGGAATCTTTTCACGGTTCCTAATGTTCACATTTTTTTCAAGCCTTTGTCTTCCATTCTAGTCTTAACATCATCAGTGTCTATACAAGACACGACCTGAACACCTTAAGCTCTTTTAAGCTGGTATGTGTAAAATTATCTTTTCCCTTTCTCTAAAACTTAATTTTCGGTAATCATTTTCATGGTTTACCTGGATTTTTGTTTCACTAATACTAATAGAAGTAGGTTCTGTCAGAAATATTGGAGGCGGTTTACATTTTTTTGGATGTTATTGGCTCGTCAGTTTGGAGGATAGCAAATCTATTGCTATTCGTCGCCGTAGTCCTATTATCATCTCAAGATATTTTCGTTTGAGATGATATATGAACTGATTTAGGGCTTCGCTGACGTTTAACCATGGTCCATGCCTACTTGTGCTTTCGGCTTATCTGCAGAAATTTAACTGTAAGATGGTTTGTCTTCTGTTGTAAAAACTATGTATATGAAGAGAACGCGAGTGGTTTCTATCTCTTAGAGACAAAATATTGTCCAATGATTTTTTCAAAGATTCCTCCTTAGATTTCTAAAGGTTTTTACTAGTGGAGCAAATCCCTATCTCAGAATTGCATCTAATAGGTGTACGCATGCTGTGTTTTCCTTTTATTCAAAATTTAAAAATGTATTTAAATTAAATTGAAATGTTTTCCTTTGAGACCAATATGCTCATCTACTAATTCCCCATCATATGAACTTTGCAAATATATTACTCACATTCTTAAAAACGTAACAGTGAATTCTAAGTATAATGTTAAAAATTTTATTCAATTTAAAGATAAATAGAATTAAAAACATTAGGATTGAGAATAGTGAACAATTAATATCTTTAGATGTTGTCTCACTTTTTCCTAGTGTGCCGGTTGAACTTGCAATTGATATTATTGAAGATAACTGGAGCATATTATCAGAATTCACTAATATGAATAAGAACTTATTTTTACGAATTCTTAGATTTTGTTTAATTGATAACAGATATTTTCAATATGATAATAAAATCTTTTCACAAAATAAGGGGCTTCCTATGGGATCTCCAGCTTCCCCTGTTGTAGCAGATATTGTGTTGGAGAATTTATTGGATTCATGTCTTGAGAAATTGAGAATTAAACCTAAAATCTTAACTAAGTACGTAGATGACTTATTTTGTATTATAAATAAAGATGTTGTTAGTTTGTTATTATCAACTTTGAACTCGTTTGACTCATGCATTAAATTCACTATTGAACGTGAATTAAACAATAGAATTGCATATTTAGATACATTAGTTATGAGAAAAGGTAATAATTTATTAATAGATTGGTATCAGAAACCAACATCTTCTGGAAGAATAATAAATTATTTCTCAAAACATCCAAAGAAAGTGATAATAAATACAGCTAAAAATCTTATAGACAGAGTATTTAATATAAGCGATATTAGATTTCATAAGAAGAATGAAACTATTTGGAAGAGTATATTATATGATAATAGTTTTCCTAAAGCCCTTGTTTGCAAATTAATTAGACAGCATGATAGTAGTAATAGATTAGATGTTAGTACGGAAACAAAAGTATATAAATCGTTAGCTTATGTACCTGGTTTGTCTGAAAGGTTACAAAGGACTAGTATATTTGATAAAAGAAAGTATAAAATAGCACATAGGATTTATAAAACAGTGGGTGGATTATTTAGTAAAACAAAAGATAGATTGAATAAATTAGATAAGTCAAATTTAGTATACAAAATACCTTGTGGCGGTAACGATAGGGAACGGTGTGATAAGGTTTATGTAGGAACAACAAAGAATAAATTGAAGACTAGATTAGCAGGACATAAGTCTGATCAGAAATATAGGAATATTAATTCGTCACAGAAGACGGCTTTGTCGATACATTGTCGTGATTTAAATCACAATCCGGATTTTAATAAGGTTTCCATATTAAATACAGAAACTAGTTATAGAAAACGGTATATGTTGGAGATATTGCAGATAATTGATGTACCAATAGCTAATAGAATTAATTTTAGAAAAGATACAGAAAGTTTAGCTCAGAACTATAGGCATTTAATTAATAAGAATAGGGTAGTAAATTAGCTAATTAAAATATCGATAATTATGTATAAAACATTATGTTAATAATCTTTTTATGTACTTCAACTTTTTGTTACAATGTATGTTGAATGTTTTTATGCATGTTAAAATTGTTTTCAATATGTTTTCAAATATTTTTGATTTTGTAAATAAAACTAAAAAAAATTTTTCCTGAAGAAGTCTTCCGAAGGAAGACGAAATATCGAATATAATTAAAACATTTTTATATAAAAAACAAAACTGACCTCAAGCTTAAAAAACATTTCAATTTAATTTATAAAAAAAGGTCAAATAATTAGGATCAAGAAAATGTATTTAAAAAAAATGTCAAAAAGTCATTCTTTTAGATATGATCACTCTTTTCACTAAATGCGGTCTTCTACTTACTTATGCCGGTTTTATTTAATTACAGTCAGATCAAAAACAAACACGTCCGGTCACTATCGAAGCTAGACTCCGAAGCTAATTTCAAAATCATTTTGATTTCTATGAATACGCCCATAAATCTTTTAAAGGATAGTATATTCTTGTAAAATAAGTACTAAAAACAAAAAAAGATATTCCATATATTAAAACATGATATAAAAAATACAAGGTAGTTTTATTCTCTCAAGTTTCCTTAACAATCACCAGCTGATAAGTATAAAGGCAGGATTAGTTTGTACGTTCTTTTCCGTTCTGAATCAGCTGTTTTGTTTCTGTTCAATAAAAACTATATGTGAGAGGTTTGTTTTCACTTTTTCGTTCTGTTCTGTTGCGGACTAATCTGTTGAAAATAGAATTCAACGTTAAGTGACACCCAGATATGTGTATGTGTTACTTTTTTCTGGTATGGAAAAATGAATTTTTTATTCATATGACTACAAATTTTTTTGTCGAAAGCTAACATAATTTGTTTTAGTTAAAGATTTTTAAAATTTAATATATATTAATCAATTAAACAACTATGGATGTTCAAAAGAATACAATTTATAAAAATAAAAACATTATATTTTGTATAAGAAACGTTGTAAATATTTTATATTTTTCTCTTGCTTGTGCTTCACTGTAAAATCAGCTGAAATTTTTCACAGAAAAAGTAATTGTAAAATATTTGCTACAGAATAGAACGTTACAGAACGGCAACTGAAAGTAAAAACTAATCAGGCCTTAAGGATTGTGACATTTTCCATAAAATTGTGCTACCGTATTAGTTTATACATTCCCTTGTTTTCAATAATAAAATTGTGACTTCAAACAAAAATAAATAAAAAATTTTAAAATAAAATACATACATAAATTATTTTAAATTTATAAAAATGTCTTGAAAAGCATCTCCAGACTAAAATGCTACCGACACTATGTTTCAATGTGCCTTTAGTAAAGTTTATATAACGTGGATTAAGACGTTGGCTTTTCGGTCATCTAACCAGCCTTAATCTATCAGAATCTTTTAAATTAAACTTGGAGTCATCGGAGAATAGTATGGAATTCCTTTGTGTGGTGGTCAAATTAATGTGTTCCCTTGCAAATTCCAACCTGGCCAGTCTATTTTTGCGTGATATAAAGATCTTTTTTACACTTTTGTATGGTATGCTTCTGGTCCGACTTCTGCAGCCTGCTTTTGAATCCTTCTGGGGGTAACATTTAATAACAATTGTGTGGCGATGGTTCTTGACTGCACGAATCGCTCTTTTTTATCAAACGTATTATTGCCTGGCCATCTCGTTTACTGATTTTTCGGGAACGAAAACGGCTTATAATTCTTAATAATAAAATTATAACGCTGTGGTGAATGTCAATTTTTGTTTTTGCAATTGTGGTCAGTGATTGGCCGTTATTAAAATCAGCTATTATTTTTTCTTTTAAATGCACTGAATAATTATATCGCGCCATTTGTTAGAGAAGTTACAAGTCACGTCCAGAACAAGTTTGAAGGCACGGAAACGACGGAAAGCTATATGCAAATTTTCGCTATACATGCTTACTTCGATATTTAAACAAATAATGATATCTTTTGGACGTAGGTTTTTCTTATTGTATGTAATTTTTTTTTTTTAAGCATTTTTTTATTTATTGAATCTTCAAAATGAATTAACAATAAGTATTCAAATCTTAATACTAAATTTAAAAATTAAAAAATGTGATTCTTAAGTCCGGCCAATGCTAGACAAAAAGTTTTATTATGCGGGAGCTATTTCGGTAAAATCACCTATTGAGCAATCTGATGATGGCAGCGGTATCCCTTCTTTTAAGCCGAGTGTGGCCGCCAAAATTAAGTATATTGCGCGCAAAAGGGTTTGGATGAAATTCCAGTTTAGTGACATACCTTGTCGCGTACTTAGAAAACTCCTCTTTTACCAGTGGAACACTCAGATCTTTATGAATTCGTGAATTTTTTACATACCATGGAGCTGCAGTAATCGTTCGAAGAATTTTGTTTTGTCGCCTTTGGATTTTTTCAATGTTTGACGCTGAGGCGGTGCCCCATAACTGAATTCCTTAGCACCATATAGGCTTTAGTATTGCGTTGTATAACAAAAGTTTGCAATCTAATTTCAGTGTCGAATTTCTGCCCATAAGCCAATTTAGCTGCGCTGCTTTTAGTTTTAACTGAGTGACCTTTGCTTCAATGTGAGACTTCCACGTTAGCCTACGGTCCAGGTGAATACCAAGGTACTTGACTTCGTTGTGCTGCGGAATAGGTGAGTTGTTAATTTGGATAGGCGGACATGTTTGCCTACACAGTGTGAATGTAACATGAGTACATTTCTGTTCATTAACTTTGATTTTCCAAAGTTTTAGCCATTTCTCTAATATTGAAGTATATTCCTGTAAATTTCGTGATGCTAATTGGTGGTTTTCATGAACACTCAAAAACGCTGTGTCATCTGCAAAGGTAGAAGTGTGGATTCCGGATGTCGTTGGCATGTCAGACGCGTAAATCAAATATAAAGTAGGCCCCAGTATGCTGCCTTGGGGAACTCCTGCCTTGATTGGCTGAGTTGGGCTTATAAAGTCGCCTTCTCTGATAACAAACTTCCGCCCGTATAAGTAGCTTTCCAGAAGCTTGTGTGTATTTGCAGGCAAGTTTAGCTTTATTTTGTGCATCAAGCCGTCGTGCCACACTTTATCAAAAGCTTGAGAAATATCAATAAAAAGAGCTGAGCAATACTTCTTCTCCTCAAAGCTTTGTCTTATGACATTCCGTGCGTTTGTCTGTGCGTTTGTTCTATGGTGCTATGCTTAGCCCGAAAGCCAAATTGGTGATCAGGGATGCATCCCACATTGTTCAATGTTGGACTCAACTTCGCCATTAACAATTTTTCGAATAGTTTTGAAATTGTTGGTAAAAGACTTATTGGTCTATATGATTCTACCTTAGTTAGATCCTTCCCTGGCTTCGGTATCATAGTAATCATTGAGACCTTCCACTCTGCAGGATAATACTCAAGGCGTAAAATGGCGTTAAAAATAAAAAGTAGAACCCTTCTAGCTACACGAGGTAACTGTTCAAGCATTTTACCAGTAATTTGATCAATGCCTGGAGCTTTCCTGGGGTTTGTATTACCGATAACGGTTTCGACATCTTGAAAATTAAATCTCAAAGACACAGGAGGTCTAACAACATATGGTGGTAATTCCGCTGTATTATTCTCTGAATCATTTGTGATAAAAACGTTTCGCAAATGATCGACATACAACATTCCCTTTTCAGAATCGCTTCTTGCCCAGTCGCCAGCTGAATTTCGCAAAGGTGGCTTACTTATTACGGGTCTTTTTAAACCTTTTGTCGCTTTCCACAAGGAATAATCAGATTGAGGGGTACCATCAAGGCTTTCCAAATATGTTTTAAGGGAAGCCATTCTATGGACTTCAAGCAGATTTCTTAGCTGAGTTATGCATTCCCGTAGCCTAGTTTTAAGCTGGGGCGACCTGCGAAGTTGCCACTCTCTTCTGACTCTTCTTTTTTCTGACAGAAGTTGCTCAATTTCAGATGAATAAGTTCTATTGTTCTCATTTCTAGATATTAAATGACTAGTGGTAGCATGCTGTACGGCCAGTTTGAGGTTTTCAGAAAAATCGTTAATTGACCCATCAATATCCTCAGGCGTTCTCAAGGCGATATTTTCAGTACAATGTGTACTCAGAAATTTTTTGTATTTTAGCCAATTAACTCTATTGACGGTCAACGGGGAGCAAATCTCTTGGGGAAACGAAACGGAGATTATAGTGGGTGAGTGATCTGATGACAAATCTAATGAAGGCTCCACTTGCATCCACTCTAAAGGAAAATTTTTCGCAACTCCAAAATCTATAACATCTGGGATCTTTCGTCGGTCTGACGGCCAATAAGTGGGGTGTCCACTTGAAACCACATCTAAGCCCATTTTAGAAACGGTATCAAAAAGCACACGGCCTTTCGAGGTAATTAAACGTGAACCCCAAAAAGTGTGTTTAGCGTTATAGTCGCCAGCCGCTAAAAATCGAGGCCCAAGTGAATTGAAAAAATTTGTATATTGATTTTCTGTTACTGAAAACCGGGGTGGGGAATAAATCGATGAAATAACAATTTTATGATGAAAATGTTCAATACATATGTTTGTTGCTTGAAGATACTCCTCACATGTCTCGTTTAGCAAATAGTGCTTAATTCTAGTTTTTATCAAAATTGCTGAGCCTCCGCAAGATCTGCCACGGGGATCTTTAGTATCATATAGTCTGTAACCATTAATTTTGAAATAGCTGTTGCTTGTTAAGTGAGTTTCAGCAATCAGCATTATGTCGATTTGCTTTTCCATAAGGAAGTGCTCAAGTTCATTTTTGTGTTGGCGGATGCCGTTTGCGTTCCAGAAACATATTTTTAACCAATTCATTTGTTTAAAATTGCCTGCAAAATAGTGGATTGCATTTTCAGCATTTCCTGCATCATGTTCGTCATGGAAACCGTAAATGTATTTATAGATTTAACAAGAGTCTGCAGAGTTGCCTCAAGATTGCTAAAATTTTGGTCGGAGTTTTGAGGCTTGGACTCTTGATTCAAGTATGGATTATCGGATTTTACAACATTCGCATAAGAAATTTTTTGGGGGTTTTGCACGTGTATATGGCTGGTTGGCTGGCGTACCTGGGGAAAATTGCTTGTAAAAATGCTGGTTGTCTGCTGGGGTGGCATATTTAAAATTGGTGACCTATTTGTCATTGACCTCTTGAAGTGAGTGTAGACAGGGCAACCCCTGTAGTTTGCAGTATGGTTACCTCCACAGTTACTGCATTTTTTAACGCTCGCGTCAGTCTTAGGTTTTTTGCACTGCGATGTACCGTGAAGTTCACCACACACAACGCAAACTGCGGGCAACTTACAATAGGCCTTAGTATGGCCAAATTCTTGGCAGTTTAGGCATTGAACGGGCCCTAAACGCTTATGAGGCTCCTCAACGGTAACCTTACGATGCAAAAGATACTTGAGGTTATAAATGGGATGCACTTCATTCTTTTTTAAGGCAATATCTCTAGGTTCCAATTCAACCCTAAACATGGGTTGAGGAATTTTTTCACGGTTCTAATATTAACCACATTTTTAATTTTGAAGCCATTGTCCTCTAGGCCGGTTTTGACATCATTCGTATCCACAAAAGGGTCAATCCCCTTTATAACGACCTGAATACCTTTGGCACTTTTAAGCTGATATGTGTAAAACGATCTTTTCTCCTTCTCCAGGACATCAGACAACTTTCGGTATTCATTTTCACTGTTTACCTGGATTTTGGTTTCATTGATGCTGCCGTGCTTAACCGATTACATTAAAAGTGTCTTTGCCGATTGCAGTAATAAGTTGTTTTACCAACTCACTAGAGGTAGGCTCTCGCAAATATATTGGTGGCGGCTTAAAGGTCTTTTTAGGTATTGCTGGTTCATCAGTCTGAAGGATAGCAAACCTATTACTATCCATTGTCGTGGTGGTCTTATCATCTTTGGGTATTTTGGACTGAGATGACATTAGAGCGGATTTGGGGCTTCGCTGCCGTTTAACTACGGTTACATACCTATCCATACCCACTTGCGTTTTCGGTTTATCAACAATAGCTGGACTGGAAGATGGTTTGTCGTCTGTTATAACAATAATGTTTGGCGATCACGAACGCGTGCGTTTTTTATCTCTTAGAGACAGGAGATTGTCCAATGATTTTTTCAATGATTCCTCTTCAGAAATCCAGAGGTTTTTTTTAGTGGAGCTAAGCTCTCTTTCAGAATTGCACCTACTGGGTACACTCATGCAATTTTTTGTTTATTTATATTTTTGTTGCTTTAAAAGTATATAAAAATAATTGTCACAAAGTTTTTATTTTGTATTAATTCACTCTTCACTTATTGCGGTTTTTTACTTATACCGTTATCTTTTTTTTTTTTTTGTAACACTCCGATCAAAAAACAAATACGTCCGTTCACTGATTGTATGTAATGAAGAATATTCAAGGTTACGTGCATTAGTTTTGTCGCTGCATCCTGGGCCATTCTAGTAAAAATATTTATTTATATATTTTTAAACCACAAGCATCAAACTTTTCCCTTTGTTTTTAATATCTAAAGAGTATTTTCTTTTAAATGTAATAATATTTTCTTTAAAATGGGCATTCGTTTGAATGCTTATTATTTCCAGCTTTTTCTAATATGAACAATGCACTACACATTTCAGAAAAAATCCATTCTAGGAGTAAATTTCCTTATTCAACTGTGTGGCAACGCTTTTTTATATTTCTCTCTAAAAATAAACTTCAAAAATCCTTATTACAAATAATAAAAAGAGAATGAAACTACCTTGTATTTTTTATATCATGATATATTCGGCATGAATTTTTATATTTGCCTTAAGTGTTCATACTTACCATAGAATTATACTCACCTTATTTATTATCTATTTTTATACTTACCTAAAATATAGAGAACATATATATAGAAAATGTAAAGTTGATCACAATGATTTCTTTTAGAATTTTTTTATTTATTGAATCTTAAAAATGAACTAACAGTAAGTATTCAAATCTTAATACTTAATTTAAAATTAAACAAGTAAGAGTGTAGTATATTCGGCTGGGCCGAATCTAAAATACCCTTCACGATAGTCATATGTATAGTATATTAAAAATGTGACCTAAATATGCTCGGTTGTATATGAACCGATATCGGAATTTTCTATTTTCTGTATTTTAGTAACCTTCTTTTATAAAGAGAATTGCTTTTCAGCAAAAAAAAAAAAAAATTTTTTTTAATGGAAAAATCGGTTTAGGCTATATCTCGACTATATATGGACCGATATCGAAAATTTTAATTTTCCATATTTATATAACCTTATATCATTACCAGAACTGCTTTTGAGCACAACAAATTGTTTAAGTTCGCAGTTTAGGCTATATCTCGGGTATATATGGACCGATATCGGAAATGTTCATTTTCCATACCTATATAACCTTATTTTGCTATTAGAACTGCTTTTAAGCAAAAAAAGTTGTTTTAGTTCGCTTACGCCGCGTATTCATGAAAAACCCGGTTTAGGCTATATCTCGGGTATATATGGACCGATATCGAAAACTTTCATTTTTCATATTTATGTAACCTAATTTCATTACCAGAACTGCTTTTGAGCACAAAAAAGTTGTTTAAGTTCGCTTACGCGGCATTTTCATGAAAACCCCGGTCTAGGCTATATCTCGGGTATATATGGACCGATATCGAAAATTTTCATTTTTCATATTTATATGACCCTATTCCATTACCAGAACTGCTTTTGAGCACAAAAAAGTTGTTTAAGTTCGCTTACGCGACATTTTCATGAAAAACCCGATTTGGGCTATATCTCGGGTATATATGGACCGATATCGGAAATTTTCATTTTCCATACTTATATAACTTTATTTCATTACTAGAACTGTTTTTGAGCAAAAAAAAGTTTTGTAAGATCGCTTATGCGACATTTTCATGAAAAACCCGATTTGGGCTATATCTCGGGTACATATGGACCGATATCGGAAATTTTCATTTTCCATATTTATGTAACCTAATTTTATTACCAGAAGCGCTTTTGAGCACAAAAAAGTTGTTTAAGTTCGCTTACGCGGCATTTTCATGAAAACCCCGGTCTAGGCTATATCTCGGGTATATATGGACCGATATCGAAAATTTTCATTTTTCATATTTATTTAACCTTATATCATTACCAGAACTGCTTTTGAGCACAACAAATTGTTTAAGTTCGCAGTTTAGGCTATATCTCGGGTATATATGGACCGATATCGGAAATGTTCATTTTCCATACCTATATAACCTTATTTTGCTATTAGAACTGCTTTTAAGCAAAAAAAGTTGTTTTAGTTCGCTTACGCCGCGTATTCATGAAAAACCCGGTTTAGGCTATATCTCGGGTATATATGGACCGATATCGAAAACTTTCATTTTTCATATTTATGTAACCTAATTTCATTACCAGAACTGCTTTTGAGCAAAAAAAAAGTTGTTTAAGATCGCTTACGCGACATTTTCATGAAAAACCCGATTTGGGCTATATCTCGGGTACATATGGACCGATATTGGAAATTTTCATTTTTCATATTTATGTAACCTAATTTCATTACCAGAACTGCTTTTGAGCACAAAAAAGTTGTTTAAGTTCGCTTACGCGGCATTTTCATGAAAACCCCGGTATAGGCTATATCTCTGGTATATATAGACCGATATCGACAATTTTCATTTTCCATACTTATATAACTTTATTTCATTACTAGAACTGTTTTTGAGCAAAAAAAAGTTTTGTAAGATCGCTTATGCGACATTTTCATGAAAAACCCGATTTGGGCTATATCTCGGGTACATATGGACCGATATCGGAAATTTTCATTTTCCATATTTATGTAACCTAATTATATTACCAGAAGCGCTTTTGAGCACAAAAAAGTTGTTTAAGTTCGCTTACGCGGCATTTTCATGAAAACCCCGGTCTAGGCTATATCTCGGGTATATATGGACCGATATCGAAAATTTTCATTTTTCATATTTATATAACCCTATTTCATTACCAGAACTGCTTTTGAGCACAAAAAAGTTGTTTAAGTTCGCTTACGCGACATTTTCATGAAAAACCCGATTTGGGCTATATCTCGGGTATATATGGACCGACATCGAAAATTTTCATTTTTCATATTTATGTAACCTAATTTCATTACCAGAACTGCTTTTGAGCACAAAAAAGTTGTTTAAGTTCGCTTACGCGGCATTTTCATGAAAACCCCGGTACAGGCTATATTTCGGGTATATATGGACCGATATCGGAAATTTTCATTTTCCATATTTATGTAACCTAATTTCATTACCAGAACTGCTTTTGGGCACAAAAAAGTTGTTTAAGTTCGCTTACGCGGCATTTTCATGAAAACCCCGGTCTAGGCTATATCTCGGGTATATATGGACCGATATCGAAAATTTTCATTTTTCATATTTATTTAACCCTATTTGATTACCAGAACTGCTTTTGAGCACAAAAAAGTTGTTTAAGTTCGCTTACGCGACATTTTCATGGAAACCCCGGTTTGAGCTATATCTCGGGTATATATGGACCGATATCGGAAATTTTCATTTTCCATATTTATGTAACTTAATTTTATTACCAGAACTGCTTTTGGGCAAAAAAAAGTTATTTAGCTTCGCCTGTGCGACATTTTCATTAAAATCCGATTTGGGCTATATCTCGGGTATATATGGACCGATATCTGAAAAAAAAAATTTTTGTCTTTTAGTCACTATGCTTAATAAGTGTGTGAAGTTTGAAGCAAAACGAACAACTTTTGTTTTCAAAAATTTTCATACAAAAATGCAAAAAAAATGGCTTTTTTCGGAATTTTGAATATATCTCAGCTATACGTGGACCGATATTACTGAATTTCAATAGCAAACCCATGAATCTATGGGGTAAAAGAATGGTGAAAGAAAAAAGTTTCTAAGTCTTATGGTTTTCTCAGAAACGGTATTTCAACAGCGGACAGACGGACAGACGGACAGACGGACAGACGGACAGACGGACATCGCTTAATCGACTTTTCCATTAATTCTGATTCAGAATATATATACTTTATAGGGTCGCAAAAAAAAACTGTAGAAATTACAAACGGAATCACAAACTTATATATACCCTTTACATTTTTGTGAAGGGTATAAAAAAATGTGCTTTAAAAATCCACAATGATGATAGGACATTTGGAAATCTTCCAAACCCCAAATTTTTCCCAAAGCCGAATATCATGGTTGAAGGTCGCCATTACATGGAACTTTAATTATTATTGCTTTTCTAAACTGTGATCCATTAACATTCAATTGGCTCTCCCATCCTCAGTGTGACCAGCTCCTCTGGTAACATTGTTCATCAAATTAATGAAATAAACTCCTGAAATCAAACATTTAACGTCACGTTTTATTTCTTCCACCCATTCCCCATTATAATTCTTCCATCCCGCAAGAATTATAGTCACATTTTCTGGTAGATTCAACATCTAAACAATTCTATTTGGCAATCTACGAGGAAAGGTTTAAGCAAAGTAGTCCAACTTTTGGTTTTGGAGTTGGTACTATTTTTTGTTCACGATGTTTTTTCCGAAATTCGAAGCTTTATTGTAAAAAGCTGGTTGCAAGCTTTATTATATCGATTTGTTAATGGCACTACTCGTGTATTTACTGAGACACCTTATGTTTCTACTTTCGAAAAGGAATTTCGGTGAAATGCATTAATAAGCAACTATTTGTTGTCAAAAAAGTCAGAAGCAAAACATTTTAAGATATTTTATCTTAACGCCGTGTCTTCACGTGCCATCGACTTGAACATGACATGAATATAACGTCGGCAGAGCGAATGTAAAAATAAGTTCATGTTCTTGATGTGGCATATACGTATGTTCGGATTTACCAAAGGGTTCGGCGCCATTTTGTATATTTTTGTACGTGATGGCCAACTTCATGGCGAACGTCGATGCTTGAGCATCGATGTCAGAGCATAAACGAAACATGAACATTAGCGGTCCACATTAGCCATTTGCGCTGTTCGCCATGATGCTCATACCATGTTCATGATAATGCAGGCCGCCAGTAAATAAGAATTTTTTTTCTAAAACGCGAAGATGGCACCACTGTTTGTAATATATAACTAAATACTTATTTCAAATGGGAAAACGTAACTGCAACCATATGTTAAAAACGTGGAAAGTAGACTTCATATTATTATATTTGAAGTTTCTATTTACTCCCAATTTAATTATTTGTTGTAAACAAATACTTTGACGACACATTTGTTCGCCTTGGAATGAAAAATACGCCAGTTTGATGGCGTTCTTATAATAGATATGAAAAATGTAGTATTCATGGGCGAACTGTTTTTTAAAAACGCCCAACTTTTACCATAAAAACGCCTAGCACAATAAGGATGATGATCACTACATTTCGATTCAGTGCCTCGTTTCTGTATTACTCGCATCGAGAAATTTCTCACAAGAAACAAAGGAATTGACAGAGAAACTATGAGAATAGAAACAACAAATGGAGTTTCTCACACAAATGTTTCTGTATCTTTGAGAAGCGAGAAATATCTGTAAAAATAGCTTTTTTGACGTAACTCATTGGAAGCTTGTGAGTAAACCTGTTTCTGTATTAAAATTCCGTGAGAAGTTTCTCGCTAGAGCTGTCAAAACTTTTCACAAATAAAAGAGTTGCGGAAGTTATAAATTTAAAAGTATATAATTGACATAATGAATGCAAAAAGTGTAGAAAAGGTAAAGTTTTTAAATATTTATACACATATTGTCGTATTCATAAAAAATAATTTGCAATTAGTAAAAGTTTACTTGACACACATATTTTTACACAAAATTTGTCAATTAAACCTTTGTTATGTGTAAATTATTTATTATGAATACGGCAGATATTGCATGTAGTTCATTATTCATTTCTTCTTTTTATTTTAGAAAATTGAAAGAATTTCCACGGAGATATAATATAATAAATATATAAAAATTATGAATTAAATTTTTTTGGTTTTTTCTTTATTTCTTAATATTTATGTACATGTATACAGTATGATAAATTAAAAATTTAATGGCAAAATCTTAATTTTAGCCTGTCTCGAATGCGAGAAGCTTCCCTCATCGGTTCAGGAACTAAAAAAGGGTCGGTTGCAGCCCTTAATCTCTGGCTGTAAATGCGCAACATGTTTCGCCGGTCATATTGGTCAGCACCCATCACCACAAAACTATACCTTATTGAAAGTTTTTATGAAATTTATTTATGATTTGAATTTGTTTTTATTTACGTACACGTGTTATTGATTGACACAATTTTATTTTATTTAAAACACTAAATTCAATTGTTTTATTCACTGCTAAACTTAAATTTTCTTTTTGTTTGATAAATTTTTCCTATATTCGTCTTCTTATTTGTTTACTTTTTGCATTTTGACAGCTGCTTAATGGAAATATTCAAATAAAGACGTAACTAGTATTGCCTCTTTTCGATTTAAGATACAGAAACGCTGTTTTTCTCGATAGTCGAGAAACGATGGAATTTTATGTTTCGTAGTTTTCGATGCGAGAAACTTTTCACTAATCTTACAGAAACGAGGCACAGATAAAAGTGAGCTTCATCCCTAAACCAAATTCGTTTATGAAAATCGGAGTCAATGGATATATTGTTTTGGGCTCATTTGCACGATTTAAGAGTGCTGGTCAGTCGTCAGTCTATTAGTGCTGAAATGTCAAACCAAATGTAACAAAAATTATCTAACAGTTGACAAATTGCCTGCCAGTAAAAAAGTGTTGCCAACTTAAAGTTATGCACCTCTATAAAAACACATTTATATGTTATCGGAATTTCAGCGTTGGTTTCCTTTCTTATAGGTATTTATTTATTAAATATTTATGTTTTTTTTGATTTCATTCCGGTTTATTCAACAACTTAAATTATTACAGCTTAAAAATCTGAAGCTGCAACGATTTTATTTATTGCACTTACATACATATGTACATACATGTACTTATTTATTAAGAATCCGGTCTTTGTGTTTGTTATAATATCGTGTTCTGTCCGTTTTTGGAGTTAGTATACGATATGTTTTACAGGACACTTTTTTTAAGGAGCTATTTTGCCGACTTTGTATAATGTGAGTATGTGCATAAACATACTACAGGTCTACATCAACAGTGCCTATTAGGAAGAATCAAAATTTGTTGGTGTTGTGCCTTCGCTTTTGCGATAGCTTTGAGCATGTGGGAAAAACTTTCCACTACGATATATCAAAAAACTTATTTTGGAGATGCTGAAATACAAGTTTTTTTACATTTTCTCACCTTAGTTTGATATATGTTGATTTTTGTAACCAACAAAGGGTGTTTAAATTTTAAGGGCCGATGTTGATTTTGAATAAACCACAAATTATTTATGAGTTATTGTCATTTCTTTTTATCATGATACTATTGGTATGGTTCAATTATGTATGCAACAAAATATTTGCCAAATGACCACTGTGACTTCGTCGGCATACCTCCATTTCGATAAAGTCGAAGTTGAGGTTCTAAGTATGTCGTTTTGGGCCGAATTAACCTATCCTTAAAAGGCTCGTTATGCGAACGTTGATGTTAGAAAAACTTAATGTACCTTAACGTACAGGCATTTGTATAGTTATAGAACTTTAAAAAATGTACCACATGTCAACAAAAAATAAACAATACAGTGCACAGTACTCGTATAGTTGTGTTCGTGTTGAGCTTTTCAACATAGTGATGGGCATTTTTAGGTTAGTTTTCGTACTTTCAACAGTCAAAAAAGTACCAATTGGCTTCAAGAAATATAAAATTTGTGTTTAAAGAAATAGTTGTACAGATATATTTACGTTTCTATTGTCATTGTTGAAACTTATTTTATTTTATTGAATAGGATTCTTATAATTATTATGATAAAAATTGCAAAAACTGAAAATTACAATATTATTTTTGCATCACTAAAAAAGTTCCAAAAAGGGGTAAATCTGACAGAATACTATCTCTCATATAAGAGTTCCAGCACTGGTCTGAGAATGTCACGTAACAACGGCGTCAAATTCTGTTTTAAACAAGTTGAAACGTTCCGGCAACGTAACAGTTAATTTCAGTAAGCACTTACTTTGTTAATGTATACTTAAATACTAACGACCGCTCCATAAATGAACGTGGATGTTCGTATAAATGTAGCTTTAGCTTTTGAATTGCCTCTGGATTATGAACGTACACCTCTTCCTTCAAATAACCCCAAAGAAAGAAGTCCAGCGGAGTCAAATCACATGATCTTGGCGGCCAATTTACATCGCCACCACGTGATATAATACGGCCATTGAATTTGTGAGCGATTGTTTCGTTAGCAGTGTAGCAAGTGGCACAGTCCCATTGAAACTACACATCGTCCACATCCATATCTTCCAATTCGGGCTGTAGAAAGTTCGTTATCATCTCACGATAACGAACATCATTCACAGTAACTGCCTGATCGTCCTCATTTTGGAAAAAGTATGGCCCGATGGTGCCGCCAGCCCATAAACAGCACCAAACAGTCACTCTTTCTGGGTGCAATGGTTCTTCGACAATCACTCTTGGATTATCATTTGCTCAAATGGGGCAATTCTGCTTATATACCTTATCACTAAAAACAATTTTCTTTGAAAATTGAGCAACCACTGTTGCTATTTCGTGCCACCATTCTGAGCATTGACAACGATTGAAATGATCAAGGTGCTTTAGTTCTTGATTCAATTGCACCTTGTAAGCATGTAAATGCAAGTCTTTATGCATAACGTTTATCAACGACGATCGTGAAAGGTGCAATTGTTGGGCACGACGACAAGTTGAGGTGAATGGCTCTTCAGCCACACTATCGCGAATGGCAGTAATATTTTTGCTGTACGAACAAGCACTGGTGTTTCCCATCGCCTATAGACCCGGTTTGATTAAATTTTTGTACGGTTTTTTTGACTGACCGAAAAAATCACGAAGTGCACTATATTTCATAATAAGTCTGTATAATTTTAACACCTTGCTCGATTTTGTATCTTTCCAAGGTTCAAATTGAGTTGGTCTGAAACTGAGAAATTTGGTATGAAATACAGAAAAAAACTTGACGCTTTGGTGTGATGCCCAATCCACATCGGCTTAAAATTTAACCACCAGATAGCAAAGAAATAAATTTAATTTGGCGACAGCTACAGCGGTGCTCATGTAGCTGTTCTGTCGTCAATATCTTCATTCTCATACGAATGCGTGTATTTTAATTGTAGTCGGTAGCCTGCTGTCTCGAATGTGTTTAATGGATTAGTCAAACAATTGTTTATAAAGGCCGGAGCACATAGAATCCGTCGTACGTTATACGCTGCCTTTTTCAACTGACAACTAAGTTAAAACACATATAGTCTTATGAACATTCCATACTTCTCCGCTAACGCAAAGTATTCAAGTTGAACAAATTTTAACTTTTAACGTACGTTGAGAACTTTAACTTTAATATTTTTGGTATATTTTGAATTATTTTTTCGTTCAAAAATGAAAAATGAATCAAACGATTTTAATCCAATTAAAATAAAAAACAGTTGCATTTATATGCGTTAGCAGAGTATCGATTGCGCTGATTTCATATTTTGTATACGTTAATGCCAGTTGGAAAAGGAGACGGATAACGTACGACGGATTCTATGTACGCTGGATTAAAGCAATGCTTTCTTTTTCTTATGCTATTTACTTTGGTCGTTCCGCAGACTTTGACTTTGACGAGTGCAGATGTAAGAGGTGCGAAAGAAAATATTATGTCAGTCACTTTTTAGGGTTAAATATTACGTAAAACCAATTGCAAAAATAGTTTTTTTTCATTTTATCGCCACACCTACAAATACCACCCTTTTAGTATTTTGTTCACTGTATCGCCATGTTTAGTCCGATCATAACATTTTATATAATTACGTTAACGGCTCTGTAAATGCTAAATTTCAGTCTTTAATGATTTTTCACTACTACGCCA
Source organism: Thecocarcelia acutangulata (assembly GCA_914767995.1). Taxonomy (NCBI): domain Eukaryota; kingdom Metazoa; phylum Arthropoda; class Insecta; order Diptera; family Tachinidae; genus Thecocarcelia; species Thecocarcelia acutangulata. The sequence continues at coordinate 57,629,310 of OU612094.1, read as the reverse complement.
AATTCTAGTCAAGACTTTTAAAAACTCAATTCATACCCACCCTAGTGTTAAATTTTTTTAAGTGAACATATATAGCTCTATTATCCTCATAGAACGTTTATGTAGACACTATTTAGTTTTATTCGTAAGCAAAAAAGTTATAGAAGCTTAAAAAATTATATACAGCTCGTTTTCAATATTTCCCAGCTGTCTATATGTCGACGTTTCATAGGAGCTACTCTAATCATCAGTAGACTTTGGAATTTTTGAAAGATATTCTCAAACATTTAACTTCATATCACAACAATCTTAATAAATTATACGGTTGAATGTTTGAGAATATCTTTCAAAAATTTCCAAAGTCTACTGATGATTAGGGCATGAAATGTCGACACATAGCGAGCTGAGAAACATTGAAAATAAGCTGTTTATAATATTTTGATTGGTATCAATGTTAGAAGCTAATATTGTGAATAAAACTCAATTGTTATAGAAGTTTAAAAAAATACTGAAAGTATTTTGGAAAATGGTAACACTTCTGTCAAAATTTCCTTTTTCTCATATTTCATATTTTGAATTTTCTAGCACACCAATTGTGTAACTTCGAAACGTAATCAAATTTTGGTTTCGAAGTGTGTTTATGTACTACAGGTCTGCACAATTATGTATGTTACGTGCAGTTATATTATTGAGGGTAAGCATAAAAGCTTATGCTTAGCAGCAGGAAAAAAAAATAGAATGACTCTCTTCTCCCTTACCACCACCAAACTCAGGACTTTGCATAGTGAGGAATGACAATAGTTCCCCTCAAATCCGTATACCTAGAAATTCAATCTCAGTATTTGAACGTTCATTCGTAGTTAGAACTGCCAGAATTTTGAATGTGCTTCCTGTCAGCCTTAGATCATTTTCCTGTTCATTACCTACTGCTAAAAAAAATTTCTTTAACCATTTTGCATCAGTTTATATGTCTTAAATTTTAATGTTTTAAGTTTTCAACACTTTTCTTTTACATTAACGTGTGATTGCTACTGAATTTTTATCAATACTAATTGTTAATTATTATACAAGGTGGCGCAAAAGTAATCCTCCTATCAGAAAATGTTATAAATTTTGCGGTTGGCCCCTAATGTCAGTTCTGTTTTGACATTTGTGTAGTAAACACATGAGAAATGCACGTTAATAAACAATGTTACGCTGCACTGCTCCAGAACGCGGAATATTGGTGACTACTTATTTGACCCCAAGAAGAAGATGATTATTCATCAAAAATAATCATGAGTGACGAGGCCCATTTCCATCTTAGCAGGTACGTAAATGAGCAAAATTTACGCTTCTTGGGCACTGAAAATCCGCATGTAACCCACGAAGAGCCATTACACCCGCTCAAAGTCACTGTATGGTGTGCTGTTTTCGCTGGAGGAGTCATCGGACCTTTTTTCTTTGAAGACGTCGCAGACCAAACGGTTACTGTGAATGGTGAGAGCTACAGAGCAATGATCAACGAGTGCTTTTTGCTGCAACTTGATGAATTGGGATTGGAAAACATGTGGTTCCAACAGAACAGTGCTACGGCACACAATGCACGTGATACAAACGATATGCTGAAGGATGCATTTCCGGGGCACCTAATCTCCCGTTTTGGCGATTTGCAGTGGCCAGCAAGATCGCCTGATTTGACTGCTGCAGATTTATTTTTGTGGGGTTTCGCAAGTTTATGTCAACAAGCCTCAGACTCTTGCAGCTCTTAAAGACAATTATGTATAGAACAACTCAATTATGTATAGAACAAAATATCGGCCAAGTGGGCGACGCGACCACGGCGGCACACCTCCATCCGATGGTCCAAATTTTCGATGACCCTGAGGCATAATGGAGGTTCTATGCCGTTAATGTGCCGAATTATCTCATCCTTTATGATGACATTAGGGATCTAGAGGGAATGGGCGTAGTAGGGGCGGGCGACCATTGGGATTTCAGTAGGGTTTTGGCGGTCGGCGCGTCTTTTGACGCGTTGGGCGCGTATGCCCGTGAGGTCTTTAGGCGGAGACCAAGGTAGGGAGTGTAGCCTCCCTGTTGTTGCCATTTCCGGAACCGTCGTTTGTTGAACCGCAGGTTCGCGCGTGACTGTGTGCGTCTCTCGTCGGCGGAGTTGGTTGCAGTTGTGGTTGAAGTCTTAGTGTAGGCAACCATGAGGAGCATAGAGCACAGTTCCTGTGCCCTGTGCTGTTCCTGGTGTCATGTACTTAGCTGTGTGTTGTTTGCTGGTTGCTGTTTGCTGTGTTGCTGGTTGCTGTCTGCTGTTTTGTTTTGATGTCGCAGGGTTGCTGGCAACGTTGTTTTTGTTTGTAAGGCCCTTCGTGAGGGGGGTCATGTCTTATTGTTGTTTTTGTTTGTTTTTGTCAAGGGCTGGGCCACAAGGGGGTGGCCAACTGACTCACCCGTGAGGGTGAATGTTGAATGTTTGTGTTGCTTATTGTTTATTGTGCTATGTGCCCGTGTGTGTTTTATGTTACGGGTGATGCAGTTTTGTTCGTTGTGTGGCTGCTGATTTGCTGTTGTCGCTGACGTTCCTGTTGTTCCTGTTTTTATGTTGCTGTTTGCTGTTATTGCTGTGTTCCTGTGTGCTGTTTACTGTAAGTATGGTTGCAGGGGGTCACCAGTCCCCGAGCCGTTTGGGGCTCTACTGGTAGTAGTCCTTGGGCTACGAAGTCTGACCGGAGACTTAAATCTGGTACCACGGGAACCGGGAGCCCCAGGAACTTGTTCCTGCCCGGTTATGGTGCGGCCCTTCGGGGAGTATCGTGGTGGTTGTGGTTTAAACCCAAATCGCGGGGAGAGTTCATTTGAGCTCGATGTGGAGTTGCATTGCGACCGGGTGCCGTGACCCAAAGATCGGAAGGAGTTTTAGAAAGGCTCCGCTCCTAACCAAGGGGGAGATCATGTCCAAACAACATGAGATCGAATTGGTACTCATGCATGGCAGTTTGTCATGTATGGGGGCGCTGGTAGACGCATTGTATTCACCCGGTGTTAAGATCACCGTGGGGTAAGGCCACAATGGCAGGTACCCACGTAAATCGTTTTCACAACAACATCCTTTAGGTGTTGAATTGTTGCTGGCTTATCGACGTACACCTTTTCTTTCAAATAACCCCAAAGAAAGAAGTCCAACGGTGTCAAATCACATGATCTTGGCGGCCAATTGACATCGCCATTACATGAGATAACACGGCCATTGAATTTGTTGCGCAAAATAGCAATTGTTTCGTTAGCTGTGTGGCAAGTGACACCGTCCTGCTGAAACCACATACCGTCTACATCCATATCTTCCAATTCGGGCCATAAAAAGTTCGTTATCATCTCACGATAGCGAACACCATTCACAGTAACTGCCTGACCGGCCTCATTTTGGAAAAAATACGGCCCGATGATGCCGCCAGCACATAAACCGCACCAAACAGTCACTCTTTGTGGGTGCATTGGTTTTTCGACAGTCACTCTTGGATTCTCATTCGCCCAAATGCGGCAATTCTGTTTATTGACGAATCCACTGAGGTGAAAATGTGCCTCGCCACTGAAGATGATTTTCTTCGAAAATTGATCATCATTTTCATAATAAGTCTGGATAACTTTAACACGTTGTTGTATTATGTATCTCTCCATGGTTCAAATTGAATAAGTCTGAAATAGAGAAATGTCAAATAAAATTCGGAAAAAAACTTGGCGTTTAGGTGTGGTTCACATTCAACATCGGCCCTTGAAATTTAACCACCCGATATTTATAAAAATTAAAATATAAAAATTTTTTTTTGACATACTTTACACAAAATATTTTTAAAATTTGATGCAAATATATACATTTTTTTAAAATATACGCAAGACTTCTCTATAAGATATATTGCAATTCTTTAGCTTTGACTTTTTTCGCTGGTTATCTTGTAAAATTATCAAAAGTATTTTTTCAATAAATTTTGTAGCAGTAAAGCGTTAAAGATTTAAGGTACGTTCTTATTAACCGGTAATTTTGGCAAGCACAAATACATGTAGACACAAAGAACAAAAATAAAAAACAAGAAAAACTGAAAAAACATAAAATTATAGAAGCCCATGTTTCAAAGTTTTGTTTGGTCAAAGAACAAAATATTCGTTCTTACAAAAATTATGCAAGAACGTACCTTTAGAAGACAGACTTCACAACGTGACGATTATAAATGAAGTTAACTTCAAAAGCTGCCATCTAATCAGCAATATAATTACTTTAAAGACAGTATCAGAACTTTATGTATTTTAATAATTCAAATTTCAGAGATGCCACATTATTTTTATATGAATAAAATTAAAATTACTGACTGAAAACGTAATAATATCACGTAAAACTGTAAAAACTCATCAATTCAATTCTTTATATTAATTTTGTGATGTTTCTTTCTAATTATTAAATACTACAAAAAAAGTTTAGATCTTATAGCTGCTAATTTATAATTATAGTGGTAGCACTGTAAAGTAAATAGCTTTTAGCCGCTTACGAAAAAAGAAGTAAGTCTAAGTTGGCTGCAGCAGCAAATGCTGTAGTAAAGTCGTGCTGCTGTAACGTGATTAAAGTAATAATTTTTATCTAAACACATGTGTATTATTTTTTACAGATTGCTGTTTGCGGTCTGCTGTCGTCTATGTGTTTAAAGCTTAATTAACAATATTTCATAACTTGAGTATCCAGCAAAAGCAAGAGAGCTACTCTCCTCTCTTCCCTTGATGCTTAGCATAAGTGTTCCCAGCAGTCCACAAGTTATTACAATTTGCAAAGCATCCGATTGTAAGCGATTGTGTCAACAGAAAAAATCAAAATAAACATGTTAAGCAATTCAGATTAGTATTTTTCTACTCATTTTGTTAAATTGAATGTACATAAGAAGCAAAGAAGAAAACAAATGCTAATAATATAGTTTTGAACTCATCCAATCTTCGCTTACAATGTATGCAGTGTTGGATGCATCTTACGGCCTAGGCCATCGCTGTGTAAATGTAAGTAGGAATTGTATACAGACTTCGGATGTGTCGCACTTACATTGTCAATGCTCTCAGATCGAAGATGTATGTGACAAAAAGTTCACTGGGTTTATGCTTTCCCACAATACTTTCACTGCAAGTAATATACAGAATTGCGCAGACCTGTTATACATAAACAAATATACACACATATACATAATATGTATGTTAGCTCAGTTGATGATAAATATGACTACAAGGCAGTTTATATTTTCGTTCATTACTTTTGCTATTTTTTCCTGTTTCATAGTTTAATTTTTCCCTTTGTTTTGTGTTGAAATTCTCCCAGGTAAAACGTGCCAACGGTATTGCATCATCTACACTCAGAAAAATGGTTTAGGGGGAAATAGCTGCAATGAAGCAATTATGATTATGATTGCAACATATGAAATTTAAAACAATTCCTGTTGTTATCTTATTCAAACTGGCTTAAGTATTTTATACTGGTACTGGCAAAAAATAATTTGTTTGAAACTTAAATATGACTTCTGGCATATGACCTGCATGGCTGGTTTAAAGGTACTCGTAGTATCAAGTGGTTAAATATGTAAACCACACTTAGACGTTCTTTCTGCATTTTATTTGACATTTCTCAGTTTCGGACTAACTCAATGAACCGTAGAAAGATACACAATCGAGCAAGTCGTTAAAGTTAGTCAGGCTTATTATGAAAATGGGCGTTCAAAAGAATAAGTGCACGTTTTTTCGTTCTATTTAGTCGTCCAAATATGCGTACAGTCGGCAAATCGTGCAAAAATGTGAGTAAACCGGGACTGTAGGAGATGTTAAAACACCAGTGCTTGCTAGAAAGCTTATACTGTAGAAAATATTGCTGCTGTTCGCGATAGTGTGGCTGACAAGCCGTCTACGTCAACTCGTCGTCGTGCCGAACAGTTGCACTTCTCACGTTCGTCTTTGATGAGCACTACGCATAAAGACTTGCAATTTATTTACACGCTTACAAGGTGCAATTGAATCAAGAACTAAAGCCTCTCGACCATTCCAAGCATCGTCAATGGTCCGAATGTTGGCAAGAAATGGCAACAGTGGATGATCAATTTTTGAAGAAAATCATCTGCAGTGATGAAACACATTTTCTCCACAGTGTATTCGTCGATAAGCAGAATTGCCACTTTTGGTTGAATGATAATGTAAGAGTGATTGTCGAAAAACCAATGCGCTCACTGCCGGCTTCATCGGGACATACTTTTTCCAAAATGAGGCCGGTCAGGCAGTTACTGTGAGTGGTGTTCGCTACCGTGGGATAATAACAAACCTTTTATGTCTCGAAATGGAAGATGTGGATGTGGACGATACATGGTTTCAACAGGACGGTACCACTTGCCAAACAGCTAACGAAATAATGGCAGTTTTGCGCGATAAATTCAATGGCCGTGTTATCTTACATGGTGGCGATACCAATTGGTCCTTCAAGAACATGTGATTTTATACCGTTGGACTTTTTTCTTTGAGGATATTTGAAAGAAAAAATGTACGTCGATAAGCCAGCAACAATTCAAGAGTTAAAGGATGAGATAATTCGGCGCATTAATGGCATAGAACCTCAACTATGCCTCATACCTCGTTATCAATAATTTGGACGGTGGCCATTTGGCTGATATTTTGTTCCATGCATAATTGAATAATACCAGTATTATCATAGTAAAAAGAGATGTAAATAATTCTTAAATAATTTGTCTTTTACTCAAAATCAACATCGGCCCTTAAAATTTGATTTTATAATCTGGAGCTCCAATTTGCGAAGCCTTTTTCCCACAGTTGTGGTCATATATCGGCAATAACGAGATGAATATTGTCAGTCAAGTGGTCGATTATTTCGGACGTAGGCTAGCGACTTCACATATCTTCACAGAATATAAGCTAGTGCCGTTAAATTGCACGATCTTGGAGGCTAATTCACGGGTCCAAAACATGAAACTTTGCGTGTGCCATACCTTTCTTTTAAAAAAATTAATTGTGGCACGAGCTGTGTGATATGATATGTCATCTTATTGAAATCGCAGTTCTGGCAAGTCGTGGTTACTCAATTGGTGAACGTTCAAAATAATTCGTTAACCTCAATTCCACGCTGTGCTTAGGAGCTTGATCTTCAAAGAACAACTTTGGGCACAACTTGCACAAGGATTCGCATTTGTTTTCCATTTAAGATGCAGTTGCTACAACAGCTTCTTCCACAAGACCATTTACGCCGCCGTATATACGCCAATAGGATGTTATAGCTCGCCCATGACAACCCCAATTTTCATGAATAAATCATAATGATTTTGGATTTGAAAGGATATGTGAATAAACAGAAAAGTTGGATGTGGGCAATGGAAAACCCTCAGATTATTCATCATTCAACTGTGCATCCATTAAAAGTAACAGGCTGGTGTGCAATTTTTTTAGGAGGAGGCATTGGACCGCGGCCCCGCTACAAATTACTCTTAATACCATCGTGGGTCGTCGTTACTTCGCTCATGCAGTGCATCCTAGATTTTGCAAATAAATCAACAAAATCCTAAGCTGTTAAAGGTACCTGATACACATCTTGTATGTTGTTAGAGTTTTGTTTTTATCGTGCGAATGTGTAAGCAGATCAATATAAAGCTTGCATAGACTGAGATGTAGCGAACTGATAAGGAACAAAAACGTTCCTGCCCTGAAGCTTTCTGATGTCATGGATACGGATATAAATAGTCGCATTTTTTTGGATGAGAATCACACATCGTTGGAATCTAGGTTGTACTTTGTTTGCCGTAATTTAAAAAGAACTAACATCTTGAATGGGTTTAAAGTCTCTTACAATAAGAACTACATTATTACAATTTTTCTTCAAGATGGCACTCGCAGAGTGTTGACGTGTGAGAAGGTCTTGGCATATTCTGAGAGGAAACTAACCAGAGAAGAACTTCTAGCTTAAATTTATTGAAACTTAAAAATTATAATTTATAAAAAGTTTTCACATTAAAATGTCATATACATACATATGTATGTATATTCGATTAATGAATTGTAGAAAATTACTATTAATAGTGATGACCCAATGTGGGTGGCATGCGGCATGCGGCAGTGAGCGGCAACAATCTGACTCATTTACAAAAAGTTATATTTTCTTTTATAAAAATATTCGTACATAAATTTCAACGTATTGAATTTAATGTAATGTGGCAATGACGTTGAATTCAGTTTAATCTTTTGTTTTGCCGCTTCAATTTGTCAAATCAAAAGGTAAAGGAAAAAAAGTAAGAAATAGAAGCCAGGAATTAAATTTCGTTTTTGAAATTCAACATTTCAACAATTAAATTTGTTTATTTATTTTAGTTTAAAAAAAGCAAAAACAATGTTTTTTTGTTCAATCTTCGAAGCACAAATTTTTCTTCAATTAGCCGCGTTCATTTGCTTACAACAAATAAACTCAAGAGGCAAATAGAACAGTTCGTTCCCGCTCTATATTGTTCTTTCACTATAACATACTGTGTATTATTATTTTTTTTTTATATATTCTTGCAATCCTTGTCTTGCTTATGTAACAGATTCTGGATAATCTAGAAAAGAAAACCGTATTTTTACTGATTCTAATGCTTATTACAGGTCGTGGAATCTTCAAGGAATATATTGGAATTTCCTTCAGTCAATTGGAAACTTGATAAATTCGGGAACTGTATTAAGCACCAATAAAAAAATATACGAATAAACAATTTTATATATTTACATATGTATTTTGATATTTTTTAATTGAAATTCTTAATTTTTTTTATTTATTGCATTGCCCAAAGCTAAAATATAACTTATGAAAGAAAAAAAACCTAACAATACAAATTTATAAAAAATAAGAAAATATATATGTGTATATACTATATATACTATACAAAAAATATTAATAATAAGAGCTTTACACATAAGTCATACTTACATACATACTTGTATAGCTGAAAAATTAATACATATTTTTGAAAGGAAAAGTTTATACGCGAATAAAAATGGACTTAAGCTGCAATATTGGTGAAGTTGTTAGTAACAAGAACTATTTATCAAGATTAGACTCGAGTTTTTTCAATATTGCACATTTTAACGCCCAGAGTATTGCACCTAACAATCGGTCTTGCAAGATTGATGAAATAAGAGATATAGTTTCTGGAGACAAGTTGGATGTTATTGGAATATCAGAATCATGGTTGAATAGTGGTATATCGGACTCTGCAGTATCTATTAGTGGTTATCATTGCCATCGAAATGATCGTCTAATGGGTCGTGGTGGTGGTGTGTGCTGTTTTGTATCTAATAAATACAAATCAAAAAGAGTATATGAGATAAGGGGGGATAGAGATATTGAAGCATTATTTATTGAAATATTATTGCCAGGGCAAACTCTGCTCGTTGGTGTGATATATCTTCCTGGGGGAATGTTTAGTGCCTGTGAAGAAGTCTTAGGGGATTTTTCTGCACGTTATGAGCATTTTGTCTTTATGGGTGACTTTAATGAAAATTTGTTTGGTGGCTCGTCTCGTGTTCAGACTTTTTGCAATACTATGGGCATTTCCGTCGTACATAACTCAACCCCACTCATTACTGCTTTCACAGGCAATCAACATCATTAATTGACTATTTTTTGGTCCCAAACATAGACTTAGTTGCTAATAAGGGCCAATGCCTTGTTCCGGCTTTGAACTCTTGCCATGCACTGATTCACTTATCATATAATCTTCCAGTCATTGAGGAAACTGAAGCTATTACTTTCAGGGATTTTGAACACTTCGATGTTAACGGATGTATGCAATATTTTAGAGCCACGTCTGACGTGGACTGTCAAACAAGAATTTTTAATGAATGTATTGCTGGGGCTGTAGAAAGGTTTGTACCCATAAAAACTTTAAAAACCAAGAGGCTTGATTCTTGGATGAAAAATCACAAAGTAGTAATTGCAAAAGAGTACCGTGATTTAGCAAAAAGAGCATATTTAGAGAACATGAGTAGTGAAAATTGGCGTATATATTGTCGTTATCGTAACAGATTAAAGACTGTCATAAGGAGGGAAAGAGCACAAGTAATAAGCAACACTTTTAGACGAAGCTCGGAAAAACAATTATGGACTAGACTTAAGCAAGTCGGGTGTGCTGATGTTGGCTCTAGAAATGAGCTTCTGGATGTGGAAGAGTTTAATAGCTCATGTATTATGCCTGTTTTGCCTAACACTAGCCACTATGTTTCTTCGTTGCATAGGTTGAGCGAAATAGGGTTTTCCTTTAGAGGTGTGACTGAACCTGAGCTGTGGGATGCCATTTCATTAATAAAATCTAAATCAGTAGGCTTAGATGAAATTTCTATAGTTTTTTTGAGGAAGGTACTTCCAGTTTTATCTCCACATCTTTTGCATATCATGAATACAGTAATCACTTCCAATAGAGTACCTAAAGCTTGGAAAATTGCAAGAGTACTGCCAATACCTAAAATTCGGAACCCAAGAAGTGTAACTGATTATCGTCCCATTAGTATATTATCGATATGTTCAAAAATATTGGAGATAATTCTTAAAAATCAGATGATGGAATACCTTACTAGTCGGAACATGATAAACAAATTTCAGTCAGGATATAGAGTTGGGCTTAGTACATCTTCCGTATTGCTCAGTATTACGGAGGAGATACGTGAAAACTTAGATAGGGGAACAATTTCTGTGCTAATATTTCTAGATTTCTCGAAAGCTTTTGACAGTATTTGTCACAACTTACTTATTAATAAACTGTTTAATAAATTTAGTTTTTCAAGAACAGCATGTCATCTTGTTCTCTCCTTTCTTTCGAATCGTTGGCAATATGTTTCAATGGCAGGTACTAGTTCTACAGTGAAAGAATTACATAGGGGTGTACCACAAGGGTCAGTTTTGGGTCCTTTACTTTTTATGTTGTATGTTAATGATTTGTTTGAGAGTATTAATTTCGGCACCACTCATGTGTTTGCGGATGATATTCAGATATTATGTTCTTGTCCTGCTACGGATATTGCTAATTTTTCGTTATCTGTGAATAATTGCCTACGCAATGTTAATAATTGGTGCTCTTTAAACCACATTACATTAAACCCATCTAAGTGTAGGGCGATGCTGTTTTACAATCATCCTATTGCTTATCCACAACTTTACATTGAAAATGATAGAATTGAGTACGTAATGCAACATAAAGCTTTAGGCTTTTATATTGATTGTAATTTGAAGTTTGATGCTCATATTTGTTTTATAACGCACAGTGTTTATCGAACGCTAAGAAAATTATATAACGTTGGTGTTCCATTGCCTTTTGCTGTACGCAAGAAGCTAGCTTTTTCTTTACTTATGCCGAGAATTATTTATGGCTTAGAAGTGTTTACCGGTACATCTCAATTGAATTTAAATAAACTTAAAACTTGTGTAAATCGAATTGTAAGGTTTGTGTATCGTTTGAATAGGTTTCAGCCCACATCATCTTATGTAAGGGAGTTTTTAAAATGCGACTTTTACAGTTTTGTAACGATGAGATGCCTTTTGTATTTCTATAAAATTTTTAAATCGAATAAACCATCATACTTAACTGAAAAGTTTCAATTTGGAAGTTCTTCTAGAACACATGCCTTAGTTCAGGTACATTTCAACACTTTAGTAATGCAGAGGTCATACCAAGCTAGAGTTATACGAACATGGAATTCGATAATACCTTATAATGAGAGATCTTTTTCTCACACTCCTAATAAGTTCCGTAAAATAGTTCTAGCTAACTTATAAATGGTTATTGCACTACCACTCCTTCACTATATATGTATGTATCCGTTACATTGACATAAAAGTATGTATGTATGCATGTATGTATTTAAATAATATAATGTATATATAAATAATAGAATATACATAGTTGTACAATTTAAACTTTTTTATAGAATAATTCTTCCAATTTCTTTTTTTGTAATCAATTGGCCCAATTAAGGGCTTGGATTTATAAATGGATTAAATAAATAAATAAATGGAATTCGCCCGAGTTCACCGATCGATGCACCTGACAATGGATTCGCCGTGGTAACAAAAATTATATTATTGTCTGCACTAATCTATACCAATAACTAGCACAGATTATGAAATTGATTTAGGTTAGACCCCATGTGGCTTGCTAGGCTTAAATAGGTCGCAACTTTTGCCATAAGTTTGTAGCCATATAGAAAAACCCCTTGCTGAAGAGTTCAGGCTTCTAACTCCTCCTGTATGCAGTTTCCCAGCAGTCAATACAAGACAAGGCATAAAGAGTTGGTAGTCCGAAGTCCATTAAAAGCTTCAACCCTTAACCCACTCATCCGTCCAACAATCTCTACCGGTTCCGTACATTACAGGTACCTGTTGCAAGAAGGCAGCATCTTGGGGGTTATTAGATCCCGAAAATCGACATGAGGGAAACTAATTTCCCTTCCAAAGATTTTAGGTTTCAACCACTGCTAGAACGGTTCAACAAACGTAGGCACCTTAACCACTGATCAGCACCGAAATGGTCTGCAAGTAGAGCCTCCCGGGGACATTACCGTTCCCTGTTCTGCCAATCTTAACCCTTGATAGGAGTTTCGGTCCTATACAACAGAAATGATGAGGCTTCCTAGATATTTATTTGCTACAACTCCTCGAAAGCCTCCTTTTCTTCTATGTGTCAAAAAACTTTAAATTAGATACAACCGTACAAATTCGTTCGCCGCCACTCATCTTTTCCCTCTGTGTAAGTTCATCTACAGATGTATGCATATATGTATGTATGTAGGATTGCAATACAATTGCCCGCTTCGGTTGTCTTCACTCTGCCTAATCCGTACATGGTGGCTGCGTCAGTTTTTCCATAAATAATAAAGATAAACGAATGTTTCCAATGTTCCTATCGAGACTTAAATGCCACTTAGATGAATTCTGTTGCTGAAACTTCACAAAAAAGTTAGCAAAGAAAGTTTAAGTTATTAATTTATTTAAGTATTTGCTGTTGCAGGAGATTTGACAGAGTAAACGATATTAAAAGTAACAAAATGTTGAAATGCAAGACAAAATCACAACATTTTTGTTAGTTGATTAAGTGGGATGTGTACTCAAAGTGGCATTTTTAATTCCAGATTTGATTGAATCGTTATCATAATTGGACACGTATAATATGATTCAGATGCCCATACCCAAATTCTTAGATTACTCAATTGATATTCTTTTCTAGTGTACGAGTATATCTAAAATTTAAATTTCAAGTTTTTTGTCCAATATTTGAGATTTCTTGTCTCAATGTTTGATAAATTCAAGCATGGAGACGAGCACAATTGAGTGCTTGTTAAGATTACTGAAGCCTTTTAAACTATGTATACCTTGCAGTGTGGATGGTGTTATTCCAAGTTTTGTTAGTCTGAGCATCATCGAGGGTATATACATGCACTGGGTACTGGTCAGTTTTAACAAATTTAATTCTAACAATTCTAGTTTTGGTCTTTCTGTGCTGCTATTGATAGGTTCAAGTTCAACGTCCACAAACATTATTCGCTCTTCGCTACTCATCCTATTTCTCTAGTTCCAGTACAATGCACTACATATTCCAGCACTGGTCTTGAAGCAGTGTTCTTCTACGTTTGCTCGTCCATTAGTACACCTCTTTAGCAAACTTTACCATGTTGGTGAGTTCCCATCGTGCTGGAAGGTCGCTAATGTAACACCAATCCCCAAAAATAAATACCCTAAAAATTACCACCCAATTGCAATCTGCTCTGCACTTTCCAAAGTCATGGAAAGTATGGTAAACTATCACCTTATGAGGTATCTAGAGTCGCATAAATTACTTTGTGACCATCAATATGGATCTCGCAAGCTGGCGATCTTATGGCATATCTCTCTGAGAAATGGTGCCACTCAATCCATCATTTCGGTGAAAGTAAGGTGGTGGCTTTGGATATTTCCAAAGCGTTTGACAGAGTGTGACATGCTGCACTACAGGCAAAACTTATTGCTTTTGGTGTCAGTGATGACTTCTCTTGGTTTATATCGAACTTTCTCAGAGACCGCACTATACGAGTTGTTATAGATGGGGTTTCATCAAACGAGTTCAAGATTAATTCAAGGGTACCACAAGGCTCTGTTTTTTCTCCTACCCTATTTCTTATTTTCCTCAAGGACCTTCTCTAGCAAACTTCCAACCCTATCCACTCTTTTGCGGATGACAACAGCATTTGCCACTGGCACTCTTTTAGTTATAGGGCCAGTCTATCAGAAATCGCTGGCAAGAGGCTAAATATGAAAGATTCACTAAATTGTGATCTTTTACTAATCTCCGAATGGGGTCGTAAAAACAGGGTGGCCTTCAACGCTCGTAAGACCTAATGCTGTTTACTAGCATACAAACAAATGACCGCAAATGCTGCTCCATCTGTACTCATGGGCTCAAAGTCTATTTTGGGGTTACGCGACAGTGTGCAGGAGAAGGCGAAGAAGCTTATCGGTAATAGTAGGGTATCTATTGACACACTGGAGCATCGACGCAATGTGTGGTGCGTTACTGTGTTCTATCGTTACTACAATGCATCTTGCTCTGACGAGATTAGGGATCTTGTTCTCGAAACTCGCACGTTTTTACGTAGCACGCGTTCATCATCCAGAGCTCATTCATTTGTGGTCGATTGCCCGGGAAATCGTACGAGACATTATAGAGAAAATTCGTTTTTAAGCCGTACGCTTCGCCTGTGGAATAAGTTACCTGCAGATGTGTTTTCTGTCTGTTATATCGTTGGAAAGTTTAAGTTAAATGTTCACCAACACTACTCCCTATTTCTTCCTTCTCACAACCTATTGTCCTGGTTCTGGTACAATGCACTGCATATGTAGCGGTCATCCCCTGAGTACTGGTCCAAGGTAAAAAAAGAAAGACATGGCGAATCTTGATGGCTTTGTTAACCGTCAAAATTGCCGCTTTTAGGGTTCTGAGAGCTCACATTGTCGGAAAACAAATGCCTCTATTAGGTGCCACTTTTTGGGTTGGAGTCATGATTGGACCGTAATTTTTTGAAAAAGAGCCTGGTGAAGTAGTGACTGCTATTAGTACTCCATATCACGACATGTCATGATATTGATGTGATCAATATGTGGCTTCAACTGACTGTGAAACAATTCAATTACGGTCGGTGATCAGAATTGGCCCCCTTGATCGAGTGATTTAACATCATAAGATTTCTTTTTATGCAGATATTGAAAATCGCAGACCTATGCCAATAAGCCCATAACCAGGTGTACATTAAAGCAAGAGGTTCAATGCTACATCAAATACATTCAGTCGCATTTATGCAAAATTATAAAATTTTAGTATGTGTCAGCAAAGTCTTATAGACAATTTTACCGATATGTTACCATATACATAAAGAAAAAGCTGGTACTTAGTTTAAGTATTTTCTACTTGCTTTTAACACAATTCGTGATCAGTTAAGTACGAATAAAATCGGATTGTTCAAGAAAAGCAATAGTGCGATGTCTTAAAATTAGCACAAAATTCTTGAATCTAGCGTTGTACGTTCTTAAACCGAGTAAAAAACTAAAGCAAAGACACAAATACAGAAGAATGAATTGCTGAGAGATAATAATAAAAGGTTATCTGAGCAAAAATGCATTTTTTTTGTTAATGAGAAATATTATTAGAACATTTTTCTTTTTGAATTCTAATTAATATATTTAAATTAATGGAGCATGCAGTTGAATGTTTGTGTTGTTCATTAACAAACGGGTTAAATTGAACGGATCATCTCATTGAACGAAGTGAGCCGGTCATTAAACTAACCACTTTTCGTTCAATAGTCAGCCCATAGATGCTAGATAAATCTGGTTTAAAATCGCCAAATTCGACGGAAAAATCGTCAAAGTCGTCAATATGATATTTGCAAATCGTCAGCTAGAAAAATTAGTTATCTTTGAATTAAACGTCTATTTCAACGGCGGCACTTCAACTAATTTCTCACTTTGGTTTTGTAAAGTTCCACGTACCTTGATGTGAACTTACGCATTTATAGAAGACGATAGGACTAATATTTTTGCTGTAAACTTACGACTAAGTTAGGAGGATACTTTATTCCAAATATATATAGCGTAAAAGAAATTTTTCAAGTTTGATAGGCTTAGGCCCAGTTTTTTAGTTCGTATTTAAATGTTATTTAGCTTTAAGTTCCATTCGTATTAAATTTCTCGTTTTTCGAATTCTACGATAAGTAAGAAAACTCATTCATTATGTTAGAAAAAAGACACTTTCTTCTTTTATAATATTGTAAGGTTTTATGAAGTTAAAGTTCTGAATTCGTTTTCCAATTTAGTCTTCTTAAAATATGAACACATGCTTTTACATACAAATTTGTACAATTTTTAGACTATAATTTTTTTAAGCGCTATTCAAATATAACATTTTAAATTTGCCTCTAACATATATACTCCAGAATAACTATCACATAATATTTCACTATTACAAACATACATACATATTTAAGTCCCATAAATATTGCTTTCATTTCCTATTTAAATTAACTTTAAAAAAGGAAGTATGCATGTAGTTGCTTGAAAGATATGACAGTAAAAATGTGATCTACAAAAATTGTCAAGAACAGACCTTAAATCGTCAAAGTGCTATTTTCAGCATAAAAAATCGTCAAAATTACGATAAATCTTCAAATATGGCAACTATAACACAGCCGTTCAATTTCGTCCAAATATCTTTCATTCTTTTTATGTTATGTTCTTTTGTTTTTAATTTAAATAAAATATAAAACTAAAATCAAAGTTAATCACACCTAAATGATTTTTATTTAAAAATATTTTTTCTTTTTAAAACAATAATCTTTTTATCACTTTCTCGTTTTGTATTTTGCTAGAACATGCAAACAAAATTTTAATCCGAACATTTTTTGTTCTTTTCATCACACACGAGACTAATTTATCTGCGGTAATATGTAAACAGCATTGTGTATGTATTAGTGTTTTTGTATTCATTTGATTGCTTGACTTGTGTTGGTATTGACTTTGTGCTGGTTGTGCGGGTATAAAGCTGATTGAAAGAGTTATACCGACAAAGCATCACTCCCTCCATCTCGTACGCCAACAAGCTATAGAGCAATTGTTCTCGTGTGATTGAACGAAATAAACGGCCGGATCAGTCTTTTGTAATTGGACGAAAGTTACAGGTCAATAAAATGAACTTCTATAAAAAGCTTTATCTAAAATTAAGTATTTAGTGCTTGAGTAATCTGTACCTGAATCAGGCGTGCTGTAGTTGATTTAAGAAAATCCGGTTTTTCCGTACTGTTGACACTGATTGGGATTGCTTTATATACGAAAGGATTGAATTCTCGTTTCAGTGCGAATTCCTATTTTATGTAGAATCATAAGACTAAATACTAAGTCTGCTACTTAATTCTAACCTTGCGCTAATTACACTCCCTTTATAACTGTGCCGAAAGTGTCCTGATCACTCTAATTATTTTTTAGCTAAGTATAACACATGGGCTGAAATGTCCCGGGCCTAACAAAGAAAACACAGTTTTTTTTTGGGTCCAAGTTAGCTTTATTCAACAACGTAATCTCTATCAAGAGCAACACAATCATTCCAGCGCCGTTCTAAGATTTCAATACCACTTTTGTAGAACGATTTAACTTTTGCCTCAAAATAGGCCTCAGTTTTAGCGATAACCTCTTCATTCGTGCGAAATTTCTCACCGACGAGCATTTTTTTCAGGTCTACGAACAGCCAGTGTTCGCTGTGAGCCAAACCTGGTGAATACGGTGGATGTGGGAGCAGTTCCAAGTTGAATTCATGTAGTTTTGCCATTATTTTGAATGACTTGTGACACAGTTCGTTGTCTTGATGAAACAAAATTTTTTCTTTGCCATATGCGGTCGTTTCTTTGCAATTTCGGCCTTCAAACACTCCAACAATCCTATATAATATTCACTGTTAATGGTATTTCTTTTCTCAGGATAGTCGATGAATATTATTACACCACGCAAACTCCAAAATACCGAGGCCATAACCTTTCCAGCCGATTGTTGTGCTTTCGGGCGCTTTGGAGAAGGTTTACCAGTTGCTGTTCGCTCAGATGACGATCTGTTGGGTTCCAAAGTGAAGTGATGGATCCATGTTTCATCTATTGTCACATATCGAAGCAAAAATTTCGGTTTGTTACATTTAAAGATGGCCAAACACTGCTCAGAATCATCAGCACGTTTTCGTTTTTGGTCAACAGTGAAGCAAACGCGGCACCCACTTTGAACAGAGCTTTCTCATAATCAAATGCTCATGCAATATAAAGCCAACACGTTCTCTTGCTATCTTTAAGATGTCAGCCAACTCACGCAACTTCACTTTTCGATCATTCAAAACGATTTTGTGGATTTTTTTACGTTTTCTGGTGTTACCGTCCACTGTGTTCTGCAGCATCGGGGTCTGTACGACCACGTTTGAAGTCAGCCAACCAACGTTTTGTTGTTGTTTCTGATGGAGCGGAATCCCTATAATACTTTCCAAGCCATTGCTTCGCTTGAAGGGCAGTTTAAAATTAAAACATGAATTTGTTTTTGATCCATTGTAAAGGGTGGCTAAATTTCAAGGGCCGATGTTGATTTTGAATAAAACACAAACTATTTAGGAAATTATTGTAATTTTATTTTATTATGATATATTGGTATTATTCAATTATGTATGGAACAAAATATCGGCCAAATGAGCGCTGCGACCACGGCGGCACACCTCCATCCGATGGTCCAAATTTTCGATGACCCTGAGGCATAATGGAAGTTCTATGCCGTTAATGTGCTGAATTATCTCATCCTTTAGCTGTTGAATTATTGCTGGCTTATCGACGTATACCTTTTCTTTCAAATAACCCCAAAGAAAAAAGTCCAACGGTGTCAAATCACATGATCTTGGTGGCCAATTGACATCGCCATTACGTGAAATAACACGGCCATTGAATTTGTTGCGCAAAAGAGCAATTGTTTCGTTAGCTGTGTGGCAAGTGGCACCGTCCTGCTGAAACCACATATCGTCTACATCCATATCTTCCAATTCGGGCCATAAAAAATTCGTTATCATCTCACGATAGCGAACACCATTCACAGTAACTGCCTGACCGGTCTTATTTTGAAAAAAATACGGCCCGATGATGCCGCCAGCACATAAACCGCACCAAACATTCACTCTTTGTGGGTGCATTGGTTTTTCGACAGTCACTCTTGGATTCTCATTCGCACAAATGCGGCAATTCTGTTTATTGACGAATCCACTGAGGTGAAAATGTGCCTCATCACTGAAGATGATTTTCTTCGAAAATTCATTCAATAAGTCTGGATAACTTTAACACGTTGTTGGATTGTGTATCTCTCCATGGTTCAAATTGAGTAAGTCTGAAATAGAGAAATGTGAAATAAAATTTGGAAAAAAACTTGGCGTTTAGGTGTGGTTCACATTCAACATCGGCTCTTGAAATTTAACCACCTGATATTTAAAATAACAAAAGTAACGTAACTCTTAGCACAATAACTCACAAACTAATGAATAGAATATCGTGACATTTCAACAGCTGTCTTTTGAAGCTAATTATTAACTGAAAAACAGATGACTGCAATAAAACTAGCGCCATCTATGTGTTGGGCCCGGGACATTTCAGCCCATATAGTATTGCATTATAATTTGGCAAACCGCAAACAATTTCACTAAAATTTATTTTCCACTTAAACTGTTTGGTTTTTAGGCCTAACGGCTTCAACTAGAATTTTCGAAGTCTTTATTCGAAATTGAACAAATAAACCATTTTTTGAATTTAACTCCTTTTCAAGCGTCCATCAACTTTGATCAACCACTAGCGGTCCTATTGTCATATTGCAAACAGATTTTACGCGTTTATTGATTGCTTGTTAACGTGCTTAAAACTTAGAACGAATAAAAGACAATTTTTTCCATTTGAAACGCAAATTACGTACTTAACATGGATTGTGTGTTTGTGTGTGTGTGTGTGTGTGTGTGTGTGTGTGTGTAATTGTGTTTTACACACTGACAGCCGGATTACATTGACGGCCGTATGCATTAAATGGGATACTGCGGTCTTCCATTTGCATTTTGTTTTTGTGGTAATTTGTTTTTGCCACCCTGTATGCGTTCAGTTATTAACAGGAAGTCTACATGGCGTAATATGTGGCCCTTATATCCGTTTTCATTGTGAAGTATTTAATATTTTCAACCATGTTTCTTCGTTTGTGATTTTTTCTTGTTTCGTTGTTCCGGTTTATGGTTTTTGTGCATTTTATGGCGTTTTTCCTTACTTTACGGCGAATGATTTAGTGGTAATTTAATTGAAAAGCTTAAGGGTGCATAGCGAACACACCGTGCACACAACTAACTCTCTTTTACCGCTTTCTACGGAAAAAGCAAAAAAAAAGATGCAAAAAAACAAAAATGGAAACGAAACATGGCGTAGGAGAAAGTTGTTAAATTATTAAACATTGTTTTAAATGATTGCATATGATAGCTACATACGTACTGACGTACTTACATGCATACATATATATGCATGTACTTTAAATTGTATTTAGCCACGAAGTGAATTTTCATACATATGCATGTACATACATACGTCATAGGTGTATGTGTGCACACTTGTATGACCGTTTGAGTTTGTGGTTCATGGGCATACGTTAAAGCAAACGCAGAAAATAAATCATAGAAAACATTTAGATACGAACTTCAGACATGTTCACCAGCTTCCGTACCTTCTTCTTAAGTAGATAACACACGACATGTTTTCAGCAATGTAGGTGTCATTTTGTCCGCTGCAAAATGCCTACATGCCGTCAGCTGCCTCAAAATATTGTTTCTGTCGTAAAATATGAGTTATGTTATGTTGAAAACATCTGACGTTAGAAATCTATGCCTTGAGAAAAACTCAAAGTTGATGCTATTAGGCGGCTGAATAAAAGATTTTTTCGGATGTTTTCAATTAACTTTTCATAATAAAAATATATTCAATAATAATTTCTTAAATCGCCTATAAATCTTTTATATATGTAGCAACTATACAACTATACAAAACAACTAGTTGTTCCCCAGCTAAAGATTTGTATTGTAAAATTTGTATTGTAAAACAAAATACTTCTTAAGAAAAACTTAAGAAAGGAAAAACCTGAACTATAAAACCGATGTACAAATATACAAAAATTTAATTTAAACAAGTAAGACTGTGGTATGTTCGGCTGGGCCCAATCTTTTTTTTTTTTTTTTTCTTTTATCTTGGACTAGTACTCAGGGGATAGCCCCTACATATGCAGTGCATTGTACTGGAACTAGAAAAATAGAGTATGAGAAGGAGGAAAGGGGGAGTAATGCTTGTTAACTTAACATACAGAACGACCAAAACATTTAAAATGTTGAAATTAAATTAGTAAAAACTGATCAGTGCCCAGTGTACATACCTTCGACACTGCTCAGATCAACAAAAACTAATTCAACACCGTAGGATAATAAAATACATAGGAGGAACATAAAACAGAATTTAATAATAAAAAATAGAGAAAAACAAAATATAGTACAGTAAAAAAATAATATAATAAAAAAACACGTGCACACATGATGCAAAACTCTACCTATTACGCTAAAATTTCGCTTATGACAAATTAATAATAAACATATGTGTAGGTATAGAAAACACGGACGACAATGAGAAACACGTGTGTACGGAACGAAAGACAAAACACTACGATACCCTTCACGATAGTAACGTATATGTATAGTATATTTAAATATGCTCGGTTATATATGAACCGATATCAGAATCTTCCATTTTCTGTATTTTAGCAACCTTCTTTTATAACGAGAATTGCTTTTCGTCAAAAAAAAAAAAAAAAAAAATGTTAATGGAAAATTCGGATCAGGCTATATCTCGGGTATATAGGAACCGATATCGGAAATTTTCATTTTCCATATTTATGTAATCTTATTTCATTACCAAAACTGCTTTTGAGCACAAAAAAGTTGTTTAAGTTCGATTACGCGACATTTTCATGAAAAACCCGGTCTAGGCTACATGTCGGGTATATATGGACCCATATCGGAAATTTTCATTCTCCATATTTATATAACCTTATTTCATTACCAAAACTGCTTTTGAGAAAAAAAAAGTTGTTTAAGTTTGCTTACGCGACATTTTCATGAAAAACCCGGTCTAGGCTATACCTCGAGTATATATGGACTGATATCTGAATTTTTTTTTGTCTTTTAGTCACCATGACTAATGAGTGTGTGAAGTTTGAAGCAAAACAAACAACTTTTTTTTCAAAAATTTCCGTACAAAATTGCAAAAATTAATGGCTTTTTTTTTTCGGAATTTTGAGTATATATCAGCTATACGTGAACCGATATTACTGAATTTCAATAACAAACAGATGGTAATATGGAGTAATAGAATGGTGAAAAGAAGTTTCTATGTCTAATGGTTTTCTCAGAAACAGTATTTCAACGACCGACTGACAGACAGACGGACATCGCTTAATCGACTTTTCCATTCATTCTGAATCAGAATATACATATATACTTTATAGGGTCACAAATGAAAATTGTAGAAATTACAAACGGAATCACAAACTTATATGGGTATGCCCTTTACATTTTTGTGAAGGGTATAAAAATTCAAGCTCAACGAAAATTTGATAAAATAATTATATGCACTGAAAACAGAATAAAAAACTTTAATATACGAGTAGATACACGCATACCTCGTTACGTTAAAAAAAAAAAATAAAAAGCACGACGCAAACCATTTAATGATCGGAGACAGGTTCCAGGCTTACGAAAATACTACCTTTAAAAAATAAACTTGAACAAAGTAAAATTTTTCAAACAAAAATAATATACAAAAAAACGTATTCAATTAAACAAAATAAACTACATATTCATTTAAATTGTAAGTTAAAATTAATCTCTATATGAGTCCAGGATGGTTGCTGTCGTAGGTCGGCTTTTCTTTCCTAAAAAATTTATCCAATTTTTGTTGAACAGCTTTAAGATAAATTTCCTTGTAGTAATTGATATTCGTAGTTACCGCATGGGTAACTTTTAAACTCCTTCCTCTGTCAGGATCGTTTTTTAAAAAAATCTCCATAGCTTCGTCAATCAAACACATCGCTTTTGAAATTTGTTTGGAGGTTAAATTTTGTTCTTTGGATATTTCTATTAAACGGTCACTGTCATCTTCTTCATTAGCGAAATGCATTTCCAGTTGCAATAGTTCTTCATTGGAGAATTCTTGGTTGTGCGAGGTTAGCAAATAATTTGTGTCGGTCTCCTCCATACCTTCAAAATTAAAGTCTCTAGCTCAATTGGAAATTTCATGACGAACAGCTAGTGTACCAATATTATTCATGCAAGATGGTTTAACTTCATCCCACGAATCAGAAATGATTTTTATAGCTTTCATAATGATGAACTTTTTCCAAAACTCTAAGATGATAGGCTTATATTGTCCATGAGTCTCCTCACTTAAAAGAAGTTTAAATGTTCGTCGAAGGTAATAACTTTCGAAAGTCGATGTTACTCCCTGATCCACCAGCTGAATAGTTGGTGTCGTATTACGTGGGGGAAAAAACACAAATTTCACGTTTTCTAACAACTCATCAACATAACTGGGTGGCTAGCAGCACTGTCCACTACAACCAAAGCCTTGAAGTTTAAGCTTTCCTTGGTGCAATAAGCTTTAATTTTTGGAATAGCACAAGTTATAACCCAGTTTTTAAATAATGATGTTGTCATCCATGCTTTTTTGTTTGCTCGCCACTGGACAGAAAGCAGATTCTGTGAACAACTTTTCATAGCTCTTAGATTTTCTGATTGCCATATTTTAGGCAAAAAATCTAATGACGCACGCGTAACGAAACGATGCAAAGCGAGGTATTGGTGTAGTTTAAAATACTAAAAAACATTAAAAACAAAAAATGTATTCATAGTTGAAAATAAAGTATACTTTTATACAATTAAAGCCAACTTTTCTAAGAGTCGGCTCTAACTTATTCATAGACAACTTAAAGTATAGTTTTTCCGTTAAAGTTAACTCTAAATTTAAAACCAGCTGAACCTGTGTTTAACTAATTTAACAACATTGTAAGGTGAAAAAATTCAAGATATTAATCAGAATATATATATATATATATATATATATATATATATATATATATATATATATATATATATATATATATATATATATATATATATATATATATATATATATATATATATATATATATATATATATATATATATATATATATATATATATATATATATATATATATATATATATATATATATATATATATATATATATATATATATATATATATATATATATATATATATATATATATATATATATATATATATATATATATATATATATATATATATATATAGATGTACATAAAATCATCATTTTACCACGATACTGCTGTGTTCCTCATACATATAGCAATTACAAATTGTTGGCGCTTTTAGAGAGCATATTTATTCTTAAAGCGTGCAATTCTTCTTCCTTCGCTTGGGCTTCTTCCATTTTGTGCATCTGCGCTTGGTGTTCAATTTGTGCATGAATTTGCTGGATTTGAAAGTTTGAAAGTTCATCTGCATTTGTCATTTCTTTGGAAAATTGACGCTGTCGGTCTAAGATAATACCGTTTTTATACGATGTGTTTGGAAGGCTTCTGAGTTGTTTTATTGCTGAGAAATATTTGTTTTTTCATATCTTTTGCAGATTTTGGCGATGTGTTGTAAGGTAAAAGATTTTCTTTTTCACATTTTTTCTCAACAGATGGATGACAACTTGTATTATTCATATTGCCTGTATCAGATATTTCAATAAGACAAGAGTTGCTGTCATTTAAAATATCATCATCCTCAAGCTTATGTACAATCATGCCCTCTATCAAATTTTCTTCCACACTTAATTCGGGTATTGGTATTGAATTACCTGTCGCAATTGTTGTCTGCTTAATATTTGCAACGGCGTTTTTGGTACTCATTTTCATAGGCACCCACTGCACCTTTAGCTTGTAAGTGTCACGATCATATCCAGATGACAGCATAGCTTCTCGTATATCTTTCCATGAAGTCTTTTTCTTTGCTATCATGGATATATCATTTGATCTGTTCTCCACAACATCCAGATAGACACTTACACACTCCCGCAAACATTCCTTTTCAGTGGCACTCC
The DNA here is from genome assembly GCA_914767995.1 of Thecocarcelia acutangulata. NCBI lineage: Eukaryota > Metazoa > Arthropoda > Insecta > Diptera > Tachinidae > Thecocarcelia > Thecocarcelia acutangulata. The sequence continues at coordinate 57,604,032 of OU612094.1, read as the reverse complement.
AATTTGCCTCTCTGTCTCTTGGCTTTTTCACTATCTGATAATAGATTATTGATTGACTAATCATACATTTGTATATATACTTCAAACTTACCATTTTTAGTTTCCCCATTTTACGCATAGGAACTTATAAAATATTAAAAAGAAAATGTATAAATTTTTACAATATTCTTAAAGAAATGTAAACAAAAGAAAATCAGCTGTTTAAGGTTGCCACTTTTTAATGTTTGATTAGGAATTGTGAATACAGTTCAGCAAATAAAACTTAGCGCCCATTTAAAGCCAGTTCAACTTAAAGAAACTTTTTTTCAACTATTAATACAAAAAACATATCAACAGCTTTTTGCTTAAAGATTTACTTTAGTCGAATATAATTGTTTATGAATACACCCCAATAATTTCAAGAATACTTTTAAATAATATTGAATGTCATATATTGAGAGCCCTACACTTAATTTTTGATTCACTTTTGTTTGGACTTATTCTTAAAACTATGTCTCACTTTTTATTGTGACTTCGAAGCGTGTTTTTCAGTTTTTTAAACCACATATACCTTTTAGTGGTATATTCTTTAGTGAAACAGTTTCGAATCTTCGAAAGCCGGAAACAATACGGCAACTTCAATTTTTGGACTAAAGCGGCATCGCTTTATATATAATTTTATACACCTACTCATACGATAAGGGTTTTGAGACATGCAAGCGAACAACCAAACATACAAGTGAAACCGATATGTATAGGCGTGTTAAAAAACTGCTGAAACTTCTGTTCCTCTAAGTCACAGCTAAACATTTTTCGATGTCAGCGATTTTGATATTAAAGTGAGACAATGTCAGAAAATGTGAGCCAATTTTGTAAACTTTCTGTAAAAAAAATAATTATGACAGACATGAAGAATTAGAGGAGGAAATACATCTTCAAAATATAGAGGTAAAAACATGTCATCCATGGGTGCCTTTACATTATGCCCCTTGAAGGTGTTGCTTCACAGACTGGAGTGGCTAGGCATATGCGAAACCAAAACTGTCTTCTCCTAGGGGCGGGGACAAACATACAACATAGTTATTGCCGAATTACGACCGCAAATGCTGAGAAAAGTTTTTGAAAATTGGAACACCAGCTGCGCTTTGTACACATTATCCGTAGCGGCTATTTGACCGAAATTATATTTAAACTTTTATGTCATAAAATACTCTATCTAACAAGCCCTTTTACTGGTACTTTTTCATTATCAGCTCTACATGTATACATATATATTGTAATTTAACTTGCCTGCTTATGTTTGCCTGCCAGATGATTAGAGATGGCATTTAAAGCTGGATAAACCCACAAAAATGTAAAATATTTGGAAGTATATAGAACCTACTTCAGTGTTTTTCTATCGACATGCACACACATTTGATTTGAATATTGCACGCAAATAGTTTAGTGCAAAAAAATATAAATTTGCTGGCAAAGGATTTGCACTTTCAACAAACTGCTATCAATAGCGGTAATGAATGAACACAAAACAAAATTTTTTTAATGCATCGTATGCCATCGAAAGTACATTATTTCTTACATAAATAATTTTGTTTTTCTAAGGCTATTTATTTCCTGGAAAAAGAGTTCATATGCTTGTGGTTGCTGAGTTCATAGAAACAAGTATTGTTTTTTTTTTTGGTTCCTTGTATTTGATTTATGTTGACACATTTCTGTTTAATTACACTATTCAAGTTCTTATTTAGTGAGCACATGAAATAAGATATCGTCAACTACAACCAAGAAAGGCTAATGACGTTCTGTACTCTAAAAAATGTAACATTTGACCGGGCAATATAGTTCTTAAACTTACTTTTAGGCCATGCCATGAGAAAACTTTAACTTTGTGTTGCATTATAGATATCTATGTATATCTAATATGTGTTCTAAAGTAAAGTGCATACTGCGCTAAGTGCGACAGATCTCATAATTTTACTCGTTGAAGTAAGAGTTTCAAAGCACCATTATTGGCATGCCACGGAGTGAACTGAATAGCTTACTAGCAACTCAACGTGGCTTGCAATTTCATATAGGTTTGTTTGTAGCCATATAAAGCGCTGGGACCTTCTAATACCTTCTGTATGAAGATCACGAGGCAATGAAAAAAAAACAAGGTTTCATGTGTTGGTGGCACCAAGGCCGTAAAGAATATCAGCTTTTAGCTAGCTCATCTGTATTTCCTTTGCCTTTGGTATTCTTTCTTTACATTACAGATATCTGTTTCAAAATAATAGCAGATCGGGGATGGTAATTAGTTCACCGGAAGTCAGCATGCACCATAATTATCAGGGAATACTAAAAACTTCTCTCTGCGATTTTAATTGTGAACTCCATTTTACTGAAAAAAAAGAACAAGGTCACATTTTTAATTATTTTTTCCCTTAATGCCAAATATAGTTAACTCAAGTTAAGTTAATTAAATAATTCTGCTTTAGAAAAACATAAAGTTGCTGCTTAATTATCAGCAGATTAAATCAAATAACTTGCATCGATATTCTCATTTTGAATGGTGATGATACTGAGAGCTGGGAACCAACCTAAGATGATTTAGAAACTAAAGCTATGTACACATGGTTGTCAGATGTTACAATATTGTAAGATCTGGCAACATGCTGACAATGTAGTGACAATGAAAAATTGTCCCGCAGAAGTAAATTGTGGGTTCAGACGATCGTAAGAAAATCGTACAATTTCATTGTCAGACTATGGTCTGACAAATAATTCATCTGACAACAAAAATTATCAGTTCACACGGTTGTCAGATTGTTAGATGAAAAAAATTGCCAGACCTGTTGTAAGGCACTGCCACTTATGTATATCAACAACCATCTGCTTGGCAGTGTTGCCCATCAAACTTTTTTCTGACAATGATGCCATTGTCAGGTGCATTAATTTTATACATCTGACAATTAAAACTGAGCTTACAATACCAGCCAATTATCTGGCAATGCCGACAAAGAGTGTTCTCACGATTTCTGACAATGATGCCATTGTCAGGTGCATTAATTTTATACATCTGACAATTAAAACTGAGCTTACAATACCAGCCAATTATCTGGCAATGCCGACAAAGAGTGTTCTCACGATTTCTGACAATGATGCCATTGTCAGGTGCATTAATTTTATACATCTGACAATTAAAACTGAGCTTACAATACCAGCCAATTATCTGGCAATGCCGACAAAGAGTGTTCTCACGATTTCTGACAATGATGCCATTGTCAGGTGCATTAATTTTATACATCTGACAATTAAAACTGAGCTTACAATACCAGCCAATTATCTGGCAATGCCGACAAAGAGTGTTCTCACGATTTCTGACAATGATGCCATTGTCAGGTGCATTAATTTTATACATCTGACAATTAAAACTGAGCTTACAATACCAGCCAATTATCTGGCAATGCCGACAAAGAGTGTTCTCACGATTGTCAGATGCCTGACAACATTGTCGTGTTACAATTGATTGACAATGGTTTTTCTGACAACGTTGTAAGTTAAAAATTGCCAGTTCACACGATTTTAATACATTTTCAGACAATTTTAGCAGCAATATTGTAAGATCTTACGACCGTATGTACGTAGCTTAATTGAGTGAACACTGTAGAAACCTCACTCAATTTCAACTTCAAAATCAAAACGAACTGCTTATATTTTTTAATGTTGAATGCATTCATTTACACCAAATTTATTTATAAATAAATATATACTTATAAACAAAACTAAAAAATACCTTCGATATCAAACTAGAAGAGGGTAACAATTTGCAAAATAAGCTTAAGATACTCGTAATAATGAACGGAAAATTCTAGTATTATTGTGAAAAATGTTTGGGGCGCATTAAACCATCCAGTGCCCGACGAATAATTCACAATAATACTTATATGTATGATTCAGTATTGTTTAAGCTTATTTTTAAACTTATTGCTTGTTTTTTAACTCGATATCGAAGATCGTTTTATAGTTTTTTTTTTCTAACTATATTTTTTATATTTTTGTTTGATATGTTATGAAAGCGTATGAGTATGCGTATAAGTACGAATGTTCTTATCTCTCCCAAAAATAATAACTCATACAACAGAGGTTGCGAGAGTTTCACACTTGCAAACATAATGGGCTGTATTCATAATCAATCGTTAAATTCGACTCTTGCTAAAGTAAATTTTTTATAAAAAAACTGTTGTTATGTTTTTTGTATTCACAGTTGAAAAGAGAGTGTACTTTAAATTGAACTGGTTTTAAATGGGTGTTAACTTTTTCGAGTATTTGCAGAATGTTTACTCACAATTCCTAATCAAATATTGGAAAGTGGCAACCTTGAACAACTTCTCTTCTTTTGTTTAAATTTCTTTTAGAATGTAGTAAAAATTTATACGCTGCTTTTCTAATATTTTATAAGTTCATTTGTGAAAAACTTGTGGAGAATGGAGAAAGTAGAATTAGTAAGTTTGAAGTATATATTTATGTACATATGTACGATTATTCAGTCATTCAATGATTTATTTTCAGCAAACGAAAAATCGAAGAGACAAAGAGGCAAATTGGAGTGCCCCACAGGTTCAGCTGGTTTCAAATTTAGAGTTGGCTTTAATGTCAAAACTATACTTTAAGTTGTCTATGAATGAGTTAGAGTCGACTCTTAGAAAAGTTGACTTTAGTTGTCTTAAAGTATACTCTATTTTCAACTATGAATACAGCCTAATAGGTTTACAACCAGCGTTGTCAACTCTGTGTGTTTCGCACCGATTTTGGTGCTTTTAAAATTATTTGTGCGAAAATTCTTTACTCGGTGCGTGGTGCGCTTATTTTACATTTTCGGTTCGCTTTTTAAGTTTCGGTGGCACTAAATCAAATTCGACTCAACTTTTTGTTTTAATGTAAGAAACAAGTTTATTCAAGTTTCCAAAATTTGTACGTATTATTTTGCAAATCACAATCAGAACACGGGGCTATAATGTAGAAAACGCACCATATTATATGCACAAAGACAAGCTTGCTGTATTATATATATTCTCAAAAGAAAAAGAAATATTTCGTTTTAAAAATTTGCTGCCTTTAAGGCACCCACAGACGATATGTTTTTGCGTCTGTTTTTAATATGTAAAGGGTGTTTTTTTAAGCTAGATAGAACTTTAAATTGTAAAAAGTAACACAAAAAATTAAATTTTGATGAAACATTTTTTTTATTTGTTTCAGTATACTCTGACAACTCATCATGAATAGACTCACGCTTGAACAACGCTACGAAATTATCCAAATTTACTTTGAAAATCAGTCGTCGATTTCCCGTTGTTTTATCGCAAAATTGTGTTCAGCGATGAGGCGCATTTTTGGCTTAACGGGTTTGTTAATAAGCAAAATTTCCGCATATGGAGTGAGACAAATCCACAAGAGACCCTACAGACTCCATTACATCCAGAAAAATGCACTGTTTGGTGCGGTTTTCATGCTGGTGGCATCATCGGACCTTATTTCTTCAAAAATGAGGCCGGAGCTCGCGTTACGGTCAATGGAGATCGTTACCGCACCATGATCAATGATTTTTTGTTTGAAAATATGGATGACATTGATCCGGAGGAGATGTGGTTTCAACAGGATGGCGCTACGTGCCATACGGCGAACGCAACCATCGACTTACTGAAATCAAAATTTGGCGATAAGTTGATTTCGAGAAATGGACCTGTCAATTGGCCTCCAAGGTCGTGCGATTTGACACCTCTCGATTATTTCCTGTGGGGCTACGTGAAGTCACTGGTTTATGCTGATAAACCAGCAACAATTGACGCCTTGGAGGCCAGCATTGTTCGTGTTGTTCGTGACATACGGCCAGCAGTGCTCGAAAAAGTGGCCCAAAATTGGACGTCCAGAATGCGCTTCGTCAAGAACAGCCGCGGTGCCCATATGCCCGAAATCATTTTCAAATGTTAATGTCACGTATTGATCTTTCGAATAAAAAAAAATTTTGATTACAATTTAATTTTTTGTGTTATTTTTTACAATTTCAAGTTCTATCGGGCTTAAAAAAACACCCTATATTTCCTCACGTATTTTTTCATGTCTGTCAAGATTATAATTTTTGCAGACAGTTTATAAAATTTGTTCACAAACCTACATATAAATTTAAGTCTGACATTGTCTATGCTTTTTATTAATATAAGAAATAATTATTTAAAACAAATTAAAATATTAATTCGTTAAAATTTCCTGACTAAAATTTCATACTGCCTAATGCTAACCGCTTCTGAATTGCTCGTAAGGCATATAAGTAGTTCTAATGTAAGATGTTTAAACATATCAAAATAGAGCACATTCTATTTGAAATTTTGTCAGATGACTTTGCTCATGTTTTCTACAGACGGAATGTTTTTAAGGTAACAGACGACATGTAGGCATTTTACATTGTGAAAAATTACATCTACATTGTTAAAAACATATCGTGTGTTATCTACTTAGAGCGTGCTTTACTACGAGTATTAAACGCTTATGCAAAGTTTTTCAAATATTACAATACAGGTATAGTGAAGTTCGTAATTATGATGGCGCGTGAATTCGTTACAGGTTTGATAAATAATAAATTACTAAATTATTAATTAAATTTTTCTAAAACGTTGACATTAAATATTAATTTTATCATATTTTATTTGTTATAATTCTTGCAAATTTTCGTACATTTCAATAAATGCTTTTAAAGACAACTGATTTTCCCTGTTCGCTTCCGAGAACACAAATTAAATTTACATTGTGCTTAGAATTGCTATTAAAAGCCTTCAATTTTAATGCGATAATCTTCGATATATTTCATTCCTTGCAGTAGCGATTCAATATAATATATTTTTAGCGACGGTAAGCAGCGAATATAATTAAATAATGTTGCTGAATAATAAATTTCATCAAATTATTATAAAGAAAATTAAAGTCACAGAATCGTACTAGAGTCCAAGTTTGACAAACACGAATTCTAGCTATAAAACGAATTTGATGGCATGCCATCAGGCGGTGCTACCATACTATAATAATCGCTTAAAAGGCTGTTTCGTTAAAAATTCAGAATTCGATGCGTTTTTGTTGAAATAACGCTTTTTTGCATTTTCATACGTTTTGCAATTTCAAAGTTGACAACACTGTTTACAACTTTACTTCTGCCATTGTGCAAATGATGGCTGTAGCGGTAAGTGGCAGTCGAAATAAATAGATCGTAGATGTCATACAATAAGCTTAAGTATATTAAGTAAACATAGCACCTTCAAAATATTAGTCGATTATTCTCGATTAAACTTGCTAGCTTATGAGCCGAATTCACGTCATTTGCAGGAGGTTTTAACTTTCTGCTTTACTGTGAAAAAATCTGTGGCTGAGACTCATCGAATGCTCTCAAAGATCTACTGTGCCACCGCTGTTAATAAAGGAACATTCCGAGAGTAGTTTCTGCACTTCAAGAACGGTGATTTTCGTCGAAGAGCAGCATGGCGGGGGAAGAGAGAGGTTTTTCAAAGATGTAGAATTTGAGGCATTACTTGATCAAGACTCATGCAAAATCAAGAAGAGTTCTTTGAATAATAAATATATAACGAATTGTTTGCAATAAATCCTCGTATTTTGGGGGGAAAAAATAGCGGAAGCCAAGATGATTACAAATTTTCAAAAATTTAAACATACCAGTGAAGCTAATATAATAACCATCAGGCGTCCGAAAATGCTGTTGTGTTTCACAAAAAGTTCACAAACTTTGAAAAAACTGGCAACAGGTCCTAAAAACCAGTCAAAAACCGGCAATATTTCGAAAAAATTCCGGTAAAAATCAATAAAAAAAAAAATCAACAAATCTAGTAAAAAAAACTAGGCAGTGACCTGTATATGCGGGTTCAAAATGAGCGTTAAAAGTTCAATTAACGTTTACCTGCAATTGCTCGACAGTCAATGACAAGACTTAATGAGTTGGTAGGCCGAAGTCCATTAAGAACATTAGCCCTTAACCAGCTCACCTGTCTAACCATCACAGTACAGGTATCTGTACTGTAAGGGGTGATGCACCTGAAAACCGGCATGCACCAAAGTTATCAGGGAAACTAACTCTGCTTCTGAGGTTTTAGGTTTAATCCACAGCAGAACGTTTCAGCCAAAGTAGGCACCTCAACCATGATCATCACCGAGAGCACTGTAAGGCAGAACCTTTCGGGGGCTGTGTTGATCCCCGTTCTGCCAGTTTTAGCCATTGGTGAAGATTTAGGAAGTCTAACACAACATAAGTCGTGTGGCTTCTTAGGGTTTTATTTGCTACAACAAACAAGGAACTCCAGAAGGTAGAATGCCCTGGTTTGGTGTACACCAAATCATACCCTGCTTTCTCAAAAGGCACCAAACGAAACAGAATATGAAAGTGGTTTACATCAACATCTGCCTTGACGGCCCTACCTGAAGAAGGGCCAGCAACGTATGGCCAATTAGATCAAAACTTATTCAATTTGGAAATATGGGCAAACTCCTTGCTAAAGAGTTTGTGCCTTTTAATTCCTCCTGTATGAACTTTTCCTAGCAGTCAAGGCTTAATAAGCTCATGGGCCGAAGCGATTTTAAGTTTAAGCCGCAGCCTTAAAATTTCAGCCAAGATGGGCACCTCAACCATAATCAGCAGCGAGATGGTCTGCAAACATTTCACCCCGTGAAATATTTACGAATCAAACATCCTGTACTAGAAATCATGTGATTTTAGAACTTTTCTTCCCTGCTCTCTACTGCTTCTCCTGCTGTGTGGCAAGTGGCACCATCCTGTTGAAACCACATTTTCTGTAGGTCTAAATCAATTCGACACAAAAAGCTTCGTATAATCTCCTTGTAATCACTACATTCATTGACCAGTGGTAACTCAGCTTTGAACAGTCATATTTGAAATTAAATTCAGAATATGAAAAAATAAATCAAACTTAAGCCAAATCACAGTTATACAAACGAAAACTTAAAATTTATCACAAGTTTAACAAAAATTTAAGATTATTCCTAACTGGTTTTTAATGGCAACCCCTAATGTCCAAACAAGAAAAAAAAGAATAATAGAGTAAATAATAAATTCATATGTGTACTTTGAGTAAAATGCTTTGATCTCAATCATTTAAAATGTTTGGCCAGTGTGACTACATGCAGGATGGCATAAAACTACCTTCATGGTTTGAATGATTAATACCTTTTTTACTTCTGTGTTAATTATTATTATTATTTTCTTACTTGGTGCATTAGTAGGGAACATTTTTGGTTAAAGTATGAAAAATTATGTCTCGGGAACATGTGCAAAGTGAACAAAATCTTTTGGACGAACCTCCACGATAGTACCAGTTATGCCAAACTTCTTTTTGATGACGTTTTTGGACTATCCTGTACACCATCGGCGACACGTTGGCTATTTTCTTCTGCGTGGACCGTACGGGATCTACTGGCACATGTAAGCTTTCTTACGGTACCATGTTGTCGAAAATTTTCAATCATGTGGTTTATGGTAGGTGCTGAAGTTCCAGTATTCACATTAAGAATGTTTCGTCAGACAATTGATATTTGATTTTCAAAACAAAATCAATAATTTTGATCGCTGTTCTGTTGTGTAGTTAGTGTTCCATTCTCTAAGTCTTCTTCACATAGTTCTGATATAATAATAAAATATATAGATAAAGTAAAAAAATTTTTGAACCTTCAAAAGATAAAAGTAGTTTTGCGCCACCCTATGTTTTGTAAGATTTACACACATATGTATGTATATATGGACCGATATTGGTTCACATATATTAAAGTTATACAGTCGAATTATAAATAAAAATTCCGTAGGAATTTTATAATTTCTCCCTTTCCTCCAATTATGAACACAAATTAATCAAGATTTTTTTTTTATTTTTTCCTCTCTCCATTCGTTGGAAACACTAAAAGGAAATCATCCCTTCAATTCTTACGGACAAAAATTATGCATTTTTCTTTAATTTGAATTGCAAAAAGTACTTTATATGAGAAATAAATTCCGTAAGGAATAAATTCCGAGAGAAATAAATTCCGTGGGAATATTCATAATTGGGCTGATAGCCTAAAACGATAGTTTCCGTGAAAAATATAATGCAAGCGCACAACGTTTTTTTTTGCTTACAAGCCACTCCGGCAATAAAAGGAAGTTACCCGAATGTAGAAAATGAAAAATTCCAATATCGGTTTATATATATGCAAGATATAGCCTAAATCGGGTTTTTAATGAAATGAACTTAAACATTTTTTGTTGCTTAAATGCAGTTATGGTAATAAAAGGGGCTTAATAAAACACCGCAAATGAAAATATCCGCTATCGGTCCATATTGTCGTATACCCGAGATGTTACATCTCGGCCAAACCGATTTTTCCATGAAAATTTTTTTGCTTTAAAGCAGTTCTGGTAATACAAGGAGGTAACTAAAATAAACAAATTAAAATTTCCGATATCGGCCCATATATACCCAAGATATATCCTAAACCGGTTCTTCCATGAAACAATTTTTTCTGCAGTTCTAATAATCGGGCATGTTCTGACACTCGCATCTCGCATGATATTTGCGATTGTGACTTGAACTCGCAAGAAAGGTGTTCTGTAAATCGCAATCGCCAGACTATTGGCGAGTTCAAATCGCAATAGCACACTGAAGTGAACTGATAAATTTAAGCTAAAATAAACTTTAAACAAAGAATAAAATGAAGAATAAATAAAATTAAATATGTTTTCATTTTGTTTGTACTAAAACTAATCGATTTTTCTTGAAATTTTTATTCAATAAATGAAATTTTAAAAAAGGTCTTTGCTTTTGTTAATTTTGTCTGTCCATTGTTTTCTTATGCACTGGCGATTTGAACAAACAGCTGATCAAGAAGAACTTCGAAAAATTTTTGTTGTCAGTGACGTGAACAAATCAAATGAAGTACCCGGCTATTTTGCTGAGAATGGTAGATAAATATATTTGATGTAGAAAAAAATGCAGCGTTTTGTGTTAAAACATGTTAAATAACTTTAAAATATTTTTAAGAACGCTTTCAGACTTGGTTATGTGAAATAATAAATACATACAAGAGCAAAAACTAATGGTTTTTGCATCGAGTACCCACAAAGAAAATATTCAACATTAAAAGTAAATAAGTTTGACGTCACTATAAATCACATAAAAAACTTTTGCCGCCAATTATTTTGAAAATATAAAACATGTAAGTAATTAAATAGATAAGTAAAATTAAAAGAATTATGTATAAATGCAATTTAAACTTTTTTTTGCAGGTCGAAACAAAAGTCTGCCGAGCAGTGTAAAGTCTTTTTAAATTTTATGGAAGAACATCCAGACATAGCCAAGGGGTTCTCCAGAGGCGACCGCGTGAAGCAAGACGAGCTTTGGAATAATTTGGCCAAACAGCTTAATGCTAGTGGGCCACCAACGAGAGATGTTACGATGTGGAAAAAGGTAGGTGCATTGATATGTATGGATATAGGCACAGGTATCTTAATAAACATGTACATACATATGTGTATTGTTTTGCTATAATGCAGTGTAAATCTGTATAATACTGTAGAAACACTATATACATAAGTACATTTAGCAAATAAGCCTATGTTCATATATAACTTACATATGTTTTCATTTATGTAAGTTCTGTGTAATATTTGTTAACATATTTTGCTTAGACTTGGTGTGATTGGAGAAGGAGTATAAAACGCGATTGGCGGAGAATAAAGCTTCCATAAAGAAAACTGGTGGAGGAGATTTTCAACAACATTACCTTTCACCGGTAGAGGAGCAGTTGGCAATCATATGCGGTATTTTTCAAGCCGTTGATGGCATATCAATGGCAAAAACCTTTGGTAGTGGAAATAAAGTTATTGAAAATGTTAAAATTTGTAAAGCTCCACAGCAAGAACTTCCCGTAGAAACAATTTTACAAACCACAGATATACCAGAGGACACACAGATGCCATCATCTGCGCCTGAAATATGTGTTGATTCTTCTGCTCACAAAAGAAAAAGGAAACGGTTGAACGGAGATATTCAAAATATAATGACTGAAGAAAAACAAAACTTTGAATATGTGGCTGCAAAAATTGAGCAAATTAATGAAACTTTAAAAGACCAAACACGATATTTAAGAAACCTCAACAAAAACATTGACGAACTCCGTTCAACCAAAAAGAAAGAGCTTGAGGAAATAAAACGGCACCAATCAAAAATGGAAAAGATTGCTATGGAACGAAACGAGCTAAAATTAGAATTTTTAAAACTTGAAAAGTTAAAAATGGGTATAATAGACGACTAGACATTATTCGTTTTGTGAAAAAAATTTTTATCGTACTTATTTTTTAAGTTTTTAAATGAATTTCTTGATTTTGTTTTTATTATTAACTGATCTCACTTTTGTAAAGGAAATTTCTTTGCAGCAGCAATATTTGGTGTAAACGAATTTATTTGTTATTTATAATTAGATCTCACTGTGATTATTAGTGTATTTGAATTACCTTTGTTTTCTTTAGTAAATGAATTTTTATGTTTATTTGTTTTGTTTTTATAGTTATGAAATAAAAATCTGTTTTAAATCAAAGATACAGCAATATTATCTCTTATTTGAGCAGCTTCGATATTGTTTTGCATTTCATTAGTGCTTTCTTCTATTTCTTCATTTTCTTCTTTCTGGGTATATTTCGTTATCTTCTATAACAACATTATAATACTTACAAATGTTGTGCAGAGCGCAACAAACATTTGTAATTTTCACAACTTTCAACGGAGCGTATGGAAGGCACATTTGAAGACATCTAAAACGGCTCTTTAAATTACCTATAGTCCTCTCCACTATATTTCGCGCAGATGAATGCCTCAAATTAAATTTGTGCTGCATTGAACCAAATGTGGCAGATTTGTACGGAACCATAACAAAGGGTTGTAAGGCGTATGCAGAATCAGCTAATAACCAAGAGTTACGGTTGCCGTTGGAGTACCTCTCAGCAAAGTAGGTATGAGCATCACTTAAGTTCCAAACAAAAGCGTCATGACATGAACCAGGCCTTGATGCATCGACCGCAATAATTTTCATTTGGTAGTCACAAATCTACGTGTGTTATAGAGATAAATTTTTCGTTTTTGTTATTTTTAAATTCAATAATTCATATAAAAGTGGAAACGAAATTGTATGTACAATTGTTTATTACTTACGATTAGTACGTTTAAGCTGTAATATCCTTTTCTACAAAAATATAGCTCAGAACCAGAAGCTGGCTTCTCTAGCCGTATGTGGGTGCCATCTACAGCTCCAATAACTCCAGGAATTTTAAATTTTTCATAAAAATGTAGTTTTGATGCTCTTGCTTCTGGTTCTTCAACCTCCAATTGAATCCAAAACGGGCATAACATTTCTTCAAGAATATTAAGTATATTCCACAATATTTTGCAAAATGTCGTACGGCCCATACTTATGTTGAGATCATTGGCAATAACACCTTGAAAAGATCCAACAGCCAAGAATCGTAAAACACTGGCCAAGCGCACTATTTCTGGAATTGAGCCTTTTGTCATATATGTAGCAGTTTTTTCCAGAATCATCATAAATGCACTTTTATTTAAGCGATAAAGAGCTATAAATCTAAACAAACCATCACTTGATCTCAATGCTTGCACAAAGTATGTACGTATGCATACATATATTATAGTATATACTTACGCATTCTCTGGGATATCCAATGGATTGGAACTATCCCTTAAAAAACGTTTTCTTATGAATTCACTTCTTCTTTGCTTTTTTTTTACGTTTAAAATGCTTAATATGAATGCTGCTGGCATTTTGAATTGTGTTTTATTTTCTTTGTTTTGATAAAACATATGTTTTTAGCTTTCGAATACAGCTTCGAAATATGGCAACTCGCAAGCAAAACGTGCGAGTCGCAGAACATCTAAAACTTAATTTGGCGTTTTCAAATCACTTTGCGACTTTGAAAACTTGCGAGTGTCAGAACATGCCCGAATAACAAGTAAGAGTGTGGTATATTCGGCTGGGCCGAGTCTAAAATATCCTTCACGATAGTTACATATATGTTTAGTATATATTACAAATTTGAACTAAATATGCTTGGATATATATGAACCGATATCGGGGAAAAAATATTTTTACCTTGTAATCACCATTCCAAAAAAGAAATCTTTCATGAACATTTTCATGCAAAAGTTTGCTTAAACTATATCTCGGTTATATACGAACCGATATCGGAATTTTATATTTTCAGTATTTTAGTAACCTTCTTTTATAACGAGAATTGCTTTTCAGCAAAAAAAAAGAAAAAAAACAAATGTATGGAAAAATCGGTTCAAGCTATATTTCGGATACACATGGACCGATATCGGAAGTTTCCATTTTCCATATATACTCGTATATAACCTTAGTTTATTACCAGAACGGCTTTTAAGTAAAAAATAGTTGTTTAAATTCGCTTACGCGACATTTTCATGAAAACCCCGGTTTAGGCTATATCTCGGGTATATATGGAACGGAAATTTTCATTTTCCATATTTATATAAACTTACTTTATTGCCAGAACGGCTTTTAAGCAAAAAATAGTTGTTTAAGTTCGCTTACGCGACATTTTCATGAAAAACCCGGTTTCACACTAGATCTGGGGTATATATGGACCGATATTTTCATTTTCCATATTTATATAACCTTACTTAAACTCAATGAAGCCACATGACTTAGGTTGTGTTGGACTTTCTTAGCCCTCAGGAGCTTTTGTTGTGTTTTAAGTGTTAATTGGGTGAACGGTGATCGCCAAGTTCCTGAGATGTTCTGCTTGCTGACTATCCCAGGGCTGAGTATCATGGTTGAGATGCCTACATCTTGGTTAAAATGGTCTGGGTGTGGTTTGATTTTAAACCCGCAAGGAGGGGAATTAATTTTCCCTATAGCTCTGGTGCATGCCGGTTTTCGGTGGCTAATAACTCCCAAGGCGCTGTTCTGCTGCAACAGTTACCTGCAATCAAAGAACTGATACTCTTAAATGGTCTTCGGTCTACGAACGCATTGAGCTCTGTCTTCGCCTGACTGACTAGGAAATTGAATACAGGAGGGATAAGGAGTTTCGAGCTCTTTAGCAAGGGTTTGTTCATATGGCTACAAACATATGGAAGAAGTTTCCACCTATGTGAACTTTGCATGCTACATGCGGACGCTGGTGAATCGTGACTAATTCACCTCGTCAAGTTGGTCCTCCATCAGAAAAAGCTAACAAGGCTCATTACATTTTCTTCCAAAAGGAATTTGGTTAATCCAAATGCTGCTTTTGTATTAAGCAGACCAAACCAACCAAGAAGTAACTATCAGCTGTTCAATTAGATTGTCAAATGTAACCCACTCAATTTTGGAAGCCGGTCAAAAGCACACACAATATCTAAATTTAGGAATATGTAATGCTTTGGGTTTACACTTTAGTGAGCTTGATTAAACTCGCAAACTATAAAACAAACACGAGTACTAATTTGAGTTTCGCACGCTACAAACTAATGACTTGTGTTACAACTTTCTTCAGTTGTACATATGTAAATATTTACTATACAATTGTTAATTATTCACTTTGCCCTTTAACCAAAAATCTAATCTGCACATACTTTGGATGTATGTATGTGTGTATGTGTGTGCGTTGTGTTTTCAACATTGTTGAAAGTTTTTTAAATTAAACTTTGCGGGTTTAAATAACATGTGAATTATAAGCCTTCCAATGCATTGTTGCCAAACAGACCATGTGCTTGTTCCCTTCTTGCCCCTTGACATGAACTTGTTGTAAGGACGTCTGTCCTATTACGAGTAATTGAAAGAAGTTTGGCGAGTTCAACTGGAAAACACATTTTGCAGTTTTATGAAAAGTTTGCTTTAAAACAACAATTTAATTATGCAGAAGTTAAATTTAAGGGAGTTTTTATGTATTATAAAAATAAGGAAATTATCTATTACTAATTGTTGGCTGTTCTATAGAGAAGTATGTAGGTACTACATGTACATACTCGTTCAGGGGACTCAGATGTGTAATTGATTTGCATCAGCACTTGCCATTATGGCCTCATCTACGGGATAAACTATCACACGGCTCACCAGCGCACTCATGTGCCTTGCAAGGCTCATACAAAAGGCATGTTTGCAGCCAAATGAACAAACCCCTTCTTGAAGGGCTTAGACCTTCTAATCCCTTATGTATGCAGCTCCCCAGAGGAAAGCTAAGCTTTGGGAGTGGTTGACCCGAAGTTCATTAATATAACCAGCCCGTTTCCAACTCACCGTATTGCCATCACTTCTAGTTGTTTGCAAATTGGAACTTCACCCAAACCCTCTTGCACGAAACATACTTAATTTTAGTGGTCACACTCGGTTGAGAAGAAGGGATACCGTTGCCACCATCAGAGCGTTAAGTAGGTGATTTTACCGATATAATATGCGCATAATAAAACTTTTTGTCTAGCATTGGCTGGACTTAGTTAATATATTGTATTTAGTAATAAGATTTGAATACTTATTGTAAGTTCACATTGTGAAGATTCAATAAATAAAAAAAAGCTAAAAAAAAAAAAAAAAAACTTCTAGTTGTATACATTGCAGCTACCTGTCCCAAGACTACAGCACCTCGGGGACTATAATTAATTCTCCGAAAATCTGCCATACACCATAATTGTCAGGAAATACCAGCAACCGCTCTCTGCGATGATTTTTGTGTTTTGAGAAGTGTTATTAAAACATTCAGTTCAAATTTTGTATTGAATTTATTACACCAAAAAAACAAATTTTCCTGAAGAAGTCTTCCAAAGGAAGACGAAATATTGAAAAATACATCAAACATTAAAAAAAGGGCCTTGAGCTGAAGAAATTTATTGCAAATATTGAATTAAATAAAAGTCAAAGTAAATAGGATCAAGAATTCAAATTTGGTATTTTTAATTGAAAATGTATTTTTGTTAACTTTTTATTGAAATAAAAAGAGAATATATTAAAATTTAATTGCGAATAATTTTAAAGGGTGGTTAAATTTCAAGGGCCGATGTTGATTTTGAATAAAACACAAACTATTTAGGAAATTATTGTAATTTTATTTTATTATGATATATTAGTATTATTCAATTATGTATGGAACAATATATCGGCCAAATGGGCGCCGCGACCACGGCGGCACACCTCCATCCGATGGTCCAAATTTTCGATGACCCTGAGGCATAATGGAGGTTCTATGCCGTTAATTTGCCGAATTATCTCATCCTTTAACTGTTCAATTATTGCTGGCTTATCGACGTACACCCTTTCTTTCAAATAACCCCAAAGAAAAAAGTCCAACGGTGGCAAATCACATGATCTTGGCGGCCAATTGACATCGCCATTACGTGAGATAACACGGCCATTGAATTTGTTGCGCAAAAGAGCAATTGTTTCGTTAGCTGTGTGGCAAGTGGCACCGTCCTGCTGAAACCACATATCGTCTATATCCATATCTTCCGATTCGGGCCATAAAAAGTTCGTTATCATCTCACGATAGCGAACACCATTCACAGTAACTGCCTGACCGGCCTCATTTTGGAAAAAATACGGCCCGATGATGCCGCCAGCACATAAACCGCACCAAACAGTCACTCTTTGTGGGTGCATTGGTTTTTCGACAGTCACTCTTGGATTCTCATTCGCCCAAATGCGGCAATTCTGTTTATTGACGAATCCACTGAGGTGAAAATGTGCCTCATCACTGAAGATGATTTTCTTCGAAAATTGATCATCATTTTCATAATAAGTCTGGATAACTTTAACACGTTGTTGGATTGTGTATCTCTCTATGGTAAAAATTGAAAAAGTCTGAAATAGAGAAATGTCAAATAAAATTCGGAAAAAAGCTTGGCGCTTAGGTGTGGTTCACTTTCAACATCGGCCCTTGAAATTTAACCATCCGATATTTCCTTTTGCACGTTTAGTTTTTGACAATTCAATCAGATTACTTCAATATACACATGCGATTTGAAGTCGCCAATTTAAAGCGGTATGCGTTTACCAGAACACATAGTTAGCGATTTAAAATCGCAAAGCCAAAGATATACATTTGTCAGAACTATTATTTGCCAGTTTCAAATCAAAAACGTAAAATTTAAGCGACTTGAGTTTTTCAGAACATGCCTGATAAACTACACAATTCACTCCAACTCACTAGGATAGTGAGTTATATATTTTTTTATCGTATTTTATATATAGCGTAAGAACTTTCCAACAAGTGCTGGAAGGACAGATAGCGAGGCTGATTGCTAATATCGACAATTAGATGGAAATACGCATGTTCAGTTGCGATCAGGCGATACACCGTAGTGCATGTAGGAAGAGGAAATTATAAAGGATGACGTGAAACTCATTTTATTTTCTGTGTACGATTAAGAGAAAAGCTGCGAGCACATATACGTGCATTGGAGAAGAGGCGCCTAAACAAGTCCCAATGAATAACAGTAATACCCTAATTCAGGTACACGTTTCATGGCCAAAACGCGCTCCAAAACCTGTTCCGATTCGATTAGCGAAGCGGTTCAGAGTTTTTTTTTTTTTTTTTTTTTTTTTTTTTTGGAATTTTCAAAGTCGGCTTAAGAAAACGTCAAAATACCGCCCCTCCCCCCTTTCTTCTGAAGAAACACGGCAACTTCAATTGTCGCACTAAAACGAATCAAGACCATTTCTAGTTTAGATGCATGTTCCATGGTAAAAACACGTACAAAATATGAAAAATCGGTTCCAAACCGGCCAGCGACGTAGCTCCGATTTTTTTGCGAATTCCCAAAATTGGCTTCGTGAATCCCCACAATCTCCCCACTTCCCCGGAAGCACTACAGCAACCCCAATTTTCGCAATTAAAGCAGCAAAACTGTACAAACAACTTTATATACCTG
This sequence comes from Thecocarcelia acutangulata, assembly GCA_914767995.1. NCBI lineage: Eukaryota > Metazoa > Arthropoda > Insecta > Diptera > Tachinidae > Thecocarcelia > Thecocarcelia acutangulata. The sequence goes on along the minus strand of OU612094.1, from coordinate 57,585,100 downwards.
CATATGTAATAATCACGTATATGGCATGTAGTTCGAGTGTTGCAAACATACAAACAAAAATACAAGTAAAAGTAATATAAACGTGTTAAAAAGAAATCCATTGAAGATGCCATATAACTGGCTAGACGTTAAATCGATGGGGGGAAAATGGGTAGCACGGTTGCATGCATGTGAATTGAGGGCCTAAGGCCACATTAGAAGCCACTCTGAAGTAACGCAACCCAGTTATCATAAGGGGATTATTAATGGGGGTCCGACATACAAGTACCACAGTCCACCGCATTTACCGCTATTAGGTGTAAAACCATTTGCAATTATACGAACAGCTCAATGCTATACATACAAATACACATACATATGCATATATACGTATGTATTTTATGCACATCTGGAAAACCCACAATTTGTACATGACAACAAATATTTTTCCAATACATACTTATCTACATACGCATATGCGCACACACGCACAAACGTATGTACATCACGGCCACTTGCATTTGAAGACACATTAAGTATTCTTGACAAGGTCATCAAAGTCATTGTAACTACAATTGAAATATTGTTTGCATTGATGTGGGCGTCAGCCGGAGTCGTTTTAATTGTTAACTGTGATTATTATTCCGTTCTACCCACCTCAAAAACCAATCATTAAATCAGACAGAGTTACTAAAAGTTGCATGACATACGATTTCACTGCGCTTTTAAATGTCTTGTTGGTTTTTGGTTGTTTTTGCCAGTTTATATTATTCAAAGTAACATTGCCTTGTGGTATAAGCAAAAAACATCGCCACAAGTGGTTAACCAAGTAGTAGGTGGTTTCTCTCCATACAGCCAAAAGTTATTAAAATCGGCTGACACGTCTCTGCTTATTCACCAGTAGTTGCAATAATCGATACCCACTATTCGATAGTTATCACTTATTGACACTCTTTAGACAGTGTTGCACCTCCACGTCTGAAGAAATCCTTTTGAGGCTATCAACGAATTCCCTCAATTTTTGATATCGTCACATAACGTGAACTGCTCTCGGACAGAGCATATGCCATTGACCGGAACATATCATGGTGGGACGACGAATGTCTGATGATTACAGCGGATGAGGTAGTACTTTCCAATCAAAGGTTTATAATATTTTTGCATCGGAACTACTGCTACACGTATTAAGAGCGTTTTTCCTTCAGAGCTCTCCTCAATCTCATCAACTACTCGTATGTGTCGTAGAGAGTTCTAGTGTTTGTTTCATTCGGACTAAGCTCCTGCGGTAAACCAAACCCAGCTGATCCTACCAAATATACAGCATGATTTTTTCCATGATTAATCGGTTTTGCACTGGATAATGTGAGACTGTTTACTGAGTGACTTCTAGAGTAAGTGGAATAATTCCTCCAATTCTGTATCCTTGTAAATGGTTGGTCTTCCACTGCGGTCATTGTCTGCTACGTCAAAACTACTGTTTTTAAACAATTGCAACTACTCATAGCATTGTTTACTCTCTCAAGGCAACTTCATTATATACTTCTACGTGTAATCGATGCGCCTCAGCAGCAAATTTTTTGATATTAGTCTAGTGGTTCCTTGAGGAACCAACCAGTATTTTAAAATCTTTTAGCTATAAACTGATACAAATGCTATTGTTTACGTGGATCATCATTCAAGTTGTGTGTGTCAAATAGTGTAGTTATGCCTCTTAAAAAGAAAATTTTTAGACAATACCAAATTGTGTAAATCACATTGAAATCGTCAGAAAATAAAATATTTCCACTAGCAGTATAGTGCATAGAAACACATGTATGTATTTTAGTGGTAGTATGGGTGGTTTTTGTTTTAGTAATTTTGTGTATATTAATGGATGGTTCCTTGAGGAACCTCTAAGCGCTGGTATTTGGAATCATTTGTATATGAAATTACATAGTTTTTGTTCTAATGTTCCTTTAGTTTTTTGGAAATGGCTCGAAGATTACGATGCTTTAGAACAGCTGAAGGTCATTCAAGCGTTGATTTGCCAAATACCAAAGAGTACATCAAGTCTTGCAGACATTTTCCCGCAATTTACTTTCACAAATTCGGTGGTCAAAACTCAGGCATCTGAAATACGCTGATACCATATCCAACACCCGATCCGAAAATCTGAACCACTTTATGTAAGCGTCAGTAGAACAATAAGTGGTCCGCCACCGGATAGGTTACCTCCAGGGTGCCATTATTTAATGCCCTCTCACCAACCTTCCATGGCGGGGTAGGCAAAAACGCATTCCTCTTGAAAATATCCGTTGTCATCGTGTGCGTAAGATGCATAGAGTAAAGTTCCTAATCTGGTTTTGCCTTGAACCCTCTGATTACGATCTTCGCTCACAGCTTCTTCAGCACCGGGGCCTACAGGCCAACTTCAAAGAACTTTTTATTATTCACCATATTTTTCTCTCCGCTTCCGAGGGAATGCAGACTATGATACCCTCTTTGATTGCCCACACTTCGAGTAGCTGTTGTGAGTTTTACCACCCCAACCACTATTTCCACCGCCTCTTTAGGGCTTTTTCCACCTTTACTTTTAACCACAATCGATCAGGGCCTCGTTTCTGTATTACTCGCATCGAGAAATTTCTCACAAGAAACAACGGAATTGACAGAGAAACTATCCAAATAGAAACAACAAATGGAGTTTCTCATACAAATGTTTCTGTATCTTTGAGAAGCGAGAAATATCTGTCAAAATAGCTTTTTTGACGTAACTCATTGGAAGCTTGTGAGTAAACCTGTTTCTGTATTAAAATTCCGTGAGAAGTTACTCGCTAGAGCTGTCAAAACTTTTCACAAATAAAAGAGTTGTGGAAGTTATAAATTTAAAAGTATATAATTGACATAATGAATGCAAAAAGTGTAGAAAAGGTAAAGTTTTTAAATATTTATACACATATTGTCGTATTCATAAAAAATAATTTGCAATTAGTAAAAGTTTACTTTACATGCATATTTTTACACAAAGTTTGTCAATTAAACCTTTGTTATGTGTAAATTATTTATTATGAATAAGGCAGATATTGAAGGTAGTTAATTATTCATTTCTTCTTTTTATTTTAGAAAATTGAAAGAATTTCCACGGAGATATAATATAATAAATATATAAAAATTATGAATTAAATTTTTTTGGTTTTTTCTTTATTTCTTAATATTTATGTACATGTATACAGTATAATAGATTACAAATTTAATGGCAAAATCTTAATTTTAGCCTGTCTCGAATGCGAGAAGCTTCCCTCATCGGTTCAGGAACTAAAAAAGGGTCGGTTGCAGCCCTTAATCTCTGGCTGTAAATGCGCAACATGTTTCGCCGGTCATATTGGTCAGCACCCATCACCACAAAACTGTACCTTATTGAAAGTTTTTATGAAATTTATTTATGATCGTTACTGCACCCACAGTCGCTGCACTAGGGTTAACCCAAGAAGCCACCAACGGTGGGTTAATCTGTCCCCCAACTACACCAGCCTCAACACGCTCTCTCATTCGCTCATTGGCTGCTATGAGATACATAAGTACTACTCGTACCTCATACATATCTTGCAGCCAGTTGCAAGACTTTCTGTGCCACTTTGCTATCCATCCCATCAACCAAAACCATTCAATTCGAACCTATCGTCCTTTATTTCCTCGAAATCTCACCGTCCTCCAACGTTTTTCTTCATCTAGGCCTCGTCTTCCCGTTAGTGGCCGTTCCACTATCTCAATATACTAGAGATCAGACTGGTAGCATGGTTGCCATATTTGACGATTTATCGTCATTTTGACGATTTTGGGTGCTAAAAATAGCACTTTGCTGGTTTGACGATTTTAGGTCTGTTTTTGACGATTTTTGTAGATCACATTTTTACTGTCACATCTTTCAAGCAACTACATGCATACTTCCTATTGTTAAATTAAATTATGTAGGAAATGAAAGTAATACGAGAATTTATGGTACGTAAATATACACTTGTGTATGTTTTCAATACTGAAATGTAAATATGATAGTTATTTTAGAGTAAACATATATTGTATATGTTAGAGATGTATTTAAAGTAGCATATGTGAATAGCGGTTAAAAAAATTATAAGCTAAAAATTGTACAAATTTGTATGTAAAAACGTGTGCTCATATTTTAAGGAGACTAAATTTGAAGATGAATTCAAAGCCTTAACTTTTATACATCTTTACTATATTTTTAAAGAAGAAAGTGTATTTTTTCTAACATAATGATAGACAATTCTTATTTCATCGCAGAATTTGAAAGACGAGAAATTTAATACGAGTATTAAACTTGGAAAATTTCTGTTACACTATAAATATGGTAATGCTATATTTTTGGAACTGAGTATTCTTCTATGACTAAGTTTATTGCAAAAATATTAGTCTTATTGTGTATGAGTCTGCATCCAGCTACATGAAACTTAAAAAAACCAAAGTGAAAAATTAGTTGAAGATACCATTTTCGGATAAAAGTTGTATACTGGAGACTACTCGTATCTAAAACTTTCCAAGTGTGGTTGTTATGACTTATATAGATATGCCCGATTTAACAGAAGTGTTTAGTATAATAATAGTACCTTCTATTAAATAAAATCTTATTTTAAAAATATATATTACAAAAATTAATGAATAGTAACTTATCAAATCAACTGCATGTTTGTAGGAGTATATATTTGTTGTTATAGCTTTAAATGCTGTAGTTTTTTATTAAAGGCAACCATGACTTATATTTCTATACTTTACGCGTTTATTCAAAAATAACTAATTTTATTAGCTGACGTTTTTTTTTGGCGATTTTCAATAATCTGTAGAATTTGACGATTTTAAGCCAGATTTGTCTGGCATCTATGAGTGGTACTTCTAAGAGCCAACTATGTTACACTTTAGCGTAGATATCCTAGTGGTCCCGAACCAAGCGAGTATTTTTACCTCTGTGAAGTAAACATTCAAAACAACAGAAACTGTAGAGCAAATTTTGTTAAAAATAATTCATTTTATAACTTATATTTCTTTAGTAAAAAAAAGCAGAATATTAAAGTTTAAAAAGTTCGTGTAGACATTTTTGAATAATAAAATCATAAATGATGGGTGTACGATGCTAGTAATCTGATATGATTATATTCTTCTCTAATGAGTAACTTAATTATCAATCTGGTTATCATCTGTGAATTCTAACGTAAGCCTCGTGCCATGATATCTCTCTCAAAACGAGATATGTTTTCGTAATATAAATATCTTTTGTTTGCAAAACTCAAGTTTATTAATATGGACAAGGATGGAACAGTGTGAGCGGCAGAATTTGAGAAGAAGGGCGGCGAATGCGTTAGTTCTATTGGGTTAGTTTGTTCGCTGACTACTAGTGACTAGCACAATACCTGCATTTCTTTTATTCGGGAATTTTTAGGTAACCTTACGGTCGGTTAATAATGCACTCAGCATCTCCAACGACAAACCCGTGTTGAATTCCTCGCTCAAATTCATAGGAGGTAGATTGCTACAGAGCTAGGCCCCCGGGGAGCAAGGTTTGCCTTGGCGTACTACTAACTAAGGATACTTTGCTTTCCGGAATATAGGGTGGTAGGGATCCCTAATTTGTTGTAGCAAATAAAGCTATAGGTTTTCTAGCAATACTCATGAGCATTTTTGGTGTTGGGACTACCAAAAATGCTCGTCCAGGGTTACTTGCTTGAACAGGGATCAGCGTTTCCACATATAGTTCCGTTCTGTAGACCTTGCTGACGCTGATCATGGCTGAGGGAGGGGTTATTAGTATTCCCAGATATTTATGATGACATTTTCGGGAAAACTTACTGTACTGCCCGTGGTGTTCTTCAGATACTGATATCGAGCCAACATCTCGCTGAACCTAGATTTTCATTAACTGTTTAGGGAATTTTTATTTATTATTGAATTTTTTGATGAACTTTTATAATTTTTTTTTTAAATTAAATTTTTGGTTTATACATTTGTACAACGGGTTATAGTTCAGGTTTTTTCTTCCTTAAGTTTTTTTCTTTAGAAAGATTTTTTACAATACAAATCTGCTGTGATCAATAATTTTGATTGAAGAAGACAAGAAAAATAATAATCAAATCTTTAGCTGGGGGACAACTAGCTGTTTCGTAGTCGCTACACTACTCATCAGCACCCACTGGGATTCGAACTCGGGACATGACGTATCATGATCTACAGCTTTAACCACTGTTTAGGGAATTGTTTACATGAGGGAGATCAAATGCTTCAGAAAAAATTTTTTCACAACAAACATACTTCGAGTTGCCACCTGGCTGAGCTTTGTCAGCCACGTCAGGGCGCTCCTGAACCATGAGATAATTCTACCCGTGGAATTGGTACACTATCAGATTGGGCCGTTGAGGCACGTGATGACTTAAATCAATTATACATCTGTCAGGCTAGATGTGCCACCAAGACAGCTGACGAATCTATATATACGGGATTAGTTCCTTATACCTCTGGGTGTTTAAAGTGATTTACTGTACAGTGTAGTTTTAACGCAGGCTTTCGAAATTTCAATGTTAACATTTAATTTCTTTCTACAATTTTTCACGTCATATAAGCATAGAGTTGATATTATTATCACGCGTGAATAAGATTTAAAATTAAGGTATTGTACGTTTTTCTAAATATTAAAAAGGAAAATGAAATGGAATAAAAAATATTTGTTTTATCGTAAAATTTATTGTTGAAAGCTCAGTGAAAAGCATTGACCAAAATATGGAGATAATTATGACTCATTATTGATGAACATTGACCAAAATATGGAGATAACTATGACTCATTATTGATTTCAAGCGAATCGCCCATAAACACACAACAAATATTGGTCGTATTTAAAATTTCACGATAAAAATTGCACCTTTAATTTAACAAAGTTTTATGATTTAATTTGCATAAAAAGCAAAAACTTGGAATAAATTTAAAAGCGTTCAATATTTTTATAATATTTTTGGCGTATATGCAATGTATATAGGGCAAAATGTCTGTCGTCGCTATAGATCGTTTTGCTGGCAAAAAATTAGCAATGAGCTGGCAAAAATGATTTAAGATTGGGGTTAATACAGGATCAAATGGCATAAAAATAGACTTCAGTAGCGCCATCTATTACAAGATAACTTATGAAAATTGAATTAAATGTCAATTAAATGACATTTCCTATGAAAAACTATTTGCTATCCAAGAAATTGAAGAAGCTGGAATATTCCAAAAAGCTAAAAATACCAAACTTAAGACATTCACTTTTTGTATATACTTAGCTGGTGACTCACAAAAAGCAAATAACAAAATACGTTGGCCAAAAATATAATTACTACATTAAAACATTCACTTCTTTATCTTAAGTTTTTAATAGTCAGTTATTGCAACTCTCTAGTAAGGGGTGGTCCAACCATAATACACGATGTAAATTGTGGGTCACACCTTAACATTAACTTTTTTTGTCCAGCTTAATTAGACATTTCCATGCTTCAGTGTTTGACACTGACAATTTAACCATAGAGAGGTACACAACTGAACAGCGCTTTAAAATTGTTCAAGTCTTTTAGGAAAATGGGCGATAAAATCAAAATGTCGGATACATTTTTGCCCAAATTTCAGCAAATTGAGACTGTAGAAAATTTACATACTTGCCGAATACGTTCTCCGGGAAAAGAGTGATGTTGTTCGCGAGAGTGTAACAAAAGAGCCATCAAACTCGACTCGTCGTCGTGCCCGAAAATTGAACCTCTCACGAACATCGCTGATGCAAATTTTGTATAAAAATTTAAGTTTACTTGCCTACAAAGTACAATTGAAGCAAGAACTGAAGCCTAGTGATCATTTCAAGCGTCGCCAATAAGCCAAATGGTTGATTGAACAGATAGGCTGTGTCATTGATTTACGTAAGCACCTGCCTTGATACCTTATCTGATGATGGACTAACCCTGTCCCAGCGCCCCTGTGTGGCTTGAAAGGCCCACATAAGCCGCAATTTCTGCCAAATGTTTGTAACTTCATGATTAAACCCTTGCTGAAGAGCGCTGACCTTCTTATCCGCCCTATATGCAATTTCCCATACAGTCAATGGACGATAAGGCTTAATGAGTTGGTAAGCCACATCCCATTTAAGACCTTCCCTTAAACAACTTACTCACCTAAACATCACTACTGGTTCCTTATACTACAGGTATCTGTTGCAATACAACACTATCTCGGTGGATGGCTAGATGCCAAAAACCAGCATTGGATTATAGTTAGCAGGAAAACTAATTGCCTATCCTGCGGTTTTAGGTATAAGCCACAGTCACAACGTTTCAGCCAGGAAGTAGGCAGCTCAACCATGATACGCCTCAGGGTGGTCTGCAAGGTAGAACCTTGCGGGAATTTTGCCTTTCTCCATTCTGTCAATTAACCCTTGGGGAGGGCTTCGAAAGCCGACATCACAAGTCATTCGGCTTCCTACAGTTCTATTAGTTACAAAAAATTAGGAACTACCACTCGTCTATGCCACAGAAAGCAGAGTGTGCTATTAAGGCTTACACCAAAAGAAAACCTGCTCCCTGGGAGGGTTGAACAGACAGAACAGAGTGGTGACTTTACGAAGAAAAATATTTTGAGCGACGAGTCATACTTTTACCTCAGTGGATTCATTAGCAAGAAGAATTGAAGTATTTGGACAAGTGAGACTTCGCAGGTGGTTGTCGAAAATTAATATATCTCCAAAGAGTGACAGTTTGGTGCGGTTTATGTGCTGGCGATGTCATTGAACTGCACTTCTTCGAAAATGAGATCAGCCAAGCAGTTACTGTGAATGGCGTTCGCCATCGCGAAATGATAGCAGATTTCCTATGATTAGAAATTGTAGGCATGGACCTGGTAATCGAACCAAGGGATCTTTTGTGCGAAAAATTTAATTGCCGTAGTATTTCCCGCCATTATGATGTTAATTGGCCGCTAGGGTCATATTATTTGATATCGTTGGACATCTTTACTTGGGGACATTTAAAGCAAAAAGTGTACGTCAATAAGCCAACAACAATTCAGAAGCTAAAGAATGAAATAATTCAGCACTTTAATGATATTAATGATCTCAATTATGTCTCATTCTATATGGATCATAGAGTAGAAGTATGCCAACAAATCTGTGGTAAGCAGTAAGTCGATATAGTTTCATACATATTTGATTGGCATACATCCTTCTCTCATAATAAAAATATTAATATATGTAGTTCTTTGAAACGTTTTTAAATAATATCGTGCGTGTTGATTGGATTACCCTTTAAACCAAAACAACCTCGATTTTCTTTCGCTTTCGTACATCGAACTAAAACTGTATTTCTATTAGAAATTATATATGTATATATATATATTTTTTTTCTTTGTCGACTTAACATTTTGTCAAAGAGACACATATGTACACATATGTATATGTATGTAAGTACGTTTGCATGTACATATTGTATTGACAAAAATGAAATGGTTTAACAAGCCAACCATGCGGCCATGCCATTGAAAATGTTGCTTTGCCAATTATTTACTTCATCGCTGTAGATTTATACTAGTAAAGCGCATGAGAAAGTTCAAACTAATGTTTAACGAAGAGTATCATTATAATATATGTACGAGTATGTCTTACAAAATATTATAATTAGCGTAAATAGAAGACTTATTTCAATTTAGCAAAATACATGCTAATATACATATATACTCGTAAGTATGTAGGCAAAGGGTATCTCAAAAAAAGTGAAATTTTTCATTTTTGTTAAATTCTAAAACAGATATCCCAATTCAAGTATTAAACACAGACCACAGCAAACTTCACGACAGCAAATACTGCCACCGGCAATTGTAGTCGTGTGGTCCACTACTCAGTTATAGAACATAGCAGCAACGCAAATTCATTGACATAAAAATGCTTGCACTTAGCGGCTCAATTTAGCATTACGAAAATCCATTGCTTTGCAAAACAAGTTCTGTTTATAACAACTTTTAATTAAAAAAGTTTTTCTTAAAAAAAGCAACTCAACTTAAATAAGAATGAATATAGACAGAGACTAATTAAGTGCTCGATGGCTGAGTGGTTAAGGCAGCAGATCGTGATACGTCATGACTCGAGTTCAAATCCCAATAGGCACTGGTGAGTAGTGTAGCGACTACGAAACAGCTAGTTGTCCCCCAGCTAAAGATTTGATTATTATTTTTCTTGTCTTCTTCAATCAATAATTATTGATCACAGCAAAATTGTACTGTAAAAAATCCTTCTTAAGGAAAAAAAACTTAAGAAAGGAAAAACTTGAACTAAAAACCTGATGTACATATGTACAAACCAAACAAATTTTAATTTAAAAAATTATAAAAGTTCAACATAAATTTAGCAAAAAAAAAAATAAAATAGTTTAAGTTCGCTTACCTGACATTTTCATGAAAAAATCGGTTTAGGCTATATCTCGGGTATATATGGACCAACATCAGAAATTTTAATTTATATAGTAACCTCTTTTTATAGTAACCTCTTTTTTAATCAGGACTGTTATCTATATATGTATCTCGGGTATACGACTATGGACCGATATCAGAAATTCTGATTATTTGTATTTTTTGTTGCTGCACCTAGTAGTAGTTATAAATAATAACTGCTGAAGAAACCAAGATTCTGAGTTGCCAGATTGCCGACCTCGCTGACTTGCTGGCGTTTTGCTCCGGCTGAAGCTCGCCGTCTTGGGGTGGTTCTTGTCGGCCAATCCGGTAAGATAATATATTAATATTCAAGCCAGCCTTTCGTGAAAACCCACACAGCCCGCTAAGAAAAAAAAATTTAAATATAGATGAGGCCCGAAAGTGGTTAAGCAACCCAGATGAACATAAAGAACATAAAAGGTATGTATTCTAAAATCTTATAACACTATACACCACAGCTTACCTCCTGATTTATCTTCCTCCACATTTTATTACAAGAACAGCTTTTAAGCAACAAAATGTTGTTTTAGTTCGCTTACGCGACATATTTTTGAAAAATCGGTTTTGGCTATATCTCGGGTATATATGAACCGATATCGAAAATTTTCTTTTTCTCTTTTTTAGTAACCTGCTTTTATTAGCTGAACTGATTTTGAGCAAAAAAAAAAAATAAGCTCACTTACGCGACATTTTACTGAAAAACTCGGTTTAGGCTATATCTCAGGTATTCAAGTATATAGACTTTCATGTTCTGTATTTGAGTAACCTCCTCTTCTAACTAGAAAAGCTTTTAAGCAAAAAAATGTCGTTCAAGTTCTCTTACGCGACATATTGTTGAAAAATCGGTCTTGGCTATATCTCGGGTATATATGGACCGATATCATAAATTGTCATTTTCTGTATAAAATTATCCTTCTTTCATTACCAGAACTGATTTTAAGCAAAAAAAAAAAAAAAAATTAAGTTCGCTTACGCGTCATTTTTAGGCTATATCTCGGATATGTATGGACCGATATCGGGAAAAAAATTTTTTGCATTGTAATTGGCATGTGTGTGAAGTTTGAAGCAAAGCAAAAAAATTTTTTTTTCAAAACTTTTCATATAGAATTGCAAAAAATAATGGGAGTTTTCGGAATTTTGGATATATCTCTGCTATATGTGAACTGGTTTTAATGAATTTTAATATGTATGTATTAATGTTAAATAGTCGAACTTTATTTTTAATATTTCTAATATTATATGATGATGGGTTGGTATCATTCGTCTAGCTCGAGTTCAATCCTGGCTAAAGCCAAGAAATATTTTTATTTATAATTATAACAATAATTGCCGCGATCAATAACTCTTGATCAAAGAAGACAGGAAAAAATAATTGAATACACTAAAGCTGGGGGACAACGAAAAAATAAATAAGGGCTTAGTGGCTGAGTTGGTTAAGCAGCCGTATTAAAAATACATCATGTTTACATGGTACTAAGTTCGAATCCTAATGGGTGCTGATGAACAGTGTAGCGACTGTGAAACAGCTAGTTGTCCCCCAGCTTTAGTGTATTCAATTATTTTTTCCTGTCTTCTTTGATCAAGAGTTATTGATCGCGGCAATTATTGTTATAATTATAAATAAAAATATTTCTTGGCTTTAGCCAGGATTGAACTCGAGCTAGACGAATGATACCAACCCATCATCATATAATATTAGAAATATGAATTTTAATAGCAAATGAATGAATCGATGAGGTAATGGAAGGCTGAAAGAAAAAGTTTCTAAGTCTATTGAAACGGTATTCCAACTTCGCTTAATTGATTTTTCTATTAATTCCGATTCAGAATATTTATACTTTATATGGTCGGAAATGAATATTGTAGAAATTACAAACGGAATCACAAACTTATATGTACCCTTTACATTTTTGAGAAGGGTATAAAAATGTACACTCCTCTCGTTTAAAAATTTTCCTCAAAAATATGCAATTAAAACTACTCTTAAATTGTTTGCCCGCTCTGGATGGGATGGTAAACTTTCTCAAAACTTCACTCTTACCGGGCCACCCTTTATATTCGCATATTACATTTGTTCTGTCATCATGTTTCTCATCTGTTCCCCTTGTGAATCAGATAACTTTTTTCATATTTTCTTTTTTGCATATTATTACTTTATTATTTAGAAAAGTAACTAAATTTTTGGTATTTTTAACTCAAAATATCTTTCGCACGAGATGAGAAGATAGAAGCAAAACTCAGTTTCATTTTCCATTTTCTTTGTCCAATTTGTAAAGTTATTTTTAATTAACTACTCTAATTATGCGCCCCGTGGGTATTCAACTGTGGAAATGTGCAAAAATCGTATAATAATGATAATCCATTTGAAGTAGCAAACAAAAATGGAAATAGTATTGAAAAAAAGTACCAGTCATGATGAATATTATTTACACTTTCCTAGGAGCAGTGCAAGTTCGAAAGTTTGTTCAGCGACACTTCTCAAATACGCAAACTGAGAGTTGGAAAAAGTACGAATTAAAATAAAAGAAAGAAAGTGAATCAGGGAAGAGATAACAAGAAAATCCATTAACAACCTAAAACACACACCCAGACTACGTTCATGTAACCTCTTGTCAAGTCTTTATGCTGTCAGCTGAATTTTATAAGAGTTTCAATTTGAGCGGTATACAATATTCAAACATAAATCAAACAAGAAGTTGCCACAGGTAGTAATTACTTATTGTTGCCATTTGCTATTACTTTATGAGCTATTATATAACAAATTAGGCAAACACTTTATAATTATTAATAATAAGTTCTAAAATTAATAACTTTTGTCCAGTTTCGTTTGGCAAAAGGCTCACTCCACTACAGCTTCTCCAAATTGTTCAGTTGTATTACGAAAAACAGTTTTCTGTGAGGAAAGTTTTCAAGGAACGAGTCAAGGAACTTTTGGTGCGCAAAAGTTCACGCTGAAAGTAATAACTTCAAACGGAACTTCAAACGCCTTGACAAATATACAGTATATTTGCAGTTGTGAAAAAGATTTACGTCAGCCTTTATGGCCTTATCTGATGATGGACCAGTTCCACGAGTGAATTATTCACGATGCACCAGCGCCCCCGTGTGGCTGACTAGGCTCACACAGGTAGCAATTTTTGCCATATGTTTGGGCCTTCTAATCCCTCCTATATGCGATTTCCCAGCAATCAATGAGTTGGTAGGCCTAAGCCCACTAGCAGCATCAGCCCTTAAGCCAACTCACCCGTCAACCATCACCACTGTTTCCTCACAGTACAGGTATCTCTTGTGAGGGCAACAGACGCTCGGGAGTTTGTTAGTCCCCGAAAAAAGCCACGCCAAGCAATTATCAAGGATACCAACACCCCCTTTCTGCATTTTAGGTTTCAACCACAGCCAGAACGTTTCAGCCAAGGTAGGCACCTCAACCATGATCAGCGCGGGTTGAACTGCAAGCAGAACCACCCGGGAGGCATGCTAATCCTCATTCTGCCAATTTATACCCTTGGTAAGGGTTTCGGAAGGCAACACAACATAAGTCATGCGGCTTCCTAGAGTTTTATTTGCCGCAACAAACGAGAGACTCCTGCCCCTCTTTACCCGAAAAATAGAGTGCCCTAGTTAGGAATACGCCAAGGCAAAACCTGTTCCCCGGGGGTACAGTCGCGCCATCTGTTGAAACCACGAGTGTGAAGAGTAGTACAGATGAGCTCGTAGGTTTGGCAAAAAGAATTGCGTAATCACGCGCGGATGACATTCATCGCCTGGCCTTGAGAATTTTCGAAAAAAAAAAATGGTGCAATTATCTGATGCGTGGCTAAAACACACCAAATAGTTACTCTAGGTCAATGCAATGGTTTCTGATGTTCCAATCGAGGATTTTGGCGTGCTCGTTTAAGTAAAAAGAAGTTTCGTCACTCCAAAAATAGCATTTACAGTGTCCAACATCGTTTCACAAAAATTTTTCCGTAAACGAAAGTCACTTTCTCTCAGCTCTTGAACGATTTGATTTTTCCTAGGTTGGAGCATTAGATCAGTTGTTAAAATGTCATGAATAATCGTTCTTGGAAGTCCCAGTCATCCCTTCCATAGTAAAAGTCGTGGTTTTACTTAAACTGCTTTCAAATAGTTCAATGTTTTCGGGAGTCTGTGGGGATCGACTGGTCCCTGGCCGTGGGACTTTCATAGCCAAAGTAGTTGCTTGGAATCTCTACAACCACCAACAAATTAAATTTACACTCGGTCCTCGCTGAATACCAAACTTTGAATAAAAATTTCGACGAGCAATTATCTAAGAATCATTATTCTTAAAAAATGTCTCCACAGCAAACGCGCGATGCTCACTCGACCACGGCGACAACGTGACTAGCAAATCCGCAACAGTCGATAATTCCAACGACGTTTATTACTTTTTGACATAATCGTATTTAAAAATATAAATTTGCCACCAGACACCCTGTATTTGTGTTGGTAATTGCTGTGACATTGAAATAGTGGGAGCTCTATCCTTGAACACAAACAATAATCAATCTACCGGCGATTGTTCTGCTAAGAAATTTTTGATGTTTGTTTTGTTTTCTTGTAATTGTTGGTCACATAAAAAGCTCGTGACGAAAATCAAGAAACTTTTTTCTATAACTTTTGTTTTTGTTGTTTTTCTTTCCAAACAATCAGTTTAATCTACACTTGCGAATGCCCTAAGGGCCAATAAGAAAGTTCTACGTTTTTATGTTTCTATTTTACCATTTTTTCTCTAAGAAAACTATGATTGTGTAGACTGGCATTGACAAGTGTGTGTAAAGGGAGGTCCTACCATAAGCACGATATTAGTTGTGGGTCACACTTTAACTTCAAGGTCCCTGCTCAATTTAATTTCTCATCCTTTTGCTTCAGTGTCTGACAACTTCTATCGTGGAGAGGTACACAATTGCGCACCGCTTTAGGTTTTTTGAATACTTTTACCAAATAAGGCGTTCAAACAAAATGCATTTAAGAATTTTTTTGGTCAGCTTAATGGACGAAATATGTCCACAATCAGTCTATAGAAAATGTAATGTATATGGAACTGTACGTTTTCGAAAATAGGTGTAATCCACGTGAATAATGAAAGTAGTCCAAAGTTGCCAAAAAGTGTTCTACGTACAATTTTGCGAGCAAATGGGAGAGTAAAGTTAGATTCATGCATTGTTTCGGAACAA
Organism: Thecocarcelia acutangulata; assembly: GCA_914767995.1. NCBI lineage: Eukaryota > Metazoa > Arthropoda > Insecta > Diptera > Tachinidae > Thecocarcelia > Thecocarcelia acutangulata. The sequence goes on along the minus strand of OU612094.1, from coordinate 57,569,444 downwards.
AACTTTTGTTCCGAATCAATTTTAGCTCTTTGAGAGTTTGTTCTAAAACGATTCACCACACTTTGAAAATTATGTACTCTTAGTATATGGATTAGGTTAGGCAGGCAGGCCGCTGGATTCTCCAAAAAATACCTGGATTCTCCAGCACACTTGGGTTTTGAAGATCGTTCCCTTTGTGATTGCCTGAAAAGTGGAATAGTAGAGTTGAAAAATAAATAGTTAGAGGGATATAGTGGGAGTGAGGGAGAGGGAGAGGGAAAGGAAAAGTGGCATTACTTGCTGATGTACTAGCTATCCGCTGCTCCTTATGAAAGAAGCTCGCGTGGTCGGATTGTCCGAGGCCAGACATGATAGGGTATTGAAGCTCCTTATGCCTAGATATCTTAGGTGATGATGCTCCAATGCCGGGCATGTTACGAGGATATGAAGGATTATCTCCTCCTTTTGCTCGTCCTCGCATTTTCTGCAGAAGTCATTATAGGCTCTTGGCATGGTTACCAAACGGGAAATGTTGAGTGATGACTGCTACCGTGACTCTCAGGTAAGGTCTGGGAAGTTTTAATAGCTCCCCTGTTCGCTTAGATTTAATGTGCGGCCACAGATTCCATGATATTTGGCATGTGGGCTCTGTTATCCATTTTTCTTGGACACTCTTTAGCGTGTGGATTTTTATTATTTTCCAACACGCTTATAAGGATTGCCTAGAAAAGGGATCTATGTCCCTATCTTCTAGAGTTGTTCAATTTTCGGCTAGGTCATCAACGATGTCATTGCCGTTGTTGGAACCGTGTCCATGTCCCCATTTCAAGGCTAGGATAGAATGTCTCTCTCCATCTGCTTTAAAGATGTCCGACATTCTTGGATCAGACTAGAAGTAGTATATATTCCAATCAGGAAGTTGATGGCGGCTTTGCTGCCCCTTCATCCATCATGATATCCCTGCCGAATATCTTGTGAAGCGTCAGCCATCTGGCTGCTTTGTTTATAGCCGATATTTCAGCTAGAAGTACACTACATCCGTCTGATAGTCTGAAGGATATTTTAGTGTAAAATTCTTCGATGTAAACGCCACCTCCAGACCTATCCCCCCTTCTGAATCCATCGATCTAAACATAGAAGGGTCCAGCTTCTTGGGGAGATTCCCCGATTGGGTAGCCAAAGTTACTTGAGGGGAATGGTTTTGGGATGCAGTAGTCAATTAGATCGGGGACCAGGTCCCTTCTAATCTCGAGTATATTGGCGTGTTCCCACGGCCTTTGGGTCCATGCTTCCATCGCGTTTAACCTAATCGCGACACAATAAGTGCAAGAAGTACTTTAGTTGGTCTTGTTCTCAAGGGCTCTGTGGTCAGTATTGCCATGGTTCGACTGACTTATTCAATTTTGCTCGTATTTATATACTAAAAGGCTGCATTGAATTTTCCAAAGAACAAATCGCACTACTATCCATTACTTCCAAGCACTGTATTTTAATACAATCTTTAAAATAAAACAAACAAGCAGTAGAACATTTGGAAACAGAACAAACACTTCATAGTTTTGAAACACATATACGACAGTGCTTGACAGTACTGTTTCATGTCAAAAGCCAAAACAAAACATCAGACAGAAGCAGACTCATAGCAAAATATGGCGGGTGGGCTAAAACACTGGCACTAACCCACTGGCTCATGAGAACCTTTGTATACTAATACAAAGAGAAAAATCATGAATAAAAACAACATATTTTATAAACAAAACTGAAGTACAATATTACTTCAGTGTTTGAGGTTCTACTTCAATTTTGTTCTACTTCAGTTGGTTCTACTTGTGTTTGATTCTGTTTGCTCTAAAGGATTGTAAAACAGTATTCGTCATGTGTTTATTTCAGCACTAAAGTGTTTGTTTTGAAATGTGAAAGAAGAGGAGGGATAGTACTTAAAAATATTACGATGTCTTGTAAGACATTTTTCTTTTGCTTAAGCATCCCTCTATGCAGGTGTAATAAAAAATTTTGTAAATATTAATAATTATTGTCTTATCAGTGTTGCGTAAGCGGATGTGTATTAACAGGTAAAATGTAAATTTTTTTTTTGTCGCAAAACGTAAAAAAAAGTTTCATCATAAATTAGTTCAAATTTTATTTGTGCTACTTAAGTTTTTGTTCTTGTTGCTCCAAAAACAACAAATAACTTATGCCTGAGAATCTAAAAAACTCGCACATTTTACGAGTTTAAAACTTTTCACAGCAGATCATGAAATATTTGCAATTTTTGCTATTGTTCCTTCAAAAGTAAGTTCACAATAATAGCAAAGTAGAAAGTGCGGAATTCTGTCACGAATCATATGCAAGCAAAATACAACAAAAAAAAAAAGGAAATCTCGCAAAATGAAATATTGCAAAACTTTGCTTATATTCATACGAAACAATTTATTAGAACCTTTTTTCATCTTACAGCAGATATGGTTAATTCAGTGCATATACGAGTATTATTGATCCTAATATACAGGGTGGCACAAAATTACCAAAGCGGTTTGAATTTCTTATAACTTTTTATTACGATATTATACACTCCGGTTCATTTAATTAAAAGCACTAAAAATTCTATATTCAGAATGAAGCCTGTATCTTCAACAATTTTTAACCGATTGCCGGATTTAAAAATAGATGTGGAGATATAAAAAATCATGCCAATAGTGTTCTGTTAACTAAACAGCTTTTCCTGAGCAATAAAAAAAGGTCCAAAAATGAATGAAAAATTAAAAAAGTTTAGTTTTTTTTGGTTCACTTGAATAAAGGCACCTTATAGGCTTTTTACACTGATCAAAATCTTCATGGAACGCGTGGAAGATGTTGAAAATGTGAAACACTGTTTACATTGCTCACATCTAACATCTACTATCAATCAAAAATTTTATTATTTCAATTTTTAAACAGTTTAACAAAAGCACGCAAAACTCTTTCGAAAAAACTTAATTTTAAAGACAAAAGAGAATTAATTATAAAAAATACAGAAAAAAAAGTATTTCAAGAAGGACGAAAACACACACGCAAACAATTGACACATGATAAATAAATTATGATTTTTTTAAATTTTTTTCAAAACAAATGGCGTTTTTTCAGAAATGTCATAAGAATAATCGATATTATTGCCACTTTTCTAGGGATGACACTGAAATAATCGAAAGATGTTGAATGGAATAAAATGAGATAGAAACATTTTATAAAAATGTTGAAAAATGTTGATTTTTAGAACAATGTATTTCTTATGGGAAGATGTTAACATCTTCGAAAAATGATGGTAGATGTTAGATGTCGATCATATAGAAGAATTTAACACTAAAATATCCTTCAGATTATCAGATGGATGCAGTGTTCTTCAGGCTGAAATATCGGCTATAAATAAAGCGGCCAGATGGCTGACGTTTTACAAGATATTCGGTAGGGATATCATGATAGTAACGGACAGCAAAGCCGCCATCCACTCCCTGATTGGAATATACACTAATTCTAGTCTAGTCCAGGAATGCCGGACATCTTTAAACAAGATGGCGAGACACTCTAACATAACCCTAAAATGGGTACGTGGACATGGGTCCAACCATGGGGCATGTCCCAAAAAAGGGACAGCCCTGGAGGATAGGGATATAGACCCCTTTTGCGGACAACCATTAACAGCGTGCTGGAAAAGAATAAAACTCCACACACTGGAACGTGCACAAGAAAAGTGGCACACAGAGCCCACATGCCTTATTTCAAGGAACCTGTGGCCGCATATTAGCTCTAAGAGAACGTGGAAGCTATTAAAAATGCCCAGATCTCAACTAAGAGTGACTGTAGCAGTCATCACTGGCCAGTGCCCGTTTGGAAACCATGCCAGGAGACTAGGACTACCCCATAACGACTTCTGTTGAAGCTGCCAAGACGAGGAGGAGGAGGAGACGATCCTTCACCTCCTCGGCACATGCCCGTCATTGGAGCATCATCGTCTAAGACACTTAGGCGAGCGGAGATTCAATAGCCTATCTTGTCTGGCCTCGATCAAACCGACCGCGCTAGCCTCTTTCATAAGAAACAGCGGATGGCTAGTATAGCAGCATGTAACGCTACACTAAAAGGTTCCCGCATCTCTTTTCCATCCCCGCCTATCCTTTCCACACACTATCATTTTCCTATAACTTCTTCACTCCATTATTTTATTTTTTCAGGCAATCACAAAGGGAACGACTATAGGACCCAAGTGCGCTGGACAACCTAGATTATTCCGGGGTACCCAGCAGCCTGCCTACCTAACCTAACCTAGATGTCGGTCAGTGTAAAAAGCCTATTAACTAATTTTAATGAAAAACAGTTTATTTTTTGTTTTAAATTAAATTTTCTTTATTTACTTTACTTAAGAACGATTAGTAATGGGTAAAGCCCCCTTTATTTTTAATAACTTCATTGACATAAATAGAATTTATGTTATTCAACGAAATTTGACTCCAAGCTTCCTTAATAGCCTGAATTTGCGACTGCTTTTCATCAAATTGTCTACTTCCCTAATACCTTATCAGGTAACCAAGCCCAGACATTTTTCATGATTAGATCTGGCGAATAGGGTGACCAGTCAAGAATATCAACATTATGGCTTGCAATCAACTGCTTTACTACTCTAGCGTTATGTATAGGGGCATTATCAGGTCTCAACATCTAGAACATGGAACCCAATAGTTCACTGGACTTTGGAAAAGCTTATTCCAATAACATATTATAGCTTGCACCAGCTATTTGTGCACTTAGAAATTCAATATGATGGCTTTTCTTTGCGCAAATCATGGAAATAATAGTTATAGCCATCAGGTCCATCCAAATTAAATTTATTCGCATGAGTAAATACAACGATTCTCCAGTCATTTAGATTTATTTATTCAAAGTAATATAAAAGCCACTCTTTAGCTAATTTAAAATATATTACAAGGTGCACAGACCTCTTTGCTGCACATCCAATGCCACGTAATCTTTTGCGAATTGAAGCGGCTTTTCCTTACAAGAAGTATTAAGTGGCTGCTTTTTTGTAGTTTCTAGTATTTAAGATACTCACAGCTTTTAAAATTATTCTGCGTACTGCTGACTTGTTTGATTGCACTCCAGCTTGGGCTCTTATTTTTGGACAAGGATAAGGCAGAGTTAGAAGCAGTTCTGATGATTTTTCTTTTCTTACAAGTAGATAAAGACGATGAAAGCCTTCATTTAAAATGTTTTCTATACCCCTCGGGATCGTTGACATAATTGTTGACAACTGTTGGGCTTCATCCAATTTTTTTTAGCTGTTGCGAGGTTAGAATATCTTACAGAACGGTAAACATCGATTTTAGTTTTTTCCGATAGATCTAAACTTTTTTGATTTCGCCATTTTGACTCGTAAATTGATTAAGATGTAACAAATTGTAGTAAACAATCGCTCCGTACAAAAAAATCACCGCATACTTTAAAAGTAATAAAATGAGTTTATTTAAGAGATCAAAAAAAGAAAACGCATTTTTGGGCTTATTTTTCTGAATTGCTCAAAAAAAGTTCTTTAGTTAAGAAAACATTTTATCATGCTTTTTTATATTTCCAGATGTCTAGCTTCCATTTCTATTTTAAAATTCTGCAATTGGTTAAAAATTGCAAAAGATACAGACTTCTGAATATGGAATTTTTAATGCCTTTAAATAAGTGCACCGGAGTGTATCTTTTCAGTATTTCATGGAGACTTAGGGAATTTAAAGAGTTACATTGAATAATGTAGTCCATCTGTTTCCAGTAAATAATAGCAAAAATGCAGAATTTATTCATAATTTAATTATGAGAGACAAAGAAAATTTTCAAATAAATGGGTTCGCCAATAGGCAAAACTGCTTCATCTGTACTCATGGATGGTATAAATATTGAGGAATCAGATGCTCTTGATGTTCTTGGAATGAAGATACAGTGTGACGTTCGCTGGACTGAAAACATTTTTCAAGTCCCTAAAGAAGCATTCAAGTGCCTCGGGTTTTTGAAACAGTGTGAGATATACTTCACTCAATCCGACCTCTTTTCTATGTCTACCACCTACATCCGACCGAATATGGAATACAACTCTCATGTGTGGGCCGGTGCCTCAAAGTCTCTTTTGGGGTTGCTCGACCGTGTGCAGGAGGGGGCGAAGAAGCTTATCGGTGACAGTAGGATATCCAACTCTATTGGCTCAGTGAAGCTTCTACGCGGTGTAGGGTGCGTTACTCTGTTCTATCGTTACTACAATGGACTTTGCTCTGACGAGATTAGGGATCTTGTTCCCGAAACTCGCGCATTTTTACGTAGCACACACTCATCGTCCAGAGCTCATCCATTTCTGATCGATTGCCCGGGGAGTCGCACTACGCATTACAGAGAGAATTCGTTTTTCAGCCGTACGCTTTGTCTTTGGGATAAGTTGCCTGCAGACGTGCTTCCTGTATGTTATAACGTTGGAAAGTTCAAGTTAAATGTTCACAAACACTACTACCTCTTTCCCCCTCCTCACAACCTATTTTCCTAGTTCTGGTACAATGCACTGCATATGTAGGGGTCATCCCCTAAGCACTGGTCCAAGTTAAAAGAAAAACCACGGCATATGGCATACGGGAGATCCAAGAGTAGTTCAACAGCGATAACTGCATACACTTTGGTACATTTCTATTATAGTCAAATTAAGTTGATTTGAGGAAAACAGTTCGAAGTGCTTCCATAACATCATATTACGTAAGTAATTTTCTTTTTGAAAAAATGTAACAATTCATTAAGAGTATTGAAAGGTCGAATGGAAATGCGGATTTAATTTTTCAAATGGTATACCATCTAGATGTCTTCTGTCGAGTTGAACTCACTATTCAAATCTCCGATGTTTCTATGTCACAAACTGCGGTACTTTTGGTTCAATTGAGCAGATTTCTCGACGAGAGTATTCTCCCCTAAAGCCACAGAGATTGAGGATTGTTATTATAAACTACATTCAGTAGCGCTGCCATCTAGTAGACGTTAATACACTTTGGTATACACCAAAGTGCATTATCGTCTGCAAGGTTTCAACACTAGAGCAAAATTACAACAAAAACCGCCATGTGGTAAGCTGTGTTGGTTAAAGAATTTTATACCTTTTTTCACAACTAGTTATAAACTATGAAAGCACCTTTTCACAATTATAAATTATTTTTATTTGAATTATTTTTATGTTCACAAAATAATTTTTAAATGTTTAATTCAGAATAAAGCACTAAATTCACTTTCAGAAATGTAAACAATACATTTGACGTAAAAGGGTTACTACGAGTATATTGCCAGTAGCAAAAAACTCTCACAATCAGTAGCTTCGGGAAAATTTTCCCCAAAAACTGATCAGTCCCTTTAGGAATATCCCATGGCCACCAATGCCGCTCCATCTAACTGCCATGGATTTTTTTATAGGGCTATCTCAAAGAGTGAGTTTATAATAACAATCCTCAATCTCTGTGGCTTTAGGGGAGAATACTCTCGTCGAGAAATCTGCTCAATTGAACCAAAAGTACCGCAGTTTGTGACATAGAAACATCGGAGATTTGAATAGTGAGTTCAACTCGACAGAAGACATCTAGATGGTATACCATTTGAAAAATTAAATCCGCATTTCCATTCGACCTTTCAATACTCTTAATGAATTGTTACGTTTTTTCAAAAAGAAAATTACTTACGTAATATGATGTTATGGAAGCACTTCGAACTGTTTTCCTCAAATCAACTTAATTTGACTATAATAGAAATGTACCAAAGTGTATGCAGTTATCGCTGTTGAACTACTCTTGGATCTCCCGTATGCCATATGCCGTGGTTTTTCTTTTAACTTGGACCAGTGCTTAGGGGATGACCCCTACATATGCAGTGCATTGTACCAGAACTAGGAAAATAGGTTGTGAGGAGGGGGAAAGAGGTAGTAGTGTTTGTGAACATTTAACTTGAACTTTCCAACGTTATAACATACAGGAGGCACGTCTGCAGGCAACTTATTCCAAAGACGAAGCGTACGGCTGAAAAACGAATTCTCTCTGTAATGCGTAGTGCGTATTGTAAGTAAAATGATGTTTCTGAATCGCGCGTTTTTTCTCTCAATGCAAATTTATTTTCACTCAGAGCGCAACTATGTTTTTCTCTTTGGGCATCACTAGCTTTCGCGTGAACGTGCTGTTAGAAAATAAAGATTTAAGATAGAAGGCTAGTCATTTTTTGAATTTGAGTTTCTTTTTCTTACAGACTACATTTTACTTTTTGACAGATCTAAATATTTATGTTACCATGTAAAGGTGCCTTTACATATATTTTAATGTTTTAAAATTTATTGTTAACGAAGAGAGGAAAAATGACAGAGTTGCATATGGGTTCAAGTTTTTTCTATCCATCCATTTGCTTTTTTCATCTTTCAAAGAATAATATTTGCTCGTGTTTTGATAGCTGTCAAAAATCATCCCTGTTTATTGGTAAAAACTCGTTCTCGTATTGTTTTGCTAGAAATAAAATAGTTGAATATATTTTTGTTAATCAAAAGTTTTATTTAGTTGGAATATTGTATGCCGGACACTCACTTTTTTTTATTGGCTTAAAACTGAACACTTTAGTTTTACGTTTTGGCTTTTTTTGCATCCACAGTACTCGTGTACTTAAACTTTTTTCGCTTTAATTGGGGGTAAATAAATACTTGTGCAAGAGTTTAACAAAAGAGGTACATACAAACATTTGTTCATATGTATACACACATGTGTGCCATTGAGCATTCCAACAATTTCAATTGAAAAATCTCAGGACGCCACGTTTTTCGAATACATACCTCGTTCACATTGGTTTTGAAAGGCATACTCGTATGTAGCGCAAAGTTATTCAAAGTTTCCATGAAGAGAAATAATAAAAAGTCATTCATTCAGATGTAATTTCGTTTGCGGTGTGTGCTCGATGTGGATGTACTCGTATGTATGTACGTGTGTGAGTATGAGTACATAAATGTTTGTGTATTCTCGCTTGTTTGCACGAGTAAGACATGTGTGAGTAGTAGTCAAATCTGTTTGATATTGTTGAATTTGTTGTTTTTTTTCTCTAATGTTTGAACAAATAGTATGCTCTGTACATTAGTTGCATTCGAGAGCGGTTTCGGTTTGCATTTCCCGAAAACCCAAAATGAGATAAGCTGACAACACAAGTGCAATCGAAGCTCCAAATAATGCTTTTAATTTTTTGATAATGACTTCTAGAGATGTGCCGGGTTATTAATTTTAGCGACTGGTCACTTTCTTTCACTTACACAAGACTGATCCGTTCGTTCATTCGATCACTTTGAACGAACGGCACTGTACTAAAACTAAAATATTCCGGTCATTAATCAACACAGCTGACAAAAACACACATAAAACAAAGTACATAATAAACAAAAATATGATGAAAAATTATTCTATTATACACAATTTGTGTGTTTGAATTTTGATTAAGTATTTTTACATAAACTTTTACTAAAACATTTCAACTTCAAAAGAAGACACACACACTGATTTGATTTTTTATGTTAATTTTATTTTTGTTATAAAAAATGTTAAATTTGAAAAAAGGATATGTACATACACACAGCGCTGCTCAACTGGTGTATTATTACGCAGAATGTATTCTATAATATATATTACTTACTAGGAATGTAAAATATTAATAAAATAATTTCACTATAGTTATGAAACATTATTCATAAAATGAATGAAACTCTACGTTGGACCACAAACAATGACATTTTTCATAGAATTAACGTAGAAAATCGTAGCATTAACGAAATTTTTTCTTTCAGTGTATCAACTGAAACAAAAGAACATGACATAGAACGAGAGAAATTGAACGAAAGCTATTCAAATTGAACGGTACACTATTGAACGAAAAGTGGCCAGTTTAATGACCGGTTCACTTCGTCCACTGAGATGGTCCGTTCAATTTAACACGTTCGTTCATGAAAAAAACCTATTCCGATGCCGTTTAGAAGCTTTATTTTTCCCTGATCTTGTATCATTTGCCTTGTTTACCTCCGATATATCCGTTAATTGAATAACAGTTGACTATAAGTCACTTATTTTTAATATGGAACATTAGCGAACGTTAACGAAACGACATCGTGAGCCAGGTAGTACAAGATATTACAAAACAAGAAAATAAAAATTAGTTTAACATTGGTTTCATCTTGCCTATAACCCATTAGAAGGAGCACTTTTTATGATTCAATAACTTGAGGCTAGGTTTTTAACTTTTATTTTAAAATTTCCAACATTTCGCTATACCACTGGGTAGCATCATCAGGGATTTAGATATTGTTTTTTTTCAAAAGAACACTAGAAACACAAAATAGGGATTCTTTTTAATCGTATGTTATTACTGTACTGTATTTTGTGTTTCTAGTGTTCTTTTGGAAAAAACAATAGCGAAATATTAAAAATTTTTAAATAAAAATTTAAAACTTGACCTCAAGCTCGAAAAATTCCTGACATTTTTATTTAACAATTATAAAGGTAGAAAAGTTTTAAATTAATTAATAAATTTATATGTTATGTTACGAAAATATGTAAGAAAGAAATAACAGCTATACTTTTAAACTTGAATCGCCTATAAGCTCCTTCAATTCACATGAGTTCATATCTTCTATTTCAAAATATAATGATATAAAGCCCAATTATTAATATTCTCACGAAATTTGTTTCTCACGGAATTTATTTCTTATGCAAAGTTTTTTTTTTTAATTCAAATTAAAGAGAAAAGCTTAATTTTCAAAAGATTTTTGTGGATTTTCGGCCGTTTTACCCTTCGTTTGACCACGATGCGATATACAGCCCAACTATGAATATTCTCACGAAACTTGGTTCTCACGGAATTTATTTCTTATGTAAAGTACTTTTTTTTTGTGGATTTTCCGCCGTTTTACCCTTCACTTGACCCCGAAGCGATATACAGCCCAATTATAAATATTCTTACGAAATTTGCTTCTCACGGAATTTATTTCTTATATAAAGTACTTTTTTTAATTCAAATTAAAGAGAAAAGCTCAATTTTCAAAAGCTTTTTGTGGATTTTTCTACCGTCTTACCCTTCCTTTGACCCCAATGCGAAACCACATAACACCATTCTACAATCTGACTTTTTTGACTCCAAGAAAGAGGTTCTAGCAATTCCAAAAATCTGGCAATAGTTCACTCCTTTATTGTAACATAGTCATAACTAAAATAAAGCTTATTTCAAGAAAAGCACATTTTAATTTTTTATGTTCCATACAAGTCTTAGATTTTTTTTTAGATAATATCTCCTAAAGGAAACAGTGTAAAAGTAATTTAAATAAATTTTTGGCACAATATAAACAATTCTGCAATGTTAAATTGAAAATTTAATTTTTCGAGATATGGCTATGTTGCAATAAAGGGGCATTCTCTATATTTATATACATACATATATGTATGTACATAATATTCGAATTTGGTATATTTATATTCTCCATGTTTGTTCATTTAACTAGCAAAAAAACCAAACGGACCTACTGTTGGCGCGTGCATACTAACACGAATAAAAAGCCGGCGTGCTTTATACATACATACTTACATATATCAGCTTTGTTTTACGGTCACTACTTTCAAAATTTAAAACTTGAAAGTCTGCGAAAGCCAAATATTCAAGTAGGTAAAATATTTTGTTCGTCCAGCTTTCATAATTTTTTTTTTGCCAAATCCATGGAGAATTACAACAAAACTTAAAGTAATAATAAAAGGAGAGTATCGAAAAATGTTGAGAATTTTTTTAAGCGTTTTTTATTTATTGAATCTTCAAAATGAACAAACAATAAGTACATATTCAAATCTACTAAAAAATAAAAATGAAAAAAATATGCTTGTTATGGCCAATGCTAGACAAAAATTTCCATATTATGCGGGAGATATATTGGTAAAATCGCCTATTGAGCGTTCTGATGGTGACAACAGCATTTCTTCTTCTCAACCGAGCGTGGCCGCTAAAATTAAGTATATTGCGCGCTAGACGGTTTGTTAGCATTTCATAATGTCCAGTGTCATAACATCCATAGACACTGTGACACACACAAACGTGTCATAAGGTCCATGGACAGTATGGCACTTTTGAAAATGGGCATAATGATACGTTATAAATGGACATTAAGTCATTTTTAAAAATGTCATAAGGTGCATAATTAAAAAAGAAGTTAAATATGAAAATAACTTTATAATTGTGTGGTAAAGTGAAACAATAAAAGCCGTTCCCATTATCAAATTAGTTCACACTTCCGGTGGCAAAACTTTGACGCATAACTTTTACTAATATTGCCTACAAGAAATTGACACTTCCACTCTCTTGAATTAAACAAGTGATTATTTCAATACAGAATTTTGTTATATTCTCTTTAAATTTACGAATTAGTATTCCCTTGAAAAATTAAACAAAAAAATTTAGTTTTTTTTTTTTTACAGAAATGAGTTTTTACAGAAAATATATGTAGGAGTATATTACTTTCAAAAATTTTTCTATAATAACGGCAAAGCAAGGTTGAATTACTTTTCTTAGATTTAGTGTCCAAATCAGGGTGCATTAACGTATACACGGTGGCAGCACTACGGCATGTGACAATTTTTTGCTACTGCCAATAGAGTAAGCTATTTACGTCAAATATATTGTTTACATTTTTGAAAGTAAATTTAGTGTTTTATTCTGAATTAAACATATACAAATTATTTTGTGAACATATAAATAATTCAAATAAATATAATTTATAATTATGAAAAGGTGCATTCATAGTTTATAATTGTGAAAATAGTTACAAATAGTTTTGATAAACATAGCTTACCACATGCCGGTTTTTGTTGTATTGTTGTAATTTTGCTCTAGTGCTGCCACACGTGTATACGTTAATGCACCTTGGTTCAAATTTTGAAAACAAGATGCCTCCAATTCTGCTTATCTCTCCCTCCCTGACGTGATGCACTAACATCACCGTGTTATTTTGTATATAATTTATGTGCATAATTGAACACGGAACAATTAGTTGGTTTTTTCTTGGAAATTTTTTCTCTCTTCTATCACCAAGCTGCTCTTCGAGTGAGTAGTGCTTCGTCTTACGTTCTGTACACACGTGTTTTTCGTTGTCATCCGTGTTTTCTAAACTTACATATATGTTTATTATTAATAGGTAGAAATAGGTAGAGTTTTGCATCATGTGTGTACGAGTTTTTATACCCTTCACAAAAATGTAAAGGGTATATATAAGTTTGTGATTCCGTTTGTAATTTCTACAGTTTTTTTTTGCGACCCTATAAAGTATATATATTCTGAATCAGAATTAATGGAAAAGTCGATTAAGCGATGTCCGTCTGTCCGTCTGTCCGCTGTTGAAATACCGTTTCTGAGAAAACCATTAGACTTAGAAACTTTTTTCTTTCACCATTCTTTTACCCCATCGATTCATGGGTTTGCTATTGAAATTCAGTAATATCGGTCCACGTATAGCTGAGATATATTCAAAATTCCGAAAAAAACCATTTTTTTTTGCAGTTTTGTATGAAAATTTTTGAAAACAAAAGTTGTTCGTTTTGCTTCAAACTTCACACACTTATTAAGCATAGTGACTAAAAGACAAAAATTTTTTTTTTCAGATATCGGTCCATATATACCCGAGATATAGCCCAAATCGGATTTTTAATGAAAATGTCGCATAGGCGAAGCTAAATAACTTTTTTGCTCAAAAGCAGTTCTGGTAATAAAATTAGGTTACATAAATATGAAAAATGAAAATTTCCAATATCGGTCCATATATACCCGAGATATAGCCTACAACGGGGTTTTCATGAAAATGCCGCGTCACCGAAATTAAACAACTTTTTTTGCTTAAAAGCGGTTCTGGTAATAAAATAAGGTTATATAAATATGAAAAATGAAAATTTCCGATATCGGTCCATATATACCGCAGATATAGCCTGGAACGTGGTTTTCATGAAAATGCCGCGTAAGCGAACTTAAACAACTTTTTTTGCTTAAAAGCAGTTCTGGTAATCAAATAAGGTTATATAAGTATGGAAAATGAAAATTTCCGATATCGGTCCATATATACCCGAGATATAGCCCAAACCGTGTTTTTCATGAAAATGCCGCGTAAGCGAACTTAAACAATTTTTTCGCCTTAAAGCAGTTCTGGTAATAAAATAAGGTGATATAAATATGGAAAATGAAAGTTTTCGATATCGGTCCATATATACCCGAGATATAGCCTAAACCGGGTTTTTCATGAAAATGTCGCGTAAGTGAACTTAACAATTTTTTTTTGCTTAAAAACAGTTCTGGTAATAAGATAAGGTTATATAAATATGGAAGATAAAAATTTCCGATATCGGTCCATATATACCCGATATATAGCCCAAATCGGTTTTTTCATGAATATGTCGCAAAAGCGAACTTAAACAACTTTTTTTTGCTCAAAAGCAGTTCTGGTAATGAAATTAGGTTACATAAATATGAAAAATTAAAATTTCCGATATCAGTCCATATATACCCGAGATATAGCCCAAACCGTGTTTTTCATGAAAATGCCGCGTAAGCGAACTTAAACAATTTTTTCGCCTTAAAGCAGTTCTGGTAATAAAATAAGGTGATATAAATATGGAAAATGAAAGTTTTCGATATCGGTCCATATATACCCGAGATATAGCCTAAACCGGGTTTTTCATGAATACGCGGCGTAAGCGAACTAAAACAGCTTTTTTTGCTTAAAAGCAGTTCTAATAGCAAAATAAGGTTATATAGGTATGGAAAATGAAAATTTCCGATATCGGTCCATTTATACCCGAGATATAGCCCAAACCGGGTTTTTCATGAAAATGTCGCGTAAGCGAACTTAAACAACAATTTTTTTTGCTTAAAAACAGTTCTGGTAATAAGATGAGGTTATATAAATGTGGAAGATAAAAATTTCCGATATCGGTCCATATATACCCGAGATATAGCCTAGACCAGAGTTTTCATGAAAATGCCGCGTAAGCGAACTTAAACAGCTTTTTTGTGCTCAAAAGCAGTTCTGGTAATGAAATTAGGTTACCTAAATATGGAAAATGAAAATTTCCGATATCGGTCCATATGTACCCGTGATATAGCCCAAATCGGGTTTTTCATGAAAATGTCGCGTAAGCGAACTTAAACAATTTGTTGTGCTCAAAAGCAGTTCTGGTAATGAAATAAGGTTATATAAATATGGAAAATTAAAATTTTCGATACCGGTCCATATATACCCGAGATATAGCCTGAACCGATTTTTTCATTAAAAATTTTTTTTTTTTTTTTTTTTTTGCTGAAAAGCAATTCTTGTTATAAAAGAAGGTTACTAAAATACAGAAAATAAAAAATTCCGATATCGGTTCATACATAACCGAGCATATTCAGGCCAAATTTTTAATATACTATACATATTCATGACTATCGTGAAGGGTATTTTAGATTCGGCCCAGCCGAATATACTACACTCTTACTTGTTTTTATTATTTTTTTACTGTCGTTTGTTTTTTTTATTTTTTATTTGTTATTATTAATTTCTTTTTTATGTTCCTCCTATGTACTTAATTATTTTACGGTTTGCGGGGTGTTGATCTAATTTTTGTTAGTCTGAGCAGTGTCGAAGGTACATATATACACTGGGCACTGATCAGTTTTAACTAATTTAATTTCAACGCTTTAAATGCTGTTATAACGTTTGTTTTGGTCGTTCCGTGAGTTAAGTTCACAAACATTACTCCCCCTTTCCTCCTTCTCATAATCTATTTTCCTAGTTCCAGTACAATGCACTGCATATGTAGGGGCTATCCCCTGTACTCGTCCAAGACAAAAAAAAAATCACCATTCTTGAAGCGTTAAAACCACTCGCGGAACGTATATTCAGTAATAGCGGCCTCACCATAAATATTAGAACATTTAATGGCTCTCAGCTGCAAATTTCTTCATATTAAAGCAGAAAAATAAAACCTCTCGCAAATGAGAGAATTTGTATTGTAAACTAAGATGTTTAATGGAGAACAACTTTATGAAACAGACACAATTATGAGAGAATTTGTATTGTAAACTAAGATGTTTAATGGAGAACAACTTTATGAAACAGACACAAATCGACTAATATTTCGATGGCGTTATTTTTACAAATACCTTAGCTTATTGTATGACATCTACGAAGTATCTATTTCGATTACCACTTGTCACTACAGCCATCTTGCAAAACGGCAACATGTTTATAACGGAAAGGTCAATGTCTTTGGCCATAAAGGACAAAATAAGAGAATTTCTCCTATATTGAATGATAATCACTGGATTTAAGCCTTCCAATTGGAGTAAAGTCCAATAGTTGCTCCATTCATGAAAAATTCTGCTTTTAATTTACAAAATGCGTACAGCAAAAGTTAAAAATCTCTTTAATAAAAATTTTATTGACGTTAAAATTCAACATTAAATTTTCACTTAATAAATTTAATTTTAATTTACTCGCAATTCTGCTTACATACAAACATATATAAACTTATGATTATACGTATGTTCATGCTGAACCAGCGAGCTCTTCTTCTGAGTTTCCCTTTTTAACCAACCAACAACCAACTATCCCCACTATTGCCGCCACAAAAATCGGTTAATGTTAATGCAATTCCTGCAATTTTTCTTCAAATGTGCGTCATTTTATTTGTATGTTTAATAATTAAAATAATAAAAAACCGAAATTTATCTTATTTTCATTATTCTCCCTTCTTCATTCGTTTGTAGGAGATACTCCTTTTAGTTGGTTTCGTTTGTAGGTGGGTTCAGCCACCAGCCACCAACCAACAACAACTCACCGAATGCATTGAGAGTTGAGGAAGAAGATTGCAATAGAATTTCAAATGAATTAAATGAAATAAAAGAGAAAACTGACAACTGAACAAAAAGATCCCTTTCAAAAAGTTACTGGCTGTTGCATGCTGATTTTAATTAAAAAGTAATTTTTTGTGTTGCTTGCAAATCCTTTGTTCAACTATAGTTTTTTTTTGTCTTTTTTTTTGTCGCCAGTAAGAAAATATTATTAAAGAAAAAAAGCTGAATTAAGCGAGTGTGTTCCAATATTCGTATTTTGGATTATTTAATAGTTGAAAACAGCGTGACCATATTGGCTTATTTTGAGTTAAATTATTGGACTTATTGGGTATACAAGTTAACAAAGTCGATTTTACAACATATGACATAACTATTACTTAGAGTTTGTATCAATAATAACAAATATTTCGGTTTTGAAGAGTAAACATCTATCAGTTTAATTCAGTATTCGATGGATGTCAAAGTATAAACATACATTTTTTTCATTCGCTAAAAAAATGCCGAATTTTGTGCCTAAAAAAGATGTTTTGCGGGGAAGTCTGATAACATTTACATCTCTGTAGTGCAATTCACTAACTTTTAACGATTTTAAAAGAGCATAACTTAACGCGAGCTATTGTGGTTTGCACTAACGCTTATGTGATTCACTAACTTATTTTTAACACCTCTGTGCCTCGTTTCTGTAAGATTAGTGAAAAGTTTCTCGCATCGAAAACTACGAAACATAAAACTCCATCGTTTCTCGACTATCGAGAAAAACAGCGTTTCTGTATATTAAATCGTCTTTATTGGAATATTTCCATTAAGCAGCTGTCAAAATGCAAAAAGTAAACAAATAAGAAGACGAATATAGGAAAAAGAAAATTTAAGTTTAGCAGTGAATAAAATTTAGTGTTATAAATAAAACAAAATTGTGTCAATCAATAACACGTGTACATAAATAAAAACACATTCAAATCATAAATAAATTTCATAAAAACTTTCAATAAGGTATAGTTTTGTGGTCATGGTTGCTGACCAATATGACCGGCGACACATGTTGCGCATTTACAGCCAGAGATTAAGGGCTGCAACCGACCTTTTTTTAGTTCCTGAACCGATGAGGGAAGCTTCTCGCATTCGAGACAGGCTAAAATTAAGATTTTGCCATTAAATTTTTAATTTATCATACCGTATGTATGTACATAAATATTAAGAAATAAAGAAAAAACCAAAAAAATTTAATTCATAATTTTTATATATTTATTATATTATATCTCCGTGGAAATTCTTTCAATTTTCTAAAATAAAAAGAAGAAATGAATAACGAACATTCAATATCTGCCGTATTCATAATAAATAATTTACACATAACAAAGGTTTAATTGACAAATTTTGTGTAAAAATATGTATGTCAAGTAAACTTTTACTAATTGTAAATTATTTTTTATGAATACGACAATATGTGTATAAATATTTAAAAACTTTACCTCTTCTACACTTTTTGCATTCATTATGTCTATTATATATTTTTTAAATTTATAACTTCCGCAACTCTTTTATTTGTGAAAAGTTTTGACAGCTCTAGCGAGAAACTTCTCACAAAATTTTAATACAGAAACAGGTTTACTCACAAGCTTCCGATCAATTACGTCAAAAAAGCTATTTTGACAGATATTTCTCGCTTCTCAAAGATACAGAAACATTTGTATGAGAAACTCCATTTGTTGTTTCTATTCGGATAGTTTCTCTGTCAATTCTGTTGTTTCTTGTGAGAAATTTCTCGATGCGAGTAATACAGAAACGAGGCACTGGGTTGGAGTCTTCCAACAAGTCGTATGCCGAATACCGTGAAGTTATTCTAGTAGAAATTTTAACGACATTGTTGTTAAGATAAACACCACAAAAATAATTGGTGTTTAGTTAACGCTAATCAGTCAGGCTATAAAAACAGCTGATTTAAAACCAAGACAAATAGTGTTAAAAACTGTTATAGAATCGGGAAAACACCAACGCTAGTGTTAATTTCTCTAAACGAATTTTATTAGCGTTAAAACAGGTTAGTGAATGGCACTACTGATAATATTAACATCTCTGGTTACGGCTAATTATTAAAATACAAAAATATGTATGTTAATAACCAAAAGAGAAATACCGCTAGTTCTGAGACAGCAAACGCTGTACAAACAATGTGGGCAATTAACAAAATGCATATGTGATTCAATATAAGATGAATATAGATAGAAAATAATTAAATGCTCGGTGGCAAATCATGATACGTCATGACCCGAGTTTAAATCCCAGTGGGTGCTGATGAGTAGTGTAGCGACTACGAAACAGCTAGTTGTCCCCCAGCTAAAGATTTGATTATTATTTTTCTTGTTCTCTTCAATCAAAAATTATTGATGACAGCAAATTTGTATTGTAAAAAATCTTGCTAAAGAAAAAACTTAAGAAAGCAAAATACTTGAACTAAAACCCGATATACATACATATGTACAAACCAACAATTTAATTTAAAAATTATGAAGTTCAACAAAAATTCAATAAATGAAGTCTGATAACTTTCTTTTAACTTGGACCAGTGCTTAGGGGATGACCCCTACATATGCAGTGCATTGTATCAGAAGTAGGAAAATAGGTTATGAGAAGTGTTTGTGAGCATTTGGCTTGAACTATCCAATGCTATAACAGATAGGAAACCCATCTACAGGCAACTTATTCCACAGGTGAATCGTACGGCTGAAAAACTAATTCCCTCTATAATGTACGATTCCCCGGGGAATCGACTACAATGGAATAAGGTCTGTACGATGAGCACGTATTACGTATAAATGTTCGAGTTTCGGGAACAAGATCCCTGATCTCGTCAGAGCAAAATACATTGTAGTAACGATAGAAGAGAGTAACGCACCCTACAGCGCGTAGAAGCTTCACTGAGTCAATAGAGTTGAATACCCTACCACCGATAAGCTTCTTTGTCCTCTCCTGCACCCAAACATGAGAGTTGTACACCATTTTTGTTCGGATGTAGGTGGTATAAATAGTAAGGAGATCGGGTAGAGTGAAGCACATCTTACAAAGTTTCAAAAACCCAAGGCACTTGAATGCTTCTTCAGAGACATGGAAAGTGTGTTTAGTTCAGCGGACGTCCCACTGTATCTTCACTCCAAGAACATCAAGAGCATCTGATTCTTCAATATTTATACCATCCATGAGTATATAGATGGAGCAGCATTTACGGTCGTGTTTTTAAACAATATTGGGTCTTATGAGCGTTAAAGGTGACCCTGTTTTTACGACCCCATTCGCAGATAAATAGATGATCACTATTCTGTGAGTCATTCATATTTTGTCTCTTGGCAACGATCTCAGATAGTCTGGGCCTATAACTGAAGGAGTGCGAATGGCAAATGCTGCTGTCATCCGCGAAAGTGTGGATAGTGTTGGAGGATTGACATAGCAGGTCGTTAAGGAAAGTAAGAAATAGGGTAGGAGAAAGAACGGAACCTTGCGGTACTCCTGATTTTATCATGAACTCGTTTGATGAGACCCCATCTATAACATTTCGTATAGTGTGGTCTTTGAGAAAGCTCGATATAAACCGAGAAAAGTCTTGGAATGGAATACTGCTACATATGGACTAATGCGAGAAGATTAAATCTTCCATTTAGTGATTTCTGAAGTAGTTGCCGGGACGTGGTGCAAGTACTTTAGACTCTAGTGTTGAGCACTTCATCTGTCAGCGTTTAGCTCTTTCTTCCATAAGAACTCGCTATCCAGGCAGACCGATGCAGCAGGTTTGACAGAAATATCGGAATGTGATGTAGGTGGATTGGACTCTTTTATCCGATTCTCATGTTGGTTCTGAACGGGACCATTGATATGTAGGTCTACTGAGGTACTGTCGTATTCAGGGTCAAATTGTACCCAAGTGAGCTATCGTTTCAATGGCTACACGCCTGTTAAATCTAACCTAGCATAAGCAATCCCAAAGAAAGAGGTCTGGGCGATATTGCTGGCCAATCGCCAAAAACGGTAGATAAGAAAATGTTTCCTTCATGTGCATTATGACTCCTGCTGTATATGCGGCTGCTACATCTTGTTGAAACCACATGTTCACCAAATCCCGGTAGTAAGAAGTCATTTAGCACGATCCTTTAGTGCTCGCTAGTAACTGTATTGCCGATGGCGTTTCCAAACAAATGCGGTCCAATCAGTCTTCTTGTTTGTGCAGTGCACGACACATTTGCCTTAAGTGGATGTAATCGCTTTTCATGCATCACACGCGGATTTTCAGTGCCCCAGTAATGAAGATTTTGTTTATTAACGTAGCCGGTTAAATGAAAATGCGCCTGGTCGCTGTATTGTTTGTTTGTTTGTATTCTGTAGCTGTCTAGTTCACAAATGTCAAATATGATTGACGTAGAACCCCATTTGCCAAAACTACTATATTTTACTATTTATATACTGTTGGTCGCAATGATAAATACAATTTTCTTTTATGGACATATAATTATTTTTTATGGACTATATTCGTTTTTCTTTTACCAATAAATTAAGAATTTTATGATTATTATTTTTCTTTTATTTGAAGGACATAATCGTACAATGTGTACTAGATTTTGTCTTTTTATACCCTTCACAAAAATGTAAAGGGTATATATAAGTTTGTGATTCCGTTTGTAATTTCTACAGTTTTTTTTTGCGACCCTATAAAGTATATATATTCTGAATCAGAATTAATGGAAAAGTCGATTAAGCGATGTCCGTCTGTCCGTCTGTCCGTCTGTCCGCTGTTGAAATACCGTTTCTGAGAAAACCATTAGACTTAGAAACTTTTTTCTTTCACCATTCTTTTACCCCATCGATTCATGGGTTTGCTATTGAAATTCAGTAATATCGGTCCACGTATAGCTGAGATATATTCAAAATTCCGAAAAAAGCCATTTTTTTTTGCAGTTTTGTATGAAAATTTTTGAAAACAAAAGTTGTTCGTTTTGCTTCAAACTTCACACACTTATTAAGCATGGTGACTAAAAGACAAAAAATTTTTTTTTCAGATATCGGTCCATATATACCCGAGATATAGCCCAAATCGGATTTTAATGAAAATGTCGCATAGGCGAAGCTAAATAACTTTTTTTTTGCTCAAAAGCAGTTCTGATAATAAAATTAGGTTATATAAATATGGAAAATGAAAATTTCCGATATCGGTCCATATATACCCGAGATATAGCACAAACCGGGTTTTTCATGAAAATGTCGCGTAAGCGAATTTAAACAACTTTTTTGTGCTCAAAGCAGTTCTGGTAATGAAATTAGGTTACATAAATATGAAAAATGAAAATTTTCGATGTCGGTCCATATATACCCGAGATATAGCCCAAATCGTGTTTTTCATGAAAATGTCGCGTAAGCGAACTTAAACAACGTTTTTGTGCTCAAAAGCAGTTCTGGTAATGAAATTAGGTTACATAAATATGAAAAATGAAAATTTCCGATATCGGTCCATATATACCCGAGATATAGCCCAATCCGGGTTTTTCATGAAAATGTCGCGTAAGCGAACTTAAACAACTTTTTTGTGCTCAAAAGCAGTTCTGGTAATGAAATTAGGTTACATAAATATGAAAAATGAAAATTTTCGATGTCGGTCGATATATACCCGAGATATAGCCCAAATCGGGTTTTTCATGAAAATGTCGCGTAAGCGAATTTAAACAACTTTTTTGTGCTCAAAGCAGTTCTGGTAATGAAATTAGGTTACATAAATATGAAAAATGAAAATTTTCGATGTCGGTCCATATATACCCGAGATATAGCCCAAATCGTGTTTTTCATGAAAATGTCGCATAGGCGAAGCTAAATAACTTTTTTTTTCTCAAAAGCAGTTCTGGTAATAAAATTAGGTTACATAAATATGAAAAATGAAAATTTTCGATATCGGTCCATATATACCCGAGATATAGCCCAATCCGGGTTTTTCATGAAAATGTCGCGTAAGCGAACTTAAACAACTTTTTTGTGCTCAAAAGCAGTTCTGGTAATGAAATTAGGTTACATAAATATGAAAAATGAAAATTTTCGATGTCGGTCGATATATACCCGAGATATAGCCCAAATCGGGTTTTTCATGAAAATGTCGCGTAAGCGAACTTAAACAATTTTTTTTTGCTCAAACGCAGATCTGATAATGAAATAAGATTACATAAATATGAAAAATGAAAACTTCCGATATCGGTCCATATATACCCGAGATATGGCCCAAATCGGGTTTTTCATGAAAATGTCGCGTAAATGAACTTAAACAACTTTTTTGTGCTCAAAAGCAGTTCTGGTAATGAAATTAGGTTACATAAATATGAAAAACGAAAATTTTCGATGTCGGTCCATATATACCCGAGATATAGCCCAAATCGGGTTTTTCATGAAAATGTCGCGTAAGCGAACTTAAACAATTTTTTTGTGCTCAAAAGCAGTTCTGGTAATGAAATTAGGTTACCTAAATATGGAAAATGAAAATTTCCGATATCGGTCCATATGTACCCGAGATATAGCCTAGACCGGGTTTTACATAAAAGTGTCGCGTAAGCAAACTAAAACAACTTTTGTGTGCTCAAAAGTAGTTCTAGTAATGAAATGAAGTTATATAAATATGAAAAATGAAAATTTCCAATATCGGTCCATATATACCCGAGATATAGCCTAGACCAGGGTTTTCATGAAAATGCCGCGTAAGCGAACTTAAACAGCTTTTTTGTGCTCAAAAGCAGTTCTGGTAATGAAATTAGGTTACCTAAATATGGAAAATGAAAATTTCCGATATCGGTTCATATGTACCCGAGATATAGCCCAAATCGGGTTTTTCATGAAAATGTCGCGTAAGCGAACTTAAACAATTTGTTGTGCTCAAAAGCAGTTCTGGTAATGAAATAACGTTATATAAATATGGAAAATTAAAATTTTCGATATCGGTCCATATATACCCGAGATATAGCCTGAACCGATTTTTTCATTAAAATTTTTTTTTTTTTTTTTGCTGAAAAGCAATTCTTGTTATAAAAGAAGGTTACTAAAATACAGAAAATAGAAAATTCCGATATCGGTTCATATATAACCGAGCATATTCAGGCCACATTTTTAATATACTATACATATTCGTGACTATCGTGAAGGGTATTTTAGATTCGGCCCAGCCGAATATACTACACTCTTACTTGTTGTATAAATGATTTCCACTTTTAAAAAAAACTTATTAGCCCTTTTAAGCTAATTTTGTTTTGTTTAAAAAACATTAAATCTAAAATAATATGAAATAAAAGAATTGAATGTACTTAAAGTCCTATTACTAAAATGTTAAAAAAGTAATAAAGTTAAGTTTTCTTTTCTAGCTTAAACTATGATTTTTTAGCTTTATTCGAACTGTTGTTTCGCTCCTTATTATTTTAAAATCTGGTCACACTGGTTGTAAATTATCTGATTTACAGACTTTGTATATGAACACAAATCTTGTCGGACACTTTTATCTGTTTTCTCTAAAAATATGAAAAGACCTGAAGCGTTTGAGTGCGGTAACGCGTTGCGAACAGGTTGCGGTCAAAAAAGTTTAAATTACGTACCTTTCTACATAGATATTAACATCATGCTCATGTACGAGTAGACAGCATATGTTAGTGCTTTATCAATTGTTTTTCTTTTTTGTTTTTATAAAACACAAGTAGTGTTCCGTCGACGTTTCAAGAATGTTCGTGCCATTTTTATCAAACAAGGAAGCAAGTAACACAAAAAAGTTTGCAACTTGCGTCTCGCAACAATTTTAGTGACTGTGAGATTTTGTGGCGTTTCCTACATTTGACTGTAATTTAGTTTTCATTTTTGCAAGTTAAATGAAATTTAATGATTAAAGTTGGAAAATATTTTATGTAGGAGTACGAACAGTAGACCACAAAACTAAGAACACAAAAATACGAGTTTATGTTTTAGGTTTTATGAAATTAAATTTGTCTTAGCAAAAATACTAAGACAACAACAATGTTTATTATTAATTTATTCTCTTTAAGCATTAATAGCCAGTGGTTCCTTGAGGAACCGACGAGCAAAGTTTAAAAATTCGTAAAACGCTTATTTTAAAATATTTTAGCCAAGATATATTAACAGTTGTCTGATACAGACAATATCGCTATTTTATACCAATTAATGAGTTCACGGTAACAAGTCACATTCTCTTTTAATTTTTGATTTGAAAAGAATCATCATAATTAAAAATCTTTCATTTCCACATTCAAAAAACGAAAACTTTATAAGATAATTACTAAGGTCGATAATATTATTTTTCAGGGCTAAATCTAGCGCGAAAGGTGCTGAATTGGTAACCGTGGATCCAAGTACCAATATTACCATTGTAAATGTTCTTTTAGCCTGACGGAAAGATTGCAATGAATTATCTCAAAGTGTAAAAAAATACTTTTAGTTTTACTTAATATATTATTGCAGATTAGATTTTTATTGCGAAAACCAAAATCAGGTCAATATGTACATATATAGTTTACTTGCGACTTTTGTGACAGTCGGTTATTTAGTTCTCTTAATAAATTTTTGACTTTTGTTTTAACTGCTTCGTTGGTATTTAAAAGTAGTTCGGTTTAATACTTTCTGTACGGTAATTTTGCTTAAAAAAGTCGTGCAGTACTTTGAAAATAAAAGTTAACATCACTGGTACGTACATATATAAAGTTGTATCTACAGTGCCACCGCTTTAGAGCAAAAATTGAAATTGCCATATTGGGGGATTTTGGCGATTCCTGAAGTTGATTATGGGAATCCAAAAAAAAATCGGACTCGCTTTGTTAAGCAGTTTTGTATATTTGGTGCATCTTTTTACTGTGGAGCGCTTAATTCCCCGGGGAATAGGTTTTGCCTTGGCGTATTCCTAACTTAGGCGCTCTGTTTTTCGGGGAAAAGGGAGGAAGGGGTCCCTCGTTTGGTGCGGCGAACAAAACTCTAGGAAGCCACATGACTTCTGTTGTGTTGGCTTCCGAAACCCTTACCAAGGGTATAAATTGGCAGAACGGGGATCAACATGGCCCCCGAGTAGTTCTGCTTGCGGTTCGACCCGGGCTGATCATGGTTGAGGTGCCTACCTTGGCTGAAACGTTCTGGCTGTGGTTGAAACCTAAAAGGCAGCAAGGGAGTGTTAGTATCCTTGATAATTGTTTGGTGTATGGCTTTTTTTGGGGGCTAACAATCTCCCGAGGATCTGTTGCCTATACAACAGATACCTGTATTGTAAGGAACCAGTGGTGATGGTTGAAGGGTGAGTTGGTTTAAGGGCTGATGTTCTTAGTGGGCTTCGGCCTACCAACTCTTTAAGCTTTGTGCAGGAGGATTAGAAGGCCCGAACTCCTCAACAAGAAGTTGCAAATATGACCGCAATCCTATGATAAGAATTGCTACCTGTGTGAGTCTGGTAAGCCACACGGAGGCGCTGGTGAATCGTGAATAATTCACTCCGTGGAATTAGTCCACCATCAGATTAGGCCGCAAGGCAGGAGCTGATGTAAATCATTTTCACAACTGTGGAGCGCTTAACTGAACAATTCACGATAATTTTCAACCTGATTACACGGATAATTGTACGGGTTATTGTTGGTTTTCGGAAAAATACTAGTATATTTCGTTCACTATTATTTGAAACTTATTTTGAAAACTATTTTTATTAAAACAAAATGGGCACTTCGTAATTAAATTGTATGTTCTACTCGTATGAAGATATATTTACTCAATATGCAAACGAATATATTCAAATGCCCTTTGAGTGCAGTGCAAACGTTTACTAAAGAAGTAAAAAATATATAGTTTAAAAAATTAAAAAACACACTTCGTTATCGATTCAAAATGTAAAAGGTAATTCTAAGAATATATAAAAGATATTAGTATTATTTTGAGTTAGCCGTGGGGCGATTTGTGCTGTATTTTTCAAATATCGCATTGTGAAAAATTTTCGACTTAACGATTTCTCTGTGTAGTGTGGCCTAACTAAAGTTACAAAATTGCCTTTTCTAGGATTAAAAATAAAAAAGAAATGAATTACCGAATTGTACTTTAACATGCAAATTGCGGATTTTTTAAGGATGATCAAACGACCATAATGAAAATGCTACTTTGTGGATGCTGAGGTAATTTGAGAGGCATGCAGCCGTCGTGGTCTTGCTAGTGTTGCTATTTAAAATAATAACAATTATATAAATATGAATGAATGTATATCACATTGCACCGTGTGTTCACGCAGCCATGCATACATATAACACACACATATATACATTAGTGCATACATATATTCGGTGTAAATTTAACCAAACTTACAATATATCTACGTACAGTATGTCAATAATGAGTTTGCACTTTGAAAACAAAATCGGTTTAGTAAATTTCTTTTAGTATTGACTTGCTTGACATTTTTATTGCAAATCATATTTTATATAAGTTAAGGTACAATCCCAGTATTATATTTTTATATTGTTAATTTGCTCTTTTTTATAAATCTTTTTACAATAGTAAAGAGTTGCTATTGCAAGCTCTGTTTAAAAGGAGTTTCTCTTATTTATTTTTATAAATTGAATTAACAAATTTCTGTTGCTTTTTCTTCAGTCCTACTTGAATAATTAATGTAAGCGATCCTCATAGCGGGAAAGCAGCAAGAATGAAAAATTTATATTTTTATAAGTTTAACAAAATTATTCTGTAAGAAGAAATTAGAAATAAAAGAACAAAAAAAGCATTCGAACATAAAAAGAAATGAACTAAACAAGTGTTTAATATGTAAATTGGATTTAATGTTTTAATAAGAGTTATTTGAGTTAATAAACTAACTAAAATACAAAAAAATCATTAATAGTTTTTCTTTAACTGCACGGAATCCCAATAAATTAACAAAGGAACCCGTATAGGTTTTAACTGGCGCCCGAGCAGGGACCCGTGCATTGCAATCAAAAACATTTTTTATAAGAAAATTGAACCTGAAACTTTCGCTTAAATAATTTCCAAATTTGTGTAAACCACGTGAAATAATTGATTAAAACCCCGTTCATCAACTTGATTATTAAATAAAATAACAGTTACTTCTTAATTAAGTGCATACCGTAAGAAATAAAACAAATTTTAAAGTCTGCTAAAGGTTGAAAAATATGCTGTAAATTCATTTAAAAAAAGAGAACATATTTAAAAAGGCAGCAGAAAATTACTAAAGTCATATAAGAAAGAAATACAGAGATTAAGTTTAAATAAAACATAATAAAAATTTTTTAAGTAACATTCTGTGGATGCTAATATGGTATTGCAAATTGTGTGTTGCTTAAGTCGTTGCTGACAATTGCTACTATTGAACTTGTTGCGAAACAAATTTAACTTAAACTGAATACGTTATAAGTATTTCAAAACATTAAAACATAACAAAAATTCAAGGAAAAACATTAAAAATAGAAACTCAAACGTAAAAACCTTCGCCTAATAATTTTCAAACTTGTGTGAACCACGTGAAATAATTTATTAAAAAAAATAATAATAAAAATAAAAAAATATCACCGTTTATCAACTTAATTATTGAATAAAAAAACAGTTATTTATTAAATAATAACTTAACAATTAAAACCAATTTAAAGGACAGCTAAAGGTTGAAAATGATGTAGTGAATCTCCTTAAGAAAGCAAAATATAAGAGAGCAACATATCAAGATGGCATATGAGAGAGGTACAGAGAACAATTTTTAATCAGAGCTTGACAAGAAATTGTAATAAACATTTTATGCCTGCTTCTACAAATATTGTATTACTAATTTGTTGCTGAGATTGTTGCTAAGAAATGCTGCTATTTACTATTTATTGCCAAACAAAATTAACCCCAGTGCCATAATGTATAATTATATGTAACTACAAGTTGAACACATCAATACTTAAGAAAAAATCTTAAAATAAAAAAATTTATATTAAAACAATTAATTTAGTACTTTAATAAGATACCTATGTTAAAATAGTCATAATACAATTGAACCCATATTGGAAATTAATTGTTTAAGGAAGTAAACATTAAAAAAGCAAATAATTTATTTAAGTTAACTTTTAACAATACACCTATTCCGCAGCATAATGAAGTTAAATACCTTGGTATTTACCTCGACCGTAGGCTAACGTGGAAGCCTCACATTGATGCAAAAGTCACTCAGTTGAAATTAAAAGCAGCCCAACTAAATTGGCTTATGGGCAGAAATTCGACATTGAAGTTGGACTGCAAACTTTTGTTATATAACGCAATTTTAAAGCCTATATGGTGCTATGGAGTTCAATTATGGGGAACCGCCTCAACATCTAACATTGAAAAAATTCAAAGACGACAAAACCAAATTCTTCGTACGATTACTGCAGCTCCATGGTACGTAAGAAACTCACGAATTCACAACGATCTGTGTGTTCCGCTGGTAACTGACGAGTTCTCTAAGTATGCCACAAGGTATATCAGTAAACTGGAACTTCACCCAAATCCTCTTGCACGCAACATACTTAATTTTGGCGGCCACTCTCGGTTGAGAAGAAGGGATACCCTGGCCACCATCAGAACGTTAAATAGGTGATTCTACCGATATTATTCGCGCGAAATAAAATTCTTTTGTCTAGCAGTGGCTGGACTTAAATAACTTTTGTATTTAGTATTAAGATTTGAATACTTATTGTTAGTTCATATTTTGAAGATTCAATAAATAAATGAATGACAAAAAAAAAAAAAAAAAAAAAAAAAAAAAAAAAAAGTTAACTTTAACTTATCTTTCTTTCAAGAAAATACGAAATAATTATAATTATTGATTAACTACACTGAAATAATATACTTTTTGACAAATCAGCATAAAATAGTTAGTTTAATACCTAAGCAGATAAGTTTTTAATAAAAATATAATTCCATGAGTGTTGATGATATTACTTCGTATTTAGAACATCTAAATATAACTTCTTCAATAGAAGAAAAGACATCTGATAATAAAAACTTATTACCTTCTTCAAATGAAAGAAACACTATGGACAGTGAAACAGTCCTAACATTATTACAATATGCCATTTCTGAGGCCATAAAACAAACCCAGAAAAATTTTGAAAGTAGTATTGACAGTTTGACAAAGAGGCTATCGCTTCTAGAAGCCCCAGTTCGCGTGGAAGAGTATAAACCCATCGAAATAGTGCCGGACATAATTTGCAATGAATCGCTAGATATCGTTAAGTCTATACCTGAGTTTGATGGCAATGCCACAAAATACGTGTCTTGGCGTCAAGCTGCTGTGACTGCCCATAAATTGTACGAAGGTTACGAAGGCAGCTCAAGGTACTATCAATCGGTAGCAATAATAAGGAACAAGATAGTAGGGTCTGCGGACACTGTTTTAAGTTCGAATAACACTGTACTAAATTTTAAGGCTATACTAGCAAGACTTGATTTTTCGTACGGTGACAAAAAGAGTATTTATACGTTAGAACAGGAGCTTTCAACGCTCAGACAAGGTTCGCATACTATCAACCACTTTTATGATGAGGTGGAGCAGAAATTGACTGCAATACTAAACAAAATTTTGATGACAAATGAAGGCAACCCAGCTTTGATAGAATCACTTAGTCAAAAATACAGGGAAAATGCTCTTCGTGTTTTTATTTCCGGTTTGCGCAGACCTATGTGCGACATATTATTCTCTAGTAGGCCAATCGACTTGCCCTCTGCCCTCGCTTTGGCGCAAGAGCTTGAAACTAACAATCTACGTTATAATTTCGCTACAAAGTTTTGGAACCATTCCAGGGGAGATACGTTTAATAACTCACCGCATTACCAACCCAAAAACTCTTTTAAGGAAACACCATATCGTCACCAGGATAACAACCGAAACCACACAGGTTATGCATTTCCACGGCAAGTTTTGCCTAGCAATTCTAGACAATACCAAGAACCCATGGATATAGATCCAAGTTCTCATTTTAATTTCCGACAACAAAACAATATTCAGCAAAATAGGCGAAATTTCCAACATCCAGCTACTTCTAAGCGACCTTTCGAATCCGTCCGTCAAAATCAAAATAAATTTCAGAGAATAAATCGCTTCAACCAACATGCCAATCCACAGCTTGAATATTCATATAATCAGTATTTAAATTATAATCATAACGAACATCAGGAAATCCCAACTGATTATTTATCACGTGTTGATCCTACCGAAAGTTGCTTTGAAGATCAGATCAATTTTTTAGACGTGGGTCTCTCCTCTCATACATTGAAAGAACAGTGAAAGGAAAGACGTTAAAATTTCTAATAGACACTGGCACGTCGAAAAATTATATAAAAAATTTAGAAACCCTGAAAGCTATTAAACCTGTAGAAAAACCTTTTTTTGTCAAATCCCTTCATGGAAATTCAGAAATACTTTCAAAATGTTTAGTGAATTTGTTAAACCATACATCTTACTTTTTTATTTTGCCTGAGCTTTCTACGTTTGACGGTATAATAGGCTTTGACTTCCTGAAACAAATTAATGCTCAAATTGACTGTGACCAAGGACTATTGAAACATAAAAATGGCGAAGAAAAACTTTTATTTGACTATTGTCGTGAAGTTAATAAAATTATTGTTAATTCTACTGATTGTGATATCCCTAAACCCATTTTTCGAAAGCTCGAAACGGTTCTGCAGAAAAACAAGGGTGTTTTTGCAGATCCGAACGAAGCTTTACCCTTTCACACGAATGTAATAGCTACAATTTGTACTGCAACCGATGAGCCTATTTATTCTAGGTCGTATCCATGTCCTTTAGCTCTTACGAAGTTTGTTAACACTGAGATCGAAAATTTGTTGGAAAACGGAATCATAAGACCATCTAGATCGCCATATAATAATCCGATATGGATCGTAGATAAAAAAGGTCTTGACGAGACTGGAAAGCCAAAGAAGAGGCTTGTTATAGACTTTAGGAAACTAAACTCTAAAACAACAAGTGACCGTTATCCAATACCTGACACTACAGTCATTTTGTCCAATTTAGGAAATGGAAGTTTTTTTACAACATTGGATCTCAAGTCCGGATTCCACCAAATAAGCTTGGCCGAAGCTGATAGGAAAAAAACTGCCTTTAGTATCAATAACGGAAAATTTGAGTTTTGTAGGCTTCCTTTCGGGCTAAGAAACGCACCAGGATTCTTTCAAAAAGTGATAGATGATGTCCTCCGGGATGAAATAGGTAAAACCTGTCATGTTTATATTGACGACATCATTATTTTCTCCCCCAGTGTTGAGCAACATCTACAAGATATTGATACCATTTTAAGAAAACTGTTTTTGGCAAACATGCGCGTGTCATGCGAAAAATCAAAATTTTTTCAGTGCTCTGTAGAGTATCTAGGGTTTACTGTCTGCAGAAATGGAATTAGAACGTGTCCAGAAAAAGTGAAAGACATCTTAAATTTTCAGATTCCTAAAACAATTAGAGGGCTTCGATCATTTTTGGGATTAGCGGGGTATTATCGCCGTTTTGTTAGAAACACACAGTACACAGTACTTGCGGGGTGAAAATGGAAACGTTAGTAGCAAGCAGTCAAAGAATATAGCAGTTAATTTAAGTGACGAGGCACTTAGAGCGTTTAAAAAAGTAAAAAGTATTCTAGCTTCAGAAGATGTTCTGTTGTTGCATCCAGACTATGCCAAACCATTTGAGCTTACTACTGACGCGTCTTCATCAGCAATAGGAGCGGTTCTCTCTCAAAATGGTAAGCCGATCACAATGATTTCGAGAACATTGTCTTCTACTGAAGAGAATTATGCCACCAACGAGCGGGAAATGTTAGCAATTGTGTGGGCTTTGCAGAAATTGCGTAATTATTTGTATGGTGCAAAAAATATTAATATTTATACCGACCATCAGCCATTGTCATTTTCGATATCTGAAAGGAATCCCAACCCAAAAATTAGACGATGGCGCGCATTTATCGAAGAATACTGCCCTAAATTCTTCTACAAACCGGGAAAGGAAAATGTAGTTGCCGACGCGTTATCTCGGCAATATGTTATGCATATTGAAGATGAGTCTGATGACAATGAATCAGTGCAGGCAACAATTGGCTCAGAACCGGAATCAGATTCCAGTCAAACACAATCGCAGTTGGCTTCGGAAAACTCACAGTCCGGGGATTCAACAGTTCATAGTGAAGAGTCTTCGTCCGAAATTGTAAGGAAGGTATCAAGTCCAGTTAATTGCTTCAGAAATCAAATTCTTTTGAACAAATCTACAGAGCCAAGTTTGTCATCTAATACTATTTTTAAGAACCAAACTAGGCATTTATTAAATTATGTTAATTCGGAAGATATTTTCAAACTTTTAGAAAAGGCCGTAAATTGTAATGTTGTAAACTCTCTTCATTGCAATATTCACATTTTAGGGTTGATTCAAAATAAAATAATCCACATGTTTCCATCAGTGAAATTTGTTTATAGGGATAAACTTGTAATTGACATTCATAATCAGGACGATCAGAACGAAATAGCCGTGACCGACCATAATAGAGCTCACCGTAGTGTGCGTGAAAATTATAACCAGATATTACAGCATTATTATTTTCCAGACATTAAAAGGAAACTTAAAATGATTGCTTAAAACTGTAGAATATGTTGTGAATCAAAATATAATAGACATCCAAAAAAGGCACCTATTTGTCAGACACCCATCCCTGATTATCCTGGTGAAGTCTTACATATAGATATTTTTTCAACTGATAAAACAAGCTTTATTACATGTCTTGATAAGTTTTCAAAGTTTGCACTAGCTTTTTTCATTGAAACACGTTCTATCGTTGATGTCAAAGTGCCTTTATTAACTATTTTAAATTTTTTTTCAAAGGCTCATACCATCGTTTGTGATAACGAAAAATCTTTTAATTCACATACTATAAAGTCGCTCCTTCTGAACCAATATGGTGTCCAAATTTTTTCTGTTCCCCCAGCCCATAGTAATAACAACGGGCAAGTGGAGAGGCTTCATAGCACAATAGGAGAAATAGCGCGTTGTTTAAAATCCGAAGAGCATTACAATGACACAAAAGAACTTATTCTCATTGCAATATCAAAATATAATGATACAATTCATTCCATTACTGGTGTTAAGCCGATAGATGTTATTAATTCTATTACAGAAGAGTTAAGGCTCAATATTAAGAAAAAATTAATGAAAGCTCAAACCTACGAACTAGATTATCACAACAGAAATAGAAAAACCAAAACTTTTGAATCAGGAGATAAAGTATTTGTAAAAGTTAACCGACGGCTAGGAAATAAATTTAGCAAATTGTATGTTGAAAAGACTGTCGAGAAAGATTTAGGACACTCGGTTTTAATTGACAATAGACCAATCCATAAGGATAGTTTAAGATGATTGATTGGAAATTTATCAATGATGACTGAAAGTTATATAAAATTAATTTGTTTATAAATATTTTCCAATTAATTTAAATTAATATTGGACACAAATTATAACATTGTCGTAAGCTCAAAAAGAAACTTATTGTTTGTTAATATTTTTATGTACTAAAATTAGTTTTTAGGTGCTTATTTAATTTCTATTAAAATTAATACGCTAAATTAATAAATAAAATTTTGGATTAACAGTCGGGACGCCTGTTTTTCAAGAGCGGGAGTAGTTAAGGTACAATCCCAGTATTATATTTTTATATTGTTAATTTGCTCTTTTTTATAAATCTTTTTACAATAGTAAAGAGTTGCTATTGCAAGCTCTGTTTAAAAGGAGTTTCTCTTATTTATTTTTATAAATTGAATTAACAAATTTCTGTTGCTTTTTCTTCAGTCCTACTTGAATAATTAATGTAAGCGATCCTCATAGCGGGAAAGCAGCAAGAATGAAAAATTTATATTTTTATAAGTTTAACAAAATTATTCTGTAAGAAGAAATTAGAAATAAAAGAACAAAAAAAGCATTCGAACATAAAAAGAAATGAACTAAACAAGTGTTTTATATATAAATTGGATTTAATGTTTTAATAAGAGTTATTTGAGTTAATAAACTAACTAAAATACAAAAAAATCATTAATAGTTTTTCTTTAACTGCACGGAATCCCAATAAATTAACAAAGGAACCCGTATAGGTTTTAACTTATATAAGCACTTCAGTCGTAAAGCAACTCTGGGCTAAAGCACAGCTCTCACGTCATCGTAATTATTTCTTAAGTGCGGTCCGATAGCTTGTTGTTTTTGTTGTTTGGGCTTCGAGAGTTTTGCCTTCCACTCGTACTGGTTAACGGTCTGCTTCAACTAACTGTATTGGTTTACAGTTTTTCTAGAGGTATTTCTTTGTTAACCACGCTGCAACTTCCTGTGTGAAGGCATAGGTCGTTATAGTTAGTCACAGCGCGACGCTACAAAAGTACTGTTAATACCATCTCGGGCATTATGTCACCCCTTCCATGCTGTGCATCCTATACCTTGCAAATTTACTTTGCAACTGTATAGTTAAATAGAAATAGAAAATATATAAGCACTTGGATATTTAAACAGATCTAAACGAGAAAAAATTATGACAGTTTATTTGGAATTTTTATTTAATTCTACTCGAAAACTCAATGGGAAACATGGTTACAGAAGCAGTAGTATACGAGGTGAACAAAAAATGCTTTTAATTGGGCACTAAAAGCAAATGTTGAGTTAACCAATTCTGCTTTAGTCACAGCAGAATTGGGATTATAATTATCTCGAAATGAGTTGATTATAATGAGTTGGGAGAAAAGAAAAGTAAACAAAAGAGGATTATTTCTTTTCAAATAAATAGGGGGTGTTTATTAATCACCTGTGACACAGTTTATGGTTGACAGTTTCTTTTTTTTTAAAATACACTTATATAAACCTCAGCTGCTTGCACTGCTTGATCGGATGAATAGATAACTAAAAAAAACTAAAAACCGGAAAAGGTGATATGTCAGCAATTTAACTTGACATTGGAAAATTTCCAATTGGATCAGATTGTCAATGCGAACAGCTTTACAACAGAGGTGAGTATAACAATTCATGTAAATAAATGGTAAGTAAGTATAATTCAACTTGGTAGGTAAGTAAGTAAAAATTTTAGTATAAGCAATATACACATTTAAATTCTTAAATATAACAAGTAAGTATAAAAAATAACAATAATAATGCAATGGTAAGCATATTTAAAATAAAATTTATAAGTCCAAACTACTTTGGACATGAGGTCTGAACAAAACATAGCCCTTATTTTCAAATTTCGTGAGCTACGAATGTTCGAATTTCGCAATTTTTTCTGATATGTTGGTACACATTTCTGTTATACATATATGTTGGCAATATCAGCCATTTTGGATTGTCAGTTTGTTTTTGACAGATAAAAAAATTGGTCGTGTTTTGGCGTCCACTTCGATATTTTACTATTCGGAAAAATGGATCAAAGAAACTGTATTAAGTTTTGTGTAAAAAATTAAATTAAATGCGCAAGTACATTTGAACTGTGAATATTAGACGTGTCTACTATGACCAGAACCCAACAACAATCCAAAATTGCTAAAGTTTAAGCAAAAGCATGGACATCGCTCAGGAGCTGTTGAACATCGTCAACGACCATACAGATTTCCTCAAAAAGATCATAAGTGGTGACGAATCATGGTTGCATGGCTATAACATTGAAACCGAAAACCCAATTATCGCAATGGAAGCGTCCAGAAGAGCCAACACCGAAAAAAGCATATCAAGTTCGAACAAATGTGAAGGTTTGGCTCATTGTTGTCTTCGACTGCAATGGCGTAGTGCTCATGAATTCTTGTCACAAGGTCGTGCGGTCAATAAGGAATACTACCTTGAATTTATGAGTCGTTTGCGCGAAGCTATTAGTCAACAAGTAAGAGTGTAGTATATTCGGCTGGGCCGAATCTAAAATACCCTTCACGATAGTCACGAATATGTATAGTATATTAAAAATGTGACCTAAATATGCTCGGTTATATATGAACCGATATCGGAATTTTCTATTTTCTGTATTTTAGTAACCTTCTTTTATAACGAAAATTACTTTTCAGCAAAAAAAAAAAAAATTTTTTTAATGGAAAAATCGGTTCAGGCTATATCTCGGGTATATATGGACCGATATCGAAAATTTTAATTTTCCACATAACCTTATATCATTACCAGAACTGCTTTTGAGCACAACAAATTGTTTAAGTTCGCTTACGCGATATTTTCATGAAAAACCCGATTTAGGCTATATCTCGGGTATATATGGACCGATATCAGAAATTTTAATTTTCTCTATTTTCGCAACCTTCTTTTATAACAAGAACTGCATTTCAGTAAAAAAAAAAATGTTATTGGAAAAACCGGTTCAGGCTATATCTCGAGTATATATGGACCGATATCGGATTTTTTCTTTTTCCATATTTATATAACCTTATTTCATTACCAGAACTGCTTTTGAGCACAAAAAAGTTGTTTACTCGGCATTTTCATCAAAAAACCTGTTAAGCTATATATCGGGTATATATGAACCGATATCGGAAATTTAAATTTTCCATATTTATATAACCTTATTTTATTACCAGAACTGCTTTAAGGTGAAAAAAGTTGTTTAAGTTCGCTTACGCGGCATTTTCATGAAAACCACGGTTTAGGCTATATCTCTGGTATATATGGACCGATATCGGAAATTTTCATTTTCCATATTTATATAACCTTATTTAATTACCAGAACTGCTTTAAGGCGAAAAAATTGTTTAAGTTCGCTTACGCGGCATTTTCATGAAAACCCCGGTTTAGGCTATATCTCGGGTATATATGGACCGATATCGGAAATTTTTATCTTCCATATTTATATAAACTGATCTTATTACCAGAACTGTTTTTAAGCAAAAAAAAGTTGTTAAAGTTCGCTTACGCGACATTTTCATGAAAAACCCGGTTTGGGCTATATCTCGGGTATATATAGACCGATATCGAAAATTTTCATTTTCCATACTTATACAACCTTATTTTATTACCAGAACTGTTTTAGGCAAAAAAAGTTGTTTAAGTTCGCTTACGCGGCAATTTCATGAAAACCCCGTTCCAGGCTATATCTGCGGTATATATGAACCGATATCGGAAATTTTCATTTTTCATATTTATATAACCTTATTTTGTTACCAGAACCGCTTTTAAGCAAAAAAAGTTGTTTAATTTCGCTGACGCGGCATTTTCATGAAAAACCCGTTCTAGGCTATATCTCGGGTATATATGGACCGATATCGAAAATGTTCATTTTTCATATTTATATGACCCTATTTCATTACGAGAACTGCTTTTGAGCACAAAAAAGTTGTTTAAGTTCTCTTACGCGGCATTTTCATGAAAAACCTGGTTTGGGCTATATCTCGGGTATATATGGACCGATATCGAAAATTTTCATTTTTCATATTTATATGACCCTATTTCATTACCAGAACTGCTTTTGAGCACAAAAAAGTTGTTTAAGTTCGCTTACGCGACATTTTCATGAAAACCCTGATTTGGGCTATATCTCGGGTATATATGGACCGATATCGAAAATTTTCATTTTTCATATTTATATGACCCTATTTCATTACCAGAACTGCTTTTGAGCACAAAAAAGTTGTTTAAGTTCGCTTACGCGACATTTTCATGAAAAACCCGATTTGGGCTATATCTCGGGTATATATGGACCGATATCGGAAATTTTCATTTTCCATATTTATGTAACCTAATTTCATTACCAGAACTGCTTTTGAGCACAAAAAAATTGTTTAAGTTCGCTTACGCGGCATTTTCATGAAAACCCCGGTCTAGGCTATATCTCGGGTATATATGGACCGATATCGAAAATGTTCATTTTTCATATTTATATGACCCTATTTCCTTACCAGAACTGCTTTTGAGCACAAAAAAGTTGTTTAAGTTCGCTTACGCGACATTTATATGAAAAACCCGGATTGGGCTATATCTCGGGTATATATGGACCGATATCGGAAATTTTCATTTTCCATATTTATGTAACCTAATTTTATTACCAGAACTGCTTTTGAGCAAAAAAAAGTTATTTAGCTTCGCCTATGCGACATTTTCATTAAAAATCCGATTTGGGCTATATCTCGGGTATATATGGACCGATATCTGAAAAAAAATTTTTTTACCTTTTAGTCACTATGCTTAATAAGTTTGTGAAGTTTGAAGCAAAACGAACAACTTTTGTTTTCAAAAATTTTCATACAAAACTGCAAAAAAAAATGGCTTTTTTCGGAATTTTGAATATATCTCAGCTATACGTGGACCGATATTACTGAATTTCAATAGCAAACCCATGAATCGATGGGGTAAAAGAATGGTGAAAGAAAAAAGTTTCTAAGTCTAATGGTTTTCTCAGAAACGGTATTTCAACAGCGGACAGACGGACAGACGGACATCGCTTAATCGACTTTTCCATTAATTCTGATTCAGAATATATATACTTTATAGGGTCGCAAAAAAAAACTGTAGAAATTACAAACGGAATCACAAACTTATATATACCCTTTACATTTTTGTGAAGGGTATAAAAACGCACAGAATTGTGGAGAAGCAATCATGGATTTTGCACCAGCTCACACATCGATGCTTGTGCGTGACTTTTTGGTCAAAAACAAAACTGTTATCATGCTTCAACCACCGTGTTCACCAGACTTGGCCCCTTTGACTTTTTTCCTCTTCCCACCACTGAAGACACCGATGAAAGGAAAGCGTTTTGCTGCAATTAGGAAAGATTGGAACACGATCTGTTGCCGATACCAAAAAGGATTAGAAAAAACGCTGTCATGAGCGCATTATATCTGCGGGGGATTGTTTTAAATGGGACAAGATAGTTACTGATGAATAAACAAATACTTTTCGAAAGAAATTAAAAATAACTATAATATGTGTGGTTCTATATCAGTAAAGCTGTTAGTGACAATTTGGTTGTTTAATGAAACTAATATGGTTATATGACATTTATAAGTATTTATCAAATTGTTAATAAATGGATAAACATAAGCAAAGTATGGTTGGTATAACAACATGAAATTAATATGGCAACTTTTATATTTACAGTTATTACAATATTAAACTAGAATACAGTATGTTTATTTATAAATTTTTTTTACAAAACTATACTGGGGTATATCAAGAGCATTTCAAATATTATGTTATCAGCAGCAGCCACACATTTCAATAATAGTATGTTTGTTGTTCTTAAAATATTGTCATGTCAAGCATGTGCACTACAAAAATTTAACAGAAATTAACTTAAAAAGTAATTTATAACAATAAATGATTTATTTTTCGAGGTTAAGTTGAAAAAATGATCGAGGCAATAATTTTTTTTTTTTTTTTTGAGAATGTTCGTAATCATAATCTTGACAAACTGTTTAAGTAGATGTACTCCTAGTTTTTGTGCAGTAATCCCAGTAATGCTGCACTTTTTTTTAAGGCACATTAGCCAAACATTTACTTACCTGCTCTAAAGTGCAGTTAAGCCAAAGTAAGACGAACAAAATACACAAAACACACTAAAAAACGCGCAATTAAAAATAGTAAGTATTCAGAAAAATTGATTTACATGCTCATAGTTACAACCCAGCACACAAAATGGTTAATTTAAAAAATGTATTAAGAAAAGTAAAAACGGATGAGAAGTAAAGTTATTGTTTTTTGTTATTGGTATTATTAGAATATTTTCCATTTTAAATTATCATTGTTTTATTTAAAATAATTGAGTATGTAGTTAAATAAGTATTAGAAAATACTTTTCAAGGAGGTTTTCAGGGAGCTAATCCTAGTCTCCGTAGTCCTGTTGACTGGCAACAGATACATGTAATATAAAAAACCAGTAGTGAAGGTGGGTGAGTCGTTTAAGGGCTGATGTTCTTTATGGACTTCTAAAACGTGGTTTTTGGTCTCGCCAACAGTTCCTGTTTCGATTTTTCTTTTATCTCCTCAATCGTAGCAAAGCATTTTCCATTCATTAGTGTCTTCAGTTTTGGGAAGAGGAAATAGTCACCGCGGGCAAAGTCCTGTGAGTACGGCTGTTGAGGCATGATAACGGTTTTGCTTTTGGCCAAAAACTCACGCACAAGCATCGTTGTTTTTTCCACAATTCTGTGCGTTTCTGAGAAATTGCTTCTCGCCAAGGGCGTATAACTTCAAGGTAGTACTCCTTATTGACCGTGCGACCTTGTGACAAGAATTCATGATGCACCACGCCATTGCAGTCGAAGAAAATAGTAAGCAAAACCTTCACATTTGACCGATTTTGACGTGCTTTTTTCGATCTTGGCTCTTTTTTACGCTTCCATTGGGATGATTGGGCTTTGGTTTCAATGTCATAGCCGTACGAGTACACACATGATTCGTCATCAGTTATGACCTTTTTGGGGAAATCTGAATCGTCGCGATGTCCATGCGACGTTGTTAGTAAATTTAGTAAAAACATAGAATAGCACTCCAAAACACGACTAACCTTTTTATCTGACAAAAACAAACTGATAATCCGAAATGGTTGTTAGTAAAATTCGAAAATCAGACATACGTACTCACGAAATTTGAACATAACATTCGAGGCTGCTCGAATGCCATCTCGCATACTCTGCAAGTAGGTCGTAAACGGTTTGCGCACCTTACATACAGTTTTTTGGGAATAGTACATTAAATTAATTTGTTCTGTTTTCTGTTTACTGCGATTTCTTTTCTTTTTTCACTAAATGTTTTATATTTCTTGTCATTTTTTAGGCACTCTTACCTTTAGCACTGATTTCGTTAATTAAAATTTTTGCAACGTAATTTGACAAAACCGGAGAACATTTGTAACTAAAAATAAGATATATAATATTTGCAATATAGTATATCGTAAAGGGTGTTGAAGTTTTAAGCGCCGATGTTGATTTTGAATAAAACACAAATTATTTAATAATTATTGTCATTTTTTTTATTATGATAATATTGGTATGGTGCAATTATGTAAGGAACAAATATCAGCCAAATTGCCTTCACCTTCATCCGATAGTCCAAATTTTCGATGACACTCAGGCATAATTGAGGTTCTATGCCGTTAATGTGCCGAATTATCCCATCCCTTAGTTCTTAAACTAATGCTGGCTTACTGTCGTACAGCTTTTCTTTCAAAGAAAGAATTTCAACGGTGTTAAATCACATGAGGTTGGCGGCCAGTTGACACCGCCACCAGATGAGATAACACGGTCATTGAATTTGTCGCGCAAAAGAAGCATTGTTTCATTGGCTGTGTGACAAGTGGCACCGTCCTATCATCAGCATCCATATCTTCCAATTCAGGCCAAAAAGTTCGTTATCATCTAACGATAGCGAACATTATTCACAGTAACTGCCTGACCGGCCCCATTTTGGAAAATATACGACCTGATGATTCCACCAACCCTTAAAGCTCACCAAACAGTCGGTTGTTCTGGATATAATGGTGTCTCAACATGCAC
This sequence comes from Thecocarcelia acutangulata, assembly GCA_914767995.1. Taxonomy (NCBI): domain Eukaryota; kingdom Metazoa; phylum Arthropoda; class Insecta; order Diptera; family Tachinidae; genus Thecocarcelia; species Thecocarcelia acutangulata. The sequence continues at coordinate 57,527,042 of OU612094.1, read as the reverse complement.
TTGAGGATTTTCATCACTTCATATACGACAATATTTATTATTGTCGTATCCATTCAAAACTGCGGTTCATTTTTAAATAGGATTTGCTTATGAAGATCACAACCAAATGCCAAATCAAACTGAATATAAATCATTTAACAGCTGACAAAGTAGCCGCCAGTTAAAAACGTGTTGGCAACTTAAAGTTTTATACCTCTATAAAGACACCTTTATTAATTTATTCTACTGCATGTTAAAAAATCTATGTAATAAATAGGTAAAAACGTTTTTATAAAATCCATTTTGTATGCATTCTACAGCACCGATTTCAAAAATTTATATATCGTTTCAAAGTTCTTTCTGCATAGAAGTAAACGAACTTAACTTGATTTTGATTGTGTCGCCTTTGAATTTTTTCAATGTTAGATGTTGAGGCGGTGCCCAATAATTGGATTCCGTAGCACCATATAGGCGTTAAAATTGCGTTGTAGAACAAAAATTTGCAATCCAGCTTCAGTGCCGAATTTGTGCCCATAAACCAATTTAGTAGCGCTGCTTTTAATTTCAACTGAGTGACTTTCGCATCAATGTGATACTTCTACGTCAGCCTACGGTCGTGGTGAATACCAAGGTAATTGACTTCATTGTGCTGCGGAATAGGTGAATTGTCAAATTAGATAGCCGAACATGTTTGTTTATGCAGGCAAATGTAACATGAGTACACTTTTATTCATTAATTTTGGTTTTCCAAAGTCTAACCATTTCACTAACATTGGAATATACTCCTGCAAATTTCGCGAAGCTAGATGATGGTTTTCATGTACGCTTCAGAATGCTGTGTCAGCTGCAAAAGTTGAAGAGTGTTTTCCGGATATCGTTGGCATGTCTGAGGCGTAAATCAAATATAAATTGGGTCCTAGAATGCTAATTTGCGGAGCTCCTGCTTCAACTGGCTGTGAGGGGCTTCTCTGATAACAAATTTTCCTGCCGCATAAGCAGTTTTCCGGAAGCTTTTGAATGTTTTCAGGCAAGTTTAACTCTATTTTGTGCATCAAACGGTCGTACCACACTCTATCAAAAGCTTCGGAAATGTCAATGAATACAGCTGAACAATACTTTTTGTCTTCAAAAGTCTGTCTTATCACGTTGACTAGTCTGTGCGTTTGTTCTATGGTGCTATGTTTAGCCCGAAAGCCAAATTGATGATAAGGGATACATCCCACGCCATTTAATATTGGAGTCAACTCACCAATAACAATTTTTCGAACAATTTTGAAATTGTTGGCAGTATCACATTCCAGTAATTAAAAATTTTTTGAACAATTTTGAAATTTTTGGCAGTAATAAATTTCAGTAAATAAAAATCTTTTCTATTGCTTATAAATTTGTGTAATTCCAGTAATTGGCCATTTATTTTTATTTTTTTATTAATTTTTGTAATTTTTTTTTAAGCTAATATGCGTGTACATATGTATATGGTATCTGCCTGTAAGGAGTTATTCTCCATAGGCATAAATTAATAAATAAATAAATAGACTTGTTGGTCTATATTATTCTACTTTAGTGGGACTCTTCTCTGGCTTGGGTATCATAGTAATGATAGACACCTTTCACTCTGCACGATAATACTCGAGACGTAAAATAGCGTTAAACATAAAAAGGAGAGTTCTGCTACCTACACTAGGTAACTGCTCTAGCATTTTGCCAGTAATTTCATCAATACCATATCTGTACGTGTGCGCGTTTTCATGATTTTATTGATTTCAACATACGATTTTATATTATTTAAGAGTGTCAAAATAAGAGAGCGGTCGATTCCCTCTAGTATTATTTAAGGGAGATTTCCTAAGTTAAAAAACCAAATTGTTGGCTTGGTTGTCAGCTTTCGCGCCAGTTGTTGTAATTATTCATGTTCATTGAAATGTGGCATTTGTTTTTTTTATTTTTTTTTATATTAACAAATTAGCGTTTTTATGATAGAAAAAGAGTAATTAAAAATAAGAGATGCAAATATTCAAGTATGTATGTGTATACCTAACATATGTATATAAAACAGGGCATTGCACTTGTTGTACTATTTTCAGAAGTGTTTTTAAAGTAAAGGGCTACTTTTTAGTGCCTATTTAAAATTATATATTTTTTTTTGTATCAAATTAAAAAAATTAAAAATTTGTTGTGCATATACATACATATGCACATATACATATATACACTTGAATAACTGGTACGGCACCCTTTTCCTGCTTTTGTTACCTGAAATGCACTTAATATCTGCGATTATGTAAAAAGGGTTCATAGGACAAGACCTTTACCCAACTCTATGGCTTTGGACGAAACACAAATGTGTGTTTAATCTAAAATAAAACAAAGGGAGCAAGCAATAAGCAGAAGTAATGTAAGCACTATTGAAAGGCGTTCACATAAAAAAACAATGGACTTTAGACATGTAACTACTCGTATAGTCATTAAAAAGTAGGTCTTAAACATTTTAATTCAATTATAATTAATAGTGCACTTTTTATATACAAAACAAGCTCAATTCATTTACAAAACTCAGCTGAAAACTTAAAACCAGTTGAAGTTGGTATTAACCTATTTAACCAAAATTTTCACTCGGAAAAAAATTGTTAACATAAAGCTTTTTGCACTGAAACATTTAAATAATTGTTTTGTTTTTTAACATTAATTACAGAGTGATACAAAATCAAACTTTCTGAATGGGATGAGAGCAAAAAAGTCCCACCGAGAATGGATTACAACTCTCATGCAGCGTTTAAAAACTGTAGATATGTGTAATTGTTTTCCCACTTGCTTCGACTGCTGATTCCAAATATGCAAACAGTTGCAGTTTAGCTGAACGTCCATAACACATAACGCGCTCTAAGCGCCTGTCCAGAAAGTAGAATCAGTGCAATTGTATGAGACAAGTTATACATCCCAAAGCATAAAACGCATAGACGTGTACAACGCAAAAAGTAGGTTTACTTTTGTACGCGTCATAAGCGTTATAAAACTGTTAGTTGTTTTTGATAGCCGTAGATCAATATTCATATCATTTTTTCAAAGTGATCGCCAACAAGATTTGTGCTTTGGATTGTTATTTTATGTTTTTGTGTTAAAAAAATGTTTTTATTTAAAAAATACTTCAAACACAACAAAAAACGTAACGCGCGTTAATCTCTTCAGCAACAAAAAACTTTTCGGTTTTTGTCTGTGGCTTAACTGCGGCTGTTTGCTTCTTTGAAATCGGAAGTCAAAGCAACAGTTTATGTTTGAATAGCGAAAAATTGAGAAGTCGAACAAGTAGCACAATCTTATGACTTTTGCTACTTTAATTGGAGTTTTTTAAACAATGCTCTCAGGTGTGAACCGGTAAAGTCTATTTTTGGGTTACCCGACCGTGTGCAAAAAAGAGAAGCAGCTTATGGTGCCAGCAGGGTATCGAGCTCTATCAACTCACTCAGTATAGGGTGCGTTACTCTGTTCAATCGTTACTACAATAGATTTTACTCTGACGAGATTAGGGAGTTTGTTCCCGAAACCCCAAAGTTTTACGCAATACTCTGTAACCAAGATTACATAATATTCCTAACATACAATGAACATCAACTAATCACCATGATTAATGTGCTTGCAAGCCTCATTGGTTTTTACTTACAGATGCCGTTCTGTGACGTTCGTTTCTGTAGCAAATATTTTGCAATTACTTTTTCTGTGAAAAGATGCTGCTGTTTTTTAAAGTAAAGTATAATCAAAAGAAAAACATTCGAATTATGATATAATAATTTTCATAAAAATTGTGTTATTTGAAAAAGCAAAACAAGAAACAAATAAGTAACTTAGAAATGGTGACAAAACAGCCCACCTTTTTTCACAATCTTCAGAATTTATGACACTTCATTGATCAAATTACTGGTAAAATGCTTGAACCGTTACCTCGTGTAAGTTCAGTATTATCCTACAGTGGAAGGTCTCTGTGTAACTAAGATACCCAAGCCAGGGAAGGCTCTCATTGAAGTAAAATCATATTGACCAATTAGTCTCTTACCAACAATTTCAAAACTGTTCGAAAAATTGTTAATGCCGAAGTTGACTCCAATATTGAATGGTGTGCGATGTATTCCTAATCAACAATTCTGCTTTCGGGCTAAACATAGCACCATAGAACAAACACACAGACTAGTCAATGTCATAAGACAGACCTTTGAGGAGAAGAAGTATTGCTCAGCTTTATTCATTGACATTTCCCAAGCTTTTGATAAAGTGTGGCACGACGGCTTGATGCACAAAATAAAGTTAAACTTGCCTGCAAACATTCACAAGTTTCTGCAAACACTCACACGTTTCAACTACTTATGCGGCTGGAAATTTGTTATCAGAGAAGGCGATTTTATAAGCCGAACTCAGCCAATCGAACCTACTTTATATTTGATTTACGCTGCTGACATCACAGCACTCTGCAGCGTCCAAAATGCAAATTGTAGAAATTACAAACGAAATCACAAACTTATATTATTGTGGTGTATAGTCAAAGGACACTAAAATATTTCCCTGCTTTATTTTAATGTATAATTCTGCCGGCGCTTGAGAACACCACTGGCAGAAGAAAAAAACTTTTAAAGGCAGATGAATGCCTAATAAAAAGAATCAAAGACGAATTGTTTAAAGGCTCAAAATGATTGATTTTTGTATTGAAATTTTTGCTGTTTATATACAAATATTACGGAATTTTAAAGCTACAGATTAAAACTACAATTGGATTCCATGAAAATAGGAAGTTACTTCCAGCTAAACAAAATTGAAATTGGATATATTATTGTAATGTACAGTGTATTGATATGGTACCATATAATATTAATACAAACTAACAGTAAGGTAATAATAGTTTAGCATTATAAAAAGTAATAATAATTTTTTTTTTTTTCGACGAGGAAGAAAAATGCATTTACGCACTGACCAAAGCGTCCGTACCCTCAGCTTTGTGTCGGACTGATCACCACAGTGAACTTACTGAATAAAAAACCCCCTTCTTCTTCCTGGGATAAAAATTTCCACTCCGGGACTGCCTTAGCATTGCTTCGGGGTTGATTCCCAATGGCTTAATCAGCCCTTCTCTTTACACTAGCCTTCGTCTGGGATCCTGATTATGATTTTATTCTTGGAGCCTCCAGATCTGGCATTTTCGTGCGCAGAACTTTTTCGCAGAATCGCGATACCGCTAAAAAGTTGGCCTCACTCACTATCATGATGTTCACGAGATTCTCTACCGTTATTGAGCCAACTACCATCTCCAGTTCTCTACGTGTTTCTTCCCATCTTATACACTCAAAGAAAGTGTGTTCGGTGTCATCATGATGTTCACGAGATTCTCTACCGTTATTGAGCCAACTACTATCTTCAGTTATCTACGTGTTTCCTCCCATCTTATACACTTAAAGAAAGTGTGTTCGGTGTCATCCAGCACTTCTTCTTCTTCGTATAAACAAAAGGGTGTATTACATTTGCACATTTTGTATAAGTAGCGCCGGTAATAGCCCTTGACCTGACAGCATTTATGCCAGGTAATAGTTCACAGTCCCATGCCGTCTGTCCAACCATTTCTCGATATTGGGAATGAGACCGTTCGTCCATTTGCCCCTAGTGACAGTGGTCCATCTAAACTGCCAACTGTGTAACATTTCCTGTCGTATTTGCTGCATTCTTCCAAAGTCTACATGTCCAGTCTGTCTTGATATCCCTGCCTTCCTGGCCTGGTGCTAGAATCTGTAGATCTATTGGGATCATACCTGATATTACTCTAATCGCCCCGGCCGATACCGTACGGTATTCAGATATGACCCGTAAAGCTGCAACCCTTTGCACCGCTAACAATAGTTTTGCTCTACTTTCTCCTTCCATATTTCGCTCCCATATATAAAGATGCTATTGCATGCCTCCATTAAAAGTTTGAGTTTTTCTGGTAGTGGGCCTCCTATGTTCGCCGTCAGCCAGCTTAATCGTCCTGTTACTTGTTAACAGCATACTGTCGGGGGAAGTGTAAGTCTCGTGGGCTGCACTTCTTCCTCAGGCAACACAACGGGACCAAAAGGACCCAAGACTGGCGGCCTGTACAACCTAACCTAACCTAACAGCATACTGAACCTGTTTTGAGAACGTTAGCTTTGAGCCCTGTAATAATAAAAGTATGTATTATCATAATAATAGTTTAACAATATTTTTAATGATAGTTTAATGAAAATAATAATTGTATTAGAAATATACATTATAATATTATTATGTAAAGTACATTACTCTTTACATTTTTGTAAATGGTATAACAGAGATTGAAATCATATTTTGCATAATTAAACATTATATTTAAAAAAAAAAAAAAAAAGGGTGGTCCAAACGAACCGAGTGATGTTAACTGTTAATAAAACACAAAACTTTGAGAAACTTATCTTAATGTTTTTCATTATGTTAGAAATTATCTACGCCAATTATTTGTGAAACAATATATCGGTCAAATGCTTTCCGTGACTTTGTTGGCATATCTCTATACCATGATAAAAATTTTTAATTAAATAAGAATCGTTACTCTTATAAAATATCCCCACATCGAAAGCGTGCTGCTCACACAACTATTGTGATATCGTGATTGATAAATCCGCACAATCGATAATTCCAACGGCGTCTCCTTCCGACCGCATCATTTATTACTTTTTGAAATAATCGTATTTAAAAATATAAATTTGCCACCAGACACCCTGTATTATATAGAGTAAATAGTTTTCAAGCGTTGCTGTGGTGTATATCTGTTCGTAATGAAATGTCGAATCAAGCTAAACACAAAATAACCACCCGCGTGAAACGGGCTGTCAAATAAATCAGTTTTGCTAACTTAAAGTTGTGAATCTCCAACCAACTTATACAAGTAACCAAATCATACTCGTAAAATACACCAAGAATCTTTAAAGTTTTCAACTTCATATTCTAAAAAACTGGAAATCGTTTTGGTTTTAAGAGAAACTCCATAGAGAATTACAAACCAATCCTTTTCGAAACAGGTTTTAAAGTGGGATTGTTTATCGAACTTTAAATATATTTCAATAAATAAATCTTAGAATGAGGATACCTTTTGCAAAGGGAATTTTTCAAGAGTTTTTATTTCAGATGTGAAATCAGTTTCAATTGGCCATAAATAAATAATAAACATCTTTGTATGTATAACAGACATTCTTCAATAATTACATCATGAATTGTGTACCTTCCTTTTGAGAACAACGATACGAGTATGATAAATGCTGTAAAATTTTCTCCAAATTATGGATAATAGCAGGCAGCACATGTTGCTGTTATAATAAATTAAACCCCATGAAAGCTATCTGTGTCAACGTGAACCGTAATAAATTTCAATGCAAATTGAAATTCGCATCCACAAACATACATACACACATACATATGTATGTACATACAAACATGCTGCCAGCATTAAGAGAAAAGCAGATGATTTCATTAACAGAAAACAATACACACTTCAAAACCACCCTTCACAATACTATTAAGGAAACATTTACATGGTAATATAAAAGTATTCGGTCGGTAAATCTTCAACTTTTAAAACCCATTTCAGAAAATTTTTGTATTTTCAGTACATTAGAGTTGTAGCGGGTGTTTTTGTTAGAGTTACACAAGTTGCAATCATTTTAAAACCAAAAAATATATTTTTAATATACATATGTATATTAATGATAAATAGTCAAACTTATTGCATATTTCCAAAATTGTATGATGTTTTTATTATTCTGGCTCAAGTTCAAACCTAGCTATAGCCAAGAAATATTTTTATTGTTAATTATAACAATAATTGCCGCGATCTCGATGGAAGACATCTGTATGACATACTCTGTAAAAAATAAAGTCCGCATTTTGAGTCTACCGTTCAATGCTCTTAATAAAACTTTATTTTATTTAAATTCTAAAATAAGAATCTGCTACCAGACAACCAGAATTATTGGTTCTAGAAATATACTAGAACACTTGGCATGATTCGGTTCTACAGAACTATTTTTATAGCAGCTATTTTCGTAAGGGCCTTCAACAGCGACAGTTTTTATGCGCAAATTCTGCTGATTCAAATATTCATATACGCTGCGCTCTACAGCAGCAATGACTTCTTCTGTTCGCACTGTATGGCATCACTTGCAGGGCTACAAGTCCCTGGAGTATTTGGAGCTCGAAACTTGTAGTAGGCCTTGGGCTACGAAGTCTGACCAGAGACTTAAATCTGATACCATTGGAACCGGGTGCCCCAGGAATTTGTTCCTGCCTGGTTATAGTAAGGCCCTGCGGGGAGTAACGTGGTGGCTGTGGTTTAAACCCAAATCGCGGGCAGAGTTCATTTGAGCTTGGTGTGGAGTTGCATTGCAACCGGGTGCCGTGACCCAGAGATCGGAAGGAGTTTTAGAAAGGCTCCGCTCCTAACCAAGGGGAAGATCATGCTTCCAAATAGCATGTGATTGAATTGGTACTTTTACATGACTACGTCATGTTTGGGGGCGTTGGTGAACGCATTATTTTCACCCGGTGTTAAGAGCACCGTGGGGTAAGGCCATCATGAAAGGTACCCACGGAAATCGTTTTCACATCAGTATGGCATCACTGTAGACGCCAATTATCATTTAGAGTAAACGTGCTGCCAAAACGGTTCGTATTAATTGCTCTGAATGACGAATATGTATTTGGAGCAGATTTACAAAATAAATGTACACAATTTGGAAGCGTTATTGAGGCCAAACCAAACTGTGTTTCTAACTTTAAGTTTTATACCTGTAAAAAAATGAATTACAAATATAATAAAACCGGGCAAGTTTGCTGGATATGCCGAATCACTAAGAAGGTGATTACGCGGCCAGGAAATGCTTCCAACACAATTATTCTTTGTGGCTCCTGCTGTGTATACGGTTTCACCGTCTTATTGAAACCACATGTTCACCAAGCCCCGCTCATTCTCTAGTATTTTCCAATAATAATTACTGTATTGCCCATGGAATCCTAAAAAAAATACGAACCAATTGGCACTCTCGCGCAAACAGCACATCACACAGTAGCTTTGAGTGGAAGTAAAGGCTTTTCACGCATCACCCGTGAATTTTCAGTCGACCGGAAACGAAGACTTTATTTATTGCCTCTATATCGTACCACACAATTATTTCACGCTCTTGCAGAATATAGTACTCCATTGTTTGTAAGTTTGTATTTTGCAGCTGTCTAGTTCACATATACGATTGCAGTAAAACGCCATTTGCAAAAGCTATTACATATTACGATAGAATGATTAATTTTGCGCCACCCTGTATATTCCCCTATACATTCCTTTGTATGCCGCATTTGAAGTTGCGGTATATTATAATCAAAAAGGTATATTATAAAAAAAAATTTGATTGGAAATTTTTGCCGCGTTTTGGGCTTAAATAAGGATGGCTTAATTTAAATCAAATACACAGACAATTTGACATTTGTGCGTGTCCATACAATAGACATACTTATGTACATACATGAAATTAGATAATGTAATTTGGCAACTACATCCGCATTTGAAATTGAAGGTACATATGCTTGATTGAACTATGGATCACCGACTGTAAATGCTTGTATTTTGGGAAAATTTTCCCAAAAAGTTTCCTGCTGAATTAACATACACTTAACTGTGAGTACATTTTCGTGAATATGAAAATTATACCATTAAGCCTGTACAAGAAAAGCTGAATGGGCTTTGACTTCGTTACACATTTTGAGTTTAGTTCTGCTCGTAGTTGTAATAATGATAAAAACATTTACAATTTTAAGGTTTGTGATTACTTTAATTATTGTTATAGATTGGGAAAAACTTTTTGGAGAAAATTTAATTTTCTGAATGAGTTTTTATACAGGGTGGCTGATGAAAACTGCTACCAAAAAAAAAGCGTAATAACTTATTTTCTGTGTAACTAACCTGTTCTATTTTTGTTGTGTTTTATAGATTGATCTTTAAATTTAACTAAAATGGAGTATTGGGGTCAATGAAACAAGAATTTGGATAGTGCAACACTTTCACGCTTTAGAGTCGGTTGTTTCCATCCAAAGAGGATATAGGAGCACGTTTGGCGGCACTCCTCCTAGCAGATGGAGTATAATGAGGCTCGTAAAGAATTTTGCTGAGCATGGCACAATCGCAAGAAGGCCTTATCATCGAAATCCTTCAGTTCGAACGCAGGAAACTATCGCTGCTGTAGCTGTTCCCATACAATCCAATTCTTGAGTTACGACAAGAAACTTATCTGCTGAAATGGGTGTCAGCAGACAGTCATTGCAGACAATTTTGCATCCAGATTTAAACTTATTTCCATGTAAGATTTAATAAACAAACAAACTGAACCGTAGAGACTTCCCGATTCGCTAGGAATTTTGTGGGAAGATCATTCAAATGGTGTCAGAGGATGAAAACGTCTTGAACTGCATTTTTATGTCTGACGAGGCACATTTTGCTAAAAACGGCAATGTTAACAAACTAACTTGTCGAATATGGAGTAATTCTAACCCACAGATACTCAATCCGATGCAATTATATCCATTGCGCGTTACAGTGTGGTTGCGCTTTCTTTAGGAATCACGTCGGGCCTTACTTTTTCGAAGAAAATGGTCTTACTGTTACGATCAATGGAGAACCGTTACTTAAAGATATTGAAAGACATTTTCTTTCCAGAACTACGCCGCAACAGAATCCCTTTCAACACTGTTTGGTTTCAACAAGATCAGGCAACTTGTCACATAGCCACGCCTGTTTTGACAGAATTGAGGCAAAAGCTTCCCAATAAACTTATTTTCAGAAACTCCACATTCCGTTGGCCTCCCAGGTCTCCTGACCTCACTGTACCCGATTTTTTTTTATAGGGTTATTGCAAACAAGTAGCCTACAAAAAAAAAAAAAAGAAAAAAAAAACCCAGTAAATTTGGATGATTTAAAGCAGTGGTGCCCACAGTTGTGAAAATGATTTACATCAGCACCTGCCTTGCGGCCTTATCTGATGATGGACCAGTTCCACGAATGAATTATTGACGATTCAGTATCGCCTCCATGTGGCTTACCAGGCTCACACAGGTAGCAATTTATACCATATGTTTGTAGCCATATGAGCAACTTCTTGTTGTGGAGTTCGAACCTTCTAATCCCTCCTGTATGCAATTTCCCAGCAATCAATGGAAGACAAGGCTTAATGAGTTGGTAGGCCGAAGTCCACTAGCAGCATCAGCCATTGAACCAACTCACTCGTCAACCATCACCACTGTTTCCTCACAGTACAGGTATCTCTTGTAAGGGCAACAGACCCTCGGGAGTTTGTTAGTCCCCGAAAAAAGCCACGCCAAGCAATTATCTAGGATACTAACACCCCCTTTCTGCGTTGTAAGTTTCCACCACAGTCAGAACGTTTCAGCCAAGGTAGGCACCTCAGACATGATCAGCCAGAGTTGAACTGCAAGCAGAAGCTACCCGATATAAAAATAAAAAAAAATGTGTCGCGGTCTTTGTAGCGTTAACTCTTGCAGAGCAACCTAAATTAAGGCGTAAAGCGCAACGTCATTAACGCTTTAATTTTACGCTGTAGTAAGTATCTTATATAAAAGAATTAAAGTTTTGCCATGAACAGTATAGTTCACTAACATTGTTTAATAAAGATCACTCAATACACTGAAAAAATTTTGTTCAGAAATTCTCTGAATTTTGACATTACTTTTATGAATTTTTTTCATTATTTTTCAACCATTGTACCTTTTCATAGAAATAATGAAACAAATTTCATTAGATTATTTTAATGAAAACCTTCATAACAGTAATGAAACATTTTAATAAGAAACATGACTTATTTTTATTAAAAGTATGAAAGACAAATCATATGATTAGTGAAATAATTTCTCTAGATCAAAGAATCAATTTCATAAAGCACATGAAAACTGTACATTAAATTAATGAAAAAGTAACATTTATTTAATGAAATAACTTCTTTGTATTAATGTAATATATTCATTAAAAATATGAAACTCGTTCATAAGGTCAATGAAGTTATTTCATTTATCTATCTATTTTATTTTTCATTGAGCACCTGAAGAATTTATATTAAATCAATGAAATAGTTACATTTGTTTAATGAAATAATATCATAACACATATTAATACAATATGTTCACAAATGTGCGTAATAAGATCAATGGAATTATTTCATTTATTCATTGATACTTTATTTCATTGCACAAACAATACTATTCCTTTCTTTTGTGAAATTGTACCTAATTATGATAAAAGAAAATGTTGAACAAGTATTCACCAAATAAAACAGATTTTAAATTAAACTTTTGGTTTGTACATTTGTACAACGGGTTATAGTTCAGGTTTTTTCTTTCTTAAGAAAGATTTTTTACAATACAAATTTGCTGTCATCAATAATTTTTGATTGAAGAGAACAAGAACAATAATAATCAAATCTTTAGCTGGGGGACAACTAGCTGTTTCGTAGTCGCTACACTACTCACTCACTACTCACCCACTGGGACTTGAACTCGGGACATGACGTATCATGATCTACTGCTTTAACCACTAAGCCACCGAGCATTTAATTATTTTCTATCTATATTCATCTCATATTGAATCACATATGCATTTTGTCAATTGCCCACAACAGATTTTATTAATTCAAATGACTTTAATACACTGGCATTTAAATTTTTTAAACTATTACTGTACAAACATACCCAAGTTCTATTCTATTTCAAATTCTATTTCATTGGAATTATGAAACTCATAAAACTTACATTTTAATGAAAAAAACTTGACATTTTTTAAACTGTAGCTTAAGATTAATAAATGCCCATTAATATATCTTACCAAAATTCAAAGAATTTAAAAACAAAAACTAAATTTTGTTGTAGTCATAAATCCAATGACTTTTTTTAATGAAACTATGAAACTTAATAAAACCATTCTGATGGAACTATTTCATAATATATATGAAGTTTCATGCATATTGTGTAAAGTCTTCATTGGATTAATGAAAAATATTTAATGAAACAGTTTCATTAAATATATGACGCATAATTCTTTCAGTGTAGAAATAATAAAATAAATACGAATGACCGCAAAAATTGAGTAACATTTGTTTTGAAGTGAACTTCACTTAGGGATAGTAAAGCTTTCTCTCTTAAGCTCTATCAAAGTTGGATTTTCAATTAGAAAGCGTTGGCGCCGCGCTATTTGGGTTGGTCTCATACATTTTGTATACATATGGGGATTTTTGAGAGATAAATTACGCTAGACGCGCTAATTTAGGTTGCACAGTTACCGTTTATAAAAGTAAATGCGTTCAGCAATAGAATATCGATATTAAAATAATGTTGATTTAACATTGACAGTTTGCTTTTAGTTTAGCAGTTGTTTAATTTTATGTATTAATATCCCAATCAATGTTGTTGCTGTTGGTAGAGAGTGCTTCATGCAACTGTATTGGCTTTCAAATTAATGATACTAGTATTTGCGTAATGATTTAAAGTAAAATATTTAACACTTAGGCAACGTGATATTGTTCCGAAGTCATTTGATATTAATTTAAGATGATACTTATTTAAATAAGTTCAAGTGGTTGCATCCATTAGTTTGTCCAAATGTCAACAATCTAAAATTAAATATTCATTAAACCATATGAATTATGCTTCATTGCACAAATTTGTACGAAAACCAATCTTTTATAGAAGAAGAAGAAGTAAATTGTATCTACACATATGTTTCAACGACTTGAGCAGCCCATAAAATTTATATATGCGAGCCTCATGACATTTTGGGCCTGGCTAATAAACATGCAATTGCACAAACGCTCAAAATGCTTATTTATGTATGTACTTAGGTGGGTATAAATATATGTGTTGTGTGTATGTGAGTATATAAATTTGAAAACATTTATTGGTAAATGTGCGGCGTTTGTTTGCATGACCAGGCAACGTTGCGTGTATTACCAAATGCAAGTGCGAGCTATCCGCAGCACAGTGGGTGACGAGTAGGAGAATAATTTCATAAACATTTGAAATATCTAAGCGAACTTTTAACTTTTACAGCTAATTATTTTCTTTGAAATAATGCACTATAGATTTAAATGCTTGAAAATATTTTCCAAAAATGTTCTGGTCTACTGATTAAGTAATCGACATTAATGGTGTTTTTTATTTTCTGATAAAAAGTGCTGCCTTTTAAATGTTTATAAAATTTTCCCGATTAAAAATTTTTTAAAAGGTAGAGCTGCAAAACTATTGATAGTCGTCCCCATCGATATTTTCGATAGTTTCAAGAAAAACTATCGATACTTTCGTTGAGCGCTACTTTTGGCGATGAATGTATAACTCAAGAGGAAGTTAGTAAACATATACTGCGTTTATACGTGCAGGTTATTTGCGAATAAAAATATTGTAAATAACAAAAATTGCCGTATAAACAGTAAACAAAATTTTTATTTGCGATTAGCTAACTCACGAAAACAATTACTGATTAAAAACTTATTTGCAAATAAAACATAAAAAGTTGCCACTTTATTTCACAATTTCAAAGATTTCGTCGATGTGTCCACACATGATATATAATAAAAACTACGTACAGAAGCAAATATTCAAAATTTTTCATTTTTAATAATCTTTTCTTTAATTGAATTATAAAATATATTTATTTTTTTTGTTTGTTTTTCTGTTATAATTTCAGTAATCAAAATGCTTTTTAAACTAACAATGCTAACAATTATTTATATTTTGAACATATGTCATACTAAAAAATAAAGCGCATAAACAGTGAGTTAGTTATTTGCAAATAGTTTTTATTTGTGAATAGGCTGCGTATAAACGTAGTAATAGATACATATGTACATATCGGGTGGTTAAATTACAAGGGCTGATGTTGAATGTGAACCACTCCTAAACGCCAAGTTTTTTCCGAATTTTATTTGACATTTCTCTATTTCAGACTTTTTCAATTTGAACCATGGAGAGATACACAATCCAACAACGTGTTAAAGTTATCCAGACTTATTATGAAAATGGGCGACAGTGGATGATAAATTTTCGAAGAAACTCATCTTCAGTGATGAGGCACATTTTCACCTCAGTGGATTCGTCAATAAACAAAATTGCCGCATTTGGGCGAATGAGAATCCAAGAGTGACTGTCGAAAAACCAATGCACCCACAAAGAGTGACTGTTTGGTGCGGTTTATGTGCTGGCGGCACCATCGGGCCGTAGTTTTTCCAAAATGAGGCCGGTCAGGCAGTTACTGTGAATGGTGTTCGCTATCGTGAGATGATAACGAACTTTTTATGGCCCGAATTAGAAGATATGGATGTAGACGATATGTGGTTTC
Source organism: Thecocarcelia acutangulata (assembly GCA_914767995.1). Taxonomy (NCBI): domain Eukaryota; kingdom Metazoa; phylum Arthropoda; class Insecta; order Diptera; family Tachinidae; genus Thecocarcelia; species Thecocarcelia acutangulata. The sequence goes on along the minus strand of OU612094.1, from coordinate 57,511,660 downwards.
AGCAGGACGGTGCCACTTGCCACACAGCTAACGAAACAATTGCTCTTTTGCACAACAAATTCAATGGCCGAGTTATCTCACGTAATGGCGATGTCAATTGGCCGCCAAGATCAAGTGATTTGACACCGTTGGACTTTTTTCTTTGGGGTTATTTGAAAGAAAAGGTATACGTTGATAAGCCAGCAACAATTCAACAGCTAAAGGATGAGATAATTCGGCACAATAACGGCATAGAACGTCCATTATGCTTCAGGGTCATCGAAAATTTGGACCATCGGATGGAGGTGTGCCGCCGTGGTCGCGGCGCTCATTTGGCCGATATTTTGTTCCATACATAATTAAATAATACCAATATATCATAATAAAATAAAATTACAATAATTTCCTAAATAGTTTGTGTTTTATTCAAAATCAACATCGGCCCTTGAAATTTAACCACCCTTTATTTATGTAGGTATATATAAATCCTTTATGTATTTTTATTCTCTGATAAAAAGTACAACTTCTAAATAATTTTCTTTTTATTTTTACTTAAAGCTTTGAGCTGCATCGTCACCTGTATGCAAAAAGAACAAAATTTTTTAAGTTGCAGTCGAAATTTAGCCGCAGCCACCAGATATAATAAGTTGCCATGTTTAACTAACATTTTTTATATAAAAGAACTCTTTTTTTTTATTTGAGATAAAAGTAATAAATAATATAATACACTTCACTTTGATATATTATATGATATATTTTCATTTGTAAATTACGCTATAACTATAGAAATTTAAAGGCGGCTAAGAACCTGTCTGATAAATGGCCAGAAACGTTTTGCCGGCTATATGTAGCCGGCTTCGTATATACGTTCAAAAATTGTCGATAGTATCACTATCTAACGAAAACAATCGATAGTTAGCTAAAAATAAAACTATCGATACTATCGATAGTACTATCGACTGTTTTGCAGTTCTATTAAAAGGTTGTATATTTGTTATTAACACAAAAAAACCAAAAATTCTAACAAAATGCCGTTTAAGGGCACTTCAGATTATCACACTATGGCTTGTCAAAAATTCCAATAATACGTGCAAGTGTCAGAATGTGAATGTAAGCATTATGAAAATGAGAAATAATACGGTAAGAGCTTTGACATCCCATAACACTTCACCATTTTAGGATACAAGGCCAAATTATAGACAATAATGAAAGAATAATTTCGTTTGACGTAGTTTCACTATTTCCAAGTGTACCAGTTGACTTGGCAATGAGCATGATAGAAGAAAAGTGGGGGTTAATAACCCCCAAGAATTGAAAAGAGTTTATTTTTGCGTGTTTTAAAACTTTGTATAGAAAATAATAGGTATTTTCAGCATAATGGAAATATAATTGTTGTTTACTTGAGCTTGAGGTCACTTGTTACAAAATTATTCGTTTTATTAATGTTTCGATATTTCGACACCCCTTTGTGTGTCTTCTTCAGGAAATTTTCTAAATTTTTGTTTACAAAATTTTTATAAAATTGAAAACAAATTGATGTTTTCAATTTTATAAAAATTTTGTAAACAAAAATTTAGAAAATTTCCTGAAGAAGACACACAAAGGGGTGTCGAAATATCGAAACATTAATAAAACGAATAATTTTGTAACAAGTGACCTCAAGCTCAAGTAAACAACAATTATATTAAAAAAAGGTCGAACAACTAGGATCAAGATACGAATATAATGGAAATATATATACACAGTTAAATGGACTCCCTATGGGATCTCCAGCTTACCCAATTATTGCGCACATTGTAATGGAAAAGTTAATAGACAGCTCTATAGATAAGTTAAATATAAAACCGAGATTAATGACTAAGTATATACACGCAGAAAAAAATATATGGTGGATATGACAATATTCTAAGGGCAACATACTATTGTTGGTACTGAATATATTACATTTTAATGCCATTGATTTGCGTTACCATACCAAATGACCAACGATGGTATAATTGTAATTAAACACGGTATTAATAAAATTTACAATATTAATATCATACCTAACCACGTTATTATTACCAACCATATTATTTTCATTAAATAACCACACTAATGTCACAAACAGTCTTATTGGCATATAACCATATTTAGGTCATAACCTGACATATTAATTAAAAAGAGGCCGTTTCATAAAAAAACAATACTATATATATGTAATATATATACTATATATATGTAATATATGAGTACATACAGAAAATAAATTAAAACAAAAACATTTAATACACTTTGATAAAATAAAATAATCAAAATTAATCTGCAAAAAATTGTTGAGGTCCCATAAGTACACAAGACTTCGTTCTAAATAGGTTTTAGTGTCTATTATCTGAAATAAAAATAATTTATTAAGTATTTCGTCAATATGTATAAATAAATAATACGGCTGACCAACCATACTCTTGATATTGTCATAGTATTATTGATTACAAATATTCCAACATACCTTTATATTTCCGCAAACACTTCGAATGTATTTCTGCACAATTTTAATTTGCAGTCTTTTCTTTTTTAATTTTTTTTTTAGATAAATAAAAAACTTTTTTATTAAAAACAAAAAACACATCTTTCTTCACAAAAAAACAAAACTAAAAGAAAATTATGTGTCAAAAACTAAAATGAAAAATGCTGACAATATTAATTTTATTCTGGAAACTTATATTTGTTACATATGAACAAACTTTGCTTACATATGATGAAAACAAATATTCCAGTATTGGGTGTAACAAAAGCTATTGTTGTTAAAAAAAAAGTTACATACAATACTAATATTGTATACAACCATATTTGGAAATTGGTAGGTGGTAATAATAGATTTACTGAAATGCAAACGCAAACATATTTATGGGGAAACAAACTATTACTAAATTGAAAATAAGCCGTTTTTAACAATAATAAACTAATGTTGCCATAATCATATTTCAAACTGCCTTTTCTTTGCGGGTAGATGATTTGTTTTGTATTATTCCTGAGAATATAATTAATTATTTTTCAAAACATAGTAGAAGTATAGTCATTAGCACAGCTAGAAATTTTGTTGAAAGGGTACTTACAATAAGTGATGAAGAGTTCCACGGAAGGAATATTAATAAAATCAGGAACTTACTAGAAGATAACGATTTTCCCGACGAATTAATTAGAAAATTTGTGAGTCAATTTAAAAATAGAGGTATGTATAATGTAGTTAGCTCAACAGAACCAAAAAAGTATAAGTCTTTGACGTATATACCAGGCTTAACAGAAAAGTTAGTAAGATCTAATATATTTAACAGGGAAAAATATGGAATAGCGCATAGGAGTTATAATACTCTAGATACATTATTTAGTAAGAATAAGGATCGACTTAGTAAATTAGATATTGCTAATATAGTTTATAAAATTCCATGTAAGGGAAACCATCAGGATAATTGTAATAAAGTATACATAGGGACGACAAAAAACAAATTAAGGACAAGGATTGCAGGATATAAATTAGACCAAAAATATAGGCATCTTAATTTCCAAAAAACAGCGTTATCTTCTCATTGCTTTGGTTTAAATCACTATCCTCACTTTGAAAATGTTTCAATAATAAAAACAGAAACAAATTATAAGAAACGTTATATGTTAGAAATGTTAGAAATTATGAATACACCTACAGAACAGAGAACTAATTTTAAATTAGACACAGATAATTTAGCACATAGTTATAGGCATTTAGTCAGCAAAAAGTTAATACTTTGAAATAAATATTACTTATATTTACAATGTTATTTATTAGGATATTGTTAATTTGTATAAAATTTGTTGATGTTATTTTGTGAGCAACATATGCTGTGTTAATTTGTTAAAGGTAGAGGTACAACATGTTGTAATCGTTAACAGGGAATGTGTTGTTTGCAGAATTAATTTAATTTAAATTACTTCATTTTGAAAAAAATTATAAATAGCTTGTCTTCTATGTTCTCCAGCTATCTATATGTCGACATTTCATAGGAACTACCCTAATCATCAGTATTACTGGTATAAATATTAGAAGCTTAAATAGCGAATAAAAACCTTAATTGTTTGTATTTTTGTTCTCTGCTTTTCGATACTTTCAAAAAGCAAATCATAGCAACCAACGGTTGCTCATTTGTTTGAAAGGTGTAAATAAATGTTAGAGACGTTTATAAATAGAAAAGCTTGTTTTTTGTGATTTGACGGATGTTATTAGAGCATTTTTCTTTATAAATTCTCAGCAATTTATTTGGATTGTTGGGATATAAAGTTGAATATTTGAGAATATCTTTCAAAAATTTCCAAAGTCTACTGATGATTAGGGCAGTTCCTATGAAATGTCGACATATAGATAGCTGGGAAACATAGAAGACAAGCTATTTATAATTTTTTACTGGTATAAATATTAGAAGCTTAAATAGCGAATAAAAAACTTAATTGTTTTTACTTCATTTTGTTTTTAATTTTTCAATTTGTTAATATTGTTAAGAATTTTTTCATGTGTATGAATTTTTTGTATGTAAAATTGACAAAATTTTTTCAAATAATTTTTTTACTACATTTTAATTTCAATCAAGACCTTTAGCTGGAAAATTTAGAAGAAAACAATATAAACAAGATCAAATAATACGAATATTTAATGAAATTTGTTTAACCAATAAGCTTTTTCATTGGATCAGGGTTGCATTTTCTACAAAAGCAAATAATAAAAATATTAAAACTAGACGTTAAGCAAATTGGCTGTTTATTTTCAAATCATATTTCTTATTTTACTTTAGTGTGATGATGTGGAAACAAAATGTAGTAGTAGTGGTACGTTAGATTTTTTGACAGTCGCATCAAATGTCATTAGATTTTTGTCTGACTTGTATGATGTATGCCTGAAACACCTTTTAATAATAATGTAATAATACACTTAGCGTTTCAAATATGACTACTTTTAACAAATCGACGTATTCGTCACTATTTTCATCAAATAAAAGCTATCATCACCAGCGCCAATTACATCAGCAAAATCAATTACAATAACAAAAGAATCTCATATTTGCATAAACACGTCTGAAACAAAGATGTAAAAATGGGCAGTATCTCCACCTTACCACACGTACAGTGTAGGACATGCTACATTTTTAGCCAGTTGTACATAGGCGGTTCGAAAGCTTCTTAGTCTATCAATGAAAGAGAATAGTTAGCTTTTCAAAAATATTTTGCTTTTTCAATATTATCGCCTGACACTTCAATACACTTAGCCCAACGCTTTTCTAGCAATTCTATCCCTTGATTAAAATCGTTTTCCTCAAGGTCTTCAAAATAATGGTTTACAACTGTAACTGCATCTTCATTTGAGGTAAAATGCTTGCCAGCAAGCAATTTTTCAGATTTGGGAACACTGGGAGCTCAATCAGGAGAATAAGGTGGGTGGTCAAGCAACTCGTACTTTAATTCATTGATTTTAGCCATTGTTAAAACACTGTTGTGCGCTGATGCGTTGTCATGATGAAAAATTATTTTTTTTGTGTTGCCAGCCAGGACGTTTTTCTCGAATTTGTACACTTAATTGATCCAAAAGGTTGCAATAGTACTCTGAATTTATTGTTTTACCCTTTTGCAGATAGTCAATCAATAAAATACCTTTGAAGTCCCAATAAACCGTTGCCGTAACCTTACCAGCCGATTGAATTGTTTTTGCCTTCTTTGGGGCACTTCCTCCAGCTTCAGTCCATTGTTTGGATTGTTCTTTTGTCTCTGGAGTATAGTGGTGGATCAATGTCTCATCCACAGCTATGAAACGACGCTTAAAATCCATTTTATTTCGCTTAAAATGATCCAAACAAGCTTGAGAAATGTTCATTCTTATGCGTTTTTGGTCGACTGTTAACAAATGCGGCACCCATCTTGCAGAAAACTTTTTCATCTGTAGTTCTTCGTGCAAAATTAAATGGACTCGATCATTTGAGATGCCCATGATATTAGCTATTTCACGCACTTTTATTCGTCGATCATTTAATACCATATCGTGGTGCATTTTGGCTACAATTTTTGTTGTTGTTGCTGTTTTTGGACGTCCACTACGTGGTTCATCTTCAATGCTTGTACGACCACGTTTAGCCCAATTTTTTACCGTTTGCATATGAAGGAGCATTTTCCCCTAACACTTTCACCATATCATTATGAATTTCTTGTCCCGATAAACCTTTTTTATGTAAATATTTAACGACACTACGCATTTTTAATTTTTCCATTGTAAAAAAAATCGCGAATGCGTCTTTTTTGAACACTTGTTTCTATATAAAGGAGTTACCAGATCGAAACAAAATTTAACATGTGTTCATAGCAGAGAAGGAAGTTTCCAAAACATTTAACTTTTTTCTGTTTATACCGCACTTTTTGTGCTGGGCTAAGAAGTTTCCGAACCGCCCTCGTATGTGCAACATATTTTGAAAAGAATTATACCCTTTAATGGTGTATCAAATCTTTTGGAAGAGTACATGTTTCTGATAAAAATGTTACACCTATGCAACATGTAATGTTTATGTTGCATAGGTGTAACATTTTTATCAGAAACCAGCGATGTATACTTTTGGATACTGCTATTTGGGCTCATAAACATCTTTACACATGGTGTTTGCTAGCAAATTTATATTTTTAAATACATACATATTTAAAAAAATAATAAAATGTGCGGACAGGTGGTGGAGTCGTGAATATGATCGTATGTACGGATTTGTCAGCCACGATGGCGCAGTGGTCGAGTGAGCATCGTGCGCTCGCTGTGGAGCCATTTTTTAAGACTAATGATTCTTACGTAATTGTTCGTCGACAATTTTGTTCAAAGTTCAGTATTCGGCGAATACGCGATGAACCGAATGTAAATTTAATTCACTCGTGTGTGCAAAGACTCCGCGTAAATGCAATTACGCGACATTTTCATGAAAAAACCAGTTAAGCTATATCTCCGGTATATATGGATCGATATCGAAAATTATTATTTTCAATATTTATGTAACCTTACTTCATTACCAGAACTGCTTTTAAGCAAAAAAAGATGTATAAGTTCGCTTACGCGACATTTTGATGAAAAAACCGGTTTAGGCTATATCTCTGGTATATATAGACCGATATGAGAAATTCTCATTTTCCATATTTCAATTACCTTATTTTATTACCAGAACTGCCTTTAACCAAACAAAGTTGTTTAAGTTCGCTTACGCGACATTTTCATGAAAAACCCGGTTTATGCTATATCTGGGGTATATATAGACCGATATCGGAAATCTTCATTTTGCATATTTATATAACCTTCTTTTATAACTAGAACTGCTTTTAAGCAAACAAGTTGTTTAAATTCGCTTACACGACATTTTCATAAAAAAAAACTGGTTTAGGCTATATGTCGGGTATACATATATAGACCGATATCGGAAATTTTCAGTTTCTATATTTATATAACCTTCTTTTATTACTAGAACTGCTTTTAAGCAAAACAAATTGTTTAAATTCGCTTATACGACATTTTGATTGAAAAATCGGTTTAGGCTCGGATATATATGGACCGATATCTGGAAATTTTTTTTTTCCTTTTAGTCGCCATGCTTAATAATTGTGTGAAGTTTGAACCAAAACAAACAACTTTTGTTTTCAAACATTTTAATACAAAATTGCAAAAAAATAATGGTTTTTTTCGGAATTTTGAATATATATCTCAGCTATATTTGAAACGATTTTACTGAATTTCAATAGCAAACCCATGAATCGATGGGTTAATAGAATGAAAAAGGTTTCTAAGTCTAATGGTTTTCTCAGAAACAGTAATTCAACGGCGGACAGACGGACATCGCTTAATCGACTTTCCTATTAATGCTGATTCTGAATATGTATACTTTATATCAATTGTGCCCAACCCTATTCGCTTGATGCTCAATTGTTTCTGTAAATGCGCTTAGTTATAGGGCTGTGCTCTTTAATACACAAATACTGCGCTCAGCACTAGCAATGAAAAATACACAAACAACTTCGTCTTATATATTTTTTTGTCGTTCTTCACTGCACACACACACAAAAGCAATGCAACAACACTTTCGCATGTTTTGCTGGTAAAGATTGACGACAGCGATTATCAGTGTGAATTTTGTTTTTGCAAATGTTTTGTTTTTTACAACAAAAAATATTAAATAAAAATAGTTTTTCCTTAAATGTATTGGTGTTTACTCTTCCATATAGAACTTGTGGGCACCTCTGCTTTATATGGTCGGAAATGAAAATTACAAACGAAATCACTAACTTATATATACCCTTTACGTTTTTGTGAAGCGTATAAAAAGGAATTGCAAGCCACTGTGCAAATGTAGTCGAGATGGTTGATGATTGTTTGCAAAATGTATTCTTTAAATATGCATGTAATTTCATAAATACCCGTTTTAAATATGCATATACATACATACCTATGTGTGTAAGCAAATGTATGTATGTATGTAAGATGCTGGAAAGCTAATTAAAATACATACATATGAATTAATTCCCATTTGCATGTGATTATTATTGTAAGGACACGGCTATATTGATTTATTATATGTACATATGTATGTATACTTATATGGGCTGAGGGCAAATATTTTTAACACGTTGATTCTTATAAATGTTAAATGGTTCCCAAATTATAAATGTACATATATAAATTGATTACATAAGGACGTAAAATTGCCCCAACACTGTTTTTTTTTAATATTCCTTAAAACGGCCATTTACTCATATTCTGCGTTAAGTTCGAATTTGTGGGAAATAATGAATAATGAACAGAATATATTATTTCGCTTGGAAAATATTTCTTTTGCTCAAATTGAATTTACAATAAATAAACTCAAAAGAAAATTGAATCCATGAGTGCTTAAATTAAGTCTAAGCGATCTAAAATTTACGGTAAGTACATATGTTCTTTAATCAGATACGAAGCTCTGGATTCTCACTTAATTTGGAACATATTTAATACTGGATCTGCAGTTGAAATAGGCCGAATAAGGAATTGATTTGAGAAATTTTGAAATTGAACCAATTTTAAAATGCGTCTGATTAAAGCATTTTAAAGTTAATGTAATCCACAATCTATAGTGTTGTCAACTCGGTGCGTTTCGCACCGTTGTTGGTGTTTTTAAACTTGTTTGTGCGCAAAATTTTTTAGTCGGTGCTCGGCGCGCTTTTTTTTTAGTTTTCGATGCGTCTTTTAAATTTCGGTGGCAATTCATCATATTCATCTGTTTGAACACAATTTCGTTCAAGATTCTAGATTTTTTTTAATTTGTTTCATAAATCACAATAAGAGCTCGAAGTTGTGATGTACGATAAATCGCAGTAAATTGTGAACACGAAGCAAAACAATCTTAATGCGGCAGATTATTTATATTCTCGAAAGAAAATGAAACCTTTATAAAACTTGCTGTTTTTTGTTAGTTTTGCTTTAAAAATAATTAAATATTTCTTGATCCTATTTGCTTTGACCTTTATTTAATTTAATATTTAAAAAAACAAATTTTCCTAAAGAAGTCTTCCAAAGGAAGACGAAATATTGAAAAATACATTAAAAAATTAAAAAAAAAAAAACAAAAAAGGACCTTGAGCTGAACGAATTATTTGCAAATGTTAAAGGGCAATAATTTATTATTGGATTGGTATCAGAAACCTATATCATCAGGAAGGATTATAAACTATTTTTCAAAACACCCTTGAAGAATAATTTTGAACACAACTAAAAATATGATAAATAGAATTTTAACAATAAGTGATAGACAATTTCATGGAAAGAATAAGGAGATAATTAAAGATATTTTGACGCAAAATAGCTTTCCAATAGAACTTACAAATAAATTAGTAAAACAATATAGAATTCAAGGGATCCACAATAATGTAACCACAATAGAACCAAAAACTTACAAGTCATTTACATATATCTTGGAAATATCAGAAAGGTTGGAAAAATCTAAGATATATAATAAAGAAAAGTATATGATGGCCCATAAGACGTATAAAACATTAAGTACATTGTTCAGTAAATTAAAAGATAAAACAGACAAACTTGAGATATCAAATGTAGTTTATAAAATCCCGTGTGGTGGAAATGATATAGAAAATTGTGATAAGGTTTATATAGGAACATCTAAAAACAAACTTAAAACTAGATTAGCTGGGCATAGATCAGATCAGAAACAGAGGATGAGGAACTCAACACAAAAGACTTTAAGACAGATATTGAGAATATAGCCCAAACATATAAGTATTTAGTTAAAATTAAGGGTTGTTTGTAAAATGTTGTTATTTGTATTTGTTGTTGTTTTTAACTATGTACCTATATGAATTTGTAAGAAATTAAACTATTTTCCTACCCAATATATGTATATAGAAAAATATGAAAGGAAAAGAAAATATTTTTATTTCAAATTATTTCTTTTTTTGTTGTTTTAATTTTTCAAAAATATTCTACAAATTGAAATTAAATAAATATTATTTGGCCTGAAGAAACTATCCAAAGGAAAGCGAAATATTGCCAGATAAGTAAAAACCAAAAAAATTCCAGAAAAGACCTTAAGCTCGAGCAATTACATATGTATATTATTTTTAATTTATTTTTTTTAATCGTAAATAAATATTAGTTGTAATACTTGATTTAGGTTAATCATTTAAAAAGCTATATTGATAGGAACGGAGGGATAGACCATTTTGGCTACATATATTAAAACATACAAAATTTCTTCAGATAAATAATAAAAATAATTTTTAGCGTTTTAAATAATACAAATTAATAATAATGGGTGATTTTATAAGAACTATCGAAAATTAAAAAAAAAAAAAACACATAAAATTCAGAAAAATGCATGAAATATTTATTTGGATCGATAGTTGGGTCGATATAATTTAATGTTTGAAGATTATTTCATGCAAATGTTGGCCGCGGCTGCGCCTTAAATGGTCCATCCCCTTAGTCCAATTTTGGCATACTCTTTCCAACATTTCGGCCGGTATCTCACGAATAATGTTGGCAATGTTGGCTTCCAGTGCGTCAATCGAAGTGGGCTTGTCGCTATAAACATTAGCCTTAACATAGCCCCACAAAAAATAGTCTAGAGGCGTTAAATCGCACGATCTGGGCGGCCAATTGACTGGTCCCAAGCGTGAAATAAACTGTTCACCGAGCTCGCCTCTCAATTGGTCCATTGTTTCGCGTGCTGTGTGGCATGTGGCACCGTCTTGTTGAAACCACATGTCATGCAAGTCAAGCTCTTCCATTTTGGGCAAAAAAAAGTTTGTTATCATCGCACGGTAGCGCTCACCATTCACAGTAACGTTGTGATTCGCATCATCTTTGAAGAAATACGGCCCAATGATGCCGTCAGCCCATAATCCGCACCAAACGGTTGTTTTTTGTGGATGCATTGGTAGCTCTTGCAATGCTTCTGGCTGCTCTTCACTCCAAATACGGCAGTTTTGCTTGTTCACGTATCCATTCAACCAGAAATGAGCCTCGTCGCTGAACACAATTCTTCGATAAAAAAGTGGATCTTCATCTAACTTTTCAAGAGCCCATTCACCAAAAATTTGGCGTTGTGGTAGGTCGTTTGGCTTCAATTCTTGCACCAGCTGTATCTTATAAAGCTTCACACCCAAATCCTTCCGCAAAATTTTCCACGTAGTGGAGTAACAGAGGCCCAATTGCTGCGAACGGCGCCGAATCGATAATTCACGGTCATCACCAACACTGGCCGATACGGCTGCGATATTTTCTTCAGTTCGCACTCTACGTAAGCGTGTTGGTGGTTTAATGTCCAACAATGTAAATTTGGTGCGAAATTTTTTTACAATAGCCCGAATAGAAGCCTCAGTAGGTCGATTAAACTGACCATAAAATGGAAGAAGCGCGCGATGAACTTTCTTAACAGAGCACGCATTTTGGTAATAAAATTCAATAATTTGCAAGCGTTGTTCGTTTGTAAGACGATTCATGATTAAATTATAGACCAAACTGAAGATGTTTGACAGTGACACAAGATACAAAACGTGCGTGAGCTGTCAAAACTAGTGTTGCCAAAAAGATAATAGCAAAAAAATCACACTTCATCTTTGGCTCTCGAATGTGTTTTTAAATTATTATAAAATGCATGCTTTATAAGAGGTATGAACTTTGCAGCATCAATGCATATTCCTCCAGTATAAAGCGGTTCCAATTCCAAATTTACGAACTTGCTGCCGTTTCTCTTTGAAATATCAACTTCTTGTAATAAAATATGTATGTTATTTGAATATTTGTATTGAATTATAAATTACTTCACATTTTGGGATCGAAGCCACTGAATCTTAAGCCATTCAATTTTTGAAGTCTTATCTGCGGAGATTTTTCTGTTTGTCACTAGTTTCTCGAATAAGAATATGCTCTTAATATCATCTGCCGTTATCTTTACCAAGTGAAGTAGTTTTTTTGCCGTGATGATTACACGATCTAAATCAACATGCGTAAAAATGTTCTTATAATATTTTTTTCCTTTTCAATGAGATCAAAATATTGATCACATGGTAGGAATAAGTGGCCGGATGTTCCACTGGGAAGCTCGAATTATTGACCAGGTATGTGCAAATAGTGCTCATTCTTATGTTCCGGTTTTGGCTACCACATTGATACATTTGAAACTGGCTTTCATGTAATGCATAATGTAAGATCCTATTTGCTGTGGGCCAAGTGAAGCTATTCCCTCATTCCAGGTATACATGAATGACTTGTTCGTGATAAGGTCATGAATACTAAGACATTAGGTTCATAGCTGTCTTTTGTAGTACGTAGTACCCCTGTGGAAACGACTGGTGTCGGTAGAGTTTTCATAAGATAGTATGCTATCACTACATATTCTTCTTTGTTAAGTTTCGAGTCCAATTGCATCCCAGTTCTAGTTGACTCAGCTTTAAATAGGTAGAAGCGAAAATCCAAACAAACTATGAAACCAACGTTTTTACTTACAAAAAATAAAGTTGATTTTTAAAAATCAACAGACATTTCTCGATCGCTTCGCTTCAGGAAAATCCAACAATTTGAACACCCAAAGCTAACTTGAACTATTTTTCGAATATACTCTTGACTAAAACGTAACATGCGAATTGGGCCTAATCCACATATATTTTTTTTTTCTAGGATTCTATTTGGCCTAAGCAACTTAAGCCATTATGGCATCCACATTTTTTTTTCAACTTTGCATAGTGGAAAAACAGTTTGCAGAAGATAGTATAACCTAGTGTTATTCTATGCAAAAGGGAGTTTGTTTAGTATTTATTTCCAAAGGTTCTGGTTAGATCAGCATAGTCAGTTTGATTTTTTGAAAATGAGGGTTAGGCCGTTTTGGCGCTGAGGGCCTCATATATGGAGTGATATTAGAAATTGTCAACTTTTTTTTAATTTGGACCAGTACTCAGGAGATGACCCCTACATATGCAGTGCATTGTAGTGGAACTAGGAAAATAGATTATGATGAGTAGGAAAGAGGGAGTAGTGTTTGTGGAAGAACTAAAACAAACTCTATTACAGCATTAAAAATGTTGGAATTAAATTAGTTAAAACTGATCAGTTTCCAGTGTATATATCTTCGATTAACAAAATTTACTGCAACACCTTCCATACTACAAGGTAATGAAATGCAGTCTAAAGAAATTAATAATGAACATAACGAGCGATTTTTTTGCTATTATCTTTTTGGCAACACTAGTTTTGACAGCTCACGCAGGTTTTGTATCTTGTGTCACTGTCAAACATCTTCAGTTTGGTCTATAATTTAATCATGAATCGTCTTACAAACGAACAACGCTTGCAAATTATTGAATTATATTACCAAAATGCGTGCTCTGTTAAGAAAGTTCATCGCGCGCTTCTTCCATTTTATGGTCAGTTTAATCGACCTACTGAGGCTTCAATTCGGGCTATTGAAAAAAAATTTCGCACCAAATTTACATTGCTGGACATTGAACCACCAACACGCTTACGTAGAATGCGAACTGAAGAAAATATCGCAGCCGTATCGGCCAGTGTTGGTGATGACCGTGAATTATCGATTCGGCGCCGTTCGCAGCAATTGGGCCTCTGTTACTCCACTACGTGGAAAATTTTGCGGAAGAATTTGGGTGTGAAGCCTTATAAGATACAGCTGGTGCAAGAATTGAAGCCAAACGACCTACCACAACGCCAAATTTTTGGTAAATGGGCTCTTGAAAAGTTAGATGAAGATCCACTTTTTTATCGAAGAATTGTGTTCAGCGACGAGGCTCATTTCTGGTTGAATGGATACGTGAACAAGCAAAACTGCCGTATTTGGAGTGAAGAGCAGCCAGAAGCATTGCAAGAGCTACCAATGCATCCACAAAAAACAACTGTTTGGTGCGGATTATGGGCTGGCGGCATCATTGGGCCGTATTTCTTCAAAGAAGATGCGAATCACAACGTTACTGTGAATGTTATCATCGCGCTACCGTGCGATGATAGCAAACTTTTTTTTGCCCAAAATGAAAGAGCTTGACTTGCATGACATGTGGTTTCAACAAGACGGTGCCACATGCCACACAGCACGCGAAACAATGGACCAATTGAGAGGCGAGTTCGGTGAACAGTTTATTTCACGCTTGGGACCAGTCAATTGGCCACCCAGATCGTGCGATTTAACGCCTCTAGACTATTTTTTGTGGGGCTATGTTAAGGCTAATGTCTATAGCAACAAACCCGCTTCGATCGACGCACTGGAAGCCAACATTATTCGTGAGATACCGGCCGAAATGTTGGAAAGAGTATGCCAAAATTGGACTAAGCGGATGGACCATTTGAGGCGCAGCCGCGGCCAACATTTGCATGAAATAATCTTCAAACATTAAATTATATCGACCCAACTATCGATCCAAATAAATATTTCATGCATTTTTCTGAATTTTATGTGTTTTTTTTTTAAATTTCCGATAGTTCTTATAAAATCACCCATCATAAAGAAAACATGGACAACGGCGAAAATAAAGAAATACTTGCTATCTATTCCGGTGCAATTTGATTTCACACGAAGTTAATAATGAACATACATATGTTTATAGAAAATACGGACAGCAGTAATAAAAGACGTGTGCGCAAGATGAAAGACAAAACACTACTCTTCTGTATTTAAGTAACCTCCTATTATTACCAGAACTGCTTTTAAGCAAAAAAAAAAAAAAATTGTTTAATGGAAAAATCGGTTTAGGTTGTATATTGGGTATATACAGACGGTGGCATGTCATAATGTTCAGTGTCATAATGTCCATGGACGCTGTGACACACATAAACGTGTCATAAACTATGACACTTTTAAAAATGTCATAGTGTCCATGGGAAGAGTGACACTTTGCAAACAGACATTATGCCATTTTTAAAAATGTCATAAGGTCCATAAGTTAAATATGAAAATAACTGTATATTTGAGTGTTAATGTGAACCAATAAAAGCCATTCCCATTACCAAATTGGTTCACACTTTCGGTGGCAAAACTTTGCCGTATAACTTTTACGGTGGCATATCATAATGTCTAGTGACATAAAGTCTATGGACGTTATGACACACTTAAAATTGTTAAAAGTTCCATGGAGGTGTCGTAAAGTCCGTGGACATTATGACACTTTGCAGAGTGTCATAACGTCCGTAACTTAAGTAATAATCACAAATTTTTAGAACTGGAAAATTTTAACTGTAATATCTTTATCATATACGAGTATATGAATGTATAGGTACACAAAGAGAAGAAAGACGTTCTTTAATGTATGTATTAATGTTAAATAGTCGAACTTATTTGAATATATCTAATATTATATGATGATGGGTTGGTATCATGCATCTGGCTCAAGTTCAATCCTAGCTAAAGCCAAGAAAAATTTTTATTTATAATTATAACAATTATATACATGGCTACATGACTCAGTAAAATAATCCTTCTTCTTGACTGAAGTTGGACTCGTACTCACAACTAGTTAGTTAATATCGTACATATGTATATAGTTCACTGATTAATGATTTACAAAAATATATTTTTAAAATTAAACAAACGATTTTTAATTTTATTAAAAAGGACCTCAAGACAATAATATATTCAACATTGAATATTATACGTTCAAAACAAAAAATTCAAACTCGCATACATAAAACAGAAAGCACGCCGAATATAACTTCATGAATTACAGAAATATTAGAAACAATTATAATAAGTACACAAATAATACAGTAAAAGCTTTTTCAAAATTAAACACAAAAATGGCGAATATGAAAACATCAACAACATTTTTAATAAGACCAAGTGTGCCCAGCCCTATGCGCTTGATGCTCAATTATTTTTGTAAAAGCGCTTAGCTATAGGGCTGTTTAATACACAAATACTGCGCTCAGCACTAGCAATGACAAATACACAAACAACTTTGTCTTATATATTTTTTGTCGTTCTTCACTGCGCACACACAAAAGCAAGGCAACAACATTTTCGCATGTTTTGTTGGTAAACATTGACGACAGCGATGAATTTTGCTTTTGTAAATGTTTTGCTTTTTACAACAAAAAATATTAAATAAAAATAGTTTTTCCTTAAATGTATTGTTACATTGTTATGTTTACTCTTCCATATAGAACTTGTGGGCAACACTGATGTAAACAATCTGGATTAATACCAGAATTTATATTTAACCCCAGGTGCAATATTTGTAAATTAATTTCAGAAAATGATGAAATAACAAAAACTTAGAAACCACTTTATACAAAGATATTTATAATTTTCATAAAATTATTTTAAGATTATTAAAACAAAGTAAACATAAACAAATGTTCAAGTCCCAGAACAAATTAGACAACTTAAAGACAATAATCCTTTACAGTTTAAGGCGCGGATGATAGTTCGTTTCTTATACAAAGTGAAGCAATTTAACAGTAACAGGGATGAAGGGAAAAAATACAAAGTCAAAAACTAGACAGATTAACGTAGTGTTTACACGTGCAGGTGCAAGTTCGAAAAACCCAATACATTCAAACTTTTTTACTAGCACACGCACAATCTCTGCACTTGCAGCCAACTTTCAACTGAACTGACAAGCAATTTTAGTAGGCAGTGATTTTTTGCCACTTACTGAGAGTCACATGACAACTGAACAGTGTTGCCATACAACAAGTTTTGCGGAGATTAACTGATTTTATTATAATGTTTTTGTCATATTTAAATTCTTCAAAACATGTTTTTAAAATAATTCACATTTTTTTTATTGAACATATATAAATTAAGCAGTCTTTGTCGTTTTGAGTGAAAAAAAGTTAAAATTATTCTATTTCATTTATATATTTTATTCCTACTATTCACTTCCCCGAAAAATAAAATTATGGTTTTCTATGGTAATGCTGTTTTAGGAGCTGTTGTTTCTCCACTAACATTTTTAAACTGAACTTCCATGTTATCCTTTAAATACTAATACAACTTGCAAAAAAGTCGAGTATTTTTTCGACATTTTCGTTGATAATACGTACAGAGGACTTCCATGCAATTACTTGTACGTGTAAACGCAGTGTAAGGATTAAAGAGACGCATAAAATTAAGATTAAATATAACGCAGATTGGTTAGTTAACAATACGGAAAAACATACCTTTAAAGTTTAAAGTATAAAGTTTAAACATACAGTAGGTGTGTTCCACGACATCTCGGACTAGTTCGGACTAATGAGAGTAAAAAGCAAATTACTCTCTAAATTTGCAAATTTTACCCAAAAATAGTAGGACGCAAAAAACCACAATTGTACATATCGCAATACAAGTGCTGTTTACTTTTTAGATTAAAGTGTATTTTAGCGACTTTAGACGCTTAAAACGCGTATTATATATATAAACGAAAGATTTGCATTATTGACAACAGCTGCAAAATTAAAAGCAATGTAAAAATTTCAATAGGTTTTTATTGTACATATTTATAAAATCAAAAGCCAAATAACAATTGCAGTTTCTGTTTACAACTTCTCAACGTTATTTCTAGTTTGGGCAAACTTCCATTTTGCTTTTAACTAATTTTTAAGCAAAAACTTTTTTCCAATTTGCAAATCTTCTGATTACATTTTCAGTTTCATATGTATGTAAACAAAAAACAGCTGAATATTTAATTCTAGTCCGAACTTACCCAAAGAAAAAGTTCGGGATAATTTGTAAAGGAAATGAAAAAATTTACTCTCTCATTTTCTCTCAAAATTTGTTACGTGGATCGCTTTTGGACTAGTTTGGACTGTTTCGTTATTCAAGTGGAACACACCTAGTGGCTGTTATCAGTTGGCCGTAAATTTGGATTACCGTTTACAGCAAATAAATTTCCCTTATTTACATGCATTACAGATGGTGAGCGAGCGATGCATACAAACGATGAGAGATGCTGAAACACAAGAATTTACAAGAACTAAATTTATCACATTATTAGACGATCATAAGAGACGAATGATAAACAAAAGAGACACTGTAATTTAAAACACCATGAGACGAGCCGAAAAATTTTCATTAGAGAATTTAGATATAATTATACTTAATTAGGACAAGTTGCGTTGAACAAAAATTACTGTTATCAAAAAATGGAAAATATTGTTACGTTATTGCTCTTCCGTATCCTGTAGACCACATCATTAATCTTATTAATCGTTCTACAAAAGTGGTATTGAAATGTTAGAGCTGCGCTGGAATGATTGCGTAATGCTTTTGATGGGGATTCCGTTTATGAATAAAGCTAATTTTGAACCAAAAAAACTGTGTGTTTTTTTGTTAGGCCCGGGACTTTTCATCATATATGTTATGTACTTTAGTAATTAAAACACAAAAATACCGCTTGTTCAGAGACTGTGAGCACGGTACAAACAATGCGGGCAATTAATAAAAATGCATACGTGATTCAGTATAAGGTAAATAGAGACAGCGAATAATTCAATGGCTCGGTGACTGAGTGGTTCATGATGCGTAGTGTCGGTCACTACGCATTCGTAATGGCTGCTGATGAGTAGTGTAGGGACTATGAAACACCTAGTTGTCCCCCAGCTAAAGATTTGCTTATTTTTTTTTCTTCTTGTCTTCTTCAATCAAAAACACTGTGCTCGAATTTGACACTTTTTTTTTTGTAACAAGCTGAGACCCCTACTGGTAAAGCTAATTCGAGTAGGCAGGATTTTATGGCATTAGATGTTTTTCGAAGTTAGCGCTCGTATTTGCGATATTCGCGATTTAAAATTGTAACTATATTTTTATACGTTTTTAGACATTTTTAAATTTAAAATTTAGAAATTTTGATTATATATGCACATTAATGAATAGAAAGTTTTCGCAAAATTTTTTTTGAAAATCTCTCTGCGGCAGTCAAATCTTTTGGCTAAGGAAATGAAACATGCTAATATTCTGATGTTCGCATATATGGAGCTCCATCGTCATTTTAGAAATTTTTTTAAAGCAATTGATAATAACTCATTGACCTTTTGTGTTGACATCCTAGGTTTAATTTTAACAATCCATCATGAGTATAAGCCCGAAGATTGGCGATTGTTCATCGATGCATCTAAAATCAGCTTAAAAGCAGTACTGCTCCACATGACAAGTTCTAAAAATTCAATTCCAATTACAATAAGTACTAACCTTATACTTGATTTATGCTTCTGACATGCCAACAAGCGATAAAATTCATACATCCACGTTTGCAGACGATACGGCTTTTTTCAGTGTACATGCAAACCACCAAACAGCATCACAAAATTTTCAGGAACATATTTACAATTTAGAGGAATGGTTAAAACTCTGGAAAATCAAAGTCAATGAACAAAAATGTGTCCATATCACGTTCACACTGCGTAAAAGTACATGCCCGTCAATAAAAATTAATAATCAAATAATTTCACAACACAGTGACGTCAAATATCTCGGTATTCACCTCGACCGTCGACTAACTTGGAAGAAACACATTGACGCAAAAACAACCCAGATGAAATTAAAAACCGCGCAATTGAATTGGCTCATCGGCAGAAATTCTACCCTGAGCTTAGATTGCAAACTTTTGCTGTATAACGCGATCCTAAAGCCAATATGATTGCTATGGAATTCAACTATGGGGCACCGCCTCCGCATCGAATATTGGAAAAATTCAAAGGCGTCAAAACAGCGTTCTACGTACGATTACAGCAGCCCCATGGTATGTAAAAAGTTCTCGAATTCACAAGGACCTAAACGTACCTTTAGTAAAAGATGAATTTGCCAAATATGCTGGAAGGTATATAACCAAACTTGAAATTCACCCAAATCCACTTGCTCGAGACATCCTTACCTTTGGTGGTCACAAACGATTAAAAAGAAGGGACACCCTGGCTTCCATTCGGGAGAATAACAGATGATGCCCTGTGGCACGGTACATTCGATGAATCATAATTTTTTGTCTAGCATTGTCTGGACTTAAAGAAAATTTTTCAGTTATTAAGATTTGAATAATTGTTGTTAGTTCTTTTTGAAGATTCAACAAATAAATAAAAATTGCTAAAAAAAAAATAAGTACTAACCCACAAGAGACTTTTTTATCATTGAAAAAAAAAATCCTCGACGTAGTGAAATGCAACGATCATAATTGGAAAATTTGTGCTGATTTAAAAATGATAACTCTTATAAGAGGTATGCAAATGCGTTACACTAAGAATATGTGTTTATGGGATACACGATACGAGTACAATAAACATGACTGGCCTCAATGTGAAACAGTTAAATTGCAAAAAAAAAAAAAAAATACCATTGTTGAAAATCCAATTGAATCAATTGATAAAGTTTTGTTACCGCCGTTACATGTAAAACTAGGCATTGTGAAAAACTTAGTTAATTTACTTAATCCGGATGGAAATTCGTGTAAAGAATTACATCGTATTTTTCGAAGATTAAGTAGTATGAAAATAAAAAATGGTTTGTATTAATTTATTTAATACTACGAGTAATATGTTGAAAATTTGAATTCATATCTCGTTTTTTACAGTAATACTTAATGGGCCAGATATCCGTCGCTTGGTGAAGGATAAGTTATTTGAAGATGCCGTCAATATGGATGAGCTTGAGGCATGGAACTCTGTAAAAGCGGTTATTGACAACGTTTTAGGAATTAATCGGTCTGAAAACTGGCGCATTCATATAGAAAAAATGCTTAACGCTTTTCATCGTATTAAGGCAGAATTAGTTTGTACGTTCTTTTCCGTTCTGAATCAGCTGTCTTGTTTCTGTTCAATGTAAACTATATGTACATGGTTTGTTTTTACTTTTACGTTCTGTTCTGTTGCGGACTAATCTGTTGAAAATAGAATTCAACGTTAAGTGACAGCCAGATATGTGTATGTTTTACTTTTTTCTGGTATGGAAAAACTAATTTTTTTAGTCATATGAATACAAATTTTTTTTTATCGAAAGCTAAAATAATTTGTTTTAATTAAAATTTTTTCATATTTAATATTTATTAATCAATTAACCCACTATGAATGGCCAAAATAATATAATTTTAGCGAATAAACATTATATTTTGGTTAAGAAATGTCGTAAATTCTGAAGATCGTGAGAGAAAAGTTGGCTGTTTTGTCACCATTTCTAAGTACTTAAATTGTTTATTTTTTTGTTTTTTTTTTTTAAATAAAACAATTTTTACGAAAAATTTTAATTCCAATATTTTTCTTTTTTGCTTTACTGTAAAAAACGGCTGAACTTTTTCACAGAAAAAGTAATTGTAAAATATTGGCTACAGAAAAGAACGTCACAGAACGGCAACTGAAAGTAAAAACTAATGAGGCCTTTAATGTTGAAAGGTTCATTTTTTGCATTTTCACACCAACCAGCTGAGTCTGACGTGCATGGAGAGCGATTCCCTCAAGTGACGGCCAGCCTCTAACACTGGTACAGTGGTATTAAATTGGATTCGCTGTTAGGTGGCATTTGCTGGAACTTACAAAAAGAATTGCTTGAAACAGAAGAATCATAAAGAAATTATTAAATGATGTGACAATAAAGCACATTTGATAAACTAATAGCGAAATAAAAGAAAAACATAACAATAAAAAAATTTCGCAAATTAATTATTTTGCGCAAATAAAAGTTACCGTGTTTTCATAATTTTGTTTTGATTTTTCGCGGAAAAAATAGATTTTTGGAAAAAAAGAATATCATGTAATCTTGTGATTATTCAATAGAGTGGAATTGATTTACTTTTAAAAATTATCCTAAAACTATAAAAATAACATTTTTTTTTTGTACTTTAGTGTACAAATTTTAAATCGCAAACATCGCGAATACGAGAGCTAACTTCGAAAAACGGCTAATGCCATAGAATTCCGTATACCCGAATTAGCTTTATCAGCAAGGTTGAAATCTTCTTTCTTATTTTCCTCAACGACCTTCTCTATCAAACTTCCAACCCTGTCCACTCTTTCGCAGATGACAGCAGCATTTGCCATTCGTACTCTTTCAGTAATAGGCCCAGCCTATCCGAGATCGTTGCCAAGAGGCAAAATATGAATGACTCACTGAATAGTGATCTTCCATTAATCTCCGAATGGGGTCGTAAAAACAGTGTCACCCTTAACGCTCGTAAGACCCAATGTTGCTTATTAACGCACAAACAAACGACCGCAAATGCTGCTTCATCTGTACTCATGGATGCTCTTGATGTTCTTGGAATGAAGATACAGTGTGATGTTCGCTGGAATGAACACATTTTTCATGTCTCTAAAGAAGCATTTAAGTGTCTCGGTTTTTTGAAACGGTGTAAGATGTACTTCACTCCATCCGATCTCCTTACTATTTATACCTCAAAGTCTATTTATGCCTCAAAGTCTATTTTGGGGTTACTCGACCGTGTGCAGGAGAGGGCGAAGAAGCTCATCAGTGACAGTAGGGTATCCAACTCTATTGACTCACTGGAGCATCGACGCTGTGTGGGGTGCGTTACTCTGTTCTATCGTTACTACAATGGATTTTGCTCTGACGAGATTAGGGATCTTGTTCCCGAAACTCGCACATTTTTACGTAGCACGCGTTCAGCGTCTAGAGCTCATCTATTTGTGGTCGATTGTCCGGGGAATCGTAGTACGCATTACAGAGAGAACTCGTTTATCAGGCGTACGCTTCGTCTGTGGAACAAGTTGCCTGCAGAAGTGTTTCCTGTCTGTTATAACGTTGGAAAGTTTAAGTCAAATGTTCACAAACACTACTCCCTCTTTCCCCCTCCTCACAACCTATTTTCCTACTTCTGGTACAATGCACTGCATATGTAGGGGTCATCCCCCGAGTCAGATTCCGCAACTATGAATTTTTTTTACCAGTGAACATTCAAAATAAAATTCACTGACAGATACAGTGTTCACTTTTTATTAAAAAGCGATTCCGTAAAAATCAATGAATTTTATTGCGCAGAATGTGTTTCTTCAGGCTGAATGATATGCTGATTTTTCAAATTAACTGTGTCACACAAGTTGCTGAATAGATAATTTTAATATACATACATAATCCTTTTGTTTGTTTTTTTCCAGTTCGAAATATTTTACAAAAAACTAAAATTCACCGAAGATTTTTGAGTGAAAAAATTATTATTAAGTGTACACTTTAAATGTCAAAATTATTCATTCTCACCATTGCGGGCTCAAAAATAAAAAGTGAACACTGAAATTGGTGAACATTTCAAAATTCATCGTTGCGGAATTTGGCCCCTGGTCCAATATAAAAAAAAGGTGCTCAACTTGTTAAAATTTGCACAGTGAAATTATTGGTCATAATAAATTTGTATTGTAAAAATTCTTCCTACGAAAACTTAAAATAGGGAAAACTTGAGCTAAAACTCGATATACAAAAACCAAAAATCTAATGTAAAATATATTCCGTCAAACTTGCATGAAATACTTGACATTAAAAATGTGTTTCAATTTGTTATGAACGAACTGTCATGAATTCTTATACAAACGTATGTACATCTAATTGATTAAATTATTTTCCTTTTGGCGGAAAACATTTACTCCAAAGCCCTAATGTATAATTAATACCAAAAACCCACGCATTGGTTTTAAGTCATTGTACATGTTTGTATGGTAATTAATAACTTTGTGTTGACGCTGCTTTAAAGAGGAAGTAAAAAAGTTTATATAAATTTTCCAACAAGTCAATTAACATTAATACGTTATTCATGTTCAAAGAAACTTTCCCGAAATTTCGCAGTGGCTGTGAAAACCAAATTGTACCCTGTTATTTATTTTGTGGAATCTTTTTTGTAATATCTACATTGGTACACACAATATTCGTATATAGGAGTACATGTGTATGTTTCATATGCTTTTAAATATTTTACCTTCAAGTAAAAACATTCATATAAAATTATTTGGTTACATATTAAAACAATGTTGCTTTAGGTAAAATGATTTTTTATTTACTTTGCTTCTCGTAAAAACAAACAATTTCATATCAATAACTTGCAAAGCAAACAGTTGATACAAAATCAAATATTTAGTTTTTAAAGTAAAAGTAAAAAAGTTGAAAATCAAAAGTTGTTCCCAAAATACAAACAAACATATGCTCCGAAAAATGTATTCAGCGCAGGAAAATTAAAAAAAAAATTATCGCAATCATGTGCTTCAAACAGAAGATACGAGTACATATAAAATACATAAGCCTCGTTCACAATCTTGTGCAAATCGCCTGGAATCATACCACTTAAAAATTGGACGAGTATATTTTTACTTTGATCTAATAATTACTTTAAAAAAATTTATATTTGGCCAGCAGCCGTATTCTGTAACTCGCTTAGCTAAAGCTAAAAATCGATCGCTAAAATGCTAAAAAAATATTTAGGGCAAATGTTTTAGCGATGTCGCTAAATCTGTATTCTGTAAGCTAAATTACGTAGCTAAATTTTTATATTTTTGCCGCAGCTAATTTGCTAATTGTATACTATTTCTTTCTTTCTACTTGAATGAACTTGTGTTAAAAAGAGATAAACATAATGTAATAGTTTTTGGCAATTCATTATAGTGTTACCTTACATTATATTGTGTTTCCCGTAAATATTCTTAAAACTTCTCTTCAATAACTTTTTAAAATATGTTTTGAAATTTCGATTTTAAATAGTTATTGTGAAAGATCTATTCAAAATTTATTTTGTTTTTGACAAATATTACTTAAACAGCACTTAAGTCGATAAATTATGAGCAGTAGTTTTTTTTTTAGGATACAACCAAATGTGGAATTTATGGGAAAACGTTCAAAATATGGCATCACAAAAAAGTATTTGTTTATTTACATTTTAAGTAAACGAAAATTTTTTCTTCTTTTTATCATAAAAAATATTTAAAAAACTGAAAATGAGCAGTTTTTATCGGCATCGTAATATAACGAATTCCTTAAGTGCAATTAGTGAATGCAATAAGCTAATTGTGAACAAGAACCATTTGTGGAATTCACAAATTTAAAAAAAAAGAATTTTTGTGTTATACTTCACTTTAAGTTGAAATTGATTTTTTACCTGTCATCCGCAAATTCTTGGTGCTCCTCCAAATACTGAATAAGCATATATTTTTGCTCCTTTGTAATTCTTTTTGTTGTTTCTTCCATTATTCAATAATAATATTTTTTTTTTAACAAGAAACAATAGAAAAAAGAAAACATTTGTAATTTACTTACATTTTAGCACTTAAAAATTTCCATTGCTAATATTTTAGCGTTTTAGACAACGACAACTACTTATTTGGCGTTAGAGAATACAAAATTTAAACATTTTAGCGATACCGCTAATCGCTAAAATTGCGGCGAATTCAATTTTTATCTCATTGCCAAATTTAGCTATTCACGTTACAGAATTGCATTTGTGGCCGAAAATCGCTAAATCATCTTTATAAATTTTTAGCGATGGAGATTTAGCTTTGGCGAGTTACAGAATACGGCTGCAGATCAGGGCTTTTATAGCCTTGTTATACACAATGTTTGTTCCATGGTGTTCCATGGATTCCATTTATACCACCTGTTGGATTATTGAGTTGGCATCACTGCCAAAATTCAATAACACTAGCAACTCGGGTTCATTTTTAACTTAACCCAGTTAGAAACTACAAAAGCACATGTATACCAGAAACACGAGTTGTTGAAGAAGAATAAAGCAGCGCAACTATATATCTGAAGTCAACCAATGAAACTGAGTTTTACCTATACTAGGCGTAACAACTGGCGACGAGGACAAAACAAATATGTCAAACCCAGAACCAGCTACATGTGTCCAAGTACAGGCAGCAGGCTTCAATGTGGAAGCATTCGACGCAAGTACTTCCACATGGTCTCGGTGGGTAACACGGTTGGAAACAGCGTTGGAGCTGTTTAATTGTGACGCCACGAAGAAAAATAATTTCTTGCTGCATTATGTGGGCATAAATAACGAGTGATTTTTTTGCTATTATCTTTTTGGCAACACTAGTTTTGACAGCTCACGCACGTTTTGTATCTTGTGTCACTGTCAAACATCTTCAGTTTGGTCTATAATTTAATCATGAATCGTCTTACAAACGAACAACGCTTGCAAATTATTAAATTTTATTACCAAAATGTGTGCTCTGTTAAGAAAGTTCATCGCGCGCTTCTTCCATTTTATGGTCAGTTTAATCGACCTACTGAGGCTTCTATTCGGGCTATTGAAGAAAAATTTCGCACCAAATTTACATTGTTGGACATTAAACCACCAACACGCTTACGTAGAGTGCGAACTGAAGAAAATATCGCAGCCGTATCGGCCAGTGTTGGTGATGACCGTGAATTATCGATTCGGCGCCGTTCGCAGCAATTGGGCCTCTGTTACTCCACTACGTGGAAAATTTTGCGGAAGAATTTCGGTGTGAAGCCTTATAAGATACAGCTGGTGCAAGAATTGAAGCCAAACGACCTACCACAACGCCAAATTTTTGGTGAATGGGCTCTTGAAAAGTTAGATGAAGATCCACTTTTTTATCGAAGAATTGTGTTCAGCGACGAGGCTCATTTCTGGTTGAATGGATACGTGAACAAGCAAAACTGCCGTATTTGGAGTGAAGAGCAGCCAGAAGCATTGCAAGAGCTACCAATGCATCCACAAAAAACAACCGTTTGGTCCGGATTATGGGCTGGCGGCATCATTGGGCCGTACTTCTTCAAAGATGATGCGAATCACAATATTACTGTGAATGGTGAGCGCTACCGTGCGATGATAACAAACTTTTTTTTGCCCAAAATGGAAGAGCTAGACTTGCATGACATGTGGTTTCAACAAAACGGTGCCACATGCCACACAGCATGCGAAACAATGGACCAATTGAGAGGCGAGTTCGGTGAACAGTTTATTTCACGCTTGGGACCAGTCAATTGGCCGCCGAGATCGTGCGATTTAACGCCTCTAGACTATTTTTTGTGGAGCTATGTTAAGGCTAATGTCTATAGCGACAAGCCCGCTTCGGTTGACGCACTGGAAGCCAACATTGCCAACATTATTCGTGAGATACCGGCCGAAATGTTGGAAAGAGTATGCCAAAATTGGACTAAGCGGATGGACCATTTGAGGCGCAGCCGCGGCCAACATTTGCATGAAATAATCTTCAAACATTAAATTATATCGACCCAACTATCGATCCAAATAAATATTTCATGCATTTTTTTCAATTTTATGTGTTTTTTTTTTTTTAAATTTTCGATAGTTCTTATAAAATCACCCATTACATACAATTTACAATGTGATAAGTTGTTACCGCAAACACCGGAAAGGAAGTCGTACGAAGATATCAAACGTATATTGAAGGAATTTTTTGACCCGAAACCAAACGAAATTCTTGAAAATTATAGATTTCATCTTCGGAAACAAAAAGAAGAGGAAACATGTGAAGAATATCTTATGGGTTTGCGGAAAATGTCAATACATTGTAATTTTGGAGCTTATCTAGACACGGCTTTGCGTAATCAATTTGTGTTTGGTCTCAAAAATCAAAAAATCCAAAGCCGGCTGTTAGAAAAGAGCGAACTAACTTTGGAATCAGCACTTACAACTGCAAGAGCATTTGAATGTGCAGAAAGAGGGGGAATGGAGTTACAAACACCAATACTAAATGAAGCTGCGGTCAATTTGGTGACTGAAACGCGTAAGTCAATGAACAAAGGAGGTGGGAAAAATTCTACAGACGTTAAAAGAACATGTTATCGTTGTGGCAGTAATCAACATTTAGCGCATGAGTGCCGACACAAAGAAACCGTATGTAATTACTGTATGATCAAGGGTCACTTAAGGTGAGTGTGCCTAAAAGAAAAGCGGCAGCTAAATTTTGTTGAAGAGGAAGAGAGGCAGGCGAGATGTGGCAGACGAGATGCTACAAATTGGGGAAGGAGAGCTTAAGCGGCTGGACGGTAAATGTTATGCGGATCGTTCCAAAATATTCTGCTGCTTGAAAGTAAATAATGTTTTCTTGAATTTTGAAATTGATACAGGTGCCCCCGTAAGTATTGTGAGCGTTGACGATGTGAAGAAATATTTTGGCAAATTGAGATTACATGAGAACGACACAGATTTATACAGTTTTTGCGACACTCAACTGCCGATTTTGGGTTATGTATTGGTGTCTGTGAACAAAGATAATAGTTCAACCTCTCAGCCATTACGATTATACGTAGTAAATGCATCAAAGAAACCACTGCTTGGTCGGAAATGGCTAAGAAACATTAAGCTAGACTGGGCTCAAATAATGTCCAACAAGTTTAATAACGTGCACGTAGTGACCGAAACTAGTCTGGTTAAAACTAAACTAGAAGCGGTTATTAAGAAATACGCAGTATTACAATACCCGTCGGTGGGGAAAATCACTGGGTATCAAGCTCGAATAAACATAAAACCCAATATTACACCGAAATTCTACAAAGCAAGGCGTTAATGGATTCTGTTGAAAGAGAATTAGAAAAGCAAGTGGCCGAGGGCTTGTTGTTAAAAGTGGATTCAACCACTTAGGTGGTATAAATAGTAAGGACTGAAAATGGAATATTACTCTCATGTTTGGGCCGGTGCCGCAAATTCTATTTTGCGGTTATTCGATCGTGTGCAATAGAGGGCGAAAAAGCTCATCGGTGATAGAAGGATATCCAACTCTATTCTGTCAGTGTAGCCTCTACGCGGTGTAAGGTACGTTACTCTGTTCTATCGTTACTACGTTGATAAATAATAAAAAACAACTGGTTGTTCAGTAATAGCAAACTGCAGCAAACTGGGACTATAACAAATTGCAGGTGTGATCAATATGAGACAAATATAGACGAAGAAATAAATAAGAGTTCAGTGGCGGAGTTGGTTAAGCGGCCGTATTAAAAATACATCATGTTTACATGGTACTGAGTTCGAATCCTAATGGGTGCTGATGAACAGTGTAGCCTTTGCGAAATAGCTAGTTGTCTCCTTCAGCTTTAGTGTATTCAATTATTTTTTCCTGTCTTCTTTGATCAAGAGTTATTGATCGCGTCAATTATTGTTATAATTATAAATAAAAATATTTCTTGGCTTTAGCCAGAATTGAACTCGAGCTAGACGAATCATACCAACCCATCATCATATAATATTTGAAATCTTATTTCCTTATAATAAGATTCAATTAACAAACAAACTGAACCCTAAAAACTTCCCGATTCGCTTGGAATTTTGTGAGCACGTCATTCACAAATGGTGTCAGAGGATGAAAACGTCTTGAATAGCATTTTTATGTTTGACGAGGCACAATTTGATTTAGACGGCAATGTTAACAAACAAAATTGTCGAATATAGACTAATTCTAAACCCTAGATACTCAATCAGAAGCAATTACATCCGCTTCTCATCACAGTGTGGTGTTCAGTTTCTTCAAGGTTCATTGTCGGGACTTACCTTTTCGAAGAAAACGGTTTTTCTGTTACGTTTTTCCGTTACTTAAAGGTGTTGAAAGAGTTTTTCTCTCCAGAATTGCGTCGAAAGAGAATCCTTTGTCACATAGCCATGCCTGTTTTTTTTTTATCTTGGACCAGTACTCAAGGGATAGTCCCTATATATGCAGTGCATTGTACTGGAACTAGGAAAATAGATTTTGAGAAGGAGGACAAATATGACGCAAAAATTTCCCAATAAACTGATTTGAAGAAACTCCACATTCCGTTGGCCTCCTCACCTCACTGTACCTGGTTTTTTATGGGGTTATTGCAAATAAGAAGGTAACAGAAGAAACCGAACAAAGTTGAATGATTTAAAGCATTCCATTAGAACGGTAATTGAGATAATTCCTGCTGTAACCTTCCAGGCAGTAATGAATAACTTTTTGATAAGATGTCGTACATGTGTCACCACTTTAATTCAATTATTTTAAAAACTTCATAAATTACTTCAATAAAATTATTTATTATTTTCTAATTATTGAATAACTGAAAAGTAAATTACATAAACTTTACTAAAAGTTAGTTGAGTTTCTTAATGTAGCAAATTTGTCAGTCACCCTGTACAAAAAAATTGGAATATCATCTTACTAGCTAAAAGTGTATTGAGCTGAAAGTGTATTGAAAAAAAACCTTTTTTTCCTATTTAGGTAGCTTCAATATCAATCCGCCTTCATATTTTGCACAGGGAAAGCAAAAGACTTATCAAAATCTCAGCTAAATCGTATAAGTCGCTAATGCTCTACGCTCATAATAAGAACAATACGCATTATGACACAAACATTTTTGTAGCAGAAATATATACAATTTTTTTTTTGTGCTGAGATTTTTTGTTAAAATTTTTTTAATGAAGTGTTTTTTTAGACATCATTACCAAAAAGTTTTCTGTTCAATGGGCACAACAATTGTCATGAAGTAGAAATTTATACGACAATCCCATTAAATACTCATAAACAAGATTAAATGGTAGTTAACGAACTGTAAAATGTTCCTAAATTACCACCTCTGATAAGGAAAACTCAGCGAAGGAACTACAAATTATGAAAATTTTAATACAATCAAAAGCAATCCCCTTTTTTAGAGCAATAACTTTACTGTCACAAGCCTAGAAATATCTTACGGAAATGCGTCTTGCGAAAAGAGTGCTATTATAAAATAGTGTAATCACTTTTAGTTGCATTATTAAATTTCAATAGTATTACAAACACTGTTCGGCATTTATAGCGCCACTTTAAAACCTGCTCTTTTATTGAAAAGGGAAGATAAGAAGTGATATCTTATTAAATGCACAAACTAAATTAGAGAAATAAAATAATGGAACCGAAGTTTTTGAAAAAACTGCAGATCTTGTTTATAATACAGTTAAAACAAAAATATATACTTAAAACAACTAAGAGTGTAGTATATTCGGCTGAGCCGAATCTAAAATTCCCTTCACGATAGTCACGTATACATATATATATATATATATATATATATATATATATATATATATATATATATATATATATATATATATATATATATATATATATATATATATATATATATATATATATATATATATATATATATATATATATATATATATATATATATATATATATATATATATATATATATATATATATATATATATATATATCCAAAAAGGAAATCTTTCATGCAAAAATCGTTTTAGGCTCTACTCGTATCACGGTTATATATGAACCGATCTTGGAATTTCCCAATTTCTGTATTTTAATTACCTCGTTTTATAATCAGGACTGATTGATATCAAACAAAACGAGTATATGGACCGATATCGGAATTTCTCATTTTCTGTATTTAGGTAAGCTCCTTGTAACGAGTGATTTTTTTGCTATTATCTTTTTGGCAACACTAGTTTTGACAGCTCACGCACGTTTTGTATCTTGTGTCACTGTCAAACATCTTCAGTTTGGTCTATAATTTAATCATGAATCGTCTTACAAACGAACAACGCTTGCAAATTATTGAATTTTATTACCAAAATGCGTGCTCTGTTAAGAAAGTTCATCGCGCGCTTCTTCCATTTTATGGTGGTCAGTTTAATCGACCTACTGAGGCTTCTATTCGGGCTATTGAAAAAAAATTTCGCACCAAATTTACATTGTTGGACATTAAACCACCAACACGCTTACGTAGAGTGCGAACTGAAGAAAATATCGCAGCCGTATCGGCCAGTGTTGGTGATGACCGTGAATTATCGATTCGGCGACGTTCGCAGCAATTGGGCCTCTGTTACTCCACTACGTGGAAAATTTTGCGAAAGGATTTGGGTGTGAAGCCTTATAAGATACAGCTGGTGCAAGAATTGAAGCCAAACGACCTACCACAACGCCAAATTTTTGGTGAATGGGCTCTTGAAAAGTTAGATGAAGATCCACTTTTTTATCGAAGAATTGTGTTCAGCGACGAGGCTCATTTCTGGTTGAATGGATACGTGAACAAGCAAAACTGCCGTATTTGGAGTGAAGAGCAGCCAGAAGCATTGCAAGAGCTACCAATGCATCCACAAAAAGCAACCGTTTGGTGCGGATTATGAGCTGGCGGCATCATTGGGCCGTATTTCTTCAAAGATGATGCGAATCGCAACATTACTGTGAATGGTGAGCGCTACCGTGCGATGATAACAAACTTTTTTTTGCCCAAAATGGAAGAGCTTGACTTGAATGACATGTGGTTTCAACAAGACGGTGCCACAGCACGCGAAACAATGGACCAATTGAGAGACGAGTTCGGTGAACAGTTTATTTCACGCTTGGGACCAGTCAATTGGCCGCCCAGATCATGCGATTTAACGCCTCTAGACTATTTTTTGTGGGGCTATGTTAAGGCTAATGTCTATAGCGACAAGCCCGCTTCGGTTGACGCACTGGAAGCCAACATTGCCAACATTATTCGTGAGATACCGGCCGGTTGGAAATAGTATGCCAAAGTTGGACTAAGCGGATGGACCATTTGAGGCGCAGCCGCGGCCAACATTTGCATGAAATAATCTTCAAACATTAAATTATATCGACCTAACTATCGATCCAAATAAATATTTCATACATTTTTCTGAATTTTATGTGTTTTTTTTTAATTTCCGATAGTTCTTATAAAATCACCCACTATTACCAGAACAGGGTTTAAGCACAATCAAATTGTTTAAGTTCGCTTAAGCTATATATTCATGAAAAATCGCTTTTGGCTATATCACGGGTACATATGGACCGATATCGGAAATTTTGATTTTCTGTATTTTAATAACTTTTCTCCATTGCCGGAACTGATTTTAAGAAAAAAAAAATTCTTAAGTTTTTATGGAAGAATCGGTTTAGACTATATCTCGGGTATACATATATAGACCGATATCGAAAATTTTCATTTTCTGTATTATAGTAACCTTTCTTATTACCGGAACTGATTTTAAGCAAACTAAATTTTTAAGTTCGCTTACGCGACATTTTCATGAAAAAATCGTTTTAGACTATATCTCGGGTATACGAGTATATGGACTGATACCGGAAATTTTCTTGTTCTGTATTTTAGTAACCTCCTTTTATAACCAGAACAGCTTTTAAGCAAAAAAAAGTTGTTTAAGTACGTTTACGCGACATATTCTTGAAAAACCGGTTTTGGCTATATCTCGGGTATATATGGACCGATATTGGAAATTTGTATTTTTTTTTTTATTTTAGCAACTTTCTATTATTACCAGAAACGATTTTGATCAAAAAAAAATCTTAAGTTCGGTTAAACAACATTTTCAGTGAAAATCGGTTTAGGCTATATCTCGGGTATATATAAACGGATATAGAAAATTTTATTTTGTGTATATAAGTAATCTCCTTTTATGGTAATAACTGATTTTAAGCAAAAAAAAAAAAAATTTTTTAAGTTCGCTTACGCAACATTTTCATTAAAAAATCGGTTTAGGCTATATCTCGGATATATATGGACCGATATCAGGGAAAAAAATTTTTTGTTTGCCGTGCTTAATAAGTGTGTGAAGTTTAAAGCAAAACAAACATTTTTTTTTCAAAAATTTTCATACAAAATTTGCAAAAAATAATGGCTTGTTTCAGAATTTTGCATATATCTCAGCTATATGTGAGCCGATTTGACTGAATTTCAATAGCGAACCTGTGACTCGATGGGGTAATAGAATATACAGAAAACAGAAAAATACCAAGACAGACGTTTTCTTTTTCAATCCATTTCGTTATATATAGATACCCTAAATACTTAACGTGTGATATTTCTTGCAAATCGGACATAAAACTTTAGTATCAGGCAGCAATGGGTTAAACCAAACTTCTGGTTTCTTTAGCTCTATTGAAACTGTCCTTTAAGCAAACAAAGAAAATAATAATAGTCATAATTGAAGAGAATTTATGCACAAAACGAAATCAACATTTGACATAAAGTTCAAGCAAACTTAACTTTATAAATATAGAAATAGTTTTACATAATAAATACTACAATTTCTATTAATCAGAAATATAAAAAGGACACAGAATTTGAGTATTATTTAAGTTTATTCAACAAAATTAAAGACACTCAATGATTAGGAGTGTATTATTCTTAATACTTATGTATGTACGTATGTATACACTAGTTACCTCATTGACTTTTTTTATGAGACTGTTGTAATTTGTGCAAATTGAAATATTTACCAACCATCCATCCACCCACCCACCCACCCACTCTCTTCGTAATAATTTTGATCATCTTTATTTTTCATTGTAAGTGTTATTATTTTTATTTTTATGCATATCGTAACAAGAAATGCAAAACGAAACAACCTGTTACAAGCAGCTGAATGAACTGGCGAGCCAGCAGAAATAGATTACTCTAGAGTGAATATGAGATGGCAGACATCTTTAAAAAAATGCACCCGAAGGGATTTGCAATGAAACTGCTGCAAACATTTACCCCAAGAAGCAGGTCATGGGTTGGTGTACGCCTTACCAGGGCCTAACCTAAATCGCAGGAAGGGAAATTGGTTTTCCTGATAATTATGGTGTATGCTGGTTGTCGGGAGTTAACAACACCCGAGGTTATTGCCAATATACGGCCACAACTGTTGGAAAAACTGGGCCTCCAGTTCGAACTACTTCCAAGACAGCTGTGGCGGTTATATGCCAGAAATAAAATTTAAATAATAATGCCAGAACACCCTTTACTTATTTGATCAAAATCACGCTGTATAATTATTTTTCGTTAAAAATAAGACACAACAGTTATCATATTATCATGGTAGTTCACTGCGCGCACATAATAAAAGGACCTCGTTTAAATGAAACTACAACGCTAATTGGATGTGCCGTACATTACTTATCCATTGTGCAAGCATCCATCCATCTGTTCCATCGGCAAAGTTTGATTTTCAATAGAATCTTTTTTTCAAGCATGACTTATATCATATTGCTCTTGCGTGTTTGTTCACATCTTTTGGCAGGTCATCATAGAAAGACTCACACCACAATAACGTCTCCATCTTTTTAAGCTGTTTTACAAAAAACATCGTTCTGCAAGAAATGTTTTTCGTTGTATTCGACGGCGATACGATTTGCATAATCAAACTACTGAAACCAGTATTGCCACTACCATTCAGAAATTTGAATCCCAGTTTACATTAGTGAATGATACTCGACCGGTTAGACCACATCCAGCAGGTACTAAAGAAAATAGACAGCTCTACCTGAGAGAGTACGCGAAGACAGTAGTGACAAAGATTTACATCAGCACCTGCCTTTACGGCCCTATCTGATGATGGACCAATTCCACAGAGTGAATTATTCACGATTCACCAGCGTCCCCGTGTGGCTTACTAAACTCACACAGATAGTAGTTTTTGCCATATGTTTGCAACCAAATGAGTAACTTCTTGTTGAGGAGTTCGGGCCTTCTAATCCCTCCTGTATGCAATTTTCCAGCTATTAGTGGAAGACAAGGCTTAATGAGTTGGTAGGCCGAAGCCCACTAAGAGCATCATCCCTTAAACCAACTCACCCGTCAACCATCACCACTGGTTCCTTACAGTACAGGTATCTGTTGTAAAGGCAACGGACTCTCGGGAGATTGTTAGTCCCCGAAAATAGCCATACACCCAAACAATTATCAAGGAAACTAACTCCCTCTTCCTGCGTTTAAGGTTTCAACCACAACCAGAACGTTTCAGCCAAGGTAGGCACCTCAACCATGATCAGCCCGGGTCGAACCGCAAGCAGAACTTGATCCCCGTTCTGCCCATTCAAACCCTTGATAAGGATTTCGGAAGCCAACACAACATAAGTATGCGGCTTCCTAGAGTTTTATTTGCTACAGCAAACGAGGGATCCCTTCCCCTCTTTACTCGAATAACATATGGACCTGGTTAGGAATACGCTAAGACCTGTGGGAAATCGAGTAGCTTTCGTTCTTAGCATGTTAATAGACTATGAGATTCCATACACAGAAAAAAAATTTTTTTTCGTGTTCAATAACGAAACTCTTTGTTTGGACCTGTAAAAGAATTCATGGATTTAAACAAAAGTTTAGTAAAAATAATTATCGAAAACAACAATTTTTTTAAATAACAGCAAAATACGATATCCAAGGTTATTGTTTTGATATTTATGTATATGCATACAAATTATTTTTGCAGACAAAAGTTTTGTTGATCTTATTTTTACTTTAATTTTTTCTGTGTACTATTCCAAAATACAGCTCGTGGAACAATAGACTTTTTGAGAAATTACGAGAATTTTGGTGGTAACTTAAATTTAACTTTCGGCAACCTGGACTTCGCCATCTTCTTGTAGCCATCTGTAGAAAAAATCTTTGTATACCACTGTTAATAAGCCCGGTCTGACTCATTTCAGCAGATCACCTCTTATATTCAAAGCATTGATGAGGAGGAGAGAAGTAATACTGTTTGCGGAGTTTTAACTAGAACCTATCAACAACAATACGGAAGGACCAAAGCAAATGTGATCACAGGATTTAAAACGTTGAAATTATATTAGTTGAAACTGATCACATTGGCTGAAAAGTCCCGGGCCTAACAAAGAAAACACAGTTTTTCTTGGTTCAAAGATTGCTTTATTCATCAACGTAATCTCCATCAAGAGCAACGCAATCATTCGAACGCCGCTGTAACATTTCAATACCACTTTTGTAGAACGATTAATTTTTTGCCTCAATCGTCAGAAATTTCTTACCGGCGAGCATTTTTGCAGGTCTGCGAACAGCCAGTAATCGCTGGGAGCCCAACCTGGCGATTCAAAAATTTCCATACAAAATTTCAAAAATTCATGGCTTTTTTCGGAATTTTGGATATATCTCAGCTATATGTGAACCGATATTACTGAATTTCAATAGCAAACCCATGAATCGATGGAGTAAAAGAATGGTGAAAGAAAAAAGTTTCTATGTCTAATGGTTTTCTCAGAAACGGTATTTCAACGACCGACAGACGGACAGACGGACATCGCTTAATCGACTTTTCCATTAATTCTGAATCAGAATATATATACTTTATAGGGTCGCAAAAAAACTGTAGAAATTAGAAACGGAATCACAAACTTATATATACCCTTTACATTTTTGTGAAGGGTATAAAAAATTTGGTGCGTTTTCTTTGAGATAACTCGTTTTTTCTCCCATTTTGGTGCGTTTTGAAATTTCAAAGTTGACAATGCTGTACACAAATCTTTCCACCTTTAAGACTCTGCATTCATTAAGTAAGCGATGAGAGTCGTCTATCCGAAGCTCAACACGTACACGTCAGAACTAACATCATTGTTCGTTG
This sequence comes from Thecocarcelia acutangulata, assembly GCA_914767995.1. NCBI lineage: Eukaryota > Metazoa > Arthropoda > Insecta > Diptera > Tachinidae > Thecocarcelia > Thecocarcelia acutangulata. The sequence continues at coordinate 57,473,893 of OU612094.1, read as the reverse complement.
TCAAAAGTGTGTATTTATTTTGAAGCCAAGTTGTGGTGCTGCGGACGATATATGAACGCTTCCATATATCACGGCAGCAGGAAAAAAAATCCGTCTTATTATGTACACACTACTAAATAAATTCCTTCAAGATAACAATTTTCGGCAAGCGAAAGAAGTGCTTAAGGGGCGAGTGGGTGGGTGGGGAGCTGCGTAGTTAACAGAATATAAACATCAGGGCATAGCGGATAGTAAAGTAAAACATTTTTCCTTTATTTTGTGTATGTACATATATGTGTGTATGTGTCTGTGTATATAAAAAATCAGTTGCAGTCCATTAGACTATTACAATTGATTACGAATGAAGACAAACAGTCCTAAACAAATAAACTCATCTAAACGAAGTTGTTCTTTCTATCTATTCGTATATTAAGTTCCCAAAGCTAAACTTTTTTCTTTTACTCCCAAATACTCAAGCAAACAAATTCACTCATAAATTGTCTCTTAGCAAAATAGAACGATTTCTTTTTTTCTCTGGAAAATAAATTAAAGAAAACAGAAAAATGTACAATTGATTAAACAGTGCTTTAGGAATTTTTGGAAGCGAAAAGTCATTTTAATTTGGTCAATATGATGATGTGATGAGATGAGTGGTCGATGAGACTGCGGGCGCAGAAGATACAGGAAGCGAATTTCATATACATTTCGCTCCTTTATTGCAACATAGTCGTATCTCAACAAAATGGGCTTTTCGACATAACAAAGCCGAATTGTTAACAGTATTACATTTTATATTGTGGCAAAAATTTATACAAATTACTTTCAAAGTGTTTCCTTTGGGAGATATTTTCTAAAAAAATTTCTAAGACTTGTATGGAAACTAAAAATTTGAAATGTGTTTTTCTCGAAACAAGCTTTTTTTTTAGATACGATTATGTTGCAATAAAGGAGCGATATGTAAAAGTAGTTTGCATCAGTCCTAATACTGAATCTTATGTGTATTTTTAGATATTTGATAACAAAAAAGAAAAAGATGGAAAAAATAGTATCGAAACATCATAATATGTATGTATGTATATAATATGTAACATAAGGTGCCATAGCTTTTAAAAATGGCGTTTTTCGTCAACTGTGAAAATGATTTACATCAGTACCTGCCTTGACAGCCTAACCTGATGGTCTACCAATTCCACGGAGTAAATTTTTTACGACTCAACACCGCCCCCGTGTGGCTGACTAGGCTCACACAGGTAGCAATTCTTGTCATATGATTGCGGTCATATCAACAACTTCTTGTTGAGGAGTTCGGGCTTGCTAATCCCTCATGTATGCAATTTCCCAGCAATCAATGGAGGACAAGGCTTAACCATCACCACTGGTTCCTTACAGTACACGTATCTGTTGTATAGGCAACAGATCCTCGGGAGATTGTTAGCCCTCGAAAAAAGTCATCACCAAACAATTATCAAGGATACTAACACTCCCTTCCTGCGATTTAGGTTTAAACCACAGCCAGAACGTTACAGCCAAGGTAGGCACCTCAACCATGATCAGCCCGGGTCGAACCGCAAGCAGAGTTTCTCGGGGGCCATGCTGATCCCCGTTCTGCCAATTTATACCCTTGGTAAGGGTTTCGGAAGCCAACACAACATAAGTCATGTGGCTTCCTAGAGTTTTATTTGCCGCACCAAACGAGGGCCCTTTCCCCTCTTTTCCCCGAAAAACAGAGCGCTTAAGTTAGGAATACGTCAAGGCAAAACCTCTTCCCCAGGGGGGGGGGGGCGTTTTTCGTCAATGATATTTAACACTTGTGAACTATAAAGCAGATGTTCAATTCCGGCTTTGAGCCGCCGCCGGCCTTGTTTTATTTTACCAGCCGCCGCTGTTATGGCGGCTGAAACCGGCTTATTTTCAGCCGCCGCATTTATATAATAGACAGCTTGAGCCGACTTAGCTCTAAAAGACGGATTTGCCATGGCAACATAGTGACATTTCGTCACCGTCAAAATCTATGAACACGAACTTCTGCTTGTGTTATTTATACAATTTCTAGTGTTTCACGTAAGAATTTGACGGCATGATCACACCACAAGCTGTGTAATGTTATTGTTACGATATACAAGTATTTAGTGCCATCTAGGAAATTATTTTGCTTTATGAGTTCTTACTAGAATTAGAATAGGCGGTTAGCTAGAAACTTTAATTTTCAAAAAATTTTCGAGATCGAATTTAAATTAAACAATTTATAATTTAAATATAGTTTAGGGCGCGGTGGAAAAAAAACACTTTTTGGTATAACAAAAATACAACTCCTTCGCTTCACAATTACTTTGCAAGTGGTTTTTTATTTACAAAATTAACTTAAATCTAAGGACATAAGGAACGGTATGTAATATTCGAACATTCCTTTTGATTAAAAACCGCTTATGTCTAACATTTCTACTCTTTTCTTTATCCTAATTTTTCGACCTTTTTCTTAAATTAAGATGTAATGATCTTCAAGCTTGAGGTCTTTTTTATAAAAAAAATATTGAATTAAATAAATAGTTTTTTAAAAAAAATTTTTACAAAAAAGACCTCAAGCTTGTAACGACACTTACGCTTTATGCTGGGATAGCTCAGCGTGGTCCAGGGTCGTTTCAATGAAAGAAATAAAAAACAAAGAAAACAAAGAATTAGTCTTCAGTGTGGTTTCTTTATTTAAATAAACTAATACAAAATATTCCTTATGTGTTTGGTCACATGCGGCAGTGGCACCACCTACGGCTGACGTTGGAACGGGGTGGCGGGCTGCTATGGAGGAATTGAAAACTCCTGCACGGACGCACTCGCTTCCCCACCGATCCACTACCTCTGGTGTCGCGCTGGAGTGGAATTAAAAACTCCTCTGGCGGATGGTGAAGATATTAATAACACCTGCACTCTCCGTCGCCCTTTAACGTTGGCAAAATGTTCTCAGGAGAATTCAAAACTCTCCCTCGAATACCAACCTGACGATTAGGCAAACCAGGCAAAGATGAACCACTCCAGAGTAAAATGTTAGGAATTAAGAACTCCTCACTACCCCTTATTGGTACTTTGCCATGGCTATGGGCACTCAAAAAAAACTATATGCTTTGAATTAGAATTAAAAACTCTTCTTCAAGGCACTTCTTACCTGCAGGCCGTCCACTTGCCAAACTCCCCAAAATGTTCTGATACTCGTGCTTTTATACCCTAATCTGAGCACACATACACGTACTAACACCTACGAGCGACCATATGTGTGGCTGCGTTTAGCATACATTGTCTCATGGTTGCTATTCGTTCATGGTGTGGTGGTGCCATCTATGCTGACCGTTAATTTTAAACACAATTTTAAAACATGTAAATTATTATCATCAATTCATGATTACAAACAAATAATGAGAAGATATCGATAACTTCACGAATAATAATAAAGAAATATAAATATAAATTCATTACGTAGATAATCAGAACTAAATATAACTGTGCTTCTTGCACGAACAATGAGAAAATATATATAAATTCATTAAAAAGATACAATATGGATATGTCTGGAAAACAGGATGTGCCTACACTGGTGTTGCTTCATAACGAGGCCTCCGACTTTGAGCGTTACAAGCTTGAAGATCATTACATATTAATCTAACAATTCTATTTAAAATTCATTTATTTATTTGTTTTGTATTTTTGTTATGATATTCATTTATTTATTTATTATTATTTATATTTTTTATTATTATTATTTGGCAATTATGACCAAACACGTCCATTAAAGTTTATGTTGTAATTAAAAATTACAAAATTTAGAATAAATAATTTAAAAGTTTATAAAGGGGGATAGACACAGTCAAAATGCTTAACAAGCATGGTTATAGTATGTGTGCAAAATTTGCTAGTATTTGTGACACCGACGATGCTGGATGGAAAATTAAAAAATTTTGAATTTCTGGCAGGCTTCCTGTCACATGCTTGATTGTGTATATTGCAAGCTATCAAGCACGAACAAATTTTTCTTATTTGTATTATTTTGTTTTCGTTGTGAATGGTTGTCAAGAAAAAAAAAAAACAGAAGAAGAAAATTGAACGAAAATTTGTGGAAATAGAATATGTGAATTTCAAGTGGAAATAAAGATAAGAGCGCTTGAGCAAGTTGGACGTGTTTTGTTAGCCGTGCAGTTACATTTTAATAATTGAACAAAAATAAAGACAAATTTTAACAAAGATTTAAAAAAAACATACAAAGTGCATTCTTTTTGAACATATTCAAATGCAAATTAATTCATATTATCATATTATTTGGAACAGTGTTTAAAAAATTGCAGTCAAAGTAGCAAAAGTCGTAAGATTTTGCTTTTTCTTCGACTTCTCAACTTTTTGCTATTCGAACATAAACTGTTGCTTCGACTTCCGATTTCATACATGCAAACAGTCGTAGTTAAGCTAGAGACAAATAACGAAAAGTTATACGTTACGAAGACTTCTGATGTCGACATGTTTGAACAGTTTTTGGTTTGACTGACTTCAACTTCGAATAAGTTCGGAAATTAAAGAAAAGTTTTGTGCGTGTATTTTCTTTTGAGTTTATGTACAATTGAATACGGGTATACGGGTATTGTTGTCGGATCGTAAGATTTATGATTTTTGAGATAATTTTTTTTTCTATGAAAAAAGTTTTTTTTTTTTGGAAATTTTTGAACCTTACTTTTTAATACATTTTAAACAAAATGGAACCAAAAACAGAAACAAGAAATTTTTTTTGGTCGAAAAAATTTTTTCAGCACATAAAATATTTAAAAAAAAAAAAAAAAAATCACATCACTACTTACAACACGCCTGTTGAAGTTTGAAAATATTATCCTGTTCAAAATAATAAAACACTTTTTATTGCAAATTTTATAAATTTACATATATTATTACAGGTAACTTTTGACCGAGCATTTTCTGCGCTAAAGATCGCACTATTGCAGTATAGGAACTGTTTAAGTGAGGAAACAATTTAAAATATATTGATATCGATTCTGATATAGAAAATTTTTTACTTTTCCAAGAAGATGAACCCCATTAATACTTTTTAATAACTTTTTTGAAACATAACATTTATTTATCTTGTTTGTAGTTGAGAATATTTTTGGAGATTTTTATTGTTTTTCAATACATTTTAAATAGGTGCATACTCATATGTACATACGAAATTCAAAATGCTTTAAAATCTATTCATTTCCCTTATAAAAATACTTCTCAAATAAATTTAAAATGTGGTAAACATTGAAATTATATTATTATTTAACATCACTCAGTACGCATGCGCCAAAGAATTTATTTACAGTATTTATGATGGGTGATTTTATAAGAACTATCGGAAATTAAAAAAAAAAACACATAAAATTCAGAAAAATGCATGAAATATTTATTTGGATCGATAGTTGGGTCGATATAATTTAATCTTTGAAGATTACTTCATGCAAATGTTGGCCGCGGCTGCGCCTCAAATGGTCCATCCGCTTAGTCCAATTTTGGCATACTCTTTCCAACATTTCGGCCGGTATCTCACGAATAATGTTGGCTTCCAGTGCGTCAATCGAAGCGGGCTTGTCGCTATAGACATTAGCCTTAATATAGCCCCACAAAAAATAGTCTAGAGGCGTTAAATCGCACGATCTCGGCGGCCAATTGACTGGTCCCAAGCGTGAAATAAACTGTTCACCGAACTCGCCTCTCAATTGATCCATTGTTTCGCGTGCTGTGTGGCATGTGGCACCGTCTTGTTGAAACCACATGTCATGCAAGTCAAGCTCTTCCATTTTGGGCAAAAAAAAGTTTGTTATCATCGCACGGTAGCGCTCACCATTCACAGTAACGTTGTGATTCGCATCATCTTGGAAGAAATACGGCCCAATGATGCCGCCAGCCCATAATCCGCACCAAACGGTTGTTTTTTGTGGATGCATTGGTAGCTCTTGCAATGCTTCTGGCTGCTCTTCACTCCAAATACGGCAGTTTTGCTTGTTCACGTATCCATTCAACCAGAAATGAGCCTCGTCGCTGAACACAATTCTTCGATAAAAAAGTGGATCTTCATCTAACTTTTCAAGAGCCCATTCACCAAAAATTTGGCGTTGTGGTAGGTCGTTTGGCTTTAATTCTTGCACCAGCTGTATCTTATAAGGCTTCACACCCAAATCCTTCCGCACAATTATCCACGTAGTGGAGTAACAGAGGCCCAATTGCTGCGAACGGCGCCGAATCGATAATTCACGGTCATCACCAACACTGGCCGATACGGCTGCGATATTCTCTTCAGTTCGCAATCTACGTAAGCGTGTTGGTGGTTTAATGTCCAACAATGTAAATTTGGTGCGAAATTCTTTTACAATAGCCCGAATAGAAGCCTCAGTAGGTCGATTAAACTGACCATAAAATGGAAGAAGCGCGCGATGAAGTTTCTTAACAGAGCACGCATTTTGGTAATAAAATTCAATAATTTGCAAGCGTTGTTCGTTTGTAAGACGATTCATGATTAAATTATAGACCAAACTGAAGATGTTTGGCAGTGACATAAGATACAAAACGTGCGTGAGCTGTCAAAACTAGTGTTGTCAAAAAGATAATAGCAAAAAAATCACTCGCTAGAAGCAACATTCACCTAAAATATCAACAATGATTTTTACCTAAAGCGCACTTCAAATATCAAAGTCAAGAGAAAGCAAAACTTCTTTAACTTCAGCTTCCGAACTTATTAAAACTACAACTTTTCTTTAACTTTAACTTCCGAACATACGCGTATTTGAAGTTGAAGTCGGTCAGACCAAAAACTTTTCAAACTTGTCTAGTCTTCGTAACGTATAACTTTTCGTTTTTTGTCTCTAGCTTAACTGCTACTGTAGAATTAGAAGTCGAAGCAATTGCGAAAGCAATTACACATATCCGCAGTTTTTAAACGCAGCTTTGGAAGTTTACTCGTCTTTACCTATACTCTGGGATGTGCTAAGCATACAATAAGCGATCGCTGCGTAAAAATCGGACAATATCAATTTCCTTTAAAAACGTTTTTAAAGCAACATCCAGAAATTGAAAAACGAAAATAAGAAAAAACATTTTAACAATAAAAAATATCTATGTATTTATTGACATTTTTTTTCGTACTAAAATCAAGTAAAAAATACTTGAATTTAGTACGAGCTTTTTCTTTCTGTGTATGTACAGGGTGTCTGGCATATGATTTATACATATTCAAACATACGTAAAAAAGGCTAAGAGCGCACGTTTAGGGTTCTGTAAAGAGGTTTTGAGTTTGAAACTCAACTATCATAAGTTTCGTTTGGTAGTATTTTTTTTTATCATTGTTAAGAGTCAAATACTTACCTGAAGGTTTTGAGTTTGAAACTCAACTATCATAAGTTTCGTTTGGTAGTATTTTTTTTTTCATTGTTAAGAGTCAAATACTTACCTGTACACGTTGTGCGGAAGATAACTTTGCCTAGATCCCTTAGGAATCAGCAAATAAATATCAATCGCTTTTATTCTTCTGTGTACGAGCTCTGATTTCTTGTAGGGGCTGCTCGCTTAGGAAGTTCTTTGCCAGCAGAATTGTGCCTGTTTGCCTATTTGTTGGTTTGTTTCAAGAGGAAACTCTTAGACTTTTTTTCGCAGCGATAACTTCATATTGAGTCACTGGTTATTTGGGTTATTAATTATCTTTTCTACCTAATTTGTTTGTATATGTTGGAGCTGTAACGAGGATGGTCATTTGCTTTGAACACTTGTATTAATTTAATATTTATAAATTATTTCATTCCACGAAAAATTAATAATTATATACTTGTAATATATTTTTAATGTCCATGTATTAATAAAAACAAGTAAGAGTGTAGTATATTCGGCTGGGCCGAATCTAAAATACCCTTCACGATAGTCACGTATATGTTATATATATGGACCGATATCGGGGAAAAAATATTTTTGCCTTGTAATCACCATTTCAAAAAAGAAATCTTTCATGGACATTTTCATGGAAAAGTTTGTTTAATCTATATCTCGGTTATATATGAACCGATATCAGAATTTTCTATTTTCTCTGTTTAAGTAACCTTCTTGTATAACGAGAATTGCTTTTCCACAAAAAAAAATGTTAATGGAAAAATCGGTTTAGGCTATATCTCGGGTATATATGAACCGATATCGGAAATTTTTATTTTCCATATATATTACCAGAACTGCTATTAAGAAAAAAAAGTTGTTTAAGTGCGTTTACGGCATAATTTCATGTAAAAACCGGTTTACGCTATATCTCGGGTATATATGGACCGATATCTGGAAAATTTTTTTTGGACTTTTAGTCATGGTGACTTAATAGTTGTGTAAAGTTTAAAGCAAAGCAAACAACTTTTTTATACCTTTCACAAAAATGTTAAGGGTATATACAAATTTGTGATCCGTATGTAATTTCTACAATTTTCACTTGCGACCCTATAAAGTATATACATATATTCTGATTCAGAATTACCGAAAAAGTCGATTAAGCGATGTCCGTTTGTCCGCTGTTGAAATACCGAGAAAACTATTAGACTTAGAAACTTTTTTTCACCATTCTTTTACCCCATTGATTCGTGGGTTTGCTATTGAAATTCAGTAATTCGGTTCACGTATAGCTGAGATATATTCAAAGTTCCGAAAAAATCGATTTTTTTGCAATTTTGTATGAAAATTTTTGAAAAAAAATTGTTTGTTTTGCTTCAAACTTCACACACTTATTAGGCATGGTGACTAAAAGGCATACAAAATTTTTTCAAATATCGGTCCATATATACCCGAGATATAGTCCAAACCGCGGTTTTCATGAAAATGTCGCATAAGTGAAGTTAAACAACTTTTTTTTGCTTAAAAGCAATTCTGGTAATAAAATCAGTTTATAGAAATATGGAAAATTAAAATTTCCGTTATCAGTCCATATATGCCCTAGATATTGCCCAAACCGGGGTTTTCATTAAAATGCTGCGTATGCGAACGTAAACAACTTTTTTTTTGCTCAAAAGCAGTATTGGTAATGAAATAAGGTTATAAATATAAATACGGAAAATGAAAATTTCCGATATCGGTCTATATATACCCGAGATATAGCCTGAACCGATTTTTCAATTAAAAGTTTTTTTTTGCTGAAAAGCAATTCTTGTTATAAGAGAAGTTACTAAAATCCAGAAAATAAAAAATTCCGATATCGGTTCATATATAACCGAGATATAGGTTAAACAAAGTTTTCCATGAAAATGTCCATGAAAGATTTCTTTTTCGGAATAGTGACTACAAGGCGAAAAATATTTTTTCCCCGATGCCGGTTCACATATATCCCATCATATTCAGCTCAAATTTGTAATATATACTATACATACACGTGACTATCGTGAAGGGTATTTTAGATTCGGCCCAGCCGAATACGCCACACTCTTACTGGTTTTGCTCCTTTTGTAGTTAAGATTTCTGTTGTTGTTGTTGTCAGCAAACTGCACAAAATTCATATTAAAAATATGTGGTTTAAAGAAAACTCATAAAAAGTAGAATTGAATTCGAGCTTAAGCGGAGAACATCTGTAAACAAATTTGGACTACCACCAAATTTAAGTTTTGTTGTAATTTGTAAAAACCCAATAACCCATCGGACCACAAGTTCATAAACAGATGGGATGATTCGGAAAACGAGATTTTTCGATAGCTTTTGGTGTGAGTGAAAGAAGTTTTACTACATCTTAAAAAATCGTTTTCAAGGCGCCCAAACTTATATTTTTTTACCTGTTCAACCTAAAGTTGAACAAATATATGTCGTGAACATGGTATCCCTAATTCTAGTTAAAAATAAAATAAAACACGGCGAATTGGTGTCGCTGCATCGTAGCTAAGGTTGCCGTAACTTTTAAAACAATTTTTTAACTTATTACTACTTTGAAACAGAAGCCTCTACGAACATCGTTTTTGCCTTATTATATATTTTTTACTTTAACATAAATTTTTCTAAAGTATTAAATGAATTTATTGTCCTATTCATTAACATCATTGGATTAAATTAAAATTGGATTGAATAAAAAGCTAAATATTCTGCTTTTTATCTATCTCGTGTATGGTCAGTTGGGTGTCCTACATCAAAAACAGAAAGTAAATAATGGGTGATTTTATAAGAACTATCGGAAATTAAAAAAAAAAAAACACATAAAATTCAGAAAAATGCATGAAATATTTATTTGGATCGATAGTTGGGTCGATATAATTTAATGTTTGAAGATTATTTCATGCAAATGTTGGCCGCGGCTGCGCCTCAAATGGTCCATCCGCTTAGCCCAATTTTGGCATACTCTTTCCAACATTTCGGCCGCTATCTCACGAATAATGTTGGCAATGTTGGCTTCCAGTGCGTCAATCGAAGCGGGCTAATGTCTATAGCCTTAACATAGCCCCACAAAAAATAGTCTAGAGGCGTTAAATCGCACGATCTGGGCGGCCAATTGACTGGTCCCAAGCGTGAAATAAACTGTTCACCGAACTCGCCTCTCAATTGGTCCATTGTTTCGCGTGCTGTGTGGCATGTGGCACCGTCTTGTTGAAACCACATGTCATGCAAGTCAAGCTCTTCCATTTTGGGCAAAAAAAAGTTTGTTATCATCGCACGGTAGCGCTCACCATTCACAGTAACGTTGTGATTCTCATCATCTTTGAAGAAATACGGCCCAATGATGCCGCCAGCCCATAATCCGCACCAAACGGTTGTTTTTTGTGGATGCATTGGTAGCTTTTGCAATGCTTCTGGCTGCTCTTCACTCCAAATACGGCAGTTTTGCTTGTTCACGTATCCATTCAACCAGAAATGAGCCTCGTCGCTGAACACAATTCTTCGATAAAAAAGTGGATCTTCATCTAACTTTTCAAGAGCCCATTCACCAAAAATTTGGCGTTGTGGTAGGTCGTTTGGCTTCAATTCTTCCACCAGCTGTATCTTATAAGGCTTCACACCCAAATCCTTTCGCAAAATTTTCCATGTAGTGGAGTAACAGAGGCCCAATTGCTGCGAACGGCGCCGAATCGATAATTCACGGTCATCACCAACATTGGCCGATACGGCTGCGATATTTTCTTCAGTTCGCACTCTACGTTAGCGTGTTGGTGGTTTAATGTCCAACAATGTAAATTTGGTGCGAAATTTTTTTACAATAGCCCGAATAGAAGCCTCAGTAGGTCGATTAAACTGACCATAAAATGGAAGAAGCGCGCGATGAACTTTCTTAACAGAGCACGCATTTTGGTAATAAAATTCAATAATTTGCAAGCGTTGTTCGTTTGTAAGACGATTTATGATTAAATTATAGACCAAACTGAAGATGTTTGACAGTGACACAAGATACAAAACGTGCGTGAGCTGTCAAAACTAGTGTTGCCAAAAAGATAATAGCAAAAAAATCACTCGTTACATCAAAAGTATTCATGGTCCTTCGAGCCGGATGTTTATGAGTAATTATTAGCAGTAGTATCACTTAAAAATGTTTGTTTATTTTTATTATTAATAATTTCACTTCACTTTTACAAGATAATAAATCAACTTTCTATATATCTTGTTGCATTCATTCTTTCAATCATTTTGCTTTTTTCTGTTGTAGTCATAAAAACTTTACTAACAAATACAATACAAACAAAAATAAAGTTTAGAATTAGAATAATTTAAATTAAATTAAGTCTAATTTTAAAATGTTTAAACTACAGTAAACGTAATAAGATTGCTGATTGGGGATGATGATATTGTGAGCGTGAAACGAAAGTGGACAGATTTTAGAATAATCAGACTGGGAAAAGAATGACATAGAAAACAGAGCGAGCACAGCTGCTGATTTAATTGTTTGTTCAGATATAAATCTAATATAGCATGCCATATAAATAATGATGGTACTGTAATAAACACATCATGCCATATTAACACCCAAACATCTACTTGAATGCTCGCAGACTACATAACTTATGGAAACGGCTGGCAAAACTTTTATAAAATTTGGTGTTATGCCACGGTAAAGACCGCAGATGCCTTCTGTTCTTAAAATTTTACGAAAACCACCTTGTTTCAATAGTATGCCACCCATAGATGATTCCGTTTGCTTCGATTTAAGCACAACTTGAGCTTGCAATCGAGTTCTCACTAGCGCTAAAGGATACGAACACACTTGACCTAGTGTCGAGGAAGCGCTGCCACAGGCTAGTAATACTAGAAAACTGGGTTGTTCTGTGTTGTGACTACTTAAATAATTCTTCTTTAGAGTCTCATAGACGGCCAAATCAATGCCCGCATATGGTATAATGCCCAACATATTCGGAGTGTAACCACGATAAAAGCTACGTAAACCCTCATGGACGTAAATCTTTTTCGCCGCATCCAAAATGCCTTTGTATTGGCCGGTTTTTCGTAAAGCTAAACGTGTCTTTAATACTTCCATGGGGTAGATGGCAGTCTGCGAAATACCACCAACAGCAGCAGTTTTTATTTTAAAGCTTTTTTCAAAAATCTTTCCTATCGGCAAATAAAATAATAAAATTTTTTGAAAAATAATTCTGGAACTTTTTGTTTCCTTAAGCCAAAAGCTAAAGAAATATCAATGGCAAAATATCGATAAATTTTGGTCCTTACCAATCGACCCTCTTAATTTACACATATATCTATGTATGTATATATGTCTACATAAAGAAAATAAAATGCAATGAATTGGAATTTGTAATTGTTAAAAATGCAAACATTTTATTTATGCATATTATCTAATAAGTTCGTACATAAATACAAATGTACACACGAGTACATTACATTGTTTACCCTGTTCAATCAAATTCAAATCTTAACTACTTATTTATTTTTATATTTATTATTAACTTTTTAATAATTATGATTTATTTTCGTATCAAACTCATAAAGTAAATTTATTTATACAAAAACCGAAAATCAATACATCTAAAATTGGTCTTAACAACTGCAAGAGAATTTATTTTTTTTCATTAAAAATTCTTTTGTTTCAAAATGAAAAGAAAAGTTATTATATTTTCATTTATATATAACATATTGTATGTATGCATGTAAATGTGTATGTGTGTGTGTATGTATGTGTGTGTATGCATATTGTAGTGTAAATATTCTAGATAAAACATTTGTGCGCTTGTAATTGTAAATAATAAATTTTTGTTATCTTTCATTTCGGAAATTATTTTATTTAAAAGGGTGACTGCTGCTCAAGAAGCCAGAGCGAGTATGAAATTGTTGTTAACCCAGTTGGAAAATTATCTCTCTTGAGTAAACTTTAAATTTTCATGTTTACATACCATACATAAGTTATTGCTAAATTTGAATAAATTTTGCAAAGTTGGAAAAAGCTAAAAATGCATTAAAGTAAATAAAAACTTTTAATTGCAATAAAAAATATGTTTTTCCTTGCTTAGCACTCAGATAAATGTTGTTGTTTAAATTTTTATAATGCAGAGAATTTAAATTAAACTATTTTCTACAATACAAGTATGTTATATGAATAGTAGAATGCAATTTAAATATATTTAGCATCAATCAAAAAGTACAAACAGCTTGTGTTTTTTTTATATCCTGTCTGTCTATATGTCGACATTTCATAGGAGCTAGCCCAAAACGTCAATGAAATCGAAAGCTTTAAAATATTTATAGGCATTTAGCTAAATCCCATTATTTTAAATAAAATATTAAGTATTTAAAAAGAAATATGTTCTAGTCATAATCTCTAAACACGAACACTAAGCATTTTCTTTTACACACGTTCCTAAGTTTTGAAATTTGTTAAAGTGGGATCGTGTGCAATAGAAAATGTTTGGTTTTTGTGTTATGAAAACATTTTTCCTTTTAAATTTTATAATAATCGGATAAATATGTAGATAAATGTTGGAACATATTTTTCAAAGTTTCCAAGTTCATTGATGATTAGAATAGGATAGCTCCTATGAAATATCGACATGTAGAGAGTTAGGAAACAAAAAAAACTGTTTGTATTATTAATTAGTATCCATTTAATCACTATAGTCAATTGCTTTTATTTTTAGGACCCTACTGGGAGACCCCATTAACCATGAAATTGGTATGGGCATCATGTTCAACATCGCAACTGGCCAATATGGATCGCTCATGTCCATGTTTCGTTCATGTTCTGACATCGATGCAAGAGCGTGTGGCTGAGCATTGATGTTCGCCATAAAGTTGGCCATCACGAAAAAAAATACACAAAACGATGCCGAACTGGACACTTCGATAAAGTAAATTATATGGTAGATCAGAACATACCTTTTCGCCATATACCAGAACATGAACTTATTTTTATCTTTGCTCTGCTCACATCATGTTCAAGTTGATGGCATGTGAAGACGAGGCGTTGAGACAACCAACAAGGAGTTTAGCTGCGCAATCAAAGCCAAATTTAGAGTGTTTAAATATGTTGATGATGAGCAGTTTTCATTCTTCATTTTCTAGAACTTTTTATCAAAAATTATTCACATTGTTATGTAAATAGTCTTGGATTATAATATTTGCAAAATACTATAATGCTGATATTTTTACTAACACAAACATACAGAGATGCACTCGCTACCGTGCTGCTATTAACAGCCATTCGATATAGTGCGAAAATTGAAGTTGGGCATTTCTGTGATTCCTGAAGCCGTTTTTGGGAATTGCCAAAAGACCCGGAGTACATTCGCTTACCAGTTTGAAATCGGGTTTTCACATTCGGTGCGCTTTTTTGTCGTGAAACGGTCATTCGTTTTAGTGCGAAAATTTAAGTTGCAGTATTACTTCCGGTGAAGTGGGGGGGATTTTGAGTATTACTGAAGCTGATCTTGGGAGTTCGCAAAAAACTCGCAGCACATTCACTTACCGGCTCCGAACTGGTTTTTCGTATACAGAGCGCGTTTTTGCCGTGGAAAGTGTATCTGAACTCATTAATGGTCATTTACTTTAGTGCGAAAATTGAAATTGCTTCTGGACAAGTGGGGAGATTTTGGTGATTCCTGTAGATGATTTTAGGAATTTATAAAAAAAAAACTCGAAACCGTTTTGCTAACCGGTTCCGAACCGGGTTATCATATTCGATGCGGGTTTTGCAGTGGAACATGTATCTGAACTATTAACAGTCCTTCATTTTAGTGTGAAAATTGAAGTTGTCGTACTGCTACCGCAGAAGTAGGGAGAATTTTAACGATTTTTGAAGCAGATTTTGGGAATTCCCAAAAAACTTGGACACACTTCGTTAACCGGTTTGGAAAAAGTTTTTTATATTCAGTGCGCGATCTTGCCGTAGAGCTGTATCTGAACTAATAACAGTCATTTGCTTTAGTCCGAAAGATGGCAAAAAGTAGTAGCCAGCGATGGATAACACTTTGGATCATAAATGTAAAACTAGTTTCTTACAATAAAGTCTTGAA
Organism: Thecocarcelia acutangulata; assembly: GCA_914767995.1. Classification (NCBI taxonomy): domain Eukaryota; kingdom Metazoa; phylum Arthropoda; class Insecta; order Diptera; family Tachinidae; genus Thecocarcelia; species Thecocarcelia acutangulata. The sequence goes on along the minus strand of OU612094.1, from coordinate 57,458,462 downwards.
TTTCATAAAAAAGAATGCAGCAGCAAAGTTGTACACCTGCGAACACAAACTCAAATGTTTCAATTTCTGTTTGGCCTATACTTAATATTTCTACTATCCATTTTATGTGCCCCCGGGAAACAGGTTTTGCTTTGGTGTATTCCAAACCAGGGTACTCTGTTTTTCGGGTAAACAGGGAAATGAATCCCTCGTTTGTTGTAGCAAATAAAACTCTAGGAATTGGCAACACTTATGTTATGTTGGCTTGCGAAACCCTTACAAAGGGTATACATTAGCAGAACGGGGATCAGCGTGGCCCCAGGGTAGTTCAACTTGCAGTTCAACCCGGGCTGATTACGGTTGAGGTGTCGGCTGGAACGTTCTGTCTGTTGTTTAAACCTGAAGGCGCAGTAAGGGGGAGTTAGTATCCCTGTTAATTATGTGGTACATGGCTTATTTCGTGGGCTACAAACACCCCGAGGTGCTGTTGCCTTGTTACCTGAGAGCAGAACGGGGATCAGCGTGGCCCCAGGGTAGTTCAACTTGCAGTTCAAACCGGGCTGATTATGGTTGAGGTGTTGGCTGGAACGTCTGTCTGTTGTTTAAACCTGAAGGTGCAGAAAGGGGGAGTTAGTATCCCTGTTAATTATGTGGTACATGACATTTTTCGTGGGCTACAAACACCCCGAGGTGCTGTTGCCTTGTTACCTGAGAGCAGAACGGCGACCAGCGTGGCCCCAGGGTAGTTCAACTTGCAGTTCAATCCGGGTTGATTATGGTTGAGGTGTTGGCTGGAACGTTCTGTCTGTTGTTTAAACCTGAAGGCGCAGGAAGAGGGAGCTAGTATCTCTGTACATAACTTTTCGTGAGCTACAAACACCCCGAGGTGCTGTTGCCTTGTTACCTGACACCTGTACTATAAGGAAAAAGTGGTGATGGTTGGACGGGTGAGTTCGTTTAAGAGCTGATGCTCTTAGTGGGCTTCGGCCTGCCAACTCCTGAAGCCTTGTCTTCCATAAATAGCTGGGAAGTTGCATACAGAGGGGCTATAAACATATGACAATAATTGCTACCTATGTGTGCTTGGTAAGTTACACGGGGGCGCTGGTGAATCGTAAATAGTTCACTCTGTCCATAATCAGATAAGGCCGCAAAGGCAGGTGCTGATGTAAGTATTTTTCATTCACTTTTATGTATATTAATAGCTTGTGGTCTGATGCCGCACGCCTTTCCCCTGATACAATCTGCCTACAATTTTCCACAATCTATATTTTTGCTACGGAGAACATTTTTGGGGCATAACAGTGGTCCAAATTTTACAAAAAAAAAAAAAAAAAAAACAATCCATAAATATAAGGTGAACGTTAATGTACATGCATACAGACATACATTATTAATTTAATTTTAAAGGTTTAATGTAAACTTCCTAGCGATTTGGTTTTGTATGTACATAAGTATTGTATAAACTGAGCTGCTCTCAGAAACACGAGTATTAATGTAGTAATTATCATTTTCATATCATTTAATTATGCTAAAGCCTCTGTAGGTTTCATGTCATTTCTAAGTTTCGATACCATGCAACATATTGTAAATTACTTGTTCAGATGATATTAAGGAAAAATTATATATACGAGTATGTCTTTTTCTTGAAGAAAAATTTTGCAAAATAAATCATAAACAAATTTTAATTTTTTCGTTAAGACTTTAATATATCTGGATATTTTCATTCCTTCTGCAACCGATATAACTTTTTGAATGCAAGTACGAGTATAAATGAACTTACGAGTATAATTAAATTTGGAAAATCTTTACATTTTGGTTGTATTAAAAATAAAATTTTTTTATCTTAATCTAAAAATCTTACGTTATATATATTTAAATAAATAAAAAACTAGTGTTTTATCAAGAAGTCAGTAAGACATGCATCGAAATGATGGGAACCAGTTTGTTTTCTTGCAAAAAAAGTAATTGAACAGAGATCTGCAACCGGTGCCTTTTTTGTATGAGATAAGTACACTCGCGTTAAATTTTACTGAGCTGTGCTTGGCTACCGAATATTTTCTGCACAAGTAGGTATTTTAATTAATAGAGCTTGTATATAACATACCAAATCAAGTTTTTAAGCTTTAGATTCTTGATTTGTTTCATGGTACAGTAATATACTTGGTAGTATTGCAGAGCAAGGTAATCTTTCTTTGATGATAAGAACTTTCAAAAGTACGTATGCTGTATATTGCCAACATACGTACACACCTTTTGTTGACACCTAGGTCAACATATTATTTTATTACATTTATTACATTTTAATTTATTACATTTATTACATTTATTGACATATTATTTATTACATTTTGCTTGTCACTGTTGCAACCTGCATTTGAGGTATTACTAAATTCCGCAACTCTTGCAGTTATTTAACAATTAGGGCATTGATCGCTTGACTTCCGCATTAACCAAGAAAAATGCTAAATTGCAGAAAACACAATTATTGTTGAATCATTCCGTATTAAATTTCTTTTGTATTTACTTAATTAATTGTATAAAAACAATTGAACAAATAAATTATTAAGTCAGTAATAAAACCCAATTTAAGGTGTAATCATTGCTAACATTGGGTTCTTCAGGTTAAAGTGCTTGAAGGACATTAGACCAATAAAATAGGTTTAATACAAGTTCATGTGCTTGTGTTGAAACCTATTGTCAAACTCAACATTTGGTGACCCCAGAAGTTTTTAGGTGTTATAAGTTTCCTCCAACAGTGGTAAGGAACCTTTTAACGATAAAAACGGATCGCGCAGCACTTATCAAACATCGGAAAACATCCATCTAATTGTGGAAGCGTTGTGCAAAACTATAAAGGATAGACACACCCCACATTTAGTGCCACCAAGGACTATTATAAGTACCTAACAACAGTAGTACAAAACGACAACACCAAATCGTTCTACTCGTCTAGAGAAGAAAATGCCGACACTAGAAGAGCTGGCACAAACGCAAGAAAGAAATGCGGAAGAAATCAATCGGTTTATTTCAAACATAAAAAAGACTCCCAAAGAAAGGAGATCGTTAGAATATTACCAAAGGAAGTCAAAGGAGCTTGATGAACTTTGGAAAAATTTCGAAAGGTATGACAACTATATAAGAAGAGACTCCACAACAAGAGAAGATCATCCTTACCTGGTCCAAAAGGTGCACGAAATTATGAGCCAAAGATACAGAGAAGCTGATGACGACATACAGAAAAATGTTCAAAGCATAAAGAAGGAACATGCAAAAACGCAAGCATCCGGCTCAGGTCTTGCAAGTGAGCAAGAATCAGAAGTGAAACACAATCTATTAAAAATGCGAGATGCCACTATATCCAAAATCATGAGCACACTGAACGACATACTAACAAGCGAATTCCAGTACTCAAGGCAACAACTAGACGTCATGCAAAAGGAAGTCGAATACAACATGAAAACGATGCAGCAATTACAAGACAACTTATGCAGTGAAAATATCGAGCACGACATACATGCATTCTTAACTCAACAAACAGAAATCACGAACAAGATAATACAACTTGAAGACCTAAAGGCAACTTTAAATCCAGAACCAATCAATCAAACAGCATTACAACAGGATAACCACACACAATATCTTCCAAAGGTAACAATACCAAATTTTAATGGGGATTACATGAGTTGGCAACCTTTTTATGACATGTTCAACGAGATGATACACAAAAAGGCAATGCCAGCTATCCAAAAAATGTGGTTTTTAAAGACAAACATATCCGGAGAAGCCGCAAGATTAATACAAAACCTTTCTTTAACGGAAACTAACTACGAAACGGCTTGGAAAACACTGCAAGACCGCTTTAATAATCCACGAATATTGACAAATAACATCATAAACAGATTGTTGAATCAGGCAAAAATATCTGAGAACCCCTCTTCTGCAGCTATAAAGGGGTTACACGACACAACACGCGAATGCTGTGCAGCACTCAAGAATTTGAACATTAATACATCGACTTGGGACCCCATATTGGTCAACATATTATTAAAGAAACTAGACCATGGAACGCACATATTATATGAACAGTCCGTACAGCTGCCAAGATCATTGCCATCATTAGAAGAAGTGTTGGGATTCCTGGAAACCAGATTTCAGTCACTAGAAGCCGTCGGAAGAACACAAACTACTCCAAAAAGAACTTCATCTGCAGCAACCACGTCTCAAGAAAACAACCATTGCAAATTATGCAACAATGGAATTCATCAGTTGTATTATTGCAACCGTTTTTTATCGTGGTCAGTGCCTGAACGATTAAAGTGGATACAGCAACAGAAACTCTGTGTTAACTGTTTCAAGGGTGATCATATGTCAAGACAATGCACATCAAGTTCCTGTAGAAAATGTAAAAAAAAAAACACAACAGTCTAGTACATTTAGACAGTCATCCACAAAATACCAAAATACTAAATTCAACATCCCAAAACTCTTCCAGCGACGCTCCCACTGGTAGCAATACACAAACATCAACGGTAGCATCAGCTAACCACTCTGGGGCGCGGAAGGGCTACGTGCTATTAGCCACAGCTCGCGTAAAAATTACAGGTAATAATGGACGATCTGGAGTCTTCAAAGCAATTTTAGATTCAGGGTCACAAATCAACATTGTGACTAATCGACTACTAAATCGTCTATCACTTAAGCCTTCGCAGACATCCTTATGCATCGAAGGAATTGGCAATCAATCCAGAATTACGAGTCAACGTATTAATTTGAATCTTCAATCTACAACAAGCAACTTCAGTACAAGGCTCGAGGCTTTCGTACTTCCTAACATTATTCCAGCCCAACCCTCAACCGAGTTGAACTGCAATTCTTGGCCAATACCAGACAACATCCAATTGGCGGATCCAGAATTCAGCACCACTGCAAATATTGACGTTTTATTAGGCGCTGAATACTACCTCGAGTTGTTGACCACCGGTAAAATCCAACTCTCACCAGAATTACCAATTTTAAGAAACACAAACCTGGGTTGGATTGTAAGTGGAAGAATAAGAGATAATACCAGCAACTCATCAATATGCGCAGTGCACGGTGCAAGCGAAGCAGACACAGATGAGCTAATACAAAGATTCTGGAGACTAGACGAATTTGATGCTGACAACACCTTCAGTGCACAAGAGAAACTATGCGAACAACAATTCATTCAAACAACCACGAGAAATAATGAGGGTAGATTTGTAGTACGCCTTTGCCTTTCAGATAACCCAAGCTGTTTAGGAGATACGAAAGGGTTGGCCTTTTCAAGGTTGCTTGCCTTGGAAAGGCGTCTTGCAAGGAGTCCAGACCTAAAGAAGCAATATGTTGACTTCATGAAGGAGTATGAAGAGTTGGGCCACATGACCCGTATAACCAACTCTGAGGTTATGGATCCTCACTATTACATCCCGCATCATTGTGTAATCAAACCTGAAAGTAAAACTACAAAACTACGAGTAGTGTTTGATGCGTCGGCAAAATCATCATCAGGAATATCCCTCAACGACATATTATGTGTTGGCCCACCAACACAAGGAGACCTCTTTGGAATGATATTACGATTTCGAACTCCAACATTTGTGTTTTGTACGGACATTGAAAAAATGTATCGACAAATTCTCATTGATCCCGAAGACCGTAACATGCAACTTATTTATTGGAGAAATAGTTCAAATGAACCAGTAGGAACATACCAACTTAACACTGTGACGTATGGAACTTCTGCTGCCCCATATTTGGCAACAAAATGTTTGCAGCAATTAGCAGATAGAAATATGGAAAAATATCCATTAGGCGCTACAGCATTAAAACACGACTTTTATGTGGACGATGGTATGAGTGGATCCAACAGCCTCCTAACAGCAATTGAAATACAACGGCAATTGACAAGTCTGTTACAAGAAGCTGGTTTCAAACTAAGAAAATGGTGCGCAAATCACTCCAAGCTGTTAAGTGGCATTTCCCCCGAAAATATACAGCTGAACCTAGATTTCGATAACCAATCGACCAAGATCTTGGGACTAACATGGAATCCCAAGGCAGATGTTTTTTGCCTCAGAGCAGACATTCAAGAAACCAATAAAATTACCAAACGCACGGTAACATCAGATCTGGCTCGAATATTTGATCCTTTAGGAATCGCCGGTCCAGTGGTGGTCTCCGCTAAAATGTTTATACAACAACTATGGCAATTACAACTCTCATGGGATGAACCATTACCAGCAAATCTTCATAATCAATGGGCTACATTCCGTCAAAATTTGAAACATCTTAACAATTTAAACACCAAGAGGCACGTTTTTGATGGCGAAAGTGCAAGCGACGCACAGATACACACATTCGTAGATGCCTCTGAAAAGGCGTACGGCGCCACAGTATACATACGTTCCAAGCTTCGAGATGGGCGACTCATAGTGAGACTTCTATGTGCCAAGTCACGTATTGCTCCTATAAAAAGGGTGACTTTACCAAGGTTGGAGCTATGTGCAGCTCTTCTTGGGGCCCAACTCACTACAAAGGTGAAAAAGGAACTACGAGCTGAAAACACACCTACATATCTATGGTCGGATTCTGAGATAGTGCTTCATTGGATCAATTCAGCACCATCCTCTCTTCGCACCTTTGTAGCAAATAGAGTAAGTAAGATCCAAGAGCAAACCATAGGCATGCAATGGCGACACGTCAGTTCAAAGCAAAATCCGGCTGATCTCATTTCAAGAGGTGTGAATCCAGAGAAATTATCGCAGTGTAGCCTATGGTTTTTTGGCCCAATGTTTTTGCACGGTAACATGAATCAATGGCCAAAAGAGTTTAATAAACATCAGACACCGTCTTCCTCCGAGGAATTAAAACAAATTTCTGTCAGTGCTTTTTCAACAACTTCAGCTTCATTAGAAGATATCATATATAAAATCGAAAATCGCAACTCATTCAAGACACTTCTAAGGATTGTAGCATACATACAGCGTTTCATTCGCAATACTAAGATACCGAAGAATGAAAGACCGGCTAGCAATACACTAAGCCCTCTAGAACTCAATTCAGCTAAACTTCTTATAGTCAAGGCCATGCAATCTTCAGAATTTAAAAATGAAATGAGTACACTTAAGAGAGGAGATGAACTCGATAGGACAAGTTCTATATGCGGTTTGTCACCTTTCCTTGATGAAAATGATATACTACGCGTCGGTGGAAGGTTAAATGCTTCAAGAATTTCATACAATGCTAAACACCCAATACTCCTTCCATACAACGATCCAATTTCAAAATTAATAATGCGAATGCTGCACAACGACAATCATCATTGCGGCCCACAAACTTTGCTATCCGTCTCTAGACAATAATTTTGGGTAATAAAGGGGAAGTCAATGGCCAGACACATCGTTCAATCCTGCGTTCGATGTACTAGAGCAAGACCGAAGCTAATGCAACAAATTATGGGAGAATTGCCAGCCTGTAGAGTGACCCCTGCTCGGCCATTTTTAATATCAGGAGTTGACTACTGTGGTCCACTGTGGGTCCACTACAAGTTAAGAGGTAAAAGACCTCACAAGGTGTACATTGCAGTATTCATCTGTTTCTCAACAAAGGCAGTACATTTAGAAGTAGTAAGCGACCTTACTACAGAAGCATTCATTGGAGCTCTCAAGAGGTTCGTTGCACGCCGAGGACGTTGTCAAACCATATATTCGGACAACGCAACAAACTTCATTGGGGCACAAAATCAGCTTAATGAACTGAAGACCGCTATATTCACCAAACATGCACAAGAAACGATAACTCGTTCTTGCAGTAATGATGGAATAGAATTCAAATTTATTCCTCCTCGCGCTCCCCACTTCGGGGGGTTATGGGAGGCAGCTGTTAAATCCGCAAAACAATTGTTACTACGTAGCGTATCAACGGCTTCTTTGACACATGAGGAATTAGAAACAGTCATCATTGAAATCGAGGCTATTCTGAACTCACGACCACTAACACCTCTATCTAGTGATCCAAATGATTTAACGGCATTGACTCCCGGCCATTTTTTAATCGGAGAACCACTGACGGCACAAGTAGACTCTGAAGCAACGAATACAACTACTTCCTTGGCAAGGAGATGGAATCTTGTATCACAGCTTAAGCATGAATTTTGGAATCGATGGTCCGTGGAATACTTGCACCACCTACAAGAAAAACAGAAATGGAAAACGTCATCTGAAAATGCGAAGGAGGGAAGGTTAGTCATAATAAAGGAAGACAATTTACCAGTAATGCAATGGCCGCTGGGAAGAATCCTCAAAACGTATGAGGGTACCGATCGCAAGGTTAGAGTGGCAGATGTAAAGACAGCCTCCGGAATAAAGCGAAGACCCATTCATAGATTAGCGCCACTAATTCAGGAGGAAGAAGTGCAAACAAGTAAGGCGTCCAAGCCCACTCACTCAGTACAGGCTGATGAAACAGACATTCCACCATTTAAAAAACCTAGGCCTGCTTCCAGCTCAATATTGCTCACATTGATAACAACGTTACTCCTACTTCCCGCGGTAATGAGCGGGAACGTTAAAATAAAAAATTTTCATAGTGACCCAGGATTGTACTTTGAGGGAATCGGAAGCGTAAAACTGATCACGGCTGAATGGAGACTAATGATCTACTACGACCTATCACCATTTATTTCCGAGTTAAGGGCTTTCCAGTCAGGAACAACTACCTTGCAACAACTATGCTCACCCATTATACACAATTCCACTTGCAACATCTTGACGACGAACTTAAATCAATTAAGGGAAGAATTGATTGAAGAGAAGGAGCTATTCTCAAGCAGCAGAGTAAAGAGGGGAGCTTTCAACATTGTAGGGAACGTCGCACGGTCCTTGTTTGGAGTTCTGGATTCCGACTATGCAAATGAAATGTCAAACACCATAAGGCAGGCTAAGGGTGAAACAGATTATCTTTTTCAACTACTTAAAAATCAAACATCTATTATTGACTCAACTATCAATATCATCAAACAAGATGAACGCAACTCTCAAGGACAATTAATGGAAATTGTCAACAAGGTCAATGAACAGGAGAATGCAATAACCAAGCAATCTGACCAGATCAGTCGAACACTTTCAATATCTCTTTTGGCCAACCAATTGACATTAACCGCAATAAATTTACAAAGAATTGAAAGGGAAATCGTTGATGTATTAACCGACACCCACCATGGGAAAATTAGCCCACTTTTGTTATCCCCAACACAGCTAAAACACGAGTTAAGTATGATAAAGGCGCATCTTCCAACACAACGAACCCTTCCAATTGAAGACGACCGTTTAATACAACTATACAAATTAATGAAGGTCAAGGGAGCAGTGACAAAAGGCGAAGTGATATTCGAAGTCATCCTGCCTTTAGTCAACCATCAGTTCTTAGAACTGTTCAACATAATACCAGTCCCAACTATAAAGAACAATACTCTAATATCAATCAATGGAGAAGAATCAATTCTAGCTATAAACCACCACAGAGACGAATACATTCCATTCACAACTCACGAACTATCGAACTGCATCACGGCTAAGAGTGACGTCTTTATCTGCAATAACAAGCAGTTCAAATTAAGAAAAAATGAAGAGAACGATTCCTGCGAATTCAACATATTTAACAATCGACAAACAACCAAGTGTAAGCTCATTCAATTAACAGGCAATTCAACTTGGACACAACTAAAAAATCCAAACAAATGGATCTTCGCAACTACCGCAAAATTAGACATTTCAGCAGTTTGCGGTGCCAACTCTACCCAATACACATTAAGAGACACTGGAATAATGGAGCTCGAGCCAAGCTGCACACTCAAGGGTACCTTCATCACAATTCAAGGTCATGTTGGGTTATCTAACACCTTACATACGTCATACACACAACTGATGCCTATAGATTACATTAGCGAACCACAGGAGATAACCAAAATATTCAACACCACCAACAACCAACTCGAGACCCATCTGAACCAATTAAATTCACTTAGAAGACAATTAAATGAATCAACCGTTATTCGCATACCCGAACTCATCAAGTCCAATAGTCTCCACCATCATACCGTAAGCTACTCCGCACTGGTCATCTCCGTATTCCTCCTGATAACCATCTTAGGCTTCAAACTATATTCAAAACAGCACAAGAACACCAATTATAGATGCAACAACCATATTCCTCAGCCAGCCCCACGCCCAGGGGCTTTCATCATTGATATAGTGGACACCTGAATTCGATTAACTTGCGTCATCACCGACCATGAGTTAATGCGGGGGAGAATGTTGACACCTAGGTCAACATATTATTTTATTACATTTATTACATTTTAATTTATTACATTTATTACATTTATTGACATATTATTTATTACATTTTGCTTGTCACTGTTGCAACCTGCATTTGAGGTATTACTAAATTCCGCAACTCTTGCAGTTATTTAACAATTAGGGCATTGATCGCTTGACTTCCGCATTAACCAAGAAAAATGCTAAATTGCAGAAAACACAATTATTGTTGAATCATTCCGTATTAAATTTCTTTTGTATTTACTTAATTAATTGTATAAAAACAATTGAACAAATAAATTATTAAGTCAGTAATAAAACCCAATTTAAGGTGTAATCATTGCTAACATTGGGTTCTTCAGGTTAAAGTGCTTGAAGGACATTAGACCAATAAAATAGGTTAATACAAGTTCATGTGCTTGTGTTGAAACCTATTGTCAAACTCAACACCTTTGTATTACTATGTACAAAATAGAGAACATACATATACGAGGGCTGATCAAAAAATAACCGTTATTTTAAATTTTTTCAATAAGTATTCATTTATTCATCAATAACTATCTTGTTCACTTTAAAGTAATCCCCCTCAGATATAATACACTTATACCAGCATTTTCTTCAATCCTCCAAACACTTCTGAAACACGGTTTTTGGTACCGCCAACAGCTCCTGTTTCGATTTTTTTTATATCTTCTCAATCGTAGCAAAACGGTGACTTCAGTTTTGGGAAGAGGAAAAAGCCAGCGGGGGCCAAGTCCAGTGAATACGGTGGTTGAGGCATAATAACAGTTTTGTTTTTGGCCAAAAACTCACGCACAAGCATCGATGTCTGACCTGGTCTGTTATCATGGTGCAAAATCTATGACTGTTTTTTCCACAATTCTGTGCGTTTCTGACGAATTGCTTGGCGCATAGCTTCAAGGTAGTATTTCTTATTGACCGTACGACTTTGTAGCAAGAGTTCATGATGCACCACGCCATTGCAGTCGCAGAAAACAGTGAGCAAAACCTTCACATTTGTTCGAACTTGATGTGATTTTTCGTTCTTGGCTCTTCTGGACGCTTCCATTTGGAAGATTGGGCTTACGTTTCAACGTCATAGCCATACACTCATGATTCGTCACCAGTTATGCCTTTTTTGAGGAAATCTGGATCGTCGTTGACGATGTTCAACAGCTCCTGAGCGATTTCCATGCGACGTTGTTTTTGCTCAAAATTTAATAAAAAAAACCAAACACGACTAACCTTTTTATAAATATACCAAAACAAACTGACAATCCGAGACATGTGTACCAACATAACAGAAAAAATGCGAAAATCGAACAAAAGTAACCCACGATATTTGAAACTAACGCTTATGTTTTGATCAGTCCATGTACACTTTTAATTATTGTTTTGTAAAAGGCTGTACAGAATATTCTAAAGAACACTGCTCACTACTGTGCAGTAGTTCCAAGTACTGTATTTCAAAATAATTCTTAAAACAAAACAAACAAGCTATAGAACATTTAGAAACAAAATAAACACTTCATAGTTTTGAAACGCCTTCACGACCCTGCTTGACTGTACTTGAACTTTGTTTTACAGCAAAATCCAAAACAAAACATCACAATAGAGCAAATGAACGATGAGTCACAGCAGGCACATGGCCATTTCAGTATACTGCGTCTTAAATATTGGTGCTTAATACAAAGACCATGAACAACTACAACAACAAATTTTATAAACAAAACTAAAGTAGAGCATTACTTCAATGCTTGAAGTTCTACTTTAATTTTGTTCTATTTCATTTGGTTCTTCTTGTTTTTGATTCTGTTTATTCTAAATGCTTATAAGACAGTATTCGTTTATGTGTTTAAAACATTTCGGCCCTGAATTATTTGTTTTGAAATGTGAAAGAAGACGATGGATAGTACTTGAAAATACTACAATATTTTATAAGACATTTTTATTGTGCTTGAGCAGCCCTCTATTGTTTACATAAGAGAGAACATGCAGACAAACTTTTTTATCGCTGTTTACAAAAGAGAGAAACGTTTTTTATAAAATAGACGCACAAAGTTAAATACTCCTGCCATACAAAACACAATTTTTTTAACATTAGGATGTCCTACTGCTAGACCACCCAGCTTTGCGTTGCATAAGTGTGCTCTCAAAACTACTACACGTCACCGCTCCAGGGAGTACTTCGGTGGTAATACTACTCAGAAGGTTAGTGTCAATACTATCCATGGTACACCACAAAGGAGTAGTTCGTTAAATACTACCTAATAACGGGTGCCCGGCGGGAAGGTAAACTACCCGCCGTAATTTTATAGTAATACTGTCTATATGCATTGTGGCACCGTCTTGTTAATACCACATGTTAAGTAGGCCCAAAGTATGCAGTTGTGGCGTTAAAAAGTATTCAATATTATCACGATATCGCTCCCTGCTCACAGTTACCGTTACGATGTTTTCATTTTCGAAGCAAGATCCAATGATTTCTCTCGACCCAACTTCACACCAGACTTTTACGGATGTAAAGGTTATTAACAATTTGAAAGATTTTTATTGCCCACTACCGACTATTTGCGAGCTGTAAGAAACAAATACAGCGTCAACTTCTCCAGACCACTCAAGACAGCTGGTCTAGTGAGGATACCTGTCGAATATCAAGGCTGACATGGCCTAGATATGATAACAGGAGAACTATCATCCTTAGGGGCGACGAAGGTTGCGTTCGGTTGTAGCGGACCTGACGGGACATTGCCACATAGGAAACCAGGCGAGGAGGTTAAATCTTCCATTCAATGACTTCTGTAGAAGTTGCAGAGATGAGGAGGAAGTAGAGAGCGTTGAGCACTTCCTCTGTCAGTGTCCAGCTCTTTTTTATATATAGAGGTATTGTAAATAGGCAGACCGATGCTTCATGATTTGACGGAGGTATCGGAATGCGATGTAAGTGGATTGGCCTTCTTTATCCGATTCTCGGGTTGGTTCTAAACCAGGGATATGTAAATCTACTGAGATACGTATCACATCCAGGCAACACAACGGGACCAAACTGGACCCAAGTGGGCTGGCTTTACAATAACTGGCAGCCTGTTAAACCTAACCTAACCGACTATTTTGTTTATTAAAATATCCGTTCAAATTAAAATATGCCTTGTCTCTCATTATGATTTTTTCATGAAAAGTGATTTCGACAAAAGGAATTTAACGATTAAAACACGTCGGCTTATCGAATATTTTTTCATAATAAGTTTGCCACGTGCCCTTTTCACGACTGCCAAATATGAACTGTCGAAACTAATGTTTACTACAACGGAATACCTTCTCGGTGGACATCTCTACTACTCCATGGGTCAGCCCATATGTGACCTTAAGTTAAGTTCCAAATTTTTATTTATTTTTTATTAAAACTAAACATACAAACTCTTGTTTCACGATGAAATGGTCTAAGTCTGCATTACATAGGACAATGTAGTAATGAAATAGATATCTTCATTACATAAGATTATATTGTAACTACGAGGGCGGATTGACATTGAACCTACCTAAGTTAGAAAAAACATTTTTTTTTCAAAAACCTTGTATTTCTAAATATAATCAATGTCCTTAGTAAGACGATATACCAACTTTTTTATACCATCTGAATAATACGATTTTGGGAACCCCTCAAAATACGCGTTAGTTTCGGTAATCGCTCCTTCGTTTGCGATGAATTTTTTTCTTGTGAGACACTTTTTCAAGTTTGAAAATAGGAAAAATTCACTAAGAGCTAAATCTGGACTATAAAGTGGATGATCAAGCAATTCGAAGTGTATTTCACGTAACTTTAGCACCGTATCTAGTGCAGTGTGAACCGGTGCGTTGTCTTGAAGAAAGAGCACTATTTCTTCTTCATACGTGATCGTGTTTTCCTGATTGCATCAATCAATTGACCCAATAATAAACGATAATACTTTCTGTGGTTGTGGATCCTTTTTCAAGCTAATCGATGAGCAATATTCCGTGTGCATTCCAAGATATAGTGGCCATAACCTTGCTAGCCGATTTCACTGTCTTTGCTTTTGTGGACGAGGATCCAGTTTTATTAAAAACAACCTGTCTCTTTATTTTAGAACTTCTTAGTTTCTACTTATGTTTACATGTTTTACATAGTTGTATAATAGTGTAATAATTATACATAGATGTTATAGAGTTGTATGCGAAAGGAATAAATGTCAGGGCAAGGAAATTGCCATTACACTTTCTTTGAAGCATTTGCACCAGTTTCCTTCCATTGTTTCGATTGAGTTTTGGTTTCAGGTGTGTAGTGATGGAACCACGTTTCATCAACAGTTATTAATCGACGACAAAAATGAACCGGATTGCGCTTTATTATGTCTAACTCGTTTTTGTTCGACACTGAGCAAACGTGGCACCCATCTTGCCGATAGTTTTTTCATATGCAAAAGTTCATGCAAAATATTGAACACATATTAATATGACATGTTTATCATTACAGCAAGCTCACGTAATTTGACTAGGTGATCATCCATAACGATATCGGGGACTTTCCTGACATTTTCTTCAGTAACCTCCTTCCTCTTTTGACCTTCCTGTCGATGGTATTGTTGCAGTGCTAGTTCGGCCGGTTTTAAATTCAGCAATCCACCGTATATTTCCTTCGTCTCTTTCGCCGTTTTCCCTTTCAAATAATAGTTTTTAATCACTGCACGAAATTCACTTTTTTCCATTATTCAAGAAACAAGGAAAAACGACTGTAACAAATAAGCTAATCGATGAATTTGTGTAAGAATTTAACAGCTGACGTTTGACTGATCATAATATCAAAAATAAAAAATTGTGTTTTTGCTGCCATCTAGCGCTAGGTAGCTTCAATATCAATCCACCTCGTAGTCTGTTTCGGCT
The DNA here is from genome assembly GCA_914767995.1 of Thecocarcelia acutangulata. Lineage (NCBI taxonomy): Eukaryota > Metazoa > Arthropoda > Insecta > Diptera > Tachinidae > Thecocarcelia > Thecocarcelia acutangulata. The sequence continues at coordinate 57,443,244 of OU612094.1, read as the reverse complement.
AAATTGCATTACGCAGTGCAAAATTATTTGCAGGCTGTGTTTTGTTTTTTCTTCTCTTTTTTTGACAGTTTGGAGTTGCAAAAAATTTTCCCTCAGAATGGATGCAAGTGGAACCTTCATTAGACTTGTCATCAGATCACTCACCAACTATAGTTTCAGTTTCGTTCCCCCAAGGGGTTGGTTCCCCGTTTTGTGACTTCGCGTTGACTGTCACTCGAGTTAATTGGTTAAAATATAAAAAATATTTGAGTACACATTGTACGGAAAACATTGCCTTGAGAACGCCTGAGGATATTGATGTGTCGTTTAACGAATTTTCTGAACACCTTAATCAAGCCGTACAACATGCCACCACTAGCCATATAAGATCCAGGAATGTGAGCAATAGAACTTATTCATCTGAAATTGATCAACTTCTGTCAGAGAAAAGAAGAGTTAGAAGAGAGTGGCAACTTCGCAGGTCTCCCTAGCTTAAAACTAGGCTACGAGAATAGAATAGAATGGCTTCCCTCAAAAATTATCTGGAAGGTCTTGATGGTACTCCTCAATCCGATTATTCGCTATGGAAAGCGACAAAAGGTCTGAAAAGATCCGTAATAGGTAAGCCACCTTTGCGAACTTCAACTGGCTACTGGGCAAGAAGCGATTCTGAAAAGGGGATGTTGTATGTCGATCATTTGAGAAACGTTTTTATTACAAATGGTTCAACGAGTAATACAGCGGAATTACTGTCATATGCTACTAGACCGCCTATGCCTTTGAGACTTAATTTTCAAGATGTCGAAAATGTTATCGGTAATACAAACCCCAGAAAAGCTCCAGGCATTGATAAAATTACTGGTAAAATGCTTGAGCAGCTACCTCGTGTAGCTAGAAGAATTCTTCTTTTTATTTTTAACGCTATTTTACGTCTCGAGTATTATCCTGCAGAGTGGAAGGTGTCCATGATTACTATGATACCCAAACCAGGGAAGGATCCCACTAAAGTAGAATCATACAGACCAATAAGTCTACTGCCAACAATTTCAAAACTGTTCGAAAAATTGTTAATGGCGAAGTTGTCTCCAGTATTGTTCAGCTTTATTCCTTGACATTTCCCAAGCTTTGGCACGACGGCTTGATGCACAAAATAAAGTTAAACTTGCCTGCAAGCACTCATAAGCTTCTGGAAAGCTACTTATGCGGCCGAAAGTTTGTTATCAGAGAAGGCGATTTTATAAGCCTCTTACAGCCAATCCAGGCAGGAATTCCCCAAGGTAGCATTCTAGGACCTACTTTATATTTGATTTACGCCTCAGACATGCCAACGAGATCCGGAATCCACACTTCTACCTTTGCAGACGACACAGCGTTTTTGAGTGTTCATGAAAACCACCAATTAGCTTCACGAAATTTGCAGGAGTATATATCAATATTAGAGAAATGGTTAAAACGTTAGAAAATTAAAGTTAATGAACAAAAGTGTACTCACGTTACATTCACACTGCGTAGACAAACATGTTCAGCTATCCAAATTAACAATTCACCTATTCCGCAGCAAAATAAAGTCAAGTACCTTGGTATTCATCTCGACCGTAGGCTAACGTGGAAGCCTCACATTGATGCGAAAGTCACTCAGTTGAAATTAAAAGCAGCACAATTAAATTGGCTTATGGGCAGAAATTCTACATTGAAATTAGATTGCAAACTTTTGTTATACAACGCAATACTAATGCCTATATGGCGCTACGGAGTTCAGTTATGGGGCACCGCCTCAGCGTCAAATATTCAAAAAATTCAAAGGCGACAAAACAAAATTCTTCGAACAATTACTGCTGCTCCATGGTACGTAAAAAACTCGCGAATTCACAAGGATCTGTGTGTTCCACTGGTAAAAGATGAGTTTTCAAAGCATGCTATAAGGTATATCAGCAAATTGGAACTTCACCCAAACCCTCTTGCACGAAACATACTTAATTTTAGTGGTCACACTCGGTTGAGACGAAGGGATACCGTTGCCACCATCAGAACGTTAAATAGGTGATTTCACCGATATTGACCGTGCAAAATAAAACATTTTTGTCTAGCATTGGCTGGACTTAATTAATTTTAGGTATTTAGTATTAAGATTTGAATACTTATTGTTAGTTCACTTTGTGAAGATTCAATAAATAATTGAATGAGAAAAAAAAAACTTGACAGTACTTAATACAAAGCAGCAATAAAAAGCCCTGTTTTTTTATTCATGGCTTGTTGTATATTCACTTTCACTTTGTTTATTATTGTACTATGATTAATTTTCTCAATTATTTTTTCCACATGCCAGCGGCCAACACTGCCTACCACATTACATCTCTTCTCTTCATGATGTGTGCAATACTTTGTAATCAATGACTGCTAACTTACAAAGTGTATGAATATTATATGGAATTACCAATAATGAATTACATTAATCTTTTGTATCACGTATATACTCGTACATACATATGTACGTATTTCATTTTTTAGTTGTAAATCAAACGTTCGCCAGCTTTTGCAAAATTACGTAGCAAAAAATTTCATTAACAAAATTAGTGTTAAAGGTAAAAAAGTTTAGAAAAAATTATATAAAAGGACAAAAGGGTGCAAGAAATATAAAGTATTTAGTGCAAAAAGGAAAGAATGCAAAAAACAGGAAATAGAACAAATTAATTTAATGGAATATTCCAGAAAAACTGTGTTTGAAGTGCGCAATACCTCTTCTATACTTACAAAGTGACAGAGATTTGATGCGAGATTTTATTCAAGCTGCCTACTGATAACTTACAATGTATGTTAGGAAGTAATGAGCTTTTCTGAATGAATACCTCTGCCCCTCGTTTACTTTGTGTGCAGGTGGTAGGTGTTTACTCTGCAAATGCGACAATGCGCTTGAAAATGTATACTAGGTTCGTATACGAGATGGCGTGCATCGGATCATCGCTTCTGTAATCGATCGGTTTATGTGAGAATTATTCAAGTGCTAAAGAACGAAATGACAATCGACTCAACACCGTTCGGTGCTGCTGTTATTCCACTACGTGGAAAATTTTGCAAAAGGGTTTGATTGTAAAAGCTCCTATCTAATTGAAAGAATAAGAGCGGAAGCAAAATTTTCGTATTTGGTGTGAAGACTAGTCAAAAGTATTGTAAGAACAATTTGATATGGATTATAAGTCAGTGGCATCATTGGACTATACCTTTTCAAAGACAATGAAAGCAGAAACATTACTCTGAATGGCGAACACTATCATGCGATGATTACAATTTTGCTTCTTGCCCAAAACTTAAAAGCTGGACTTGGCTGACAGGTGGTTTCAACAAGACGGTGTCACATGCCACATAGCATGCGAAACACTTTCCCCAAGGTGAGGCGAGTTCGATGAATAGTTTATTTTATTTTTTTGTTTTTTGTTTGCGGTCGGCTGATTGGCCGCTAATATCGCGCTATTTAACACCTTAATACTCTTTTTTGTAGGGCTGATGTCTCTAGAGACAAATCCGCAACGCTTAACGCACTGTAAAATAATATATAAGAAATTTTGGTTGCCTACGTATCCATTTTGCTTGTTCTTCTATCCATTGGTCCAGAAATGGGCTTTGTCACTGAACGCAATTTTGTGGTAAAAAACTGAATCTTTATCAAATTTTGCCAGCGTCTATTTTTCAAAAGTTAGCTGTTGTGTAGCTATACAGACAGCTCTAATCCTTGCAACAGATGGTTAAATTTCAAGGGCCGATGTTGAATGTGAACCACACCTAAGCGCCAAGTTTTTTTTCCAAATTTTATTTGACATTTCTCTATTTCAGACTTACTCAATTTGAACCATGGAGAGATACACAATCCAACAACGTGTTAAAGTTATCCAGACTTATTATGAAAATGACGATCAATTTTCGAAGAAAATCATCTTCATTTTCGAAGAAAATCATTTTCACCTCAGTGGATTCGTCAATAAACAGAATTGCCGCATTTGGGCAAATGAGAATCCAAGAGTGACTGTCGAAAAACCAATGCACCCACAAAGAGTGACTGTTTGGTGCGGTTTATGTGCTGGCAGCATCATCATCGGGCCGTATTTTTTCCAAAATGAGGCCGGTCAGGCAGTTACTGTGAATGGTGTTCGCTATCGTGAGATGATAACGAACTTTTTATGGCCCGAATTGGAAGATATGGATGTAGACGATATGTGGTTTCAGCAGGACGGTGCCACTTGCCACACAGCTAACGAAACAATTGCTCTTTTGCGCAACAAATTCAATGGCCGTGTTATCTCATGTAATGGCGATGTCAATTGGCCGCCAAGATCATGTGATTTGACACCGTTGGACTTTTTTCTTTGGGGTTATTTGAAAGAAAAGGTGTACGTCGATAAGCCAGCAACAATTAAACAGCTAAAGGATGGGATAATTCGGCACGTTAACGGCATAGAACCTCCATTATGCCTCAGGGTCATCGAAAATTTGGACCATCGGATGGAGGTGTGCCGCCGTAGTCACGGCGCCCATTTGGTCGATATTTTGTTCCATACATAATTGTGTAATACCAATATATCATAATAAAATAAAATTACAATAATTTCCTAAATAGTTTGTGTTTTATTCAAAATCAACATCGGCCCTTGAAATTTAACCACCCTTTATATATTAAAAATATATACACCCAAATATTTTCGCAAAATATTCCACGTAGTAGAATAACAGAAGCCCAATTGCTGCAAACTCCGCCGAATCGACGTTCATCTCATCGTTTAGCTCTTGAATTATTCTTAACAGATTGATGTACACTTATTTTTTTAAATATCCCCAAACAAAGAAGTGTAACGGTGATTAGGGCGGCCAATTAATATGGCTACAACGTGATTATCTCACTGTCATTGAATGGCGCAAAAGAGCCAACCTGTTCTACAGAGGAATCCGAAGGCTGAAATAAGAATTCTCTTTATAGTGTGTTTTGTGGTTCGCTGGGCCATTGACCACAAATGTAAGAGACCTGTGGCTGTGTTCTGTAACTCTCGCTACTATAAACTTTTCGACTGAAATGTGTGAAATGAAACAAAATTCTCATAAGTTGAAACAAACAGCTGCTTTTCTCACTAAACTGTAGCTACAACTTTTATGGTGAGTAATAGCACGTAAAGCAATTACTCGCCATTCTACTGAAAATCTATGTTTATAAAACTTTTGCGAAAAAATTTCCCGCTTTCAACTTTCTTTATTTCTCGCAAATAAAAAGGCTGTGAAATAGTTTTTCAAAAAACAATCATCATAAAATGGATAATAATACTGAAATACACAGAAAAAAATTTTTTTCGTGTTCAGTAACAAAATTTGTTGAATCAATTAATAAATTGTTTGACTGCGGACCTGTAAAGAAATTCATGGATTCAATCAAAAGTTTAGTAAAAAAAATTATTGATCGAAAACAAAAATTTGTTTAAACAACAACAAAATACGATATGCAAGTTTCCTTTTTTGGTATTTTTGTATATGCTCACAATTTTTTTTTTTCAGACAAAAATTTTATTGATTTTGTTTTTACTATAATTTTTTCTGTGTAATAAGTATTTTGCTGCTAAATTAAGTTTAATATATTCATTTACACAGTTTATAACGATTGTTGTTTTTTTTTATTTGAACCTTTTAATAAATTTTTTATACCCTTCACACAACAAAATATAAGATCTATCGCTCCTTTATTGCAACATAGTCATAACTAAAAAAACGTATTTCGAGAAAACCGCATATCAAATTTTTAGTTTCCCTACAAGTCTTAGAAATTTGTTTTTAGGAAATATTGCTTAAAGGAAATAGTTTAAAAATAATTTGAAAAAATTTATGGCGCAATATAAAAGGTAGTACTGTTAACGATTCTGCACTGTTAACTCGAAAAGCTCATTTTTTGAGATATGACTATGTTGCAATAAAGGGGCAGCATAGAAGTTGGCGTTGCCGTTTATAAATTTAATTTCCAACAGAACAAAGTATAATGTAATTTTTCTTTATCTTAATTTTTCGACCTTTTTCTTAAATTAAGATGTAATGATCTCCAAGCTTGAGGTCTTTTTTTATAAAATTTTTGTTGTTGTCATTACATCTTAGTATAATGTAATAATTTTATAATGTTTGTTTTTTTGCTATTCACTATTCACACTTTGCCATTCACTTTCTTTTTTAATTTTAGAAAATTTTATGCGCAAGTATGTATTTGTAAATCAAATGTAAACATTAGAGCCAAGCCAGCCACTTTCTAGAATAGCCGGCGGCTATAATATGGCGCCGTCGATTAAAATTTCTTAGCTTCAGTAATTTTTGGTCAGCGGAATAGTAATTGCGGCTGGCGCTCCCATTTTTTTAAAATTGCATGTTTGCATCGTTTTATATTTTCTGACATTTCTAAAGTAACGACCCTACAAGAAATAGATGACCGAAACTAATACACTCAAATGTTATTTTCCAACACATTCACAAAAATGTTGTACCTATATAATATTTTTGAGAATGTGGTAAAAGAAACATCACACGTACACGAAACTTTCGGTCACTTTCTTCATATTGCCCTTAATAACTTGATAGAAAGTTGTGACCAATGTTTCGGTCAACAATGTCGGTCAAATGACCGTCCCTGTTCTTGTAGGGAACGTAATCGCTTTGGATAGTTTACGGTATGACTTACATACGCAGTTTTTTCTCAGTTTTCGAGAAACGATGGAGTAATTGGTTTCACAAGTTTTCGCCAAAGTAACAGAACACAGCCACTGGAAACCCATAAGAACACTTTCACATTCGGAAACTAAGTTGGGCAAGAGAATTGCCCAATCTTGTGGTTGTAGATGTGAGCGGTAAGAGCAGCTTGACTTGCTTATACTCAGCAATTCGTTTTGTTCGCATATTCTTGTTTTTGATATTTTCTATTGTTTATTTTTCGGGCCGTTCAAAATATTAAGAAAACGTAAATAAAACAAAATTAAAGTTGCGCAACTAAATTGCTGTATGTGAACACAAATGCAAGTTTAAAAGGAAATAAATAAAAACAAAAAATAGAATTTTGAAACTAAGTTGTCTAATGTGAAAGCACTCTTATACTCGTATTAGTAAGTTATCGGCCGATATGTTGGAGAGAATATGTCAAAGTTGGTCACAGCATATGAACAAATGGAGGCGTAGTCTCGATTAACATGTTGTTACGTTTTTGCCTTTAAACACGCTTTTGCGCATCAACAGCTGCACACTGGGTTAGATGTGACAAAAATTCTTAGCAATATTATGCGTGAAATCGCCTTTAAGCATTGAATTCTGTAGATTGTTCCATACAAGGCGAATTCATTACTAGGTGAACTCTTTTGTTTACAAACATTTTCGCGCCATTTTAATCTAAAGGTTTTTTTGTATGATTTAATGCATTTAAAGAAATTTGCGTGAATTTAAAACTGAAAAACTAATATAATCTGTGATTTTAATTACAAACAATTATAAAAGTTTATATTTAACGTCTATATAAAAAATTTTCCCAGCTAAACAATCTTAGGCGAATTTAGATTTTGACATTCACGATATGTTTTACAATAACAAAACACATACTACTGAATTCGCCTAACCGCTTGCATTCACCTGTATAAATTCGCCTTGGTTCCATAGACTTAATTACAGATCTCACACATTTCTCTGTGTGCAAACAAAATTAGCGCCTCAAGCGTAATTTATCTGTTAAAAATCCTCATGTACATACAAAATGTATGAGACCAAGCCAAATAGCGCGGCGTCAACGCTTTGCAATTGGAAAATCCAATTTTGACAGAGCGTAAGAGAAAAAGCTCTACTGTCTCTCAGCAAGGTTCACTTCAAAACAAATGTTACTTAATTTTTGCGGCCATTAGTAATCACATTTTAGGTGCTTTTAGACTAATTTAGCGACTTTATCACTTTTTATTATTTCTATTCAGTGATTTTTATTAAACAAGGTTAGTGAACAATACTGTTCATGGCACAGCTTTAACGCTTTTATTTAAGTTACTTACCACTGCGTAAAATGAAAGCGCTAAAATACGTTGCGCTTTACGCCTTAATTAAGGTTGCACTGTCTAAATTGTATGCGTTTTTTGAGTCAAATCTGAAAGCTCTTAAAAATCACCCTTCAGCTTTCTAATCCCCCTAGAAATGAAGCTTAATTTGTATTTTTCAAACGGGTTCCTTATTCTCATCAGTCAGCTGCACATCTTATTTTATTCTCTATTAGCATATATGTATGTATATATGTATGTTAATATGTTTTTTATTAATTTAACTTGTTTCAACTTTTTTTTTTAATACAGGCAACTTTTTTTTATGATACAGTTGTTGCTTTGTGGTTTATTAAAAAGAGTGAAAAAGTTTACCGGGGAATATAGTAGATTATATGTATGTGTATGTATTTTGTTAATAGATTTCCTTAAACTATTAATTTTCTTTATTATTAATTTAATTAAGTAAAAAATACTCGCATGACTGCGTGTGTGTGTGTGTGTGTGTGTGTGTGTGTGTTTTTGTAAAACCGTTAATTTCTATAAAGTCACTAACTTTGTTTCGAACAAGTCTTAGAGAACTAGTCGTACAACATATGAGTACTCGCTTAGCTTACTAATTCATAAACAGTTTGAGTCATAAACCTACTTACATATACATATATAGTACGTATGCATATAACATAACTATTCCTTGATTGAGTCCCTAAGGACCAACAATTATTATTTAGAGATTTGTTATTTACAAGTTAGAAGGAGGGAACCAACCTTAAAATAATATTCTTGGCATGAACAAATTAAAAACAATTACTTCTATCTGGATTTAAATTTGATTTTTCTTCATCATTTACAGCACAAAAGTTTTGAGAGTTGAGTTGCCGCTGCGGGGAATTGAGATGTTGGCTTGGCTGCTGGCTGTCATCATTATTTACAGATTTCAATGTGTGTCGTAGGCCAGGCAAGTTTTGGACTGAATTGGGGTTGGGTGAAGATGTTACAGTTATAGATGGTATTTCTGGTATCATAGTGCCCTTCAATGATGCAGAACCGGTAGGCGTACCAGTTCGGCTATTGCTTGACGTTTGAGACGATGATCCCACCATGGCACCCAATGTGGCTGTTAATGGCATCATATTTAAACTCATTTGTGTTGGTCTGACGGCAATGGCTATGGGTAGAGATGCTTTACGATTTAACGAATGTCATCCGTAAAAAAATTGACTGTTGTCTGTTGGTAGTCCACGATTTAGATGTCGTGGTATAGTGCTGTCATAGTAGACACTGGATGATGTCGGCACTCCCACAATGGAGTGTGGTCCCGCAGATCCGCCCGCTAAAGATGACTGTGGGGAGCTCATCATTCCCATACTTGTCGGTATCAATTGCCTACGTAGCGTTCCAGTGTGCGAATGATGGTGACCAGGCACCATAATTGTACCGCTCAAATATGAAGGACCACTTATACCTGGATTTGAAGTTGTACTCAAAATTGAAGGTGGCAGAACATGAGGGCCTGAAAAGAGATTAAAAGAAGGCACTTAAATAAGTGTATTTCGGTTTAATACAACATCAACAACTGCCAAAAGGATACTCTAGTGTATGTATACTGACGTACAATACTGTACTTATTTAAAAACTTTTATAATCAATTGTACTCTACATTTATACAAGTATGTATCTGTTGATCAACAGAAGTGTTAAATTTAATGAAGTTCAACGTCAATGGACTGTCGTCAGTTGAAAAATAGATTGGCGTAATTTCATATTAAAATTTTGTAACTAAATTTTTTTGTAATTTTCAATTGTGGGAAAGTATGAGAAATACATTGTTGTATGTTTATACTTGGATTTCTATAACTGAATGATCAATTGCAGGAAAAAGCCAATTAACTGATTTTATTTATACCAATAAGGGGCATTTTTATGCTCAGACAATAATTAACAACTTTTTTTTCCATATTTTGCAACCCCTTTACAATGAAGTGACATTAAATAAGTTTTAGTAACTCTGCTTAGTTTCCTAGTCCTGGCCTAAGATAAAAAATAACATTACTAAATGACATCCGCCAACACAAAGATGAACTTGGGCACTTCCTTATGGAAAAACAAATCGATATAATTGATCGGATTGACTCGATATAATGATTGCGTTACTGCGTTCTATCGTTACTACAATGGATTTTGCTCTGACGAGATTAGGTATCTTGTTCCTGAAATCTATATATTTACACATTCATCGACCAGAGCTTATCCTTTTGAGGTCGATTGCCCGGGGAATCGTACTACGCATTACAGAGAGAATTCGTTTTTCAGCCGTACGCTTCGCCTGTGGAATAAGCTGCCTGCAGACGTGTTTCCTGTCGGTTTTAATGTTGGGAAGTTCAAGTCAAATGTTCACAAATACTACTCCCTCTTTCCCCCTCCTCATAACCTATTTTCCTAGTTCCAGTACAATGCTCTGCATTTGTAGTGGTCATCCCCTGAGTACTGGTCCGATAAAAATAAAAAAACACAGTATTTCCATAGTTAGAATCAAATTAATTAAAATTAATCAGTACTCTAAAAACTCATCTCGTACCAGTAGAACACACAGATCCTTACGAATTCACAGATCCTTATGAATTCCAAGAAATTGATTTTGTCGTTTTTGAATTTTTTCAATATTAGATGTTGAGGCCGTACGCCATAGCACCATATAGGTATGCGAATCGCTCTGTATAACAAAAGCTGGCAATCCAGCATGAATGTCGAATTTCTCTGTAATGCGTTGTACGATTCCCCGGGCAATCGACCACAAATGAATAAGCTCTGAACGATGAACGCGTGTTATGTAGAAATGTTCAAGTTTCAGGAATAAGATCCGTAATCTCGTCAGAGCAAAATCCATTGTAGTAACGATAGAATAGAGTAACGCACCCTACACTGCGTCGATGCTTCAGTGAGTCAAGCTTCTTCGCCCTCTCCTGCACACGGTCGACCAAACCCCAAAATAGACTTTGAGGCGCTGGACAAACATGAGAGTTATATTTTATTTTCGGTCGGATATAGGTGGTGTAAATAGTAAGGAAGTCGGATGGAGTGAAGTACATCTTACACCGTTTGAAAAAGCCGGGGAACTTGAATGCTTCTTTAGAGACATGAAATATGTGGCAATTTCAAGAACATCAACAGCATCCGATTCCTCAATATTTATACCATGCATGCAAGTACAACTGTGAAAATGATTTACATCAGTACCTGCCTTGACGGCCTAACCTGATGGTGGACCAATTCCACGGAGTGAATTTTTCACGATTCACCACCGCCCCCGTGTGGCTTACCAGGCTCACATAGGTAGCAATTCTTGCCATATGATTGCGGTCATATGAGCAACTTCTTGTTGAGGAGTTCGGGCCTTCAAATCCCTCCTGTATGCAATTTCCCAGCATTCAATGGAGGACAAGGCTTAATGAGTTGGTAGGCCGAAGCCCACTAGGAGCATCAGCTCTTAAACTAAATCACCCGTCAACCATCACCACTGGTTCCTTACAATACAGGTATCTGTTGTATAGGCAACAGATCCTCGGGAGATTGTTAGCCCACGAAAAAAGCCACACACCAAACAATTATCAAGGATACTAACACTCCCTTCCTGCGTTTTAGGTTTCAATCACAGCCAGAACGTTTCAGCCAAGGTCGGCACCTCAACCATGATCAGCCGGGGTTGAACCGCAAGCAGAACTACTCGGGGGCCATGCTGATCCCCGTTCTGCCAATTTATACCCTTGGGTTTCGGAAGCCAACACAACATAAGTCATGTGGCTTCCTAGAGTTTTGTTTGCCGCACCAAACGAGGGACCCCTTCCCCCCTTTTCCCCGAAAAATAGAGCGCCTAAGTTAGGAATACGCCAAGGCAAAACCTGTTCCCCGGAGGGGCATGCAAGTACAGATGAAACAGCACCTGCCGTCGTATGTTTGTGTGTTAATAAACAATACTGGGTCTTTAGAGCGTTAAAAGCGATTCTGTTTTTAGCGCCCCATTCGGAGGTTAATAGATGATCACTATTCAGTGAGTCATTCATATTTTGCCTCTTGGCAACGGTGTCGTCTAGTGTGGGCCTATTACTGAAAGAGCACGAATGGCAAATGCTGCTGTCATCTGTGAAAGAGTGTATAGGGTTGAAAGTTTGAAATAGAAGGTCTTTGAGGAAAAAAGGAAGTAGGGTAGGAAAAAGAACGGAGCCTTGTGGTACCCTTGAATTAATCTTGAACTCGTTTGATGAGACCCCATCTATAACAATTCGTATAGTGCGGTCTCTGAGAAAGTTAGATATAAACCGAGAAAAGTCATCACTGACACCAAAAGCAGTAAGTTTTGCGAATAGTGCACTATGCCAGACTCTGTCAAACGCTTTGGAAATATCCAGATCCATGTGCTAACATTTGGACTTTCCGCGTTATTATTGATGGGTGAAAGTCAAACTTCCACAAACACTACTCTCTCTATCCTAATCCTCAGAATCTATTTTCCCAGTTCTGGTACAATATACTGCATATGTAGGAGGCATCCGCTGAGTACTGGTCCAAGGTAAAAAAAACAACATTAATATTAAGTATTAAATAAGGATTTTTGAGAACATATTCGGTTATATTTTTATCGATTATCATTGGTTACAACTATTATGTTTATAAATTGGGATGTCATATCAGTAGCTAACGTAAATTATCGGAATTTATTTTTTGCGCTGCTTTCAATTTATCTGTTCCACTTTAAGCTAATAATTTCAAAAAAAAAAAAGAACTGCCAGTATAAAATTAACAACCCTTCCCAACACCCTATTTTTTTGTTTTTTGCTTTAGCAATTTTATCTGAAATCAAACTGCCAACAAGGCAGAACATAATAATTAATTTATGTTTCGACCGTTTACAACACTTGCAATTTATTGAGGCATTAAAAAGCAACAAAAACAAATGCAAGGGTTTATAAATAATAATGAAATACAAGTTTCCGTTTTATGGTGATGGTGCGGATGTAGCTATTTATATATGTAAAAATATCATAAATATTGTGTACAAGTTGCCTTTTCGAATATGCTTCCAATTTTATGTAAAATTTTATTGTCGGGCAGCAATTTGCTGTTATGTGGGTTTGGTATGTTTGGTTGGTTGGTGCGCTGGAAAATATACACATTAAGTTACAGCTTCATGCAATTATGCACGCATACAAACGAGTTACAATAACACATAAACCTAAGAGGACACCTTGCTATTTAAACTCATAATATATAAAGGGCAGTCCAACCGAAACGCGTGCTGTTAATTATAAATAAAACAAATAGGTTTTAGAGAATTATCTTAATAATTTTTATTGTGATAGAAGGATCTAGTATAACTAGGTGATTGACAAAATATCGGGCAAACACCTGCCACGGCTTCTGTATTGTTCCTCTATTCGATTATCCCTATTTTCAGTGACTCTGAGATATACTTGAGTCTCAGTGTCGTTAATATGCTACTAAATTGTGCATATTTTTTTTTTTATTTTTTTTTTGTCATTCATTTATTTATTGAATCTTCAAAATATGAACTAACAATAAGTATTCAAATCTTAATATTAAATATAAAAATTATTTAAGTCCAGCCATTGCTAGACAAAAAAGTTTCATTTTGCGCGAATGATATCGGTAGAATCACCTATTTAACGTTCTGATGGTGGCAAGGGTATCCCTTCTTCTCAACCGAGAGTGGCCGCCAAAATTAAGTATGTTGCGTGCAAGAGGATTTGGGTGAAGTTCCAGTTTACTGATATACCTTGTGGCATACTTAGAGAACTCGTCAGTTACCAGCGGAACACACAGATCCTTGTGAATTCGTGAGTTTCTTACGTACCATGGAGCTGCAGCAATTGTTCGAAGGAATTTGTTTTGTCGTCTTTGAATTTTTTCAATGTTAGATGTTGAGGCGGTTCCCCATAATTGAACTCCGTAGCACCATATAGGCTTTAAAATTCCGTTATATAACAAAAGTTTGCAATCCAACTGTGATTTTCGCATCAATGTGAGGCTTCCACGTTAGCCTATGGCTAATGTTAATTTGGATAGCCGAACATGTTTGCTTACGCAGTGTGAATGTAACATGATTACATTTTTGTTCATTAACTTTTATTTTCTAAAGTTTTAACCATTTCTCTAATATTGAAATATACTCCTGCAAATTTCGTGAAGCTTCTTGATGGTTTTCATGAACGCTGCAAAAAGCTGTGTCATCTGCAAAAGTTGAAGTATGGATTCCGGATCTCGTTGGCATGTCAGATGCGTAAATCAAATATAGAGTGGGTCCTAGGATGCTACCTTGGGGAACTCCTGCTCCGATTGACTGTGAGAGACTTGTAAAGTCACCTTCTTTGATAACAAATTTCCGGTCGTATAAGTAGCTTTCCAGAAGCTTGTGAGTGTTTGCAGGCAAGTTCAACTTTATTTTGTGCATCAGTCCGTCATGCCACACTTTATCAAAAGCTTGGGAAATGTCGATGAATAGAGCTGAACAGTACTTTTTGTCTTCAAAAGTCTGTCTTATGACATTGACTAGTCTATGTGTTTGTTCTATGGTGTTATGTTTAGCCCGAAAGCCAAATTGATGATCAGGGATACATCCCACATCATTAAGTATCGGAGACAACTTCGCCATTAACAATTTTTCGAACAGTTTTGAAGTTGTTGGTAGTAGAGTTATTGGTCTATATGACTCTACTTTAGTCGGATCCATCCCTGGCTTGGGTATCATAGTAATCATAGAGACCTTCCACTCTGCAGGATAATACTCAAGGCGTAAAATAGCGTTAAAAATAAAAAGTAGAGCTCTTCTAGCTACACGAGGTAACTGTTCAAGCATTTTACCAGTAATTTGATCTATACCTGGAGCTTTCCTGGGGTTTATGTTATTGATAACGTTTTCGACATCTTGAAAGTTAAGTCTCGAAGACACAGGCTGTCTAACAGCATACGGCGAAAATTCTGCTGCAGCATCCGCTAAATTATTTGTCGTAAAAACATTTCTCAAATGATCAACGTACACCATCCCCTTTTCGGAATCGCTTCGTGCCCAGTCGCCAGTTGAAGTTCGCAAAGGTGGCTTACCTATTACGGATCTTTTCAGACCTTTTGTCGCTTTCCATAGAGAATAGTCGGATTGAGGGGTACCATCAAGGCCTTCCAGATAATTTTTAAGGGAAGATATTCTCTGGATTTCAAGCAGATTTCTTAGTCGCGTTACGCATTCCCGTAGCCTAATTTTAAGCTGAGGAGACCTGCGAGTTTGCCACTCTCTTCTAACTCTTCTTTTTTCAGACAGAAGTTGCTCAATTTCAGCCGAATCCATTGTTCTCATTTCTGGATCTTATATGACTAGTGGTAGCATGCTGTACGGCCAGTTTGAGGTTTTCAGAAAAATCGTTAATATCCTCAGGCGTTCAAAAATTTTTTGTATTTTAGCCAATTGACTCTATTGACGTCCAAAAAATTGTGCTTATTGACGTCCACTTCTTTTTTTAAATATCAGCAAAGAAGAAGTCCGACTGTGTCAAACCACATGTACGTGGGAGCCATTTAACATCGGCCCGACGTGAGACCGTTGAATTTCTCACGTAAACGAGCCATCGTTTCGTTGGCTATGTGGCAATTGGCACCATCCTGTTGGAACCGAATATCGTCCAGGTCTATATTCCCAATTTCTGTCTACAAGAGGTCCGTTATCATTTCGTGACAGCGAGCACCATTCATGGCAATTACTTGTCCAGCATCTTTTTCATTGAAGATGACTCCGTCAAGCCATAAATCACCCCAAACAGTTGCTGTTTGTGAAGGCATTTACTTGTCAACAACCATTCGCATATAAGCCCAAATGCAATAGTTCTGCTTGCTAACAAATTTTGGGGTGAATTCGAAGATGATTTTTGTTTTGCAAAGTCACCATTCACTTCTGTTTGTTCAAGCAACCCTTCGGCATAACGACTACGCTTGAAATGTTCGCTAGACTAAAGCTGTTGAGGGACTTGAACTTTGTAAGTGTGTAAACTCAAATCTGTATTCAAAATTCGCATCAGTGATGTTCGTAAAATGTTAAATTTTTGGGCGCGAAGAACAGCCATGTTTTCCGGAGAACAAGCACGCACAGGTATTTAGACATTTCTAACAGATCCAGTTTGTTTTTTATGCAAATCCCGACAATGCACACAACTGGACAATTACACTGGTTAAAGAAAAATCACGAAGTGCACGAAATGCATTTCGATTTATACGCCCATTTTCGTAAAAGGCTTCAACCATCTTAACACGCTGCTCCATTGCGTACCTTTACATGGTTGAATCTGCAAAACAATGAAACAACAAAATGCGAAATTCATTTGGTAAAAAAACTTGACGTTAAGGGTCACTTACATTACCTTCATGCATTATAGGTGGACTACTATACAGACATGTTATGTACTAGAACAATACAAGTATAGAAAAAACATTTAGTTGGTTGATTTTTAGAGGTTCACAGCTTTAAGTTGGCAGCACTGCTTTCTTTGGTAGCACATTTGACATCATGTTTAGTCTGGTTTGAAACTGCGTTATGGGTACACCCAAACTACGATTGCGAATGGGATAAAGCACAAATTGATATTTAATTGCCATTTAAACTTTCATTTTCCGATGAAGTCTCTTTTGACTTCTCTCGTAAATAAGTAGAATGATTGCATTTGGAGTGAGATAGTGGATTAGAAGATTTTATCAAAACACCATACCTCTACAGAAAATTGGTGCGCTTTATAGGCTGCCGGAATCATTAGTATGTCTTCAAAAATTATTAGAATTTTTCTCGTATATCCTATTAGCCGATATGGAAAGGGAAAACGGCGGTAAACATTACGGTGAGTCTGCTCCATCAGATTACGAGTATATGGTAAAATGTTAGATCGCTGAATTCAAACGCAGCCGAACAAGCACTGCAACCATACCATCAACAGGAAGGCCAGAGGTTGTTATTGAAGCAAATATCAAGACAATCCTCGATATCGTTATGAATGATCGCCAAGTCGAGTTAAGTGCGATTGTTGAAATAGTAAACATATAATATCATCGTGAGATCAACATTTTGCATGAACATTTGTATATGGAAAAGCTATCGACAAGATGGGCGCCCCGTTTGCTCAATATCAAACAAAAACGAGTTCGACACGCCACTTCACAGTGGTGTTTGGACCATAATAAAGCGTAATTCTCTTGATTCTTTTCGCTGATTAATAACTGTTGTGAAACATAGATCCACCTCTAGACACCTGAAACACAAAATCTATCGAAACAATGGGTGGAAGCTGGTGAAAGTACTCCGAAGAAGGCGAGGACAGTGAAATCGAATGGCAAGGTTATGGCCACGGTATTTTGGGATACGCATGCAATATTTCTAATCGATTATCTTGAAAAATGAAACACAACCACAGGAAAGTACTATCGTGCACTATTGGATCAACTGGTTGATGAAGTCCAGAAAAAACGATCACATTTAGAGAAGACAAATGTGTTTTTTCCTCAAGACAATGCGCCGGTTCATGCAGCATTAGATGTGATGCCAAAAATATGTGGAAGACATCCACCTTCTGGTCCATATTTAGTTCCTAGTCACTTTTTCCGGTTTTCAAATTTGAAAAAATGGCTAGCAGGAAAAAGATTCATCGCAAACAAAGGAGTGATTACCCAAACTAGCGCGTATGTCGAGGAGCTCCAAAATCGTATTATTCAGGTGGTATAAAAAAGTAGGAATATTGTCATTGCATATTGAATTGAAAACAAAACTAACCTAGCGGTTAAACTTTTGATTACAGAAATTATGAGTCAATACACATACGTAGGAAAGAAATGGACACCATTTCAGTGAACTTAAGTCCGGCCAGTGGTAGACAAAAAGTTTTATTATTCGGGAACTGTATCAGTAAAATCACCGATTGAACACTCTGATGGTGGCAAAGATATCCCTTCTTCTCAAACGAGTGTGGCCGCCAAAATTAAGTTTATTGCGAGCAAGGGGATTTGGGTGAAGTTACAGTGATATACCTTGCCCTCTTCCTAGAGAATTCTTCTGCTATCAGCGAAACACACAGATCCTTGTGAATTCGTGAGTTTTTTACGTACCATGGAGCTGCAGTAATCGTTCGAAGAATTTTGTTTTGTCGCCTTTGAATTTTTTCAATGTTTGAAGTGGAGGCGGTGCCCCATATTTGAATTCCATAGCACCATATAGGCTTTAGAATTGCCTTATAAACCAAAAGTTTGCAATCCAACTTTAATATCGAATTTCTGTCCCTAAGCCAATTTAGTTGCGCTGCTTTTAGTTTCCGCTGAGTGACTTTTGCTTCAATGTCAGACTTTCACGTCAGCCTACGGTCGAGGTGTATGAAAAGCTACTTGACTTCATTGTGCTGTGAAATAGATGAGTTGTTAATTTGGGTATGACATGGTGTGAATATGGCATGGCAACATTTTTGTTCATTAACTTTTATTTTCCAAAGTTTCAGCCATTCTATAATATCGAAATATATTCCTGTAAATTTCGTGAATGTAATTGGTGGTTTTTGTGAGTGTGGAAAGGTCGATATTGAATGTGAACCACACCTAAACATCAAGTTTTTTTGCATTTAATTTAATATATCTCAATTTTAAGACTAACTCACTTTGAACCATGGAGAGATACACAATCGAGCAACGCGTTAAAGTTATGCAGGTTTATTATGAAAATGGTCGGTCGAATCGAAATGCAGATCGTGACCTTCGTGATTTTTTCGGTCAATTTATTCGTTCAAATATGTGTACGATCGGAAAAATTGTGCATCAATTTGGGCCAACCGGGTCTGTAGGAGATGTGAAAACATCAGTTCATGCTCGTTCAGCTTGTTCTGCAGAAATTATTGCTGCTGTTCGCGATAGTGTGGCTGAAAAGCCGTCCACCCTAACTCGTTGTCGTGCCCAACAATTCTACCGCTTACACTCACCGTTAATGAACATTATGCATAAAGTCTTGAATTTACACGCCTACAAAATGCTATTTACTCAAGAACTAAAGCCTCTTGACCATTTCAACCCTTATCAGGGGCCAGCAAGGTGGAAAAAATGGCAACAGTGGATGATCGATTTTCGAAGAAAATCATCTTGAGTAATGGGACCCATTTTGCAGTCAGTGTATTCGTCAATAAGCAGAATTGCTGCACTTGGGCGAATGATAATCCAAGAGTGATTGAGAAATGTTGGAGATGTGTATAAATAAAAAAGCTTGATTTTGTATTTTGACAGGTACTATTAGAGCATTTTTCTTTCTAAATTCTCAACAATTTATTTAGATTTTTGGGATATAAAGTTGAATATTTGAGAATATCTTTCAAAAATTTCCAAAGTCTACTGATGATTAGAGTAGCTCCTATGAAATGTTGACATATAGATAACTGGGAAACATAGAAAACAAGCTATTTATAATTTTATTTTTATTGGAATCAATATTAGACGCTAAAATAGTGAATAAAAACTCAATTGTTTGAATTAATGTTTACCATAATACGGCAAAACAAAGTAGTATACTTTTAGGGCGAACCCCGTTTATAACGGAAAGTTGCCACTTGGGCATGTCTTGCAAGTTAAGTGCAGACGGTGGCGAGTCACGGGGTAGCACATCCCGTGAAATTGGTCAAGCATTATATCAGGCCGTCATGTCAATTGCTGTACACAAAATAAATGTGATTGGGAAGCGCTCATGCAACGACCATATATGCTGAGTATTGTCTAACACTTATTGCATGTGAACTCGAATACCATACTACTTACTTCGTGACTAGTTATAACACACTCGATTATTGATCCCTACTAATATTATTATTATGAAGGAAACTGTTACAGTTTGAATCAGCAGAGATAGAAATGCCTGGCATATACATAGTTGAATATTCTAAACATCATTATCAACTGCTATACCATTCGATAAACTCTTGTTCTTGTTTTGGATAAAGAAGTGCTGCAAAAGCAACTTTTTGGTAATTTGTTGTGCGGAAAGATTACGAATCGAGAAGCGCAATTTTTAGAATTTTCTACAGTTCGCGATCTGGATACAGCTAATATATAATCAGCTGCAAAACACTAGGTGGAATTAATTATACTCCTATATTGAAGGTTTTAGAGATGACACTGGCAAAAAAGTAAATTTACAAATGATTAAAACTAAACTAAAACTAAACTAAGCAAACACTATAGCGAAATAAAGCAAAATAATCTGAAATAGCAATTGCGGATAAAAAAATATGTGTTTTGATTTATTTTTTTTTTTCATAATTAAAAAGGTCCTAAAATCGTTTTAAAAAGATAAAAATGTAAAAATCTGCCATAGAGATGAATTTCGAATGGAAATGAAATTGAATCCGTTTTTTTGGTTTTTCCAAAAAGCAAAAACTGAAAAGGTTTTTTGCATTGTATAATTTCTAACTTTAAAAATAAAATCAATATTTTCTCTTAAAAATTATCTCATTCCGAAATTTTTTTTAGTATTCTGAAGAACCACAAATGGATTCAATTTCATTTTCGAACACAAAATAATTCTCCAGTGATTTATCGACTGTTTTACGATTTCGAACCTAAACATCCGCAAGCATTTTGAATGGCGAAAACACCTATTTCCGATCCATTTTTGGGCTGAAAGTCAACATAGTATAATAAAACGTAGCAAAGTATGTATCAATTCATCAAGAAAATAATATTTTTGAGCTATAAATGTGTTTCTTGGCCGTTTGAAATGTATGCGACTGATAATATTCAAAATCGTGAAACAGGCCTTTAGTTTTTGGCAAAACAGAACTTTGAAAAAACAAACCTAGATCAGTTTCTTTAAAGGCATTTAATATTTTTTTTTTCAAAATCATGTGGGCAAATCGGCTAGAATTTGGTTACCATTTGAAATTATTATTACTGGTTTATGGTTTAGATTTTAAAGATCGTTTAGATCTGGGGGAAAAAATTCTATTTAATTCAAGTTAGCTGCACTCTCATACTCATTACAATGTAAATTGTATATTTAATAAAAAGAATGGTTGAAGTCATTACTCTTTTTAACTCTATCACTTACCCATTGTCATTGTCCCACTAACTGATGGTGAACAAACACCAATGCTGGTGTACAGAGAACCTGGTGGAGGTGGTGTTGTTTGTCTGCTTCCGACCACTGTTGAACAGACCATCGGTTTGCCACTGTTGTTATTGCTATTGTGTCCTGCGGGCATCATTAAACTATTGTGCTGAGATGTTGCGGGCATGAGCATAGTTGTTGCTGTGCCATAATTTGTAGATGAATGGTCGCCCAATGAGCCGTATGTACAATTTGGTATAGGAGCATATGTCATGTAGGCCTGAAGGAGGTGGCAGAAGAACAAATCGTGATAAGAGAAACAAATTAATAACAATGTAAATACAGATTATCACAAATTATTAACTAGCATTTAATATCTTAAGCACTTTTGTGGGAATAAATGAAATGTATTTAATTTGAGCACACTGACAACTGCGCACAACCCACCAAACAATTTGTTATATAATACAATGTCGTGAATAGATGTTTTACTACTCATTGTTTGCTGTTGATTTAGAGCATCTAAATGCAGTTTGGTAGCCACTTGGTGGTGGTGGTGTTCTGGTAGGGGATTCTATTATATTATTCCTCCTTCCTATCAGAATAATAACAATCATTTGACTGGTCACCTGAACGGTAGTGTGGATGAAAATATGCATCAAAAGTTTTGTTTAGTTTTTTAAGAGCAATATGAAAAGTTTTATGAGCTCTGATACTTATCTAATATAGTCGTAATAATATTATATACATATCTACAATATTGTTACGAATTTGTATCATATATAACTCACTGTGAGAGCCGTTGATCTGCTTATTATAAATGTGAACGCACATTCATACATACAACATAAAGCTAAAAACATGATACGCAAACAAACAACATGCATGATCTAAAGACGCAAAATTCCAAGTAAATCAATCACCCATGATTTTTTGTTGTTGTTGCGTTCTTATTATTTCGCAAGCATGCTTCAATTATGTATATTTGTACGTTTGAGTCTAGAATTATGATTAACTAGAAGCATCATGAAAAATATAGTACGTAATAAAGAAGTATAACTAGCAGACAGATGTTCGGCAGAGACAGCATTTAGTGTGAAACGTTGTGCAAGTCAGTCATAAGTCACAAAAGTAAGCAAGTCTTGTATTATTAAGTGTAAATAGTAAAAAGTGAAATATTTCGGTGCTGCATAACAAACAGATGTTATCATTTCATTTGCAATTGAAGAGCATGTTTAAGCAGCCCATACACGTTTCAATTCAATTGTGAATTGAGTCTTTCAACTGAATTGATTATTGCCCACATACTTCATAAACTGAATTGAAAGATTTTCATTCAACAATTAAATTCAATGAAACTATAGACAATTTTAAAAATATATAATGTTCTCTTTGCAAAAACACTACAAATATAAATTTTGAGACCTGAACAAGAGACTCGAACACACACAGCACAATCGAATTGAAAGACCTGCTAGTCAACTTGAAAAAATCACAACATTTTAATTTTTTTTTCAACCAACTCGACAACTGCCAAACTAATCAACTGACAAAGCCATACACGCTTTGATTTAGACAACAAACGACTCAGTTGCCAACTGAGTTGAAACGTGTATGGGCCGCTTTAAAGGTAAAAACGCAGTAAAATAATCTTTTTGCAAATTTGTTAGAAAACTACTCTTGAGCTTGTCAGTTTTGGTCACGTATATCTACTAGAGATATTTGTCTATGAACTTTCAGAACAATGAGATTTGAAGAATATTAATGAAAATGATTGAATTACACAAGAAATTGGAACTCCGACTAAAATTGACAAATGATTATCATTTGTGTAACAAATATTTATATACTCGTACATATAGTCACACCACATATCCCATCTAGTTTCAAAACTTCAATGCTCATCCCGCTACTAACAAATGGTGATTTTGAGATTTTTAGCGACTAGGGATAGTTATGCAAGTCTGATGTTCTTGTTAAAGAGATCAAGACCATCGATAACATAAGTCAAGGCCTCGTAGTTTGATTCTGTACCTTCTGGTCCACGATTTCTCACAGTATCTATAAAGTGTAGAGTTGAAATATATTCATATTTTGACACATAAGTAGCGCCGCCTTGTACACTTTTGGAGGTATTTATTTTTTTGTGCTCCGCTTTCAATATATAATAATACTTGTAAATCTGAGCAAAGCAAAAAAAAAAAAAAACAATTTACATTATAGCGTGATCGCACAGCGTTAAATTGTGCTTTCCAGCCGGCTATGCAATGATTCGTTGCAGCAGCAATTTCTGACCAGCACTTCTCCTTTTCATTTCGGTTTCTGTACCCATCAATTTTAAAATTCCATATCGCTTCGCGAATTTCAACAATTTCGATGAACAGTCTCAGTTCATCTACTGTCCACTTTTTCTGTTGCTTGCGATTGTTGTGCAATTTCTCATTCCATAAATATATAGTTATTAAATATGTAACAGGTACCAAATTATTTTAATTTAAGGTGGTATGACACTTCATTTTTCATTTCATTGTATTGTTATAGAATTGTTAGAAAAAAATAGCAAATGTTAGAAAGAATAAAGTATATAAAACGTTTTTTTACTGAAAAAAATTGACATTTCAAAAATAACCAAACAAGAAAACGTAAATTTATGAAAAAAGTGATTATGAAAGAGAAAGTGAAGTGGTGGCTCTAGATATCTCCAAAGCATTTGACAGAATGTGGCATGCTGCACTACTGGCAAAACTTACTGCTTTTGGTGCCGGTGATGAATTTTCTCGGTTTATATCGAGTTTTCTCAGAGACCGCACTATACGAGTTGTTATAGATGGGGTCTCATCAAACGAGTTCAATTAATTCAGGGGTACCGCAAGACTCCGTTCTTTCTCCTACCCTATTCCTTATTTTTCTAAATGATCTTCTCTACCAAACTTCCAACCCTATCCACTCTTTCGCAGATGACAGCAGCATTTGCCATTCAGACTCTTTCAGTAATAGGCCCAGCCTATCCGAGATCGTTGCCAAGAGGCAAAATATGAATGGCTCTCTGAATAGTGATCTTCTATTAATCTCCGAATGGGGTCGTAAAAACAAAGTCGCTTTTAACGCTCGTAAGACCCAGTGTTGTTTATTAACACACAAACATACTGGTGCTGCTTCATCTGTACACATGGATGGTATAAATATTGAGGAATCGGATGCTCTCGATGTTCTTGGAATGAAAATACAGCGTGATGTTCGTTGGAATGATCACATTTTTCATGTCTCTAAAGAAGCATTCAAGTGCCTCGGTTTTACGAAACGGTGTAAGATGTACTTCACTCCATCCGACCTCCTTACTATTTATACCAGCTACATCCGACCGAAAATGGAATACAACTCTCATGTTTGGGCCGGTGCCTCAAAGTCTATTTTGGGGTTACTCGACCGTGTGCAGGAGAGGGCGAAGCAGCTTATCGGTGACAGTAGGGTATCCAACTCTATTGACTCACTGGAGCATCGACGCAGTGTAGGGTGCGTTATTATGTTCTATCGTTACTACAATTGATTTTGCTCTGACGAGATTAGGGACCTTGTTCCTGAAACTCGCACATTTTTACGTAGCACGCGTTCATCGTCCAGAGCTCATCCATTGGTGGTCGATTGCTAAGGGAATCGTACTACGCATTACAGAGAGAATTCGTTTTTCAGCCGCACGCTTCGTCTGTGGAACAAGTTACCTGCTGACGTGTTTCCTGTCTGTTATAGCGTTGGAAAGTTCAAGGCAAATGTTCACAAACACTACTCCCTCTTTCCCCCTCCTCATGACCTATTTTTATAGTTCTGGTACAATGCGCTGCATATGTAGGGGTCATCCCCTAAGCACTGGTCCAAGATAAAAAAATAAAAATTAAAAAAAAGAGTAAAATGATAAAAGCTTGGTTATAAGAAGAAGTTTTATATATAATAAATGCAGTCTAGCAATTGCCTTATATTTGGGATGTACAGAAAGTTAAGTTTTGGGAGGAGCTGACATTAAACTTGCTTTCTTGCTTTGTAATATATGGTTTTACTTTTGCTAAAATTTTCGCAAATTGATGAGGAGTCATCCTCAAAATGAGTCTTCACATTCAATTTCTTTGAATAGTTTATGTTTAAATCCTTCATCTTCTCTGAGAAGGAACCATCCGGAAGAACATTTTTGCTTTTTTTTACTCCTGCTTGCCATTAATATGCTTATTGTATTTAAGGTAAAGGGTGGTTAAATTTCAAGAGCCGATGTTGAATTTGAATAAAACACAAACTATTTAGGAAATTATTGCAATTTTATTTTATTATGATATATTGGTATTACTCAATTATGTATGGAACAAAATTTCGGCCAAATGGGCGCCGCGACTACGGCGGCACACCTCAATCCGATGGTCCAAATTTTCGATAACCCTGAGGCATAATGGAGGTTATATGCCGTTAATGTGCCGAATTATCTCATCCTTTAGCTGTTGAATTGTTGCTGGCTTATCGACGTACACCTTTTCTTTCAAATAACCCCAAAGAAAAAAGTCCAACGGTGTCAAATCACATGATCTTGGCGGCCAATTGACATCGCCATTACGTGAGATAACACGGCCATTGAATTTGTTGCGCAAAAGAGCAATTGTTTCGTTAACTGTGTGGCAAGTGGCACCGTCCTGCTAAAACAACATATCGTCTACATCCATATCTTTCAATTCGGGCCATAAAAAGTTCGTTATCATCTCACGATAGCGAACACCATTCACAGTAACTGCCTGACCGGCCTCATTTTGGAAAAAATACGGCCCGATGATGCCGCCAGCACATAAACCGCACCAAACAGTCACTCTTTGTGGGTGCATTGGTTTTTCGACAGTCACTCTTGGATTTTCATTCGCCCAAATGCGGCAATTCTGTTTATTGACGAATCCGCTGAGGTGAAAATGTGCCTCATCACTGAAGATGATTTTCTTCGATATGCATTTTGATTTGAACGCCCATATTCATAATAAGTCTGGATAACTTTAACACGTTGTTGGATTGTGTATCTCTCCACGGTTCAAATTGAGTAAGTCTGAAATAGAGAAATTTTAAATAAAATTCGGAAAAAAACTTGGCGTTTAGGTGTGGTTCACATTCAACATCGGCCCTTGAAATTTAACCACCCGATATTTAATGCAATGGAATCTATAATGGTATCATCCATTTTATAGACGTTTATATTTTTAAAACTTTTGCTTTTTGAGTTTTTTATACAAATATTAGATATATTTTAGTTTTTTCACGGTCGTAATATTATGATGGGTCTAGCTGTCGTTCATTTCTTATTCATGAAACAAAACGAGCAGGTTAGAAAAAAATCAGATCAAGAGTTGTCTTCGAAAATAAATTGCTGAGTTAGCAGCAATTTTAAATTTCCAAGCTGTATTTGTCAATTTTAATGTGAACATTTTAAAATTTTTTTTTTTTTTGACTCTTATTAATTTTTTATCGATAACAAGCATACAATTTCTGACATTCTAATATTTTGTTCAATATATTTGAACTCTTCGAACTTATTTCATTTCTCTATTACAATATGTTCTTGCTACTTTCCAACGCTGGAAAAATGAAGAAAACATGAAGTGTCATACAACCTTTACTAATTTTAATTTCATTTTTTAAGAAATTTAATTACATTGCCACTTGAAGCAAAAAAACATATGTAAATAAAAACATGTGATATGTATTGAAACAGAAGAATGAACATGCTGTCAAATTTATAGTTATCAATATTGCCAGATGCGATTTTGAAGCTTTTTTACACGGCAGCAATAAAGTATTCAAAAGTTTTGTTCAATAAATTTTGATCAATAAATTTTGAAGAAATTTTCCTGCTTACACGAGTTTAAAGTATTTTGTAGAGCAATTTTTTTTAGAAAATTTCAATCGTGTAAATATAGCTTTAGTTTGCTCTTCTGTAAAACATATAGTTGGCGTCATGTGAAATAAATTTCATTTATTTTTATCAGTGTACTTATGTATTACTTAATTTTGTCATAGTCTGAATATAAGTGCTTTAAAAAGTTTAGGGCATTGTCCCACACTTTCATGTCCACAGGGAAATGAATCATGTACTCGTAATACACTTGTAACAACAAATTCCATGCAAATTTCCACAATCACTCAAGTTTTTTGCCGATTAAAAAAACTTTCCAACAAAGTTGTAAACATCAAAATGCACAAAAAGGTAATACAACTTGTTTCGAAAAAAAAAAACAAAAAAATCTTTTGGCAAAAGTATTTTAAACTTTGCAATGCAATAATCAAAAGTTGTACCTTCTTGTCGGGTAGTTTGGATTTACTTTTACTTTTAGTTTTGTGTTTTTTGTGTCGATGTCGATGTCGATGTTCTCGTTGTCGCTGTTAAAGAAAAAAAAAAACAACAAAATCAAATTTAAAATTTGTATCTCTTAATTAAATGAAAAGTTCTTCTGCTTATTTTAACCAGCATACTCGCAGCTTTAAACTGTTCAACGAGTTAAGAGTAGAGCAAAGAAGAAGAAAACTAATCACTTCAGTTAACTTAATAAACGGCCTTTCTTTCTTTCACAGCTTACTCGTAGTTATTCATTCACTCTGTTTCACAAAAAGCCTTTATATCATTTATCTGTCTGTCAAAGTATTTATGCAAACAGTTGAAACATTAAAATTTCTGCAGATTATACTGTCTTATGACAACGCAGAGAAGTGCAACACAAATCCTCATCAGCTTTCAGTGCTGCTGTTTTTTAAATGTCTACCAAAGATTATCATTTTTTCCCAGCACACTTTGTACTAAAGCATAAGGAAGAAAAAAAAAACAAAGAAAGGAAAACAAGTTTATTTACCTCATTTCTTGTTGAAAGAGTTGGCACTGGCATGGGACTAGTCAGGTCAATGTCTGCATCAATGTCAGATATATCATCAGCAAAGGAGCCGCTTAGTTGTGTCTCACGTGCCGTTGGCTCATGTTGAAACTTATTATTGTCACCGCCAACAACGCCAATACTGCCCATCTTATCACTGTTGTTTTTCTCGTTGTTGCTGCAGCTAGATAGACTGTTTTTGCGGCAAGAACGCCTCCGCTGGAGGGTCAGTCGACCAATTACGAGTGTCAGGCACAGTAACATGCCGACAGCAACAGATATGATTAAATAAAGATAAAACTGTTCTTGATTTTCTGCAAAAAAGAAAAACACAAATATGTTTATATGTATGTACGAGTATATATATATATATATATACATACAGTAAATGCCCTGTCGGGCAGTTAGCTGCTCATACTTCCAAAATAACTAACTTTAAGTAAACTATTATGGACTTGTTTTAAGCTATCTACTACGCAAAGCTTCCTTAAATTTATTTTCCGTAGTGTTGTGGGTTCTTTACTCGCATTTTCGCTATTTTTTTTTTTCATATTTCTCGTTCGAAAATAAAAAGTAAAATTGAAGAAAAGTAAAGTGCCTTTAATCAGTTTTTTTCTTTCAATATAAAATGTATTTGTGTAATAGCACAAGGAAACAACTTTGTTTCCATCATTTCTTTCCGATACATTAATGATTCAAAGTCTTGTCCATCGCTAGCCACTATCTTCAACCATCTTTCGAACAGCGTAGGAGTCTTGCGTTGAAAAAACTAGTCATCTTTTGAATTCAGTTATTAGGCACCGCCTCAACGTCAAACATTGCAAAAAGGCGACAAAACAAAATTCTTTAAGCGGTTACTGCAGCTCCACAATTCACAAGGATCTGTGTGTTCCGTGAGTAAGAGACGAATTTTCAAAGTATGCGATACGGTACATCAGTAAGCTGGAACTTCAGCCAAATTCTCTAGCACGCAGCATATTTAGTTTTGGCGGCTACACCCGGTTGAGTAGAACGGATACCCTTGCCATCATCAGAGCGACAGGAGCATGGACCCACAGACCGTGGGGGCATGCCAGCACACTTGAGATTGGAAAAGACCTGGTCCCCAATTTAAGTGACTACTGCATCCCAAAATCATTAGCTTCGACTACCAAGTCGAGGTATCTTTCTTAGAACCCTTCTTTGTTTACACGAATCGGGGGTCCAGAAGGGGAAAAAGCATTGGGGGTAGCACTAAAATAGCCTTCAAACTATAAGACGGTTGTAGTGTTTTTCAAGCTGGAATATCGGGTATAAATAAATCGGCGTACGTTTCAAAGGCTATTTGGTAGGGATATCATGATTGTAATGGATAGCAAGACCGCCATCAACTCTCTGATTGGAATATACACTAATTCCAGTCTGGTTCGAGAATGCTGCACATATTTAAACAATATGGCGAGACATTCTAACCTAGCCCTGAAATGGGTACATGGGCACGGGTTCAACTACGGCAACAGCATCGCTGATGACCTAGCCAAACCTCTTTTGTGGACAACCCTTATCAGCATGTTGGTAAAGAATAAAACTCCACAAGCTGAAACGTGCACAAGAAAAAAGGGTTCACAGAGCCCACATTTTTTATATCAAGGGACCTGTGGTCGCAATTTTGCTCTAAGGGAACGTGTGAGCTATTAAAACTGCCAAGATATCATCTGACAGTCACTGTAGCAGACTTCACTGGACATTGCTCATTTGGGAACCATGTCAGGCTTACCCTATAACGACTTCTGCAAAATCTGCTGAGACAAAGAAGAGGAGGAGACAATCTCTCATCTCCTCGGAACATGCCTGGCATTGTAACATCACCGCATAAGATATCTAGGCGACAGGAGCTTCAATACCCTATCATAACTGGCCTCGGTTGATACGACCGCAATAACCTCTTTAATAAGGAGCATCGGCCATACTAAAAATATGTTTCCCACCTTTCCTATCCTACACCCTCCTCCCGCCCACTATATCCCAATAATTTGTGTTTTTTACCTACACTCCTACACTTTTCAGGCTAGTACAAAGGGAACGACCTTTAGGACACAAGTGAGCTGGAGAATCTATGCTACTTTTTGGAGAATCTAGCGGCTTGTCTACCTAACCTAATCTATCAGAGCGCTAAATAGGTGAAATTGCCGATATGATATAGATCAAGAAAAAAAAATGTGTTTGTCTAGCTGGAGATTTGAATACTAATTATTAGTTCACATTGCCAAGATTCAATAACTTAATACCAGAGCAAAAAAAAAAATCGTTTGAATCGCTTATTCACGAATCGGCCAAATTTTTTACTTTGAATTGATCGAAACAAGTAATAGTCCATAGGAGCAACAACTCAAGAGTATGTTGAAAAACCAAACCAAGAAAAGAGCAGTTAGTTTACTCTAAGCAAAAGGGAGTTCGCTATAGAGGTACAGAA
The DNA here is from genome assembly GCA_914767995.1 of Thecocarcelia acutangulata. Classification (NCBI taxonomy): domain Eukaryota; kingdom Metazoa; phylum Arthropoda; class Insecta; order Diptera; family Tachinidae; genus Thecocarcelia; species Thecocarcelia acutangulata. The sequence continues at coordinate 57,412,797 of OU612094.1, read as the reverse complement.
TTTTTAAATTGAATATTGTAAAACAAATATGAGTTCTTTAAATTAACATGAAATTTTCTTTATTCGAAAAATAATCTTCTTCTGTTCACTTTTCAATAAAAAGCGATTCCGTAAGATTCAATGAATAAATTTTATTGGGCTGAATGTGTTTGTAAAGTCTGAATGATAGCTGAAAGCTCAAATCTGCTGCCACGCAAGTTGTCAAATGGCAATTTTTATTTACATAATACTTTTGTTTATTTTTTCAACTTGTAAATATTGTACAAAAATCAAAACTCACCGCAAAGTTTTGAGTGAAATAATTATTGCAGTGAACTTTGGATCTGGTAAATTAATTTGTATGCATAAACATAAATATCAAAAAAATAACCTTGGATATCGTAGTTTGTTGTTGTTGAAAAAAAAGTTGTTTTCGATCAATAATTATTTCTAATAAACTTTTGTTTAAATCCACGAATTTTTTTATAGGTCCGCGCTTAAACAATTTATTAATTGATTCAACGAATTTCGTTAATGAACACGAAAAAAATTTGTTTAATCTGGAAATCCAATTTTCGATTACTTTTTCCAATACTTGTGACCGTATATCGGCAATAATGTGGTTACCGTTGTATTCCAAGTGAGCAATCGTTTCAGGCTTATGGGAGTACACTAGCGACTTTACATATCCCCACTGGATCTTGAAGGCCACTTTATGGCTGCAAAACGTGAAACTATGCGGTTATTAATAAATCAATTGTGGCCCGAGTGTGTGACATGTTGCGTCATCTTATTGAAGCCACAGTTCCTGCACATCACAGTTGTTCAATTGATGAGCAAAAAATCCAGTAATCATGACTCTATAGCGGATACCATTGACTGTAAACCTTCTGACCAGCCTCACTTTTGCAGAAGTACAGACCAGTGATTCCACCAGCCCACAAATCAAGCAAAATGGCTGTAACGATGTCTCATCATAATCTTGAGGATTATTATCACTCAAAATACGGAAATGTTGTTTATGGACGTTTTCATTCACTCAAAAATGAGTTTCAAAGTAGTGAATGATATGAATATTGAATAGAACTATGAACTATTTTAAAATAAGTTGGCACAATATGGAAGTGTTGTTCAGCTGTCAGTCTCTACATGTTGAGATGTCAAACCAAACCATTTTGTTTCATGTGATTAGATGTGCAAGTATACAACTATATGTTTGTAAAGTCCAGTTTTTATTAAGTTAACCCACAAAAATTATCCCAAACCCCTGAAGAAGCTTGTAAAAACCGAGCAAAACGTTGGGTGAAAAAATAAAATAAAATAGTTTTATTTCATTCGTTTTTGGACTGACCTTAATTAGCCCGTGGAAAACCCACTGTTTTTAAATATAAAATACATAAATCAGTTAAAAGCTGGCAAAATGGTCACCATTTAGAAAAGTGTTGCCAACTTAAAGCTTTATAAATTTGTTTAATTTTTTTTTTAACTTTTATAATTTTTTAAATTAAAAATTGTTTGGTTTTTAGTTCAAGTTTTTTCCTTCCTTAATTTTTTTCTTAAGAAGGATTTTTTACAATACAAACCCGCTGTGATCAACAATTATTGATTGAAGAAGACAGGAAAAATAATATTCAAATCTTTAGCTGGGGGACAACTAGCCGTTGCGTAGTCGCTACACTACTCATCAGCACCCACTGGGATTTGAACTCGGGTCATGACGTATCATGATCTACTGCTTTAACCACTAAGCCACCGAGCATTTAATTATTTTCTATCTATATTCATCTCATTAGAGCTTTATAGCTCCATAGAAAACACCCTTTACACAAAGTTATTCGAACCCAACGTTTAGTAAGTTGACTTTGAGATAATTGAAAAGTAGTGAAAAGTCGGACAGCTGACTACCGCATAGGAAATTACAAAGTTAAAACAGTTGGTTACTGCCATTGGAAAGTAATCTGTAGTCAGAAAAATAGTTGTTTTAAAGTGGCTTTAAAATTAACTCAATTTCCGACGGGGTTGTTGTTAAGACAATATCAAAATATTAACATTTACGCGAGTATGTGTGTGAGTGTGTGTGTGTTATGCACAAACAAAATTGAAAACAATAAATGAAAATATTTCTTCATAATCATTGCAGATAAGCATAATATGTGTACGTACTAAAAGGCTGCACAAAATCTTCTTAAGAACACCGTTCACTACTATACAGTAGTTCCAAATACTGTTTTTCAAAACCTTCTTTAAAACAAAGCAAACAAGCTGTAGAACATTTAGAAACAGAACAAACACTTCATAGTTTTGAAACATTTTCACGACAGCGCTTGACAGTACTTGAATTTTATTTCATATAGTGTGGCCTTATGCAGATCGACTTAAAAATAAAATAAATCGACTTAAAAATATTGCTAAAAAACTCCAAAAATAGTCTTAAACTGCGAAAAAATAATGCTAAAACTTTAACTGAATTATATGTTTGTTAACGTATCTTTAAAAATAATTTAGTTTTCATAATTCTTCCTTATGAATGCCAAAAAGTGTTTCATCATTTCAATAATACAAACTGATTAAGAAATAATAAAATATCTATTGAACATAGTCTAAAAATTATAAAACAGATATATTTCCGTCAGAATGTGTAGAATTAAAAAACAAAATTTTTAATATTAAGGGTTTGTATGGATATTACACTAATGATTTAAGATACAAGGTATACTCTACAAAAATGTTGGGTTCCCAAAAATATTGAAAGTTGGTCGTAGATTCGGTAATTTTAGGAGCACTTTGGGTCTAGTTAGGACGTTTGACCTTAAAATATTAGAAAGTAATATGTTTTACGGGAGGAGGGCAGTTAGAGGTAGATATGTTCACAAGAAATATAGGGGGAGAAATATTGGCCGAACTTTGACTCCAAAGGATGCGAAGTCATTTACCCTAAAACGACCGTCCTAATTTCTTTTCTCATGCATTTTGTTTACCAAACCCCACGAAATAAGAGGTACTACAGTATCTAAATCTCGTTTCTAATATTTTCCATATAACACTAATTCCCCCTTAAGTACAATCGTAAAATTCGTAGGTACGTTCATAAAAAGTTTTCAAACAATTCAGCTGTTTCAAACCACATTCAACATAAAGTATTTAATTTATAGTTGCTAACGTCATATTTCGAATTTTCGTTTATATGAAAGTCATGTCAATAAAAATTCTTTCGACTTCCGCGTTTCTAACCAGAAACTTCACTACAAAAGTAACTAATTCTCAGAATAGATTTTCTTATAATGCATTTTATAATAATATAAATTTATCCAGAAATCAAGAGTTGAATACCTTTTTAACTATTCATATGATCTTAGTGCCAAAGTTGTATTTTTTCCTATAGTAAAATCAATAATTTGTTCTCTAAATTATTAATTTCAAATTATTAGTTTTTAAACTGTTTTCTACACAAAAGAGTTAGCATTTCTTATATTAAGATACGATTTTGTCAATTGTTTTTAAAGTTGATATATTAACTGACCTATATTCTGAATATATGTAAATGCTAACTGCTAAATGGAAAATTTGCAGCTAAATAAAATTGTGAATTTAGCCGCGAAACTGCCAAATGGTCACGCTGGTTTCATAGCAAAAACCAAAACAAAACATCAGAATGAAGCAAATAACACATTGGCTCATGAGCATACTGTGTATCAGAGTTGTCAACTCGGTGCGTTTCTCACCGTTCTTGATGCTTTTTAAAATTATTTGTGCGAAAAATTCTTTAGTGAGTGCGTAGTGCGCTTTTTTAAATTTTCGGTGTGCCTTTTAAATTTCGGTGGCACCAAATCAAATTCAACCCAAATTTTTGTTTTAAATTTTTACGTTACATTTTGCACAGCACACTCAGAGCAGCGAGTTATAATGTGGCAAATGCACCATATTTATGCACAAAGTATGGCAAGCTTCCAATCAAGTCAAGTTTGCCACATATTACAATATGTGCAGTCACTGAATGGTAAATGGCGCGTGAATTCGTTACTGTTTTGGTAATTAAAAAATTACCAATTTATTAATTATATTATAAAATTTTTCCAAAACGTTTGCATTAAATACTGATTATGGTAAATTTTAATCTTTTATTTGGTATAATTCTGTTATATTTTCGTATTATTCAAGAAATTCTTTAACATACATTTACCCTAGTCTACTGATTTTCACTGTTCGCTTACGAAAACACAAATGAAATTTACTCTGGTTTGATAGAATTGCTATTAATCGAGTTTGAAGTCTTGTAGTGCAGTTTTGTAACTTTTCATGATCCGATAATCGTACATTCTTTCAGCATATTCCAACTCGCAGCAGTAACGGTTTTATAATTTTGCAATATAACTTTAACGACGGTAAGCAGCTATAGTTTTGTGTATGTGATAATAGGCAGTTAAAGTAACAGCTGATTTTGTGGAATAATAAATTTGATAAAATATCGTTATAATTATTGTAAAGATACCATTATCATAATAAAAGTAACAGGATCGTACTAGAGGCCAATTTTGACAAACACGAGTTCTAGGTATTGAACGAATTTGATATCAAACCCAGTTTGAGTGTGTAATAGTCGCTTGAAAATCTGTTTCATTATCGTGTTTTTAATAGAAAAATATTATATTTGTTATAATACGAAATTTGTTATTAGATATGAAAGGAAAAATTCAAAATTCGGCGCATTTATGTTGAATTAACGCGCTTTTTTCTTATTTTGGTGCGTTTTGAAACTTCAAAGTTGACAACGCTGCTGTGTATACAGCACAGTCACTAATACAAAGACAAAAACCATGAACAACAACAACAAATTTTGTAAACAAAACTGAAGTGCAACATTACTTCAGTGCCTCTACCTCAATTTTATTCTGCTTCAGTTGTTTCTACTTATGCTTGATTCTGTTTCTTCTAAACGATTATAAGATAGTGTTCGTTTATGTGTTGAGAACATTTCAGCACTGCAAATTTTGTTTTAAAATGTAAAAGAAGACGATGGATAGTACTTGAAAATGTTACGATGCTTTGTAAGACATTTTTATTGTGCTTGAGCAGCCCTCTAGTACGTACATATATTATACATATGTATGTTCGTACGTTGTACATACACACTTATATACATACGAGTACATACAGCGAGAAAAAAAAAATTCTTTGCCCGATTTTCTTGAGGCTCTTAAAATGTTGTGTATGCAATGTTTTGCAATGATTGTAGTGTATGTCTTTTCTTTTAGTTTCAAAGTTCATACGTGTTTATTTTCACAATTGGAGCATATTAAAAAAGTTAAAATATACAGTGCGAACTCGATATGTACAACTACAGTACAATCGATAATATAACAGTCTTTTCGAAAAATGTATCACATACAGCGTTGTGGCAGAACTATTTTTATGATCGGAAAGAAATGGCATAGTAAAGACGCTGTTAGTAATCTATTGGCTTCAATTCTTGAACAAGCTGAACGAGAACATGTGCACTGTGGCCGAAACCCTTTGCGATAGCCCCAGCTGAACCTTCTTCGTCTTCTTGTTGATGTTTCTGCACTATCCTGTACACTATTCACAACACGTTGGATATTTTCTTCCGTGTGGACCGAACGTGATCTTACGGTATATAAAAGGTGTCGAGAGCATGGTACAGTAAGTACAATTTTCTAGAAAATTTGCACCCAGGCTGCGTATTGTAGCTGCTGCAAATTCAGTACTCCCTATAAAAAACCGCTATAAGCACGTTGCGTCAAAACAGTTGAATTTTGATATTCAAAATAAAATTCAACAATTTTTGATCGCTGTTCTGTTGTGTAGTGTTCCATGTTAAATTTTCTAAGCCTTCTTCACAAAGTTCTGAAATAAAAACTAGAAAGAGTGTAGTATATTCGGCTGGGCCGAATGTAAAATACCCTTCACGATTGTCACGTATATATATATATATATATATATATATATATATATATATATATATATATATATATATATATATATATATATATATATATATATATATATATATATATATATATATATATATATATATATATATATATATATATATATATATATATATATATATATATATATATATATATATATATATATATATCTAGTATATATATTATACTATTATACTATATATATTACAAATTTCAACTAAATATACTCGGATATATATCGACCGATATCGGTGAAAAAATGTTTGTGACTTATCATCGCAACGCCAAACAGGTAATCTTTCATTGAAAAAACGGTTTCGGCTATATCTCGGGTATATATGGACTGATATCGGAATTTTTCATTTGCTATATTTTAGTAATCTGCTTTTATAACCAGAAATGCTTTTAAGCAAAAAAAAAAAATTCATAACAAAAACGGTTTAGACTATATCTTAAGTATATATAGGACCAATTTCAAAAATTTTCATTTTCTGTCTCTTAGCAACCTGATTTTATAACCAGAACTGCTAGTAAGAAAAAAAAATTTTCACAGAAAAATCGGATTTGGCTATATCTCCGGTAAATATGGATCGACCTCTTGTAACCTCTTGTTATAACCGGAATTGTTTTTAAGCAAAAGAATTAAAAAAAATTTTTTCATAGCAAAATCAGTTTAGGCTTTATCTTCAGTATATATGAACCAATATCCGAAATTTTCATTTTCTGCCTCTTAGTAACCTCATTTTATTAACAGAGCTACTTTTAAGCAAAAAAGTTGTTTTGATGAAAAATTGGTAGTCTAACTACATCTCGGATCACCAAATATTTCCTCTTTTATATTTAAATAACCTTCTTTTATTACCAGAACTGCTTTTAAGCAAAAAATTGTTTATGTTAGTTTGTGCGACATATTCCTTAAAAATCGGTTTAGGCTATATCACGGATATATATGGCCCGATATCGGAAATTTTCATGTTGTGTATTGTAGTGGCCTTCTTTTAATACCGGAACTGCTTTTAAGCAAAAAAGTTGTTTAAGTTCACTTACGCAACATTTTCATTAAAAAATCGATTTAGGCTATATCTCGGGTGTATATGACCCGATATCGGATATTTTCATTTTCTATATTTATATAACTTTCTCTAATTACCAGAACTACTTTTAAGCAAAAGAAACTTATTTAAGTTTACATACGCGACATTTTCATGGAAAAATCGGTTTGGACTATATATCGGATATATACGGACCGATATCGAGGGAATTTTTTTTCCTCTTAATCGCCATGCCAAATAACTGTGTCAAGTTGGAAGCAAAAGAAACTATTTTTTTCCAAAAAGTTTCATACAAAATGCAAAAATAGCTTTTTTTTTGAATTTTTGATATATTTTAACTATATGTGAACTGATTTTACTGAATTTCAATATAAAACCAATGAATCGATTGAGTAATAGAATGGTTAGAGAAACATGTTTCTAAGTCTAATGCACAGACGGACATAATCGACTTTTCTATCAATTCTGATTCAGACGGTGTATACTTTATAGCATAAGTGCCCAAGCCCTATGCGCTTGATGATCAATTGTTTTTGTCAAAGCGCTTAGCTATAGGGCTGTGCTCTTTAATATACACATACTGCTCTCAACACTAGCAGTGAAAACTACACAAACAGTTTTGTCTTATATATTTTTTGTCGTTCTTCTCTGCACACACATAAGAGCAAAGCAACAACACTTTCGCATGCTTTAATGGTAAACATTGACGACAGCAATTATCAGTGTAAATGTTGCTTTTGTAAAAATGTTTTGCTTTTTTTCAAATTCAAATTCACTTTATTTCCATAATATTACATTTTCATATAATTAATTTACAATAAAGAGTTCAAGATAATTATCTTTTTCTTCTTAGTTATTAGGTTATTTGTTACAATATTAATAAATACATATTCAATATTTACAAAAATTTTATTTATTTGGAGGTAAAAATTTTCAAAAACCTATTTGAACGTTTTAGTTTTTTTAATAAAAAGACTTATCCTAGAAAATTAGTACACTACGTAAGATGAGCTAGCTCATGGATGTGTTCAAACTCTGAGTTCTGGCATTTTATTCCAAAATTGTTATTAAGTCTGTAACTAATTCTATATCTGCGAGCAAGTGGAGCCTTGCAGTTAAATAAAACCTTGGAAGATTATAGATTAGTTTTAACAACTTGTTTTGTGGTATTTTTTTTTTTCGTTCTTCACCGCACACACACAAAAGCAAAGCAAAAACACTGTTGTTGGTAAACACTGACTACAGCGATTGTCAGTGTGAACTTTGTTTTTGTAAATGTTTTGCTTTTTATTATAATAAAAAATTATAAATAAAAAGTAGTTTTTCCTTAAATATATTAGTGTTTGCTCTTTTATAAAGAGCTTTTGGGCACCCCTGCTTTATAGCGTTGCAAATGAAAATTGTAGAAATTACAAACAGAATCACAAACGTGTATTTATGTCATATAAGCCATTTAGATTTACAATCGAAACTAATGGGTGATTTTATAAGAACTATCGGAAATTAAAAAAAAAAAAAACACATAAAATGCAGAAAAATGCATGAAATATTTGTTTGGATCGATAGTTGGGTCGATATAATTTAATGTTTGAAGATTATTTCATACAAATGTTGGCCGCGGCTGCGCCTCAAATGGTCCATCCGCTTAGTCCAATTTTGGCATACTCTTTCCAACATTTCGGCCGGTATCTCACGAATAATATTGGCAATGTTGGCTTCCAGTGCGTCAATCGAAGCGGGTTTGTCGCTATAGACATTAGCCTTAACATAGCCCCACAAAAAATGGTCTAGAGGCGTTAAATCGCACGATCTGGGCGGCCAATTGACTGGTCCCAAGCGTGAAATAAACTGTTCACCGAACTCGCCTCTCTCTCTCCATTGGTCCATTGTTTCGCGTGCTGTGTGGCATGTGGCACCGTCTTGTTGAAACCACATGTCATGCAAGTCAAGCTCTTCCATTTTGGGCAAAAAAAAGTTTGTTATCATCGCACGGTAGCGCTCACCATTCACAGTAACGTTGTGATTCGCATCATCTATGAAGAAATACGGCCCAATGATGCCGCCAGCCCATAATCCGCACCAAACGGTTGTTTTTTGTGGATGCATTGGTAGCTCTTACAATGTTTCTGGCTGCTCTTCACTCCAAATACGGCAGTTTTGCTTGTTCACGTATCCATTCAACCAGAAATGAGCCTCGTCGCTGAACACAATTCTTCGATAAAAAAGTGGATCTTCATCTAACTTTTCAAGAGCCCATTCACCAAAAATTTGGCGTTGTGGTAGGTCGTTTGGCTTCAATTTTTGCACCAGCTGTATCTTATAAGGCTTCACACCCAAATCCTTCCGCAAAATTTTCCACGTAGTGGAGTAACAGAGGCCCAATTGCTGCGAACGGCGCCGAATCGATAATTCACGGTCATCACCAATACTGGCCGATACGGCTGCGATATTTTCTTCAGTTCGCACTCTACGTAAGCGTGTTGGTGGTTTAATGTCCAACAATGTAAATTTGGTGCGAAATTTTTTTACAATAGCCCGAATAGAAGCCTCAGTAGGTCGATTAAACTGACCATAAAATGGATGAAGCGCGCAATGAATTTCCTTAACAGAGCACGCATTTTGGTAATAAAATTCAATAATTTGCAAGCGTTGTTCGTTTGTAAGACGATTCATGATTAAATTATAGACCAAACTGAAGATGTTTGACAGTGACACAAGATACAAAACGTGCGTGAGCTGTCAAAACTAGTGTTGCCAAAAAGATAGTAGCAAAAAAATCACTCGTTATATATAATACTATATGCTAAATAAGTTGGATATTCAAATTAAAATAAAAATATTTATTTGAGTTAAAAACTTTTTAATATTTCTAAATTCCCTTTCTCTAAAAAGAATGTCAATGCCACTGATCTTATATTTTATTCGTTCGTTATGCAGGAGTATGCAATCATTAAATATGTGCAAGACAGTTAGTATAGTTAGGGTATAATGAAAAATATAGATAAACTAAAAAACTTACTGAGCCTTCAAACCACAAAGCTAGTTCTGTGCCACCCTGTATATATCTTACTTTAACTTTGTGTTCTTTTTCGCATACAAAAGCTTTTACAAAACGTATGTGTAAGAGTACGTTAATGTGCAATTCTTCTTTGTCTCCATTGAGATGTCGAGAGTGAAAATTAGAAGCCCTGAAGAAATCTAATTAAATCGTAGCTCTGTAGTATTTTTTCTAATTAAATATGTAGTACTTTAATTAAATTAACAGCAAATCCTAATGACAAATAATTTTATTTTATCTATGTAATAGTAGAGATTTACAAAAGTAAACTGTATTTAATGTTGTCCTCGTATTTTATCTTTAAAGCCACAAGAGCTGTTAATGTACAAAAATATTAGAAACATTAAAGTTGTTTTTTAATCAACGAAGGACATTTATGAAACTGACTAGCAGTTGAGTTCATTTCCTGAAGCACACATACATATGTATGTGCACACATATGTACATACCCAGGTATTTAATTCGGTGGTAACCGGAAATAGTTTTCACATTATACAGGTTGGGCCAAAAGTTACTATGGGGGTTAACAGTTTAATTGCTTTTTTCCATTGTATGTTTTTTCAGATTACAAAGGGTGGTACAACTATAATGCACGATGTTAATTGAGAGTTACAGCTTAACATTAATTGTTTTTTTCACTTTAATTTGACATTTCTATGTTTCAGTATTTAGCAAATTTAATCATGGAGAGATACACACACACACATAGATACACTCAGTGATGCCAGAAAGTTTTATCGAAAAATCTTCAGTTGCCAAAAAAATGTCTTAAGTCTAGGAAACAAATACTTAAATGTTTTTCTTTTAAACACGCTCACACAGGGTATTCCAGAACTCAACGTCAAGCCGAAACAGGATTGTAACCATCATTAGAAAAAATAAAAAAATTAATAACTAAAAATAAAAAAGTAAGAGTGTAGTATATTCGGCTGGGCCGAATCTAAAATACCCTTCACGATAGTCACGAATATGTATAGTATATTTAAAAATTGTAACTAAATATGCTCGGTTATATATGAACCGATATCGGAATTTTCTATTTTCTGTATTTTAGAAACCTTCTTTTATAACGAGAACTGCTTTTCAGCAAAAAAAAAAAAAAAAAAAAAATGTTAGTGGAAAAAACAGTTCAGAATCGGGTATACATATATGGACCGATATCGGAAATTTTTATTTTCCATATTTATATAACCTTGTTTTATTATCAAAACTGCTTTTGAGCAAAAAAAGTTGTTTCATTTCGCTTACGCGACATTTTCATGAAAAACCCGCTTTAGGCTATATCTCGGGTATATATGGACCGATATCGGAAATTTTCAGTACCTATATTTATATAACCTTATTTCATTACCAGAACTGCTTTTGAGCACAAAAAAGTTGTTTCAGTTCGTTTACGCGACAAAAAAAAAACCCCCGATTTGGGCTATATCTCGGGTATATATGGACCGATATCTGAAAAAAAATTTTGTTTTGTTTTAGTCACTATGCTTAATAAGTGTGTGAAGTTTGAATACCAACAAACAATTTTTTTTTCAAAAATTTCCATACAAAATTGCAAAAAAATGGCTTTTTTTCGGAACTTTGGATATATCTCAGCTATATGTGAACCGATATTACTGAATTTCAATAACAAACCCATGAATATGGCAAAAGAATGGTGAAAGAAAAAAGTTTCCAAGTCTAATGGTTTTGCCAGAAATGGTATTTCCACGGCAGACAGACGGACGGACCGTCAGGCGGACATCGCTTAATCGGCTTTTCCATTAATTCTGATTCAGAATATATTTACTTTATAGGGTCGCAAAAAAAAAACTGTAAAAATTACAAACGGAATCACAAACTTATATATACCCTTCACATTTTTGTGAAGGGTATAAAAAATAGTGATAAAATCATTAAATTAGTATTAAAACACCTAAAGTGTGATTACTAATGGCCGCAAAAATTAGTAAGATTTGTTTTGAAGCTAACTTAACTGAGACAGAGTAAAGCTTACTCTCTTATGCTTTGTCAAAATTGGATTTCATACCGCAAAACGCTATTTGATGATATACTACGGTTTTTATCCAAATAACGCTGAAACTTTCTGTAATCCAGATATATCTTTTTATCGTAAATAAGTTTACAGCAATAAAAATCTATATAAATATCATCCATCTTTTGGGTAGCCCAGCTGCAATGTTGGAAAATCTGGTTATCTTTTGAAGCGATCCGCGAAGTGCTGATAAGGAACGCAGTATCGAAACAAGTGAAAGTCCGTAGGAGCAACAACTCCATAGTACGACGGGTGGGGTAGGACTTCCCATTTCAATGTTTCCAAGTACGTATTGACCACTTTTGCAACATGGGGTCGAGCACTGTCATCACTTTATCATGTCTCTCGTTGTATTGCGGTCGTTTGTCTCTAAATGCTCGGCTCATATGCATTAATTGCATTCGATAATGATTACTTTTGATTGTTTCAGTTAGCTTTAACAACTTATAATACACTACGTAAAGATGGCTGCAGCAAATACTGAGCATGATGTTGGAACCGCGAATATTCAGTTTGGCCGTCGACGTGGAAGCATAGCCGGGAGATTCCCATAATCTTCTTAGCTTGCGATTATCGTAATGAAGCCACTTTTTGTCCCCAGTCACAATGCCAATTAGAAACAATTACTGTCTTTGCTTTTCAGGCAGCTGTTCATAAGCAAACAAGCCAAGAGATGTTGAAATCTCTTGGCTTCAACTCGTACGGCACCCAGATCCCTTGTTTCCGAATCATTCTCGTGACCTTAAGGTGCGTTGAAATGGCTTGTGGCATCACTCGTAATGATCCTGCCAATTCGTGTTGCGTTTGACACGAGTCTTGCCTCTAATTCTACATCTTCGAAAACCTTGTTTCTTTCACATCTTCGATGTCAAAATCACTGTTCTTGAACCATTGAAATTAATCTCGGCACGTTCTTTCACTAATAGTGGCCTAACCATACTTATTTAAGAGCAGGCAAAGAGCCTCAGCTGAAAATTTCTTCATACTAAAGCTGAAAATTATAACCTCTCATAAATGAGGAGAATTTGACTGAAGCTGACATGTGTAATCGAGAGTAACTTTATGATGCAGACACAAATCGACTAATATTTCGATGGCGTTATAATTGCAAACAACTAAGCTTATTGTGTGTCTTTTACGATCTATCTATTTTAACTACCACTTACCGCTACCTTCATTTATTGCAAAACTGCGGAAGCAAAGTTGTACAACTAATACTTATTACAAAAGGACTACTATTCCCACATAACAAGAAGATAAAAAGAAAAATTCAATTCTAGCAAATTTCCTTCCAAAAGTATATATAATTATGGCCACAAGTATGTAATGTGGAAAAAATTTCAAACCAATAGATTGACAAATTATTTGAAATTCCATTTTATGAAAGCAGTCAAACTTCTGCACACACATTTATTACAAGACTAAATCTCAAGAATCTTAGTTCTGAGAGAAAAATCTTCATATCTTATTTTGTCTGTAAAATCGTTAAAATTTTGGTAAAATCTTCATTTTAGCCTCGCTGGACTCCCTTCAGCATAAAATCTAAGCGCTAAATTACGTTGCGCGTCGCTAATTTAGTTTGATCTGTTAGTTAAACCAATTAGAGAAGAGCATGGTAATGATGTGCGAACAGTTTAGTTTTAATTACAACTCAAATGCCTTTCAAGCAATATATTTAATTAATTATTTCGAAAACATTTACGACATGACATTACGTACAATTAAAGAAAACTAACGCCGTTAAATTTCCTTTGCTATTTGAAATATAATTGGTGCTTATTTTTTATGTTGTTTGGTCATTCGTACTTTATAAATTCAAGCACTTGTGACAACAACTTGTCACTTGCTGTTGTTGCAATTTGGTTTGCATCTATAAGATGCGAAGGTGATCTTTCAGCTAAATTTAATTCCGTTTTATTGATTTCAACTTTAAACTCTGTGTACTCGTATAGTGAAAATGGTAAACGTGCATCAGCATTTTTTATGGTCATTAGTTTTTTTTTTTTGCTTTGGAATTGCTTTTTGTGTATTGACGATTGTAAGAAGAGATTATTGATTTGTTAAAGGAACAAATTTTCTGCAATTTACCTTTATAAGCAAGTTAAAATAATTAGAATCAGGACAATTTTTCTGCCGTAAAAATATTTAAAAAAAAATCATAGTCAATACTTTTTATTAGAGAAATGCTATGGGATTATTAATGATTTGGTATGGATTTGATATTTGGTCATATATTTCCCCGTGGTTTGAAACCATGGGGAAATATATGAGAAGGAATGGCTTTTAGATCATACATTAGACATTTGCTGCAAAGTGTCGAAAAAAAACGTTAGGTACCTGCTTATTGACTTTGATGGGTTTTTATAGAGTTCTCTCAGAGACCGTAGTTTTAACCGTTTCAAAATTTTCTTAACCTTTTATGTCCAACTACATATATCCTCAATATTGCGTTCGATATCATTATTTGTTATTCATACCAATTTGGATATTGGTGCCATCAGATTGGAAATAAATAATTCTATCAACAATAATCTTCTAACAATACCTGAATAGGGTTGTTCGAACAGGATCGATTTCAATGCACTAAAAAACCAGTGTTGACTCCTTACACATAGACACACAACCCCAGATACTTCTTTCTTTTTATTTTTGGGTAATACTCGTATGGTTATTGAGAAATCGGAGCCTAATGATGGTCTAGGAATGAAAATTGAGTGTGATGATCACTAGACTGAATAAATATTTTCATATCACAAAAGAAGCGTCTAAGAGCTTCGTTTTTTGAAAACAGAGACAGACGTATTTCACTCCGTCTCATTTCCTTAATACTTTCCCCCGGAAGCAAGGCGTACATCTGGTTTGATGTACGCCTTGGCGTACATTAAAACAGAGCACTCTGCTTTCTGGGGCGTAGAGGGGAAGGAGTCCCACATTTGTTGATGCAAATAAAACTCTAGAAAGCCACATGATTTATGTTGTGTTGGACTTCCAAAGCCCTAACCAAGAGTTAATTGCCAGAACGGGGATCAACAAAGCAAAGAAGAACGAAAGAAGTTCTGCTTGCAGACTACTAACTACCCGAGGTGCTGTTGTCTGGCAACAGATACCTGTAATGTAACGAACTGGCAATGATGGTTAGACGGTTGAGTTAGTTAAGGGCTCATGCTCTTAATTGGCTGCGGACTACCAACTCATTAAGCCTTGTGTTCCATTGGCGTTAGCAAAATTGTATACAGAAGGAACTAGCAGGCCCGAACTCTTAAGCAGGGGGTTTGTGGACAAACTTATGGCAAAAAGTTCTGACCTGTGTGGGTCTTGCAAGCACTGGGAAATCGTGAATAATTAACCCACCATCAGATAAAGAAGACAAGGCATGTACTGATCTAAATCAATTTCCTATCCCATATCCTATCGTAAATGGAATACCACTCTCATGTTTGTGCCAAAGCCTCACACTCTGTTAGTGGTAGCAGTAGGGTATCCAACTCTCTTGGCTTACTACACAATCGTCGTAGTGTGGGAAGCGTTACACTTTATTATTGCTACTACAATTGATTTAGCTTTGATGAAATCAGAGAACTCGTTCCCGAAACCTAAATATTTTTACGTATTACAAGTTCATTGTCTAGAGCTTCTTCTTTATTCCGTGGTAATTAAACCAGTGAATCACACAACGCATTACAGAAAGAACTCTTTTTTCAATTATACGGTTTGTCTGTGGGATAAACTTTCCGCAGATGTCTTTTCTATCTCTACCAATGCAGGAAGAATAATGCCTTCCTCCATTTATTCCTTATTATATATTCCAAATTCGGGTATATATTTTACATCGCATATTAGGCCATCAATTAAAAAACAAATTATTAAACTTATTAAACATTCTTTTCGTTTTTAGGTCTATTGATTCGAAATTCAAATTATAACAGTTTTTGCGTAACGATATGTGGCTGTTAAGTCTTTGAAATATTAGGTTTATACTTCAACACTTACCATTAAATAATTAAGGGTCATAAAAAATGTCATGGCAATAGTCGATTTATTCCAAAATTTTATGTATTACTACTCGTACTTAAGTCTTTACATATTTAATTTTGTTACGAGTATGCTTCAATTCTAGCCCATGGTGCGAGCCGATGCTCTGCTTATTATAAATGTGCATATACGTCTACGCATACACCATAAAGCTAAAAAATAATACACAAACAAATAATCATGCGTGATGTAAAGAGCGCAAAATTCCACGTACGAGTAAATCAACCACCAGTTATTTTCTTATTAGTGTTGCATTCTTACTGTTTCGCAAGCATATGTGTGCATGTGTATTTGCGTGGCAATTACATTTGAGTCAGTCTAGAATTATCGTTAATAAGTATAAACAGCAGACAGAGTTTAAGCACAGGCAGAGTTTAAGTTTAAACGCTGTACAAGTTGTGCAGTATTTACTTACTGTGTAACAAGCAAGAGTCTGTATGTGCAGTTGAAGAAGCCGCAAAAGCGTTTTTAAAGGTAAAAACCTAACAGTATTATTAAACAAATTGAGATTTTGAGTTGCTTTTTGGTTATTTCTTATTCAAAATAACAGCTGAATCATGAGACTTTTGCAGTGCTGTTGTCGGCTGGTTATTTTCCAAAGCCCACTATATACAAACGTTGGTCGATTTTACAGCATCTTGCAGTTTAATTTGGGTTTATTTATGAGCCCTATTGTATAAATGCTCCGATTCTCATGACATTCCAAAAGAAATTCTTCGCAAGTGTCCAGTTGCTTACGCTAGCATTCGCGAAGACCACGTTCCGGAAATTCTTGAAATTTCTTAATATTCTTCCGGAAAATATTGAAAATGTTTAAGCAATAAGTGACAAGTAAACTGATCAAATGAAACACGACATCATCGAAAAAGGCTAATGTACAAAAGGACTGGGATTGCCCTATTCTACTTATGTTGGTTGCACTCAGTAGAGATACAGGGTGGCGCAAAATTAATCACTCTATATTAAAGTGTAATAGCTTTTACATACGGCGGTTTACGTTATTTGTACGTTTGAGCAATAGACATTTGTGCAACAGAAAGCAAGACTGTGGAACAATTGAGTGAATTTTTGAGCCAATAAGCGAACGAGGAAGGTGTGATTGGAATGTATATTTTTTTTTTTTTTTTTTTTTTTATATTGGACCAGTACTCAGGGGATGACCCCTACATATGCAGTGCATTGTACCAGAACTAGGAAAATAGGTTGTGAGGAGGGGGAAAGCGGGAGTAGTGTTTGTGAACATTTGACTTGAATCTTCCAGCGTTATAACAGACAGGAAACACTTCTGCAGGCAACTTGTTCCACAGACGAAGCGTGCGGCTGAAAAACGAATTCTCTCTGTAATGCGTAGTACGATTCCCCGGGCAATCGACCACAAATGGGTGAGCTCTAGACGATGAACGCGTGCTACGTAAAAATGTGCGCGTTTCGGGAACAATATCCCTAATTTCGTCAGAGCAAAATCCATTTATTTATGATGACGCCATCGATTTTTTTACTAGTAAATGCGGCTTCTTACTGCCAAATTTGAACGAGCGGTGTTTCAACAAGACGGTGCAACCGCATTGTTGAAACATTGATTGTGTCCTACCCCCTATGCTGCAGAAAGCAGAGTTCCCTGGTTAGGTGTGTGCCAAGACAAACCCGCTTCTCGGGGGGTAATTGCACACACAGTTGTGAAATTGATTTACATCAGCACCTGCCAGTATGGTCCTATCTGATAACCAACTCCAAGAGGTGAATTATTCACGATTGACCAGCATCTCCATGTAGCTTGCTAGGCCCACACAGATCGCAAGTTTTTGCTATAATTTGTAGCCATATAACCTTGCTTAAAAGTTCGGGCCTTCTAAGGAGCTGTATGCAATTTCCCAACAGTCAATGGATAACAAGGCTTGGTAGTTGGTAGGCTGTATCCCATTAAGAGCATCAGCCCTTAACCAACTCAATTTATCAGTCCGTCGGAATAATAGGCAGTCGCAAGTACCGTGCCAAATGTCAACATTCAAATGATGATTAACGTTTCTATTTGCACATCTATTAAAAAACATACACAGAAAAAAATAAATGCCATATTGATAAAAAAAATTGCACTATTTTTATCAAATTTCCTGTGAAAAAGATTTTTTGCCGGATTGATAATTTAAATTATAAAGTGGAAATAGCTTTTTCACTTAAAAGCAAAAATTATTGAGTTGAAAAAATTTTTTGTTAATATGTAAAATATACTTAACAAAAAAAAATTGTTAAAGAAACAACAACTCTTCACTGGTATATGACAACCTTTTAAATTTATTTATTGAATAACAGTGAATAATTCGGAAAACTTTTTATTAATTGCATTTTATTAAGAGATATTTCCAAAAATTCATTATTAATAATAATTTAATTAAGTTAATGCAAATTTGATTAAATTGATGGTTTTTTATTAATAACATAGCTTGATTGAAAAAAAATCTCATCTATTTTTTTCTGTATACACACTACGGCACTCATACATATGCACTGGTTGACGATTTTATTTGATCGTATACAGGGCACTTTAACTTTGGAGAAAATCGAAGGTGGTCAGTCATTAAACATATAATGAGCTTTAGACTCTCATACAATGAATAATAACTTACATGAAGATTCACGTATTCGTATATGTGCTAATTTATTATGCAAAATCTAGCAGTAATTTAGAAAAGGTTAGTGATTAAAATACATACAAATAACAAACATACTTTCAAAGCAACCCGATTACCTTTTTAGTATTTCTTTTTTCTTAATTTCAATATTGTTAATTGTCGCTCGAAACACATTTAATTACTCCGTTGTGAAAAGTGTTAATTACTAACTACTAGTGTGCAGTGAAAACCTTTACCGGTCATGAATGGGGTGAAATACTTATCAATATTTCGGAAAAGTACTAACTCACTTTTGATGTGTATAAAAGCTTTCATCCAATTGACAAGAAACCCCGTGACGACAACACGCTCTATGACGATGTCATCATTAGTACAATTCAAGCCAATTACTCCCCAGTCATCTTCCATTTGACACTTTTTGCGATAAATATAATAAGGAAAAATGGACAACTCTTCGCTTTCAACTACATTGTCGTTTTGCCTTTTATTGCTGGTTTGAGCATTTTCTGTTTCAGAAGTTGGCGTCATTGTTGAGGAAACTGTTGCAGTTGCTGAAATATCTAATTCATTATTGGAGAATATTTTTGACAGTTTGTGAATAAAGTATATTTGATTAAGTTCTGATGGTTCGACATTACCATCAACGTCAACATGGCCAACATCATCACTACCACCACCTTTATAATTCCCTTTACTACCGTCATCATCTTCATCATCATCATCATCATCATTAACCTTGTTGCTTTTGTTTAATTTGTATTCACCATCATTATCGTCATCTGCGAAAGAGCACATACAACAACATACGTACATTCATATGTAATAAGCAATTGAGCTTTAATTAAGTTGCAATTCATAAGGAGACATTCTAAGGACACTTGATAGGTGAAAAGCAAAGCGAATGGCTGGAATGATGTAATGTGCATGTTAATGCAGGTTTTGTACAGAATGTTTATGCACACATGTACATATGTACGAACGAGTAGGTATATGTAAATGTATTTGTTAATGTGCAAACACAGGCAAAAGTTAAGCAAGTTTTTTTTTTTTTTTTTTGTTTTCATCTCATCTCAGTATGTCACTGTTTTCTCAACTTCTTTTTACGTACGAGTATTACGGGCGGAAGGAATTTGTTCGCATTCGTTTAACAAGTGAAGAACATTCAAATACTTGTATCATTTTAAAGTTTTTCTATAAGAGCCCTGCTACAGCTTGGATATCCATGTAATTAATCATTGTTCATTAGTTTTTTTTTTCTTTTCTAGCAAATTAGAAAGGGAAACCTTTTGACGTTTCGAAAATTTCCTGCTAATGAGTATGTGACAAATTATATATATCTCCCACACATTCTCGTAAGTATTTACACCACGCCACAAGTACGAGTACAATCAAGTATAGTGACTTTGAATGAGTCTTTTTTGTTGCCAGTGTAAGCAGTCATAATTAAATAAATTTGTCATCAATGCAAATGGATGTGTGTGTGTGTGTGTGTGTGATTATGTGATTTTATAAGTAAAGTTTTACATCTGTTGGAAAAATTACTTAATACATTTAATATGTCATGGGAGTTGCGGGTGTTTGTGCAGAAAATTAATTATTAAAAAATGTACTCAAAAATACCGCACATCTACATACAAACGCTACATTTACGTATATATACAAACACATACGAAAAGCCTGCTCAAAGGAGTTTAGTTGGAGTTTAATCATAAAAGTTTTAAAAAGTGTTAAAAAAAAAGTATACAGATTTTCTTTGAAAATTTGTCACACGTAATACCATTGATAACCAAACCATCGGGTGATTCGTCATGAGGTTTGGTTTACAATGTATGCTGAAAAGAAAGTTTAAGCCTAAGCGGTGTCAGAAGTACAATCATGGAAAACCGGTCATAACTGTGATGTATTTTAACATCAATGCAATGCCAAATTTCATCATTTTTTCCCCATGTCACTTTTCATCGCTGTGATGTCAACCATTACATTAGTTACTCCAATTATCAACAGCGGCAATTATGGCAATTATATCATCAATAAAATGTCATAGTGACAGCATGGGGATAGGGTTGAAACGATATCACTAGGGTATCGATACTTATACTCGATATGGTATCGATCGCAAAGTATCGATACCCACTCGGTATCGAAGAAAAAGCATTGATACATACTTGTAAAGGTCGATTTCTTTATAGGCCAAAAACCAAAATCTTCGCTACGGACTTCATCTTCTGATCCACTAGCTGAAATTGAAGTGTCTTAATTAGGATCACGGCAGCGAAGATTTTTAAAAATCTGGGATTCTATCATAATCATTCATTCACCAAATAGTTTGCCTTGTAGCTGTGTGACAGATTTAATGGCGGTATAATCTTCGATAAAGCCACGTAGTTTTGGGCTTAAAATTCTTTTGTGACAAATTCGAATGGCTGCATTAACAGGACATTTGTTTTAGCATCTCAAGATCATGACCGCAATCTTATCGTCTTTTTTATATCTTGGTGATCCATCCAAATGGGATTTATTTTATAAAAACTTTGAAAGCAAATAAAATTATGGTAAAAATAGCGCCCAACTCATATTTGTTTTGCTTGTTAAGGTTCAAGCACACACGAGAACAATTGTTTTAAAAGCTTGTTGGTGAACAGGATGAAGGGAGTTATATTTTATATAATTTTTTCAACCATTTTTGTACGCGCTCAAGCTGTACAAACCCCGTAGAAACATTGGCCAAGCAATCAAATGAATACAAAAAAATAATAATACACACAAATTGCTGTATATATGTATACATGTTACATGCAGATAAATAACTCTCGTGTGCGATGAAAAGAACAAAAATTGTTCGACCTAAAAATTGTTTTCGTGTATTCTGGCATAATAAGAAAAGAGTATTTCTAACCGATATCGAGTATAATTGAACGATACCTACTTGGTACTCGGTAGTAAAGCATCTATACCAAAAGTACTTGGCATCGAAAGAAAAGCATCGAGTACTTACTCCGCTCATTTCATCCCTACATGGGGACGCTTTATCAGAATACGTTTGATGTGCGCATGTAATAAATGCTAGGAAACTCCAATACCGAAGAAATTACTAAATTAAAATTACTAAATTTTGACAATTTAATAACAAAATATCAGCAGTAGAATGGCGCACTAACATCAGACTAACTATAATTTAGACTCAATCTCATTGGTGTGATAGCTCATTAACATCAGAAAAATGGCACATGAAGTAAATTTGATTACGACATACCATCAATACCATGGTACGCTTTCATCAGCATTAAACTCTAGGTCAATTTAATGATTTCAAAAATATGTTCCCACACGTAACTGCCATCTTCAAGAAATCAATGGGAATTAAGAATGTTCTAATAATACTTTTGATGACTTCCTGCCATCAATACAATAACTGTGTGGCGCATTATCATATTGTTAAGAATATTTTGTCACATCTAACCTAGTGTGCAGCTGTTAATCTGCTTGTTAAAAATACACAACACACATATTCACCCAAACAAGATAAAACTAAAAATATAATACACAAGGAAACAAACAGACATGAATTCCAAGTAAATGAACTACAATGATGTTGTTGTTTTGCATTCTTGGTACTCGTTTTATTATTGTTTGTGTTGTGACTTGCTTATTGTTTGCAAGAATGTGTATGTGTATATGCGAAAGACATACATTTTCACATTGTGAACTAGAAAATTTATGTCGTTTGTAGAAACTCATAAAAACGTATAAATAGCAGGCAGGTGGGCAGTGATGTCAGTTTATTACTATTGCGCATACACAGTCATAAGTCAGAAATTGTGAATTATTTAAGTACTGTATAACGAACAAGTGGGAGTGTCATTATTT
The DNA here is from genome assembly GCA_914767995.1 of Thecocarcelia acutangulata. Classification (NCBI taxonomy): domain Eukaryota; kingdom Metazoa; phylum Arthropoda; class Insecta; order Diptera; family Tachinidae; genus Thecocarcelia; species Thecocarcelia acutangulata. Next base: position 57,390,196 of record OU612094.1, on the reverse strand, counting down.
CATTTACAATTAAAGAATCCGCAAAAGCGTTTTTGAGACAAAAACCTAACAATATTTTAGTTGTGTGTATGCTGTGTATGAGGACATATCCCTTTTCTTTACTTCGTAGTTCTTCTTTTTGTTTTATTCTCTACGCTGTCATTATATTTATGTAACCGAGGTCGCATATGATGACTAAATGTCATTAATATGATGCTTTTTTTTCTACTTCTTAAAAATTACTTTGAATTAAAAAATGAAACCAAATTCCTTTTCAACAATAAATAGAAAATATTATAACACTATTTAGGCTTTTTTATAATCAATTTTGACAAATTAGATGTATTATAACTTTTAATAAAATGTATCATTAAATTGATATCCACACAGTTGTAGCATTGATGAAACTCAATATATGACAAAATTTTCTTATGACTTTTGTCGTTGAGATTGATGTCAGTTTTCATATTACTAGTGGCTATTTACATACTATTGATATCACAATTCTGATGACCCACCGTCATCAATACAATATATAATTTTTCTCTGTTCCCCAAATTCACTGCCCGATAAAAAACTTGATGTAATTCTATCGAACACAGCCCTAGTAGCGGCCCAAATAGGACATGCTCGAGATCTTTACAGACAGATGCAAGTCGAACCTGGGAGTTGGTGGTGGCATCCTTATCCCTCAGTATCAGTTCTAGGCTATGCAATGAGTGCAGCGTATTGAAGGTGGAAATTACAGCTATAATGAGAGCAGCTAACTGGTTGAATTTGTACTAATATTAAATCTGCGTTAAATGAGCCTGCTGGTATTCATACGCTGGCAACCGTATTTGATTTAGGAATACCAGATATCTCTTATAGACCATTTATATCTACACAAAATCTACTAGATTTGAATGAAAATCTTGTACAAGATCTTAAGGGTTTATACCTTAGTGTTTAAACATCTTGCAAGATTTCATTTCCATAAAATTTATTTTTGTAAACGTTTTAGCAGTAATAACTTAATATATTCATCATCTAAAAGTATAGCTTTTTTTTTGTTGCAGCGTAGTATTTTTAAGTACTGCTATGAACAAAATAACAGTTGTATAATAGAGTATTTATAAAAATCTACTAGATTTTATCAAAATCTAGTTGCAATGTAGATTTTATTTAGTATGGGAAATTTCATCAAAATCAACTACGAGAATTGAATCGAAATCCTATAATTACTAGATTTGGTTTGGGTGTAAATGCTCTATTATAGTCTATTTACACCAAAGCAAAATCTCCTCTTTCTAGATTTCAAGCCAAATCTAGTAGATTTTGGAAAGATTTCCCATACAAAATGAAATCTACTGAGAAAGTAGAAATCTTCTGACATCTATTCAGCAGCAAGCGATGCAACTGTAATTTTGTTTAAAAAGTACTTAAAAATACTACACTGCAATAAAAATATACACTTTAATGTAGTGTATTCAGTCTCTGAAAAAATTGTTTCGTCAAACCCCCACGCAGTAATTATTTTTGGGAAAATGAAATCTTGCTAGATGCCAAACAACGGTGTCTTAAGCGATATGGATTTCATTGTAGATTTCAATTCAAATCTACTAGATTTTGAGTTAGAGTAAATGTAGTATTAGCGAGAGAGATTGTGAAATTGGTTTGTATCAGAATTTGCCTTGTCGGCATAATCTGATAATATATCAACTCCACGGAGTGAATTTTCACCATTGCCCTCGTGCTACTTTGTAGGCTCATATAGCTCCCAACTTTTTGCCATAAGTTCGTAGCCATATAAGCGAACCACTTGCTTAATGGCTCGGACCTTCTAATCCCCTTGCATACACTTTCCCATACCTGGCTTATTCCTAAAAACCTCAGACGTTACTTATCCCCAGACAACATAATCCAATATCCCAATATCTGGTGGTCATAGTAAAACTTGAATTTAAGTGCTCTGCAACATATCTATTGTTCCATGTGCTGTATGACTCGTAGTGCCATCTAATTAAAACCAGAGCTCGCAGAGACCATGAACTTAAATTTCAAGAAGCACTTAGTTCGTTAACGTGCTGACAACGACGACGAAACGATTCGTTTCTAACTTGGAGTAGACGCTCAATTACAACTGCTATATTCTCTTCACTACGCGCTGGATGTTGAGTATTATTTACTAATGTAAAGTGGAACTCAAATTTGCGAATGGGATTGATAATAGCGGTTTTAGTGGGTTCATAATGTGCTGCGCATTACCAACACAGTTTTTCGCGTATCATGCAAAGCATTTCTCGCCAAACGCAGTTTAAAAGCTAAACAGTTTGGTGACGCTGTTGTGGTATGAGTGTTCACATGAGGATTTGCCAAACGGTCCAGAAATGATGAAATTGTTTAATACGAGTCATGAGATGTTTTTCAAAAATCCAATTGAAAATCAAATCTCTCGCTTAATCACCCGATACAGCAAGTAGATGTAAATTTAGTGCCAAAATATCAAAAGTTTAGACACAGGTGCATACAGAAAAGAATAATAGTAAAATCAACTTTGTAAAACTAATTAAGTTTATTAATGATTTTGATGCATTCACTTTTTAAGTTTAATTAATAAGTTTCTGTAATCAACTGCAAATATCTTCATTAAAACATCCGTATTTTAGTTTAAAAACATTTTGAGCATAAAGCTCAAATTGGTTTGAATATTTTTAGTTTAAATTCTATAGAAAAATTTCTTTTGGTTGAAAAACAATTTCAATGTCATTGGTTTTAAGTTAATTTAACTTGATTTGTTTCAGAGCCAATTAATCTCAATGATCTGAACAAGTGAAGCAAAATTATCAAACCAAATCACATATTTGCATAAACTCATTTACACTAAAGCAGGGCGTTTTTTCCAGAGTTACACAAGCAAACAAGGGGTGGTCCAACCAAAGCGCACGGTGTTATCTTTATATAAAAAGTTACCAGAGGATTATCTTAATATTTTTTACAATTACGTATGAAAGTAAATATCGGCCAAATACTAGCCACGGCTTTGGTGGCTTACTTCTAACCGATGGTCCATATTTTTACAACATTATTCCATTTGAATGTCGTAATTGTTACGAATTATCTCACCCTTTAACTCTTAAACTAGTCCCAGCTTATTGAAGTACTCTTTTGCTTTTAAATATTCCTAAAGAAAGAAGTTGAAGGTGTCAAATCATGTTATCGTACCGGCCAATTAACATCGCCGCGATGTGATTATTTCACGGTCATTGAATTTCTTGCGCAAAAGAGCCATTGTTTCGTTGGCTGGTTCTAATAGGATAGCATCATACTATTGAAACCACATATTGTCAGATGTACATATATTCTCAACTGATGGTCACAAGGAGTCCGTTATTGCTTCGCGGTAGTAAACAGCAGTTATGTAACCACTTGGCTGACTTCATTTTCGAAGAAGTACGGCCCGATAATGCAGCTAGCCTATAAACCACACCAAAGAGTCACTCTTTGTGGATGCATCGGCTTTTTAACAATCAAATCATTGCATGCATAAATGGCTTTAAAAGCACAGAATATTTGTTTGGTTTTCAATAAGTTTTAAGGATTGTACTCGTAATCTGTTGCCATACTCTTTCCATTAGAAGAAAACATTTTTTAGCTATTTCGCCCAGTGTCCATTTTTTCCATGTAATTTCAGCCAGAAAAACTTTCTGAAGGGGAAAAATGAATCGGTTCATATATGGCAGAGTTACTCAAAAAATTTGTTTTTTCACACAACATTTTCTTCAAAAATATTTCTAACAGTAAAAAGCTTTTGAAAAGCGGTTCACAAATTCAAAAATTTATTTTTTGTCTGTGTGAAGGCCTCATTAGTTTTTACTTTCTGTTGCCGTTCTGTGACGTTCATTTCTGTAGGAAATATTTTACAATTACTTTTTCCGTGAAAATATTCAGCTGTTTTATGCAGTAGGGCATAAATAAAAGAAAAACATTGGAATGAAGAATCAAATATGTACATAAATATTATCTTGTATGAAAAAATAAAACAAAAAAAAAAAAAAAAAATAAACAAATTAATAATTTAGGAATGGTGATCAAACAGCCCACTTCTTTCTTAAAATCTGCAGAGTTTATGACAATTCTTATACAAAATATAATTTTTTCCTTGTTAAAATAATATTCTTTTCATAAAGAATATTATTTCAATTGATAAAAATGTATTAACTTTTAAAACTCTTTAATTGAGACAATTTTTTTTTTTTGCTTTTGACAAGAAAAAATGGATATACTTTTGAATAAAAAATTAATTTTTCCATACCTGAAAAAAGTAAAACATACACATATCTGGCCGTCACTGAACGTTCAATTCTATTTTCAACAGATTAAGCCGTAACAGAACAGAACGTAAAAGTGAAAACAAACCATGTACATATAGTTTATATTGAACAGAAACAAAACAGCTGATTCAGAACGGAAAAGAACGTACAAACTAATTCTGCCTTGAGGTATAATTCTTTCCTCGTTGAGCAACTACTGCAAACAAATACACAATGGAGCACTTAATCACCCACTGTGAAGCACTGGGACACGGAAGATATAGGCTGCTACAAGCTCATATCGCTCCTTTATTGCAACATAGTCATATCTCAAAAAATGAGCTTTTCGAGTTAACAATGCAGAATTTTTAACAGTACTACCATTTATATTTTGCCAAAAATTTATTCAAATTGCTTCTAAACTGTTTCCATTAGGAGATATTTTCTCAAAAAATTTGCTAAGACTTGTATAGAAATTAAAAATTTTAAATGCGGTTTTCTCGAAACGAGCTTTTTTACGATATGACTATGTTGCAATAAAGGAGCGATATGTTAAGTGAATGTGATTTAATATCACTCCCAATGAAGGAGCTTGTCCGTTTTCTTGACATACTTAGCCATCAACGCTGGTCGCAGTGCATATTGCTGACTATAATAATAATAAACAATTAAGTTTTTTATTCGCTATTTTTAGCTTCTAACATTTATACCAATAAAAATTATAAATAGCTTGTTTTCTATGTTTCCCAGCTATCTATATGTCGACATTTCATAGGAACTACCCTAATCATCAGTAGACTTTGGAAATTTTTGAAAGATATTCTCAAACATTTAATTGTTTGAATAATAAATAACTACTTCTAAACAAGAAATAATATACAGGGTGTCAACTGGGAAGATGTATTACTCTGTTTTGTCACCATTTCGGTAAACAATAGTCTTGACAGCTCATATTTGCCAGTCGTGAAGCAGACACGTGACAAATTTATTATGGAAAAATATTCGATATAAAAATGTATTTAAATCGTTAAAATATTTTATCAAAATCAATTATCAACTTTCATGGAAAAACCATAATGAGGGATGAGGCACGTTTTCATTTCAATGGATCTGTGCAAAGGAAACCTTTTAAGTTATTCATCAGTCACCTTTGCATCCATTAAAAGTGACAGTGAGGTGTTCAATTTGGTCAGGATGAATCATTACCTTGCTTCTTGGAAACGGCGCAAAGGCAAATGTGAAAGGGTAGCGATATCGTGATATAATTGAAAAGTTTTTAACGCCACAACTGCGCACGCTTTGGGCTTGATTAATATGTGGTGTGAAAAACACGGTGCCACAGCGCATACAGCCAGGAGTATAATGAAATTACTGCTCTACCGGCGAATACCCTGTAGTAAATTCGTTTCTTTACGGCCAAGCTACTGGCCGATTTCCAAAATCTTTATTTTTTAGCCAGTTGACCAACTCTCAAAAAAAGATAGAAAATTGAAAATCGATTCATAAATTCCGGTATGACTCAAAAACTTATTTTTTGGATCGACATTCCATTTCCAGTCCATTGAGAAACCTTTGCAGAAGAAAAAATCGGTTCACCAATGGCGGAGTTATTTACAAAATTATTTTTGAATAGCCATTTTGCCCTTTTTTCACCTTTTTCCAGTAACTTCCAGCATAAAAACTATCCTACGTTGACTTCCTACCGGGGCGCAGGTTCTGCCTTGCGCTACGCCCAACCAGCGCAGTGTACTTTCTGAGGGGTAGAGTTCCTGGTTATTGTAGCGGAAAAAACTTTAGGATTTATGTTGTTTTGGATTTTCAAAGCCCTCACAAGGGTTAATTGGCAGAACGGGGATCAGAAAAGTCCCTAAGATATTCTGCCTTGCAAACCATCCTGGCGATGATTAGCCTTTAAATGCTTGGCTGAAACGTTCTGGCTATGGTTTAAATCTAAAATTGCAGGGAAATGAAAAAGTCTTCCCTGCTAACTATGGTACATGGCCGGCTTTAGGGAATTAATAAGCCCCAGAGGTGCTATTATCTTGCAACGCTAAACGGGTGAGCATCTAAGGGCTGGTGCACTTAAAGGACTTCAGCCCAACAACTCATTAAGCCCTGTCTTCCATTGACTGTCTGTGAAATTGCGTACAGAAAGGATTAGTAGGCCCGAGCTCCTTAGCAAGGGGTTTGTTCATATGTCTACAGACATATGAACAGCTAAAGCTGAGACCTGTGTTAGCCTTGCGATCATGAATAGTTTACCCCTTGGAGTTGGTCAATCGTCAGATAAGGCCGTCAAGATAAAAGCTGGAGTAAATCAATTTCATATTCGGTTTCGTTTGGAGAGCAGGGTTTGCTTTGGTGTACGCCAAACCATAGCATTCTGCTTTCTTGGGCATATGACTTATGCTGTATTGGATTTCCGAAACCCTTATTAAGGGTTTACTGACAGAGCGAGGATCAACAAAGATTCTGTTTTCAGTCTGGGGCTAACAGGTTCTGGCTGTGCTTCAAAACTAAAATCATTCGGTTTTCAAGAAGCTAATTTTATTCCCCGAGGTGCAGTTGTCTTGCAACAGATGCCTACAATGTAAGTGACCTGAAGTGATGAAGATGAAGCGCTTCAATGCGTATGGTCTTTATAAAATTCAGGCCAATAACTCGCCAAGCCTGGTCTTATTCTCACTGACTGTGAAATTTCCTATAGGATGTTGCAGAAGGCCCGGACTCTTCGGCTAAGGGTTTGTTCATGAGGCTACAAATGACCTTTGTGGCGCTCTGCAAGCCACTTGGGGACGCTGTTTAACCGGGAAGCTGTTCACTTCTTGGAACCGGTCCACCTTCAGATAAGTTCGCCAAGGAAGATGCAAAAGGTTGCGACTTGTGTGACAAGCCACCCAAGAGCGCTTTTGAATCATAAATAATTACCTGGTGGAGATCCTCAGATTATCCGTCAAGATGGTTGCTGATGTAAATCAATATGTTGATTCGCTCACTTCAAATATCGAATTTCATCTAAATTGGTTCAGTAGTTTAGGGATAAAAAGGTAACAGACAAATAGGTAGAGAGATAGAAAGAGAGTCATGTTCACAGTTATAGTATTATACGAGTTTATGCTCGATGTTCATAGCGCAACCTTATGGAAATTGTATGAAAGTACAGAAAAACTGAATAAGCGAAAGTTTAAATTGAAAAAAAAAAATTATTTTGAGACAAGCATTTTATTGGTTTCCAGAGTAATCATATTTTTTTCTGCGCGACATTGGAAATGAAAAGATATTTTTTTTATCGAGTTGACTTTTCCATGAATTGACAAGTCTATAATAAATTTTTTTTTAAATTATAATATTTCATTTTATAATTTGTTTTTCTGTTGAAATTTATTTATTTACATTCATTTATTTAATTTCGAGTAAAAATGTTTGCTCGAAGTTAACTGAGATCTACTTATATCTGCATTTTATTTTATTTTGATATTTTACTGTTGAAGATAAAAAATTTAACCCGCGAAAGTATCCTTCTTTTAATTACTCTTTATTTAAGTTGCACTTTATTAACTTGTTCACGGCCATTTTCTTTGTAGAGAATTTAATTATTTAAATGTGCTGCAATATTTGGTTTGTGTAAAACTTTATTTTCGTAAAATTTTTTTTTATTTTTATATATTTGCATTAAGTGAGTGAGAAAAGTCTGCAATTCAATATTTAATTACTTTGCAGCTTCATTTTACTGAAGAGTGGTACATACAGTGGTGTTCCACGAAATAGAACCACTATAGGGGTGAATTCATCTTAAATATCTTTTTCAAAGCCTTACTTGCAAAAAGAAAAAGATAAAAAAAAAACAACTACACGCTTGTTAAAACTTATAAAATGCAATTGTAATTAAACCAATTTAAGCATTTTGCTTTTAATATTAATTTGATGGATATTTTAGCGTTACAAAATGGAGATACATATTATATATATACATTAGGGTGGGTCGCTTATGTATGAGAAAAAATTAAAGTTCCATAATTATTAAAGTTCTTGTAGTTATTATTTTATTGTCTTAGACTTAAAAAGTTAATACCTAAACAAATAAATATTCAATTAAGTGACATCTGTAGGCCGCACAAGAAGCTTAAAGTTTCTGCTATTTTCATAACAAACTCTTTTCTTTTAAACCTCAATATCATAAATTTTTTTATTATTTTGTTGTTGAAAATTAATACTGTTATTATTCAATTTCAAATGAAATAATGATACTAACACTTGCTCGTAACACAGAAATTAATTACTTCACAACTTTATTTACGTTTAATAACAGTGTATATTAACACCATTGACTTGCTTAGTTTTCTGACTTATAACAATCTTACACAACCTTTAAAATTAAACTCTGCCTCTGCCGTCTACGTTGTTCATGAAACATCTAGATCAGGGGTGCGGAAGAGTTCTTAGTGGAAGAGCAAACACCAATACATTTAAGGAAAAATTACTTTTATTTAAATTTTGTTGTTGTAAAAAGGCAAACATATTTACAAAAACAAAATTTATGTTGATAATCGCTGTCGTCAACGTCTAGCCGCAAAAAATGCGAAAGTGTTGCTGCTTTGCTCCTGTGTGTGTACAGTGAAAAACGACAAAAAATATATATAAGTACAAATTGTGTGTATTAAAGAGCACAGCCCTATACCTAAACGCTTTTACAAAAATAACTGAGCATCAAGCGCATAGGTTTTGGGCATTTCTGATCTAGGTAATTCCAGATTCATTCATGATAATTTCAGATTAAGATGCAGAATCTGCAAGGATATGTGCATAGCACATAGCAATATGAACGTAACAACAACAATAAAATCATTGGTGGTTGATTTATTTGGAATATTGCTTTCTTTAGTCATGTATATTTGTTTGCATGTGTATTATGTCTCTAGCTTTATGTTGTTTGTGTGGATGTGCATGTACACTTGTAATAACAAATCAACGGCTACACAATGGCTTATAAAAGATGAATTTGCATCTTATTTTACAACATATTTTTACACCAAGTTGACACACTACAGTTTTATTTATGAAAAATATTGCGCTTTAAAAATCATTTAATTATTTTTTGGGTTTCCAATCTGGGCATAGTTTTTGTTGATTCACGTTTTGCTTGTATTGGGCCTTATCTCCTATAACATAAGAATATGAAAGCTTCTGTCACCATATTTCCAGTGCGTTACACAGTTTGCCTATTATATGGTAGTTTAAAAAAGGAAATTTTTTCTCCATCTCTATTTTTAATATACGAGGTCTTATTTAAAAAATAACCGCTATTTTCAAATTTCGCGAGCTTCGTATGTTCGATTTTCGAATTTTTTCTGTTATGTTGCTAAATATGTCTGTTATATATGTTGGCAATATCGGCCATTTCAGATTGTAAGTTTGTTTTTGACAGACAAAAAGGTTAGTCGTGTTTTGGGGTGCTCTTCGATTTTTTACTAAATTTACTCGTACTAAATTTTGACAAAAACAACGTCGCATGGACATCGCTGAGGAGCCAAAGCCTAATCATCCTAACGGAAGCGTCCAGACAGATTGCAGTCTTCGACGGCAATGGCGTGATGCATCTTGAATTCTTGCCACAAGATCGTACGGCCAATAAGGAATACCACCTTGAAGTTATGCGATATTTGCGCGAAGCAATTCATCACAAACGCACAGAATTGTGCAAAAAACAATCCTGGATTTTGCACCATGATAATGCACCAGTTCACACATCAATTCTTGTGCGTGAGTTTTTGGCCATAAACAAAATCGTTATCATGCCTTAACCACTGTATTCACCGGACTTGGACCCGCTGACTGAAAGGAAAGCGTTTTTTCGAAACAGATTGGAACTGTTGGCCATACCAAAAATCTCGTTTCAGAAGTGTTTCGAGGATTTGAAAAAACGCTGGCATAAGTGTATTATATCTGAGAGGGACATGATAGGCTATTGAAATTCCGCTCGCCTAGAGACGGTGATGCTCCAATGCTATGCATGTTCTGAGCGGGTGAAGCATCGTCTTCTCCGTCTAGGCTACTTCTGCAGAAGTGGTTGCAGGGTAAGCTCTTGGCATGTTCCCAAAAGAGTAATGTCCAGTTATGAATGCCACTGTAACTCTCAAGTGCAATCTGGGTAGTTTTAAGAGCCCCTTTGTTCTCTTAAAGAAAATATGCGGCCACAGGTTCCTTATAAGGTATGTAGACTCTGGGAACCATATTTCTTGCACAGATTCCAGCATAATTTTCCAGCACGTTGATAAGCGTTGCCCGCAGAAGAGATCAGTATCCCTAACCCCTAGGGCTGTCCCTTCCTTGGCTAAGTAGCTAACGATGTTGCTGCCGTAATTGGGTCCTTGTTATAAGGCATGTAGATTCTGGAAACCATATTTCTTGCGCAGATGCCAGCATAATTTTCCAGCACGTTGATAAGCGTTGCCCGCAGAAGAGATCAATATCCCCTAGGGCTGTCTCTTCTTTGGCTAAGTAGCTAACGATGTTGCTGCCGTAATTAGATCCGTTCCCATGTGCCCATTTGTTTAGAAATGTTCGGAGTTCCTGGACTAGACTGGAATTATATTCCAATTAAGGAGTTGATGGCGGCCTTGCTGTCCGTTACTATCATGATAACCTTAACATCTTTTGAAATGTCAGCCATCTGGCCACTTTGTTTATAGCCGATATTTTAGCTCGAAGAACAATACATCCGTCTGGTAGTCTGATGGATATTTTAGTGTTGAACTCTTCTAGGTAAACACCTCTCCCAACCTCTCTACCCTTCTGGAGCCATTCGTGTAAACATAGAAGGTTCTGTGGGTCTATGCGCCCGTCGCGTTCAACCTGATCGCAGCTTTTAGTGATATCTGCCTGGCTTCCAAGTCACATGGCATCCTACTCATAACTGTCAGCAGTTCTTTATATAGTATTGTCCTCATGGCCCCTGTGGTCAGTATTGCCATGGTTCGACTGATTTTCTCAACTCGCAGTCTGTTTGTTGCGGAGTCCACTATACTGATATTCCATAGAAAATTATCGGTTTTATAACCATTTCATAAATTTCGAGGAGCCAAGGTGTGATCAGATGCAGATCGTTCTGTAGATCTGTGGGAGTTATTCCATTCGGTTCTGGTGATTTAACCGGTTGGAAACTTTTAATTGCCCAGTGCAGCATCTCTTTTTTTATATCAAGATATACTGCCTTCCGGACATGTAACATTCATTCTCCCTCAATGGTTGGTTTCCCAGAAAGTGGATGTTTATTAATTCCTCGTAATTTGTAGTCCAACATCCATCTGCCTTTTGAATAAGGCTTGGGATTGTCAGTTGTTTTGAAAATATTCTCCAAAGTCGGCATGTATAGGAGGTACTATTCACGTTACTACAAAATTCCCTCCAGGATCTTCGCTTCGAGTTCCTGATGAGATTATTGTATTTATTCACTGAAACTTCATAATTACCCCAGTTACCTGTTCTTTTAGCTTCGTTGCAGTGTCTACGATATTTTTGTCTTATCTCCGACAGTTCTTCTGACCACTAATTGGGTCTGCTATATTCCCTTTTTACAGATAGTCTACAAGATGGCCTTGAGGCGTTCTTGAAAGCGTCATTGAGTTTCCCCACTGACCTTTTCATGTCCGTGACACTGGTTATGGTCTCTCCTCAGAACTTCTTCCCATTATCCCCAGTCCGTTTTCCGCCTTGTGCGATAGAATGAGTACATTCGAAAGCCATGAAGCAAGCGGAAATACAAATATTCCTTACATCACCAGAACACACATACATATTTCCATTAACACACATCCTGTTGTCAATCAATGTTTATTTATTTCATTGAAAAATACACAAACAAGTTTTCGCTTTTTATTTTTTATTTCATTTTAAGGATATTTTGTAAAACCACATTAAATTTATCGCTCGAAAACAAATATTTTACACTCATTTGTTTTTTTTTTGCGTTTGATCGTCCTACCATCTTTCCTGCTTGAATTTGTTATTGCATTTTATTGAAGTAATCAATCAGGAGTTTAATAGGTATTTCCTTCTTCTATAACTGCCCTTCAATATGATTAAAATTGTAAAAGTTTTTGTTTGTTTTTCAGTTAATTCTCTCCCCTATTTTTAATTCAATGACTCATTAACCTTAATACTCTTGTTGAAAGAGTTTTATCCACAAACATTAATTCATGCATAAAGTTGCCCATTCATTCATTCATTCACTCCATCCCTCTCTTACTCTCAATCAATAAAAATATTTCCAATTATTAACTTGATGAAAGCATTTAAAAGTCTTTATGAATGGTTAATTGAAAAAGTTCTGTTTTATGCGTTTAAAACAAAATGAAGTAAATGATTAATAAAGGCAAATAGTAATTCGCTAACGATTACTTCTTTTGTTGTTGTTCCGTACAAAACCACATTAAAGAGTTGCCGTTTCAAAATTACGGACAATCGCTAATATCGTAACAATAAAATTTTCTTTATTAAAAAAATATTAATATTTTTAAAATGTGTTTCATTAATAATACCCTCTGCGTTACAGACATCGATGTCAGTTAAATCTAGCTGAAAATCGTAAAATGCGGCGTATGATATCGTCAATACAGCTATCGCAAAGCCATAAAAAAATCTTCAATAAGTAAAATCATTCATTAAAAAAAAGAAAATTATATAAAAACATTTATATTATTTTAAAAGGGGTAAAAGGTAGCAAAATAATGCATGAGGCTGTTCAATAAAAATCTACGGTATTTATTAGTATAATGCATAAAATATGTTTAATAAATCCATTGCTTTATGCACCAAGGGCATCAGCCCTGGCAATGGATAAATTCCTTGGGGTGAACTATACTATGGCTCACCAGGTGGCGTTCTTGCCATATGAAAAAATTCCTTGTTGAAGAGCTTGGGTTTTTTAATCCCTGTTGTATGCAATTCTCCAGATAGTGAATGGAAGGCACGGCTTCATTAATTGCTAGTACGAAGTTCATAAAAAGCATCAGCATCTCTAAATAAACTTACCCTTTCTTCCATCACTACTGGTGCCCTACATTACAGATAAATATCTGTTGCAAGACAACAGCACCTCACAGCTATTATTAGTTCGGCTTTGCGTCATAACTAAGCAAGTTGCAGCAAGAAACTTTAGGCCAAGATACAATCACCACAACCACGATCAGTGCCAGGATGGACAGTAACTGTGAAAATGATTTACATCAGTACCTGCCTTGACGGCCTAACCTGATGGTGGATCAGTTCCACGAAGTGAATTTTTCACGATTCACCACCGCCCCCGTGTGGCTTGCTAGGCTCACACAGGTAGCTATTCTTGTCATATGATTGCGGTCATATGAACAACTTCTTGTTGAGGAGTTCGGGCTTTCTAATCCCTCATGTATGCAATTTCCCAGCAATCAATGGAGGACAAGGCTTAATGAGTTGGTAGGCCGAAGCCCATTAAAAGCATCAGCCCTTAAACCAACTCATCCGTCAACCATCACCACTGGCTCCTTACAATACACGTATCTGTTGTATATGCAACAAATCCTCGGGAGATTGTTAGCCCTCGAAAAAAGCCATCACCAAACAATTATCAAGGATACTAACACTCCCTTCCTGCGTTTTGGGTTTCAACCACAGCCAGAACGTTTCAGTCAAGGTAGGCACCTCAACCATGATTAGCCCGGGTCGAACCGCAAGCAGAACTTCCCGGGGGCCATGCTGATTCCCGTTCTGCCAATTTATACCCTTGGTAAGGGTTTCGGAAGCCAACACAACATAAGTCATGCGGCTTCCTAGAGTTTTGTTTGCCGCACCAAACGAGGGACCCCTTCCCCTCTTTTCACCGTAAAGCAGAGCGCCTAAGTTAGGAATACGCCAAGGCAAAACCTGTTCCCCGGGGGGGATGGACAGTAAAACAGAATCTCGTGTGGGCATGCTGATATCTGTTATACCAATTACCGCTTAGTGAGTGTTTTGAAAAGTTCCTAGAGTTTTAGCTGCCACAACAAACAAGGATGGGTCAGAAATACTTTTATGGTTTGAATGTTCAATATTTTTTTTAGTTTTTCTATATTTATACCCTTCACAAAAATGTTAAGGGTATATATAAGTTTGTGATTCCGTTTGTTACTTCTACAATTTTCATTTCCGACTCTATAAGGTATACATATTCTGAATCAGCTTTGATAGAATATTCGATTAAGGGATTCCGTCTGTTCACCGTTGGAATACTCTCTGCGAAAACTTCGAATTTGAAACTTTTTTTTTCACCATTCTTCTATTCCATCGATTTAGGGGGTTGCAATTGAAATTCAGTAATATCGGTGCACATATAGTTGAGACATATCCAAAATTCCGAAAAGAGCCTTTTTTTGCAACTTTCTATAAAATTTTTTTGAAAATTTCCGCGAAATGCAAATTTTCCATAAGATTTTTTCATGAAAATTTGCATTTTACTTTTACCTCTTTGGCATGCCGATTACAAGGCAAAAAAAAAAATTTCTCCCGATATCGGTCCATTACATATACCCGAGCATGTTTAGTTCAAATTTGTATATATACTGTATAATTACATAACTATAGTGAAGGGTATTTTATATTCGATCCAGCCGAATATACTACACTCTTGTTTATTTTTATTTCAGGACTTTGTGAAGAAGGCTTAGAAATATATAACACGGAATACTATACAACAGAACACCAATCAAAAATGGTTGAAAAAGATCAATCGTTTTGTCGCAACGTGCTTATTGGCTTTTTTTTTTATTGTGATTACTGGACCTTCAGCACCTACAGTACGTCGTCTGGTTGCAAAACTTTCAACAACAGTAAGACATCTTCCACGTACAGGAAGACCACGTACTATCCACACAGAAGTAAATCTACAACATTTTGTGGATAGTCCAGTAACATCAAGAAGAGGGCATCCGGCACAACTGCGACTATTGTAGAGGGCCGTTCGGAGGAACATATTGCACATGTTCCTGTATATGGTTAAGCCTTTTCAAGAATTGATTCCGATTAATTATACTATTTCATTTTAGGCATGACTTATATTATGCGTGGACTTTCCAAAATCCTTACCAAGCGCTAATTGGTATAACAGAGATCAGCATTCCTACACGAGATTCTGTTTTACTGTTCATCCTGGCCCTGATCGCGGTTGTAGTGATTGTATCTTGGCACAAACTTTCTTGTTGCGACTTACTGAATTATGATGCAAAGCCGATTTTTAGTAGTTTTGCGCCACCCTTTACCACTATATAAACCAGAAATCAGAGAGCCAAGCGTTTGCCTACGCCAAGGCGAAACCTGCTCCCGGGATCATTAACAACACAATTAGAACCAGTTCTTCTAAATCCAACAATAACACTTTTTAACTTTTATTTTGATCATAAGTAATTAAATGTCCAGGTATGCCAGGCAATTATGTCGGGCCATACTTCTCCCAAAATGAGGTCGGTCAAGTAGTTACCGTGAATGGTATTCTCTATCGTGTGACAATAACAGACTTCGTGTGACCAGAAATTGAAGATATTCCCGTAGACCTCAACGATATGTGTTTCCACCAGCAATGCGCCAGCTGCCACGCAGCCAGTGAGACAGTGGCGCTATTGTGCAAGAAATTCAACGGCAGTGCTATCTCACGACGTGGCGATGTTAATTGGCCGCCACGATTATGACACCATTGGTTTTCTTCCTTTGGGGGATATTTAAATGAAAATATGTATGTCAATAAGTTAGAACTTCAAGATTTATATCAAGATCTGCCTTGTCAGCTTTATCTAATGATAGACGAACTCACAATTCACTGCTTCCTTACAGGTATCTGTTGTAAGACATCAACATTTCGGGGGTTGTTAGCCCTCGAAAATCGGTGTTGCAGCTAAATATCAGGGAAACTAATTCCAGCGATTTATGTTTAAAGCACAGGCAACATGATTCAGCCAAGATAGGCACCTCCACCATGATCAGCACCGAGATGATCTGTGAGTAGAACCTCCCGAGGGCTTCACCGATCCCCGTTCTGAAATAAAGCTTTCGGAAGCCTAACACAACGTAACTAATTTGGCATCTGAGAGCTTCATTTGCTGATGGCAAACGAGGCGTTCCTGCTCCTCTATATCCTAGAAAGCAGAATACCCTTGTTAGGCTTACGCGAGGGTAAAACCCCGGGGGTATGCTTTGGAAGATGGAAATAAACTTTAAAGCTGCAAAAACACACACGTTGTTACTGAAACTTATCCCATAAATGATATTAGCTTACATTGCTGGCGGCAAATCTAAAAGACTTTTAATTACAGTGCAACTTAAATCACCCAACGTAATTTAACGCTTTGATTTTACGCGGTAGTAAAACCTTTAATAAAAATCACTAAATAGAAATAATAAATAGTGATAAAGTCGCTAACTTAGTCGGAAAGCAACTAAAGTGTGACTACTAATGGTCGCAAAAAATGAGTAACATTTGTTTTGAAGCGAACTTTACTGAGAGATAGTAAAGCTTTCTCTCTTACGCCCTGTCAAGATCGGATTTTCCCATATCAAAGCGTTGACGCCGCTTTTTTGAGTTTCATACATTCTGTATGTACATGAGGATTATTGACATATAAATTACGGTTGACGCCCTAATTTAGGCTGCACTGTTAGATATTATTTAGATTTTATTAGATATTACATTATGTGTATTTTTCCCTTGATGAAACCACTTTAATTTTAATTTTTTGCTTTTAAAATGAAAAACTAGGATAGTTTTTCTTTTCAGAAAATAAATTTTATTGTTTACAAGAATAATGATTGCTACCCTGTCGAATTATCACTACCAATAACTTTTCAGCAACTGGCAATAGTTGCCATAGCAAATACAAATTTTGCTGTGAGTTGGCTTGCCAACAGGCAACGCAGCTAATAATGTTCGGTTGTTATCGGAACATAAACTGCAGAATTTTTAAAATTACGAATCGAAAGAAAAACTTAAGTTGCTACAGATTTGTGATATAACATTTATATGAAAATGCTCTTCTATACACTTCAGTACATATGCGTGCGCCTGAAATGCAAATGGACGTATGTACACCTTAGTTTTTACGGGGGAGCCAAAATATGTTATAAAGTCGATAATACTAAAGTCCGTTTGAATAGCTATAAGAAACTTGTCATTGTTTATCACAGGGGACATTACGCTAGCTTGATGAAAGAAAGCATAATCAATCAAAAACTCGATGTTGGAAAGACTGATTACTGTTCACCAACTCTACTGCCCGAAAAGTGATTTGACGTAATCTTGCCTTGGAAGCGGGCCGTATAGGCTACCAAGAGGATTTGCTCGGGATATTTGCAGACAGATCCAATTCGGACTTGGGAGTTGTAGGTGGCGTTTTTATTCCTTAGTATCAGATGAGGATGAGTTTGAGGCTATGCAATGAGCGTAGCGTGACGCCGGCTGAAATTACAGCTAAAATGGGAGCAGCTATGTGCTTGGGGTAGTATAGGGTATATATGGTGAATAACTGAATATGTGCTACTAATCGAACTACGTTAACTTGTAGAGGCTGTATAGAATAGATGGTCTGGTGAGTTTACCTAACGTATGTGTATGATTTTAAGAAGACTATGGTCCTTAGAGGTCTCCACTGAATAAGGGCGTACTATACTGGCCGTTTTTACAGGACATTGCCATTTAGCGAAGTATGCGAAGAGATTAAATCTCTAATTTAATCATTTCCGTAGAAATTGTACGGATGAAGAGGAAAGGATAGATGGTCTGGTAAAGCTACCTAACGTAAGTGTACGATTGTAGGAATACTATGGTCCTGAGGGGTCTCCACTGAAGAAGGCTGCGTACTATACTGGCCGTTTTAGCAAAGCATTATGCGAAGTATGCAAGCAGATTAAATCTTCCATTTAATCATTCCCGTAGAAGTTGTGTCGATGAAGAGGAAAGGAAAGATGATCTGGTGAGGCTACCTAACGTAAGTGTACGACTGTAGGAATACTATGGTCCTGAGGGGTCTCCACTGAAGAAGGCTGCATACTATACTGGCCGTTTTAAAAGGACATTGCCATATAGCGAAGCAAAGAGATTAAACCTCCCATTTAGTCATTTCTGTAGAAGCTGTACGAATCTATTCTCTTCATCCGTACAACAAAAGTGTATTAAACGTTTAGTCTGTCGGTATCCGGTTCTTATTTCTGTGAAAGAGTTGTATATGAGCACGGGTTTCATACATGCCGGAATGCGAAATAAACAGACTGGATTCTTGCATCCAATTTTCGGCATGATTTGGATCTTTGCATGTGTAGGTTTGACATATCTCCTTCGGGCAACACAACAGGGGATCCGTTGTGTTGCGCCAAGAAGTCTGGTACAACCAACTCTAAACTACGTCCTTTTGCTTTTAAGGTAACAATATGTAAGTAGGTAGGTATGTATATGAATCTTCTAAAATTTATCAAACATATGCTAGTTTTGATGCAACACAGATATTTACATGACTTAGAGGTTTAGTTTTCAAAAACGCTTAAAGGATTTCTAGGGAGTATGATCTGTTGGCTATTAGTTATGAGTTAAACGTTTAAATTTATGATGGGCATTCAACTTACCTTCCAGGGAATTGTCGTTGCGTGACAGTATAGATGGCATGAGTGTAGAAGTGGGCTCACTGGAACGCATATTAAAGTCAAAGGGGTACGCAGCATTTGGTATGGCCCCTTGCAGCTTAGGAGCTGGTGGTATGGCCTCACCTTCCTTGTAGAACTGGTCTTCGTCATAAAGTTCGTCCTGGTCCAAGTCGCGTTCAGTCTGTTGTGGTTCATCTGGTTCTGGAGCCGTTTCATAGCGATCTTTAAGTACTTTTCGTGGTACTAGAATATAGAAAAAAAAACGAGAAAATGTTAAAATGAAGACAATGATTAAATGCCGTTTATGTTAATAGTTTTTTTTTTTCATAAATAAATACTTAAGTATTCGCATTATATACTTCGTGTATGTATTAATGTATGCAAGCATGCAATTTAAAATGAATTTATTCCCCCTCATTTTATATTTCGCTTAAATAAAATTTACTCTATTTACACTCGTGTGAATGCAGATTTAAATAATGGAAATGAATGTATTAACTAAGTAGTACTTACTGCAAGTATAAACGACCTTTAAATGCATGGGTATATCGCTTTTGCAGGGTCTACCAAAAGTACCAGCATCCGCAGTAACAGAACAACGTCTTCGCCCGTGACAAATTTGCATAACTGTTTCTGTGGCATAAGAAACCAGGCAGGCTGCAAAGTTGAACAAGGATATTTTAAAGAAAAGCAAATAATATAGAAGCAAACAAAAAGGATGTGAATTTTTTAACAACAACTTTAAAAGAATTTCTCATATTATGGCCTCTCCCATTCCTTATCTTTGCAAAACTATCTTAGATTCTAAGTGTGTAATATTCCGTTCAAAGACGCATACACACACACACACACACTTACACGCATCGTGCCAGTCTTGAACTAAATTTAGGTGGCAAGCAAATGTAATAGCATGTTACATTGTGTGCTTAGTAGGATAATGTAGTACTTACTTTGTTTGATATTTGTATCCGGAACGCTTTGTGTATTGTTATGCGGGCACTGCACACTTTCGCGTTCTATGTAGCCAAAGGAGGCGCTGTAAATTGCAATTCTTGAATAGGGATTGCATACCAGTGGCATATTGTCATTTTCACAAGCTACTTTGGAACGAAACTCATCTGCAAAAGAGAAGAAATAAGAAAAAGGAATTAAACAAAACTTGCTGGAAAAGCCATTAGTTTCATACATTAAGTTGTCTTTTTTATTTATATATTATTATCTAAAGGGTGTACCAAACCTAAAGAAAGATATTAATTAAATATTTATTCATTTGTGTAGCAATTTTTCTATCTAACACGAACTAAATTTTCAAGGTCTAGGAGGCACAGCATGGACGGAATACATTAGTAGCATCGCTGTGATTAACTCTGACGTCCTATACCGTCACATAGGAGGTTGCAGTTTGGTTAACAAAGAAACTTAAGATAACTGCAAAGCTAGTTGAGGCAAATCAGTTGTCCTGCGCGATCGAGTCGCATAACTCCCGAAGGCCAAACAACATGCCTGACCGCACCTAAAAAATAATTACTATGAGGTACGAGATGTTCTTTAACCCAGAACTAACTGTGAGTTAAAAAGAAAACACAGTTTTTAATCTAATTTGATTATATTTTTAATGAATAAACAAGTATATTGGTTAGGGTAATTTATGGAATAATACATCGTGCAATATATCGTGTGGTTAAATTTCAAGGGCCGATGTTGAATGTAAACCACACCTAAACGCTAAGTTTATTCCCAAATTTTATTTGACATTTCTCTATTTCAGACTTACTCACTTTGAACTATGGAGAGATACACAATCCAACAACGTGTTAAAGTTATCCAGACTTATTATGAAAATGATGATCAATTTTCGAAGAAAATCATCTTCAGTGATGAGGCACATTTTCACCTCAGTGGATTCGTCAATAAACAGAATTGCCGCATTTGGGCGAATGAGAATCCAAGAGTGACTGTCGAAAAACCAATGCACCCACAAAGAGTGACTGTTTGGTGCGGTTTATGTGCTGGCGGCATCATCGGACCGTATTTTTTCCAAAATGAGGCCGGTCAGGCAGTTACTGTGAATGGTGTTCGCTATCGTGAGATGATAACCAACTTTTTATGGCTCGAATTGGAAGATATGGATGTAGACGATATGTGGTTTCAGCAGGACGGTGCCACTTTCCACACAGCTAACGAAACAATTGATCTTTTGCGCAACAAATTCAATGGCCGTGTTATCTCACGTAATGGCGATGTCAATTGGCCGCCAAGATCATGTCATATGACACCGTTGGACTTTATTTGGGGTTATTTGAAAGAAAAGGTGTACGTCGATAAGCCAGCAACAATTCAACAGCTAAAGGATGAGATAATTCGGCACATTAACGGCATAGAACCTCCATTATGCCTCAGGGTCATCGAAAATTTGGACCATCGGATGGAGGTGTGCCGCCGTGGTCGCGTCGCCCATTTGGCCGATATTTTGTTCCATACATAATTGAGTAATACCAATATATTATAATAAAATAAAATTACAATAATTTCCTAAATAGTTTGTGTTTTATTCAAAATCAATATCGGCCCTTGAAATTTAACCACCCTTTATTTACGAGGTCAGCTCAAAAAATAGTTGTTATTTTCAAATTTCGTGAGTTATGTATGTTCGATTTTTGAATTATGTTGGCAATATCAGCCATTTCGGATTGTCAGTTTGTTTTTAACCGATAAAAATGTTAGTAGTGTTTTGGTGCGCTCTTCGATTTTTTACTACTCGAAGAAATGGATTAAAAAAATGTATTAAGTTTTGTGTAAAAAATTAAATTAAATGCACAAGGACATTTGAAATGTGGACTATGGTGTGCTGACAAGTCGACTATGAGCAGAACACAAGTTCAGTTCTGGTGTAACCGCCGTAAGGCAGGCCGACAAGATGTCAATGACGATGCTCGTCCTGGTTGCCCGAGCACGTCAACAACCAATAAAAACATTGAAGCAGTGAAGAAAATGATTTTGGATAATCGTCGAATCACTATCAGAGAAGTTGCTCATGCCAAGCAATTTTTACGGATGTTTTAGGCATGAAACGTGCGGCAGCGCAGATTGTTCCAAAATTGCGATTGTCGCATGGACATCAGGAGCTGTTGTGCGTCGTCAACGACGATCTAGACTTCCTCAAAAAGGTCATGACTGGTGACAACTCATGAGTGTACGGCTATGACATTGAAACCAAAGCTCAAGCATTCGATGGAAGCGTCCAGAAGAGCCAATACCGAAAAAAGCACGTCAAGTTCGGTCAAATGTGACGGTTTTGCTCACTGTTTTCTTCGACTGCAATAGCGTGGTGCATCATGAATTCTTTACACAAGGTCGGACGGCCAATAAGGAATACTAGTTTGAAGTTATGCGCCATTTGCGCGAAGCAATTCGTCAGAAACGCACAGAATTGTGGAAAAAACAATCATGGATTTTGCACCATGATAACACACCAGCTCACTCATCGATGCTTGAGCGTGAGTTTTTGGCACGCCTCAACCACCGTATATACCGGACGTGGTGAATACGGCTTGACTTTTGCCTCTTCCCAAAACTGAAGACATCGATGAAAAGAAAGCGTTTTGCTACGATTGAGAAGATTTAAGCAAAATAGAAACAGGAGCTGTTGGCGGTACCAAAAAGTGCCTTTCAGAAGTGTTTCTAGGATTGGAAAAAAAACGCTGGCATAAGTGTATTATTTTTGAGGGGGATCACTGTGAAGGCGACATTATGGTTATTGATAAATAAATAAATACTTTTTGAAAAAACTTTAAATAACGGTTATTTTTTGATCAGACCTCGTATTTATTTATGCATGGTTATGTATGTAACATTCGTACAGACAGATATTGCTACCAATTAATTATTAAATTCAAAAAAGTACATTACAAACATTTTATATAAGTGTCTTTAAAAAGCATTAAGAAAGGCAATAATTATACGTTTTACAGCATTTTTATCTAGTGCAGTATATAAATTTATAATATTTGTTAAATTGACTGCAAATTTCCTCCTAAATGGATCAACGTGTACATAATTAGATCTAAAGTATTTAACTGTTAAAAACTTGTAGTGTCTAGATGAGCGGTTAGAAACCTTCACTGCAATATTATTGAGAGGGAAAACTGAACAAATGTCACCATTAATCAAATTTAAAATAAATGGAATATATTCAACATACGAGTAGTCCTATGACTTTTAAGAGTTGCCAGCTTAATAAGTGTAGGGTGACTGGTGTACGATGGTAAATAAAGTAGCTTCCAATGAAGACTGCGAAGACAGCTGAATCCCAAACTAAAGATGTATATTCCAAGACGAGTTTGACCAGGAAAGTAATTGTACACTTTTCTTCATAACGTAAGGGTCTTCAAGCAAGCGCAGAAGCAAAAATTGCTTCTGCACTAATTCAATGAAGTCAACATTTGTCTTATAAGATGGATCCCAAACTACAGATGCTTATTCCAAGACGGGTCTAACCAGGGAAGTATACAACTGCTTCCTAACGTAAGGGTCTTTCAACAAGCGCAGAAGCAAAAATTGATACGAAAGAGTCAACTTGTGTCTTATAAGCGTGATTCCAAACTACAGACGCATATTCCAATACGAGTCTGACCAGGAGAGTATACAACTGCTTCGTAACGTAAGAGTCTTTAAACTTCTTTGCCCAACGTCCCAAGAATAGCACGTGCTTTGCCAACAGTTAAGGAAATATGGCTAATAAAGTTAAGCTTATGATCCAATGGCCGACTTTGCATGCACATATGTGCTCTCTTGTCAAAATGGCCATGATCACTTTACATATATGTGGCTGAACTTCATTGATGTAGCATTAACTCTCCTCATTTAATGCACGGGTTATTGAACGATTGTTGTCGTAAACTTGTGATTTTAAATAACCCCTTAAAAAAAATTTAAAGGTGTTAAATTACACTGGAGAGTACACGACCCGAAAATATTTCATGAAGTAGTTGAATTATTTCACGAGCTACATGTCAAATCACATATTGCCGGCAACAATATCATCAAATTTTGGCAGAAGGAACTACGTTATGATGTCGCGATATCAGGCATCACTAGCAATTACAGCTCATTTCCAGTGTAGTGCAATTATGCCTCTAGCTCAAAGTCCACATCAAACGGTGATATGTTGTTAAGATATTCTCTTTTCACTTTTTTTAATAAATCTGCTCTCCTGGCTACGGTTTTCACCGGGCGGGTAACAATAAAAAGTCAGATTAAATTTATTAAATATAGGTAATATAATTTGGAAAAATTTTTAAGAAACTGGGCGATGGGCGATTTTTGTGTTTGATCGATTAATTCAAAATTTTGTAAAAAATTGGCCATATTCGTCCAATGCTGGTTGTAGCGTACATGCCTATTTCAGCTCAAAATTAAAAATTTGGTAAATTCCAAAGTCTACTTTTTGACAATATTAAAAATAACTTAATAAAAAAATTTTTTTTAGAAGAATGTCAAAAAATTAAGCACCATTATTGCCAACATCTGGCCATTTTTCACGCATTTTTCAAAGACTTGATTGCGATATCTGTTTATACATATACACATACACACATGTCTTGAGATATTAAAAAAATTTATTTTCTGTATTATTGAAGAATGTCTTAAAAATTATATCATGACGTTTTTATGCGAAATAGGAAGAAAATATGAAACCAAAAACGAAAACTTCAAAATTAAAAGCCGAATATCTTTCAAACTATTATCGACATCGAAATAAAATAGCATGATTCTTCTTTATCTTCTTATTAGCTCTCCAAAAAGTTTAAACTTCTTTAAATCAGATAATATTTAAAAAAGTCATGAGGTGAACCAACTTTTTCATACCCGAAGTAGTCAACTTTGACACCCTGTGGGTCACCATGTGATATAACAAGGTGGTTAAAATTTCATAATTCTTAAAGCCTATTTCCTCTTCTATGATTCCTTCATACATTGCTTTATGATCAGATCGCAGGTTTAAAAGATACAGATTTATTACCCTGTTTTTTTGTTTGGCCTCACTGTGTGGTGTTATCTTGTGGGTTTTCAGAGTCCCAAAAGCGGAAATTTTGGGCGATTAAAGAACAATCAAAATATGCTTCATCGCTTAGGATGAGTGTGCTTGACACATCTATAATGGAGCAGGACGTGTATTTGATTATACGGCTCTATCTGACGGTCGACTAATTTCATGGAGTTAGCTAATTTACGATCACCAGCTCGCCCGTGTGGACTGCAAGTCTCACACAAGCAACAGTCATTGCTTGAGCAGTGTTATCATGTGGGTCCTCAGAATCCCAAAAGCGACAAAAGCGGTTAAAAACCATCAAAGTGAACATATCGCTCCTTTATAGCAACATAGTCATAACGCAAAAAAGCTTGTTTCGAGAAAAACACATTTCAAATTTTTAGTTTCCATAAAAGTCTTAGAAAAGTTTTTTAGAAAATATCTCCTAAAGGAAACAGTTTAAAGGCAATTGAAATAAAATATTGGCACAATATAAAAGGTAGTACTGTTAACAATTCTGCATTATTAACTCGAAAAGCTCATTTTTGAGATATGATTATGTTGTAATAAAGGAGCGATATACTTCACAGCTTAGCATGATTTTGCTTGACAAATTCATAACGAAGTAGGACGTGTAATTGATTTGCGTCAGCACCTGCCTAGACGACTCTACCTGATGGTCGACTAATTTCATGGAGTGAGCTAATTTACGATTCACCAGCACGTCCGTGTGGCCTGCAAGTCGTTCACAGGTGGCAACTTTATGTCATTTGTGGGCATTAGAACAACACCCCTTCCACAATTCCCCAGTAATTTTAATGGATGACAAGGCTTCACAGTTGGTGGAACAAAGTCAAAGACCATCAGCTTTTAAGCAACTCATCCGTCTATCCATTACTTCCTCACATTACAGAAATCTGTTGCAAAACAACACCACCTCAGTGGCTACAATTAATTCCTCGAAAACTGGGCAGGCACCATTATTAGCAGCGAAGCCTAATAGTCCCTTCCAGGGGTTATAGGTCTGAACCATAGCCACACAGTTTCAGTAAAGATACAAGCCTCATAAGCGCGATTAACGACATTACGGTTTACAAAACGTGTCCACCTCAGTATACTGACACCCGTTCTACCCATTTACCCTTGATAAAGATTTTGAAAGTCTAACACAACCTAACTCATGCTGGGACTTCCTAGAGTTTTATTTGCTGTAACAAATAAGGGACTCTTATTACAGAAAGTAGAGCCCATGGCATTCATAAGTCAAGACAAAAGTTGCTTTCTGCGAGAAATAATGAAGACTCGTTGAATAATGAAGACAGGTTCAATTATGCAGACAAGATATTCTATTGGGCAACTTTCCTTAAACCGTCAGCTGTCAAATTGATTTTAGGAATGCCGACACTTTATCGCACCAATAGCAACAAATTCTAAATTTTTATTCATTTTGCGAACACCCTTTACATACGCATACATACATACACACATATATACATATATAACTAAACAATGTTTTAAACTGCAAGTTGGGAAAAGTGAAAAAAAAAAAATTAAAAGTTGGCGTGGAAAATGAAACAAAATTAAATGTTGAAGTATAGAAAAAAACTGCAGTTTTTCTCATTAAATTTCCATAACAAGTGGCAAACAACGAAAAACTTATAACTTATCTTGACTTTAAAGAATATGGCGGCGCTTGGTAGAACCGCAGTTATCAGCATTTATATCCTTTTTATTTGCCAATTTTCAGCTTTAATTCCATTTCGCATTTCCTTAAGTGCGATCTTATTTATTTTTATTTTTTCCCCTTGGGCAAATTCGAAAAAAGAACAACAGAAATGAAGTTAAAATGTTTATCTTTAAATAAGATTTTCCATTTCCTCTTTTCAAACCAAAAGCGTTAGAAAATTCAATTATATAAGAAAACCTCGGCTGTGTAGAAAATGATGCGATAAAATATTTATTTATTTTAATTATTTTGCAGGAAAGCTTCCGGTTTGTATATCTGATAACAATTTAAAAAGGTATCTTCTATTTTTATTGAAGAAGGAAAACTAAAAAAAAAAATAATAATTTAAGTGAAACACGATTTGGTTTCGATAATTAACCATTAGCCTTTATTGGTTTTCTTTATTCTTGACGCAATTCGAACTGAAGATTTTCAATTCTCCTTTTCTTTGAGTAAAACTGTGGCTGGAGCTTTGCCTATTCTTCCAAGCAAAAGCAAGCCACAGAAGGATAAAGATAAAAAAATTTATCAACTAACTCAACAGCTAAGGTCAGATAAGGGAGACATCTCCTTGTCTGACTTCTTTACGTTTATTATAAATAAGGACAATCGAATTGTAGATGGTGATGCAATTTCCAAGGAGAGTGTCATAACGTCCATGGACAATATGACACTTAAAGGTGCGTCATTATGTCCATGGACATTATGACACAGGACATTATGTCACGCCACCTTATTATTATATGATTTTATTTAATTTAATTTAATTTTATTTTATTTTATTTTATTTTATTTTATTTTATTTTATTTTATTTTATTTTATTTTATTTTATTTTATTTTATTTTATTTTATTTTATTTTATTTTATTTTATTTTATTTTATTTTATTTTATTTTATTTTATTTTATTTTCTTTGAAAATAGTGAAATGTAACGACCTTATGTAATGGGTGATTTTATAAGAACTATCGGAAATTAAAAAAAAAACACATAAAATTCAGAAAAATGCATGAAATATTTATTTGGATCGATAGTTGGGTCGATATAATTTAATGTTTGAAGATTATTTCATGCAAATGTTGGCCGCGGCTGCGCCTCAAATGGTCCATCCGCTTAGTCCAATTTTGGCATACTCTTTCCAACATTTCGGCCGGTGTCTCACGAATAATGTGGGCAATGTTGGCTTCCAGTGCGTCAATCGAAGCGGGCTTGTCGCTATAGACATTAGCCTTAACATAGCCCCACAAAAAATAGTCTAGAGGCGTTAAATCGCACGATCTGGGAGGCCAATTGACTGGTCCCAAGCGTGAAATAAACTGTTCACCGAACTCGCCTCACAATTGGTCTATTATTTCGCGTGCTGTGTGGCATGCGGCACCGTCTTGTTGAAACCACATGTCATGCAAGTCAAGCTCTTCCATTTTGGGCAAAAAAAAGTTTGTAGCACGGTAGCGCTAACCATTTACAGTAACGTTGTGATTCGCATCATCGTTGAAGAAATACGGCCCAACGATGCCGCCTGCCCGTAATCCGCACTAAACGGTTGTTTTTTGTGGATGCATTGGTAGCTCTTGCAATGCTTCTGGCTTTTTTGCTTGTTCACGTATCCACTCAACCAGAAATGAGCCTCGTCGCTGAACACAATTCTTCGATAAAAAAGTGGATCTTCATCTAATCTTTCAAGAGCCCATTCACCAAAAATTTGGCGTTGTGGTAGGTCGTTTGGCTTCAATTCTTGCACCAGCTGTATCTTATAAGGCTTCACACCCAAATCCTTCAGCAAAATTTTCCAAGTAGTGGAGTAACAGAGGCCCAATTGCTGCGAACGGCGCCGAACCGATAATTCACGGTCATCACCAACACTGGCCGATACGGCTGCGATATTTTCTTCAGTTCGCACTCTACGTAAGCGTGTTGGTGGTTTAATGTCCAACAGTGTAAATTTGGTGCGAAATTTTTTTACAATAGCCCGAATAGAAGCCTCAGCAGGTCGATTAAACTGACCATAAAATGGAAGAAGCGCGCGATGAACTTTCTTAACAGAGCACGCATTTTGGTAATAAAATTCAATAATTTGCAAGCCTTGTTCGTTTGTAAGACGATTCATGATTAAATTATAGATCAAACTGAAGATGTTTGACAGTGACACAAGATACAAAACGTGCGTGAGCTGTCAAAACTAGTGTTGCCAAAAAGATAATAGCAAAAAAAATCACTCGTTAGCTGCTATCTTTCCCTTATGGAAATTTACACACAAAAAACTTAGCAGCTACTTAGTTAGCATAAGGATTTTCATTTTGATTATACATAGATTTTCAATTCTGCTGATAATTACATTAGCAGCTATGAAATGACGACATATAGGCAGCCAGGAAATACAAACAATAGCTGATTAGACTAAATATCGGATCGGATCTCCTGAACACGAACAACGCTGTAAATTTTTTTTTTCCTAAGTACCGTTTTTAGATAACGATACTTTTGTGCTTTTCGGTGTAAGGTACCACTCAAACCCTTGTGGAGCCCAACCAAAAAGTCCGATTGAGATAAACGCCATATCGTTGGAAAGGTAATTGAATGCCGTCGATTTAATGCGAATTTCTATCTGACAAGAAATGGCTGTGTTATGACACCTCAAAGTTCAAAATTTGCCTACTTTTTAAGTTTTTTTTTCACGCCCGCACATTTTTACGTAGCACGCGTTCATCGTCCAGAACTCATCCATTTGTGGTCGATTGCCCGGGGAATCGTACTACGCATTACAGAGAGAAATCGTTTTTCAGCCGTACGCTTCGTCTGTGGAACAAGTTGCCTCTAGACGTGTTTCCTCTCTGTTATAACGTTGAAAAGTTCAAATGTTCACAAACACTACTCCCTCTTTCCTCCTCCTCACAACCTATTTTCCTAGTTCCGGTACAATGCACTGCATATGTAGGAGTCATCCCCTGAGTACTGGTCCAAGTTAAAAAAAAAGAAAAATTATGTTTGCTAGACAAACATATATTGAATGTCTCTAAAGAAACATTCAAGAGTTTAAGTTTTCTGAAACGAAGTATATCTGATCGCATATGGAATATAGCCCTCACGTTTGGGCCGGTGCTTAAAAGTCACTTTTAGGGACTACTTGGCCGTGTGCAGGAGAAAGTGAATAAGTTCGTTGATGACAGTGAACTCTCAACTCTATTGGCTCAAGACAGCATTAATGCATTGTGGGGTGCGTTACAGTATTTTATCGGTACTTCAATGTATTTTGATCCGACGAGGTCAGAGATCTCGTTCGCAAAACTCCAGCATATTTACATAATAAGCCGTCATCGTCCAAAGTGGTGGTGGTATAATCCACATTGACTAAATTCAAAACGGGAAACAATCAATCAGGAATATTATACCAACTTATTGGGTATTTCAAAAAGGGAAAACAAACAGTGGGGTATATTGCACCGGCTATTATTTGGCCAAGAAAACTGTTCTTACCCACCAAGGCAATAGAGTGCACAAATGTACAATTTCCATGGTAAAAATCTAGGAATTGGGCAGCGAATTGCTCTCTCATCTTCAGCTTTAGCCCCGAATGACAATTTCTTGTCGTCAAACTTGAAGAAAGTCTTTGGAAGAAAGAGATTTCCATGCAAAGATAAAATTATCTGACAAACAAATGTCTATTTTAATTAACTCGAAAATCATATTTTTCGGAAGGACTACTAAGTATGTACAAATCAAAGCAAATATAGATTTAAAGATAAAAAAATAAGATTTATAACCATTCTGTGCTATGTTTAAAATGCCACAAACTTATTGATCCATCCTCGTATGTATAATATAAACTAGTTGTAATATAAGCTCGTTATATTTTAATTTTAATAAAAAACGTATCAAGCGAAAGTACACAAAAAATATCCCAGAAACTTTATCTCGTCGGCAACACTTGTTTAAAATAGCTTAAAGAAAACAATATTAAACTAAAGACAAGAAAAGCAAACAAAAGGGTTTAATGATAATTTGTTTTAAAATCATAACCCTTCTATTATTTCGTAAAACGAAAGATTTTTTTTTTATAATAATTAAGTTTATTCTGTGGAGCATAATTTTCCACTACAGAGTTGCTTTCTTTGCGAAAGCCCCAAGAACAAATACTTGAACTTCTGTAAATACGCAGACAATTTCTTCAAATATGATTATTTGAATTTTATTACTTTGCTTGAGACAAATTGTAGCAACAACAATAACAATCTGTTTTATTTCATTCCATTTTTTCCATTTTACTTTTCCTCTATTTTTTATATTTTTTATTTTCTTTTCACTATTATGATTTTTTCCTTGCTCGTTTAGTTTGGCTTTTTTTAGTGCTTCTTTATGTCTCACAAAGTTGGACCGCAGTGTATTATAATGAATAAGTAATTAAGATTAAAAAAGATGGAAATAAGTTTCGTAGAACAGCTCAAACATTTTTTTGCCCCACTTGCTATTATCTATGATTACCACCTTTTTTTTATAAGTGATAGTGGAGAGCTTTGTGTGTACTTCCCATAAAATAAAGGGTGGTCCAATCATAATGCACGATGCTAGTTGTTGCTAAGTGTTTTGTCCAACTTCATTTGCTTCACCGGCAAAAGAGTAGCGTTAGAAATTGGATATACGAGTAGAAGATAAACAAGCAAAATGAGAACTAGAAGAAGTGGAAGAACATGGAATTGATTTACATCAGCACCTGTCTTGTTGCACTTATCTGATAATAGACCAACTCCACGAGGTGAATTGTTAACGATTCTCCAGAGCCCGCGTGTCGCTTGCAAGGCTCAAACAGGTCGTCAAAAGCTTTAGCCCCATGAACAAACCTGTTGCTGTAGAGTTGGGGCCTCATGTATGAAATTTCCAGACAGTCAATGGCAGACAAGGTTTAATGAATTGGTAGGCCGAAGCCCATTAAGAGCACCAATACTAAATCAACTCGCCCGTCTATCCATCACACATATTTCTTTACATTACAAGTATCTGTTGCAAGACAACATCATTTTGCGTGGTTATTAGATCCCGAAAACCGGCATGTGTCAAAGTTATCAGGAAAACTAGTCCCAGAACGTTGCAGTCAAGGTAGACACCATAACCATGATCAATGCTGCGATGGTCTGCAAGCAGAACCTCTCAAGGACTTTGCCAATTAACGCTTGCTTAAGGTCTCCGAAGTTCAACACAACAGAAGCCGTGCGGCTTCCTACAGCTTTATTGGCTACACCAAATGAGGATTTCCTACCTTCTATATCCCAAAAAGCAGAGTGGCCTTGTTAGGTGTATACCAAGGCACAACCTGCTTCCTGGGGAAATGATTGAAGAGACACAACCTGAAGAAGTCCAACGTGGGAACCCGCCTTGTCGCCCTAATCCCACGGTGATTCTTTCATCAGCTGAAAGCAAAACGTTTACCCAGACGTCCCCATATATGACAAACCGTCACGCATGAACCATGCATGACAGATTGTCATACATGGGTATCATTTTCGATTACATGCTGAATGGCGCATGCTCTACTCCATAGTATGGAGTGGAGTCCTTGTAACACTCCTATTGATTTTATGGTCACGGCATCTGGTTGCAATACAACTCCACAACGAATTCGAAAGCTCTACCCGAATTTGGATATTAAACCACAACTAACACGTTGACCCCGAAAAACTTCACCATAGCCGGTGAGCAACGATTGAATGCTCCCCCAAATGTTGTGGAACAGAGCCTTTCTAACACTCCTGCCGATTTTAGAGTCACGGCACCCGGTTACAGTGAAACATCGAGTTTGAAAACTCCGCCCGCAATTGGGTATTAAACCACAACCAATACCTTGACCGCAAAGGACCTCACCATAGCCGGCCAGCAACGGTTGAATGATGAATGCTCTCCCAAATATTGAGAAGCGGAGTCTTTCTATTACTCCTGCCAATTTTAGAGCCACAGTGCAGTGTTGCAGGTTGCAGTGCAACTCCACATCGAGCTCGAAAACTCTCCCCGCATGTGAATATCAAAGCTTGAACAGACAAAAGAGAATGGTGATTTTACAAAGAAAGTCATCTGCAGCGACGAGGCACCTTTTCACCGTAGTGAATTCTTTAATAAGCAGAATAACCGCATTTGGACAAGTATGAAACCAAGTGTGGTTGTGGAAGTGTCGTGGCATGCACAAAGGGGGACTCTTTTTTATCTTGGACCAGTACTCAGGGGATAGTCCCTGTATATGTAGTGCATTGTACCAGAGGTAGGAAAATAGGAGAAAAGGGGGAGGAGTGAACGTGAAGATTTAACTTGAACCTCTCAACATTATAACAGATAGAAAACAGGTTTGCATGCAACTTATTCCACAGACGAAGTGTACAGCTGCAAAAAGAATTCTGTCTGTAATGCGTAGTTAAGCTCCCCGGACAATCGACCACAAAAGGATGAGCTCTGGACGATGAACGCGCGCTAAGTAAAAATGTGCGAGTTTCGGGAACAAGATCCCTAATTTAGTCTCGACTTATTCCACAGACGAAGCGTACGAATGTAAAAAATTTCTGTCTGTAATACGTCCTACGATTCCACGGGCAATCGAACACTAAATGAATGAGCTCTGGACGATGAACGCGTGATACGAATAAATGTGCGAGTTTCAGCAACAAGACTGTTTGGTGCGGTTTATGGGCAGGCAGCATCATCGAGCCGTACTTCTTAGCAAATGAGGTGGTCCCAGTAGATACAGTGAATGGTGTTCACTATCGCGAGATGATAACTTATTTTGCGCAGAGATTGAAGGACCTGGACGATATGTGGTTCCAACAGGAAGATGCCACTTACCACACAGCATGAAGTGCAGTGGCCGTGAGATAATAACGTCGTGGCGATGTTAATTGGTTGCCACGATCATGTGATTTGACACCGTTAGACTTCTTTTTGAAGGGATGTAAAAGAAAAACTTTACGTCAATAAGCCCAGAAAAATTCAAAATTTAAAGGCAGGGATAACTCGGCACATTAATGATATTGAACCACAATTATAACTCAGAGTCATTGTAAATATAGATCATCGCATGGAGATATATCATTAAAGAAGTGCTGGGTATTATGCTGATATTTTATCTCATGTATAATATTTTAGGTCCGTCTATTATAATAAAAATAACAGAACGATCCTTCTATAATAATAATTAGAATATTTTTCTGAAAACGTTTTGTTTTATTTACAACTAATACCATGCTGGGTGGACCACCCTATACAAATATTTTTTTTTTTTCGTTATTTTCTGAGGGTTTCACGATTTTGAATATGTTTTTTTTTTTTTGCTTTTCAACTAAGCTTTTTTTTTCGTTCATTAAATTAGTCCTTGGGTCTTTCTTGTGTCTTTGGTTCAAACTGCAATATTGAAGCAGCACAAAATACTACAAAAAGGTCAGCTTGCTGGCCAAAAAGGTAAGCAATAAAAAAGCAAGCAAATGCAGTTAATTACTCAGGAATTATCTACTTTTACACTGTTTAGATAAGAGCACTTAAAGTCTTTGCTGAAATTTTTAGCAGGAGGAAGAAAAAATAAAACAAAACGAAACGAAACGAAACAAGTTAAAAACCCGAAAAAGCATAGAAAAGTATTCATGCCAGAATTGCTTTGCTGCCTTGTACTTCCGCTGGTAATTCATACTTGAAATATTATTTTTCTTTTCATTTAATGTAAAATCGTGGTTAGTGTAAAAGAAAAAAAATGTTTTTAATATTATTTAAATTTGAACTAACTTTCTTGCGTAAAGTTTTCAATATTTTATTCATCATCGTTGTTGTTTTCGTAGCTTGTATACATATGTACATATGTACGTACTTGTAGAGTGCTTGGGGCGTTAGAATATGAAAACCTTGGATTTCTTCTAAAAACTCAACTCGTTATACAAACTAAATTACTTGCCATTAGGGAGGCACTCAAAAAACAATTATTTTATATTTTTGATTTAATATTTACATTGTAATATAAATGTTTAAATGTGTAATATAAAACTGTTTTTTATAATTTTCTTTGCCGATATAATATCGTCAGAATCATACTGTATTTTCAAATCCCCCCGGGAAAACAAGTTTTACCTTGGCGTATTCTTAACCAGGGCATTCTGTTTTTCCGGTAAAGAGGGGAAGGAGTCCCTCGTTTGTGTTAGCAAATCTAATTCTAGGAAGTCGGATGACTCATGTTGTGTTGACTTCCGAAACCCTTACCTGGGTAAATTGTCAGAACGGGTGGTTCTGCTTGCAGTTCAACCCGGGCTGATTATGGTTGAGATGCCTACCTTGGCTGGAACTTCTAACTCGTGGCACCCATCTTGCCGATAGCTGTTTCATATGCAAATGTTCATGCAAAATGTTGAACATACGTTCATAAGATATGATTGTAATTTCAGCAATCTCTGGTAACTTGACTCGGCAATCATTCATAATGATATCGAGGATTTTCTAGATATTTTCTTCAGTAACCACCTCTTTCGGCCGTCCTGTTCGCACGAATTTAAAATCAGCAAAAATTTGGGGTGAAATTTTAACAGCTGACGTTTGACAGTTCGTAATTTAAAAAAAAAAAAAAAAAAGAAAAAACTGTATGTGCTGCCATCTGGCGCTAGGAAGCTTCAATACTAATCCGCTCTTGTAAATAGCAAGGATCAATGGAAAATGCTCAAACTTTCTTTTCAACTTCTCTCTGTTCTTTTTATAAATATCCAAAAATGTCTTCTTGCTAATACAAGTTGTTATAATAAACATTAAAGCCACTCTTAAAATTATTTAATAAAGCCGACGGCTGCATGTTTGGCGCCGTCGAAGAAAACTTTTCAATAAGTACGATATTAAATAACTAGTTGTGAGTTCGGCTCTAACTTCAGTCAAGAAGAGGAATTATTGTTTAATTATAACAATAATTACTGTGAAACAATAAGACCAAAGAAGAACAGAAAAAATAAGTGAATACCATATAGCTGGAGGACAACTAGCTGTTTCGTAGTCGAGATTCGAACCTTTTATTAGAAATACATTTCTTAAACTCACTATCTGGTGATCTATAAAGAGAAGTGCTTGCTCCAAGACATTTCCGTTGGAAACCTCCCATTTTTCTTTGACAACCATAAGTCAATATTAATCTAATTAAAGATTGGTATAATATACTTTTAACTGGCGTACTTATATTTTTAGAGTAAGATAGCTTTTTGTGCATAAAAATGCTTTTCTACCTTTTATAATTTGTAGATCTATATGTTTATGGTAATATAAAAATTTATCAAGGTGAATACCCAAATATTTTACAATTTACTTGTTAGCTATAATAATATTAGAGCTTGACTTGACCCCAAACTCTTTCCAGTATTTTCTTATTTTTTTGCTATTATCTTTTTGGCAACACTAGTTTTGACAGCTCACGCACGTTTTGTATCTTGTGTCACTATCAAACATCTTCAGTTTGGTCTATAATTTAATCATGAATCGTCTTACGAACGAACAACGCTTGCAAATTATTGAATTTTATTACCAAAATGCGTGCTCTGTTAAGAAAGTTCATCGTGCGCTTCTTCCATTTTATGGTCAGTTTAATCGACCTACTGAGGCTTCTATTCGGGCTATTGTAAAAAAATTTCGCACCAAATTTACATTGTTGGACATTAAACCACCAACACGCTTACGTAGAGTGCGAACTGAAGAAAATATCGCAGCCGTATCGGCCAGTGTTGGTGATGACCGTGAATTATCGATTCGGCGCCGTTCGCAGCAATTGGGCCTCTGTTACTTCATTACGTGGAAAATTTGTCGGAAGGATTTGGGTGTGGTGCAAGAATTGAAGCCAAACGACCTACCACAACGCCAAATTTTTGGTGAACAGGCTCTTGAAAAGTTAGATGAAGATCCACTTTTTTATCGAAGAATTGTGTTCAGCGACGAGGCTCATTTCTGGTTGAATGGATACGTGAACAAGCAAAACTGCCGTATTTGGAGTGAAGAGCAGCCAGAAGCATTGCAAGAGCTACCAATGCATCCACAAAAAACAACCGTTTGGTGCGGATTATGGGCTGGCGGCATCATTGGGCCGTATTTCTTCAAAGATGATGCGAATCACAACGTTACTGTGAATGGTGAGCGCTACCGTGCGATGATAACAAGCTTTTTTTGCCCAAAATGGAAGAGCTTGACTTGCATGACATGTGGTTTCAACAAGACGGTGCCACATGCCACACATCACGCAAAACAATGGACCAATTGAGAGGCGAGTTCGGTGAACAGTTTATTTCACGCTTGGGACCAGTCAATTGGTCGCCCAGATCGTGCGACTTAACGCCTCTAGACTATTTTTTGTGGGGCTATGTTAAGGTTAATGTCTATAGCGACAAGCCCGCTTCGGTTGACGCACTGGAAGCCAACATTGCCAACATTATTCGCGAGATACCGGCCGAAATGTTGGAAAGAATATCCCAAAATTGGACTAAGCGGATGGACCATTTGAGGCGCAGCCGCGGCCAACATTTGCATGAAATAATCTTCAAACATTAAATTATATCGACCCAACTATCAATCCAAATAAATATTTCATGCATTTTTCTGAATTTTATGTGTTTTTTTTTTTTTATTTCCGATAGTTCTTATAAAATCACCCATTATTATAGTTACACTTTCCACCAGGTGGACGGAATAGAATAGTTTCACAGTTGTCAATATTTATTTTAATTTTCCAGTTCCATGAATATTTTTCTACTGTATAAAATAAATTTTGTAATTCCCGATTAATTTTTATGATTTTGTCGCCTGAATGAAAAATTATTATATCATCGGCAAATGTAACAACATTATTTTTAATTTGTTTTAACAGGTCTAAATAAAAAATATATTACGGAGAATTGTAGCGGTTACTGTTCCCTGTTGAAGACCATTTACTATAGTAAATTTATTGTTAGTTATTCGATTATTATTAGATATAAAAAAATTTGTTTAAGAATTAAGCAAATATTGGTTTTAAAATAATACTTTAGGGAATTTTGCTTAATAATAATAAGTAAAGGTTTAGTAAGTTCTTTTGAATAAGACTGGAACTTTCCAAGGTTAAATTTATTTTGAATTATTTTTGATGAAATTAAATTATTTATGAACGAAGTTTGGGCACCCCAGATATTATTTATTTTAATATGTTATAGTGGAATCTTGTTTTCCTCATGCCAAAAGCTATAGAAAAATCGATAGTTTTGGTCTTTAGAAATCCGCCCACCGTAGTGTATACTCATATTTTAGTTTAATAATCTTTTCAATACCCAATCATCATTTCAATTTCAAATAATTTCAAAAATGCTATTATTGTCCTTAAAGTGGATTCTACTTTGTGTAAGCAAAAACTAATTAAGATATCGTTAGAAGAGAATATTCAAAGAAATTTAATATTATGGCATTACAATTTTTTTTTTCGTTTTTGCTCAAATATTAGTTGTTGTTTTGCGCTACACAAGACTGAACTGAATCAATGAGTTGTGACTAATTAGAGGTTGATGGCCCCCTTTATAATGTTGACATCCTTTTATCCTTGTGCATGTCTGTTTAGTCGAAGACTTGCAAATGTCTGCGTTCAGTTCAATGTGCATAAATTTATACATTTCTGAGTAAATTAAATGAACAAATACGAATGATATTTCCCAACGAAATGATTTGAACAACCCTCCTCGGATACGAAAACTGCAAAATATCACAAGGGAATTACCATAGATATGTATGTATGCGTGTATGTGTTGTAAGTACATTGTTTCTATATATTTTTATTTTCTTCAAAAATTTGTTTATGCAAATCTATGCGGTGGCAAGTACCCAACACCTTGCTGTAAACGAGTATAACAAAGAAGCGTCGTAGCTTATTTCATAATAATAAAATTTATTAAAAACAAGTACAGGTAACGGCCAATGATTTAATGCTTTGCAACTAGTTCTGAGAAAAATATTTCTTACTTTATTTTTATAGACAATTTTACTGCACTAAAATTAAAACAGCAAAATATTTTAGATACATTTTTTGTGGCCAACCGTCTCAATTTTTTTGGACAACGCCTATTTTCTAATATAAAATATAAGCGAAAACTGCAGACAAATATTGTACATAAAACTAAATCTACATTTTCTTATCTACTTTTCTAATTATAAAATATTTTTGGTTTGGAAATTATCAAAGGAAACAGATTAATTATAACTAAAATAATAAGTAAAAATATCTAATGGATGTCAACAAATACCTTTTAATTAAAAGTAATTGGAAATAAAAACTTCATTGACTTAAATTTAAAATTTTTAAATTTATATTAAGAAGAAATGTGTATCTCTCTTCTCCACTCCCACTCTAACTTCTATTCTTTACTTTTACATTCCCACTTTTCAGACAGTCACGAAGGGAAAGACTTCAGGACTCGAATGAGTTGGAGAACCTAAGCTATTTCGGGGTATACAGCGGCCTGCCTACCTAACCCAGCTTAATATATGTGGAAGCTATCTAATAGAACAGAAAGTAAGTAATCAGCATTATGTCTGGAAGACTATGGGAATAGCCTTAACCCTCCAATGCACATACCTATGACAATAAACTTTGTAACGCTCAAAGTCGTAGGCCTTGTTTTGGAGCAACACGATTGAAGTCGTGTTCCCATTTTTTTTTCATATATTTCTATTTATTTAGTTATTCATTTTTTTTTTAATTCAATTATTTATTGTATCTTCTAAAAGAACTAACAATAAGTATGCAAATCTTAAAACTAAAAATTCATTAATTAATATAGAAAAAAAAAATTAATTAATATTGAAACATTTTATTTTTTTTTTTTTATCTGGAACCAGTACTCAGGGGATGACCCCTACATATGCAGCGCATTGTACTGGAACTAGGAAAATAGGGTATGATGAGGAGGAAAGAGGGAGTAGTGTTCGCGAAATATTAACGATAACAACACGAAAGACTGAAACAAACTCTATTGCAGCATTTAAAATGTTGGAATTAAATTAGTTAAAACTGATCAGTGCCCAGTGTATATACCTTCGACACTGCTCAGATTAGCAAAATTTAGTCCAACACCTTCCACACTACAAGGTAATTAAATTCATCGAAAATAATATTAATATTGAACATATAAAGAAAACACGGACAACGGTGAAAAAAAGACAAAAAAAAAAAGAAGAAACATGTGTACACAGACTGCTACCTATTCCGGTGCACTTTTATTTCATACGAAATTAGTAATAAACATACATATGTACATATATAGAAAATACGGACAACGGTAAAAAAGAGAAAAAAAAAAACACAAATAAATACGTGTACACAACTTGCCACCTATTACGGTGCAATCCGGCCTTATACGAATTTAATTAATGAACATACACATATTGGAAATACAGACAGCAGTAACAAAAGACGTGTGCACCTGATGAGAGACAAAACACTCATTTACTTAGGTCCAGCCAATGCTAGACGAAAAGTTGTTTCTTGCGTGTATTTTGTTGGTAAATCACCTTTCCAACGCTCTGATGGTTGCCAGGGTGTCCAGCCTTCTCAGTCAAGTGTGCCCACCAAAGTTAACGATGCTACGTGCGAGAGGATTCGGGTGAGACTCCAGTCTGTTAATGTACCTTATCGCGTGTTTTGAAAATTCATCTTTCACTAAGAGTACATCTAGACCTTTGTGAATTCGAGAGTTTTTAACATACCATGGAGCTGCAGTAATTATACGGAGAATTTTATTCTGGCGCTTTTGAATTTTCTCAATGTTAGATGCAGAGGCGGTACCCCACAATTGAACTCCATAGCTCCATATTGGCTTTAGGATTGCGTTATACAACAAAAGTTTGCAATCTAACTTCAAGATAGAATTTCTGCCGATGAGCCAATTTAGTTGCACCGCTTTTAATTTCATCTGGGTGACTTTAGCGTCAATGTGAGACTTCCACGTTAACCTACGGTCGAGATGAATACCAAGGTATTTGACTTCACTGTGCTGCGGAACAATATAGTTGTTGATTTTAATGGCCGAACAAGTTTTTCTACGTAGTGTGAATGTAACATGGGTATATTTTTGTTTATTTACTTTGATTTTCCAAAGTTTCAGCCATTTCTCCAATATAAGAATATGTTGTTGCAAATTTTGTGATGCTAATTTATAGTCTTTATGGACACTGATGAATGCTGTATCATCTGCAAAAGTTGAAGTGTGAATTTTGCAGCTCGTTGCCATGTCTGAAGCATAAATCAAATATAAAGTTGGACCCAATATGCTACCCTGGAGAACTCCAGCTTCAGTTATTCATTTAATTATTTGATTTATAATTAACTATTAACGCAAGAAGCGTTGTTCTATTTGCCATTGAATTAATAATTAATGTAT
This sequence comes from Thecocarcelia acutangulata, assembly GCA_914767995.1. Lineage (NCBI taxonomy): Eukaryota > Metazoa > Arthropoda > Insecta > Diptera > Tachinidae > Thecocarcelia > Thecocarcelia acutangulata. The sequence continues at coordinate 57,349,160 of OU612094.1, read as the reverse complement.
GTAGTATAATAAGTTACATGTAATGTAGGTTAAATTATTTCTAATTTTGAAAATTGTATTTAAAATTAACGATCAGCATAGGCATAGACCATACAATGCATAAATATCAACCATGAGACAATGTTTGATAAACACAGCTGCACATATGGTTGCGCGTAGGTGTTAGTACGTGTATGTGTGCTCAGCGTAGAGTATAAAAACACGATCATCAGCATATTCAGGGCAGTTTGGTCAGTGACTGGCCTGCAGGTAAGACGTGCCTTGAAACCAGAGTTTTTAATTCTATTTCAAAGCATCTTGTTTTCGAGTAATCACAGGTATGCCGAAGTGACCAACAAGTGGTTAGTCAGGAGTTTTCAATTCCATTCCAATTCCAATTCTGGTAAGGAAATAGGGTCATATGAATATGAAAAATGAAAGTTTTCGATATCGGTCCATATATACCCGAGATATAGCCTAGACCGGGGTTTTCATGAAAATGCCGCGTAAGCGAACTTAAACAACTTTTTTGTGGTCAAAAGCAGTTCTGGTATTGAAATTAGGTTACATAAATATGGAAAATGAAAATTTCCGATAGCGGTCCATATATACCCGAGATATAGCCTAGACCGGGGTTTTCATGAAAATGCCGCGTAAGCGAACTTAAACAACTTTTTTGTGGTCAAAAGCAGTTCTTGTATTGAAATTAGGTTACATAAATATGGAAAATGAAAATTACCGATGTCGGTCCATATATACCCGAGATATAGCCCAAATCGGGTTTTTCATGAAAATGTCGCGTAAGCGAACTTAAACAACTTTTTTGTGCTCAAAAGCAGTTCTGGTAATGAAATAGGGTCATATAAATATGAAAACTGAAAATTTTCCATGTCGGTCCATATATACCCGAGATATAGCCCAAATCGGGTTTTTCATGAAAATGTCGCGTAAGCGAACTTAAACAACTTTTTTGTTCTCAAAATCAGTTCTGGTAATGAAATAGGGTCATATAAATATGAACAATAAAAATTTTCGATATCGGTCCATATATACCCGAGATATAGCCCAAATCAGGTTTTTCATAAAAATGTCGCGCAAGTGAACTTAAACAACTTTTTTGTGCTCAAAGCAGTTCTGATAATGAAATTAGGTTACATAAATACGGAAAATGAAAATTTCCGATATCGGTCCATATATACCCGAGATATAGCCTAGACCGGGGTTTTCATGAAAATGCCGCGTAAGCGAACTTAAACAACTTTTTTGTGCTCAAAAGCAATTCTGGTAATGAAATTAGGTTACATAAATATGGAAAATGAAAATATCCGATATCGGTCTATATATACCCGAGAAATAGCCTAGACCGGGGTTTTCATGAAAATGCCGCGTAAGCGAACTTAAACAACTTTTTTGTGCTCAAAAGCAGTTCTGGTAATGAAATTAGGTTACATAAATATGAAAAATGAAAACTTCCGATATCGGTCCATATATACCCGAGATATAGCCCAAATCGGGTTTTTCATGAAAATGTCGCGTAAGCGAACTTAAACAACTGTTTTCTGCTCAAAGCAGTTCTGGTAATGAAAAAGGGTTATTTAATATGAAAAATGAAAATTTTCGATATCGGTCCATATATACCCGAGATATAGCCCAAATCAGGTTTTTCATAAAAATGTCGCGCAAGCGAACTTAAACAACTTTTTTGTGCTCAAAGCAGTTCTGATAATGAAATTAGGTTACATAAATACGGAAAATGAAAATTTCCGATATCGGTCCATATATACCCGAGATATAGCCTAGACCGGGGTTTTCATGAAAATGCCGCGTAAGCGAACTTAAACAACTTTTTTGTGCTCAAAAGCAATTCTGGTAATGAAATTAGGTTACATAAATATGGAAAATGAAAATATCCGATATCGGTCCATATATACCCGAGATATAGCCTAGACCGGGGTTTTCATGAAAATGCCGCGTAAGCGAACTTAAACAACTTTTTTGTGCTCAAAAGCAGTTCTGGTAATGAAAGTAGGTTACATAAATATGAAAAATGAAAACTTCCGATATCGGTCCATATATACCCGAGATATAACCCAAATCGGGTTTTTCATGAAAATGTCGCGTAAGCGAACTTAAACAACTTTTTTGTGCTCAAAGCAGTTCTGGTAATGAAAAAGGGTTATATAAATATGAAAAATGAAAATTTTCGATGTCGGTCCATATACACCCGCGATATAGCCCAAATCGGGTTTTTCATGAAAATATCGCGTAAGCGAACTTAAACCGTTTTTTTGTGCTCAAAAGCAGTTCTGGTAATGAAATAGGGTCATATAAATATGAAAAATAAAAATTTTCGATATCGGGCCATATATACCCGAGATATAGCATAGACCGGGGTTTTCATGAAAATGCAGCGTAAGCGAACTTAAACAACTTTTTGTGCTCAAAAGCAGCTCTGCTAATGAAATTAGGTTACATAAATATGGAAAATGAAAATTTCCGATATCGGTTCATATATACCCGGTGTATAGCCTAACAGGTTTTTTGATGAAAATGCCGACTAAACAACTTTTTTGTGCTCAGAAGCAGTTCTGGTAATGAAATAAGGTTATATAAATATGGAAAAAGAAAATATCCGATATCGGTCCATATATACTCGAGATATAGCCTGAACCGATTTTTCCAATAACATTTTTTTTTTGCTGAAAAGCAGTTCTTGTCATAAAAGAAGGTTACGAAAATAGAGAAAATTAAAATTTCTGATATCGGTCCAGATATACCCGAGATATAGCCTAAATCGGGTTTTTCATGAAAATATCGCGTAAGCGAACTTAAACAATTTGTTGTACTCAAAAGCAGTTCTGGTAATGATATAAGGTTATATAAATATGGAAAATTAAAATTTTCGATATCGGGCCATATATACCCGAGATATAGCCTGAACCGATTTTTCCATTAAAAAATTTTTTGTTTTTTTTTTTGCTGAAAAGCAATTCTCGTTATAAAAGAAGGTTACTAAAATACAGAAAATAGAAAATTCCCATATCGGTTCATATATAACCGAGCATATTTAGGTCACATTTTTAATATACTATACATATTCGTGACTATCGTGAAGGGTATTTTAGATTCGGCCCAGCCGAATATACTACACTCTTACTTGTTTGAAATAAATTTGTGTACATTTTACACATTTTTTTTTAGTTAAGTTTTTTCCTTTCTTAAATTTTTCCTAAGTAGGATTTTTTACAATACAAATTTGTTGTGATCAATAATTTTTGATTGAAGAAGACAAGAAAAATAATAATAAAATCTTTGGATGGGCGACAATTAGCTGTTTCGTATGGAATAATTTGTTTCACAAGTTTTTGACGCTCGAACTTCTCGCCAAAGTTACAGAACACAGCCAGTGTTCCACATAATGCTAGTGATGCCACCGAATGCTAGAGAAGCCGCTGAATTATTAATTAGATCTCGTTTTGCATATGGTGTGTGCGCTTTTTTTCTGTGAAATGTAATCCACTTTGTTTTCTTACAAAATATGGCACCAACATCGCTTTCTAAATACTTGACAGAACTGTAAATGCACGTCGTAGCACACATTTGCCAAATTGTCATCACTTATGAACCGACCTCAGTTTGTGCATAAATATCTAATTAAATGCATATACTCGTTTGCATACATATGTAATTGTTCTTAATTATGTACGTTTATATAAAATTCTTTTTGTTTAACTTGATATAACTCAAAAAGCAGATAATAAAAGTTAACCATTTTCATATATTTGTTAGTAAACATTTTTATTGCTTGTGAGAAAGTTGAAAAAAAAGTCTACACTCGTGTGTGCAAATACTTACATGGCCGACATTTATATGCAATCTCAACAAATTTTCGTATTCCTGCACATGCATCCCCATTCACTACAGGCTTCGAGTTGGCAGAAAATTTACAATGTCGTTTCTTTTGGCAGGCGTCGACAACAGTTTGCAATAGAGTGTACTGAAATGCAAAAATGAAAGAAAAAAATAAAATAAAACAAGAATCAAAGTAGAGCACATGGAAAACTATTATAGTTATGGGTTCTTAAATATTTATTAAAAAAATATTTTTCATTTTCTCGGCTTATGCAAATAAAACACATGTGTACATACATATGTAGGTATGTACTCACACATACATACATATATACATCTGCACTATATTTGAATCCAATATCATTATATTATTATCTCTGATGTGTATTAAATATCCTCAGCCCTTTTCATTTTGATGTGGCACGAGCTGCACATGGATACAAAAATTTATTCAAAATAGAAACTGTAAAAAACACGTGCGAAAACTCAGCAGGAAAATGTGTACATTAGTTTTAACTCTGCCAAGTAAATTAAAGTAAAAACAAAACAAACAAAAAATTAAATAAAAAAATTGTCATAATTAAATTTTGGCAATAACGTTTTGAAACAAGCAGATTTGTGTTATTGGCCTTTCAGTTTTAGGAGAATAAAGTAACATTTAATTTTCGTAAAACTTATGATTAAAAATGTAAAGCTACTAAAAGTATTATTTAAGACACCTTTACATGGTAATGTAAGTATATAGAACTGTCAAAAATTTGTGCAAAACACAAATTTTTAAAAATTTCACACACAAAATTTCAAAAATCACCAAAAACGGTGCAAGTTGACAACACTGATAATGAAGTCAAGTACCTTGCTATTCACCTCAACCGTAGGCTGACGTGGAAGTCTCACACTTATGCGAAAGTCACTCAGTTGAAGCTAAAAGCAGCGCAATTAAATTGGCTTCTGGCCACAAATCTTGGTTTAATCAGACGTGCAAAAACGCAGTCAGCTCCAGAGAGGAAGCATTCAGTAATTGGCGTTTAAACAAACCCAGACACTGATTTGCTACGCAAAAAAGATCTTCGTGTGCGAGGGTACTTAGGCGTGAAAAATCTCTTCACGAAAAGCGACTTCATGCCAAGGTTCTTACAGCTCTCCGGGGCAATAAGACCTTTTGGTCATTCGTTAAGAATGACATAAAAAATTACCAAACATTCACCGACGCGGTTGACAAGGCTAACGTGTTGGCTGAAATTTTTGCAAGCAATTCTTACTTGTAGGAAAGCAGTCAACTACAATAACTTCCCCAACTCGAAAGAGTATCTGTAACTATGCCAAAAATATTTTTCTGGACTCGAGTAGTTAAAAGGGGTTTGACCGACCTCAACATAAATAAGACTCCTTGCCCGGATAGCATTCCAACACTGGTCTTAAAACAGTGTTCTTCTATGCTTGCGCTACTTCTAGTAGCACGCCTCTTTAGTATTCTTTACCATGGTGCGAGTTTCCATCGCGATGGAAGGTTGCTAATGTAACGCCAATTCCCAAAAAGGGTGAAGCAAATAACCCCGAAAATTACCACCCATTTGCAATCTGCTCTGCGCTTTCCAAAGTAATGGAAAGTATGGTCAACTACTACCTTGTAAGGTATCTGGAGTCGCATAAGTTACTTTGTAATCGTCAATATGGTTTTCGTAAGAGTCGTTCTACTGGCGCTCTTTTGGCATATCTCTCAGAGAGATCGCGCCACTCAATCCATAATTTCGTTAAAAGTTATTTCCAAAGGGTTTGATAGAGTGTGGCATGCTGCTCTACAGGCAAAACTTATTGCTTTTGGTGTCGTTGATTACTTCTCTCGGTTTCGAGCTTTCTCAGAGACCGCACTATACGAGTTGTTATAGATGGGATCTCATCAAACGAGTTCAAGATTAATTCAGGGGTCCAGCAAGGCTTCGTTCTTTCTGCTACTCTATTTATTTTTTCCTTAACGACCTTCTATATCAAACTTGCAACCCTATCCACTCTTTCGTGGATGACACCAGCATTTGTCACTCGTACTCTTTTAGTTATAGGCCCAGCCTATCAGAGATCGCTGCCAAGAGGCTAAATATGAATGATTCACTGAATAGTGATCTTCTATTAATCTGCGAATGAGGTCGTAAAAACAGGGTCACCTTCAACGCTCGTAAGACCCAATGCTGTTTACTAACACACAAAGAAACGACTACCAATCTCTACTTATGGATGGTATAAATATTGAGAAATCGGATGCTCTTGATGTTCTTGGAATGAAGATACAGTGTGATGTTCGCTGGACTGAACACATTTCTCATGTCTCTAAAGAAGCATTCAAATGCCTCGGGTTTTTGAAATGGTGTCAAATGTGCTTCACTTCATCCGATCTTCTTACTATTTACACCACCTATATCCGACCAATAATGGAGTACACCTCTCATGTTTGGGCTAGTGCCCCAAAGTCTATCTTGGGTTTAATCGACCGTGTGCAGGAGAGGTCGAAAACACTTATCTATTGACTCACGGCAGCATCGACACAGTGTGGAGTGCGTTACTCTGTTCTATCGTTACTACAATGGATGTTGCTCTGACGAGATTAGGGATATGGTTCCTGAAACTCGCACATTTTTACGTAGCACGCGCTAATCGTCTAGAGCTCATCCAGTTGTGGTCGATTGCCCGGGGAATCGCACTACGTATTACAGAGCGAATTCGTTTTTTGGCCGTACGCTTCGTCTATGGAATAAGTTGCCTACAGACGTGTTTCCTGTCTGTTATAACGTTGGAAGGTTCAAGTCAAATGTTCACAAATACTACTTCTTCTTTTCTCCTCCTCACTACCTATTTTCCTAGTTCTGGTACAATGCATTGCATATGTAGGGGTCACACCCTGAGTACTGGTCAAAGATAAAAAAAAAAAAATTCTACATTGAAGTTAGATTGCAAACTTTTACTATACTTTTACTATACAAGACAATCCTAAAGCCTTTATGAAGCGTCAAACATTGAAAAAATTCAAAGGCGACAAAACAAAATTCTTCGAACGATAACTGCAGCTCCATGGTACGTAAAAAATTCCCGAATCCACAAGGATTTGTGTGTTCTGCTGGTAAAAGAGGAATTTTCAAAGTATGCGACAGGATATATCAGCAAATTGGAACTTCACCCAAACCCTTTTGCACGAAACATACTTAATTTTAGCGGTCACAATCAGTTGAGAAGAAGGGATTCCCTAGTCACCGTCAGAGCGTTAAATAGGTGATTACACCTATATAAAACATTTTGTCTAGCATTGGCTGGACTTAATTAATTTTCTGGATTTAGTACTAAGATTAAAATACTTATTGTTAGTTCACAGTGTATAGATACAATATATAAATAAAAGCTTAAAAAACAAACGCCTTCTTATTTATGTTTCCTAGCTAGATTTGGAGCCTTTTGAAAGATAGTTTTTACTATGACTACGGTAGCTCCTATGAAATGTCGACATACAAGTACAGGCAGCTAGAAAACAGAAACACAAGCTGAATGTATTTTTTTGACAGTTTGGAACATGCCAACAGGACCTACATGTAATATCATGCCGCTGTCCATTCCGGTCTTCCGAGCTATCTACGCCAACTGGAATCCATTAGTAAAAATTTGTTCTGAGTTTAATAAGAATTATACATTTGTCGACTTCTCTGTTAATTGTAATTATGTTAAACGTAATATAATTTTAAGTGTTAATAATTAATGCATTAATGCATGTGTTTACTCATTTTGCAATCGTCTGAGAGAATTTTATTTATGTTTAGATATTCAATTAATTAATTAATTAAATATTAGAAGCTAATAAATCGAACAAACTAATAAAAGCGTGTTCATAAACTTAATTACTTCAAGTAATTATTTTATTTTACATTATAAATTAAACCTCACGATGAATCACCCGATAGTTTAAAGCAGAACTCATATACATATTTTGAGTAATACAAAATATTAAATTTTAATATGCTATTATAAAATGAATATAAAACATATAATGAAAAACGATAAACCATCGGCGACAGGACTTGTTTGTCAGTGCTGCCAAAAACTAATAAGAAAATCGTAAAAAAATTGAATCAGAAATATGCTTGCAACACGGTATCTGTGCGTGGCATATCCATCTTTGCCTCAAAGCATGTTTTTGTTTATTTAACAAATAAAACCACTTTACAAAGAAAATTATTTTCCAGTGGTGAACTTCAACGAATTCTACGCTTAACATATTTGTTTGTAAATGCATATTCATCCATTTAGTTTACAACTCGGTCATAAAAATAGAGAAATAAAATGTGTGCGTAAAAAAAAAATAATAATATTTTTGTAAACAAAGTTTTGATGCGGCGGCTTCAGCGTTGCGATTTGAGAACAGTTTTCTAATAGAGTTAACAAACATTTTAAAACCTTTTTTTTGCCAAATTTAGTTCAGTAAATGGAAAAGTTTTGTTTTAAATGAATCAGAAATTAACACATTCTGCAAAAAAATAAATCAGAATAAAGGAGAGAACGCCAAAGGTTTAGAGGAGCAGACATTTCGAGAGAAGGTATCAAGTGCCTGATTATTGAAAAGCCGATGAATCCATCGCCGGTAAATAGGCTGGCGGCGTTAACGGGCCGTACTTCTTACAAAGTAAAGTCGGCCTAGAAGCTACTTTGAATAGTGCTCGCTATAGTTAGATGATAACGGACTTCTTGTGGTCAAAGACAGGGGATATGCACATGTACGATATCTCATCCTAACAGGATGGTGGCCTTTGCCAAGTAGCCAATGAAATTCAACGCCCGTGTTATCTTACTTCATGGTGATGTTTGGTTGCCACCATCAGGCAATATTACACCAATGTACTTCTCTATTTCGAGATACATATTTAAAAGAAAAATGATATGTCAGTGAGCCAAGAACAATTCAAGGGCTAACGAATGAGATAATTACACACATTAATGACATTGAACCCCAATTATTTCCCAGACTCACCAAAAATATAGATCGTCAGATACAGCTATGCCACCGAACACTTGGCGATCATTTGGTCGATATTTTGTTCTACATACAATTTTCATAGATTATAAATTATAGTAAAAATAATATTAACAAAAATTTTGCCTAAAAAATAATTTTTATGTCCGCCAGGAATGTATTACAGTCGACTCGCAAAAACGTGAACACTTTTATTTTAACATTGACTACCCTAAAATGTGAACAAGTGCTGATGGCTCTAAAACGTGAACTTTTTTTTAAAGATTTTTTTTATTCCTGAAGTAAGTTCTGTAGTTTTTATTCAAAGTGAAATTACAGTGTTGCGAAACCTTAAAGAAAAAAGCAGCGTTGCAGATACTCAATCAAAAACACCGTCAATATAAAATTGTCTGTTTTTGGTTTAGTTTACAAATGTTTTTCCAGTTTTTCTACACATATTTTTATGACTTATTAAACCGTATTTTGAATAAGATATTTTATTAAATTCCTTTCACCATACGCAAGAGACTGAATTTTTTTGTTTTTTTTATGTTTGTATTTACTTATGTATTTTTACCCTTTTATTTCATGTAGATTTAATTCAATGTTAAGTCGGAACAAAGTTTCTACTCTACAATAGCTTTACATCAACTGACTTGAAATATTGCAGTAAATTTAGAGAACAACAATTTTTTATATACATAGTCTATTAAATAATGATTTTCACCGTATATCCATGTAAAAAAATCCAAAACGTGATCACTCTCGGTAAAAATTAGTTCACGTTTTTGCGAGTCGACTGTAAACTACTTTGTTTTGCCGCCATTAAGGTAAACATTAGTCTTGACAGTTCATATTTGGCAGTGGTGAAGTAGACACGTGGCAAATTTTTATGGAAAAATATTCGATAATCCAACTTGTTTTAATCGTGAAAACATTCTATCAAAACCAATCATCGATTACTGTGACGGTCACAAAGTTACGTGAAATTGTTGGCAGAAACAACGTTCCCACAAAATGCACTTTTTATCGTGTAGTGAATGATTTCGAATAAAAGAGACTGTAAGTGATAGGATCAAGCATGAAACAACGTACTGAAGGATCGGTGCAAAACACTACTACTGCCCAAGAAAGTGTTCAAAATAATCCATCATGCTATATTCGACGCCGTGCTTTGGAGTTCGGTCTTCAAAGAACAACTTTGCACTGGTTTCCATTTAAGATGCAGTTGACACAAGAGCTTCTACATATGCCAATAGGATAAAACAGCTCGGCCATGACAGCCCCGATTTTCATGAAAAAATCATAATGAGTGACGAGCCACATTTTCATTTGAATGGATATTTCAACAAACAGAATAATCGGTTATGGGCAATGGAAACCCGTCAAATTACTGATCAGCCACCTTTACATCCATCAAAAGAGCTACTGGTGTGCAATTTGGTCAAGAGGGAACATTACATTTTGTAAATGTAGTAACGACAATTGTGAATATGGAGCGACATCGAGATATGATTGAAATTTTTTTTTTAACGCCACAACAGCTTTCTTTGGGCTTGATTAATATGTCGTATCAGTAACCGCATACTAGTACACTAGATGATGCCAACCAATTTTCGTCCACGACATTGTTCCAGAACTCCTAAGTGATAACGGACATGTTGTGCATAAATTCTTGGTGACTGTACCCGATCATAAAAGCTGTCCTATAGAACATAGACGCTAAATGCACTATGCACTCTGTCTTCTTGTTTAAGCTTTCTGATGTCAAACATTAGAGGACAAAATGAGCGACAATCGATTCTTCAATTCTTTTTTGTAATATGTTTTGCAAAGAAATAACAGAAATCAATGAAAACCAACAAAAATATGTATATGCCCAGCGGCGAACACTATCTACCACATTACGAGTACATCTCTTCAACGATGTGTATAACACTTTGTGTTCAATTAATGGCAATTTACAAAGTGTACGACTGTAGTGTATGGAAGTTCAAAAAATTATTTCGTTCACCTTTTGTATTATAATTTGGAGCTACCTAGCGCTAGATGGCAGCACAAACACAAACATATTTTTTTTTTTTTTTTTTGGAAATTGCGATCTGTCAAATGTCAACTGTTAAAACTCCACCCAAATTCATCGATTAGTTTATTTGTTGAAGTCACTTGAAGTAAGCAACGTTTGCGTTTCTTGAAAAAAGGGGAAAAAGTGAATTTCGTGCGGTAATTAAACACTATTAGTTGAACGGGAAAAGGGTGAAAGAGACAAAAGAAAAGCTCACGCGGCACCCAGCTTGCCGATAGCTTTTTTATATACAAATGTTCATATCATATGATATGTTTACCATCTCAACAATCTCACGTAAGTCTGCATTTAGACACGAAAACATTTGGATGGGAAACATTTAGTTTGGAAGCAAATTACCGGTGGGGAAGAGAGAATCGATTTTGTGTTCGGTACTCGGCAACACGCTTTGTTGACATTTACTCTATTGACATATAATTTACTTTTTGATATTTTAATTTAATTTACATTTTCTGGAGTTTTGTGTGGTTTTAAAAATTTCGTTAATTCTGTTAAAGAAAAAGAAATTTTAATAAATATGGAATATAAATGGGAAAGAAAAATTGTAGAAAAATTAATCTTATTTGTACAGGAAAGAGATTATCGGTACAGTGTGCTATGGCTGTAACAGACATTAAAAATAAATTTATTTATGAAAAACAGCAATTTCTTTATTTTTTATAATTTAAATTAATCATATGTCAAAAAAAATTAACAGACAACATAACGAAATATGTAAAAAACAAATAATAATGGAATGTTGTCGGCAACATGTTCGACTGTGTGAATACGACAGAAAATCAAAAGAGAATTTCAAATGTTTTTCTTCCAAATGTTCGCTCGTCTAAATTCAGACTAACTTGACTCGGCGATTTTTTTTTTTTTGTTGCAATAAACACCTCTTTTAGCCTTCTTGTTAATGGTATTGTTGCAGTGCTTGTTCGGCCGCGTTTAAATTCAGCAATCCAACATTTTACCCTGTAATCTGACGGCACAGACTCACCACAATGTTTACCCAGCTTTTCTTCTGTCTCTTTCGCCTCTTTTCCTTTCAAATAATAGTGTTTAAATACTGCACGAAATTCAGTTTTTTCTATTTTTCAATCGATAAATTTGGGTGATTTTTCAACAGCTGATGTTTGAAAAAATTTTTGTGTTTGTGCTGCCCTTTAGCGCAAATACAATTAGCTAATTCACAAAATCTTTATATGGTGTATCTTGTATTGAATACACTTCCTGTTTATATTCTTTTGAAAACGCATTGTATTATTGTAACAATTTATTTTGTACTTTAAACGTCAGAAAGAAAGTATGAAAAAAATCAGTATTCAGAAGAAGGTTTCCAAGAAATAAAGTGGAAAATAGAGTAGAATTAGAAATTTTTGTGATGATAAAAATGGCTTATATTAATTTTCTTCCTCGCAATGTCATTGGAACTCATATGATGTTGATAACACGATTACCTATACAACTTTTCAAAAACATGCAAAATAAAAGCGTATTGAAATTTTATATGAAAATTTCCAACACTATTGTATTTTAATTGAACAATACATTGTATCTTGTGAATTAGCTAAATATGTCTTAAAGACATGTTCAACTGGGTAGCTTGGCCAATTGGGAGGCGTTAATTTAAAGCCTACAAATAAACATCCATCGATATGTGTGTGTGTGTAACAAGGACTGATGCGGACACCTGATTTGGTGAGATGGTGTTTTTTTATTTTTATTCCATTTAAAAAAAAATATTTATGACATTTTAAGTATTTTATTTTATTGACAGAATGTGCACTGATGTGCTTAATTGTTTTTAGAAAATTAAAACGAAATGGTCAGTCAAATAAAATTTAAAAATAAATAAAAACGAATATACTTTTATGTATACTCGTACATACATATGTATGTATGTACACACATGTGCAAATGTTTTTCATGTTTTTCAACAAAATATTCTATACGTTGGCAATTGCTTAAATGGTTTGCGCAAAATATTTTTATTTTTAACGTTAAAGAAATGAACTACATACATAAGTATACTGCGAGCAGGGCTGGGCAAAATACTCACTTTAAGTATTTCAAATACAAGATACAAAATACTTCCCAGCTGTGTACTTCAAATACAAGATACAACTAAAAACTACAAATACTTTTTTGTCTTTCGATCTCATAAGAATATACCACTCTGGTTTTAGATACATATTTCATTTTATATATGCACTTAAACTAAGTTGTATATTGTCATATACAACTTAAAAGGGCGTAACTAGCAAAGTATTGAAAGCCTATTAAAAATTGTGGATAGTTGTAATTTTTTTGATAATAACTAGACTAGAATTTTTTTTGTCAGTTATGCTCTTTTTCTTTTTAGGCGACAATATACATATATGTTCATACTTACAACTGCATATATACTTATTATGTATCCAAATACTAGAAATAAAGCTGTGTAATATTATATAAAATGTGTTATATATTTTTTTTTTTGTTATATATAAAGGGTGTTTTTTTAAGCTAGATAGAACTTTAAATTGTAAAAAGTAACACAAAAAATTAAATTTTGATGAAACATTTTTTTTATTTGTTTCAGTATACTCTGACAAATCATCATGAATAGACTCACGCTTGAACAACGCTACGAAATTATCCAAATTTACTTTGAAAATCAGTCGTCGATTCGCGCAACTTATAGACGACTTCGTCATTTGTATGGCGTACATAATCGTCCATCTGAACAAGCCATTCGTCGAACTGTGGATAGATTTCGTACCACATACTCTCTAGAGGATGCAATAACACCAGCACGTCGAAGGAATGTGCGTACTGAAGAGAATATTGCCGCTGTAAACGAAAGTGTGGAAGAAGATCCAAATTTATCGATTCGTCGTCGGTCGCATGAATTGGGGCTCTGTCCGTCCACTACGTGGAAAATTTTGCGCAAAGATCTCGGCCTACACCCGTATAAGATCCAGCTGGTGCAGGAATTGAAGCCACGAGACCATTGTATGCGTCGTTCTTTCGCCGATTGGGCTCTAGAGCAGTTGGCAACTGACCCGTTGTTTTATCGCAAAATTGTGTTCAGCGATGAGGCGCATTTTTGGCTTAACGGGTTTGTTAATAAGCAAAATTGCCGCATATGGAGTGAGACCAATCCACAAGAGACCCTACAGACTCCATTACATCCAGAAAAATGCACTGTTTGGTGCGGTTTTCATGCTGGTGGCATCATCGGACCTTATTTCTTCAAAAATGAGGCCGGAGCTCGCATTACGGTCAATGGAGATCGTTACCGCACCATGATCAATGATTTTTTGTTTGAAAATATGGATGACATTGATCCGGAGGAGATGTGGTTTCAACAGGATGGCGCTACGTGCCATACGGCGAACGCAACCATCGACTTACTGAAATCAAAATTTGGCGATAAGTTGATTTCGAGAAATGGACCTGTCAATTGGCCTCCAAGGTCGTGCGATTTGACACCTCTCGATTATTTCCTGTGGGGCTACGTGAAGTCACTGGTTTATGCTGATAAACCAGCAACAATTGACGCCTTGGAGGCCAGCATTGTTCGTGTTGTTCGTGACATACGGCCAGCAGTGCTCGAAAAAGTGGCCCAAAATTGGACGTCCAGAATGCGCTTCGTCAAGAACAGCCGCGGTGCCCATATGCCCGAAATCATTTTCAAATGTTAATGTAACGTATTGATCTTTCGAATAAAAAAAAATTTTGATTACAATTTAATTTTTTGTGTTATTTTTTACAATTTCAAGTTCTATCGGGCTTAAAAAAACACCCTTTATTTAACATTCTATGCATTTTACATATATATACACGTGTGACATACGTGTGTATATTCATATGATTGTTCTAAACTCGCCAACTGGGAAAGTAATAATATTTAGGATTTAATAGATAGCAAATAAAAGATTCATTCGGCAAAACAAGTATTTCCTTTAAAAAAACAAGATAATTTAATAAGTCATCCGACAAACAACCTCTTGTTGGGGAGTGAATAAAATCTGCCGAGGAAAAACATATCTCTACAGGTTCTGCGGAACCTGCTGCCAAATTCTATAAATGCAAAAAAACAATAAAATTCTCATCATCTTTACTGCAACTACTACTTCTTCTATTGCATCCATGTTCGGTTTCACGTTTTTTGAAATCTTTCTCTAAGGTATCTATTGCAAGGTTTTGAATTCGTTGCCTCTCTTTTAATGAAATGATTTTTGTGGTGACCAGTATATTTTGAAACTAGGGTGGACGCCAATATGGCTCTATTTGCTTCAGGTGTCGTTATACATATGTCCTTTCTAAGCTCTCCATTAGTTTTGTTAAAATACAACTGAAATACCTCAAATTATTTTATTTGCAATCGATATAATCTGGTTCTCACAGACATTAAGGTAGGCAAAAGTTTTCATAATAAAAATTATTTCCCTGTATGTAATACAAAGCGTTGGGAAAAGGCTGGTGGGGAATATGTGAAAATTCCTATTGATATCACCTGATTAGTGCTCTGGACAAGACAATTGAAAGCTGAATTGGGGTATTGCAAAATAATAAACATTTTAGTGGTCGCAGTTTCTAGCAATTTTAGCTTTTGTGTGAAAAAACTTATTTTGAACTTATAATAAATAAATGTATTTTGTAAAAATGTATTTTTAAGCCTTATGTATTTGAAATACAAGATACAAAATACTTTTGAGTTATGTATTTGAAATACAAAATACTTTCAGGTTGGGTATTTGAAATACAGATACAAAATACGTATTTGTATTTCAAATACGTATTTCAAATACATGTATTTCAAATACTGCCCAGCCCTGACTGCGAGAGCAGTATACTATATACTAGAAACATGTACGGTTACACTCAAGCACACAAATTTTTGAAATTTCATCTACTTGCGTTTGTGAGTTTTTCAATGTCTCCTAAACTCATTTTCATTGCTACTTGTTAACATACAATGAAAGTCAATTAATTAAAGAAATAATGATTCCAACATATTTATTTCACTTCTTACAGAAAAGAAACACAAACACACAAGGCAACACACAGGAAAAAAATGTCATGGGAATTGGCGAGTTACATGTATGTGTGTGTGTTTGTAAGTGTATGCATGTACTACATGGGCTGTAAAGTCCCGGGCCCTACACATAGATGGCGCTAGTTTTATTGCAGTCACCATTTTCCAGTTAATACTAACCTTCAAAAGACAGCTGTTAAAATTCCATGATATTCTATTCATTAGTTTGTGAGTTATTTTGCTAAGAGCGACGCTACTTTTGTTATTTTCAAAGCAATGGATCCAAAAACAATTTTGTGTTTTAATTTTAAACTGCTTTTTTGATGGAAAAAATTACCATTCAAGTGAAGCAATCTTCAGAAAAGTGCTATGGAGACTCCGCTCACAACAATAAAACGTTGGTTTGCTGACTTCAAACGTGGTCGTAGAGATACCAATGATACAGAATGCAGTGGACGTTCAAATGAGGTGGAAACACCAGAAAACAGAAAAAAATCCCCAAAATCGCTTTGAATGACTGAACGTTGAAGTTGCGTGAGTTAGCTGACCTCGTAACGATATCAAAAGAATGTGTTGGCTTTATATTGCATGAGCTTTTGAATATGAGAAAGCTCTGTTCAAAGTGGGTGCTAAGTTTGCTCACCAAAAAAGAGAACGTGTTGATGCTTCTGAGCAGTGTTTGGCCATGTTTAAGGGTAACGAACCTGAATTTTGGCGTCCATATGTGACAATGGATGAAGAATGGATCTATCACTTCACTCCGGAATCAAAACGATCATCATCTGAGTGGACAGCAACTGGTGTATTTTGTCCAAAGCGCCCGAAAGCATAACAATTGGCTGGCAAGGTTATGGCCTCGGCATGTAAGTGGTGTAATATTCATCGACTATCTGCAGAAAGGAAATACCATTAACAGTGAACATTATATAGCGTTGTTGGAGCATTTGAAGGCCAAAGAAACTCCCGTATATGGCAAAGAAATTTTATTTCATCAATATAATACACCGTGTCACAAGTCAATCAAAACAATGGCAAAACTACATGAATTGAACTTCCAATTGCTCTCACAACCACTGTATTTGCCAGTTTTGGGTCGCAGCGACTTTTGGCTGTTCGCACACCTGAAAAAATGCTCGTCGGTAAGACATTTCCCACGAATGAAGAGGTTATAGTTGAAACTGAGGCCAATTTTGAGGCAAAAGATAAATCGTTCTACAAAAGTGGTATTGAAACGTTAGAGCGGTGCTGGAATGATTGCGTTGGTCTTGATGGAGATTACGTTGACGAATAAAGCAAATTTTAAACCAAAAAAACAGTGTATTCTTTGTTAGGCTCGGGACTTTTCAGCACATTATTTATATTTGCATGCCTCAGAAACTTTAGATAATTTGTGCTGTAAGTTTTTACAAAGGATTACATATTTAAAAAAACTAGAAGAAATTTTTTCTTGTAGGCGAAAAAACATTGACTTGTTTTGTTTTGATAAGGTAAGTGTGTTAGTTAGAGTAAACCTAAACAGCAGCAGATAAAATAATATTAGGTCGATTCACAATCTTGTGCATTTGAGATTGCAAATTTCTGCAATTGCAAAAGTAACATTTTTAGGTATATTTTCTTAGTGTAAAGTTAAAATATGCCCCAATATTTTGCAACTGCAATGATGCAAGGCCATTTGTACAAGATTGTGAATAGGGATATTATTTCTATTATGTAGCATCATTGTTAAACTGTTTTCTCGACACTTTCTCTTGTAGATCTTGCGGATATTTGACAATTCTGACAAAAAACTAAAACTTTAAATTACTTCCTAAACAAGATAAACTACCGGGCACGGCTCACGGCCGTATAATCTCACCCCGAATCATGCAAAACTACAGCAGAGTTCCCCGGCAAATTGCCCAAGACCCGCATACTCAGGAAAACCAAGGCAACATGGCGATGCACGACCTCTGTAGGTTTTGTTGAATTACAACTGCGGTATCCATCTTAATGAAAAGCTTTTACCCTGGCAACCATGGCAGCATAGACCGGGCACCCTGCAGACATCACCATGTGGTCTGCTTGCAGCCCCTTAAAATCACAGTTCCTGCAGCGTAACTCGTTGGAGCTTCCGCTCGCCTAGAGACCAGCGTCGCTGCACCGTCTACACACTCCGACTGCTACTTGCAGCCCCGCACCCCAGGCACCTGTAGCACGGTGGTATTGGATCAAGCGTCCTCACCGCAAACCTGAATCACCTGATGTACGCTGCCGTTTGCCTTAAATATTCCGCAATACGCGCCATGCAATCCAGAGTCAAGTTCGTCATGCCTTCCACCATCTTCCACGGTGCACTTGCCAGACGGATGGATCTTCTATACTAAGTGGAAGACAGAGCTTTTTGAGGTTCATAGAGTGTAACTCTATGAACCTCCCCGACTTATTAGACCCCGACTTATCCTTCACCACCCCGACTTATCATTCACCACCACTTGCTGCCAACCTTTCTTCCGTTTGGCCTCTAATCGCGTGCGTATCACTGCACCTTTTTTCGCCTGGGCACTGATCAGTTCTACCTTATTTAATTCCAACACTTGAAATGCTATAATCACGTATGTTTTGTTCTTTCCGTGTTGTTATTGATAAACAGATAAAAAATGACAGGTCTGCCAAGTTTAGAACTAGGCTAAGGGAATGTTTAGCCTAACTGCCTGAAGCCCAAAGAATGGCTTCCTTTAGAACATATTTGCAAAGCTTTGGTGTTACTCCTCAATCTGATATTATACTTTAGGAAACGATTAACTTCGGTGAGAAAACAGAATATAGAAAGAAGTGATATTGTCACAGGTCTCCCCAGCTTAAGACTAGGCTAAGTGACATATACCCAACTATGCATTCTGCCTGAAGTCCAAAGAATGGCTTGCCTTAAACCATATTTGCAAAGACTAGGTGGTACTCCTCAATCTGACATTATTCTTCAGAACTCCAACAACTTCTGTCAGCAAAACGAAAATCCAGAAGGGAGTTGGCTTAGAACCAGGCTAAGGGATTGCATAGCCCAACTAAGAACTCTGCTTGAAGCCCAAAGAATGCCTTCCCTTTAAACATGTTTGGAAAGTGTTTGTGTTACCTCTCAATCTAATTATTTACTACGGAGAATAGCAAGTGGATTAAATATACCCGTCAGAAGTAAGCCACTCTAACGAAATCTAACTGGGGACTGGGCAAGAAGCAATTCCGAAAAGGATATGTTGTATGTTAACTATATAAAAAACGTTTTTACCATTAACAGCTCGAATGATGCAGCTGAATTACCACCATACGCTCTTGAAACTCCGGTGTCTTTAAGATTTAGTGTCTGCTTAGTATACATATTAGTGGCTATTAAAGTATATAATAGTAAACTCAGTTATTTCAATTTGTGAAACTTTCAAACAGCAGTCAGGTGCAGCACCAAGCGGCAACGTCGACAATTTCTGAGAATGTGAGCACAGGAATGAACTAATTTCAGGTTAGTGTTAGGATGCTATATGGCTAATTATTTTTGGTTGTTAATGATTTCTTTTTTTTTTTTTTGTTATATAGAAATATGTTTTAAATTTGAAAATTTTGCATTAATATTTTTCTATGGGAATTTGTGTTTCTTACAAATTTATCTTTTTTCATTCCACCTGTAACGAAGACATTATTAAGCTGCCGGCGTAAAACAAACTGACGTTTGTTAATCGAACTCGGTAATGAATTGTTTAAATGCCAAAATCAAAATAATATTTGTGTATATTATATTTGTTATTAAAAGTGATTTTTTAATTACATACATAAATAATTAATTTTTCAATCACGCAAAAATAAAATGCATAGTTCAGTCAATGAATAAATATATAAATGAAATATTATAATTACCTGTTACAACAAAATTTCAATCATTATTGAAATAAATATTAATTAATTAAATAGAAATAGAAATACGAGGTATGTTATAGGTTATTATAGTCCGTTTGCGCTTTTTCTATAGAAATTTACTTTTTTCTTTATATCCAGGTTTTAATTTTTATAAATATAAACTAATATAAAGGCTGGGCGATAAGTTTATAGGCTTTTTATATGTAACTGTCATGCTTGAGATTACTCGAACATGTGACAGTAGGGCATCAAACTCTATTGACTCGCTGTCACGTGCCGCAGAGTGGGGCACGTTTCTCTGCTTTATCGCTACTACAATAGATTTCCATGTGATAAGTTCAGAAATCTTGTTATCGAAACCCACAAATTCTTACGCAATACATGTTCCTCGTTCAGGATTCATCCTTTTATGATCGATTGCCCAGCGAGTCGCACAACAAGTTAAAGAGAGCACTCACTTTGAGCCGTACCGTTCGTTTGTGGAACAAGTTCCCTGCAAACTTGTTTGCTGTCATATATAACGTTGGAAGGTTCAAATCAAACGTCCATAAGTACTATTCCGTCTTTCGTCGTCTTCATAACATATTTTTTTACAAATGCAGTGCAATGCACTGCTCATGTTGGGGCCATCACTTGAATATAAGTTTGTGATTCCATTTGTACTTTCTACAGTTTTTATATACGACCTTAGAAAGTATATATAACAAGTGATTTTTTTGCTATTATCTTTTTGTCAACACTAGTTTTGACAGCTCACGCACGTTTTGTATTTTGTGTCACTGTCAAACATCTTCAGTTTGGTCTATAATTTAATCATGAATCGTCTTACAAACGAACAACGCTTGCAAATTATTGAATTTTATTACCAAAATGCGTGCTCTGTTCCAAAACGCGTGCTTCTTCCATTTTATGGTCAGTTTAATCGACCTACTGAGGCTTCTATTCGGGCCATTGTAAACAAATTTCGCACCAAATTTACATTGTTGGACATTAAACCACCAACACGCTTACGTAGAGTGCGAACTGAAGAAAATATCGCAGCCGTATCGGCCAGTGTTGGTGATGACCGTGAATTATCGATTCGGCGCCGTTCGCAGCAATTGGGCCTCTGTTACTCCACTACGTGGAAAATTTTGCGGAAGGATTTGGGTGTGAAGCCTTATAAGATACAGCTGGTGCAAGAATTGAAGCCAAACGACCTACCACAACGCCAAATTTTTGGTGAATGGGCTCTTGAAAAGTTAGATGAAGATCCACTTTTTTATCGAAGAATTGTGTTCAGCGACGAGGCTCATTTCTGGTTGAATGGATACGTGAACAAGCAAAACTGCCGTATTTGGAGTGAAGAGCAGCCAGAAGCATTGCAAGAGCTACCAATGCATCCACAAAAAACAACCGTTTGGTGCGGATTACGGGCTGGCGGCATCATTGGGCCGTATTTCTTCAAAGATGATGCGAATCACAACGTTACTGTGAATGGTGAGCGCTACCGTGCGATGATAACAAACTTTTTTTTGCCCAAAATGGAAGAGCTTGACTTGCATGACATGTGGTTTCAACAAGACGATGCCACATGCCACACAGCACGCGAAACAATGGACCAATTGAGAGGCGAGTTCGGTGAACAGTTTATTTCACGCTTGGGACCAGTCAATTGGCCGCCCAGATCGTGGGCCTCCAACGATCTGGGCGCCTCTAGACTATTTTTTGTGGGGCTATGTTAAGGCTAATGTCTATAGCGACAAGTCCGCTTCGATTGACGCACTGGAAGCCAACATTGCCAACATTATTCGTGAGATACCGGCCGAAATGTTAGAAAGAGTATGCCAAAATTGGACTAAGCGGATGGACCATTTGAGGCGCAGCCGCGGCCAACATTTGCATGAAATAATCTTCAAACATTAAATTATATCGACCCAACTATCGATCCAAATAAATATTTCATGCATTTTTCTGAATTTTATGTGTTTTTTTTTTAAATTTCCGATAGTTCTTATAAAATCACCCATTATTCTGAATCAAAATTAATGGAAAAGTCGTTTAAGCGATGTCCGTCTGTCGGTCGTTGAAATTCCGTTTCTGAGCAAACCATTAGACATAGAAACTTTTCTCTTTCCCCATTCTATTACTCCATCGTGCCATGTGTTTGCTATTGAAATACAGTTCACGTATAGCTGAGATACATTCAAAATTCGGAAAAAGCCATAAATTTTTGCAGTTTGTATGAAAATTTTTTGGGGGAAAAAGTTGTTTGTTTTCAAACTTCCCACGATTATTAATCATGGTGACTGGAATGCAAAAAAAATTTATATATCAATCAGATATCGGTTTATATATCGTTTAAATGTCGTTTAAACGAACTTAAACAACTTTTTTTTTGCTTAAAAGCAGTTCTAGTACCAAAGTAGGGTTAAATAAATATGGAAAATGAAAATTTCGTATATCGGTCCATATATACTCTAGATATAGCCTAAACCGGGGTTTTCATGAAAATGTCGCGTAAGCGAACTTAAACAACTTTTTTTACTTAAAGGCAGCTCTGGTACTAAGAGAAGGTAATGTAAAGAAAGAAAATGAAAATTTCCGATATCGGTCCATATATACCCTAGATATAGCCTAAACCAGGGTTTTCATGAAAACTTAAAGAACTTTTTCTGCTTAATATTGGTAATAAAATAAGGTTCATATATAACCGAGATATAGCTTAAACAAACTTTTCCATAAAAATGTCCATGAAAGATTTATTTTATGGAATAGTGATTTTAAGGCAAAAATAGTTTTTCCCCGATATCGCTCCATATACATCCGAGAATATTCAGTACAAATTTGTAATATATACTATACATATAAGTGACTATCGTGAAGGGAATTTTAGATTCGGCCCAGCCGAATATACCACACTCCTACTTGTTTTTCATGATTTTACTATTTACAATCTGGTTACAATCAATCTGGCCACTCTGCTTCGGCTTTGCGTTGAGTTCTGGGACTCCTTGTATATTACCTTTGTGCACATTTATTTTTACTGCACGTTAATAAATGTTAAGAATGCAATAAAATCGCTTCTATTTTATCTATTACCATCCCACCCCGTGGTGACTTTTGGCCTACACTGTACAGCAAATATATTTGTGTATACTGCATGTATTATACATATGTATATATACATTCATATGATTGTATTTATAAATTGCAATTTTAATTAAAAGCACACATTTTATGTTAAGAATTTATTTTATAGGCCTAATAAATAAGTCAGTGTACAACATCAGCGAACACATTTAGATTTACCACAACATTTGGGCGCTTGTTCGATTTTCTATTTGGGGCAATTGTTCACTGAAGGCATTATTAATTCAGTCGTTTATGCTACATTTTTGTTTATGCTAATTTTTCATAGATACACTTGCATATGTACACACACGCACACAAATAAATAACTTGCACTTCGAGTATTAAAACCGAAACATTTGCTCTTCCCGCACGAAAAGTTGAGCAAAATTTGTTCGTTGATGGTTTTCTATTCACAATGTTGTCACATTTTTTATTTTTATTTTTTTTTTTCTAAAATCTTTTATTTTCTGCAAAGCAAACTATTTTTATATTACTAAAATACACTATGGATATAAAATAAATATTCTAATAATGATATTAGTTGTATATTGTTTTATTAAATTTCAGAGACATGCTTTTAGTGGCATGAAGTTTGCAAAGGGTGTTTTCCAAAGAGTTGTTTAAATTAGGGAAGGAATAAAACAAAGATGAGTTTTTAAACTGAAATGAAATTTACTTTATTGGCAAGATGAGCTTCTGGCACTATAATTTAAATATGTCTTCTGGCATGTGATTGCCACGGTTGGCTCGGATGTAATCTATTCTGGAGGTCCAGTTTTCGATGACATTTTCGAACATTTGTGCACATACATATATTGAAAATATATCATGGGCTTAGACTAGCGACTTAAAATATACTCAGTCTAGAAGTTAAGTCGCACAACTTGGAGGCAAATTCAGATGCCCGAAACGTGAAGGTTTGTGGTTCACAACCGTTTACTTCAATAAGTCAATTATGGCATGAATTTAGTAATATGTTGCGCCATCTTGTTGAAACCACAGCCACCACAACCCGCATGCCATTGTTGTTTAATTAATGAGCGAAGAAGTTTGTAGTCATGGCTCTGTAGCGGTCACCATTCATTGTAACGTTCTGACCAGCGTCGTTCTTAAAGAAGTACGGACCAGTGATTCTGCCAACCCATAAAGCACACCTAACAGTCAGTTATGCTGGTGGTAAGGGGGTGTCAATCTCAGTTATCATTACTCCAAATAGGCCAGCTTTGTTTACTGACATATCCAATCAAACAAAACTTACCAATACGAGTATGTTGTTGAACGTAGACTGGACATAGAGTGCGATAAGAATCACGATTTTTAAAATAACTTTGCACAATTTGGAAGCATTATTCAGACGACAATCTAATGGGTGATTTTATAAGAACTATCGGAAATTTAAAAAAAAAACACATAAAATTCAGAAAAATGCATGAAATATTTATTTGGATCGATAGCTGGGTCGATATAATTTAATGTTTGAAGATTATTTCATGCAAATGTTGGCCGCGGCTGCGCCTCAAATGGTCCATCCGCTTAGTCCAATTTTGGCATACTCTTTCCAACATTTCGGCCGGTATCTCACGAATAATGTTGGCTTCCAGTGCGTCAATCGAAGCGGGCTTGTCGCTATAGACATTAGCCTTAACATAGCCCCACAAAAAATAGTCTAGAGGCGTTAAATCGCACGATCTGGGCGGCCAATTGACTGGTCCCAAGCGTGAAATAAACTGTTCACCGAACTCGCCTCTCAATTGGTCCATTGTTTCGCGTGCTATGTGGCATGTGGCACCGTCTTGTTGAAACCACATGTCATGCAAGTCAAGCTCTTTCATTTTGGGCAAAAAAAAGTTTGTTATCATCGCACGGTAGCGCTCACCATTCACAGTAACGTTGTGATTCGCATCATCTTTGAAGAAATACGGCCCAATGATGCCGCCAGCCCATAATCCGCACCAAACGGTTGTTTTTTGTGGATGCATTGGTAGCTCTTGCAATGCTTCTGGCTGCTCTTTACTCCAAATACGGCAGTTTTGCTTGTTCACGTATCCATTCAACCAGAAATGAGCCTCGTCGCTGAACACAATTCTTCGATAAAAAAGTGGATCTTCATCTAACTTTTCAAGAGCCAATTCACCAAAAATTTGGCGTTGTGGTAGGTCGTTTGGCTTCAATTCTTGCACCAGCTGTATCTTATAAGGCTTCACACCCAAATCCTTCCGCAAAATTTTCCACGTAGTGGAGTAACAGAGGCCCAATTGCTGCGAACGGCGCCGAATCGATAATTCACGGTCATCACCAACACTGGCCGATACGGCTGCGATAGTTTCTTCAGTTCGCACTCTACGTAAGCGTGTTGGTGGTTTAATGTCCAACAATGTAAATTTGGTGCGAAATTTTTTTACAATAGCCCGAATAGAAGCCTCAGCAGGTCGATTAAACTGACCATAAAATGGAAGAAGCGCGCGATGAACTTTCTTAACAGAGCACGCATTTTGGTAATAAAATTCAATAATTTGCAAGCGTTGTTCGTTTGTAAGACGATTCATGATTAAATTATAGACCAAGCTGAAGATGTTTGACAGTGACACAAGATACAAAACGTGCGTGAGCTGTCAAAACTAGTGTTGCCAAAAAGATAATAGCAAAAAATCCCTCGTTATTTATGTTGAAGCTCCAACGAAACATAGTTCTCTTAACAGCTGACTTAAAATTAGCTGTGCTGCCAACTTAAAGTTTCATACCTCTATAAAAATACCCTGTATATTTTACTACACAAAATTGATTAGCAAGGCACTTCTGTTTTCCATCAATAGCACCCATGGGATCGATCCTCTTTAACGAAGCAATTAAAATTAAAAATATTGCTTTTTAGCTAATACATGTTATAATTCCATTTTAGCTACCATTAAATTGTGAAATAAATCCACGCGTTATTTGATTCACGCTTCTTTTACTACGGCACGAGAATCTCATGTTAAATTTTCAAAACTTCCTTATACATTATGTACATGGTCTGATCAAAAAATAACCGTTTCGTGCATAACGTAGCTCGATTTTCGAATTTTTTTTCTGTTATGTTGGTACACATGTCTATTATATATGTTGGCAATATCAGCCATTTCGGATTGTTTGTTTTTGACAGATAAAAAGTCGTGTCGTGTTTTGGTGTGGTTTTCGATTTTTTACTTAATTTTAAGCAAAAACAACGTCGCATAGACATCGCTCAGGAGCTGTTGAAAATCGTCAACAACGATTTTCTCAAAAAGGTCATAACTAGGTACAAATCATGGGTGTATGGCTATGCCATTAAAGCCAAAGCCCAATCATCCCAATGGAAGCGTCCAGAAGAGCCAAGACCGAATAAAGCACGGCAAGTTCGGTAAAATGTGAAGGTTTTGCTTACTGTTTTCTTCGACTGCAATGGCATCATGAATTCATGCCACAAGGTCGCACGGTCAATAAGGAGTACTACCTTGAAGTTACGCGCCGTTTGCGCGAAGCAATTCGTCAGAAACGCACAGAATTGTGGAAAAAACACCATGATAACGCACCAGCTCAAACATCGATGCTTGTGCGTGAGTTTTTGGCCAAAAACCGTTATCATGCCTCAACTAACATATTCACCAGATTTGGTCCCCGCTGACTTTGTCCTCTTCCCAAAACTGAAGCCACCGATGAAAGGAAAGATTTTTGCTATAATTGAGGAGATAAAAGAAAAATAGAAACAGGAGCTGTTGGCGATACCAAAAAGCGAGTTTCAGAAGTGTTTCGACGATTGGAAAAAAAACTGGCACAAATATTAAATCTGTGGGGAACTTATCCCCGTCAGAAGGGGTCAAGATAATTATTGATGAATAAATAAATACTTTGGAAAAAATTAAAAATAACGGTTAGCTTTGGATCAACCCTCCTACATAAAGGGCGCTTTTATGGGTTAATTTTGAATAAAACACAAACTATTTTAGAAATATTGTCATATCTTTTTAATATGATAATATTGGTATGGCTTAAATATACATACAAATATACATAATGCAAAATATCGGTCAAATAACCGCTGCGACCTCAGCGTCACACCTCCATCCGATGGTTCAAAATTTCCATAAAGCTGAGGAATGTGCCGAAATTTCTCATCCTTTAGCACTTGAATTGTTGCTGGCCTATCGACGTAAACATTTTCTTTCAAATAAGCATAAAGAAAGAAGTCCAACGGTGCCCAGTTAACATAGCCAACCCGCAAGAGAACACGGCCATTCAATTTGTCGTACAAACGAGCCATTGTTTCGTTGGCTATGTGACAAGTGGCTCCGTCCTGTTGAAATCACATATCTTCCAAATCGGGTCATAAAAAGTTCGTTATCATTTCACGATAGCGAACACCATTTCCAGTAACTGCCTAAGCGGCCTCATTTTGGAAAAAATGATGATGCCGCCAGCCCATAAATTGAACCAAACAATCACTCCTGCTTGGTAATTTTTCCGATATTAGAATCTAAACACAATGTTTGCGGTGCAGTACGAGTTCTCGTTGCGGGAGAGAAAAATAAACATAATACAACGAAAGACAGCGACGGAAATACTTGTGATTGTTAGTTGAAAGTTTTATTATTTTATTTATGTAAAATTAAAAAAAACAAGTAAGAGTGTAGTATATTCGGCTGGGCCGAATCTAAAATACCCTTCACGATAGTCACGAATATGTATAGTATATTAAAAATGTGACCTAAATATGCTCGGTTATATATGAACCGATATCGGAGTTTTCTATTTTCTGTATTTTAGTAACCTTCTTTTATAACGAGAATTGCTTTTCAGCAAAAAAAAAAAAATTTTTTTTAATGGAAAAATCGGTTCAGGCTATATCTCGGGTATATATGGCCCGATATCGAAAATTTTAATTTTCCATATTTATATAACCTTATATCATTACCAGAACTGCTTTTGAGTACAACAAATTGTTTAAGTTCGCTTACGCGATATTTTCATGAAAAACCCGATTTAGGCTATATCTCGGGTATATCTGGACCGATATCAGAAATTTTAATTTTCTCTATTTTCGTAACCTTCTTTTATGACAAGAACTGCTTTTCAGCAAAAAAAAAATGTTATTGGAAAAATCGGTTCAGGCTATATCTCGAGTATATATGGACCGATATCGGATATTTTCTTTTTCCATATTTATATAACCTTATTTCATTGCCAGAACTGCTTTTGAGCACAAAAAAGTTGTTTAGTCGGCATTTTCATCAAAAAACCTGTTAGGCTATACACCGGGTATATATGAACCGATATCGGAAATTTTCATTTTCCATATTTATGTAACCTAATTTCATTAGCAGAACTGCTTTTCAGCACAAAAAGTTGTTTAAGTTCGCTTACGCTGCATTTTCATGAAAACCCCGGTCTATGCTCTATCTCGGGTATATATGGCCCGATATCGAAAATTTTTATTTTTCACATTTATATGACCCTATTTCATTACCAGAACTGCTTTTGAGCACAAAAAAACTGTTTAAGTTCGCTTACGCGATATTTTCATGAAAAACCCGATTTAGGCTATATCTCGGGTATATCTGGACCGATATCAGAAATTTTAATTTTCTCTATTTTCGTAACCTTCTTTTATGACAAGAACTGCTTTTCAGCAAAAAAAAAATGTTATTGGAAAAATCGGTTCAGGCTATATCTCGAGTATATATGGACCGATATCGGATATTTTCTTTTTCCATATTTATATAACCTTATTTCATTGCCAGAACTGCTTTTGAGCACAAAAAAGTTGTTTAGTCGGCATTTTCATCAAAAAACCTGTTAGGCTATACACCGGGTATATATGAACCGATATCGGAAATTTTCATTTTCCATATTTATGTAACCTAATTTCATTAGCAGAACTGCTTTTCAGCACAAAAAGTTGTTTAAGTTCGCTTACGCTGCATTTTCATGAAAACCCCGGTCTATGCTCTATCTCGGGTGTATATGGCCCGATATCGAAAATTTTTATTTTTCACATTTATATGACCCTATTTCATTACCAGAACTGCTTTTGAGCACAAAAAAACTGTTTAAGTTCGCTTACGCGATATTTTCATGAAAAACCCGATTTGGGCTATATCTCGGGTGTATATGGACCGACATCGAAAATTTTCATTTTTCATATTTATATAACCCTTTTTCATTACCAGAACTGCTTTGAGCAAAAAAAAGTTTTTTAAGTTCGCTTACGCGACATTTTCATGAAAAACCCGATTTGGGCTATATCTCGGGTATATATGGACCGACATGGAAAATTTTCATTTTTCATATTTATATGACCCTATTTCATTACCAGAACTGCTTTTGAGCACAAAAAAGTTGTTTAAGTTCGCTTACGCGACATTTTCATGAAAAACCCGATTTGGGCTATATCTCGGGTATATATGGACCGACATGGAAAATTTTCATTTTTCATATTTATATGACCCTATTTCATTACCAGAACTGCTTTTGAGCACAAAAAAGTTGTTTAAGTTCGCTTACGCGACATTTTCATGAAAAACCCGATTTGGGCTATATCTCGGGTATATATGGACCGACATCGGAAATTTTCATTTTCCATATTTATGTAACCTAATTTCAATACCAGAACTGCTTTTGACCACAAAAAAGTTGTTTAAGTTCGCTTACGCGGCATTTTCATGAAAACCCCGGTCTAGGCTATATCTCGGGTATATATATACCGATATCGGAAATTTTCATTTTCCATATTTATGTAACCTAATTTCATTAGCAGAACTGCTTTTCAGCACAAAAAGTTGTTTAAGTTCGCTTACGCTGCATTTTCATGAAAACCCCGGTCTATGCTCTATCTCGGGTGTATATGGCCCGATATCGAAAATTTTTATTTTTCACATTTATATGACCCTATTTCATTACCAGAACTGCTTTTGAGCACAAAAAAACTGTTTAAGTTCGCTTGCGCGACATTTTTATGAAAACCCCGATTTGGGCTATATCTCGGGTATATATGGACCGATATCGAAAATTTTCATTTTTCGTATTTATATGACCCTATTTCATTACCAGAACTGATTTTGAGACCAAAAAATTGTTTAAGTTCGCTTACGCGACATTTTCATGAAAAACCCGATTTGGGCTATATCTCGGGTATATATGGACCGACATGGAAAATTTTCATTTTTCATATTTATATGACCCTATTTCATTACCAGAACTGCTTTTGAGCACAAAAAAGTTGTTTAAGTTCGCTTACGCGACATTTTCATGAAAAACCCGATTTGGGCTATATCTCGGGTATATATGGACCGACATCGGAAATTTTCATTTTCCATATTTATGTAACCTAATTTCAATACCAGAACTGCTTTTGACCACAAAAAAGTTGTTTAAGTTCGCTTACGCGGCATTTTCATGAAAACCCCGGTCTAGGCTATATCTCGGGTATATATATACCGATATCGGAAATTTTCATTTTCCATATTTATGTAACCTAATTTCAATACCAGAACTGCTTTTGACCACAAAAAAGTTGTTTAAGTTCGCTTACGCGGCATTTTCATGAAAACCCCGGTCTAGGCTATATCTCGGGTATATATATACCGATATCGGAAATTTTCATTTTCCATATTTATGTAACCTAATTTCAATACCAGAACTGCTTTTGAGCACCAAAAAGTTGTTTAGGTTCGCTTACGCGACATTTTCATGAAAAACCAGGTTTGGGCTATATCTCGGGTATATATGGACCGATATCGGAAATTTTCATTTTCCATATTTATGTAACCTTATATAATTACCAGAACTGCTTTTGAGCAAAAAAAAGTTATTTAGCTTCACCTATGCGACATTTTCATTAAAAATCCGATTTGGGCTATATCTCGGGTATATATGGACCGATATCTGAAAAAAAAATTTTTTGTCTTTTAGTCACCATGCTTAATAAGTGTGTGAAGTTTGAAGCAAAACGAACAACTTTTGTTTTCAAAAATTTTCATACAAAACTGCAAAAAAAAAAATGGCTTTTTTCGGAATTTTGAATATATCTCAGCTATACGTGGACCGATATTACTGAATTTCAATAGCAAACCCATGAATCGATGGGGTAAAAGAATGGTGAAAGAAAAAAGTTTCTAAGTCTAATGGTTTTCTCAGAAACGGTATTTCAACAGCGGACAGACGGACAGACGGACATCGCTTAATCGCCTTTTCCATTAATTCTGATTCAGAATATATATACTTTATAGGGTCGCAAAAAAAACTGTAGAAATTACAAACGGAATCACAAACTTATATATACCCTTTACATTTTTGTGAAGGGTATAAAAATTGCTGTTAGTGTTAAGTTATTAGTAATGGCAGCAAATGAAAAAATTATAGCTGTTAAAAAAATTTTTAATTTGGTAGAAGCCAGGTTTGTTTTATGTGTGGAATTAGAAACCACGACACATATTAACAGGAGATGGTGGGTAAGACCCGTTGATGTACCAACGGGCTCGGATGGAGATACTTGCAGCAAATTGAAAGCCAGGATGAGAAGCATCTTCATCTAACAACCAGAATGAGTATTTCTAAATACAAGGTGCTTGTTTCTCTACTTAAACCGAAACTGGAAAAACATTCATTTAGAAAACCGTTTTGCCCCGATTATCACTTACTTAATGTATAATGTTAAGTCTACAATATATACAGAAATGTGATTAAAATCATCTTGCTTCAGCATCCCCAAACCTAATTTGTATAACTTTTCATTAAACTACCTTGCTCACTTGCAGAATGCAAGTTTTGGCTTGAGCATATGAAATTGGAGTATCGACCATAAGGAAGGTTAGGTTATTTATGAAACATGCGAACAAATATGGAATGAATTGCATGAAATCTATGAGGCTAATCCAAATATAACCGATTGGTGCCAAATATCATTTTCTTTTTATGAAAAAAAACTGGTCTTCTTCATTGTTTGGGGGCCATAGATGGCAAACACATCAATATAACAAATCTTTTTTACCCTGAAAGTTTTTGTGATTTCGCGACTGCATACTTCCTAATTTCTTCGATAAATTTTTCGTTATTGGCCCTTTTTATACCCATCACAAAAATGTAAAAGGTATATATAAGTTTGTGATTCCGTTTGTAATTTCCACAATTTTCATTTGCGACCCTATAAAGTATATACTTATATTCTGAATCAGAATTAATGGAAAAGTTGATTAAGCGAAGTCCATTTATCCGTCTGTACAGTTTCTGATAAAATCATTAGCTTTAGAAACTTTTTTCTTTCACCATTTTCTTACCCCATCCATTCATGGGTTTACTATTGAAATTCAGAAAAATCGGTTCACATATAGCTGAGATATATCCAAAATTCCGAAAAAAGCCATTATTTTTTTCAATTTTATATGCAAATTTGTGCAAAAAAAAATTGTTTGCCTTGCTTTAAACTTTACACACTTATTAAGCATGGCAATTAAAACTTTTTCCTGATATCGGTCCATATATATCCGAGATATAGCCAAAACCGATTTCTTAATGAAAATGTCGCGCAAGGGATTAAAAAAAATTTTTTTTTTGCTCTAACTAAGTTCTAGTAATAAAAGGAGGTTACTTATATACAGAAAATGAAAGTTTTTGATATCGACCCGAGTTATAGCTTAAACCGACTTTCGGCTGTCGCGTAGGGGAACTTAAGAATTTTTTTGCCAAAAATCATTTCTGGTAATAAATCAATGTTACTAAAACACAAAAAATACAAATTTCCAATATAGGTCCATATATACCCGAGATATAGCCAAAATAGATTTTTCAAGAACTTAAACAACTTTTTTTTTTGCTTAAAAGCTGTCCTGGTTACAAAAGAAGGTTACTAAAATACAGAGCATGAAACTGTGCGATATCGGTCCATATACTCGTATACCCGAAAAATAACCTAAACCGAAAATGTCGCGTAGGGAAACTTAAGATTTTTTGCTTAAAATCAGTTCTGGTAATAAAAGGAGTTTACTTATACACAATAAATAAAAATTTTCGATATCGGTCCATATCGTAATGTACACATACTATAAACTCTAAATTAGTCGACTTATACCTACTTAATTTAGTATTATTATAAATACCGCATTATTAAATGTAGTTTTATAAACACTCAATTAGAAATATTGCTGAATTGTTTGTAGTTACAGTAATATTGTTTCCAATTTTTTTGTAGTTTGTAGTATGAAGATAAAGGATATATAAACTCACATGTTTGTTAATAAAAATTAGTCATTATTTCGCCTTCTAATCAGCATTTTTAATTTCTTTGGCATCCATCTGCCCTATAGATAAACACCGGCATATAAAGCTACCTGTGCAAATTTTCTTGGAGACCCGGGGCGTTAGTTGGTGCCGGCCACCCGAATTAGATAGGAATTACCAAAGCCTCACAAAGGCAAACAATCCGCCTTACAGTATATACCCGAGATATAGCCTAAACCGATTTTTTTGAATGAAAATGTCGGGTAAGCGAACTTAAACACTTTTTTGCTTAAAAGAAGTTCTGATTATATAAGGAGGTTACCAAATAGAGAAAATTAAAATTTGCGGTATCGGTCCATACATATCCGATATATAGTTCAAACCGATTTTTGCATGAAAAATTTTTTTGCTTAACATCAGTTCTGATTATAACACGAGGTAATTAAAATACATATAATGAAAATTTCAGACATCGGTCCATATATACCCGAGATATAGGATAAACCGATTTTTCGTGAACATTTTTTTTTGTTGCTTCAAAGCAGTTATTGTTATGACAGAATACTACTAAAATACAGAAAATGGAAAATTCCGATATCGGTTGATATATAACCGAGACATAACCTAAACCGATTTTTCCATGAAAATTTCCTTTGTGAAATGGTGATTACAAGGCAAAAATATTTTTTCCCTGATGTCGGTGCATATATGTATATCCGAGCATATTTAGTTCAAATTTGTAATATCGTGAAGGGTATTTTACATTCGACTCAGCCGAATATACTACACTCTTACTTGTTATACCCTTCACAAAAATGTAAAGGGTATATATAAGTTTGTGATTCCGTTTGTAATTTCTACAGTTTTTTTTTGCGACCCTATAAAGTATATATATTCTGAATCAGAATTAATGGAAAAGTCGATTAAGCGATGTCCGTCTGTCCGTCTGTCCGTCTGTCCGCTGTTGAAATACCGTTTCTGAGAAAACCATTAGACTTAGAAACTTTTTTCTTTCACCATTCTTTTACCCCATCGATTCATGGGTTTGCTATTGAAATTCAGTAATATCGGTCCACGTATAGCTGAGATATATTCAAAATTCCGAAAAAAGCCATTTTTTTTGCAGTTTTGTATGAAAATTTTTAAAAACAAAAGTTGTTCGTTTTGCTTCAAACTTCACACACTTATTAAGCATGGTGACTAAAAGACAAAAAATTTTTTTTTCAGATATCGGTCCATATATACCCGAGATATAGCCCAAATCGGATTTTAATGAAAATGTCACATAGGCGAAGCTAAATAACTTTTTTTTGCTCAAAAGTAGTTCTGGTAATAAAATAAGGTTATATAAATATGAAAAATGAAAATTTCCGATATCGGTCCATATATACCCGAGATATAGCCCAAATCGGGTTTTTCATGAAAATGTCGCGTAAGCGAACTTAAACAACTTTTTTGTGCTCAAGAGCAGTTCTGGTAATAAAATAGGGTCATATAAATATGAAAAATGAAAATTTTCGATATCGGTCCATATATACCCGAGATATAGCCTAGACCGTGGTTTACATGAAAATGCCGCGTAAGCGAACTTAAACAACTTTTTTGTGCTCAAAAGCAGTTCTGGTAATGAAATTAGGTTACATAAATATGAAAAATGAAAATTTTCGATGTCGGTCCATATATACCCGAGATATAGCCTAGACCGGGGTTTTCATGAAAATGCCGCGTAAGCGAACTTAACAACTTTTTTGTGCTCAAAAGCAGTTCTGGTAATGAAATTAGGTTACCTAAATATGGAAAATGAAAATTTCCGATATCGGTCCATATGTACTAGAGATATAGCCCAAATCGGGTTTTTCATGAAAATGTCGCGTAAGCAATCTTAAACAACTTTTTTTTGCTCAAAAGCAGTTCTGATAATGAAATAAGATTACATAAATATGAGAAACGAAAATTTCCGATATCGGTCCATATATACCCGAGATATAGCCTAAACTGCGGTTTTACTGAAAATGTCGCGTAAGTGAACTTAAACATATTTTTTTGCTTAAAAACAGTTCTGGTAATGAAATAGGGTCATATAAATATGAAAAATGAAAATTTTCGATGTCGGTCCATATATACCCGAGATATAGCCTAGACCGGGTTTTACATAAAACTGTCGCGTAAGCAAACTAAAACAACATTTTTGTGCTCAAAAGCAGTTCTAGTAATGAAATGAAGTTATATAAATATGAAAAATGAAAACTTCCACTATCGGTCCATATATACCCGAGATATAGCCTAGAACGGGTTTTTCATGAAAATGCCGCGTCAGCGAAACTAAACAACTTTTTTTGCTTAAAAGCGGTTCTGGTAATAAAATAAGGTTATATAAATATGAAAAATGAAAATTTCCGATATCGGTCCATATATACCGCAGATATAGCCTGGAAAGTGGTTTTCATGAAAATGCCGCGTAAGCGAACGTAAACAACTTTTTTTGCTTAAAAGCAGTTCTGGTAATCAAATAAGGTTATATAAGTATGGAAAATGAAAATTTCCGATATCGGTCCATATATACCCGAGATATAGCGCAAACCGGGTTTTTCATGAAAATGTCGCGTAAGCGAACTTTAACAACTATTTTTGATTAAAAACAGTTCTTGTAATAAGATGAGGTTATATAAATATGGAAGATAAAAATTTCCGATATCGGTCCATATATACCCGAGATATAGCCCAAACCGGGTTTTTCATGAAAGTGTCGCGTAAGCGAACTTAACAATTTTTTTTTGCTTAAAAACAATTCTGGTAATAAGATAAGGTTATATAAATATGGAAGATAAAAATTTCCGATATCGGTCCATATGTACCCGAGATATAGCCCAAATCGGGTTTTTCATGAATATGTCGCGTAAGCGAACTTAAACAACTTTTTTTTGCTCAAAAGCAGTTCTGGTAATGAAATTAGGTTACATAAATATGAAAAATGAAAATTTCCGATATCGGTCCATATATACCCGAGATATAGCCCAAATCGGGTTTTTCATGAAAATGTCGCGTAAGCGAACTTAAACAACTTTTTTGTGCTCAAAAGGAGTTCTGGTAATGGAATAGGGTCATATAAATATGAAAAATGAAAATTTTCGATATCGGTCCATATATACCCGAGATATAGCCTAGACCGGGGTTTTCAAGAAAATGCCGCGTAAGCGAACATAAACAACTTTTTTGTGCTCAAAAGCAGTTCTGGTAATGAATTTAGGTTACATAAATATGGCAAATGAAAATTTCCGATATCGGTCCATATATACCCGAGATATAGCCCAAACCGTGTTTTTCATGAAAATGCCGCGTAAGCGAACTTAAACAATTTTTTCGCCTTAAAGCAGTTCTGGTAATAAAATAAGGTGATATAAATATGGAAAATGAAAGTTTTCGATATCGGTCCATATATACCCGAGATATAGCCTAAACCGGGTTTTTCATGAATACGCGGCGTAAGCGAACTAAAACAACTTTTTTTGCTTAAAAGCAGTTCTATTAGCAAAATAAGGTTATATAGGTATGGAAAATGAAAATTTCCGGTATCGGTCCATATATACCCGAGATATAGCCTAAACTGCGGTTTTAATGAAAATGTTGCGTAAGTGAACTTAAACATCGTTTTTTGCTTAAAAACAGTTCTGGTAATATAAATATGGAAAAAGAAAATATCCGATATCGGTCCATATATACTCGAGATATAGCCTGAACCGATTTTTCCAATAATATTTTTTTTTGCTGAAAAGCAGTTCTCTTTATGAAAGAAGGTTACGAAAATAGAGAAAATTAAAATTTCTGATATCGGTCCATATATACCCGAGATATAGCCTAAATCGGGTTTTTCATGAAAATATCGCATAAGCGAATTTAAACAATTTGTTGTGCTCAAAAGTAGTTCTGGTAATGATATAAGGTTATATAAATATGGAAAATTAAAATTTTCGATATCGGTCCATATATAGCCGAGATATAGCCTAAACCGATTTTTCCATTAAAAAATTTTTTTTTTTTTTGCTGAAAAGCAATTCTCGTTATAAAAGAAGGTTACTAAAATACAGAAAATAGAAAACTCCGATATCGGTTCATATATAACCGAGCATATTTAGGTCACATTTTTAATATACTATACATATTCGTGACTATCGTGAAGGGTATTTTAGATTCAGCCCAGCCGAATATACTACACTCTTACTTGTTTTGTTCTACCCTTGATATATTTTTTAAACTTTTACATATCAAGACAAAAATTTATAAACTTCCAAAATATGTTCTTTCGTTTATTGTCGTGAAAACCGCCAACTATGGCAACATTGGAAAGAGAAAGAGAGTCAAAAATTTATAGAATAAAAAAAAGTGCGCAATGAAAATAATATAAATTTTAATTGTATGCCGCTGCGCATTGCGATTTTTTACTTCAAAATCGTATGAAAAACCGCACCGCAATAAATTATCGTTACATTGTGTTCAGACTCTTATTCAGCCATCATGTCGATGAGATTTTTTCATGCAGCTGAATTTAAATTATATATGGTCTGACACTAGACGAATAGTGTTATCGGGTGAAGAATGAAGACACTTGTCATTGTAATGACGTTAAAACACATCATAGCCATGACGGGTTTTCTAGGAGAATAAGTTGAATTTTTAATTAACATACGAGCAGATAAACTTGTGTGACCAAAACTTGAAAGTCAACAGCACATCTTTGGATTTTTCTTACAAAACGCACCAGCGCAAGTGTTTTCCTCTATTTCATACAATATTCTTATGAATTTTCCTTTCTGCTCTTAAGAATGTTCCTTTAAATCCACAAGAGGAGCGAGAACAAATTGTTTTAAGGATTTAGTGGCATTCAATTGCGAAAATTTCTTTTGTGCAGCTTTAATGGAGCTTACTGGGATATAAAGTTTCCTACTATACGATAAGAAATTTAAAAAGTCAATTTAATTAAAGCTCACATCGGCTTTGTAAATTCCCCATTTCAAATGAACCCTATATACAACTATAAGGGATTAAAAATTCTTATGAGAAAAGAAAGATTTGCAAGAGCTGGAAAGAAATCTGTGCAAACAGCAAACGCTTTCACAAAATGAACCCTAGTTTGAATGGAATACTTACAATATTTCAACAATCCTTCACACAACTGAATGCAATGTGCATATTTGATTAAAGATGAATCTGAAAATCCAGCAAATACAAAAACCTTTTCAGGCAAAGATACTCTATAAAAATCTTTTATTTAAAGTGAGTATCTCCTAAATGCTTTAGCATAATGGTACATTGTTCCAAACATTTATCGGAATCATTGATATGTAATAATCTAAATCACTAAAAATTCAAATTTCTGCTAGAGCAAAAAGAATGTAGAAATACTCGTTTGCAGTTCTTGAAGAAGCCAACAAACGGGCAAATGGAACGTGAAGGGATGCAAAGTGCTGTGCTATAAAATCAAATGTATTCGTACGAATCCTATCATTAGGAACACACATTGTAGTCACGGGGTGTTTGCAGGGATACAATAAAATGGCATATACACGTTTCTAATATCCGACTGAACAATTTTCCAACATACATACTTGCAGCCAGCAAACATATATTTTCACTTGTAAAGCCAACAACGGAACAAGGAGGAAGAAATAATTCCACTTTCGAATCGAAGTAGTCTCTGTATGTTGCAGGTACATACACATGTACGAGTATGTACTCGTATGTTGAGTTTACATTGTACCTTCCAGTGATAATAAAACTTCAGCAAACATTGGCACTAGCGATGCCGACATCCTCACCGCCATCTCCATCGCCTTAACCACCATCATTACTGTGTTTAAAAGGATGAGGCCAGCAGACCTACATACTCGTACTTCCCTACATACATATGTCGACATTGTTCACAGATATCTGGGCACAATGTTGACGCTTGCGTTCAATAGGTTTGTGCATGTGTTTGTATACTTCCTCATACATAAAGTCAATATTTAGAAAATGAATTCTTTCTATTCGATGATTGTGCATGTAAGTGTATGTATGTAGGAGTATGTACGAGTATGTATATAATAATAGAATGTGTATAGAATGAATATCGTCCGTTTAATGAAACAAGCAGGATATTTTCATTTCAGTTTTCATTCAATTTTTTTTTTTTTTACTTTTTTTCATATGAAAGTTTTGTTTCAAGTTTTTTCTTCTTTTTTGCAGTTCTGTTGCTTACCTGTAATCCGCTTACGGTACACAGTTCCGGAGGCTTAACTTCGATTTGAGTGCCACTATGTATGACATCAGAGCCAGTGGTGCTGCCGCTGCTGCCAATAATGCCAACACTCCTGCCATCAGTATTAGAACTGCTGAAGCCAACACTATTGCTGCTACTGCCAGTTGTGGTAGCATCTTCTGGGGATATTGGTGGGCACAGACTGTGGTCGGTCAAATCTGGAAAAAACAGACATTGAAAATAGAAAAAAATAAAACTGATAAATTACAATAATGCGTTAGCACAACTTCAATAATGTGCACGAAAACGACTTTAACAGGTAGAGGACAACCTTTATTAAATGAATGAAAGAATGAACGTTTTCTCTCGTATAAGAACACTTTTATCTATGTAATCATTTGTGCCTGCACATTGAGTTGCAGCGTTACCGGTTCAACGATTGGATACACGCTAAACTTACACACTACTGAAAATAATAATAAAACTAGGCAAAATAAACTTGACTTGTAAGCTTTTTGTTACTATTCGAATTTTGCAAAGATCAAAATTCGTTAACATGGGTCTTCCAATACAAGCAATATTCGAATTTTTTTGTTTATCTACCAGAACTAAGCAAATTGGTTATGAGGAGGTGAAGACAAAGAGGGGTTAGTGTTTGTGAACATTTGACTTGAACCTTCTAACATTATAACAGACAGGAAACACGTCTGTAGGCCATTTATTACATAGGCAAAGCGTACACTTGAAAACCGAATTCTCTCTTTAGTGCGTTTTACGATTCCCCGAGTAATCGACCACAAATGGATGAGCTCTAGACGATGCACGTGTGTTACTTATAATCTCGTCAGAGCAAAGCACATTTTAGTAACGATAGAACAGAGTAATGCACCCCACATTGGACATCCTACTATCACCGATAAGCTTTTTGCCCTCTCCTGCATACGGTCGGGTAACCCTAAAATAGACTTTGGGGCACCGGCCCAAACATAGGAGTTGTATTCCATTTTTGGTCGGATATAGGTGGTATAAATAGTAAGTAGATCGGATGTAGTGAAGTACATCCTACACTGTTTCAAAAACCAGTGGCACTGTGAATGCTTCTTTAGAGACATGAAAAATGTGCTTAGTCCAGCGAACATCACACTGTATTTTCATTTCAGGAATATCATTTCATTCCGTTTCCTCAATATTTATACCATCCATGAGTACAGATGAAGCAGCGGTTGCGCTCGTTTGTTTGTGTGTTAATAAACAACACTGGGTCTTAAGAGCGTTAAAGGCGACCCTGTTTTACGACCCCATTTGGAGATTAATAGGAGGTCACTACTCAGTGAGTGATTCATATTCTACCTCTTGGCAACGATCTTATTGTTGCAGTGCGTGTTCGGCCGCGTTTAAATTCACCAGTCCAATATTTTACCATGTAATCTGACGGAGCATGCTCCCCGTAATGTTTATCGAGCTTTTCTTTTGTCTATTTCGCCGTTTTCCCTTCCAAATAGTAGTGTTTAATAGCTGCACGAAATTCACTTTATTTTTCATTTTTCCAGAAACACAAAAGTTGCCTTCTTTAAACTAATAAAATAAATAAACTAATCAGTTAATTTAAATGAAATTTTAACAGCGGACGTTTGACAGATCACAATTAAAAAAAAATAATTATTTTTGCGTTTGTGCTATTATCTAGCACTAAGTAGCTTTAATATCAATCCGCTCTCGTATATTTTGTAATTTTGTTGTTCTTTTCTTATAGCAGATAAATAATGCGGTCGTTTAAAGTAATAAACGAACCTACTCTTATAGTCCATCGGACAATGCCCTTCTTGTTTTTTCTCTTGATAGATACAAAGATACACTAGCAACTAAATTCTGAACCACAAAGCGTCGTCTATATAAGATAATATATTTGTTCACAATATTTGTACCCCGGTATCAGCATAAAGAAAAACAAATTAAACAAATCTAATTACGTGTAATTTTCAAAAGAAAATTTAAATTTGTTTGCAAGTGTGTACTTATGTCAAGCCGTGTGATGTTAATTAAAGGTTTTATCTTAATTTTGATGTTTCGTCCTGAAAATCGTTTCCCCAAAGTAAGATTTTTGAAATTCTGTTTTGTAATAAATGTGGAAACTTTTTGCAAAGATCTCATGAAGTTTATCTTCGTTTGTAAAACAACACTTGAAGTAATTTTTTATCTCTTGGCTTCAAACTTTTAAG
This sequence comes from Thecocarcelia acutangulata, assembly GCA_914767995.1. Taxonomy (NCBI): domain Eukaryota; kingdom Metazoa; phylum Arthropoda; class Insecta; order Diptera; family Tachinidae; genus Thecocarcelia; species Thecocarcelia acutangulata. The sequence continues at coordinate 57,307,568 of OU612094.1, read as the reverse complement.
ATTTCTTTAGCACGTAAAAATTGTTCCACAAAAATATCTGGCACTTAAAAGCTTCTACACAACGATTTCAGAATAAAATTTAAAGCAAAATGGTAAAGGTCACATTTTTCGTTTTCTTAATGACCTTCTATTTCCAACTCTCAGCAGAGTGGATAAAGTATCTACTCTTTTACATCATTTGTCAATCAGCTATAGACAAAACCAAACTGAGATTAGTATCATGAGTTAATATATGACTGATTCTATCAGCAATTATGTTCTGATAATTTCAGAATGGAGACACTTGAATAGTGGTGATTTCAAAGCGCCTAAGTCCCAGTGTCGTCTGTTTATGATAGACATACACTTGTAGACGCCGATTCATCTCTTGATTCGACGGAAAAATTTCCTGTGATGTTTGCTGCACTAAACGTCTGCATTATTACGCTGAAACGGCATTTGAACACATTCATTTGCTTTTTGAATGAATAAAGCTTCGTATCACACACAACTGGCTACGAAGTGACTCATATTCTATTTTAATAAAAACAAAGAAATGAATACAAAAACCGAACGAATAATGCTAATAACCCAACTCGTGGAGAAACAAATACAGCCACTTTCAAATAAAACGAAAACAAGAAGAAATAATTTCAACTATATTATCATTCGAATGAATCGAAGTAGCATTCGATTGTATTTATACATATGTATCTATATACATATGTATACATATTTCTATGAGACATGTAAAAATGTATAATAAAATAAATAAATATGTATGTATGTGTGTACAATTTAAAATTTTCAGACCTTATTGCGCACATTTCTCAAAAGCAAATTATGTCTTAACAAAATGTTTTTCTATGTAGCATAACGAATGCAATGGGCATTCGATTTATAATCGTTTTATTCACCCAATATTTCTTGCACTCTATCAAACAGTTATATTGTATTTGCGTGCTTTTGCTCTTACAAATAAGAGAAAATATATGTTTGAAATAGAAAGAGTACATGAGAGAATCTATTTATTACAACCAACTATAAAACGCAATTCATTGTCTTTTCCGTTTGTTCTCGTCTTACTTTGTTACTCTCTCTTAAAGTATTCGATATTTGAATGAATATTGTATTTTCAGTGTGCATACAAACAAATGATTATATTCTTGCAGCCTATTACGCTGCACTGAGTATATATTTTAGTTGTAAGAAATTTAATGCCAACAGTTGTAACACAATTTAACGAAAATAGTTTAAATGCTGTGATTCTTGTTTTGGTATTTCCGTATTGTATCAATCAATAGATGCAAGTTTAATGTCCGCAAACACTCCTTGTTCCTCCTCCTCATAATCCATAATATATTTTCCTAGTTCCAGTACAATGCACTACATATGTCGGGGTCATCCCCTGAGTACTGGTCCAAGATAAAAAAAATATCTCCAAAGAAGCATTCGAGTGGTTTGGTTATCTCAAATGAACATACTTCAATATATTCGGTCTTCCTACTATTTATACCATATATGTCCGACTGAAAATGAAGAAAAGCTTTTATAGTCTGAGTCGGTACTTTAAAGTCTATTGTGGGATTACGTTCGTACGAGATGGCGAAGAGCCCCATGAGTTTCAGTAGAATATACAACTCTTTTGCTCACTAAAGTTTCGTTGGAGCATGGGATGCGTTATACTGTTATTTCGTTACTACAATCGCTTTTGCTTTGACGTGATCGGAAAGACCGTTTCCGAAACCCTAACCTTTATGCGTAATTCACATTCATTTTCCAAACTTCAGCCACCCGCTGATGCTGAGAATTCATTCTTCAGTTGTATACCCTGTCTGTGGAATAAATTTCTGGCGGTTGTACATATCTGCTTTCTCTTACAATATAATGTAAGATTCATATTAAGCATGCACAAACATTACTCCCATTTTCCTCCTCTTTATAACATATTTTACGAATTTCGGTACTCTTAGATTCAAAGAAAATGTAAACTTCCTGCACCAAAATTTAAGAGGTTGAGCCGATCCTCTTACTTTTATACCACATATATCTGACCGCAAATAGAATACAACTCTAATTTTTGGGTGAACTCGATCATGTGCAATAGATAAACTCATCGACGACAGTTGGGTATCCAACTCTATTAGCTCATTGGAGCACCGTCGCTGTGTGGGGGACGTTATGCTCTTGTATCGCCAAAACAATGGATTTCAGTCTTCGATATCACAGATCTTGTTTTGAAATTCAAATATTTTTTCGTAGTTTACACTGAAAGAAAAGCGCTGCGTTCGATTTGTTCATCATTCTATGAAAGCTTCAAAAACGAGATGAAAGTTTTTTACAACGTCGTTAATGTTACGAAAGTTGGTAATCAGAGTAAATATAATGAAAATATTTCATTGTTTTAATGGAAGAATTTCGTAGGGAAAGTAGGTAATTTATGGGCATATTTCATTATATGCTGATTTCCTAGAGCGCTCGACCACTAGTCTCAAGGTCACAGGCTCAATTCGTACCACAGATTCTTTTTTTTATAAACGCAAAAAAAATTTATGCTATTTTCGATTGTTATTTCTTTAATCAAACAATTTTTATACGCCAAGTAAAGCGTCACGTTGGTCTAAAAACAATGACAAATTCGTAATATTAATGCAAAAAAATAGCTTTATCTATGAAAATTTTTTTCATCTGTTCATTCTATTCACTATTTTCTCTTTGTACGTAACTTATTTTCGTAATTCCGGCAGAAGGTACTGCATATGTAGAGGTCGTTTCCTCTGCATTTAAAAATTCGTATGGTCAGTCAAGCTATTGTTGCATTCAACCACACTATGTAGCATCCAACCAAATTTATATGGTTATATATAATATTATGTAATCACAATGATTGATTTTGTTTTATTACAGCTAGATAAAGGAGGATATTGCTGCCTTAATCCCCATCAGAGACATGCAAAATATAAATTTTTCAATTATTTCATTAAATCAAAATATGTATATCATATTCTATCTCTTTATTTAGATTTTATTCTTATGTACTCGTATGTATGTATATGTATTGTGTTTATTATTACAAAAATATTACTCTATTACCATAAAAACGTTATTTTAATTGCTTAATGATTATCTAAGAAAAAGTAAGGTTGGTTGGTATAATAATATGGTTGGGTATGACAGTAATATGGTAGCTTCAATTATTGCTATGATTACTCACTATTATAACAGTGTTGAAGCAGAATATACTCGTAGTTATTTATAAATTTTTTTCAATAAAACTATAGTAAGTCATATCAATATAACAATAATATCAGCAACTATCATATAATTCAACAATAGTATGAGTATGTTGCCTTTAGAATATTGTCGTGTCAAACACATATTTTTTTTGCCTGTAGTAGAGCTCATTTTAAGTCGGTTAGAACTCCATTGGTACTCTACTACAATAGCAATAATCAAAATTATAGAGAAATAAAATTAAATGATTTAGGCGGTGTTGCAATATCTATTCCAAATTTAAGATTTAAAGAAGATATAAAAATTGATTCTGCTACTTGTTCTCTATAATGCAAAAAAGTGTATTCAAAAAGCTCTCCTGTTTCTCGCTTTCCACGTTTTTAAGGTGTTAAAGCTATTGGCCGTCTAAAGCTGCTGATTTAGCTGTCAGGATCCGGCACCATTATAATTATTAGCGGGTGTACTTAATTTAATGAAAACCACTGTTGGCACTCGTATCATCATGTGTGTATAATAACGGAAATGATTGTTCTCTTAAGTGTCTCTGTGTGTATTTTTGCTCTTCACATTTTTTTTTCAAACTTACGAGTACATAGACAAGGTTTCCTTCAATGTTATTTGTAAAGTCCTGATTGTTATAACCATCTGAAGGAAATGTTAAACATTTGTAATACATCTGGGTACTCTTGTAAGTTTGTTTGCGTTTGATAACATATTTGATTTCGATATTTGAAGTGTTAAACATTAAAGAGTAAATACTCTTTAAGCCTAACAATGTTCAGGTTTTCTAATCAAAAAGCACTTTTAATAAAATAGTTTGTGCTATAAAACTACTATCAACATTTTAATCTAAGGCGAGTAAAGAAATTACCATTAAAGTTTCAGTTTTTATATAATATTTTTTAAAGAAGAGTGACCATCGGCTGAAAAAGCTATTCAGCACTGTTGTCAAGGTCTATTAATTTAAAATTCACACAAAAATGTAAGTTTTTGTGTTTTATTATGAAAATAATAATAGCAATGCTTGTTTTTTTTCTTAACATACAGAAAAACAACGAAGTTCTTTTCTATTTTGCTTGTCAGCAGTAACACGCAGGGTCTGAGGCAGGAATCAAACCTATGACCTAGAGACTGTTGGTCGAGTACTCTACTAAATCAGCCATCGCGGATCAGAATTTTTTAATATTTTCTAAAAAATAATCTCTGCAATATTAACATGAGTCTAATGGGCTGTTTCTATAACACCACCGAGTTGACACTTGACGAGTTAGAGGATATACGAGCACATGATAAAACGCATTTGCATAACAGAACTTATTTTGTCTAGCAACCTAAAACTAAGTACACGTCAATTATTTGCCAAATCTCACATCTGTCATGGGACCATCAATAAATAAATATGGTTTAAAAACTAAAAAACACGTTCGATAGCAAATTTTTCATTCACTATTGTTTAAGCTTCTTCTTAAATTATGCCTATATCAAAATAATTATCCGTATAAAGGTTACGAGTTTTTTTTTTTAAATTCCCAAAATCAGCCTTAGGAATCGCCAATGTCCTCCATGTCCCCGGAAATAATATAACAACGTCATTATTGCATTAACTTTAAATTATATCGTGAAAATTAAAGTCTGTATGATCTGAGCATGGAAAGGTTTAAATGGCCAGCCGGATTGGGCAGGGTTCTGGATCATACCTAGCTGCAAAGCTCAAGAGTAGTATTTTGTCTTTCCTCCTGTGCACGCTTCTTTTATTACTGCCGTGCGTATTTTTTATATATGTATGTTTTAATTAAATTCGTATGATACCAAATTGCACCGGAATAGGTAGCAAGATGTATACAAGTGTTCCTTTTTTCTCCCCTTTTTTCACCGTTGTCCGTATTTTTCATATATGTTCATTAATTATTCCGTATGAAACCAAATTGCACCAGGTAGCAAGTGTATCGATTTTTTCACCGTTGTCCGTGTTTTATTTATATGTTCATTATGAATACATTTCATTACATTTTAGTGTGGAAGCTGTTGAACTAAATTTTGTTAATCTGAGCAGTGTCCAAGGTATATACACTGCGCCCTGATTAGTTTTAATTAATTTAATTCCAACATTTGAAATGCTGTAATAGAGTTTGTTTTAGTCTTTCGTGTTGTAATTGTTAAAGTTAAACCTCCACAAACACTACTTCGTCTGTTCACAAACACTACTCCCTCTTTCCCCCTCATCATAACCTATTTTCCTAGTTCCAGTGCAATGCACTGCATATATAGGGGTCATTCTCTGAGTACTGGTCTAAGATAAAAAAAAAAATCAAGTTACTGTTAATACATTTGTTTAGCGAAATGATGACTTACGGTTAATAGTTCAGATATATTAATAGTTCAGATATATTGGCGAAGCGGTTCTGGGTTTTTTTGGAAATTGCTAAAGCCGACTTTGGGAAACACCAAAATCCCCTCACTTACTCAGAAACAATACGACATCTTCACTTTTCGTACTAAAGCGAATGACCGTTTATAGTTCAGATGCATATTCTACGGCAAAACCGCGCACCAAATATGTAAAACCGGTTCCAAACCAGTAAGCGAAGTGGTTCCGAATTTTTCTGAGAATTCCCAAAATCGGTTACGTGAATCCCCAAACGCCCCCCACTACCCCGGAAGCAACTCTGTCTTGCGAACTAAAGCGGCAACACTGTATATACAGTTTTATATACATACATATGTGATAATCACTTATATGACATGGGTTTCGAGTGCTGCAAACGTACAAGTGAAACTAGTATAATATAAGTGTGTTATAAAAGGAAATATTTGTTTATAATCTTTCATACTGTTACGTTTTTACCTTTAATTACGCTTTGGGGGATTCTTTAAATAATGGCTCATCACATGAATTAATTACTCACACACTTGTTCGTTACACAGCGCTTAAACAATTTATGTACTTATAAATTACTTAACACCAATGTGTATTAAAATACTAGAATTGATAACTTTTCTGATGTAAGACTATCTTGTACAACTATTAAAATTAAACTCTGCCTCTGCCGATCATTTATATGTTATTTCTGGTTCTTCATTGCCTTTTACACACATGCTTGCGAAACAATAAGAACGCAACAACTACAAACAATAAGAACACAATAATAAGAATGCAACAATAACAAACAAATCTTTGGTGGTTGATATAATTGGAATTTTGCGTTCTTTAGATCGTGTACATTTGTTTGTGCTTATGCTTTCAGTTTTATGTAGTTTGTGTGGATGTGCTTGTCCTTTATAGCAAGTAGATCAACGCCTCGCACATTGGGATCGATGTGATAAAAACTCGTAACAATCAAACTTTTTCCCACACAAAAAAAAAAAAAAAAAAAAAAAAAAAAAATAGAAAGTGTATTCTTAACACAGCCCTGATGGTTACAATTCTACAGAATTTACAAAATAACTTGCAATATTTTTGAACTACAATTGTATAGGTTTGCAAATGTTGTACCACCTACAACAAATACTCGAAGTGCTGCCAATGCAAATTTTAAAATACGCCTCTGATGTGATGAGAATACAGAGTTTTCTAAAATGGTTTAGAAAATGAAGATTTACCGACCGCTTGTCAATTTTTGCATTTGGATTTCCTTGCTACTGAATACAGCTTATTTTTACTCGGTAAGATTTCTTATGTGTGTAGAATACATTTTTGGCTGATCTAAATATTTGTATTACCATGTGGCTTAAATGAGTAAATTTGGCAGCTGCAGAATACAAAGAGGCAAAATGGAGAGGTATACATCGCAAAGGCGTGGAATAATTGTGTCGATATTTTAAAGCACGATTTTAAGCCGAAAATCATCATTTTTGCAAATTTGCATTTAAAAGGTTACATTAATAAACAATTTCTCTGGAGCACTGGAAATCCGCGTGCTTGAAAAGCAGCTGCAGCTACTCAAGGCTATTGTGTGGTGCGGAGTTCACGCCGAGGAGTTTTTTTTGAGGACGCCATTGGAAATACAGTGAGTGAGGCTTGGTAAACACGTGGTTTAAAAAAAAAAGAAAAAACGGTGCAACTGCACACACAGTTGTGAAATTGAATTATATCAGTCCATAGTATGAAGATCCAATCTGATGATAGATCAAATCCACGGAGTGAATTATTCCTGATTCAGCTGCGCGCCATGTGGCTTATACAGGCCGCAACTTTTTGTTATAAGTTTATAGTCATAAAGACAAGCCCCTTACTTAGGAGTTTGGACCATCTAATTTCCCAACAGTCAATGGAGGACAAGGCTCAATGAGTTGGTAATCCCAAGCCCATTAAGAGCATCAGCCCTAAATCAAATCTCCTGTCTAACAAGCACCCGTGATTACTTCCATAGACAATAGCACCTCGGGAGGTTGTTAACCCCGTGGCATATACCATAGTTATTAGGGAAACTGCAATTTTAGGTTTAAACCACAGCCAGAACATTTCAGCCAAGGCAGGACTTCAACTATGATCAGCACAGAGATGGTCTGCATGACAGAATTTTCCGGGGGCATTGCTGATCCCCGTTCTGTCAACTTAAACCCTTGATACGGTTTCCGGAAGTCCAACATAACATAAGTATTGCGGCTTTCCAGAGTTTTGTTAGTTACAACAAACGAGGGACTTCTTCCCTTCTATACCTCAGAAAACACGTTTGGTATACGCCAAAGCAAAGCCTGTTCCCCGTATCCACAGCCGGAATCACAATGGATATTATAGGTTAAGCTTTTCCTGGTTGCGTAGTCTGCCATTTTGTCGATTCGGCATAACCGTCAAGATCGCCCTATATAACCAGCCCAGACTTCTTTATTTGAGGCTACTTTAAGTCGTAGATTTATACCAACAAGTTCCAAATAATCGCAGCTCTTAAGGAGAATATTCCACAGGAATACTAACAGTTATTACAGGAAATATTGCGGAATGTAATGGAAAAAAAGATAAAACGGGCGCAAACGTGATCAGCACTAGCAGCAGCCGCTTGGCTGTTTATATTTTCCAACTTACAGAAAAAATTGTACTGGTCCAAGTACAGATTTCCAAAACTCAAAATAGAGGTTTCTAATTACAACAATAATTGCTGTGAAACAATAAGACCAAAGAAGAACAGAAAAAAAAATTAAATATCATATAGCTGGGGGACAACTAGCTGTTTCGTAGTCGCTACACTACTCATCAGCACTCATTGGGATTCGAAGTCGAAATAATGTGAACTTGATGTATTTTTTAATACGGCCGCTTAAACCAACTCAGCCACCGAGTTCTTTAATTATTCTTACGTTAATGTTTGCCACATATTGATCACATTGTATGCAATTGTTATAATCCCAGTTGTTTGTACAGGATTTTCTGTCACTGAACAAGTAGTTTTTAATTTAATTAAAAATTTAAAATAATCCTTCTTCTTGACTGAAGTTGGACTTGAACTCACAACTATTAAGTTAATATCGTACATATGTATATAACTAAAAAGGTTCACTGATTAACGATTTACATTCAAAATGTTTCTATTTCGTAGATAAATTTTACGCCATCTGGTACAACCGTGTAAACATTGACATTCCAAAAGTACTAAATTGTCTTCTCTATGCTCAAGTAAGTGCAATGAAAGCATTACATGGACTATCAATGCCTTTTTGTAAGCACTGACGAATGAAAAGTTAATAATTTTAATCAAATATATACAACATAAGTTTAATTACAATCAATTGGTCCATTGTTTCGCGTGCTGTGTGGCATGTGGCACCGTCTTGTTTAAACCACATGTCATGCAAGTCAAGCTCTTCCATTTTGGGAAAAAAAAGTTTGTTATCATCGCACGGTAGCGCTCACCATTCATAGTAACGTTGTGATTCGCATCATCATTGAAGAAATACGGCCCAATGATGCCGCCAGCCCATAATCCGCACCAAACGGTTGTTTTTTGTGGATGCATTGGTAGCTCTTGCAATGCTTCTGGCTGCTCTTCACTCCAAATACGGCAGTTTTGCTTGTTCACGTATCCATTCAACCAGAAATGAGCCTCGTCGCTGAACACAATTCTTCGATAAAAAAGTGGATCTTCATCTAACTTTTCAAGAGCCCATTCACCAAAAATTTGGCGTTGTGGTAGGTTGTTTGGCTTCAATTCTTGCACCAGCTGTATCTTATAAGGCTTCACACCCAAATCCTTCCGCAAAATTTTCCACGTAGTGGAGTAACAGAGGCCCAATTGCTGCGAACGGCGCCGAATCGATAATTCACGGTCATCACCAACACGGGCCGATACGGCTGCGATATTTTCTTCAGTTCGCACTCTACGTAAGCGTGTTGGTGGTTTAATGTCCAACAATGTAAATTTGGTGCGAAATTTTTTTACAATAGCCCGAATACAAGCCTCAGTAGGTCGATTAAACTGACCATAAAATGGAAGAAGCGCGCGATGAACTTTCTTAACAGAGCAATGCGTGCTCTGGTAATAAAATTCAATAATTTGCAAGCGTTGTTCGTTTGTAAGACGATTCATGACTAAATTATAGACCAAACTGAAGATGTTTGACAGTGACACAAGATACAAAACGTGCGTGAGCTGTCAAAACTAGTGTTGCCAAAAAGATAATAGCAAAAAAATCACTCGTTAAATTGAATTGAAACAATCTTGCCAGTTTTGGCCCACAAATCTCGTTCGTAATAGAAGTCTTTGAATAATTGCGATTGTAAATGATCATATAGAATTAATTGCATTGTGACCTCATTTTCCACACAAATTGATTGAAGGAGACTTTCTTATTTCGACAACAAATTTTTCTACACTCTGATGCCTAGTTACACGTTTTCTTAATAACGGTACCATATAACCGTAAATGTTCATTAATTTTGTAAACATGCCTTTAAATGTTTGCAATAAAATAAATTCAAACGAAGCCTCTCAAGATACTCAATTTATTATTAAAGCCTTTCATATGCTTGCGAAAAACAACTTGTCTATATATGTAGATATGTGTGTATTTGAAAACTTACTAAAAGACAGAAATTGAAAATCTTTCAAGGTTGGTATAAATAACTAATTATATATTTACGTGACTATCGTGAAGGGTATTTTAGATTCGGCCCAGCGGAAAATAGCACACTCTTACTTGTTCGGAATTTTGGATATATCTCAGCTATATGTAAACCGATTTTACTGAATTTCAATAGCAAAACCATGAATCGATGGGATAAAAGAGTGGTTTTCTCAGACACGGTATTTCAACGGCGGACAGACGAACACCGCTTAATCGAATTTTTAATCAATGCTGATTCTGAATATATATAGTTTATAAGCTCGCAAATAAAAATTGTAAAAATTACAAACGGAGTCACAAATTTATTTATACCCTTAACATTTTTCTGAAGACTATCAACAAATTGTTTAAAAATTATTTTCTTAAAAATCCAAAATATATTTATAAGATGGAATAACACAAGGCGAATTAATTATTAGGTGGATGCATCGGCGAATTCAGGCGAATTCAATTAATATGGCGGCACTTTCGCTGTCAAGTTTTGTTTACCTTTTCGGCGCCATTTAAATTTTTGTACATGTTCTTTATCAACTACTTTTGACAGCTTAAGTTTGAATTCGCCTTTTTACACAAACAAAATACCTGTTGTTTTTTTTATTGTTGTATTGTTGTAGCGAAGCGGCTACCTTGTTTTTTGTATCATGGAATAACAGTAGCAAAGTATGTACATATTTATACGCGTAAGTATGTGTGTGCACATACGTATGTATTGCATGAACATGTTTGCGATTGCTCTAATTTATTACTCTTTGCATCCAACTATGAAATATGTGTCACCGAATCTGTAAGTCTTGACAGTAATTTGAATTATTATTTTGTGTTTCATATCAATTTAAAATAAATTGCTTTGTCTAAGCAAAACTTCTAGTCTTAAATCAATCAAATTTTTGATGATGAAAAGTTTTGTTGTCAAATGTAAAAAACACAAAGTAGAAGTACTTGTAAGATAAGAGGATGAAACGAAAGAAAACAACAAAATTATTTAACAGTTCTTTCGGAAACTTTGTAGTTTGGTTTTCCTTTACACTTTTTTTCGTTTTATTTAACCTTTCAATGCCCACGGCGTTGTAGAGATACAATCACTGAACAATGCTAAGACAACCGTTTTAGTTAAATGTGTTTTTAATCATTTTAATTCCATTTGTTATGCCTTAAGACTTAATAAATTAGTTCTTAAAAACAATTTCAATTAAATTAAACGTAAAGCAAAGATAGAAGCGATAATAACTTGAGCTTTATCAATTTTAGAAGCTGTCAGAGCAAAAGCTAAATTAAACAAAAGTGATTTCTTTTGTTTATATAAATTTTTCAGTTTTTTACTTAATGCATAAGTTTCTATTGCAGTGTTTAATATATTTCTGTATTCAGTTTAGCCTTTATGTTTATAACCAACTACCTGGGTAAGTTTTTCATATTCCGTTCAATATACAGTATTGGGCAAAACCTAAGAAACGCTGCTTGATTTTAGCTTGTAGTCAAAATTATATTTAAATGAACATATTTCAATTCAATGCTTTAATGCAGTTTTATTAGTAAATGTGTCATACAAAATTACCAAAAAAAATTTTTCTAATTATCTCTCACCTAACGGTTCTTTTAATACAACAACAAAAAATACTCAAAAAATCACTGGGTAAAACCTAAGAAACTTTTAATATTTGGTATAATAACCCTTATATTTTATTACTGCGGCGCACCGACGCGGCATAGATTTGATTAAATTATCAATTATTTTTGGATCTATGCGTATCCATTCATTCTCCAGACACGAAAATAAATCGTATCTCTAGGAAAATCGTTTCGATCCAACATTCCTTTTCAATATGGAAAATAAATTTTCGATTGGGTTCAAATCGGGCGATTGAGCCGGCCAATCAAGCACTTGAATCCCTTTCGATTGTATCCAGTCCTTCACCAACTTCGATGAGTGTTTTGGATCGTTATCATGTTGAAACACCCATCGAAGTGGCATATTCCACTCGGCATGTGGCAACGTCTTATTTTCGAAAATGTCCATTTTGTTACAAATTCTGTGGAACGGCCCTAGACCATGACCTGAAAAACACATCTACGCCATCACACTGCCACCCCCCATGCTTGACAGTTTTTTTACAATATCGGTGTTTAAGCCTTTCACCTGTATTACGCCTCACACGAAATACGCCACCGGAGTTGAACAAATTTAATAATATAATGGTATGTATTTTCGAAAAATTTACATTTTAATGTTTAATTTAAACCAACCAATTCAAGCTTTATTTTAGCCTTTCGATATTAATAATAATTACACATATAAATAAAAATATTTCACAAGTTTGTGTGTATGTACTAAAAGTCTGCATTGAATATTCTAAAGAACACATCTCACTACCATGCTGTAGTTCCAAGCACTGTATTCATAGCAAATACCAAAACAAAACATCAGACTGAAGCAAATAAATGATGATTCATAACAAAACATAGGGAGTGCACTAAAACATTGGCATCAACTCATTGGCACATGAGCATACTGTGTATAAAGTACTTGCACACTAATGCAAACCCAAAAAACCATGAACAACAACAAAAAATTTTATAAACAAAACTGAAGTAGAACATTACTTCAGTGCTAAAAGTTCAACTTGACTTGATTCTACTCGTTCTAAACGATTGTAAGATAGTATTCGTTTATGTGTTTAGAACATTTCGACACTGAAGAATTAGTTTTGAAATGTGAAAGAAGAGGATGGATAGTACTTGAAAATATTACGATAGAAAAACATTTTTCTTGTGCTTGAGCAGCCCTGTAGTATGTACATTGTAAATACATTTGTACGTATAAACATATTTTTTTGTAGCGATTTTTTTTCTCTAGTTTGCACGTGGATGACAATAATTAAAATCCTGCACACAAATCAGTCTTTTACATTCCTTTCAAGATATTCTTGTTGTTCTCCTCTTTCCAAATATCCGAAACCAGTTCATTAACCTCTTTGGAACCGGTTTTTTATGTTCAGTGTGCGTTTTTGTCTTAAAATAGATATCTAAATTTTTAACGGCCATTTTTGACCCGATTATATGAGTAATTATCCGGGACTCTTGCCGGTTTCTAGTAGATTTTTACCGGGGTTTGACAAGTTTATGACACTTTTTACCGGTTTTTCTCGGCATTTTGCCGAGTTTGTGCACATATTTCCTGTCGGCTTTTAGTGGCTAGATAGCACTACAGAAGCTTATATCGGGTGGTTTAATTTAAGGGCTGATATTGAATGTGAATCACACATAAACACATAATGCAGATTTTTTCTGCATTTCATTTTACATTTCTAAATTTCAGACTGAGTCAATATGAGCCATAAAAATCTACATAATCATGCAACGCTTTAAAAATATTAAGCCTTATTACGAAAACGGGCGTTGAAATCCAAATGCATATCGCACACTTCGTGATTTTTTCGGTCAATTTAATCGTGCAAAAGTTAGAAAAAATCAGGTATATAGGAGATGTAAAAACACCAGTGAATATTCTTACAGCTCGTTCTGCAAAAAATATTGCTGCTGTTCGGAATAGTGTGGTTGGCTCGTCGCGTTGCCAACAATTGCACCTGTCACGCTCGTTGTTGATGAACATTATGCATAAAAACTTGCTTAGTCATTGGCCAGAATGACGTCAAGATATGGCAAAAGTGGATGATAAATTTTTGTGGAAAATCACCTTCAGTGGTGAACCCATCTCAGTGGATTCGTCAATAAGTAGAATTGCCAAAGAACCAATTCACTCACAAAGAATGACTGTTTGGTGCAGTTTATGGGCTGGCGGCATCACCGGGTTGTATTTTTTCCAAAATGATGCCAGTCAGACAGTTACTGTGAATGGTATTCGATAGCGTGAGACGATAAAGAACTTTTTATAGCCTGAATCGGAAGATATAGATGTGGAAACATGTGGTTTCAACAAGACGGCGCCACTTGCCATACAGCTAACGATACATTGTCTCTTTGTCGCGACAAATTCAATGGCCGTGTTGTCCAACGTGATGGCGATGTCAGTTGGCCGTCAAGATCATGTGATTTGACAGTATTGGACTTCTTCCTTTGGGGGTATTTCATAGAAAAACTGTGTGCGTCGATAACCCAGCTACAGTTCAAGAGCTAAAGGATGAGATATTTCCGCACATTAACAGCATAAAACTTCAAGTATGCATCTGCATCACGGAAAATTTGGAATTTCGGATGGAGATGTGCCGCTGAGGTTGCGATATTTTATTCCGAGCATAGTTGAACCATACCAATATTATCATAATCAAAAGAAATGGCAATAATTCCTAAATAATATGTGTTTTATTCAAAATCATAATCGGCCTATAAAATTTAATCAGCCTTTATATTAGCATAGCTAATGAAATATGCCCATTGTTTTAGCCACATTGCTTCGTAGCTATGACGAAAGTTTTACATTAATGCAAGCAAAAGCTGATCAAAAAATATCGTTATTTTCCATATTTTCAAAAAAGTATTTATTTATTTATTATTATTATTATTTATTTACTTATATTGTCCCCTTCGTAGTATCCCCATCAGATGTAATACACTTATGCCAGCGTTTTTTCCAAATCTCGAAACACTTCTGAAACGCGCTTTTTGGTTTCGCCAACAGATCCTGTTTCGATTTTTTTCTATCTCGTTTCATTCTTTTCATCGGTGTCTTCAGTTTTGCGAAGAGGAAAACGGCAGCGGGGGCCAAGCATAAAGCTGGTGCTTTATCATGGTGCAAAATCCATGATTGTTTATCTCACAATTCTGTGTGTTTCTCATAAACTGCTTCGTGCCAACGGCGCATAACTCGAAGGTAGTATTCCATTTAGACCGTAAGACCTTGTGGTAAGATTTCATGATGCACCACGCCATCGCAGTCGAAAAAAACAGTGAGCAAAACCTTCACATTTGATTGAACTTGACGTGGTTTTTCGGTCTTGGCTTTGCTGGATGCTCCCATTGGGATGATTGGGCTTTGGTTTCAATGCAATGCAGCCATACACCTATGATTCGTCACCAGTTATGACTTTTTTGAGGAAATCTGGAGCGTCATTGACGATGTTCAACAGCTCCTGAGTGATGTCCATGCGACGTTCTTTTTGCTCAAAATATAGTAAAAAATCGAAGAGCACGTTAAAACACGACTAACCTCTTAATCAGTCAAAAGCAAACTGACAATCCGAAATGCCAACATATATAATAGGCATGTGTATTAACATAACCGAAAAAATGCGAAAATCGAACATATGTACGTAACTCACGAAATTTTAAAATAAACGGTTATTTTTTAATCAGATCTCGTATTTTTAGTGCAGTGTAATTTTTTTTCTACATTTTCATGCAAAATCGTTTTGTACCATTAAATATTGAAAGGAGATTGTTGATATTTTCTTTCACTTTTCCTGGTAACTAAAAGAAAACTGTTTCGACAGATTGACATTAATAAAGTTGTAAAAAATAACAGAGTGGTGCTACGCAAAATTTTTATGCCACTAATGGAGCTTTCACAACCGAAATGTAACTTTTCATGGTAGTAACGAAAGAATGATGAACAAACCCGTTTTCATAACAAATCGTTTTTTTTTTCAGTGTAGTTTATACTTTTGGTTCTGTCCGCCGCTCTCTTTATGTATTTTTGTAGACTTGCCAGACTTTTATTACTCGTACCTAAAATCTTAGATCCAAAAGGTCTTTACTTTTTGTACCTCCCATATATATATTTTTTTGTTATTAAATAACTGCTACATATCAGCATAATGATTGTTTTTTGTTTGTTTTGCAAATACACTACCTACAGGGCTGGGCAAACTACTCACTTTAAGTATTTCAAATACAAGATACAAAATACTTCCCAGTTGTGTATTTCAAATACAAGATACAAGATACTTTCAAGTTGTGTATTTTAAATACAAAATACAACTAAAAACTACAAATACTTTTTTGTCTTTCGATCTCATAAGAATATACCGCTCTGGTTTTAGATGAATATTTCATTTTATATATGCACTTAAACTAAGTTGTATATTGTCACATACAACTTAAAAGGGCGTAACTGGCAAAGTATTGAAAGCCTATTTAAAATTGTGGATGGTTGTATTATTGAAAATAACTAGACTAGAATTTTTTTGTCAGTTATGCTCTGTTTCTTTTTAGGCGACAATATGCATATATGTTCATACTAACAAGAAATAAAGCTGTGTAATATTATATAAAATGTGTTATATTTTTTTATTATATATATTTAACATTCTATGCATTTTACATATATACACGTGTGACATACGTGTGTATATTCATATGGTTTTTCTAAACTCGCCAACTGGGAAATTAATAATTTTTAGGATTTAATAGATAGCAAATAAAAGATTCATTCGGCAAAACAAGTATTTCGTTTAATAAAACAAGATAATTTAATAAGTCATCCGACAAACAACCTCTTGTTGGGGAGTGAAAAAAATATTTCTACAGGTTCTGCGGAACCTGCTGCCAAATTCTATAAATGCATAAAAACAATAAAATTCTCATCATCTTTACTGCAGCTACTACTTCTTCTATTGCATCCATGTTCGGTTTCACGGTTTCGTTGCCTCTCTTTTAATGAGATGATTTCTGGTGACCAGTGTATTTTGAAACTAGGGTGGACGCCAATATGGCTCTATTTGCTTCAGGTGTCGTTATACATATGTCCTTTCTAAGCTCTCCATTAGTTTTGTTAAAATACAACTGAAATATCTCAAATTATTATATTTGCAATCGACATAATCTGGTTCTCACAGACATTAAGGTAGGCAAAAGTATTCATAATAAAAATTATTTCCCTGTATATAATACAAAGCGTTGGGAAAAGGCTGGTGGGGAATATGTGAAAATTCCTATTGATATCACCTGATTAGTGTTAAATGTATTTGCTCTGGACAAGACAATTGAAAGCTGAATTGCGGTATTGCAAAATAATAAACATTTTAGTGGTCGCAGTTTCTAGCAGTTTTAGCTTTTGTGTGAAAAAACTTATTTTGAACTTATAATACATAAATGTATTTTGTAAAAATGTATTTTTAAGCCATATGTATTTAAAATACAAAATACAAAATACTTTTATGTATTTGAAATACAAAATACTAAATACTTTCAGGTTGGGTATTTGAAATACAGATACAAAATACATATTTGTATTTCAAATACGTATTTCAAATACTGCCCAGCCCTGCCTGTATATATCCACACATATATCCACATTCATTTTTTCATCATTATCTTTGCACATTAATTTTCAGAGAACAAAGAAAAATGTGAGTGCTTATGTTTACTATTTAAACAAATGAAAATTGAGTTGATTAACATGATGTTTTCAGTTGTATTAAAAATTTTCTTATTTTCTTCTTTTGGTTTCTTACCCCCTGCTCGGCCATACTGTGCCAATTCAATTGAGATGCTTGTTCCGCGTGGACAACTGAGCGACAGTTGTTCTGAATCGCATCCAGCCCTTTGATAAGTCCTTAGTGTGGCTGCCAATAAAGCTGAAATGAAATAAATGAAATTTGTATTACTTCTACTTGAATAGACTTAATGGAGCTTGTGCTGTATACGGAAATGACATCCGGCAAACTTTTTTGTTTAAATATCAGAAAAAGTCTCTAGAAAATATATCTGCTGTGTTTTTCGGGGAAAAAACACAAATACTTTTACAGTTTGCAAAACTGTATAAAAGTATGTTTATGAGCTATATATTTTGATATAAACGCTATAATAAACGTTGTTTGTTTACTTTACCCATCACACACACACACACACATACACACATGTGAATGTGCACCTACTCGACCATAAACACACATATTTATTTATCATCTAAATTTGTAATATGTATTGTAGTTACATGAAGCAGGGGTGCAAACATTAGGGGGTCATTAGGGTATTATTATAATTTTTAATAAGTAAATAATTTAAAACCGGCCTCTACAGGAGAGTATTAGCAGGCCTATTCATTCCACGAATATTCTAGAGGATATTGTTGACATTTTGTTTCATTTTACCTGGTAACTAAAAGAAAACTGATAGAATGAGCACAAATATAAAATATAATATAGTACATGATACTAAAACAACAAAAAAAATAATTTCAAGAAATGATAAAATGAAACAGGATGAGTTTTCATATGCATCTGCCTTGAGGGCCTTATCTGATGAAGGACCGGTTCCAAGAGGTGCAAAACTTCACGGTTAATCACCACCACCCTACTTCTTTTTAGAGTTCCAGTTTCCAAATTTTCAAACATTTCAAAACATTTTTTTCCTTGCTGTAACTCTCAGCCCCCTTAATGCTTTCCACTCATTTATTCTTCTTCATAAATTTATTTTTTTATATTCTGCTTATTGATGTAGAAACTGTTAAAATTGAGAATTTTACAGTATATAAATAAGCCTTATCAAAACTCTTGTAGAGGAACAATGTGTACGTTTTTCATGTATCATTGAATTTTGTTAAGAGTTTTCTCATAAAGAATAATTTTTCAAACGAAAAAAAAAACCAAAATAAACCCCTTAATAAAAATTTTAATAATATTTTGAGATGAATTGCTGTTGTCCATATGACTGATTGAAAAAGACATCGAAAAAAGGTTGCAAAATATAATTCCTAATAATTCACTTTAATTTCAATACTATGCTATTCAATCTCAACTACATACAGTGACTCACAGAGTATTTCGGACACTTGCAAAATAGAATTTTTTAACCTCAGGGAAATTAAGCTCATATTAGTGTGGAATACTTTCAATGCACAACTTATTAATAGGATAAGAACAAGAATTAAGAAAATTTATGTTCCTATTATAAACATCAAAATAAAAATATTTCAGAAAAAAAATCAGCTAATTTTGTACTCTTTCTTTTAATAGTATTTCTGTGCAAACGCAATCCTACCAGCATAGCATAATTTGGTGCATCAGCCTAATTTATCTGTCAAAACTTTTCATGTACATACAAAATGTATGAGACCAACCCAAATAGCGCAGCGTCAACGCTTTTTTCCACCTCCTGCGGCAATCAAAAATGATCTTTAGTTCATGTGTATTATATTTATTTAATAGGATTATTGGTTCTATGGGCTAAGTATTACTTATTTTATTTCAAGAAGCTTTTGTTATAGTATTTCCTAAAGGGTCCTATAGGATTCGCAGGATTTACTATTATATTATATTATATTATATTATATTATATTATATTATATTATATTATATTATATTATATTATATTATATTATATTATATTATATTATATTATATTATATTATATTATATTATATTATATTATATTATATTATATTATATTATATTTCTATTCTAATTTAAATAAAACCCTTTTTTTATTATCACTCACTTTACTTTATTGATATTATAATTCTGACTTCTACTTCTGATTCTGACTACTACTGCCCATTCTACTGCCTCTTTTATACATGCTGCTGTCGCAAACCTGGAGCTATAGCTGAGTGTTCCTGAATTTATGACCCGCATCAATATTCCATCGTGTCTGCAATTGCTATAGTTTATGCCATTTCTGGGTTGTAGCAGTTTTTGTTGGTACTGCTGTTCTTGCTTTTGTTTAACACATATTTGTTGTCTTGCTATATTGGGCCTGACCCCAATATTCTTTTTATTTGTTATTCAGGCAGCAGTTGGTGGTTGCTGGTTTTAAATATTATTAGCTGGAGGAAGAAGTGAGTTCTGACTCACAACATCCCTCCCCCCTTTTGGAAGTGAAACATCCGAGTAAGGATGTTTCACACTTTGTGGTAGTGGTGGCTGTTCCGGAATTTTCTTCTCTATGGTTTGCCTGACTCCGTGATAGCGGTCATGATGGGGAATAAAATTCGGCACTCTTCTCCTTTGGAACGCCTCTTGGCTATTGGGCTCACGACTTTAGACTGCTATAAGCGTGCTGGTGGCTTTTTATGGTAGCTCCGTTTTGAAGAGGCAGGGAGTGATTGCTGTGTGCTTATAATATTCTTATTATATATTCCATATATCCATATATTATATATTCCATATATAGTTAAAATCATATATCTAGAAGGTTATAAATCGCAATCTCGTCTGCTTGATCTGTACTATTTTGTACATTATACATAACATTACCATTGAATTTTTTCAATATGTGGCCCGTTGGCCCAAACGTATTGTAACAGATGTTAATTGAGTTCTTTATTCGCTATTCTAGCTTCTAACATTTATACCAATAAAAAATTATAAACAGCTTGTTTTCTATGTTTCCCAGCTATCTGTATGTCGATGTTTCATAGGAACTACCCTAATCATCAGTAGACCTTGGAATATCTTTCAAAAATTTCCAAAGTCTACTGATGATTAGGGTAGTTCCTATGAAATGTCGACATATAGATAGCTGGGAAACATAGAAAACAAGTTGTTTATAATTTTTTATTGGTAACAGATTTTATTTACATTCATATAATGTATTATACTTATTATGGCTTCAAGAAGTTTATTTTGCACTTTATTTTGTGAACGTGTTTTGGTAAAACATAAACATGTAGGGATCATCGACTGGTCCAAGATAAAAAAATTTACTTAAATTCGTAATTAAGCTGAACAGAGCTCATGCCAAATATTACACGACATAACAGCCAATTTTTAGTTAGTGCCTTCAATTTATAATTTTTTATTTCCCTTTTGCAAATACTTAAACATATCTTTGCTTAAATAATAAATATTTTAACTAATATTGAGCATTTAAGGCCTTTTAAGATCATTTTCAGATTTTTTCCCATAAAGCTACAAGGCTGAATTTTAAAGCTGTACGAAATAATGTGTGAGCCACTGTATGTGCAAAAACAGTTTAAACTTCTGTGATGATTTCAAAAACATTTTGTTGATGTACTTAAGTATGTATGCAATTAAAACTGTTTATGTAATTAGAAACAGTCAATTACTTGAAGCCAACTAACAAACGTAAATGCCTGATCATTGGAACTGTTAGTTTTTAGCCATGAACAAATTCTAAAACATATTTTTTTTTTATTTAACGTATCAGTACGCATCCCTTGGGTGCAGGAAATGTTGATTTTATTGGTAATTACTAGAAATAGTTTCATCGAAGCAAATTTGCCAATCGAAGCAAATGTGCTACTGGTACTTGTAATTTCAGTTACTTGGAGAATTTGAATTTAAATTATTGTGCTAATTACAAAGTTGGCTTAAAAGCCTTTTACGTACGAGTATTACAAATGCGTTTCATTACAAATCAACAAATTTTCAATTGGAATGAAAAGATTATGCTCTCTGTAACAGGCATGTGTGTTTGACTGCAAAGAAACCCCCTGGGCTGGAAGAATAACATTCAGAAATTTTATAATTGCCGCAAAAATACGATTTTGCGATTTAACATATTTTGTCAATATAAAAATTAACATTGTATAGCAGAATATTCGATTAAAAAATGCATACTTAATATCTCGCAGGCGCCAGAAAAGTTCATGAACGCATGCTTTTAATTTGTATTGGATTGGATGGTGAAACATATTAAAATGCAAACTTACACGCCGTTGCCGTAATGTAGAAAGTGCCTGGTTAATGTAATTGTAACTTTACAGGAGAAGGAAAACTGAAAGAAAACTGTACGAGAATGGACAAGGTAATGACAAATTTTTGCAAGTTTTGAAAAATATGGAGATCACAGCCTACTTTACTTGTAGGCTTGGACTCAATTCAGTTATGGTTTAATATCAATTGGACGCAATTTAATTCGAAGAAATGTAAATATACATCTTTCTACAGAGTAAACCATATTAAACCAAAACGTTTTTAAACGTTCTCTAATGAACGTTCTCCAATGACACAGACACTTGTTTGTTGCACACTAATGAGATATTTCACAGCTTCATCTACACTTAATATCACCATGTATTAACATAATATACTTGCTTACTTTTGTGATTTATGACTGTCTTATACAAAGTCTAAAACTAAACTCTGCCTCTGCCGAATATCTGTCTGCTATTTATACTTTCTTATTACCTTCTACATTGTTCACGAAACATTTAGATGCCCTGTGGTACATGCAGAAACCATTGCCAAATGTAGCTAGCGAAGTGATAGGTGTGTTCTATCTATGCACTAAAATCGCTAACAAAAGGATATGCTACTCGGCTAGTACATCTGTGCCTATTCACCAGTAGTTGTAACAATTGTTACCTACTATTCGATATCACTATGTAATGCATAACGCACGTATTTTTCTACGGCGCATTTAATGTTTGTCACTGAGAGCAATTATGCTAATGCAAAGCTCCCATTGTTAAAACAACAAAAACTTTAGGATCATAAAAACCAACTAAAACCTAAACTTTAGTAGCATTTGTGATTTAAAGAAAAAAACAAGTGGTTTTTAGAAAGTGTGAAATTTAATACAAAGATAAACAGCGTCCGTGGTAAGACAATATACAAGGTAGAAGCGAAACTACACCAAACTAACAATAAACAAGTGTGTAGTATATTCGGCTGGACCAAATCTAAAATACCCTTCACGATAGTCACGTATATAAAATAGTATATATATTAGAGATTTTAACTGAATATGCTCGGATATATGTATATGGACGGATATTCGGGAAACTTTTTTGCCTTGTAATCGCCATGCCAAAAAGGTAATAATGGGAGTGATACAATTCACCAGCGAAGAAGGGTGGCGACTGTGGTAGTTTCTTGGGGCTAGTTCTTTCGATGGCTACTAGTGACTAGCATAAGGAATGCACCTCAGGTCTGGTACTTTATGCAAAAACTTGTAGCTAACCCTTTAGTTGGCTAAAGGTAATGCAGAGACGGATCAATCGCCACCTCCAATGACAAGCCCGTGTCAAATTCGCCACTCAAATACATGTGTGGTAGATTGCAGCTGAGCTAGCGGTAGTGCAAAATTAGCTAGCGAATATACACGTCCAGAGCTAGTCTCTTATACCACTGGGTAATGATCATTCCAGATCTTTTGATAACTACTATGCACATATACACACACATGCTTGTATAGTGTGTAACGAAGTTTCTCGTCGCTACATGCATTTTTATGAATTATTTACTTTACATTTTGAATGAATTATTTTATTTACCTTTTGAATGAATTATACTACTTTTATATTCTTATTATTATCTTTATATTCTTATGATTCTTATTTTTATACTTTATACATTAAGCAGCACGCTCTTATGATCTTATATACTTTTTCATCTCAATTATTGTAAGAGCAAATGGTTAAGAGAAACGAAACAAGAGAAGTGTAATGTGTTTAAATGCGCTCTCTCACTTACACTACTACACATCATTGATCAACTAGTGTGTGTAGTACTATATGCTGGCGTGACTAGCACTACACCGACAGTTGGCTTTGGTTCGTCTTGGTGGTCGGACACATGGCCAACTCAGTGTAGTGGTAGAGGGTTCTACTGGTTTTTATAGCCATAGTTCCCAGACCAATTAATAAGTAGTAGTGGTAGAGGGTGGCTACTGGTTATTACAGCCATAGCACCCAGACCAAGTTGTAGTAGTGCAGGGGGAACCTACAGGTTTTTATAGCCTTAGGTCCCAGGCTTAGCACTTACTGAAACACTAACCATTCATTAGCCAACCAGCAAGCCATACACTCGTCGCACGGGTAATCCACGACACTGGTGTTCCGGTCATTTTCTTTAAAATTTCGCGCGGACTGGTTCATTTTCTTAACCATTTCTTTATTCTGAATTTGTTGAATTTATTTAATTGTAATCAAATAAATTGAAAACCAAAATATTTCAACGTGTTTTTTTCTACGCCTGGCCAAACCCGGCGAGCTACTCCAGCATTTATCCCTAATAAGTGTCATCCCTGTTAAATAACTGAATACCCTAACAATAATCACCTCTGTATGTTAAATTCTTTCATTCGATATAAAATATTGTAAAATCGACCCAGCTTGAAAGTAACTAAATAAATTGTGAACCGATGGATATTTGGTACTCAACACTCAAAAGCGCGACACGTTTTATTTGATAGGTGTTCGATTTTTAAACTTGCAAAACAATAAGAACGCAACAACATCCATAAAATCATTAAGGGTTGATTTACTAGGAATTGTGGATTCAATTGATACAAATTGGCAGCAGGTATGCAAACAATTACCCCATGTTGATCTTATCACCGGGTAAATACAGTGCGTGTAAATTTTAGCACCCTAAGAGCAACTGAGAGAAAATTATGAAGCTCTTTGTTGACTTGTTGCCCCTTTTTTCCTACCTTTCACCCCGACGCGAAGCCATTAACCCCATCATACCATCCTAGCTCTTTGGCTCATGCATTTTTTCACCAAACTCCACAAACTAAGCGGTTGTAGCGAAATCCAAATCCTCGGATTGTCAGTTTGTTTTTGACAGATAAAAAGTTAAGTCTTGTTTTGGTGTGCTCTTCGATTTTTACTTAATTTACTAAATTTTGAGTAAAAACAACATCGCAGATTTTTTTTACTTAATTTACTAAATTTTGAGGAAAAACAACATCGCATGGACATCATTCAGAAACTGTTAAACATCGTCAATGACGATCCAGGTTTCCTTAAACGGGTCATAACTAGTGACGAAACCAAAGCCTAATCATCCCAAAGGAAAAGTCCAGAAGAGCCAAGATCGAAAAAAGCACGTCACGTTCGGTCAAATTTAAAGGTTTTGTTCACTGATTTCTTCGACTCCAATGGCGTGGTACATCATGAACTCTTGCCACAAGGTCGTACGGTCAATAGGGAATACCACCTTGCAGTTAAGCGCCGTTTGCGCGAAGGAATTCTGCCAGAAACGCACAGAATTGTGGAAAAAATAATCATGGTTTTTGCTGCACGATAACGCACCAGCTCACATATCGATTCTTGTGCGTGAGTTTTTGGCCAACAACAAAACCGGTATCATGCCTCAACCGCCGTATTCACCGGACTTGTCCCCCGCTGACTTTTTCCTCTTCCCAAAACTAAAGATACCGACCAAAGGAACGCATTTTGCTTCGATTGAGGAGATAAAAGAAAAATCGATACAGGAGCTGTTGGCACCTTTCAGAAGTGTTTCGACGATTGGAAAACGCTGGCATAAGTGTATTATATTTGAGGGCGATTACTTTGAAGGGGCAAGATAGCTATTGATGAATAAATAAATACTTTTTGAAAAAATTAAAAATAACGGTTATTTTTTTATCAGACCTCATACACTTGAATTTATCTAGCCTTTTTTTTTAAGCAAATGGAAAAATGTAGAAAAGAACAGCGTGTACTCGTACACAGCTGGAATGCTATGCATTACCTTGTACGAGAGCTATTCGGAAACTTCTTATCCTAGCCCAAAAAGCGGGATATAAACAGAAAAAAGTTAAGTGTTTTGGAAACTTCCATCTCTGCTATGAACACATGTCAAATTTTGTTTCGATCTGGTAACTCCTTCATATAGAAACAGGTGTTCATAAAAGACGCATTCGCGATTTTTTTTACAATGGAAAAATTAGAAATGCGTGGTGTCATTAAATATTTACATAAAAAAGGTTTATCGGGACAAGAAATTCATAATGATATGGTGAATGTGTTAGGTGAAAGTGCTCCTTCATATGCAAACGGTAAAAAATTGGGTTGCTGAATTTAAACGTGGTCGTACAAGCACTGAAGATGAACCACGTAGTGGACGTCCAAAGACAGCAACAACAACAGAAATTGCAGCCAAAGTGCATGATATGGTACTAAATGATCGACGAATAAAAGTGCGTGAAATAGCTAATATCATGGGAATCTCCAATGACCGAGTCCATTTAATTTTGCATGAAGAGCTACTGATGAAAAAGCTTTCTGCAACATGGGTGCCGCATTTGTTAACAGTCTACCAAAAACGCATTAGAATGAACATTTCTCAAGCTTGTTTGGATCGTTTTAAGCGAAATAAAATTGATTTTAAGCGTCGTTTCATAACTGTTGATGAGACATTGATCCACCACTATACTCCAGAGACAAAAGAACAATCCAAACAATGGACTGAAGCTGGAGGAAGTGTCCCAAAGAAGGCAAAAACAATTCAATCGGCTGGCAAGGTTATGGCAACGGCTTTTTGGGACTTCAAAGGTATTTGATTAATTGACTATCTGCAAAAGGGTAAAACAATAAATTCAAAGTACTATTGCAAACTTTTAGTTCAAATAAATGTGCAAGTTCGTGAAAAACGTTTTGGCTTACAACACAAAAAAATAATATTTCATCAAGACCAGCGCGCAAGAGTGTTTTAACAATGGCTAAAATCAAAGAATTAAAGTACGAGTTGCTTGACCACCCACCTTATTCTCATGATTTAGCTCCCGGTGACTTTTACCTGTTCTAAAAAAATTGCTTGTTGGCAAGCGTTTTACCTCAAATGAAGATGTAATTACAGTTTTAAACCACTATTTTGAAGACCTTGAGGAAATTTATTTTAATCAAGGGATAGAATTTTTGGAAAAGCGTTGGACTAAGTGTATTGAAGTTTCAGGAGATTATATTGAAAAATAAAAATATTTTTGAAAAACTAACTATTCTCTTTCATTGATAGGCTAAGAAGTTTCCGAACCGCCTATATAGTGTGGAAGGTGTGGGACTTAATTTTGTTAGTGTGAGCAGGGCCGAAGTTATATATACTAGGCACTGATCAGTTTTAACTAATTTAATTCCAACATATTAAATGATGTAATAGGGTTTCTTTTGGTCTTTCGTGTTATTCGCAGCGTTGTCAACTCAGTGCGTTTCGCACCATTTTCGGTGCTTTTTAAAATTATTTAGTCGGTGCGGGGTGCGATTTTTTAATTTTCGGTAGGTTTTTTTTTTTAAATTTCGGTGGCAAAAAATCAATTCCAACTCAACATTTTGTTTTATTGTAAGAAAAAAGTTTAATCAAGTGTCCAAAATTTATACGTTTCATTTTGTGTGGAAAATATATCATGTTATGTGCAAAGTGCAAAATACGACAATATTGCTGTTGTATATTATACACACTCTCGGAAGAACACGAAACATTTCGTTTTACAAAATTGCTGCTTTTACAGAGTATTTTGCTATTAAACGATCAAGCCAAGTTTGTCAAATATTGTAATAAATGCAGTCTCTGGACAGTGAAGTTCGTATTTATGGCTCGTAAATCTGTTACGGTTTTGATAGTTGAGAAATAACCAAATTATTAAATAAATTGTAAAGTTTTTCCAAAACGTTTACATTAAATATTGATTATAGTAAACTTTATTTTTTATTTGTTGTAATTCTGGCACATTTTCATATATTTCAATAACATCTTTTAAAGTCACCGCTTACACTGTGTTTGATAGAATCGTATTAATCGAGTTTGAAGGCTTGTAGTACGATTCTGCAACTTTTAATGATCCGATAAACGTAAATTCTTTTGACAGTAATGGTTGTATGCTCCTGAAATATAATTTAGACGAAAGTAAGCAGGTAATTTGTGTCCCTGATAATAGGCTGTAAAAGTCGCAGCTGATACTGGTTGACATCAAATGTAATTAAATGTTATTGCTTAATAATAAATTTGATAAAATATCTTTATAATTATTGTAAAGGTAATTACAGCTACTGTACGAATTTGATGGCATGCCATCAGGCGGTGCTATCAGACTTTGTTTGATTGTATAATAGTCGCTTAAAAGGCTGTTCCAGCACCGTGTTTTTAATATAAAAATATTGCACTTCTTAAAATATAAAATAGGTTTTAAAAAATGGAAGGAAAATATAAAAAAATCGGTGCGTTTTTGTTGCAATAACGCGCTTTTTTCCCATTATGGTGCGTTTTGAAATTTCAAAGTTGAAAACACTGGTTGTTCGTATTGTTAAACCCCCACAAACACAACTCCCTCTTGCCTCCTCATCATAACCTATTATCCTAGTTCCAGTACAATGCACATCATATGTAGGGGGCATCCCCTGAGTACTGGTCCAAGATAAAACAAATAAAATATAATTACAAACTGCACGCTGTGTTACATTTGAATAATTGTCCATATTTTCCGACCAATATCCGAAATATCTTTTTTCTTGACATTGAGATATGGCTCCAAGAAAGCACTCATCTGCACACATAATTTTTAATTTATAAATCTAAAAGCAATTAAAATTTTATTTAACATCATTGGTTTTAATATGAGTAGGAAGTAAATTTTGCCTTTAAACCTATTTCCATACTTTAATCTTATTTTTAAACTTAGACGGAATCTAAATCATAATATGTATGGCAATATACTATAGTGAGACGTCAACATCATGTGTGGATGTGTGTATGTGTGTTTGCATGTTCGTAAGAATGTGTGCATGTTTATTTGTTGCAATGTACTCGTACGTTGTATTTTAACGCAAGACATGAAAAGAACATATTTTTTTGCCCTTTTATCATCCACATTCTTTTGGTTTCAATCAGTGATACGTATAATGCATCCTTCCGTTCCATACAATTCTTGAAATGAAAAATATTCTCACAAAGTGGATGTGAATAAAATACTCGTAATCCCAGAAATCACAAGCGTGTGAGTATAAATGTAAATGTAGTGGCAGATCTACATACTTAAACATCTTATAAAAATATCTTTTGTTGCACATCCAAGTATTATATTACTTCTTAAAGAGTGAACAAAGTTTTCGTTGCATATTTTGTGAAACTTTTCTTTCAGATAAATTAAATTACTCGTATAAACACTAAAAAGATGAGTCTTTTTTTTCTTAATTACTAAGCGATAAAATATGATAGCGGCATCTGAGGTATAAGAAATGCCAAAGCGATAATTAATAATCTAATCAGAACCAGTCTATGAAGAGTACAAACTTGCATGTTGAGGTAACTAGCTTGTGCAGCAGAACAGCGACTTAAATACTGTTGTCTTCGTTGCCACAGGTTTATGATTTTACGGCCAGAACCATAAAAAAGTATTTTATATTTATTATATGCTTATTTGACAAATTTCTCCATAAAAATTGTCAAATAAATCTTCAATAAACCTTAAATAAATATAAAATACTTTTTATGAATACGGCAGTGGGAATTTACTGCCTGTTCGCTGATATCGAACGAAAGTGTATGCGAACGAAAGCTAGTCACTTACATTCGAATCAATTTGGGTTTGTCTATGCTACTAATATTCGTTCGCATGCACTTATGCATTTTAATTGGGTTTTGACACATCTTTTGCATAGAATACAGTTATAAAAACTCAAATCAATTTTCTTTCGCCTATAATGCGAATGAACTTATCCTTTCGCAATTGGCGAAAATTGGCGAACTGGCTGTTTTTATTTTATGCTATTTTTATGATGGGGAAGAATATGGTGGATAAGAAATTCCCATTTGGATTTTTCTTGTCATATGATTTTATCCCCGGGGAGTAGATTTGGTCTCAGTGTACGAATAACTAGGTAACTCTGCATTATTTTGCATGCAGGGGCAGGAATTCAGTTGCAGTTACGAAACCTTTACCAAGGCTTACTTGGCAGAAGGGAGATCACAAAAGCCCCGGATACTGCTCGCAGACTACTCTGGCACCAATCTCAGTTGAGGTATCTCTATCTGGGAACCATTCTGGCTGTAGTTTAAATTCCAAATCGCAGGGAAGGCAATTAGGTTAGGTTAGATTAGGTTAGGTAAGCAGACCGTTGGATACCCTGAAATAGCCTAGGCTTTCCAGTTCACTTGGGCCCATAAATCGTTCCCTTTGTAATTGCCTGAAAAGTCAGATGGTGGTGTAAAGAAAACAAGTTAGAGGGATATAGTGAGAGTGGTGGAGATGGATGGAATGGAATGGAAAGAAAAGGTGGAAACCGCTTAGTGTGGCGTTACATGCCGCTGCTTCTTATGAAAGAGGCTAGCCGGATTGACTGAGGCCAGATATGATAGGCTGTTGAAGCTCCGCTCGCCTAGTTATCTTAAACGGTAATGCTCCAATCCAGGGCATGTACGGAGCAGATGAAGGATCGTCTCTTCCTCGTCTTGGTAGCTTTTGCAGAAGTCGTTATATGGTAGGCCTAGTATCCTGGCATGGTTCCCAGTGATGGCTGCTACAGCGACTCTCGGGTGAGATCTGAGCAGTTTTAACAGCTCCCACGTTATCTTAGAGTTAATATGCGGCCACAGGTTCCTTGATATAAGGCATGTGGGCTCTGTGAGCCATTTTTCTTGGGCACGTTTCAGCGTGTGGAGCTTTATTCAAAACGCTGATAAGTTTTGTCCGCAAAAGGGATCTATATCCCCAGCCTCTAGGGTTGACCCTTTTTTGGCAGGGAGGGCAATTAGTTTCCCTGTCAACTTTAGTGCATGCTGGTTTTCAAAGGCTAATAACCTCCGAGCTGCTATTGTCTTGCAACAGATACCTACAATGTAAAGAACCAGAAAAGTTGGTTAGACGGGTTGGTGATCTGAATTTACTT
The DNA here is from genome assembly GCA_914767995.1 of Thecocarcelia acutangulata. Taxonomy (NCBI): domain Eukaryota; kingdom Metazoa; phylum Arthropoda; class Insecta; order Diptera; family Tachinidae; genus Thecocarcelia; species Thecocarcelia acutangulata. Next base: position 57,276,829 of record OU612094.1, on the reverse strand, counting down.
CGGCCTGCTAACTCTAAAGCCTTGTCTTCCATTGACTGTCTGGGAAATGGCATACAGGAGGAACTAGAAGATCTGAGCTCGTCAGGGGTTTGTGGCCACTTATGGCAAAAGTTTCAACCTGTACGCGCTTTGTAAGCTGTACGTGAATAATTCACCCCGTGGAGTTAAACCATCATCAGATTAGTCCAACAAGGCTGGTCTCCCCATCCTAGCACTGATTATGATTCAGGTACCTATATTGGCTGAAATGTTCTGGCTGTGGTTTAAACTTAAAACCGCACCAGGAGGAATTACTTTCCCTGATGGCTATGATGCACGCCGGTTTTCGGGGGTGATTTTGTCTGGCAAGTGATACCTGTAATGTAAGGAACCAGTAATGATGGCTAGACGGGTTAGTTGGTTAAGGGGTGATGCTCTTGATGAACTTTAGCCTACCAACTCATAAGCCTTATCTATTATCAGGAAAATTCCATACAGGAAGGATTAGAAAGCCTTGTCTTTCTGTCTGTGAAATTTAGTAAGCCCGGGTCTCCAGCGAGGAGTTTGTGCGTATTTTACAGATTCAATAACTAAATGTAGCGCTTAAAAAGTCTAGTGTGGTCTCGTTGCCTAATATTAATACATCTCTGCAATTTTTACATAACACCCACTGGTCAACAATGCAACCATCCTGTTCAAACTAAGTTTAAACAATAAAAATAAAAAAAGGAAAAAAACATCTGGCAACTTTTAATCGCTGTCGCAAGTGCGGGAGGTGAGTTTTTTGTACTCATTTTTTCTGTACTCATTTATCCATCGAGGAATTAGGTAATAAAGCCGAATCAGACGGTATTTGGGAAATACATGCTACAAATATATTCACATTCTGAGTATCGAACAAACGAATTCAATCCAATCAAATTTTACGGTACAGGTCTATCTAGATATCATGGACGCACTAGTCCAGATCTGAACCAACCTGAGAAAAGAATGAACTAATGCAATCCAATTAAGTTTTCCAGTACCGGTCTATCTAGATACCTGAACCCACTGGTTCAGATCTGAACCAACCTGAGTATGCATAGAATGAACTAATCCAATACAATCAAATTTTGCGGTACATGCCTATTTAAATACAACGCGCTTAACTGAGATAGTCGAAAAACGTTATAAGAAGTCTTCAACACTCTCATTCTCCACTTGTTACATTTCTACAGTACACAGATTCAACCTAATCGCATACATGTCTATGAGAGACATCTCTATCCAAACAGTGTATACAATACGCAACCTTCTTTAGGGTAGACTCATTAGGATAATATCCCTCCTATCATGATAACTGGGATATGTTAGGTTTGATACCAGACATGTCGCTAGATCTGTTGCGTAATATCCTTAAAAGTTGCTGCAGCTGCTGTGATAATGGGTGTCTTTATCATCAGTATGTAAAGACTATCCAAAATGTTTTAATAAAATACTAGTTTGAATTAGTTTGATCTGCGGCAGGAAATTTAATAAAGAATTTTAAGTGGTAACATCGAAAAGAGTTTGGTCCCATAAACGATGTCAAGCGGGAAACATGGCATTCTTAGTAACATAACTTGTTCAAATATTTTTTTTTGCTTTGAAGAGTTTTACGTGCACTATGGGCTGGCGACAACAGGTAATTAAAATCTTGAACTGTTGAATGAATTCTTTCTGATATAATAAATTCTGAAGCGGGGGTTTCGTTTATACTAAAGGAATCATTTTTTAAGTTGTTAAATGTTTTTTAAATAGAAAGCTCCTAATAGAAGTCATCACAGAGATAATTTAATTTTTAAATGATATCATATCCAAATTCATAAATATTAAAAGTGAGCAGACAAAACTTATGACAATTTTTTGAAAATAATAAACCACAACCCTTAACAATGAACTTCAGATCTTATCTTGTTTTCTAGCATACAATTACAAAATGCAGAACAACTGCCGCAGAGTCATTTGAAATTGAATTGTAGTAAAAATAACACAATTGTCTAACAAATCCTTTTACTGTTTTGAATATAAATACTTACATTTTAAATAAATATTTATATAAACCATATAAATAACAATTCTTCTTTATGATTGGAAACAACTTGTTAGTTTATAAAGCACCACCTGTTTTTTTAAGTTTATCAAGGTATTTCAATACCCAGCAAAAATATTTCAAGCAGGCGTACAGTCAAATTTGAAGCACTTATGTAAAACTTCTATTAAAGTTACTAGCCGGTTTTCATTTGGGTTTTCTCTTTAATGAATAACAAAATTGTTATTGCTTGTTAAGTATCTTATTGCTTTTTAAGTCATCTAGATGTTCTCCAGCATAACCAAGACTTACTATGTTAAAAGAATAAAAGGAAACAACAAATAATTTTACCGGACAACATTTAGGTTAGGTTTAATAGGATGCCAGCCATTGAAAACCCAGCCAGTCCAATTTGGTCCCGTTGTGTTGCCTGGGTGTGATATGTATTTCAGCAGATCTACATATTACTGGTTTGGAACCAACCTGGGGATCGGATAACGGAGTTCAGTCCATTAAGAACATTCCGATACCTCTGCCAAATCGTGCAGCATCGGTCTGCCTGGAAACAAAGCCCTTACGTACGAAAGAGCTGGACAATGACAGAAGAAATGCTCAACACTCTCTTCTTGCTTCTCGTCTATGCAACTTCTACAGAAGACATTAAATGGAAGATTTAACCTGCAATCCTATGTACAATGACCCGTCAGGACCGCCACAGCAGAGCACAACCTTTGTCGGGGTAGGCTCCCAAAGATAATAGTCCTCTTGTTAACATATGTGGGCTCAAAACCTACTGTCTTGAGTGGTCTCAAAAAATTGATGCTGTACTTCGTACAGCATCTAAGCGGTATTCTAACGATCCCATATATACCCTCTTGTTGTAGCTGGAGACCGGCTTATATCAGTCCGGCACTGTGCCCTCGTACCCAGAAAAGCTCCTGGTTCGAATGTCTCGCTATCGCGTTTAGATATATCCATCTCGTATATCCTGTAGTGCCTTAACCAGTTAGCTGTCCTTATAATGGCCGCTATTTTGGCCTGAAACTCATCCTCTTCTCATACAGGGGGGGTAAAAATACCCCACCAACTTCCGAGTACGACTTGGATCCATCTGTAAAGATTTCAAGCACGACCCCTTGACGATCTGTGCCAATCCTCACCGAGACCGTGCCTGATAAAATTACATCAAATCTCCTATCCGGCAGTACAGCTGGTGAGCAGAATATTCTCCGGAAGGTTCACTATTCTTGCTATTATTGAGGCATGACCATATGTCGCCTCCTTGCACGTCCCTGATAGCTAAATTCATTGCTGTTTCCTTCACCATGAGATCAGCCTGCAGCCAGTTCAGCATAGTGAAAAGTGCTTTCAATGGCGTAGTATCGGAAGCACCAGTCACCATTACAGTAGCAACACGTTATATCTTACCTTTCAATAGTTTGTTTTCTCCAACGACTTCCACCACACGACAGCCTCCTACGTTAGAATGGGCTTAGCAACCATGTTGAATAGCCATTAGGAATTTCTAGGATTTATTTTCCAGGTCCTCCCAATGGCCCTCCTGCACAAGAATAAAGCGATAGCCCCTTGTTTGTGGCCTTGACTGGACATTCCGCTGCCAGGATAGTTTGGAATCCAGGTAGATGCCTAGATATTTCGCACTATCTAACACACTACTTCAACCCTCCTTACGGTTGGTAGAGCAAACGATTGATTTTTGTATCTTCGAGTGAAGAGAAAAAGTTAAGTTTTCTGCGGATTCATACTTAGACCACTATTTGTACACCATCCTTCTATAAGGCTGAGTGCAGAGCATAGTTGCTGTGATAGTATATCCGGGTACTTACCCGACACAGCAACCGCAATATAATCGGCATATGCCACTGTCCTAAACAGCAGGGAATCTAATTTCATCAATAGCGAATTTAGGGCTAAATTCATAGAAGAGGAGACAGAAACCCTCCCTGTGGAGTGTACCTTCTAGCCATTCTTCAAATATTGGCTCGTCGCATACTGCAAGCTATGACTCTGCTGGTCAGTAAATTTTCTATGAAGCTCACAATTGACTGGTGAACATTCAGTCTTTCCAGAGCCATTATTATAACCCTTGGCAGCACATTATTAAATCCTCCCTCTATATCAAGGCAACTAATGTATAATCCCCATGTTCCAGAGCTCTCTCTCTCCCTCTACATAACCCTTGGTATAGGCATGTTGAGATGCTGATAAATCACTCGGACTAATTGACATCCTAAGATTTAATTCAATTATCTGTTCCAAGGTTTTAATCAATAAGGATGACAAGCTTACAGGCCTGAAATCATTCGGAGTGGTGTGTGAAGCCTACTCCTCTTTGGGACTAAAGATTAAAACACACCTTCGCCATGGTTGAGGCAGGCCAAGAAAATTCGTATCAACCATGGCAGGACAACATTTAGAAACCCGTAATTTTGTATCAGATAGTTAAAAAAGAATGGATATGAGATCCATTCTGTCCATTTTGTATCAGATAAATAAAAAAGAATGGATCTCATATTGATAACTGTTTTATTTAATGTCGGTAATTATGAATGCAACCCAATATAAGATAAATGTCGACTTCTGTTAGTCTCACAAATGCTAGCCTTTTTGAGTATATTTTTCACTACAATCTTATACATTTCAAGTATATAATTAACTTCTTTAGTAATACTTTAATTGAGTTCCTCAAGCATATCTGGGTTTTTTGCATAAACCTTGCTTTTTAGAAGTCTGATAATGTCAAATCAGGCGACCGTGGCGTCCATTCATCATCATCATTTCTTGAAATAACTTATTGTTGAAAGAGTTCTCGCAGTAATTCTATTGTAATCCTGGCTGTATGTGAAGTGGCACCGTCTTGTTGATACCACATGTTAATGAAGCTGAAAGCATGAAGTGGTGGCGTTAAAAAGTTTTCATTCATACCACAATATCGCCAAAGTTGTTCTTTGAAGAGCAACCTCCCGGGCACGGCGTCGTTACTGAGGTTGATGAATTGTTTTAAACACTTTCTTAAGCAGCAGTCATGTTTTCAGCCGATCTTGCAGTACGTTGTGGTCCATGCTTAGGCCTAACACCTAGAGACCTTCTTGCTCCGAAATCATTCACTAGACGATAAAGAGTGCGTACGTTGTTTCTCCGAAAAAATTCACGTAACTTCCTCATCGTCACAGTAATCGATGGTTTTGATAACATGCTTTACCGATTAAGACACGTTGGTTCATCGATTAATTTTACATAATAAAATTGCCACGTTGCTACTTCACGACTGCCAAATATAAACTGTTAAGACTAAAATTTCCCAAAATAGCGGCAAAATAATTTGATAGGAGTAATAGGAGACTTGAATAACCTAGAGCCTCTTATTTAGTGGGGTTTATGCAGAAAAAGCATGAGCCAAAAACTAGGGGGCAAAGTTAAAGCAAAATGGCGAAAAAACCACAATAATCTTCATATGCAATACAACGGTAAAATGTAACACCATCCCCCACTAATATTTCTCCCTCGATATTTCCTGTAAATATAGCTATCCCCTAACTACCCTCCTTAAGGAGGCTTCCATATAAAATATTAGATCTTAACATTTAAGGTTCAGCTAACTAGCCCCAGAGAGCTCCTAGAGATGCCAAATGTATGAGCGACATCCACTTTTTTCGAAATCCGAGCACTTTTATAGAACACACCTAGCTTCTACTTTCAATCATCAGAGTGGTAACCATACAAAAACCACATCTAAAATTGCAAGGAGGTGTTATTAAGATTCTTTGATAGTTATGGTCTGTCTTTAGCAGGCTAATTGTAGTCCCAGTTTTTTTATGCAGTGCATTGTACCAGAAATAGCAAAATAGGTTGTGAGTAGGGGGAAAGAGGGAGTAGTGTTTGTGAAAATTTGACTTAAACTTTCCAACGTTATAACGGACAGGAAACACGTCTGTAGGCAACTTATTCCAAAGACGAAGCGTACGGCTGAAAAACGAATTCTCTCTGTAATGCGTAGTACGATTCCCCGGGCAATCGACCACAAATGGATGAGCTCTCGACGATGCACGCGTGCTACGTAAAAATGTGCGAGTTTCGGGAACAAGATCCCTAATTTCGTCTGATCAAAACCCATTGTAGTAGCGATAGAACAGAGTAACGCACCCCACACTGCGTCGATGCTCCAGTGAGTCAATAGAGTTTGGATACCCTACTGTCACCGATTAGATTCTTCGCCCTCTCCTGCACACGGTTGAGTAACCCCAAAATAGACTTTGAGGCAGGGGCCCAAACATGAGAGTTGTATTCCATTTTCGGTCGGATGTAAGTGGTATAAATAGTAAATAAATAGTAAGTTGTGCTGTTGTCTTGCAATAAATACCCGTAGTAAAATGAACCAGAAGTGATGGATAAACGGGTTAGTTGGTTAAGGGCTGATACTTTGTATGGGGTTTTCGGGCCACCAACTCGTGAAGCCTTACCTGCATTGATTATCTGGGAATTTGCATATAAGAGGAATTAAAGGCCCAAACTTTTCTGTAACGAGTTTGTTCATACGGAAGTTCTGGTGAACCATGAATCAGTTCACCTCGTGAAACTGGCCCACTGTCAGATAAGGCCGACAAGACAAAGATCAATTACACATCCTATATCATTTAGAGAAAACCGAGATTTGGAAATCAGTTTGGAAGTATTCAGCATATATAAAAAATTATGTCTATATGTGTATGTGCTTATTTCTCCTTAGTGTAAGAAATTCACAAACTTTTTCTGTTTGCTTTGTCAGTTTGGTAGGCAAAGTTTTTGCTGGGTATTTTCCTGTTTATATAAAAAATAGTCTTTTAAAGAGAGATGCAAACTTTTCTGTGCTTTTATGTTGAGTTTTGTATCAAAGTAACGAGATGCAGACAAAAAAAAAAAATGAGTTAAAATTTTCAACAAAATAAAACGAAGATAAAAACCATCTTCCAAAGAAAAGTGCTTTGATTGCAGGCAAAGGCAAACGTAAATAGATGGCCTTCAAAACTTGTTTACAAAGTAGTAAAATTTGATTGAAAAACGTAATATAATTTTTTCTTTCAGTTTCAGTTTATCAAATGGTTTTTTAGTGTTCGAAAATTCTGATGCAGTTTTTTTTTGCTTTATTTGTATACAAATTTTAACTTTTGCTATTGATTGTAAATGAATAAAAATGCATTTTCAATATACGAGTAGATTGAAAAAATATTTGGAAAATGTATACAAAATAAAATAAAAAGATTTTTTTCCCATAGCATTCAGCAGACTTCATTATCGAATTTTTTTATTAATATGGACTTTGAAACACCCTGTATATAGACATTTATTTTCTAGAGTTTAAAAAGACAATTTGCATATTTGCTATCGTATGATGGAATGAAGTTAGTTGGTAACTGAGTTAGTTGGTTGTGTTACGGGAAAAAGCATTTAAAAAATATTGACTACTGACATCTCAAAATATGTCCTCAAGGATGCTGTCTATCACCAATTCTTTATAATATAAAAGGTGGGCCAAAAGAAGTCATCCGATGTTGTTTGGTTCCCATATATTTTTTTTTAATAAAAAATTTCGATTCCGTTTTTTGATTATAATTATTTGAACCTTGAGGATTTTATTGGTCAATTCGAGCAGATGATATCGGCCAAATAGGCTCCGCCACAATCTCGAGGACGAAGTGGACGATTTTTCGACCAAAACTCAGCGGGTACGTGAACAAGCAAAACTATCGCTTCTGGAGCACTGAAAATCCACGAGTGATACACGAGGAGTCTTCGGGCTATTTTTTTCGAGGACGCCGGTGCGCGCTAGAAGGCCATGTAAACCAAGATTTTTTTTTGCCGCATTTGAACGAATTAGAACTGGAGGTGATGTAAAGTGAAATTCTAACAGGACGAATCAACACTGCGCCAGTCATAACCCATATTCTGATGACAGCGTTCTCGGTTCGCTTCATCTCTCTTTTCGGCGATTTGCATTGGCCCGCAAGATCACCCGATTTAACTATTCCAGACTTTTTTGTGGAGGGTTTTTAAGTCCCGTGTTGACGTGAACAAAATTCCAACAGAACGGATCAACACTTCGCCAGTCATAAACAATATTCTGATGACACCGTTCTCGACTCGCTTCATCTCTCTTTTTTGGGATTTGCACTGGCCCGCAAGATCACCCGATTTAACCTTTCCTGACTTGTTCGTGGCGTTTTTTGAAGTCCCGTGCTGACGTGGACAAGCCCGAGACTCCGGAAGCCCTCAAGAACAATATTCGACACGAGTGCGAGGCTCTGTCACCCGAAGTTCTCGACGAAGTGTTGCAAAATGCCATAAAACGAACCCGTAGAGCAATCAATTATGGCGGCGCTCATTTGGCCGATATCATCTTCTCAAATTGGCCAATAAATTCTAAGAGTTCAAATAAACATAATCCAAAAACAGAATGGAAGTTTTTAATTTCAGAAAGAAATGAGAACCAAACAACATCCGATGATTTATTTTGGCTCACCTGTTTGATACAGCTGATATTAAACTGATTTAAAAGTACAAGCAAGCAAGTCATCAGTACGTAGAGTAATTAAAAGCTGTGAGTATCTTAAATACCGAAAAGTTCAAAAAAAGCCGCCACTTAATGATCCTCGTAATGAAAAGTGGCTTCAATTCGCAAAAGACTACATGGTGGCATTGAATGTACAGCAAAGAAGTCATGTAAATGACTGGAGAACATTTTTCCTTTTTAAATTCTCAACAATTTATTTAGATTGTTGGGATATAAAGTTAAATGTTTGAGAATATCTTTCAAAAATTTCCAAAGTCTACTAATGATTAAGGTAGCTCCTATGAAATGTCTACATATAGATAGCTGGGAAACATAGAAAATAAGTTATTTATAATATACTAACAAATATATAATATACTATCAAAACAATCGATAACTTTAAAATATGCTATCGAAACTATCGAACAGGCCGACTATCGGTAGTTTTGCAGCTCTACCTTTAAAACACATTTTCATTACATTATCACACAGTTCACGCGGGATTTTACTAATTTCATCATGAATATTTTGTTTGAGTTGCTCAAGCATTTCTGGCCTGTTTGCATAAGCATTGCTTTTCAGCTATCCCCACAAAAAGATGTCCGGAGCAGTCAAAGAAGTGGAAATAACTTGTTATGAAAAGGGGTCTCGCAGTAATTCCATTGTAATCCTGGCTGTATGCGATGTAGCACCGCCTTGTTGATATCACATGTTAATCAAGTTCAAAGCATGTAGTTGTGGCGTTTAAAAGTGTTTAATCGTATCACGATATCGCTCTCCATTCGTAGTTACCGTGGGGCGGTTTCATTTTTAAAGAAGTAAATGACTCATCGTGACTAAATTGCACAACAGACTGTCACTTTTAATAGATGCAAAGGTGACTCATAAATAATTTGAGTGTTCTGCATTACCCAAAAACATTTTCACATTCCATTCAAATGAAAATGTGGCTCGTCACTCATTACGACTTTTTCATGAGTATCGGGGCTTTTCGTGTTTTTAAATATTCGGCAGCGTAAATGGTCTTATGGAAGAAGCTCTTGTATCAACTAAATCTTAAATGGAAACAAATGCAAATCCTGGTACAAAGTTGTGGCCAAAATTGTTCTTCCAAGATCAAGCTCCTGCTCAAACCTTCGAATTGAGGTTGATGGATTGTATTGAATGTTTCCAGCCGATTTTGCAGTACGTGGTCGTCCAAGCTTGGGCCTGTCACCTTCAGTCCGTCTTTACTTCGAAATCATTCACTACACGATAAATTGTGTAATATGATTGCACTCTTTCATGATTGCATGAACACATTGTTTCAAGTACATGCAACAAAGCAACCAAATGAATCTCATTTGTCATTAAAATTCACATCGGCAACAGATTGCCGATATGACACTGTCTTGCTGATGCGTTTGATTGTTGTTGTCACATTTCAAAAGATTCAAGGTTAATGTATGTACGTACAGCTCGCCTCAATTTTCACTTGTAGACTTGCTAAAGTTTGCTGTTGTTAGAATTTTAAGCAATTGTAAATCGAATTAGATCAACCTATTCGTACATATCGCTCCTTTATTGCAACATAGTCATAATTCAAAATAACTCGTTTCGAGAAAAACGCATTTAAAATGTTTAGCTTCTATACAAGTCTTAGAAATTTTTTTTAGAAAATATCTCCTAAAGGAAAAAGTTTAAAAGTAATTTAAACAAAGTTTTGGCACAATATAGAAGGTAGTACTTTCAACAATTCTGCATTGTTAACTCGAAAAACAAATTTTTTGGGATATGACTATGTGGCCATAAAGGAGCGATATATACATACATAACTTAAGAAACCACTCAATTATGTATTTTGGGAATTGCATAAAATTCATTACTGCTTGGTAAGTACTCATAAGTGTGATATTTTTGCCTTATGTGAAACCCAGGTGTCTGAGAATGCTGATCCACAGGATTTTCACATACCTGGGTATCAACTTCTATCCCTATTTAATTTCCACCGTGACCTTGTAGTTTACGTTCGCAATGAAGTTGTGTTCCAATGCCAGCAACCATTAGGCATGCATGATGCCGAATTTACCTGTCTTTGGGTTAAATTCAAAACCAGGTCACACTTTTTGCATTTCGGGTTTCTATACAGAAGTCCGAATGCGGGGAGGGATACTACCTTTTCTGGTTTCGATACCCTCTCTGACTCCATATCGAAGATCCTGGAGAGTTGTCCGAGCAGTGAAGTCGTTGTTGCTGGTGATTTCAATGTTTACAACTCATCCTGGCTTCGCCATTCGAGTCATACAACTCCGGAAGGCCAATACGTAGAGTTATTCGCTGCGCACAACCACCTAGCGCAAGTAGTGAATGAGCCAACGCATATTCCATGTGTTTTGCACCCTGAAAAGTACCAAGTCGGCGTTAGTGCACCTCTCGGCAATTCGGACCATTGCACCATTTCTGCCTCCTTTTCGATCTCTGAACTTCGTAACGTTTCGAAATCAGCAACCTTGTGAGGTATCTGGAGTCGCATAAATTACTTTGTGATGGCCAATACGGATTTCGTAAGGGTCGGTCTACTGGTGATCTTTTGGCATTTCTCTCCGAGAAATGGTGCCACTCAATCCACCATTTCGGTGAAAGTAAAGTTGTGGCTCTAGATATCTCCAAAGCGTTTGACAGAGTGTGGCATGCTGCATTGCAGGCAAAACTTATTGCTTTTGGTGTCGGTGATGACTTCTCTCGGTTTGTATCGAGTTTTCTCAGAGACCGCACTATACGAGTTGTAATAGATGGGGTCTCATCAAACGAGTTCAAGATTAATTCAGGGGTACCGCAATGCTCCGTTCTTTCTCCTACCCTATTCCTTATATTCCTAAATGACCTGTTATACAAAACTTCCAACCCTATCCACTCCTTCGCGGATGACAGCAGCATCTGCCATTCGTACTCTTTCAGTTATAGGCCCAGCCTATCCGAGATCGTTGCCAAGAGGCAAAATATGAACGACTCGCTAAACAGTGATCTTCTATTAATATCCGAATGGGGTCGGGAAAACAGGGCCAATGTTGTTTATTAACACACAAACAAACGACCACAGATGCTGCTTTATCTGTACTCATGGATGGTATAAATATTGAGAAATCGGAAGCTCTTGATGTTCTTGGAATGAAGATACAGTGTGATGTTCGCTGGACTGAACACATTTTTCATATGTCTAAAGAAGCATTCAAGTGCCTAGGGTTTCTAAAACGTTGTAAGATGTACTTCACTCCATCTGATATCCTTACTATTTATACCACCTATATCCGACCAAAAATGGAATACAACTCTCATGTTTGGGTGCCCCAAAATCAATTTTGGGGTTGCTCTACCGTGTGCATGAGAGGGCGACGAAGCTTATCGGTGACAGTAGGGTATCCAGCTCTATTGACTCACTGGAGTATCGACGCTGTGTGGGGTGCGTTATTCTGTTCTACCATTACTACAATGGATTTTGCTCTGACGAGATTAGGGACCTTGTTCCTGAAACTCGCACATTTTTACGTAGCACGCGTGCATCGTTCAGAGCTCATCCATTTGTGGTCGATTGCCAGGGGAATCGTACTACGCATTACAGAGAGAATTCGGTTTTCAGCCGTACGCTTCTTCTTTGGAATAAGTTGCCTACAGACGTGTTTCCTGTCTGTTATAACGTTGGAAAGTTCAAGTCAAATGTTCATAAACACTACTTCCTCTTTCCCCCTCCCCACAACCTATTTTCCTAGTTCCGGTACAATGCACTGCATATGTAGGGGTCATCCCCTGAGTACTGGGCCAAGTTAAAAAAAAAAAAAATGGAATAAGAATCTGCGAAGTCACTTAGTTAACTTGTCTATAACTTCTCATAGGTAATATTTAAGCATGAATAATTTTAGTTTTCAAATAATCATAATTCATTACTGGTTCGAACAATTTAATTTTGCTCGTCAGTATATTTTTGAAAAATCATATAAATAAAGTCTAATAATTAACAACACCAAAATGATAGTGTTTTTATGGAGATCATGCCAGGATCTTCCTGATCGTCACAGCAATCGGCATTGATTTTCATAAAATGTTTTCAAATATTCTTCCATAATAAATTTGCCACTTGTCTACTTTACGACTACCAAATCTGAACTGCCAAGACTAATGGTTACCAAAATGGTGGCAAACCAAAGTAGTATGTATACCTTTCCGGTGGGCACCCGGTATTATTTAAAAAAATTAATAACATTCAGAACAATAAGAACTGTGGTTTCCATTTAATTTAAATCTTACGTTCATTTTGGAACCACCTTTACATATAAAAGCTTTTAACTAAAATTTACGATGTTAATAACATTTTTTAGGATACAAGTTAAAGTAAAGATGTAAATTAAGAAAAACTTATGATTAAATGCTGGTCAAATTTAATTAAGCTCCACTGAAAATGTACCTTGCACTGTACGAAGTAAATTTAAATTTATTTTAATTTAGTACCTGTTCTATATTAGAAAGATAATAAATTCTTTCAAATGGGGGAAATTTGTTTGCGCTACATTAATAACCTTGATAACATTTACAAAATTTAGTTATTGCCGCCTTTGTGATAAAATAAAAATTTAAAAAGCGTATTTTTACTTAATTTCCATCATTTCTTTATATTAGTATTGCTTAAAATAATTTAAAATAATGCCTTAAATGCTCTCTGTGGTAGAGGGAATGTAATTATTTTAAAAACACATTTTATACGTTCGCTTGTTCTTCACTTTAGCAATTCACAATTTTAAAGCGTACTTTTAATTCTCAAAGTGAATATTTATCTTCATACACCAAACTTATTGCTGAAATACTGGATATATGTTTCTTAAACCGCCATGAAAAAACTGCAATCTTAGCAAATGTGATAAATATTTATTGTAATAATGAACATTTTTAAATTTATATAAACTATAAGTAATTGTCTTTAAAACACTTGAGAATAAATGAAAACATAAATTTATGAACGAAATTAATTCACAACAATTTTCAAAGTCTGCTGGGATACATTTCGTCTCCTCTAATCAAAGTGTTGCTGTTCACAGCGAACAGTGTTTATTTGAAAATCGTGCCAAATAGGGTTAGATTTGTTTATTACTCGGTTTTTTTTTGTTACTGGATGTAACACATTTTGTGCAAATGGCAACAGTTTAAATAAATGGCGGATTAATATACACAAAGCATTGCATTTGTATGTGTTGCATATTTTGAGGAAATAGCGCGTACAGGTAGTCTTCGATTTACACGGACTGTTTGGAAGCGAAAAAAGAAAATTCTCTTAAAATAATATTCGCCATTGGTACACAACAACGAGCGATCTCAAACCGCAAAGCATTTTGAAAAACGCTAAATTCCTTTTCAGGTGTTTTAAGAAACGCGTGCTTTACTACCGTTTCGGAAATGTTACGAAAAAACAACAACCATGTGGTTTACATACCGTTACTTTTTTACCTTTAAAAATGCTTTGCGGACTCTTGAACAGCAAATGAAATAATTATACCGTTACCTGTTTATTACAGAGTACTTATATAGCACTTGTGCTAAAAAGTCCCTTACCTAACAAAGAAAACACAGCTTTCTTGGTTTAAAATTTGCTTTATTCATCAGCGTAATCTCTCCATCAAGAGCAACGCAATCATTCCCGAGCCGCTCTAACATTTCAATACCACTTTTGCAGAACGATTTATCTTTTGCCTCAAAATAGGCCTCAGTTTCAGCGATAACCTCTTCATTCGTGCGTAATTTCTTGCCGGCGAATATTTTTTCAGGTCTGCGAACAGCCAGTAGTCGTTGGGAGCCATATCTGGTGAATACGGTGAGTGTGGGAGCAATTCGAAGTTCAATTCATGTAGTGTTGCCATTGTTTTGATTGACGTGTGACCGGGGCGTTGTCTTGATGAAACAAAATGTTTTTCTTTGTCATATGCGGTCGTTTCTTTGCAATTTCGGCCTTCAAACACTCCAACCACGTTATATAATATTCACTATTAGTGGTATTTCTCTTCTCTATATAGTCGATGAACATTACACCACGCACATCCTAAAGTACCGAGGCCATAACCTTTCCAGCCGACTGTTGTGTTTTTGGGCGCTTTGGACGATGTTCACCAGTTAATGACCACTCAGATGACGATCGGGTTGATTCCGGAGTGAAGTGATGGATCCATGTTTAATCCATTGTCACATGTCGACGCAAAAACTCCGATTTGTTATGTTCAAACTCAGAATCATCAACACCTTCTCGTTTTTGGTCAACAGTGAGCAAACGCGGCACCCACTTTGAACAGAGGTTTCTCATAATCAAAAGCTCATGCAATATAAAGCCAACTCGTTCTTTTGATATTTTTACAATGTCAGCTATTTCACACAACTTCACTTTCCGATTATTCAAAACGATTTTGTGGATTTTTTTATGTGTTCTGGAGTTACCGCCTCATTTGGACTTCCACTGCGTTCTGCATTATCGGAGATTCTACGACCACGTTTGACGTTAGAGAACCAGCGTTTTATTGTTGTTTCTGATGAAGCAGGGTCCCCATAACACTTTTCATGCCATTGCTTCACTTGAACGGTATTTTTCCCCATCAAGAAGCAGTGTATAATTAAAACACGAAATTGTTTTTGATCCATTGTTTTGAAAAAACCCAAAAATAGCGTCACTCTTAGCACAATAACTCACAAACTAATGAATAAAATATCATGAAATTTTATCAGCTATCTTTTGAAGATTAGTATTAACTGAAAAAAAGTGACTGCACTAAAACTACCCTTGAACTTATCTTGAACTCGTTTGATGAGACTCCATCTATAACAACTTGTATAGTGCGGTCTCTGAGAAAGCTCGATATAAACCGAGAAAAGTCGTCACCGCCACCAAAAGCTGTAAGTTTTGCTAGTGGTGCAGCATGCCACACTCTGTCAAACGCTTTGGAGATATCCAGAGCCACCACCTTACTTTCATCGAAATGATGGATTGAGTGTTACCATTTTTCTGGGGCATATGCCATAAGATCGCCAGTAGAACGAACCTTATGAAATCCATATTGACGATCACAAAGTAATCTATGTCTATCTAATCTCTTACATCGCGTGTGACCACGCTTTGATTTCCAATACTGAATTATTGTATGTTTTGAGTTCGCCGCATTTTTGGAAATCACTAATTTTGTTTAATTTCCTTTTTTGTTCTTTAAAACAGTACTGAACAGTACCTGAACAAGTGAACATCCTACAGCACCAATAAATTTGTAGCTATGAATTTTTCAAATTTTTCCCATTGAGTTATAAAATAAATTGTTTTCATTGATATTCCTCCAGTTGTATAGTGCACGTTCGGGCATTGTCGTTCAGCCACTCTTTATTGAAAAAAAAAATTATTCAAAAATTATTGATATTATTGATCCTTGTTATATCGAAATCGTGTAAATGGAGCACCACGACAATTGAGGGTTACCTGTTACACATGTGCAAAGCTTTGGTTTATTGTTTGGCTCTAATTAAGAATTTCAATTACTATTCCGTTTTTATTTGTGAATATAGTAAGCTGAGCTGTCATATGTCGTCAAAAGAATAGCATAAATTGTGGGATTTTTTTTTTTTCTTTTAATTTATTATAGTCAGTGTAACAACTTTGTTTTCTGAAATATTCTCATAATACTCTAATGACCAGGCGGTAGTGACAAAGATTTACCGCCTGCGTTTAAGGCCTTATCTGATGATGGATCAATTGCACGGAGTGCATTATTCACGATTCACCAGCGCCCCCGTGTAGTTAACTAGGTTCATACAGGTTGCAATTTTTGCCATATGTTTATAGCCATATGAGTAACTTTTTGTTGAGGAATTCGTGTCTTCTAATCCCTCCTTTATACAATTTCCCAGCAATCAATGCAAGACAAGGCTTAACGATGGTCGGTCCAAGCCCACTAAGAGCATGAGCCCTCAAACCAACTCACCCATCACCACCGGTTCCTTACAGTGCAGGTATCTGCGATAAAGGCAAAAGAGCCTTGAGAGGTTGTTAGTCCTCGAAAAAAGCCACACACCAAACAATTATCAGGGATACTAACACCCCCTTACTGCGTTTTAGGTTTCAACCACAGCCAGAACGTTCCATCCAATATAGACACCTCAACCATGATCAGCATGGATTGAACTGCATGCAGAACCACCCGGGGGCAAGCTGATCCCCGTTCTGCCAATTTATACCCTTGGTAATCTGCTCGTAGTGACCAGGTATTTAATACGGACCAAGCTGCATGACATAAGCAGCAACGGAAAGCATTCGGATATGTTTGTTTTGTGGCAAATAACATTTAAGCTGCCCATAATAGAAGCATCATAAAGTGGCACAATATTAGATATGTTTGTATCATATAATAGCTGAACCTTTAAATCGCCTTTTTTGGCTGGAAGTAACTAAAGCGTTTTAGGTGAAATATGTTGTAAATGTCAATAAATTTGCATTCAATAAATGTTGATGATGCTGCCGGTTTGAAGTTCGTAGTTTTTTACTCGATAAAAAATTGCCAACAAAACAAAAAGTTCAACACAATAGAAAGCGCTTACAATGGAAATATTTTTGTAACATAAACGTGCAAATGTCTGAATGTAGATTTTAGTTTTTCTGTTACCAAAAAAAAGCTTTATGATGAAGATGAATTTTTTGTTAGTTTACATCAGTGATGGCCATATACATACATTCATAGTTTATAAGCAGCAAAACATGAAGTAAATTTTTAAAAAATCGTACTTCATTAAACCTAAAGAGCTACTAATTTGAATGTTTGGCATTGTTCATCCACAATATGGACACGTTTCGTAGCCGTGAACGAAACCTGAGTCTACTACAACAAACCAAAATCAAGCAGCAAAAAAATCAGAAGGTTTTTCGGGATCAACCGTCCAATATGAATGTTTTGAGATGCAGGTGGTTTAATCCCCATTGACTTCAGATTACGAAAATTTATTTACCTTGACGGATTTGTCTGATAATGGACCTAGTCCACGGGGGAAATTATTCACGTTTCACCAGTGCCCCAAGTGTGGCTTGCAAGGCTCACAGAGGTCGCAACTTTTTGTCATAAGTTTGTAGTCATATAAACAAAACCCCGGCTGAAGAGCTCCTGCGTTCTAATACTTCCTGCATGCAATTTTTTAAAAAGCCAATGGAAGACAAGGCTTAATGATTTGGTAGACCGCATTGAGAGCATCAGCCTTTAACCCTTTAACCACCACTTCTAGTTCCTTACATTGTAGGTACCTGCTGCAAGACAACAGCGCCTTGGGGAGTTATTAGCGTCTGAAAACTGTTATGGCATCATAGTTATGATGAAAATTAAATCCCCTTTCTGTGATCTGCGCCCAGATGTATTCAAGCAGAATCTTTTGTGAGCTTTGCTGATCCCCATTTTGGGATAAACCATTGGTAAGGGTTTCCGAAGTCCAGCTCAACATAAGTCACGTGGCTTCGTATAGTTTCATTTGCTACGACAAACAAGGAACTTCTACTTCTCTATGCAGAGTGCCCGGGCTTTATAAAGCCTGCCAATGGAAGACAAGACTTAATGATTCACTAGAACGAAGGGCATTGAGAGCATCAGCCCTTAGCCTTTTAACCGTCACTTCAGCACCCTGGAGGGCTATTAGCGTACGAAAACTGGCATTGCAGCATAGTTATCTGGCATTGCAAAGTTATCACGGAAATTAAATCCCCTTTCTGCGATTTTAGGTTTAAGCCGCAGCCAGAGTGTTGCAGTCAAGTTAGGCACAACAACCATGATCAGCGCATATATGTCTTCAAGCAGAGCCTTTTGTAGGCTTTACTATCCCCATTCTGCAATTAACCTTTGAAGAGGGTTTCCGAAGTCCAACATAACATAAGTCATGCGTCTTTCTAGAGTTTTGTTTGCTACAACTTCTACCCCTCTATGCCCCAGAAAGCAGAGTGTCCTGGTTTGGTATACCAAGGCAAACCCTGCTCCCTGGGAGGCCACATTGACTTTACAATCAAAAGCGCAAAATAACCAATAACGAATACCAATAAATGGAGTCGATTCAATGAGGAATAGAAAAAAACGACAGCATTTGGCAAAGAAAAACTTTATTTTCCACCAGAACAATGCAAGAATGCACACATACACTGTTTCCATGGGAAAAATCTATAAATTGGCAGACCAATTGCTCCCTCGTCCGCCCGGGCTTTAGAAAGCGTGCCAATAGAAGTTAAGACTTAATGATTTGCTAGAACGAAGGGCATTGAGAACATCAACCCTTCCATGGCAAAAATCTATAAATTGGCAGACCAATTGCACCCTCGTCCGCCCTTATTCCAAAGATTTAACCAAGAATGGCTATTTTCTTAGAGTCAAAGAATGGGATAGGGGGAAATAGATTTGACTCCAACACTGAACTCATCTCACAAGCAAATGCCTATTTGGATGATCACGAAAAGTAATATTTTTTATTATTTTGGAAGGGATAAAAATTGGAGGAAACGTTGGCCTAAGTGTATATAGCACAAAGGGAACAATGTTAAAAAATAAGTTAAAATTTTATATAAAAACTACTGTTTCATTCCAAAAGTCCCGAATCAGGATCAGTCGAATGTACGCCTTCGTGGTTTTCACGAAGATTTTCATATTGTTCATTAAGATTTTTTAGTATACACGTGAGAGAGTCGCAGCAGCTGCACTTTGCGTGCTATGCTCACGAGCATAGGAAATTCAAATTTTGGCCAACGCTGGTTTACATGACTGTATGAGTCCAAACAGTGTGCGCAATGTGCTGTTTCCAGTTAATGTTTTTATATAAACGAGTATATGTAGGAATTTTTTGTAACAATTGATGTTTTAAAAATATATATAAACAAGTGGTAAAATAGATATGCATGAACGTGTGTATGTGTTTGTATATGAATGCATTTGTATTAATATTCAATGATTTATTATTTAAAAGAAAAATACTTTTATGTATTCATGCATGCCTTTATGCATGTAAATGAACATTCACTCATGTGAATGCATTCAAACAAATTTTTGTGTGTTTGTTTACCCGCTGGTTCATTCGATTGAAAAAAAATTTGGTTTAACTAATTTTATAACAACAAAATATTTTCTTTTTTTTTTAAATTCCCTTAAAACATATTTCAGGATTAAAATACACAAAATGTAGTTTTGCATAGTCTAACAAAAAGTGCAGCAAAAGTTTCTTGCATTGTAAAATATTTTCACAAAATTGGGTCTAATTTATATATGTTTGTTTATAAATGATAGTTTTAATTGATTTAAAATGGAATTTTAACTTTAGTGCATTTCAAATAGGATGGAAAATTATGGTATGCAAAATACCAACCGAACTTTTTTCTGTTAAATTTAATTTAAATTTCATAATAAAGCAACCAACATTTTATTTGCATTTGCCCATACAGCATTTTGATTCAACGAAAAAGATTTTTTCTTTTTGTGAATTAACCAAGAACATATGTATGAAAGTTTACTTGTGTGTTTCGTTTTTGTGCCTATCATGGCTTAAAGTCACAGGGCTGGAAAATCTTGTGGTGTATAACAAATACTGAATCTCTTATATTTCTAAACTAATGCAGAAAAACTATTGAAATTTTACCTCACTTTCCTACAAAACATAATGACCTAATCATTTGACTTGTTCTTAATGCAGCGGACATAAATTGATATAACTGGCTAGCAGGCAGCATGCCCTTATGTGGAATTTCATCGAACGTTTTGGAAAAAGTTGCATAAACATAGGAAAACCTTGATGGTACTCCTCAATCTGACTATTCTTTGAGGAAAGCGGCAAAGGGATTGAAAAGATCCGTTAGAGGTAAGTCACCTTTGCGAACTTCAACTGGGGATTGAACAAGAACCGATTCGGAAAAGAAATGGGGTACGCTAACCATTTGAGCAACGCTTTTCTTTCTTTCTTTCTTTCTTCCTTGATAATTGTTTGGTGATGGTTTTTTTCGAGGGCTAACAATCTCCCGAG
The DNA here is from genome assembly GCA_914767995.1 of Thecocarcelia acutangulata. Classification (NCBI taxonomy): domain Eukaryota; kingdom Metazoa; phylum Arthropoda; class Insecta; order Diptera; family Tachinidae; genus Thecocarcelia; species Thecocarcelia acutangulata. The sequence continues at coordinate 57,256,229 of OU612094.1, read as the reverse complement.
GATCTGTTGCCTATACAACAGATACGTGTACTGTAAGGAACCAGTGGTGATGATTGACGGGTGAGTTGGTTTAAGGGCTGATGCTCTTAATGGGCTCCGGCCTACCAACTCATTAAGCCTTGTCCTCCATTGATTGCTGGGAAATTGCATACAGGAGGGATTACAAGGCCCGAACTCCTCAACAAGAAGTTGCTCGTATGAACGCAATCATATGGCAAGAATTGCTACCTGTGTGAGCCTAGTCAGCGACACGGGGGCGGTGGTGAATCGTGAAAAATTCACTGCGTGGAATTGGTCCACCATCAGGTTAGGCCGTCAAGGCAGGTACTGATGTAAATCATTTTCACAGTTTCTTTCTTTTTCTTTCTTTTTATTAATTTATTACGAACTACAAGCCTTCATGGCCAAATTAGTTCAGTACTACAAATGGTTATTACAATTGCATAATATCAAAAATATTTACAATATTAATTATAAAAAAATATAATTTAAACAGCTTAAGGCACGGTATAATTAATGAAGTTTGCTTAAATAATGAAAAAAAATTGTTCAAATAACTATTGTTATTTCTATTGCAACAGTGGAAATCCTCATAAATACTGCTTGAGCAAAATTTTGAACTGAGAAACAGATTTGTAAAAATTTCAAATTCGCGCTACTCTCACAACAAAAGATCTGCTCATCACTAAAGTGGAATGATGAGGACAGGTCAGCATATTAGTTCTTGAAGAACGCCCGAAAACAAATTTTTCTAAAATGTGTGAGGGTTTATTGTATTTAATTATTTTATAAAACTGCAGCATAAGTCGCTAGTCGATAAAAGTTGAAAAGTCAGAGCCTAACGCTAGATAAAACGAATAACTCTGTTGAAGCAAATATTGAGCTTAGAGATATTTTGTTGAGATGTACCCGAAAACACTTCAACTCCATACAAGAAAAGAGGCAAACACAAAGAAGAAGCTACACGTTTTCCGTTTTCTCACATTTATCGGCAAGAAAATAGCCAAATGGTATAATTTCTGCAGAGTGAAAAAAACTCTAGATATTATTGAGTTGACTTGATAGTGAAAGTTCAATTTGTTATCGATAACTAAGCCCTTGCAATACAAAACTAACTCAACAGGGTGATTACGAATGTGTATATACGGACTAAATGTGCTATTAGCGAAGCACATAGCGCTCGTCTTCGCAGACTTCTTCAAAGACAAATAATTTCGGTCAGCCCAATCTGCAATAACTTGAAGGACACAATTGGTATTGGAAGCAAGGTAATTTAAGCCCAACCGTTTGTGCTCAGCAAGAAGTTGTATATCATCAGCATATGTGTAACATTTACCAAATCATTCGCCATATCCCATCCACTAATAATAATAATACGTCTTGAGTATTATCCTGCAGAGTGGAAAGTATCTATGATTACTATGATATCCAAGTGTAGCATGATCCCGACATAAATTAGCCATGAAATGAATGCAGTCTATTAAATGCATGCTTAAGAAATAACTAAAAGAATATTAATACATTTTAAATTCATAACCCTTGTCACTTGACACCTTTTGTTGTCACTGACCGTTGCCGCGACAGTGCGCCTGTTAAGTAATATCACTTTTTTTTTTTTTTTTTTATAACAAACACAAACACTGCGAAGCTTTTTTGCTTGTCTGCAGTAACACCCAGGGTCTGAGGCAGGAATCGAACCTGCGACCTCGAGACTGTTGGTCGAGTACTCTACCAAATCAGCCATCGAGACACCCAACACTTGATAATACACTTGAGTTGCGAACGAAATGGGTTTATGAATGTATGTACGCAGGTGTGCTGCACTGTTATAATTAACACCTGAATCGCGCTGCACATGTACATATGCATGCACGTATTAAAAAAACAATTTATGGACTTGAACAATATGCGTATGGGCTTATGTAACGTCTGTAGTGCAATTCACTAACTTTACACCGCAATTAGAAGTGTTAACTTTTAACAACCCATCTTGTTGTTTGCACTAACCCCCCGTTATTCACTAACTATATTTAGCCACCGTAAAGGGTTTTATTTTTCTTCACGTTCAGATTGCTATAACGTGGCAACTCTCCATTTCATTGTTATCAGCTATTGTACTAACGTTTTCTTCATCTTTTGTAACTTTGGCCATTTTATACACATAAATATATATAAAAATATTAAAAATAATAAATGAGCTCGATGTCCTTTATATTTATAAAAAACAATAATTAAAAGCTTTTTATTCAATATTTCGTTTTTTCTTTCAAAATTTCTTTAGAAAACTTCTTAAGGAATGTATTTGTTAATTAATTTTAAAATCGAAAAAATTTTTGTGATAGAAAATAAAGCAAAATCAAAAGCACATAATGACATTTAACATAAAAATAATGTTATTTTATTTCCTATCAAAACATGTTTGATTTTATAATCAATCAACAAATACTTTCCTTAAGAAGTTTTCTAAATGAAAACGAAATATTTACTTTCCGTAAGAAGTTTTCTAAATGAAAACGAAATACATATTGAATAAAAAACCTTTTAATTATAAAATTTTGTTAAATTTCTGTTGAACTTTATAATTTTTAAATAAAAAACTTTTCTGGTTTGTACATATGTACATCGGATTTTAGTTCAAGTTTTTCCTTTTTCAAGTTTTTTCTTAAGAACAATTTTTTTACAATACAAATTTGCTGTGATCAATAATTATTGATTGAAGAAGACAAAAAAAATAATAATCAAATCTTTAGCTTTGTCCCCCAGCTGTTTCGTAGTCGCTACACTACACATCAGCAGCCACTGGGATTTGAGCTTGGGTCACGGCGTATCATGATTTGCTGCTTTAACCACTCAGTCACGAGCATTTAATTATTCTTTGTCTATATTCATCTCATATTGAATCACATATGCATTTTTTGTTAATTGCTTTTTAATTATTGTTTTATATAAAAATATTATTTTCAAAATTTTTTTTGTTGTTTACTAACTTTTAGTGTTGTTTTTTTATTAGATAAATAATTTATTAGTATAAATTTAATGAAATAAATATGTAAACAACATAAATCAACACTTTTTGTTTAGTTAAACCTACAAAAAATGGGGGTGTTAATTAACAACTATTTATGTGGTTCAATATAACAGATGCCTGAAACCGTACACTGGTGTTTAAAGTACTTGTGAATAGGAAAAAAGTTAATTTTGTGGTTAATAATTTTAGCCGAAATAATTGGGGCTTAAAAAGCATAATGAATCGCACTACTGATCAGCTTACCCCTAAACCGTGAGAACCAAATTGTTTCCCAAACGTAAATTTTAATAATATAAAAAGCACTTCTCATAAGTAGTAGATGTAATTTTAGTTTTAAGAACAATTAATATACAACCACTGATTCGAGCAACCACGAGTTGCTCATCAGAATAATATTTAAAAATAAATATAAATCTTAACTACTCGTAAAATAAAAATTTTTCTGGTTTTACAAGCCAGGGAAGGATCCCCCTAAAGTAGAATCATATATACCAACAAGTCTACTGCCAACCATTTCAAAATTATTCGAAAAATTGTTAATGGCGAAGTTGACTCTAATATTGAACGCTGTAGGATGCATCTCTAATCATGAATTCAGCTTTCGGGCTAAACACAGAAGCATAGGACAAACACACCGACTACACTGAAAAAATGTTGTTCAGAAATTCTCTGAATTTTGACATTACTTTTGTCCAAACTAATTTGGACAACAATTATTATTTTGCTGAATTATTTGATGTAAACTACTAATATGAATTTCAACGTTGAATTTACATCTATATTCTATTTATAATTTTTATACATCTTTATATTACATTTATTAATTGGAAATAATTTTATTATAAATATTTATCTGAATATATGTATATATACTTACCTTTTCTTATACTTACCTTGCATTATACTTACCTACCTTTATTCTACGTACCTGTTTTTATTATGCTTTTGTATGAATCTTATTCTTTGCACGAAAATTTACGATTTTTACTTACCTTTGTTTTGGCTGTTTAATATTACCGATTTTATTAAATATTGAAAGATATAACGTATGGCTGGTCACACTGGCGGCTGGAAAACTTCCAAATGTCAAGGCCGATTTTTCCAAGGCCGAAGTTTGGTCTGGCGAAGGTCGTGGAAAAAACGGCACTTGGAAATCATCAGCCGTATGGTATAGTGCATTTTTTCAACTAGCATTCTAAGTAACCATTGTCTATTAAAAGGTAAACCTATAAATAAATTTTATTTAAAACCGAAATTCCCAACCCTAACGTTTTATTTATTTATTTCATTTCCCCACACATATTGTGATTTTCTCATCCATCGAGAAAATTACAATAACCTGCTCTTGGAGATCCCACAGCAGCAACCCCTTTGTTATCTCCACGAAAAGGTTTATAACAAAGTGATCCATTCTCTCTAACAGCTCAGAGGCAGCAGAAAGGGCATCACTTTGTTCACTTTTATGAATTTTTTCATTACTTTTCCATTGTAACTTTGAAACAAATTTCATTAGATTATTTTAATGAAAACCTTCATAAAAGTAATGAAACATTTTAATAACAAACATGACTTATTTTCATTAAAAGTATGAAAGACAAATCATATGATTAGTGAAATAATTTCTCTAGATCAAAGAATCAATTTCATTAAGCACATGAAAACTGTACATTAAATTAATGAAACAGTAGCATTTATTTAATGAAATAACTTCTTTGTACTAATGTAATATATTCATTAAAAATATGAAACTCCTTCATAAGGTCAATGAAGTTATTTCATTTATCAAATTTTATTATCCAAAAATTTACATTACATCAAAGAAATAGTTACATTTCTTTAATGAAACAATATCATAACACACATTAATGAAAAATGATCACAAATGTATGTAATAAGATCAATGGAAATATTTCATTTATTCATTGATACTTTATTACACAAACAATACTATTCCTTGCTTTTGTGAAATTGCACCTAATTATGATAAAAGAAAATGTTGAACAAGTATTCACCAAATAAAACAGATTAAAATTAAAAAAATAAAAATAAAAAATGTATTTAAATTTTGTGAACTATTATTATGCTGATTTGATTACATACATTCATGTACATACATACCCAAGTTCGGTAGCCAGAAATTTATTTGTCATTGATCTAATGAATTCTATTTCATTCAAATTATGAAACTCATAAAACTTACATTTTAATAAAAAAAAACTTGACAGTTTTTAAACTGTAGCTTAAGATTAATAAATGCGCATTAATAAATCTCAGCAAAATTCAAAGAATTAAAAAAAAATTAAATTTTGTTGTAGTCATAAATCCAATGATTTTTTGTAATGAAACTATTAAACTTAATGAAACAATTCTGATGGAACTATTTCATAATATATATGAAGTTTCATGCATATTGTGAAAGTTTTCATTGGATTAATGAAAAATATTTAATGAAACAGTTGCATTAAATATATGACGCATAATTCTTTCAGTGTAGTAAATGTCATAAGAAAGACTTTTAAGAACAAAAATATTCTTCATCTCTCTTCATTGCCATTTTCTAAGCTTTTAATAAAGTAAGGCAGGAGAGTTTGCATCAGAAAATAAAGTTAATGTTGCCTGCAAATACTCACAAGCGTTTGGATAACTACTTATGTGACTGGCAGTATATTATCACAGAAGGCGATTTTATAAGCTCTACTCAGCCAATCGAATCAGGAGTTCCCCAAGGTAGCATTCTTGGACCTAATTTATATATGATTATACCTGTGACATGCAAACAAGATCCGGAATCCGCACTTCAACTTTTGCAGTTGGCACAGCATTTTGCAGCGTTCATGAAAACCATCAATTAGCTTCCCGAAATTCGCAGGGGTATATTTCAATACTCGTATTAGAGAAATGGCTAGAATTTGATAATCAGAGTTAATGAACAAAAATGTACTCATGTTACATTCACACTGTGTAAGCAAACATGCCCGGCCATCAAAATTAACAACCTACTTATTCCGCACCACAATGAAGTCAAGTATTGTGGGATTCACCTCGACTATAGACTAACATTACTGCAAAAGTCACTCAGTTGAAATTAAAAGCAACGCAATTACATTGCCTTATGGGCAGAAATTCTACATGGAAGCTGGACTTAAAACTTTTGTTATATAACGAAATTCTTAAGCCTATATGGTGATATGGAATTCAATAATGGGGCACCGCCTTAACATCAAACACTGAGAAAATTAGTGCCGCTCCATGATATGTAAAAAAACTCACGAATTCACAAGGATCTGGGTGTTACGCTGGTAAAAGACAAATTTTAAAAGTATGCAACGAGGTACTGGAACTTCACCCAAATCCTTTTGCACGTAACATACTTAATTTTGGCGGCCACACTCGGTTGAATAAGCAGGGATAACCTTGCCAGATCGTCAAATAGGTGATTTTATTATGCGGAAACTAGAGTTGGGTAGGTCGTAAACGAACAAGTATATAACACAAATTCTGTTGTTTAAGGGCGTTTCAGACTATCATACAAGTCTCAATTTTCAAATGATTGGATTTTGTGGGACAAAAATCTAAAGATATTTGTTGCGACTGTCAAAAAATCTAACGTACCATTACATTTTGTTTTCACACTATCACACCTAAAGTAAAAGAAGGAATATGACTTGAAAATAAACAGCCAATTTACTTAACGTCTGGTTTTAATATTTTTATTATTTGCTTTTGCAAAAAATGCAACCCTGATCTAATGAAAAATCTTATTGTTTAAACAAATTTCTAAAAATGGTGAAGTGTTATGGGATGTCAAATCTTTTACCATATTATTTCTCATTTTCATAACGCTTTACATTCACACTATCACACTTGTACGCATTATTTGATTTTTTGACAAGTCTTAATACAAGGTGTGATAGTCTGAAGTGCCCTTTATTGACACATCAAAATAGATGACTTGATATGAAACGAAAAAAAAAAATATGAAAACGAGAAAAAATTATCGCAACTAAAAAACAAAAATTTTTTTTAATGCAATTATTTTTCAACACACCTACATATTTTTAGTCTCACTTTTAATTTTGTTTACACCGATTTTGTGTTAGGTTTCTTCTTGTTTCATGAAAGCTGAAAGTCTTCGCAAAACTTTTGTTGCACAGCTCGAGAGGCAATTAATTTGTTGAAAGGAAGTTCGGGAACCACATAGTTTCACATTTAGAACCAGTGAATTGCCCAACAAAGTCGTACGATTTCTTCTGTTTTCAGTGAGGACATCTACATTCGAATACTTGGAGGATAATTGCCGATATACGGCCACAAATGTTGGAAAAAGTCATTGCAATTGGACCTCCAGCTTACACTACAGGCAAACTAGTCATGACGGTCATATCGCTCCTTTATTGCAACTTAGTCATAACGCAAAAAAGCTTGTTTCGAGAAATACACATTTAAAATTTTTTAGTTTCCATACAAGTTTTAGAAAACATTTTTGGAAAATATCTCTTGAAGGAAACAGTTTAAAGGTAATTTAAATAAAATTTTGTCACAATATAAAAGGTATTACTGTTAATAATTCTGCATTGTTAACTCGAAAAGCTCTTTTTTTGACATATGACTATGTTGCAATAAAGGAGCGATATGTCAGCAATGATATGTAAATTATAGTTACAGAAAATTGTCGTAAGAATCAAGTAAATTTCATATTTCTTAAATTTCAAAGTTCTATACCTCTATTAATAGTATGCTTTAAAATAGTTGAGTAACGTTTAATGTACTCGTACATTGAGTGCTTTGACTGAATGTGGAATTGAATTACATCAACACCCGCCCTTACGGCCTTATCTGACGATGGATCAATCCCACGGGGTGAATTATTCACGATTCATCAGTACTCCTGTGTGGCTTGCTAGGCTCACACAGGTCGCAGCTTTTTCCATAAGTTCGTGAAGAACTCGGGCCCTTTAAGTCCTCCTGTATCCAATTTCCCAGACAGTCAATGGAAAACAAGGCGTAATGAGTTGATGGGCCAAAGTCCATTAAGGACATCAGCCCTTAACCAACTCACTCGTTTGACCAACACTTCTGGTTCCTTACCTTAACAAGTATCTGTTGCCAGACAACAGCACCTTGAGGGGTTCGGGTTTCTAATCCCTGCTGTATGCAATTTTTCAGACAGTCAATGCGAGGCAAGAATTAATTAGTTGGTAGGCCGAATACTCTTAAGAGTAACAACACTTAAGCACTCACATGGATAGTAAACACTAGTGGTTCTTACATTACAAGTATTTCTTGCAAAGCAGCAGCACCTCGGGGGCTATTAGCCCTAAAAATAGTTATCAGGGAGTGTAATTCCCCTTTCTTTAGGTTTAAGCCACGGCCAGAACATTTCAGTCAAGTTCCTCCCGTGGATTTCCTAAATCTTTTAATATTTGCTTTGATTACCTTAAACAGTATAAGAAAATCATATTGTTCAGATGATATAAAAAAAATTGGAATGTTGTCTTAATAAGTATATTGAGCTAAAGGGAGACTATGTTGAAAAATAAATACTTTTTGAATAAAAATATATTTTTTCCTATCTAGGTAGTTTCAATAGCAGTCTGCCCACGTATTGTCTTCAAGTTGTTTCAAAGTTTTCCTAATTGATTGCAACAAGTTTGTCAGGTGTGCGGAATTTGTGTATCGAAATCACTTCTTTGCGGGATTTGCTTTTAATATTATTTTAACAATTGAGTTTATTCTTATTTACTCTATTAACTACGCACATTTATACCAATCAAAGAATATAAACAGTTTGTTTTTTATGCTTTCTAGCTCCTATGAGCTGTTGACATATGGACATCTAGAATATATAAAATACAACCTGTAAATATTTTTTGAAATTTTATTGATTCTCCTCTTTAGTCGAAGAAAAATATGTTTTTCTTTTTTTAATATATTCCTAATGCGCATATGCTCGCTTTTAATCTGCCTTCATTTAAATTCTTGCTCCAATAACTTCAGTAGCAAATAATAAAATACATACATTTATATTTTACACAGTGTGTTTATTTTTTTTTAACACTCGCAGCGAAAACTTGGTAATTTATTGCTATTGGATACATTTAAATATCAAAGTATTTACTGCCAGCGTTACGTAGAATGGGGCTACGTGCACTTGATTAGCGATTTTTTTCATTTTGGCACACTTATCTCAAATACAGTTTCTTAGTTGAGTTTGTAAAACACAACGGGACCAAATTGGACCCAGGTGGGCTGGCATTTCAATGGCTGGCAGCCTGTTAAACCTAACCTTGTTTGTGTTTGTAAGAGGCATAAAGTTCCATGTCTCGCTTGTCAGACGATTTTTGGCTTGGGCTTGAGGAGCAAATGCTCACTTGTCATTGCTTGTTCGTAAGTTGTTGGCGGCGAAGAATACCGTAATCAAGTTTCAGCCACCGAACTCAGCTGCAACTTTTCTCCTGCAACTTTTATTTATTTTTATTTATTTATTTACAAATTTATTATAATATAAATTACAATAAACTATATTTTATAAAGTACTAGCCACTAGGGCTATCGGCTTGCGCAACTTTTTCCTGTGAAATTAAAGAGACCTATGAAAACTCTTTCATGCATTTAGGAACAATTGTGGGTTGATAAACACCAAATCGCTAGGAGTGCTCAAGGCCATATAAAAAAGTTCGTATCAGAACTGCTCCGAGGAATGGAAAAAACAAGTAAGCTAATAGTAGGTTAGGTAGGCAGGCCGCTGTGTTCTCCAATGAGTACCCGGATACTCCAGCTCACTTGAAGGTCCTGAAGGTCGTTCCCTTTGTGATTAGCTAATAGTAAGGCTGCATTGATTGCATTATCCGGAGTCTATACGATGTCCAGGTTGGTTCGTGGATGCCGTAAATTCTAAACGAGATAGACTGTGAATATTGATTTACATCAACATCTATCTTGGTTACCTTATCTGATGATGGATAAATTATTCACAACTCTCCAGCGCCACCGTATGGCTTGCAGGAACCAAATAGGTCGCAAATTTTCGATAAGATTGTAGCCATATAGACACACCCCTTTGCTGAAGAGTTCAGGTCTTCTAGTCTGTCCTGCATGCAATATCCCAGAAGTTAATGACAACAAGTCTTAATTCCAAATCCCATAACGATCTTCAGTCGTTAACCAACTCATCTGTCCTACCATCACTTCTGGTTTCTTAAATTAAAGGTATCTGTTGCAAGACCAAAGCACTTCCAGAGGCTGCCCCCGACAACTGGCAGTGCACCATTGTTATCAGGGATTTTAGGTTTCCATTATAGCTAAAACATTTCAGGAAAGCTAGAAGCCTCAACTATGATCAGCGCTGATCTGATCTGCAAGCAGATACGCCAGCGGCTTTGCTAATCCCCATTCAGCCAATTAACTCTTACTGTCATGTGGCTTCTTACGAGTATAGCTTTATTTACAACAACAAACTAGGAACTCATACTATTCTATACTACGAAAAGCAGAGTGTCCTGGTTTGGTCAACACCAAACTAAACGAGATAGCGAACCTGGAGCCTTTTTGGGTGCAGGGGCACAGTAAAATGCCCGGCAATAGTGTAGAGGACAAATTGGCGTATGCCGGATGTCTATAAAAAACAGATATAGCGTCAAATTTTAGGAAGTGCATATCCCGGCTGACATAGCCTTGGTATTTGTTTTTATCTTGGTCCAGTACTATATCCGACCGAGCCCCGGTCCGAGTAGGGATGGCCCCTACATATGCCATGCATTGTACTGGAACTACGATAATAGACTATGGGGAAGAAGAAAGAGAGAGAGTAGTGTTTGTGGACGTTGGAAAGCAAAAGCAAAGATTATCACAGCATTTAAAGTGTTGGAATTGAATTAGTTGAAATTGATGAGTGCCCATGCATATACCGATACCTTTCAGACTAACAAAAATTAGTCCAACGTGTTCTACACTGCGAAGTAGTGAGCCGAATACCAGGAACATTAAAAAGAAATTAATAATAAACAGATAAGACTCACATTCATGATAAAAATTTTATTACTTTTATCAAATATGTGGTTATATAGTATAATTTTGGTTCGTGGCTGTACTAAAATTTGTAAATGAATTTCAGATATATTTATATGGTTTTGTTCAACCCTACACTGCGTCGATGCTCCAGTGAGTCAATAGAGTTGGATACCCTACTGTCACCGATAAACTACTTCGCCCTCTCCTGCACACGGCCGAGCAACCCCAAAATAGACTTTGTGGCACCGGCCCAAACATGAGAGTTGTATTCCATTTTCGGTCGGATATAGGTGGTATAAATAGTAAGGGGGTCGGATGGAGTGAAGTTCATCTTACACCGTTTCAAAACCCCGAGGCACTTGGATGCTTCTTTAGAGACATGAAAAATGTGTTCAGTCCAGCGAATGTCACACTGTTATACATTCTAAGAACATCAAGAGCATCCGCTTCCTCAATATTTATACCATCCATGAGTACAGATGAAACCGCACCTGCCGTCGTGTGTTTGTGTGTTAATAAACAACACTGGGTCTTACGAGTGCTAAAAACGACTCTGTTTTTACGTTCTCGCCCTTTGCAGGAGGTTTTAATTTTCTGCTTTAATATGAAGAAACCTGCGGTTGAAACTCATCGAATGCTCTAAAATACCTATGGTAGGGCCAGTATTAGTAAAAGAACATGAGAGTGGTTTCAAGAACGATGGTTTTGATGTCAAAAACCAGCCTAGCGGTAGCAGAGATATCAGCAGAGAGTTAATCAACTCTCTTGTCAAATGCAATAAGAATTGGCAAGCTCATTAGGAGTGATGTAACACGCCATTTCAAAATTCTTGAAAGTCATGGGGATGATTCGGAAATAAGAAAATTGTGTGACGTACGAGTTAAAGCCGCGAGAGGTTGAACGGCGTTTGTTTGCTTGTGAACAACCGCTTGCAAACCAAAGACGGAAAGGATTTCTGTATCGCACTGTAAGTGTGGACGAAAAATGAGTTCATTACAATACTTCCAAGCACAGAACATGAGTGGGAATATCTCTGTCAAGCTTTCACGTCAATGGCCAAATCAAATATTCAAGGTACCAAGGCCATGCACAGTATTGGGTGCTTTATGAGCTCGGCTTAGTGTATCGTGAGTTGTAAAAGTCAACTGGAATAACTACAAGCAATCATTTTTGAATCCAAATAATACGTTTGAAAGACAAACGACCGCTATACAAAGAGAGAGAGAGAGAGAGAGAGATGATAAAGTAATTTTGTAGCATGACAACGCTCGGCCTTGTGTTGTGAAAGTGGACAGTTCTCCCTCTGACTATCACTTGTTTCGATCAGTGTTACACATTCTGACTGACCAGCAGGACCGCTTCATAAGATCACCAGTTTTTTCAACGCGGGACACAGCCCGACATATGGGAGAAACTACTGGTTAGCGATGGACATCGAATTTTCGGAAAAAACGGCGAAAGCAAGGTTGTTACACCTATGTATATATATACGAGTGCTGATCAAAAAATAACCGCTATATTAAATGTTTTCAAAAAGTATTCATTTATTCATCAATAATGGTCACTCTCTCTCTCAATTTGACGGCCACTCTCAGCTGAGAAGACGGAGTACCCTTCCCATCAACAGATTGTTAAATAGGTGATTTTATCGATAAAGTTCCCACAATATAAGACTCTTTTGTCTAGCATTGGCTAAACTTAAATAATTTGTTTATGACTTTCTTCTTTTAATAATTTGCAATGTTCGAGGCCGTTTTTTATAAAAATGTTTAATAAATTTATTCAATATTTTGTTTTCTGTGGGAAAACTTCTTAAGGAAAATAATTATATCGAGGCTGTTTTAAAAAAAAACTGGTTGTTCAGTGACAGAAAATCCTGTACAAACAACTGGGATTATAGCAATTGCATATCTGTGATTAGTATGTAGCAAACATTAACGTAAGAATAATTAGATTTATTAATTTCACCAGGATGGTGACTCAAAATACACTTCAAAATTCGTTAAGGAATGGCAAAAATTTCAACTAATACAGGGACCGGGCAAAGTTCCAACCTCAATCCAATTGAGAATTTGTGGTCAATTCTGAAAAGACGGTTGGGACTATATCGAAAGGCCCCATCAATTTTAGCCTCCTTATGGACACAGGTGCAGCTGGAATGGCAGCACATTCCAAATGTAATTATTCAAAACTTAGTCAAAAGCATGCCCAAATGCATAACTAGCGTATAAAAAAAGAATAAGTTATGTACAAAGTACTAAAAACACAACATATCTTAGTTATTGCCTGAATGCGCAAAATTGAGCGCATAAGAGTTACTTTACTTATATTTCGTTTTTTCTGTGAATTAAAAGTTTTTTGTTTTTATTTATATATATTTTTGTAAGTATCTAACTTATAAATAAAATACATAAAAAAGTCATTTAAATCGCTTTATTATTAAAAATGTTATGCGCCTGCAAGTCTATGAACTACAAACATGTACTCACCTCTACTCCCCGCTGTACGTAGCTCACGAAAATTGAAAATAACGGTTATTTTCTGATCAGACCAGGTATATAGATATATATTTTTTTGTAATAGAATTTCTATGGTAATGGTTACGTCGCTTCTAACTCTTTATGCCTAACATTTTCGCTTAAAAAAAATACATACATATGTATAATTTTTGTCTGTTTTTATCAAGTCAAATATCAAAACAAATCAACGTTCTCAGAATGTGGAAAAGTAATTGAAAGAAAAACTCTCGTTCAACTACTGCAGTGCAATTTACTCACGTTTTTGCTTCTGTTTGATGTGTTGCAAATATTTTTGCTATTTCATTTGTTTTTTTCTATATCTTTTTGCTTTTATGCTGCTAAAAATCGAATATTATTTGCCTCTTGCATCTCTTATGGCAGACAGCATTGTTGACTTTGCATTAAAATGCATAAAAATAGAGGCAACGAAAAGAATCGGTTGTGTACACTTCAGTGTTTTTTTTTCTTTTTTTGATTTGTGTCACTGTTAAATTAATTCTTTATTAAATCGCAACCCAAAAAAAGACAAATAAAACAAGGTGCACGAAACTTAAATATAGACTTTCAAAGAGGAGAACAAAAAAAAACTGAAATGAATAAACACGGCTTTTTTGTGACTGCTGAATTTGTTACGAGAATTTTTGCGATTTGGTATCAACCCATTGAATCCAGTCTATTATCCTTCCCGTCCTGTCTTTACAAATTTGTATCTGGTTTTATTTATGAATACAAATGAATGAATGTGGTGTTGCTTGTTTCCCTTTTTTTTATTAATTTTTCTTTTTTTTTGCATTTTATGAAACTTGGCAAATTTGTTCACAAAAAAAGTGTACATTTTTCCATTTTTTTTTTATTTCAATAAACTGAGAAACTTTTGTGGCAGAAAAAAATAGTCTTGATTATAATTTTTTCCACAAAAATTTTTATTGCATTTTAATCTCAATGACACAGTTAAAATTGTATGCAAAATTTATTTTTAAAGCCTTCTGAATTACGACACCAGAAAATTTAATTTGCAAAATGTTTTGCAGCTAAAAGTAAAATTCACAGATGAGTTTTTTTTTGATACAATTTGCGATTCAGTTAGAGGCGCAGCAAAAGAGAAAAATGTGTGAATATTTAATTAGTTGATTTAATTTGTTTTGCCTAAATTTGTTTAATTTGATTTTAACTCTAATCTAATTGAACAACAAAGATAAATTGAAAATAGTATATCAAAGAAAAACAGTATTCTTAATGAAAATAAAGGTTCTTTCAACAGGTACTTCCGAACGTTTAGTTTAGTTTTAAGTTTTTCTTTTGATTTATTAAGCTAAGTACTGTGTTCGTCATTTCGTGCGAATTGCTGTCAAAACTCTATATAAAAAAAAGCTTGTGTGAAATATCTATGAAATAATGTTGCTGAAGTGGTACTCTGTTCAATTTGTGAAAAACCTATGAAATGTTTCTGGCAACATTGTGTTGTAATTGTGAAATAATATATGAGTGGTACTTATTTCGCGCGAAATTTCAAACAACAGCTGAACAGTGTGGTATACTTAAAACCAAGAAAACCGTGAAATTTGCCTAAAACGCGAAATAGACACCACATCTTAAATGTCATATTTTCCGAATGAAATAATTAATGTTGGTCAACATTTTTCGCAGATTTGAACAGAGTACTAAGCTGAATTTAGACGAGCGAACATTTGGAATCCTCTTTTAATTTGCTTTCGTATTCACACAATCGAACATGTTGCCGGCAACATTCCATTATTATTTGTTTTTTATATATTTCGTTATGTTGTCTGTTAATTCTTTGACATATGATTAATTTAAATTATAAAAAACAATAAAATTGAAGTTTTTCATAAATAAATTTATTTTTAATGTCACACCAAACATTTCCTTCTCCAAAATATTTTTTATTTCATTAAATGCCTGTGCTTTTTTTATCCGGTCCATATATTCTTTGGATCGCACACTGTACCTGATAATCTCTTTCTGTGCAAATAAGATTAATTTTTCCACAATTTTTCTTTCCCATTTATATTCCATATTTATTAAAATTTCTTTTTCTTTAACAGAATTAACGAAACTTTTAAAACCACACAAAACTCCAGAAAATGTAATTTAAATTAAAATGTCAAAATTATATATCAATAGAGTACATTTCAAAACAGCATGTTGCCGAATACCGAACACAAAATCGATTCTCCCTTCCCCACCGGTAATTTGCTACCAAACTAAACGTTTCCTTTCCAAATGTTTTCGTGTCTAAATGCAGACTTAGCATACAAGTCAATAATGTTGCTTTTTTGTTTGAACAATGTATTTATTAGATCGGGTGGATTCTCTAAAGAGTTTCGTATTTTCGTCTTTTTTTTAACAAACTTGACAGAACATTATATCTGCGCTGCAGAAGGGCCTGTTCTTTTCGATATCTCTTGTAAGGGCCGATGAACAAAAATGGTGCACAAAATGTTCTAAAGAACACTGCTCACTACTGTGTAGTAGTTCCAACCACTGTATTTCAAAACAATTTTTTTAAATCAAAACAAACAAGCTATAGAACATTTAGAAACAGAACAAACACTTCATAGTTTTGAAACACCTTCACGACAGGGCTTGACTGTACTCTAATTCCGTTTTACAGCAAAATCCAAAACAAAACATCACAATAAAGCAAATAAACGATGAGTCACAGCAAGCACATTGTCATTTGAGCATACTGCGTCTTAAATATTTGTGCTTAATACAAAGAGAAAAACCATGAACATCAACAACACACATACATGAGCATACTGTACATACAGAGCATACACTCATACAAAGACAAAAACTATACATAACAACAGCAAATTTTATAAACAAAACTTCTACTTCAATTTTGTTCTATATTATTTGGTTCTACTTGTGTTTGCTTCTGTTTATTTTAAATGCTTATAAGACAGTATTCGTTTCTGTGTTTAGAACATTTCGGCACTGAAGTCTTTGTTTTGAAATGTGAAATAAGATGATGGATAGTACTTGAAAATACCACGATGTTTTGTAAGACATTTTTATTGTGCTTCCTCTAATGCCCTCTAATGTGAACACACCTAAACGTCTCTTTCTGCATTTCATATGACACTTCTCCATTTCATACCAATTCAATTTGAACCATGGAAAGACACACAATCGATTACTGAGTTAGAGTTATGTAGGCTTATGAAACTGGTCGCTTCAATCAAAATGCATATCGTACACTTTGTGATTTTTTCGGGCAATTTAATCGTCCAAATGTGCATACAATCGGAAAAAACGTACAGAAAAAAAGCTAACCGGGTCTGTAGGAGATGTGAAGACACCAGTGCAGCGTTGTCAGATTTTTCTCACCTCCAGCACCAAACTGGCCATCAAAAATCGCCAAAATAACTTTTGTATGAAGTTAATGAAATGATTTTTTCATACTTTTGTAGTCACATGTAATTTTTATTCCATATTTATTTAAAAGGATTATTGGGCCTACGGACTTAGTATTGCATACGAGGTCTGCTCAAAAAATAGGCGTTATTTTCATATATCGTGAATTACGTTTGCTCGATTTTCGCATTTTTTTTTTTGTTATATTGTTACACATGACTGTTATATAAGTTGGCAATATCAGCCATTTTGGATTCTCAGTTTGAATTTGACAGATAAAAAGGTTAGTTGTGTTTTGGTGTATTCTTCGCTTTTTTACTATTAAAAAAAATTAAACAAAGAAACTGTATTGTAGCTCGTCAAGAGGACGTGTTTGAAATTTTAACAGATGGATCCAAGTTAGACTCGGGAGTTGGTGGGGGTATCTTTATCCCCTTGTATGAGAGCAGTATGAGTTTCAGGCTGCAAAATGAGTGTAGCGTAGCGCAGGTCAAAATTGCGGCCATTATAAGGGCAGCTAACTGGTTAAGGTACTACAGGATATACGGGAATGATATCCAAATTTGTACTGGTAGTAAGGTTGCGTTGTATGCGCCAATTGGTGTCTAAACGACATACAGGTTGGTTCATGAATGCCCGATATCTCTAAACGATATAGCGAGATATTCGAACCTGGAGCTTTTCTGGATACGAGGGCACAGCCCGGAAATCTAGTAGCAGCTGAACTGGCAAAGGCCGGTGTCCAGCTACAACAAGAAGATATAGATGGGATCGCTGGAATCCCGCTTGAGAGCTATAAGAAACAAGTACAACGTCAACTTTTTCAGACCGCTCAAGACAGATAGACTAGTCAGCATACCTGTCGAATATCAAGGCTAATATGGCCCAGATATGATAACAGGGGACTATCATCCTTAGGGGCTTGCCCCGACGGAAGTTGCGTTCGGTTGTAGCGGACTTGACGGGGCATTGTCACATAGGAACGCAGGCGAGGAGGTTAAATCTTCCATTCAAGGGCTTCTGTAGAAGTTGCAGAGATGCGGAGGAAGTAGTGAGTGTCGAACACTTCGCCTGTCAGTGTCCAGCTCATTCTTATATAAGGGCATTTTATATAGGCAGACCGATGCTGCATGATTTAACGGAGGTATCGGAATGCGATGTAAGTGAATTGGACTCCTTTATCCGATCCTCGGCTTGGTTCTAATCTCTAATAGTGATATGTAGATCTACTGAGATACGTATCACATCCAAGCAACACATCTTGACCCGACTGGACCCAAGTGGGCTGGCTCTATAACAGCTAGCAGCCTGTTACACCTAACCTAGCCTAACTGTATTAAATTTTGTGTAAAAATTTATATTTAATGTGCAAAGCGATTTGAAATGCGTTTGGCGAGTCAGTCTACTATGAGCGAAACACAAGTTCAATTGTGGTATAACCGGTTTAAGGAAGGCCGAGAAGATGTCAATGATCGTCTTGGTCGCCTGTGCACATCAACAACCGATAAACACATTGAAATAGAGTTGGGTAGTTCGCGAACGAACTAGTATCACTGAACTATTTACTTCAAGAAGCTAAGTGAACCGATCATTTCTGCGAGCTCTTTTAGCCCTGTAGTTCATGTTTCTGTCTTTTGTCATTAAGTTTTCTTTTTCGTTCATGTTTCTTTTTTTTTTTTGCTACATATGCAAGGAATTAGTCAAAAACTGCTGCCAGAATTGGACGTGGAAAGAACACATGTTATATAAACTTGTTCAGAAAATTAGACAACACAATTTTGTTTTACAAAAATGCTGTTGTTTTTTGTATTATCAAAATAAATGACATGATATGCGACCAAAAATGGGTAGAAAAACATCGAGAATGATCACAAATAAATCGTTATTTTTTCTTTCCATCACACCTGAATAATTCTAACATCACCTTTAATTTTTAATTAATCCTTTCCTTTGGGTTTATAATAGCCCTTTTCATTTGTTTACACCAATTTTGTTTTGCCTTTCTTTTTCCTTCTCATGAAACCTGAAACAAAGCCGTCCATTGAAAACATTATTTACGGAGCACTGAACTATTGAACTAAAAGAATCACATATTTCAGTAAAAAGAGCTGAACGAAAAAGAACACTCTCTCAAAAGAGGTCATGAACTCTACTAAACATTTTTTTGGATAATCATCGAATCACTATCAGAGAGGTAGCCGGTGATGTTGAAATATCGTGCGGTTTATGTCAAGATATTTGTACGGATGTTTTCGGCATGAAACGTGCGGCAACAAAGATTGTTCCCAAAATTTTAAAAACTTGAGCGGAAACAATGTCGCATGGACATTGCTCAGGAGCTGTTGAACGTCGTCAACGACGATCCAGATTACCTCAAAAAGGTCATAACTTGGGACGAATCATGGGTGCTCTGGTATGGCTATGACATGGAAACCAAAGCAAACCAATCCAAAGCACGTCAAGTTCGGTCAAATGTGAAGGTTTTGTTTACTGTTTTCTTCGACTCCAATGGCATGGTGCATGATGAAGTCTTGCCACAAGATCGTACGGTCAATAAGAAATACTACCTTTAATTTATGCGCCGTTATCGCGAAGCAATTCGTTAGAATTGTGGAAAAAACAATCATGGATTTTGCGCCATGAGTTTTTGTCTAAAAACAAACCCGTTATCATGCCTCATATCTTTCGGAGAAATGGTGCCACTCAATCCATTATTTTGGTGAAAACAAGGTGGTAGCTCTAGATATTTCTAAAGCGTTTCACAGAGTGTGGCATGGTGCACTACTGGCAAAACTTACTGCTTTTGGTGTCGGTAACGATTTCTCTCGGTTTATATCGAGCTTTCTCAGAGACCGCACTATACGAGTTGTTATAGATGGGGTCTCATCAAACGAGTTCAAGATTAATTCAGGGGTACCGCAAGGTTCCGTTCTTTTTCCTACTCTATTTCTTATTTTCCTCAACGACCTTCTCTATCAAACTTCCAACCCTATCCATTCTTTCGCAGATGACAGCAGCATTTGTCAATCTTACTCTTTTGGTCATAGGCCCAGCCTATCAGAGATCACTGCCAAGAGGCTAAATATGAATGATTCACTGAATAGTGATCTTCTATAAATCTCCGAATGGGGTCGTAAAAACAGGGTCACCTTTGACGCTCGTAAGACCCAATGTTGCTTATTAACGCACAAACAAACGACCGCAAATGCTGCTTCATCTGTACTCATGGATGGTATAAGTATTGAGGAACCGGATGCTCTTGATGTTCTTGGAATAAAAATACAGTGTGATGTTTGCTGGACTGAACACATTTTTCATGTCTCTAAAGAAGCATTCAAGTGCCTCGGTTTTTTGAAACGGTGTAAAGTGTACTTCACTCCATCCGACCTCCTTACTATTTATACCACCTACATCCGACAGAAAATGGAATACAACTCTCATGTTTGGGCCGGTGCCTCAAAGTCTATTTTGGGGTTACTCGACCGTGTACAGGAGATGGCGAAGAAGCCCATCAATGACAGTAGGGTATCCAACTCTATTGATTTACTGGAGCATCGACGCAGTGTGGGGTGCGTTACTCTGTTCTATCGTTACTACAATGGATTTTGCTCTGACGAGATTAGGGATCTCGTTCCTGAAACTCGCACATTTCTACGTAACACGCGTTCATCATCCAGAGCTCATCCATTAGTGGTCGATTGTCCGGGGAATCGTACTACGCATTACAGAGAGAATTCGTTTTTCAGCCGCACGCTTCGTCTGTGGAACAAGTTGCCTGCAGAAGTGTTTCCTGTCTGTTATAACGTTGAAAAATTTAAGTCAAATGTTCAAAACACCACTCCCTCTTTCCCCCTCCTCACAGCCTATATTCCTAGTTCTGGTACAATGCATTGCATATGTAGGGGTCATCCCCTGAGTACTGGTTCAATAAAAAAAAAAAAAAAAAAAAAACACCGTATTCACTAGACTTGGCCCCCGCTGGCTATTTTCTCTTCCCAAAGCTGAAGATACCGGTGAAAGGAAAGCGTTTTGCTACGATTGAGGAGATGATAAAAGAAAATTCGAAACAGGAGTTGTTGGCGAAAACAAAAAGCGCGTTTCGGAAGTGTTTCGAGGATTAGAAAAAACGCCGTGATAAGTGTATTATACCTGAGGGGGATTACTTTAAAGGGGGCAAGATAGTTGATGAATAAATAAATACTTTTTTTTAATAATTTACAATAACAGTCGTTTTTGATAACCCCATTGTTGATCTCATAGTATAATGAATTTTGTTTAATATATTTTATTAGCCAATAGGCTGCAAATATTACAAATCCATTAAACGTCATGATTTCGAAAGACATATCGCTCCTTTATTGCAACGTAGTCATAACGCAAAAAAGCTCGTTTCGAGAAAAACGCAATTCAAATTTTTAGTTTCCAAACAAGTCTTAGACAACATTTTTAGAAAATATCTCCTAAAGGAAACAGTTTAAAGGTAATTTAAAACAAAATTTTGCCACAATATAAAGGAAAGTACTGTTAACAATTCTGCATTGTTAACTCGAAAAGCTCATTTTTTGAGATATGACTATGTTGCAATAAAGGAGCGATATGGATCAAGCAACTATCAGCTGTTAAATGGGTTGTCAAATAAAGCAGTACTGCCAACTCAACGCTATTAATCGCTAAACAGAACACCCAATATGTGTATATGTATGTGTGTATTGTAGACACGCGTACTAAAACTAACATTAATTGAGTTGTACGTGATACATTCTTTTGTCGACAAATTTAAAATAGTCTAATTTATCAAACTTTACACTTGTTGACTTTCATTTTTACGTGACATTCGATTTGGCAGAAAATAAAGTGCTTTTATATGTGCAGCATTGGAAATGCTGTCTATGAATTAATGATTTAAAATATAAAGCAAACGAATTGTGTGAAAGTAAGATTGAATAAAGACGTATGTATGTATGCTACGAGTAGTAAGTATACATATACATACATATATACATATAATGCATGTTTATCGATGGCTTCATATAAAATGGGTATATCCCAATTTATTTTTCTGACGAGACATCTTCCAATAAAATTCAAAGTTCATCGTTTCAAACATTAGTCAAATGTATTAAATTTAAGAAGAAATTTTCTTTGCCGGCTTGCTAGTCTGCTGTGCAGTGTGGCCACAACTTTAAAAGAAATGGATACAAAATGAGGATTACATTAATGTCAAGAAACATATTGTGAAATGTTACAAAATAATGCTAAATAAAACATTTTGCAAACATTTTACTTCACATGAGAAAAACAACGTCGATTCATATATTTCTGTATATATTTCATAATAAAGCTTATGAGTCTCAGTTTCGTTTAATCGCCCACTTGAAAATCACTTACGGGAAAATACTCTATGGTAAGTGCGAGTGTGCAGATTGAAAATTTAACCATTAAGCACTGCGTTGGCAGACTTAAGTTAAGCTGCTTATATGGTTGCTATTATTATTCATCTGCATGAGCGTACGAGTACAACGGATAATGATGGAGATTGACAGAAATAGTTACTTATGCGGATTGTTTATATGATATAAAAATCATGAAAACAATAATATTGAAAAATGGTAAAAAGGTAGTACAGAAATGATAACATAAAAAATATCAAATACAAAAAGAAAGGAAAGGATTTGCAGCTAAGTTAAAATAAAAATAAAAACGCTAAGTTTAGCAGTGAAAATGCTAAAGGGGTCACACTGCTGCCAAGGTGATATAAAAATAGGGTCGAGATGAGAGATTATAAAAACGAGGTTTTCCAGTAAAGTTTCATTTTTCATATACAGAGTGTCTGGTGATTTATTTATATTTTTAAATACGATTACTCATTGATACCAATCAAAAAATTATAAACAGCTTGTTTTCTATGAAATGGCGACATCTGGGAAACATAGAAAACCAGCTGTTTATAGTTATTTCAAAAAGTAATAAACAGCGTGGACGGAAGCTGACGGCGTTGGAATTATCGATTGTGTGGATTTATCAGCCACAATTTTACAGTGGCCGAGTAAGCATCGCGCATTCGCTGTGGAGACATTTTTTAAGAGTAATGACTCTTACGTAATTGTTCGTCGACAATTTTGTTAAAACTCTTTATTGGGGGAATATGTGAGGGACCGAATGTAAATTTAATTTGTTGGTGGGATCAGAGATTCCTTGCAACAGCTTTGGCTATGAATGTCCCACAGCTAAAACCTAGTCGATCTTCAAGGTCTCCCGAAAACATTGAACTGTTTGAAAGCAGTTTGCATGAAAATCAGTGACTTTCAATACGGAAAAGAGCAGCCTCATGTTCAAGAATAATTGCTCCAAGAACGATTATTCATTTTAAAAAAGTTCTAAAGTTCCACTCTTTCAAATTTCATATCGTTCAAGAACTGATACAAAGTGACTTTGGAGGGTTTTTGCACTGTAAAACCCATTTTTTTGTAGGGACGAAACTCATTTTCACTTAAACGGTCACGTGAACAAGCAAAACTGCCGTTGCTGGCCTGCAAGAACCTACAACCAACAATTGAAGCATCAACAACCTTTGCTTTACCCTAAGATAACTGTGTGCCTTATTCACGCATGAGATAATTGGACAATTTTTTTCGAAAATTCTCGAAGGCAGGCGACGAATGTCAATGTGAGCTCATCCGTCGTACTCTTCATACATGTGGTCTCAACAGGATTGGACGACTGCACACGCAGTCAGAGCTTCGTTGAATTTGCTTCGGGAAAATTTTCCCCAAAAACTGATCAGTTGCGTGGCGCAGAACATAAGGCTTCGTTTTGAACAGTGTGTTCAACTCTATGAAAGAGATGTGAATGACTTACTCTTTAAAAAATTAAGTCCGCATTTCAATTCTATTGTCCAATGCTCTTAACAAAACTGTGAATCAACTATTATGTTTTCTGTTTAAGTATTTAAAAGTATAAATCTGCTACCAGCCGTTGAAATCCCACTTAGAAGCTGTAAGAAACAAGAACAGTGTCAACTTTTTGAGACCACCCAAGAGAGATAGCTTAGTGAGGTCAACTGTCGTATATCCAGGCTAAGATGGCCCAGATATGACAACAGGAGGAGTATTATCCTTAGGGGCTTGTCTTGACGGAGGTTGCGTTCTGCTGTGGCAGTCCTGACCACATAGAGTCACAGACGAGGAAGTTAAATTTTCCATTTAATGACTTCTGTACATGTTGCAGAGACGACAAGGAAGTAGAGAGTGTTGATCACTTCCTTTGTTGGTGTCCAGCTTTTCCTACATAAGGGCTTTGTATCTAGGCAGACCGATGCTGCACGATTTGGTGTAGGCATCGGAATGTGATGTAAATGGATTGGGTTGACTTTAAACCAGTGATATGTAGATCAGCTGAGATTCGTATCACACCCAGGCAGTAACACGGGACCAAATTGGACCCCAGTAGCTGGCAGCCTGCTCAACCTAACCTAATCAATTGTTTGAGCGATTTCCATACAAATTTTTTAGACTAGTCGCTCATGTGTGCACATAAGTTATTAAAGCAGCATTTAAATTTTATTCCTTTTTTTATGTTATATTAGGAAATAATATATTTCCAGGAGCAAAATTTTTACACACAGGTTTTATTTTGTATTTAACGAAAATATAAATTAGTTTAATTCGACTGCGGTAAAAAAGGGCAGCGTAGACAACAACCTGCAGATGTGTCGGTTTGCTGTTGTTCAAATGAACGTTTGTAGTTAAATGCATGTATTTTATATTTCATAGTTTGAAGTCGGTTTGTCTGATGACCTCAATATGTTTAATGCTTAAATACAACTCGTAATCTGTCATAGATAAAGCCATTTTTGAGTTTTATTGAATTTTATTTGATTAATTTTATGAATCAAATAGTCAATCACAAAAGATTTTTTATCTTTCAGGTGGAACAGAAAGAAATAAAAACCTGAAATCTATTTGGCATATAAATTGCATTACATACAACTCTACTAAAGTATTCCATATTGAATTTGATGAGATTTAATTGCATCCATTCATTGGTTTTCCACCCCAAAATACATTATAAATTGAAAAGTCATTGATTGGCTTGAAACTGTTCAGTTGCTGGATGGAAAATCTGTTGGTCAAATAAGTAAAATGTTTTCTTTTTGTTGATGAACTAGTATTCGTATTAAAAGAATTTTCAGTAAAATGCTGACCAAGTATCGAATTTTTGAGGTCAATTTAATGAAGATAAGCTTGGGTTGCTTCACATGCTGTCTGGTTAAGTTCGTTCTTTTGTTTTCTTTTAAATTATTTAAAGAAATCGTAAATTGTTTTGCTCTTGTGATGGAGATGCTTTTTCTTAAAATAAAACGTCTCAATGCATTCAATTTAAAATGTTGTAAGAGCTTTCAGACTGTTTGGCACATTAAGGCAATCACGATTAATGGAAAGCAACACCGTTTTTTAACTTTGTTTGAAAATCTGTATTCATATTGTCGATTTTGTCATGTCTGGCATGATACATGTTTACTATTCTGTAAGCATATTTGTCGTTAATGGACTTTGATTTCTTCATTCTGTGGAATAATAATATGAAGTAGAACTTACCAAATTGTGGCAGGAGTGAAATACCTTAATTGAAGGATAAACAGAATTAAATTATATTTAACAAAAAGCGAAAGTCTATTTTGCGTTATACACTGCCCATCACTTGAATAAGGAACCACATTTTTTAAATTTAATTAAGTATAACTCCTACACTAAAGTTCAGAAAAAAATAATTTTTTGCAGAACCAAATTTCAAGCTCTTGGCTTTTTTTTACCTTGGACCAGTACTCAGGGGATGACCCCTACACATGCAGCGCTTTGTACTGGAACTGGGAAAATAGGTTAAGATGAGGGGGAAAGAGGGAGCAGTGTTTGTGAAGTTTTAACTTTGCCAATAACAACACGAGAGACTGAAAAAAAAACTCTGTTGCAGCAATTAAAATGTTGGAAATAAATTAGTTAAAACTGATCAGTGCCCACCGTATATACCTTCGACACTGTTCAGATTAGCAAAATTTAGTCCAACACTTTCCACACTACAAGGTAAGATTCAAGCTCCAAGCTTTAGTTACCTGAAGAAATAAAAAATATACACATTCTGATATACTAAAATTACAAACTATTTAGTTATGTGCTGAAACGCACATTTCGCAAAACAAATGTGAGTACGATTTAAATTCACAAAATTGTTGTGCTGAAAGTCGCAATCACAAAAAATTTTGCTATTTCAACTCGCAAGAAAATGATGAAGTGAGCTCTAAGTGAACTTGCTTATAATATGAAAATTAATTATCAAGCCGCGGAACTGGAAGCGTCTTAGTAAAATTGAACTTGTTTTTATATATTTTTAACAAAAAAATATTTTTTGGAATTTTCATCTATTTGAATAAAAAAAAAATTATTAAAAATACACCTTTTTATATCATTGCTTGAGATCGCATTTGTTTACTTTAAAAATAGCAACTTCAGATGGCACAACTAATTTTTCCCTATACAAAAAGTAAGTGCTACCAAATTTTACACATATTTTTGCTCAGACAAAGCGCGCGATCTTTAGCACGCAGAAAAATGCGATTTTGACGTAACAAGTGATTTAAAAATTTTGCGTTTCTAAGCACATGGCTATACATTAATAAATAAAAAGAACAGGTTTTTCTAACAACAAGGACAGGCTGTGTCTTTGCTTTACATCAGCACCGGCTTTGACAGCCTAATCTGAAGAGGACCCACTCCACGTAGAGAATTATTCATTATTCATCAGAGCCCTCGTGTGGCTTGCAAGACCACCTCAATCATGTGATTCCACACTGGTGGACTTGATTCTTTGAAAATATTTTAAAGAAAAGTGCACGTAAATAAGTCAAGAATAATTTAAGACCTAAACGATGAGATAATTCGACACAGTAATGACTTTGTGATCTTTAAAAGTCGTCAAAAGCAGAACTTAAATCGTCAAAACGCAAACATGATATTTTCAACACCCGACATCTTCTAAATTACGATAAATCGTCAAAGAAGAAAAGAAGTTGTGTCAAATATCCTAACGGTTAGAAAATCAGATTTTGTTATTACAAATTAAGTAATTTCAGTACAATTAAGGAAAGTTAAGAGAGAAAATGCTCAGCGAAAATATAAAATAAGAATATCTCAACAAACAAAAAGTGACAGGCAGGCTTATAACTAACAGAATTTCATAGAACAGTTGGGACCAATTTTTATAAAACTGCTCTGTGTTAGCAGTTTACAAATGTATCGAATATAATAGTAGATAATAGAACCACAACGGCATAAGAATGGAAATCATCGATATTATTTATGGTAAATTTACCATTCCTTCTGACGTGGCTGGAATTGTTGAAACGCCACAATTTCAGCGTTTAAAATATATCAGACAATTAGGTTTTTTGAAAATAAGTAACAGCATTGAATACCAGCATCATCGTTATACTCATTGTTTGGGAACATATAATGCTGCCAGTGTCATATTAGACGCTTTAGAGAAAAATACCGAATAGTTAATTAAAAATAAAAACAAAATACCTGCCACGATAGACGTGATGTATTTATAACGAAAGAAAAGCGAAGGCGGACGCCGTCTTGTTGATACCACAAGTTAATCAAGCTCAAAGCATTCAGTTGTGGCGTTAAAAATCATATCATGATATATCTCCCCATTCACAGTTACAGTTACGCCGTTTTCATTTTCAAAGATGTAAGATGAAAAAAAATTTGCTTAAGATTTTCTATTTTAAACCAAAAAATGCTTTTAATATTTTCATAATATACAAATTTGCTTAAAGTGCTGCAGTAAATTCCCAATCCTCAATTTGAACTGCTTTTAACGAAAAACAAATTGCTATTTATATAAAATTGTCTACAATAGAAAAATAAATGCTTATTGAGATTAAAATTCATATTCCCATAACAGTAATACTTAAGTAAATTAAACACAAACTGAATTTTTATATCTTTCGTATGAATTTTGTTTTTCAATCATTGATTTGTTATTCTGTTTGCGTATGTCAAAGCGAAAAATTTGGCTGCCAAATAACTGGAAATGAGCTTGTTCTTGACACCCGTAACATTGACATTGGTTATTATAATAAGAGAAAATATTGAATATGAAAAAGTTATCTAGCCATATATTAAAAAGAAAAAAACAAAAAATAAGATATGATCTAAAAATTCACACTTCCATATGACTTTTAATTTTACATACTGAATATGAATGTACTCGTATCTTTACAAACGACATTGCTTGCATTCATTCATTCACTGGCATGATGTCGAATATATTAAATTTCAAGATTTGTTTATGCGATAAACAAAATACACACGTCTGCAGCAAACAATGAACGCTGGTATACATTTGGATTCAATCGCACAAGCCCATAAAGCGAACACACACACACACACACACACTTACACATATAATAAATACAAACAAACACGAAAGGACATTTATGTTCATGTTTAAAACATAAAAAAATATGTTTTGTTTTGTAAAACAATACCAAACTGATATTGAAGACATTTACACACAAATTTATGTTTGTCTGCTCTGGCATATATACGAGTCAGTGATCACCAAAAATCATATTTCTGCTTGATTAACTCATACACTAAAATTTTAACACAAGAAATGAATGCAGAACTATATGCGCATTCATTTATATTCACGAAACCGTGAATACGAACCTTAACGACGATTTCACTCACATAGCGAAGTTGTCGCTCATTGTGTTTACTGATTAAAAATCAACTGCGCATTTGTGCGGCGGAATACAAAATCATATTTGAACGAAATGAAATGGTTTTCATGTTGATGAGCAAGTATGATTTTTTTTGCAATCACTCAAAGTTGTTCTCTGATACGAGTACACTTTTATGCATGACTGTAAATGTATCATAAATATATAAAAATACGAATATGTGTGTATAAATATGTATGTGTATACATCTTAAGTGCTCCCTGTCGGAACTTATTGCTTATATAGGCTAATATAGAGTTCATTATTTCGTGCGAAATTCTTTCAAATTGCATACAAAAGTGGCTAGGTTCTTGATATCTAACATCACTTTCATACACGGAAAGTTTACTTTACAAAATCTTGAGCATAGATGCCAGGTAAATCTCGTTTAAAAACGTAAAATTCTGGTCAAAATCGTCAATATGATTATTGCAAATCGCTAAAAAAAATCATCAGCTAGTAAAATTAATCATTTTTAAATAAAATATATATTATAGGGGGAAAATATATCAAACCGATTAATGGTGGCCTTTAGTAATCCCGGCAGCATTTAAAACTATGATATCGGGTGGTTAAATTTCAAGGGCCGATGTTGAATGTGAACCACACCTAAACGCCAAGTTTTTTTCCGAATTTTATTTGACATTTTTATATTTCAGACTTATTCAATTTGAACCATGGAGAGACACACAATCCAACAACGTGTTAAAGTTATCCAGACTTATTATGAAAATGATGATCAATTTTCGAAGAAAATCATCTTCAGTGATGAGGCACATTTTCAATGTAGCCATAAAGAGTGACTGTTTGGTGCGGTTTATGTGAATGGTGTGCGCTATCGTTAGATGATAACGAACTTCTTATAGCCCGAATTGAAGGAAGCAACAAAAACGCACCGAGTTTTTAATTTTTTTCTTTTATTTTTAAAAACCTGTTAAGAAGTACATTTTTATTTTTTAAAACACGATACTGAAACAGACTTTTAAGCGACTATTATAAAATCAAACAAGGTCTGACAGCACCACCTGACGGCATGCCATCAAATTCGTTTAATAGTTAGAATTCGTGTTTGTCAAACTTGGCCTCTAGTACGACTCGGTTAGTTTTATTAAGATAATGCTAACTTTACAATAATTATAACGACATTTTATCAAATTTATTATTAAGCAAAATCATTTAAATATATTTGCTGTCGACCGATATCAGCTGTTACTTTTATTGCCTATTATCAGGGACCCAAAATACCTGCTTACCGTCGTCAAAATTATATTTCAAGAGCATACAACCATTACGGTCAAAATAATTTACGTTTATCGGATCATTAGAAGTTACAGAATCGTACAAATTCCAATTCGATTGATAGCAATTCTATCAAACACAGTGTAATCAGTGTTTTTAAAAGAATTTATTGCCAGAATTATAACAAGTAATAGATGAAGTTTACCGCAATCAGTATTTAGTGCAAGCAAACCTTTTGGAAAAACTTTATAATTTATTTAATAATTTAGTGATTCTCAATTACCAACCCCGTAACGAATTCACGAGCCATCATAAATACGAACTTCTCTGTTCAGAGACTGCATTTATCTCAATATTTGACAAACTTGGCTTGATCGTTTAATAGCAAAACACTCTCTAAAAGCAGCAAATTTTGTAAAACGAAATATTTCGTTTTCTTTCGAGAGTTTGTACAATCGCCGTTATTCCAAGAGTCACATAAAATGTATGTAAAAAATTTGTCAATTATTTATTCGTTGCCAACAGCAATTGAGTGCAGTCGATAGTCTCTACCCATAGCTTAGGTCTATCCAATATCAAAGGTATGTTAAAGAATAGATAATTGCTATCGAGGACCAGTGTACACTTTTTGAACAAAATCATAGTTGCATCGCTAGGTACTGAATAGTTTTCAGGAGATTTCATCGAATTCTACTTAAAAGTAGATTTCATTTTGTATGGGAAATCTTCCCAAAATCTACTAGATTTGCCTTAAAATCTCGAATAAGCAGATTTCGCTTTGGTATAAATATACTATAATCTAACTAAAATTCCAACAGGGTTCGTTTGCTTGGGGAGATGTATACACATGCATTCTCATGTACGTACAGTGTTGTTAAACATGTGTACGTCGTACACATGTATAACAACACACTGATACTTTGTAAAAATGTTGCTAAAAATACTGATTTAAAAGTAAATTAACATGTCTCGATACAAATCTGTTGCTACAAGTGATTTTCATGTCATTGTTGAAAAAAAATATATAAAAAACATTTCAACATCTTTTTCGCCTTCGGCAGCTTTCATATTTAATTTTTTATCTTTAGTGCAAATAAATTTTATCCGAGTCAGTGTTTTCAAGGAGTTTCGGTTTCATTTTAAAAATACGTTTGTACGAACATGAACAGTTCTTAATAGGTGTAATAACCTAAATGTGTTTTTTATTTGTGCACATTGAAAATTTATCATATCGCTCCTTTATTGCAACATAGTCATAACTAAAATAAAACTTGTTTCGAGAAAAACGCATTTAAAATCTTTAGTTTCCATACAAATCTTTCAAAAATTTTTTAGGAAGCAATTTAAAAGTAATTTGAATACATTTCTGGCACAATATAAAGGGTGGTACTATTAACAACTCTGTATTGTTAGCTCGAAAATGGCATTTTTTGAGATATGACTATGTTGCAATAAAGGAGCGATATAATCAAAATATAAGACTTTTTATTATAGTTTCTACAGAAACATAAAAACTAAACCGAAATCTTTTCTTAATTTCATTTTACTAAGCAACTGAATTTTTGATTCCTTGCCCAATAAAAATATATGTTATTATACGAGTAATTTAATGTGAAGAGATGGTTTATGCGTCGAAAGCTATTTCCGTAAATGACAACATTCCTGTAGGACATCAACTATGAAAATTAACATATTTAACAACTATGAAATGCAACATATTTATAAAGTTGTGTAGTTCTATGAACTACAAAATATTCAGTCATGTTCTGAGAAACGCGCGATCTGAAACCGCAAAGCGTTCTGAAGACCGCTTAATACACTTTTAGGTGTTCTAAGGAACGCACGTTTTACTAGTGTTTTGGAGTTTTTTTTTACGGAAAAATACAATATGCGTTTTACATATGTATGTAGTGGTTATATCAAACGAAACATATTTTACATCAAATAGAGAAAGTGTTTAATTTGGGTTTTTAACTGAAAATGTTAAAAATTTTTTCAATTTTCTATTGAAATAAAAAGAAACCATATTAATAGTTTTTTTTTTAATTTCTGTTGAACTTTTATAATTTTTTATGTTAGATTTTTGGTTTTTGTACATTTGTATATCGGACTTTAGTTCAAGTTTTTCCTTTCTTATGATTTTCTTAGGAAGGATTTTTTACAACAAAAATTTTGCTGTGATCAATCATTTTTGATTGAAGAAGACGAGAAAAATAATAATCAAATCTTTAAGCATTGAACACATAGACTACAGCAGACTACACGACTTCACAAAAGCAAATGCTGCAACCGGCAATTGTAGTCGTGTAGGGCCCTACTGAATTCTTTTGAACACGGCAGCAACATAAATTCATTTTCAAAAAATTTTATTTCAGTGTGGCCACCTAAGAGATTTTAGCTTCACAAAATTTTTTTAATTACAGAACAAGATCTCTTTATATCAAATTTTCATGAATAAGTTCTTCCGTCTAAAGCTACATACACACGGTTGTAAGATCTTGCAATATTGCCAGTAAAATTGTCTGAAAATGTATTACA
This sequence comes from Thecocarcelia acutangulata, assembly GCA_914767995.1. Classification (NCBI taxonomy): domain Eukaryota; kingdom Metazoa; phylum Arthropoda; class Insecta; order Diptera; family Tachinidae; genus Thecocarcelia; species Thecocarcelia acutangulata. The sequence continues at coordinate 57,223,723 of OU612094.1, read as the reverse complement.
ATCGTGTGAACTGCCAATTTTTAACTTACAATGTTGTCAGAAAAACCATTGTCAATCAATTGTAAGACAACAATGTTGTCGGGCATCTGACAATCGTGACAACACTCTTCGTCGGCATTGCCAGATAATTGGCTGGTATTGTAAGCTGAGTTGTAATTGTCAGATATATAAAATTAATGCACCTGACAATTGCATCATTGTCAGAAAAAAGTGTGATGGGCAGCACTGCCAAACAGATGGTTGTTGATATACATAAGTGGCAATGCCTTAAAAAATGTCTGGCAATTTTCTTCATCTAACAATCTGACAACCGTGTGAACTGACAATTTTTGTTGTCAGATGAATTATTTGTCAGGCCATAGTCTGACAATGAAATTGTAAGATTTTCTTACGATCGTCTGAACACACAATTTACTTCTGCGGGAGAATTTTTCATTGTCAGCATGTTGCCAGATCTTACAATATTGTAACATCTGACAACCGTGTATACATAGCTTAACAAATAAAGTCTTAAAAGATAAAAAGAGAAACTTAACTTTTAAAAAATGTTCGTTTACTACGATTAATTCAGATTATATGGGCTTTCAAAGTTTAAAATAATGGGTGATTTTATAAGAACTATCGGAAATTAAAAAAAAAAACACATAAAATTCAGAAAAATGCATGAAATATTTATTTGGATCGATAGCTGGGTCGATATAATTTAATGTTTGAAGATTATTTCATGCAAATGTTGGCCGCGGCTGCGCCTCAAATGGTCCATCCGCTTAGTCCAATTTTGGCATACTCTTTCCAACATTTCGGCCGGTATCTCACGAATAATGTTGGCAATGTTGGCTTCCAGTGCGTCGATTGAAGCAGGCTTGTCGCTATAGACTTTGGGCTTAACATAGCCTCACAAAAAATAGTCTAGAGGCGTTAAATCGCACGATCTGGGCGGCCAATTGACTGGTCCCAAGCGTGAAATAAACTGTTCACCGAACTCGCCTCTCAATTGGTCCATTGTTTCGCGTGCTGTGTGGCATGTGGCACCGTCTTGTTGAAACCACATGTCATGCAAGTCAAGCTCTTCCATTTTGGGCAAAAAAAAGTTTGTAATCATCGCACGGTAGCGCTCACCATTCACAGTAACGTTGTGATTCGCATCATCTTTGAAGAAATACGGCCCAATGATGTCACCAGCCCATAATCCGCACCAAGCGGTTGTTTTTTGTGGATGCATTGGTAGCTCTTGCAATGCTTCTGGCTGCTCTTCACTCCAAATACGGCAGTTTTGCTTGTTCACGTATCCATTCAACCAGAAATGAGCCTCGTCGCTGAACACAATTCTTCGATAAAACGTGGATCTTCATCTAACTTTTCAAGAGCCCATTCACCAAAAATTTGGCGTTGTGGTAGGTCGTTTGGCTTCAATTCTTGCACCAGCTGTATCTTATAAGGCTTCACACCCAAATCCTTCCGCAAAATTTTCCACGTAGTGGAGTAACAGAGGCCCAATTGCTGCGAACGGCGCCGAATCGATAATTCACGGTCATCACCAACACTGGCCGATACAGCTGCGATATTTTCTTCAGTTCGCACTCTACGTAAGCGTGTTGGTGGTTTAATGTCCAACAATGTAAATTTGGTGCGAAATTTTTTTACAATAGCCTGAATAGAAGCCTCAATAGGTCGATTAAACTGACCATAAAATGGAAGAAGCGCGCGATGAACTTTCTTAACAGAGCACGCATTTTGGTAATAAAATTCAATAATTTGCAAGCATTGTTCGTTTGTAAGACGATTCATGATTAAATTATAGACCAAACTGAAGATGTTTGACAGTGACACAAGATACAAAACGTGCGTGAGCTGTCAAAACTAGTGTTGCCAAAAAGATAATAGCAAAAAAATCACTCGTTATATATATATATATATATATATATATATATATATATATATATATATATATATATATATATATATATATATACACATGTACCTAATCACATCCTACTTATTTAATAAAATTAAGATTTCTTGTTTTGAGTCTAATGACCTTATTCATAAAAAATATTGTGTGTTTATAAAACTGTAATTTGACAAATTTCTATAGAAATATTTTCAAATAGTAAAAATGTAATATATTTTATGAATACGGCCGTATATATTTAACAATAGTATTTGTACTATTTATTAATTTAAATTTTATTATTATTTTAATTTTATTATTATTTAAATTTTATTATTATTTTATGTTATATTAGAAAATATAATATTTCCAACAGCCAAATTGTTTTTATACACATTGGTCACACTGTTTTATTTTGTAGTAAAAAAAAAAAAAAAAATAGAAATTAGTTTAATTCGACTGCGGCAAAAAAATCAGCATGGACAACAACCTGCAGTCGTGTCGTATTGCTGTTGCAAAATAAATGTTCGCATTTAAATGCTTGTATTTTATATTTGACATGTTGAAGTCGGTTGTTTGCTGGCATCAATGTGTTTATTGCTTCAAGCTGGAAGGCAACTAGATGTTTCGTAGTCGCTACAGTACTCATCAGCACTCATACAGATTTGAACTCGGGTCATGACGTAACATTATCTGCTGCATTAACCACTAAGCTGCCGAGCCATTAAATTATTCTCTGTCTATATTCATGGCAGAACGGGGATCAGCATGGCCACCGGGAAGTTCTGCTTGTGGTTCGACCCGGGCTGATCATGGTTGAGGTGCCTACCTTGGCTGAAACGTTCTGGCTGTGGTTGAAACCTAAAACGCACGAAGGGAGTGTTAGTATCCTTGATAATTGTTTGGTGATGGCTTTTTTCGAGGGCTAACAATCTCCCGAGGATCTGTTGCCTATACAACAGATACGTGTACTGTAAGGAACCAGTGGTGATGATTGACGGGTGAGTTGGTTTAAGGGCTGATGCTCTTAATGGGTTGGGCCTACCAACTCATTAAGCCTTGTTCTCCATTGATTGCTGGGAAAATGCATACATGAGGGATTAGCAATCATATGACAAGAATTGCTACCTGTGTGAGCCTAGCAAGCCACACGGGGGCGGTGGTGAATCGTGAAAAATTCACTTCGTAGAATTGATCCACCATCCGGTTAGGCCGTCAAGGCAGGTACTGATGTAAATCATTTTCACAGTTGTCTATATTCATCCCATAGGGGTTAGCAGTTCCTCGAACCGTCTGCAGGGGGCAACGTGGTGGTTGTGGTTTAATACCCAAATGCAGGGAGAGTTTTCGGACTCGGTGTGGAGTTACACTGCAACCGGGCACCGTGACCCTGAGATCGGAAGGAGTTTTAGGAAGGCTCCGCCCTACACCATGGGGGAGAGCATACGCCATTCAGCATGTGATCGAAAATGGTACGTCATGCATGACGTTTTGTCATGCATGGCCATGCGTGACAATTTAATATGCATGGCGACGTCCGGGTGAACGTTTTTTTTTTCACCTTACGAAAGAATCACCGTGGGATTGGGCGGTCCAGGCAGGAACCCACGTTAAACATCTTCTGACTCTGTCTATATTCATCCCATATTGAATAACATATGCATTTTGTTAATTGCCCACATTGTTTGTACAGCGTTTACTGTCTCTAAACAAGCAGCCTTTCTTTTTTTTTTTTCTTAGTTATTAACAGGAATACCGCTTGTTCACTCGTACAAAACACTCGCTCTATGAGCCTAGCAAGCCCCACTGGGCGATGGTGAATCGTAAATAATTCACCCCGTAGTGTTGGTTCATCATTAGATAAGGCCGTTAACCAAGCATTCGGCGTATGGAAGATGTTTTAAATGGCCATTAGACTGCAATGCTTTAGTCAAGTGAACCTTGTAAGCGTATAAAATCAAATCTTTCTGAAAAATTTGCGTTCGTTTGATGGTCAATTGTTGGATACGACAACGACCTCATATTGACGGTTCTTCGTCCACACTATTGCGAGCTATAGCACCATGTGCCGAAAAACCAACTTACAGACCCGTTTTGCGGAAAGTTATGCACAATTCTTCCGATTGTGAACACATTTGGTCGATTATGTTAACAAAAAAAATTACGAAGTGCACGAAATGCATTTTGATTTCGAAGCCTATTGCCATATAAGGCTGCAAGAATCATAACTCGGTGCTTTCCATGCTTGCATTTGTTAAACACCGAACAGAAGTGTCAAAGTAATTTGGGCAATAATCTTGATGTTGTCACAAATAACATCATTCATTATGGTTGGATCCCTCGTTACTTTCATTTTTCTCTAATTCAATTAATGTTATATGTCTTCTATAACAGATCTTGTTTAAATACCTTTTACCTTTGAGAATTGTATTTCAATTGTTATTAAAACATTGTTAATGTGTTGCACGAATGAACTTTCGATTTCAGTTAATTAAATTTCAAAGTAGTTGTAGTAGAAATGAACTTTGTTCGCAAACAAACAACTTTATAATAAAGCACAGAAATGAAGGTCAAGGTGATTTGTTATTTAAGAAGTATATATACAAATTAACCTTTAATATACTCGTGTACATTATTCAGCGGTTAGCTCTCATGTTGCTCAATCGTATAAAGAATTTTAATTAAAGTGAAATTGTTTTGATTGAGCACAACTACAGATATTTGCTAACAATAACAAGTATATAAGCGAATAAATATTGTAATATACATAATTTACATTATAATGTAGTGCACTATGTAGTACGGATGAGAAACTTTATATATATGTGACTATTGTAACAGCAAAAAATGCAGTACAACGAACTCGCTGAAACGTGAACTATGCTCCAGAAAGCAGAGTGTGTTGATAAGTCACAAACCAAAGCAAAATCTTCTTACTCGAGGAAGGGGGAAGCCAATTATGTCTCAGGGAATTGCCGTTGCCACTAGTTATATTTAAAATTATGTTCAACAAACCCAACGCCTAAATAACAAAGGGAACGATCTTTCAGGACCCAAGAGAGCTGGAAAATCCAGTTACTTTTTGGATAATCCAACGGCCTGCCTACCTTACCTAACCTAACCCAACGCCTGGTACGAGCCAGCTGTGGCCGCCACTTGACAAAGGTTCAACTAGTCGCCTAAGACAGTGGATTGATATTGAAGCTACCTAACGCTATATGGCAGTACAACCAAACAATTTTTCTTCTTTTTTTGCAATTGCGATCTGTCAAACATCAGTTGATAAAATTTCGCCCATCATCGATTAGTTTATTTGTTGTACTCGTTTGAAAAAAGCAACTTTTGTGTTTCTTGAAAAATGTGAATAAAGCGAATTTCGTGCAGTGCCTAAACACTATTATTTGAAAGGAAAATCAGCGAAAGAGACAGAATCAGAAAATATATAACGTGGGTTCCTGCCTTGACGGCCCAACTCCAAGGTGATTCTCTCACAAGGTGAAAAAACTTTCACCCGGACGACCCCATGCATGACAAATCGTCATGCACGGGCACCATTTTCGATCACATGCTGAATGACGCGGTTCGAGTAACTGCTAGCCCCCAGCGAAAGAGACAAAAAAAAAAGCTCGATAGATATTACGGTGCATCTACTCCGCCAGATTGCATAGTAAAATAGTAGATTGCTGAGTTTAAACGTAGCCGAACAAGCACTGCAACAATACTCGTACCATCAACAGGAAGGCCAAAAGATATCGTAATGAATGATCGACGAGTCAAGTCACGTGAGATTGTTAATATGGTTAATGGTTATGGTATTATGGTTATCATATGAATGTGTGTTCAACATATTCCATGAAAATTTGCATATGAAAAAGCTATCGGCAAGATGGGTGCCCTGTTTACTCAGTGTCGAACGAGTTCGACAGACCCCTCACAGCGGTGCTTGCATATGATAAATCGTAATTCTGTGGGTTTTTGGCGTCGATTAATAACTGTTGATGAATGGTGCATCCACCACTACACACCTGAAACCAAAAATCAATCGAAACTTCAATGGGTGGAAGTGCTCCGAAGCAAGCGAAGACCGTGAAATTGGCTGACAAAGTTATGGCCACTGTATTTTGGGATGCACACGGAATATTGCTCATCGATTATCTTGAACATGGGCCTACAATGACAGGAAAGTATTATCGTGCATTATTTGATTGATGCAATCAAGAAAAAACGACCACATTTAAAAGAGAAAAAGTACTCTTTGTTCAAGAGAACGCTCCGGTTCACACAGCATTAGACAGGATGCTAAAATTACGTGAAATCCACTTCGAATTGGTTGATCATCCACCTTATAGTCCAGATTTAGCTCCTAGTGGCTTTTTCCTGTTTAGAAAGTTGAAAAAAAGATTCATTTCAGACGAAGAAGTGATTACCGAAACTAACGCGTATTTTGAGGGGTTCCCAAAATTGTATTATTCAGATGCTATAAAAGAGTTGGAATATCGTCTTACTAAGTGTATTGAGCTAAAATCAAGTTTGGTTGCCTTGATGGCTGATTTGGTAGAGTACTCGACCAGCAGTCTCGAGGTCGCAGGTTCGATTCCTTCCTCAGACCCTGGGTGTTACTGTAGACAAGCCGAAAAGCTTCGCAGTTTTTGCGTTTGGTAAAAAAAAATATTTTTTCCTAATTAGGTAGCTTCAATATCAAGCCGTCGTCGTAGTTATGGGTGGCAGCTTAAAGCTGTAGCCTACATACGTATGTACTTTTTTCACATACATACATCTGGCAATATTTTAATTTATTAAGATCACATATTAAAATTTTATATAAACTGGCATTTTTTTTAAACAAATACCTTCTTCGCTGTTTTTGATTTATTATTTTACGTAAATTCAAATAAATTTATTTTTATCTATTTATATAAAATATTTTGTTGTTTAAAATAAAAACCTTATTTTTGCGAGCTAACAATGCGAAATTCTTAGCAATAATATTCTTCGTACTGTGACACAAATTCATTCAGTAACTTTTAAACAGGCTTTAAGATGAGTATGAAACCTAAAATTTTAAATGAGGAAACTGCCCCCCACTAATGATTTCCAATTTGGATTTTGAATAATGAGACGCGAATTTAACGAATAATTAATTGTGTTATTCAAATTTGGCTCTCTTATATTAAAATTCCCATAAATAATTCAGATTAGGAATATTGTTTACATTTGATATGAATTACAATTTAGATTAATTTTACAGTATGCGATAATGTGAAGGATATGTAGATCTCTAAAAAATTAGGTACCACGCAAAGCCGAGCTAATTTTACAAGTGGATACAGAAATGGCACTATATTAACAATGCAGATGGCGTCAAGTTCGAGGATTTTCACGCGGTATTAATTGTAATAGAATAAAACGTGAAAGTAACACCAGCTTACTGATTTATTTTTTTTTCTAGTAGTAGCAACATTCTCCCCCGCAGTAAGGGTGGAAGTTTCTTTGTAATCATACTCTCCGTTGGAAGCTCGAGCAGTTAAAAGGGTTTTGACCGATCTTGACATAAATAAGACTCCTGGTCCGGATGGCATCCCAGCACTAGTCTTGAAGCAGTGTTCTTCTACGCTTGCGCGTCCATTAGCACACCTCTTTAGCATACTTTATCATGCTGGTGTGTTTCCATCATGCTTTAAGGTCGCTAATGTAACGCCAATCCCTAAAAAGGGCGAGGCAAATAACCCTGAAAATTACCGCCCAATTGCAATTTGCTCTGCGCTTTCCAAAGTAATGGAAAGTATGGTCAACTACCTCCTTATGAGATATCTAGAGTCGCATAAATTACTTTGTGACCGCCAATATGGATTTCGCAAGGGTCGTTCTACTGGCGATCTTATCGCCTATCTCTCAGAGAAATGGCACCACTCCATCCATCATTTCTACGAAAGTAAGGTGGTTGCTTTGGATATTTCCAAAGCGTTTGACAGAGTATGGCATGCTGCAATACTGGCTAAAATCACTGCTTTTGGTGTCGGTGATGACTTCTCTCGGTTTATATCGAGCTTTCTCAGAGACCGCACTATACGAGTTATTATAGATGGGATCTCATCAAACGAGTTCAAGATTATTTCAGGGGTACCACAAGGCTCCGTTCTTTCTCCTACCCTATTTCTTATTTTCATCAATGACCTTCTATTTCAAACTTTCAACCCTATACACTCTTTCGCAGATGACAGCAGCATTTGCCATTCGTACTCTTTCAGTAATAGGCCCAGCCTATCCGAGATCGTTGCCAAGAGGCAAAATATGAATGATTCATTGAACAGCGATCTTCTATTAATCTCTAAGTGGGGTCGTAAAACCAGAGTCGCCTTTAACGCTCGTAAGACCCAATGCTGTTTATTACGACACACAAACATACTACCGCAAATGCTGCTTCATCTGCACTCATGGATGGTATAAATATTGAGGAGTCGGATGCTTTTGATGTTCTGGGAATGAAAATACAATGTGATGTCCGCTGGAATGATCACATTTTTCATGTCTCCAAAAAAGCATTCAAGTGCCTCGGTTTTTTGAAACGGTGTAAGATGTACTTCACTCCATCCGACTTCCTTACTATTTATACCACCTATATTCAACCGAAAATGGAATACAACTCTCATGTTTGTGCCGGTGCTCAAAGTCTATTTTGGAGTTGCTTGACCATGTGCAGGAGAGGGCGAAGAAGCTCATCGGTGACAGTAGGGTATCCAACTCTATTGACTCACTGGAGCATCGACGCAGTGTAGGGTGCGTTATTCTGTTTTATCGTTACTACAATGGATTTTGCTCTGACGAGATTAGAGATCTTGTTCGTGAAACTCGCACATTTCTACGTAACACGCGTTCATCGTCCAGAGCTCATCCATTTGTGGTCGATTTCCCGGGGAGTCGTACAACGCATTACAGAGAGGGTTCGTTTTTCAGCCGTACGCTTCGCCTATGGAATAAGTTGCCCACAGACTTGTTTCCTTTTTGTTATGACGTCGGAAAGTTCAAGTGAAATGTTCACAAACACTACTCCTTCTTTCCCCCTCCTCATAACCTATTTTCCTAGTTCTGGTACAATGCGCTGCATATGCATATGTAGGGGTCATCCCCTGAGTACTGGTCCAAGATAAAAAAAAAGCTACGTCTAAGACTGCAAGTTTTCTTACAGGTCTCTCTAAAATATCATTTTTTGTCAGAACCCTTAGCACCTTTCCTTCTAGGCTCCAGCACTTTGCCTCTTGGCCATACGTTACGAAGTTAACAATAACCACTAAGTAAGTCCCCTTGATATAATTTTTTTCATTTCTGAAACCATTCAGACCAACAAGTCAAAGATGCCAGATATTGGATAAGTCACTTGCGCCAAAAAATGTTTGCAGTTTGTTGTGACATAAGCCAATTTTTTTTGAGAACGATTCCCATGTGGGCGGTGGTTTAAGTCCACTAGAACTGCCACCCGGAACGTAAGCAAATGGCCTAACATACTTAAAAGAACTATAGTACAAATACGTTTACCGAGTGCGAGTGAGTAAATATATAAAACTAAATACACACTTTCTCATGGGTAAGATAAATATTTGCAAATTCTTACATACAAATATTATTTTCGTTGTTAAAAAGAAGTACGAGTTCGATTGCCGAATGTGGAGAAAATAATTGAGAAACCGATTTGGTTTTGGGTGCCTCGATGGCAGATTTGATAGAGTACTCGACTAACAGTCTCAAGGTCGCAGGTTCGATTCCTGCCTCAGACCCTGGGTGATACTGCAGATAAGCAAAAAAGCTTCGCAGTTATTGTATTTGTTAAAAAAAAATCCGCCACAAACTTGATCTAGTTTGCTGACGCAAACTCTAACGAGTAGAAACCATACTGGTGCAAACAATATGTGGTAGTCAGTCACACCGCAACTCGATTTAAGACCGTTGTACTTAGATCATTAAAAAAGGCACCGGTTGCAGTTCTCTGGTTCATAGATTTTGATAGTGACGAAATATTATTATAGTGCCACGGCAATGCCATCTTGTAAAGCTAAGTTGGCTAAAGCGGTGAAAATAGTCCGATTTCGGCCGCTATAACGGTGGCGCCTGGATAAAATAAAACAAAGCCAGAGCGGCTCATAGCCGGCTGTTAGCCATTTGTATTGTCACTATGTCATATGACCGCAATCAAATTTATATATTATTTATTGTCACATCACTTTGTAAGCAATAAATCAAAATTCATTGATATTTTATTATGACTCAAATTCGTAAAACTCTAAAAAAAACTCCCCGTATGATTTTGGTTCTTTTTATTTTATAATTTTCTTAACCAAATATTGAATCAAGTAAAATATTATTTTTAAAAAGAGAACACTTTTAATTATGTAATTATTCTTTGTGGGAGCAATTTCATAAACGAATTGTTACTAACTGTATAGATTTTGATTATTTATGAAAACAGCTTTCTAATGAACCATAGAAAATACGGAAAACGTGTTCCTTTCTTACGCTTGAAAAATATAAAAATCGTATTTTTTGTGTGTGCAAAAAAGTTTGCATTCTTTTAAGAATTCGAAACAGCAACTTGAAAACAAATAAATGAGAAAGTTTTCACAACCACATACTTTTCTAAGTGGAATAAATACAAATTGTTCTTGTTTTCATAATACATAATCGTTAGAAACTTGTGCAAGCTTTTTCAAATCGCTTAAATAAACTGTTCATAAAATCTTTGCTTGCAGGAGCTTTCTTCCTTTTATTAAGTTAGATTTCGTTTTTCATTTTCCTTCCAAAGCCAATTAAGTTTATTTTTGCAGTGCCTGCCGGCAATACTGTTTTAATGACTGACTGCCCGAAAATGGTCCAAAATCAAGTGTGGACAAAGTAAAATGCTGCAAGGGAATATGTGGACTGCTTTACAATTCAAAGTAGTAAGAAACAAGTAAGAGTGTAGTATATTCGGCTGGGCCGAATCTAAAATACCCTTCACGATAGTCACGAATATGTATAGTATATTAAAAATGTGACCTAAATATGCTCGGTTATATATGAACCGATATCGGAATTTTCTATTTTCTGTATTTTAGTAACCTTCTTTTATAACGAGAAGTGCCTTTCAGCAAAAAAAAAAATTTTTTTAATGGAAAAATCGGTTCAGGCTATATCTCGGCTATATATGGACCGATATCGAAAATTTTAATTTTCCATATTTATATAACTTTATATCATTACCAGAACTGCTTTTGAGCACAACAAATTGTTTAAGTTCGCTTACGCGATATTTTCATGAAAAACCCGATTTAGGCTATATCTCGGGTATATATGGACCGATATCAGAAATTTTAATTTTCTCTATTTCCGTAACCTTCTTTTATAACAAGAACTGCTTTTCAGCAAAAAAAAATGTTATTGGAAAAATCGGTTCAGGCTATATCTCGAGTATATATGGACCGATATCGGATATTTTCTTTTTCCATATTTATATAACCTTATTTCATTACCAGAACTGCTTTTGAGCACAAAAAAGTTGTTTACTCGGCATTTCCATCAAAAAACCTGTTAGGCTATATATCGGGTATATATGAACCGATATCGGAAATTTTAATTTTCCATATTTATATAACCTTATTTTATTACCATAACTGCTTTAAGGTGAGAAAAGTTGTTTAAGTTCGCTTACGCGACATTTTCATGAAAAACCCGGTTTGGGCTATATCTCGGGTATATATGGACCGATATCGCAAATTTTCATTTTCCATATTTATATAACCTTATTTAATACCAGAACTGCTTTAAGGTGAAAAAAGTTGTTTAAGTTCGCTTACGCGGCATTTTCATGAAAACCACGGTTTAGGCTATATCTCTGGTATATATGGACCGATATCGGAAATTTTCATTTTCCATATTTATATAACCTCATCTTATTACCAGAACTGTTTTTAAGCAAAAAAAGTTGTTAAATTCGTTTACGCGACATTTTCATGAAAAACCCGGTTTGGGCTATATCTCGGGTATATATGGACCGATATCGGAAATTTTCATTTTTCATACCTATATAACCTTATTTTATTATTAGAACTGCTTTTAAGCAAAAAATATTGTTTGAGTTCTCTTACGCCGCGTGTTCATGAAAAACCCGGTTTAGGCTATATCTCGGGTATATATGGACCGATTTCGAAAAATTCATTTTCAATATTTATATCACCTTATTTTATTACCAGAACTGCTTTAAGGCGAAAAAATTGTTTAAGTTTGCCAACGTGGCATTTTCATGAAAACCCCGGTTTAGGCTATATCTTGGGTATATATGGACCGATATCGGAAATTTTTATCTTCCATATTTATATAAACTCATCTTATTGCCAGAACTGCTTTTGATAAAAAAAAAGTTGTTAAAGTTCGCTTACGCGACATTTTCATGAAAAACCCGGTTTGGGCTATATCTCGGGTATATATAGACCGATATCGACAATTTTCATTTTCCATACTTATATAACCTTATTTTATTGCCAGAACTGCTTTTAAGCAAAAAAAGCTGTTTAATTTGGCTGACGCGGCATTTTCATGAAAAACACGTTCTAGGCTATATCTCGGGTATATATGAACCGATATTGGAAATTTTCATTTTTCATATTTATATAACTTTATTTCATTACTAGAACTGCTTTTGAGCACAAAAAAGTTGTTTAAATTCGCGTACGCTGCATTTTCATGAAAACCCCGGTCTAGGCTATATCTCGGGTATGTATGGACCTATATCGAAAATTTTCATTTTCCATATTTATGTAACTTAATTTTATTACCAGAACTGCTTTTGAGCAAAAAAAGTTATTTAGCTTCGCCTATGCGACATTTTCATTAAAAATCCGATTTGGGCTATATCTCGGGTATATATGGACCGATATCTGAAAAAACAATTTTTGTCTTTTAGTCACCATGCTTAATAAGTGTGTAAAGTTTGAAGCAAAACGAACAACTTTTGTTTTCAAAAATTTTCATACAAAACTGAAAAAAAAAATGGCTTTTTTTGAATTTTGAATATATCTCAGCTATACGTGGACCGATGTTACTGAATTTCAATAGTAAACCCATGAATCGATGGGGTAAAAGAATGGTGAAAGAAAAAAGTTTCTAAGTCTAATGGTTTTCTCAGAAACGGTATTTCAACAGCGGACAGACGGACATCGCTTAATCGACTTTTCCATTAATTCTGATTCAGAATATATATACTTTATAGGGTCGCAAAAAAAAACTGTAGAAATTACAAACGGAATTACAAACTTATAAATACCCTTTACATTTTTGTGAAGGGTATAAAAAGATACCAAAAGGATTTAATAGAGTTTTAGTTTCTGATGAAAGAAAGATCAACAGATTGCAAAAAGGCAATTTAAAAAAAAAGGTTTTTTTTCTGACTCAAAAAAAAAAAAAATATTATTGAAAAGATGTCCCTAAATGGTTGTACTCATCTGTGGAAGTAGCAACTCCAAGTGCAAAATTCTTAAACCGAGTAAAAACCAAAGCTAAGACGCAAACAAATACATACATTCTCGTATGCATACATTGCTGAGAGAAAGAGTTGAAAATTCTCTGAGAAAAAATGCTGTTTTTTTGTGGTTGAGAAATATTAATAGAACATTTTTCTTTTTGAATTCTCATCAATTTATTTAAGATACTGGCGTATATAGTAAAATGTTTTCAAAGTCTATTGATGATTAGGGTAGTTCCCATGTTGATACATAGGTAGGTAGAAAACGCAAAAAGCAAGTTGTATATACAGTATTGGGCAAAACCTAAGAAACTCTGCTTGATTTTAGCTTGTAGTCAAAATTATATTTAAATAAACATATTTCAATTCAATGCTTTAATGCAGTTTTATTAGTAAATGTGTCACACAAAATTACCAAAAAAAATTTTTGTAATTATCTCCCACCTAACGGTTTTTTTAGTACAACAACAAAAAATACTCAAAAAATCATTGGGCAAAACCTAAGAAACTTTTAGTATTTGGTATAATAATCCTTATTTTTTATTACTGCGGCGCACCGACGCGGCATAGATTTGATTAAATTATCAATTATTTTTGGATCTATGCGTATCCATTCATCCTCCTGGCACAAAAATAAATCGTCTCTATTGAAAAATCGTTTCGATCCAACATTCCCCTTCAACATGGAAAATAAATTTTCGATTGGGTTCAAATCGGGCGATTGAGCCGGCAAATCAAGCACTTGAATCCCTTTCGATTGTATCCAGTCCTTCACCAACTTCGATGAGTGTTTCGGATCGTTATCATGTTGAAACACCCATCGAAGTGACATATTCCACTCGGCATGTGGCAACGTCTTATTTTCTAAAATGTACCAATACACAAATCTGTCCATTTTGGTAGAAATTCTGTGGAACGGCCCTAGACCATGACCTGAAAAACACGTCCACACCATCACACTGTCACCCCAATGCTTGATAATGTTTTTTACAATATCGGGATTTGAGCCTTTCACCTGTATTGCGCCTAACACGAAATACGCCACCGGAGTTGAACAAATTTAATTAATATAATGGTATGTATTTTTAAGCTATGCAAGTCACCCATTGATGTCTGATTTTTTTTAGGCTCGAATTTGCAAAAAAATATTTTGATTACTTACGAGAGCAAATTTAATTGGTCCAACTGCGATGGCGTATGTCGTGTTAGGCGCAATACAGGTGAAAGGCTCAAATCCCGATATTGTAAAAAACACTATCAAGCATTGGGGTGGCAGTGTGATGGTGTGGACGTGTTTTTCAGGTCATGGTCTAGGGCCGTTCCACAGAATTTCTACCAAAATGGACAGATTTGTGTATTGGTACATTTTAGAAAATAAGACGTTGCCATATGACGAGTGGAATATGTCACTTCGATGGGTGATAACGATCCGAAACACTCATCGAAGTTGGTGAAGGACTGGATACAATCGAAAGGGATTCAAGTGCTTGATTGGCGGGCTCAATCGCCCGATTTGAACCCAATCGAAAATTTATTTTCCATATTGAAGAAGAATGTTGGATCGAAACGATTTTCCTAGAGAGACGATTTATTTTCGTGTCTGGAGAATGAATGGATACGCATAGATCCAAAAATAATTGATAATTTAATCAAATCTATGCCGCGTCGGTGCGCCGCAGTAATAAAAAATAAGGGTTATTATACCAAATATTAAAAGTTTCTTAGGTTTTGCCCAATGATTTTTTGAGTATTTTTTGTTGTTGTACTAAAAGAACCGTTAGGTGAGAGATAATTACAAAAATTTTTTTTGGTAATTTTGTATGACACATTTACTAATAAAACTGCATTAAAGCATTGAATTGAAATATGTTCATTTAAATATAATTCTGACTACAAGCTAAAATCAAGCAGCGTTTCTTAGGTTTTGCCCAATACTGTATATGTTTTGATTGCTATACATATTAGTAGCTAATAGAGTAAATAATAATAGACTCAATTGTTCTTTGAGAATAATAACTGAGTGTTATTAAATCCCTTATTCAGCTTATTTCCAGTACAGATTCGGGACTAAATCAGCTTTAAAATTCTTGAACCACTCTGATTTTAAGATTAGTGCAATCTCGGTTTTTCTTAAATCCATCTCCTTTGTGGCTTAGTTCAAGTACGGATTCGGGATAGAATATGTCTAAAATTAAGTATTTAGTCTGTATTTAAGCCGTATTTGAATATCCAAGAATATCCGTACTTCACATACTTTTGACACCGTTTGGTCTAAATTTAAGTACGGATGGATTAAATTTTCTTTCCAACGTATAAGTGCTAAAGTGGAAAATAACTCAAAGCTATGTTGAATGGCAAACTTTTTAAGTTTAGATCTTTTTCAGCTGTCCAAATTACATGTGCTGGTTACATGTCAATATAAAATTTTAGCTTTTGAAGCCGAAATGTATCTTTCTATTCAGTCAGTCCACGTTTTAAAAATTGTTTACTGTTTTATCAAGGTTTAATATCAATAAATCGAAAAACATTATTTATAAACATCTAATAGAACTATTGAGCTGTTATTAATGTGTAAACTTTTTCAAAAATTTCTTGCTGCTATTAGCCTGCTCTAATAAGATAAATTTTTAAAAATAACAAATAATGGGTGATTTTATAAGAACTATCGGAAATTAAAAAAAAAAAAAACACATAAAATTCAGAAAAATGCATGAAATATTTATTTGGATCGATAGTTGGGTCGATATAATTTAATATTTGAAGATTATTTCATGCAAATGTTGGGCGCGGCTGCGCCTCAAATGGTACATCGGCTTAGTCCAATTTTGGCATACTCTTTCCAACATTTCTGCCGGTATCTCACGAATAATGTTGGCAATGTTGGCTTCCAGTGCGTCAATCGAAGCGGGCTTATCGCTATAGACATTAGCCTTAACATAGCCCCACAAAAAATAGTCTAGAGGCGTTAAATCGCACGATCTGGGCGGCCAATTGACTGGTCCCAAGCGTGAAATAAACTGTTCACCGAACTCGCCTCTCAATTGGTCCATTGTTTCGCGTGCTGTGTGGCATGTGGCACCGTTTTGTTGAAACCACATGTCATGCAAGTCAAGCTCTTCCATTTTGGGCAAAAAAAAGTTTGTTATCATCGCACGGTAGCGCTCACCATTCACAGTAACGTTGTGATTCGCATCATCTTTGAAGAAATACGGCCCAATGATGCCGCCAGCCCATAATCCACACCAAACGGTTGTTTTTTGTGGATGCATTGGTAGCTCTTGCAATGCTTCTGGCTGCTGGTCTTCACTCCAAATACGGCAGTTTTGCTTGTTCACGAATCCATTCAACCAGAAATGTGCCTCGTCGCTGAACACAATTCTTCGATAAAAAAGTGGATCTTCATCTAACTTTTCAAGAGCTCATTCACCAAAAATTTGGCGTTGTGGTAGGTCGTTTGGCTTCAATTCTTGCACCAGCTGTATCTTATAAGGCTTCACACCCAAATCCTTCCGCAAAGTTGTCCACGTAGTGGAGTAACAGAGGCCCAATTGCTGCGAACGGCGCCGAATCGATAATTCACGGTCATCACCAACACTGGTCGATACGGCTGCGATATTTTCTTCAGTTCGCACTCTACGTAAGCGTGTTGGTGGTTTAATGTCCAACAATGTAAATTTGGTGGGAAATTTTTTTACAGTAGCCCGAATAGAAGCCTCAGTAGGTCGATTAAACTGACCATAAAATGGAAGAAGCGCGCGATGAACTTTCTTAACAGAGCACGCATTTTGGTAATAAAATTCAATAATTTGCAAGCGTTGTTCGTTTGTAAGACGATTCATGATTAAATTATAGACCAAACTGAAGATGTTTGACAGTGACACAAGATACAAAACGTGCGTGAGCTGTCAAAACTAGTGTTGCCAAAAAGATAATAGCAAAAAAATCACTCGATAGATGTACATCTTTACTTCCTCCGTTTTTCTCCGAAATTCAAGGCTTTATAATAAAAAGCCGGTTATACATTTATAATTAAAATTATTGCTCCTCGCTGGAAACTATTTTTCCATCTTTCGGGCACTGTGCGACCCCTCGTTGAAAAAACTGGTAATATTTTAAAGCGATCTAAATCGATCTAGTTTTGTACACCTTCATAAGGGCAGAAGTGCTGGTTAGCCAGCACTCGGTTAGTCCGAAGAAGCAACTTCTACTAAATACGGCGGGTGGGGTAGGACTTCCCATTTCAACGTTTCCAAGTATGTCTTGACCAATTTCACAACATGGGGTCAACCATTGTCATGCTGCAAAACACTTTGACATGTTTCTCATTAAATTGCGGCCGTTCGGCTTTCAATGCACTGCTCAAACGCAGACCAAAATGTTGGTTTGTTGACTTCGAACGTGGTCGTAGAGAAACCGATGATGCAGAACGCAGTGGACGTCCAAATTGCGCGAGTTAGCTGACATCGTAAAGATATCAAAAGAATGTGTTTGCTTTATATTGCATGAGTACTTGACTATGAGAAATCTCTGTTCAAAGTGGGTGCCGCGTTTGCTCACTGTTGACCAAAAACGAAAACGTGTTGATGATTCTGAGCAGTGTTGTTATATAAGCAGAAAGGGATGCTATTCGGTGGGCGTTCAGATACCTTGTGATAGAAGTGTATTAAGGAAACAAAATACTAACCACGATAGTTCTTTTAAGGCAAATAAGGTGATAATAAAATATGTGGTGGAAGAGCTACGCATATTTGCCTGATCTTTAGCTAGTTTAGTTCCAACACTTTGAATGCTGTGTTGATATTAGTTTTGCTCTCTCCGTGTTGTTATTCATAGGCTGATGTCAATTGTTCACAAACACTACTTCATTTTTCAAAATTTATATTCCTAGTTCCAGTACAGTACACTGCATATGGAGGGATCATCCCTGGAGTACTGGTTCAATAAAAAAAGAAAAAAAGGATTTAAAGGTGTCAAATCGCATGATCTTGGTGGCCAATTCACTTCTCTGTTACAAAAAATATTACTGTTTTCGAACTTTTCTTTCAAAATATCCATTCTTTCTCTTGCTGTGTGACATACTGTTGAAACTACATATTCTCTACGTCTAAATCATGAAATTTTCACCACAAAAAGCTACAAACCATCTCACTGCAGCGACTTCCATAGACTGAAATCACATGTCCATTAAAAATATACTTCGATGATTTTTTTCACCACACCAAACTGTAACTTTTTGCAGATATAATGGTTGCTCTCAGATAGTTCTTGAATTCTCTTCACAAATGCGGCAACTTAGCCATGGAGCTGAAAATAGGCTTTGTTGGTGAAGATTGTTTTGTTAAAAAAAATTTAATTTTCATCGTGACACAAGAAATGGGAGGCTAGCCATTCCTCGAACCGTTTGGGGTTTAAAACTGTAGCTGCCCTTTTTATTGCTGCGATAGTCTGACCAAAGGCTATTATTTTCCGGTACCACAGGAAGCGGGAACCCCGGGAACATTGTTCTCGCCCGGCTATGGTTGAGGACCTTCGTGGGCAATGTGGTGGTTGTGATGCGGGAGGGTTTTCGGATTCGGTGGGGAGTTCCACTGCAACCGGGTGCCGTGACCCTGAGATCGGAAGGAGTTGTAGGAAGGCTCCGCGCTACACCATGGGGGAGATCATGCTCCATTCAGCATGTGATCGAAAGTGGTACCCATGCATGACGATTTGTCATGCGTGACAATTTGTCATGCATGAGGACGTCCGGGTGAACGTTTTTTTTTTTTTTTTTTTGCCTTGTGAGAGAATTACCGTGGGATTGGGCCATCCAGACAGGAACCCACGTTAAATATCTTCTGATTCTAACCCACGAAACGAATTGACGAATCGTGTAACGTTGTGTGTCATAACCAAAGTCAATAATGGCCCGTTTAGACTAACGCCAAAACAATTTTCTTTACACTCTCAACTTGCCAGTTGTCTTGAACAACTTTAAGTATTCGTCAATAAGCATATGAAAGTTCACTAACAATCTTAATCTTATATTTACAAATAAGTTAATCCCTGATAAATATTCATGAAGCCAAACACATAGTGACATATGTCAATGTTTAAAAATCAGATTTTCTAATTCTGAAAAAATGAAAAAACATCTTTACTCCCAATATTCCACTTCGTCGGAGCTAAAGCCACCGTGAAACATATGAGGATATACTACATATTAATCAAAATGTACACAACGTGTTTCATTCAAGCCTCCTTTTATCATAATATTTTGTGGTGTTTTGTTAATATAAGATGTAACAAACTGTGTTTAATTGAATTGAATATTTATATAATTTATAATGCACGTTCTTATCATATACATAATTATCTTTAGTCATTTGTCGCAGACAACTTCAGCCATGAGCACAAATCTCGCACCTTCATGTCTGAATTTGAAGGATGTACGAGTATGTATGTGTGTACATACCAGAGATTGACATGAAGTAACTGCAAAAAAATACAATTGAGTATTCACTTCTTGTTTTTCATGTTTTCGTGTCGTTTAATCATTTTGGAAGCAGACTTTGATAATCATATGTTTGTTGCGAAAAATTACCAGCCCAATCATGATAACCGCAAGGAATTCAATCCACAAGGAAAATACTTTCTCGAGAACAAATTTCTCAAATCACAATGAATCATTTTGTAGCGAAATGTATTGAATTTAAATAACACAATTTTAAATATAAACTAAAATTAAGTTTATTAAAATAATTACAATAAAAACCATGTACACATGTAGTCATGACTTAGATCAGGGGTGGCCAAAAGTTCTGTGTGGAAGAGCAAACTCCAATACATTTAAGTAAAAACTAAAAAAAATCCTTCTTAAGAAAAAAAAACTTAAGAAAGAAAAAACCTGAACTATAACCCGTTGCACAAATGTACAAACCAAAAATTTAATTTAAAAAAATTATAAAAGTTCATCAAAAATTCAATAAAAAACTAATTTAATTTAATATTTTTTGTTTTAAAAAGCAAAATGGTATCATACCTTAAAACAAAACAAAATCTTCACTGATAATCGCTGTCGTCAATGTTTACCAGCAAAGCATGCAAAACTGTTGTTGCTTTACACTTGTGTGTGTACAAACACATATGTATATTAAAGCAAATGAGCACCAAGCGCATAGGGCTTGGGCATTTCTGATTTAGATAATAACAAAATATCTTTATTTTTGTTTTGATTTCGCATCGAACAAATGTACTGAGGCTACATCCGATTCCGAAAAAGCTTTTACCACCTATATCGGACCGAAAATTATATATAACTCTAAATCAGCGATGGAAATTAAGTGAAACAATTGTTTGTAATACCTTCTTTTTCCTATGCTGTTAATTAAATCGTTCAACAAACGTTGGTGATTGAACATGTCAGGTAGATACTTAGAACTTTATCTCCAATTACAGTAAATAACATAAAAGGTAGTGCAAAATTATTTTATTATAAAGAATGCGTTTGTATATCTTGAATGTTTTTTATGTCATTGTATGTATAGAGGAAATGTTATTAAGAGGTATTATGATTCCTTACGTTCTTATATGAATAAATATAATGACATACTAAAGTGAAAAAAATTTTCGGTCTTAAAATTCATTTGTATTAAACAACGTAACAAAATTAGTTCTACGTCTTTGAAACATATATTGTTCTTAAAAACCTGTCATAATTCTTCATACGAAAACCTTTGTGCTGCTTTTGCTTGTCACAGTACGTTAAATTAATCTCAAATTATCTCACTAACTCAAGTGCAAAATAAATTTGTCTACCACTGTACTAACTCGATTTGGTCGTGAAGACCATGTGCGAGATAGAGAGTAAGAGAGAAAGGTTATCGCTCAGAGTTAACACTTTTGATACACCAGGGCAGCGTTTGTCTGTTTTCTTGCTTCCACAATAGATTTTGCTCTGACGATAGTTGTGAAAAAGATTTACATCAGCACCTGCCCAGCGGCCTCATCTGATGATGAACCAGTTCCATGGAGTGAATTATTCACGCTTCCCCAGCGCCCCAGTGTGGCTGACTAGGCTCACACAGCTAGCAGTTTATGCTATATGTTTGTAGCCTAATGAGCAACTTCTTGTTGCCTTCTAATCCCTCCTGTATGCAATTTCCCAGCAATAAATGGTTTAAATAAAATAAATAAATAATAAGTTGGTAGGCCGTAGCCCACTAGCAGCATCAGCCCTTAAACCAACTCCCCCGTCAACCTTTACCACTGGTTCCTCACTGTACAGGTATCTGTTATAAAGGCCACAGACCATCGGGAGTTTGTTAGTACCCGAAAAAAAACCACGCCAAGCAATTATCTAGGATACTAACACCCCCTTCCACAGCTAGGACCTTTCAGCCAAGGTAGCCACCTCAACCATCACCAGCCCGGGTCGAACCGCAAGCAGAACTACCCGGGGGCCATGTTGATCCCCGTTCTACCAATTTATACCCTTGGTAAGGATTTCGGAAGCCAACACAACATAAGTCATGCGGCTTCCTAGAGTTTTATTTGCTGCAACAAACGAGGGACCCCTTCCCCTCTATACCCGAAAAACAGAGTGCCCTAGTTAGGAATACACCAAGGAAGGTTGTTCTAACGACAACTGTGAAAATGATTTACATCAGTACCTGCCTTGACGGCCTAACCTGATCATGGACCAAATCCACGAAATGAATTTTTCACGATTCACCACCGCCCCCGTGTGGCTTGCTAGGCTCACACAGGTAGCAATTCTTGTCATATGTTTATATCATATGAACAACTTCTTGTTGAGGAGTTTGGGCTTTCTAATCCATCATGTATGCAATTTACCAGCAATCAATGGAGGGCAAGGCTTAATGAGTTGGTAGGCTGAAGCCCATTAAGAGCATCAGCCCTTAAACCAACTCACCCGTCAATCATCACCACTGGTTCCTTACAGTACACGTATCTATTGTATAGGCAACAGATCCTCGGGAGATTGTTAGCCCTCGAAAAAAGCGTTGCTCTGACGACATTAGGAATTTTATTCCCTTAGCCCACATAAAGGGTGTTTTTGTAAAAGGCATAAAACTTTAAGTTAGTAAATCTTTTTTGACTAGCGGCCATTTTTGTCAGCTTTTAACTGATTATGTTTAGTTTGGTTTGGTACTTCAACCAAAATAGTATGGAGCCTGCGCACTTCCAAATTTTGCAATAAACAAGATTGTCATTGATCGCAACTTTGATAAGTGAATTTATTAAGCGATGAAGCTCAGTTTGTTTTTGAATGCATACGTCAATAAACATAACTGTCCTATTTGGAGTGGTGATGCAGAAAAACTGACTGTTTGGTCTACATTATGGGCTGGTGGAACAATTATAACCTTTCTAAAAATTATGCCGGTCAGAACGTTAAGGTCAATGCTGAACACTTTCAGGGTCGTGTGTTTTAAGCCGCTAGATATATAAAATTGGTAGTCTACGCCGATAAGCCCAAAACGATTGACTATTTGGAGAGCAGCAATCGCCAATTTATTGTTATTACCAATTTAAAACAATATCCTAACAAGGATTTATTCTCCATAGGCATAAATAAGCAAATAAATAAACTCCAAAAAATAAGAGACTCTACTGAATTCAAACCCAAAAATCGTTCACTAATTCCTCTTTTATGTAGGGGTCATCCTCAGGTGTTGCGTATTAGTCCATGATAAAAAAAGAATAAAGCTAAATGTTTACTTCTATATGTTTGCAGGGCACTCTTACATGTTTGGTATTTACACATAAGAAATACTTATAATGATACTTTTGCCATTCTCTGGCACATACACAGTAAGATGCTCACATTCTTCTTATTCCTGGTTAACATCATAAAATTACTTTGCCACGCTACTAAAGAATACATTTACTCACATATACAGTATATGCATATGTATCACATACTCAGCAACTGAAAGATATCTTGTATGAAGGCATCGCTGTACTTGTGCATGTATGTCAGTCTGTTGTAGACATCTCTTGAAATTATGTATGTTTCTAGACCATACATGAGAATGTCTTCTATTTAGTAGGTTCATTGGGGTATAAATATCATATTGTTCAAAAACAAGCAATTTTCTCAAGCTCTGATGACGCGTTTCAAAAGCTGCTACACTACATACGTTTATGTACAAAACATTTTTTTAATGTAAATTATTGCATATTTGAAAAAGAAATGTTACTAAATATTGTAAAAGGCCGACATGAATTAATGTAGTGAAAACATTAAAATCATGTATGCGTAAAGAGAAAACGCATAAAATGCATTAATAGCAGTAACTATAGCATGTCGGTTTAATATATGACAATAATAAAATTTAATGATGCTACCGAAAAAATAGAGAAGGAAAAAAATATAAACAAAAGCAAACAAATTCCACACTGAACTGACATAGAAAAATGTCCATAACCTCATTATATTCATAATACACTCTAGCTGTGTTAGCTCGCCCACGTACACACATACGAACACAAAAAAAAAGTTCCATTTAGCAAGACAATCTATTACTTCTATCAGAAAAACAAGACAACAAGTTATTTACACTTGTGACTATATTTCACTTGTGGTTTACTAGAACATTCTGCAAGTCAGATGGATATCAAATTGTTCACAAAAGCACGAACGAATTGGATTGAATAGTGTGTGTATATAGTACTTTCAAATTTTTACACTTTTCTGAAGATATAGAAATATAAGCTGCAATTAGCAGCATAATCTACATTAGAGCATACAATGTAACGTAATTTAATGTTCAGATTCTAGTGAGTACCTTAAAGAATAGTGTTAACAAGGTAAAATGAACAGTAATATTCATTAACCTATTAACGCCCAACTTTTAAAAATTAACAATAAAAAGTTTTTTTTTAGTGAAACGTTTTTTATTGAAGTAAAATAATACGAAAATACAAAAATTTATTAATTTTTTATGAAAATAACGTAAATATAGACTGTCCTAAATATAGGACACTGGCACTTACACATATCAACCGTACTATAGTTGAAATAAAGACGCAGATTATTTTTTGTGGTAAGGTATGAAGCATTCCTTGCAGAGTGTCACATCACATTTGATGCAAAATGAAAGAGGTTTGGATGAACAGTTTTTTCCTTGACATCTTCGCTGTTTCTCTCTTTTTTTCATAAAATGACCATGGTTGTCATATCTTACATCTTCGAAAACTTTTGTCGCAGACGTTCTCGGCCTACCGATAAATGGTTTTTGAATAATTTTCATGTATGGTACGGCAACAGATCGTCTGTACTCTAGCAAACTCAAATCAATATCGTTAACTAGCTTGTAAACGAGCCATAGCCATATCAATACACTCTATTTGTAGTGGCTGTATGGAGTATATCTGGCAATTTTGTGTAAACGGGTTTCACCTTTTTCCAGGAAAATGTTTGTTGAGTAAGACAACGTCTTTTCTTAGGTCTCTTTGCGTTGGCACGAGTATTTTCAGCAGATGAACAACCAGGTAAACTTACTTCCTCTTGTTCATATGTTTCTAGAGCCTCAGAACTAAGAGGTAATTTATATTGCAGTACAAGTTCTCCTGGTACATCACTGACTTCCACATTTCCTAATTGTTATCATCAACGTCATCTTCATCAGTTAGTTCATCTGGTTCTGGTGGAAGAATGACTATATCGAGATCTTCACATGTCAAAAATGTAGGATCATCTACAACATCCTCGACTTCGCGTAACGACAATGCTCTTCTGTACATCTTTTGAGTAAATATACGTATACAAATTTCTAAACTAATAGAATAACATGTCAACATAACACCACGCAATTAAAATTTTTTACACAATATACTTATTTGACATACAATGTAGCAATGAATTGTGCGAAGCAAAAGACCATCTCAAAATACTAAAATAACGCAACTGTTTTTTATAATGCCAACATACAATAATACAGAAATACTGTGCGTGGCAACAGACAAGCTCGAAATATGAAATAAAAGAAGCTTGTAGATTTGATAACGCGAAGTACCAGTGTATATAAATAGGACAGCAATAATATACCAACTATATTGTGAAGTTTCTAAATATATTTTTTTAAATAACTGCGGCGACAGCTTTGGTGACCTCTTTTTCGAGCGAGTAGTATAGTAAATGTACGTTAAACCTTTTTTTATATGATTTACAAACATATATATAACGTTATAAAAACATCGTTTTGGGATTAAAAGTAAGGATTAAAAATATCTTTTTAATGGTACAAACTTTATATGGTCACACACGTCTTAAAAGACTTAATTGGATTCCACCTAACTATAAAAAAAACTATTTTGAAAATAAAAGTTATATACAGAGCTAAGAATCACCTGTTTTTGTACTGTCCTATAAATAGGACGCTGGGGTATAATGGGTTAACCTTGTTTAATAAAAAGCACAAACATAAAATAGAACTAATCGAGAAAAAATCGCTAAATTAGCCTGAAAGCAGCTAAAGGGTGATTACTAATTAACATAAAAATACAAACAATTTCCGACGGCAAGCTACTACATTCCATATCTTCAATGATGTGCGCAACAGTATAGTAGTATGTTGGCAACAAAAAGTATATTAGCAACAAAGCTAAATGCATAGTGATAGAGATGAAAAATTATTCGGTATTTAAGAGTTAAACCTTCGTGGCATAAATGGGTTGACCTACCTATTTGAACAATAACTAAATTAACTCTTCATGGGCAGAAATTCCAACTTACAAAATTACTGCTAGAGCTAAAGCCTGCAGAACACGACATGTAAAAAGCCACATGCGCATGTGTTTGTCACGTCACTAGAATTAGCATTATTTTGTTTACATTTTTTTAAAATGTAGCATTGGCTACATGCTTTATAATTTTGATATTATACGAAATGTAGCTTTGTCCCAAAATGCAAATGTGACATATGTAGACGAGCGCACACATTTGCAATGGCAGCATATGTGAACATTTTTAATTGTGTACATATGTATTACGAGTACACGACATGTTAGATACGCAAAGGTACATGTGGTATACATACAAATGTGTATTGCATGTGAGTGTCACCAAAACTGCAAGTACACGATATGTGGTCAATTTGGCTTTATTGTGATGTCAAATTTACGTCAGAGCCACATGCGCATGTGGCTTTTTACATGCTATGTATTATAAGCTTAAGTCCTATTATAAAACATATAAGAGTGTAATATATTCGGCTGGGCCGAATCTAAAATACCATTCACAATAGTCACGTAAATATATAGTATACGAGTATATTACAAATTTGAACTAAATATGCTTGGATATATATGGACCGATATCGCGGAAAATTTTTTTTTTTGCCTTGTAATCGCCATCCAATAAGGTAGTCTTTCGTGGAAAATCGGTTTAGGTTATATCTTATGTACATTGGATCCGATATCGAAACTTGCCATTTTCTATATTTCACCTTCTCTTATTACCATCATTGCTTTTATGAAAAAAAAATGGCTTCATGGAAAATCCGCTTAGGCTATAATTCGGGCATATATATAACATATATCGGAAATTTTAATTTTCTGTGCATTAGTAACTTCCTTTTATAGCCAGAATAGCTTTTAAGCAAAATTGTTTAATGGAAAATCGGTTTAGGCTATATCTCGGATATATATGGACTGATATCGGAAATTAATTTTTTAATTCCTGGCAATGCAGCGCTCGCCAGCTACGAGGGCGGTTCGGAAACTTCTTAGTTTAGCACAAAAAGCGCGGTATAAACAGAAAAAAGTTAAGTGTTTTAGAAACTTCCATCTCTGCTATGAAGGTGGCATGTCATAAGGTCCAGTGTCATAATGTCCATGGACATTATGACACACTTAAAAGTGTCATAAGGTCCATGGACGTTAAGACACTTTTGATAATGTCATAGTGTCCATGGACATGGTGACACTTTGCAAATGGACATTATGTCATTTTTAAAAATGTCATAAGGTTCATAATTAAAAAAGAAGTTAAATATAAAAATAACCGTATATTTCAGTGATAATGTGAACCAATAAAAGCCGTTCCCATTATCAAATTGGCCCACATTTTCGTTGCAAAACTTTGATGTATAATTCTTGCTTATATTGCCTAAAAGAAATTAACACTTTCACTCTTTTTTATTAAAGAAGTAATTTCAATACAGAATTTATTTATATCTCTTTAAATCTACGAATTAATATTCCCTTGAAAAATTAAACCAAAATTTGAGTTTTTTTTACATAAATGAGTTTTCACAGAAGTAAAAAGTACTTTATTGTCTAAATAAATAATCGCTCATTGAGATATATTTAGGACTATATCACGTTCAAAAATTTTTCTATAGTAAAGGCAAAGTTTCTTAGATTTAGTGTCCAAATTTTGAAAACCAGGAGAACAAATTGTAAACTACCTGCATTTCTTAGCTCTGCCAAGCATGTAACGCATTTTAAGATTTCTGTCACCTGACTATTGATGTTGATGGCATTTTCTTCGATATCTTTTGTTTCTGAATCGCTTTCTTCTCCAATATTTTTTTTTTTACCTTATTTTTTATTTAATAGTCTTTATTACTTTGTATTGATTAATTACTTAAGCTACGTACACACGGTTGTCAGATCTTACAATATTGCCAGTAAAATTGTCTGAAAATGTATTACAATCGTGTGAACTGCCAATTTTTAACTTACAACGTTGTCAGAAAAACCATTGTCAATCAATTGTAAGACGACAATGTTGTCAGGCATCTGACAATCGTGAGAACACTCTTCGTCGGCATTGCCAGATAATTGGCTGGTATTGTAAGCTCAGTTTTAATTGTCAGATGTATAAAATTAAAGCACCTGACAATGGCATCATTGTCAGAAAAAAGTTTGATGGGCAACACTGCCAAACAGATCGTTGCTGATATACATAAGTGGCAATGCCTTACAAAATTTCTGGCAATTTTTTTCATCTAACAATCTGAAAACCGTGTGAACTGACAATTTTTGTTGTCAGATGAATCATTTGTGAGACCATAGTCTGACAATGAAATTGTAAGATTTTCTTACGATCGTCTGAACACATAATGTACTTTTGCGGGACAATTTTTCATTGTCACTACATTGTCAGAATGTTGCCAGATCTTACAATATTGTAACATCTGACAACCGTGTGTACATAGCTTTATAAAGGAAAGGGAATTATAATAATATAAAGGGCAAGCAGTTTGATTTATCTGATAAGCAATCAAATGAAAGAAAATTGTTTTATTTTTTGATAATAATATTAAAAACCTCAGATACTAAAAAAAAGTATGCATGTCTAGTGTCCAATTGCTGATCAAGTTTTTGGTTTTGATAGTCTTTATTACTTTGCATTGGTTGATCACTCATAAAGGAAGTATGAAGGAAAAATCGGCGCCGATTTTTCCTTAAATCAAATTGCTTGTCCTTTATATTATATGTGCACATATTTATTTCTTTTTACACAACAGCACTTGAAAAACGCAGAAAACGTAATATGGTGAATGTGATATGGTGAATGTGTTAGGTGAAAGTGCTCCTTCATATGCAACCGTAAAAAATTGGGTTGCTAAATTTAAACGTGGCCGTACAAGCATTGAAGATGAACCACGTTGTGGACGTCCAAAAACAGCAACAGCAACAAAAGTTGTAGCCAAAGTGCATGATACGAGAATGGCATTAAATGATCGACGAATAAAAGTGCGTGAAATAGCTAATATCATGAGCATCTCAAATGATCGAGTCCATTTAATTTTGCATGAAGGACTACAGATGAAAAACCTTTCTATAAGATGGGTGCCGCATTTGTTAACAGTCGACCAAAAGCCCATAAGAATGAACATTTCTCAAGCTTGTTTGGATCGTTTTAAGCGAAATAAAATCTATTTTAAGGGTCGTTTCATAACTGCTGACGAGACATGGATCCACCACTATACGAGTACTCCAGAGACAAAAGAACAATCTAAACAATGGATTGAAGCTAGAGGAAGTGCCCCAAAGAAGGCAAAAACAATTCAATCGGCTAGTGAGGTTACGGCAACGGTTTATTGGGACTTCAAAGGTATTTTATTGATTAACTATATGCAAAAGCGTAAAACAATAAATTCAGAGTATTATTGCAACCTTTTGGATCAATTAAGTGTACAAATTCGCGAAAAACGTCCTGGCTTACAACACAAAAAAATAATTTTTCATCAAGACAACGCACCAGCGCACAAGAGTGTATTAACAATGACTAAAATCAACGAACTAAAGTACGAGTTGCTTGACCACCCACCTTATTCTCCTGATCTAGCTCCCAGTGATTTTTACCTGTTCCCAAATCTAAAAAAATTCCTTGCTGGCAAGCGTTTCACCTCAATTTTTTTGAAGACCTTGAGGAAAACTATTTTAATCAAGGGATGGAATTGCTAGAAAAGCGTTGGACTAAGTGTATTGAAGTTTCAGGAGATTATCTTGAAAAATAAAAATATTTTTGAAAAACTAACTATTCTCTTTCATTGATAGGCTAAGAAGTTTTCGAACCGCCCTCGCATGTCATGGCCGCAATTTTCTAACTTTTAAAATGGTTAATAAGCTAAAATATGCGATTCTAGTTCATGTATCTGCAGTGAAAGCTAATGTAAATAATGAGAAACGTAGCTACGAACATTAAACTTGGAACTTTACCGTTACAAGTGAGCTAATATTAACATAACCAGCTCTCAGAAATGGCTGGTTGGAACAAGCTGTGACTACTTATACAGATTTGTTTTCGGTATTTGGGTCAAATCTTTTTAAATGTAAATTTATGAAACTATATGAAGGTTATTTATTAACTCTATAAATTCCCGTTAAAACTTTTTCAACATATTATTGTTACATTTCTAAAATATATGCAATCATCTGATCAAAAATACCCATTATTTTAATTTTTTTTCAAAAAGTATTTGTTTATTCATCAATAACTATCTTGTCCCCTTCAAATTAATCCCCCTCAGATATAACATATTTATGCTAGCTTTTTTCCAATCCTCAAAACACTTCTGAAATGCGCTTTTTGGTATCGCCAACAGCTCCTGTTTCGATTTTTCTTTTCTCTCCGCAATCGTAGCAAACTGCTTTGCTTTCAGCGGTGTCTACAGTTTTGGGAAGAGAAAAAATCAGCGGCTGACAAATCCGGAGAATACGATGGTTGAGGCATGGTAACCGATTTGTTTTCGGCCAAAAACTCACGCACAAGCATCGATGTGTGAGCTGGGGCGTTATCATGGTGCAAAATCCATGCTTATTTTTTCCACAATTCTGTGCTTTTGCTTCGGGCACGCGGCGTATAACTTCAAGGTAGTATTCTATATTGGCCGTGCGACCTTGTGGCAAGAATTCATGATGCAGCACACTATTGCACTCAAAGAAAACAGTGAGCAAAACCTTCAGGTTTAACCGAACTTGACGTACTTTTCTCGGTCTTGGCGCTTCTGAACGCTTACAATCTCATAGCCATATACCTATGATTCGTCACCAGTTATGACCTTTTTGAGGAAATCTGGATCGTCGTTGACGATGTTCAACAGGTCCAGAGCGATGTACATGCGACATTGTTTTTTTTATCCAAATTTAGCAATTTTGGAACAATCTTCGCTGCCGCACGTTTGATGCCTAAAACATCCATATAAATTGATTGGCATGAGCCCAACATCATCAGCAATCTCTCCGATAGTGATGCGACGATTATCCAAAATAATTTTCTAGTACATCTTTTTAAAAAAGTTCTGGTTTATATAAGCTGTAACCTACTGTATTAAAAATATGATCTAAACTTGTGTAACTCTAAAGACACTTTATATTGTTCTATTACAGGAAAGAAATATATTGCAGCAGTTTTAATTAAATTATTTATTCATTAGTATATTTTATTTTTATATAAAAACAAAAACTTTTCAAAGTAAGTTTAAAAGGTTTTATAAACTAAAAAATTTTTAAACGCGATAATCATTACTTTAAAATGCAAAAGCTTATTTCCAGCTCACACATATACCTTCATACATATGAACGAGTATGTGTTGTCGTGGAGAATTCTAAAGCACGTTTCATCAAAAATATTAAAATGGATTTAATTGGTAATGCATCGTTAGATTAACTTTCATGTTTCTAACAATTCCTAGAATTATTTTAAAGCAGTATAGTTGCTTTAATTCTATAACTTGCTTGTAAAGGGTGGTCCTACCACAACGCACGATATTATATATGAATTACACATCCACATCAAGTTATTTCGCCCAACTGCTTAGTCAAAAAATAACAATTTTCTTTCAATAGTAAAAAAAAGACAACAATGCCTGAAAATTCGAGTAATATTAATATAATACTCGATGACGAGGTCATAACAAAATTTTGAAGTCCAACTTGCCGAGGCTTATTGCGAACATATTGGCGAAGCTCAAAAGGCAATCTTCCAAGAAATGGTATCATCTGCCCATCAACTGAAAAGGTACCGAAATTCCTGTGAATGGCAAAGCATTGTGCTCTGACAATATCAACTATGTGTTAAACCTTCCATAAATAATTTGATCGCGCTTCTTCTGAAGTTTCAGCTGTTTTTATACCCTTCACAAAAATGTAAAGGGTATATATAAGTTTGTGATTCCGTTTGTAATTTCTACAGTTTTTTTTGCGACCCTATAAAGTATACATATATATTCTGAATCAGAATTAATGGAAAAGTCGATTAAGCGATGTCCGTCTGTTCGTCTGTCCGCTGTTGAAATACCGTTTCTGAGAAAACCATTAGACTTAGAAACTTTTTTCTTTCACCATTCTTTTACCCCATCGATTCATGGGTTTGCTATTGAAATTCAGTAATATCGGTCCACGAGATATATTCAAAATTCCGAAAAAAGCCATTTTTTTTTGCAGTTTTGTATGAAAATTTTTGACAACAAAAGTTGTTTGTTTTGCTTCAAACTTCACACACTCATTAAGAAAGGTGACTAAAAGGCAAAAATTTTTTTTTCAGATATCGGTCCCTATATACCCGAGATATAGCTCAAATCGGGTTTTTCATAAAAATGTCGCGTAAGCGAACTGAAAAAACTGTTTCTGCTTAAAAGCGGTTCTGGTAATAAAATAAAGCTATATAAACATCGAAAATGAAAATTTCCTATATCGGTCCATATATACCCGAGATATAGCCCAAACCGGGTTTTTCATGAAAATATCGCGTAAGCGAATTTAAACAACTTTTTTGTGCTCAAAAGCAGTTTTGGTAATGAAATAAAGTTATATAAATATGGAAGATAAAAATTTCCGATATCAGTCCATATATTCCCGAAAATTTTTTTTTTTTTGTTTTTGCTGAAAAGCAATTCTCGTTATAAAAGAAGGTTACTAAAATACAGAAAATAGAAAATTCCGATATCGGTTCATATATAACCTCGAACTCGAAAACCGATCTAAAAAAGTCGTCTGCTGATGTCCAGCTTTAAATTTGCGACTGATTTAATATTTCGATATCCAAGGGGATCATTTCACGTCGTTGGGTTGAAGTCCAGCAAAATTCTTTGAAAGCGTCGCTTTGAATTTTCCAAGTCCCACTGGACTTGGCTAGCCAATCAGTGGCAAAATGTGCTTTCGAGCGACGAAAAGTAGTTTAATCGCCTTGGTCCAGATGGTTGAAGAACTGCCACCAGGCCAAAATTTAATCTTCGCTATGTTTTACGTGCAGTGAAGCATGGTGGAAGATCAATTATGCTGCGGCCATATTATTCTTGGTACTTTGTTGGACCAATCCACAAAATTTATGGAGGTTTGGATACAGAAAAGTATATTGACGTACTTAAGAATGTGATGTTGCTGTGGGCTTAAGGAAATTGCTTGTTATCTGGAAATTCCAACAGGACACACAGCAATCAATGTTTTGGAGTGGCCATCGGTCAAGTCCGGAGCTAAATCCCACTGAACACTTCTAGGGGAATATGTAAAAATCAGTAAGTATTAAAAATCTAATAATTATCCTATTCCACCTTTGCCTCGGCAGTTAACATCTATCGGTCTACATATTGTAGACACCGAACACCCTACACACTTCACTAATACTTGTAGCACTTTACTTGATATCTTTATATTAGGTAATACGTCCAATATGCTACTTTTCGATCAAATCTGTACACCCTGTTTCTCAAAACACGATCTAATCTTTCTTTAATACAATTTTGCATTAACCAACACTGTGACTTCTATAAGCTACAGAGATTTTCGTAATATAAATTACTTCTTATTGGAAGAACGGTTTAAGAGTATCAACTGGACAGATATCTACTATTTAATGTCAGCTGAGGAACAACTTTTATTACTTAATGCGAACTTACTATATCTTTTCGATACTTCTTTGTGCACGTATCGTGGTGATAAAGCAAGGAAATGCTGCTTCAACCCCGCCATAAAAAATTTAATTAGTGCGCGTGACAAAGGTTACAAACGCTTGTAAAGATATAAAACATCTGAAATGTATGAAAAATACCGTTATGCCCGCCAAATTGGCAATAAAGCAATCAGTGATGCAAAGACCAGTTTTTATGCAAACCGCTTCAGGTTAGCGGTTGACCCAGAAAGAAGGTGACAAATTGGTATTGGAAATAAGATAGGTACTGCTTGTAATATTGACGTTGATGAATTAAATTCGTCATTTATTAATATTCCATCAAGGACTTATGGGAATATCAGTCAGCCGGAGGTATTTACTCTATCGCAACAACCTTCAGCAGAGTCTTCATTACCACGTTTTAATTTTACAAATGTACTTGAAGCTGAGGTCGCGTCATGTTGTGTATCAGTGACATCCAATGTAATCGGGATTGATCAGGTCCATCCAAAATTTTTGAAGCTGCTCCTGCCGAGAATTTTAAGTTATATGACACACATTTTCAACACTATAATTACCACCAGTCAATTTCCTAGCTGCTGGAAGCATGCTAAGGTCATCCCTGTACCAAAAAGTGCAAATGAGTACCGTCCTATTTCAATATTATCATATTTGTCAAAAGTTTTTGAACGCTTGTTACATGGGCAAATAAGTGAATATTTATGACGCAACCAGCTTCTAACAAGCCAATCTGAATTTAGAGAGAGACACGGCTATATTACGTCTTTTATCGACGTATCGGAAGATATAAGGTGCAGTCTTGATGATGGGTTTATTACATTTATAGGGCTTTTGGATCATTATAAAGCATTTGATTCTGTTAGTCACCAAATTCTGTGCAACAAAAATAACAAATTTAATTACTCTTCAACAGCTACATCACTAATAGCAAGCTATCTCACTGATCGCTACCAATCAGTATATGTTGGTGACCGCATATCTATCGCCCTACCTGTATTCAAAGGAGTGCCGCAGGGTTCTATTATTTGCCCAGAGAAATCAAAACATTGTCGTAGATGTTCTGATCTTATCAGGTGATGAAAATATAGTAATTGCTGAATCAGCAAAGAACCTTGGAACCATTTTCAACAAATCACTTCAATGGGATACCCACATTAATTCTGTTTGTGGAACAATTTTTTCGATGCTGCGAATACTTAATATCTCGAAACATGTTACACCTCTCAATATCCGAGTGCTTCTGGCAAAGTCCTATTTAGTACCTAAGCTATTATATGGCTGTGAAATTTTTGCCTATAGTTACTCATTTCGTAACAGCAGATTAGTGGTAGTTTATAACGCCATCCTACGATATATTTATAATATTAAGAGGTCAAGGAACATCACAATACTCTAAATCTTTATATGGAGATGATATTCTCGATTTGCTAAAGATAAGATCATTAATCTTACTGCACAAAATTATTTATATAAAAGAGCCTATTTACTTATTTGAACGCCTTCAGTTTGCACGTTCACATTATACAAATCAGACATCGAACACTAATATCCGAGTGGCAGTTCTTTACAAATACCATACGGATGTGGAATTCACTACCCAACACTTTGCAATGTACTGGCAACGCTATACAATCCAAACAACAACTGTTTCTATATTTTAGTTAAGTTTGAATCTTTATATTATATTATATTATATTATATTATATTATATTATATTATATTATATTATATTATATTATATTATATTATATTATATTATATTATATTATATTATATTATATTATATTATATTATATTATATTATATTATATTATATTATATTATATTATATTATATTATATTATATTATATTATATTATATTATATTATATTATATTATATTATATTATATTATATTATATTATATTATATTATATTATATTATATTATATTATATTATATTATATTATAACGAGTGATTTTTTTGCTATTATCTTTTTGGCAACACTAGTTTTGACAGCTCACGCACGTTTTGTATCTTGTGTCACTGTCAAACATCTCTAGTTTGGTCTATAATTTAATCATGAATCGTCTTACAAACGAACAACGCTTGCAAATTATTGAATTTTATTACCAAAATGCGTGCTCTGTTAAGAAAGTTCATCGCGCGCTTCTTCCATTTTATGGTCAGTTTAATCGACCTACTGAGGCTTCTATTCGGGCTATTGTAAAAAAATTTCGCACCAAATTTACATTGTTGGACATTAAACTACCAACACGCTTACGTAGAGTGCGAACTGAAGAAAATATCGCAGCCGTATCGGCCAGTGTTGGTTATGACCGTGAATTATCGATTCGGCGCCGTTCGCAGCAATTGGGCCTTTGTTACTCCACTACGTGGAAAATTTTGCGGAAGGATTTGGGTGTGAAGCCTTATAAGATACAGCTGGTGCAAGAATTGAAGCCAAACGACCTACCACAACGCCAAATTTTTGGTGAATGAGCTCTTGAAAAGTTAGATGAAGATCCACTTTTTTATCGAAGAATTGTGTTCAGCGACGAGGCTCATTTCTGGTTGAATGGATACGTGAACAAGCAAAACTGCCGTATTTAGAGTGAAGAGCAGCCAGAAGCATTGCAAGAGCTACCAATGCATCCACAAAAAACAACCGTTTGGTGCGGATTATGGGCTGGTGGCATCATTGGGCCGTATTTCTTCAAAGATGATGCGAATCACAACGTTACTATGAATGGTGAGCGCTACCGTGCGATGATAACCAACTTTTTTTTGCCCAAAATGGAAGAGCTTGACTTGCATGACATGTGGTTTCAACAAGACGGTGCCACATGCCACACAGCACGCGAAACAATGGACCAATTGAGAGGCGAGTTCGATGAACAGTTTATTTCACGCTTGGGACCAGTCAATTGGCCGCCCAGATCGTGCGATTTAACGCCTCTAGACTATTTTTTGTGGGGCTATGTTAAGGCTAATGTCTATAGCGACAAGCCCGCTTCGATTGACGCACTGGAAGCCAACATTGCCAACATTATTCGTGAGATACCGGCCGAAATGTTGGAAAGAGTATGCCAAAATTGGACTAAGCGGATGGACCATTTGAGGCGCAGCCGCGGCCAACATTTGCATGGAATAATCTTCAAACATTAAATTATATCGACCCAACTATCGATCCAAATAAATATTTCATGCATTTTTCTGAATTTTATGTGTTTTTTTTTTTAAATTTCCGATAAATCTTATGAAATCACCCATTATATTCTTCAATAATTTGTTTTATAATAATACTTTTGTTTTGCTTGCATTTCAAGTACTATACTTTAATATCGTAAATTCATTGTTGAAGAACCTAATGTATTAAAATTTAAATTTTATCTATTATAACTTCTACGTAAAATAACTTTAAAATATATATCGTGCTATTATAAAATCACATACTGTAATTCAAAAGATTTATATCTTGTAGTATGTGATATACCTTTTAAATAATTTTTTTTCTTGTTTTTAAGTATTTTTAAATAACAAATAATTGAGTCAAGTGTATAAAATATATTTATAAATTTTGAGAAATTAAAGCGTTTCTAATTAGTTGTCAAAAAAAAAAAAAAAATTAAATAAACCCTGTTATATAAAATTTGATCAAATTAATTTAAATTCAATTGTATTTATTTTTTTTGCATATATTTATCACAGAAAATATTATTAAAATTTATTTTAAATGCATTTTATTTTCCTGAATATAGACATTCTTTTATTGCATAAACGAAAAATCTTAAAAGCAATTTGTTTCAATTAAAATTAAATATAATAATAAATTAAAAAGCTATCACAAGTTCTCAGGTTTATTCTAATCCTAAAACAGCAATAAGTAAAACTTCTTTTAACAACTTCAAGCGAAATATTTAATTAAATTCCATCTCATTCTGCCTCAAACAAAACGTCGTCAGCAGTTTTATAAATATTTTTTCATATTTTTATTAAGAAATCTTTTGTTATTTCGAAGCTTTGACATTTATTTGAACTTTTCAAATTGCATTTGATATACTCGTATACAAGGGAATTAATTCTCTTCTATTATATTTCTACTACTCGTATTTACTTTATATAATAATAAAAAATACTTTACCCACACTTTAACATATTCCAGGAATAAAAATGTTTTTAATCAAAGAAAAAGGAAGACATTGAGTATAGCTTTGAAACAATTTGAAAGACCAAACCAATGAATGAATTGACCTAGATGTGGATTAGGGTATATAGAACAGGTTGCCAGTCATTAAAAGAATTTTTTCTGGACTATTATGTGCACTATCCGTAACACGTTGGATATATTCTTCCCTGTAGACCATACGTAGCGGAACATGGAAGGTTTCTTACT
Source organism: Thecocarcelia acutangulata (assembly GCA_914767995.1). Classification (NCBI taxonomy): domain Eukaryota; kingdom Metazoa; phylum Arthropoda; class Insecta; order Diptera; family Tachinidae; genus Thecocarcelia; species Thecocarcelia acutangulata. Next base: position 57,185,597 of record OU612094.1, on the reverse strand, counting down.
GTACCATCCCAGCGAAAACTTCTATTGTAAAGTAATGTGTTAAAATTTTAATAAACATACTCTTCACTACTTCTACTTTGACATTTTGAGTCATTATGTTAACACAGCGATGTCATTGGAGGCAAGTGCTTACCATTCTCGTTTACGAATAACTATTTCAATATGTCGTTACAAAAAAGTCATTAAAAAGCTACTTGCTTATAATTCCTTGATTTACAAGTTGGTGCCGATAAAAACGATCAAAATAGCTGAAGATGTTTTGTATAAATCTGTGACGTTTTGTCATAACAACTTAAGTCAAATTTTAAAAATTGAAAAAATGGTATCTTATTTAATTAATATATTATATCGGGAGGTTAAATTTCAAGGGCCGATTTTGAATGTGAACCACACCTAAACGCCAAGTTTTTTTTCCAATTTTATTTGACATTTCTCTATTTTAGACTTACTCAATTTAAACCACTTAGAGATACACAATCCAACAACGTGTTAAAGTTATCCAGACTTATTATGAAAATTTTCGAAGAAAATCATCTTCAGCGATGAGGCACATTTTCACCTCAGTCGATTCGTCAATAAACAGAATTGCCGCATTTGGGCGAATGAGAATCCAAGAGTGACTGTCGAGAAACCAATGCACCCACAAAGAGTGACTGTTTGGTGCGGTTTATGTGCTGGCGGCATCATCGGGCGGTATTTTTTCCAAAATGAGGCCGGTCAGGCAGTTACTGTGAATGGTGTTCGCTATCGCGAGATGATAACGAACTTTTTATGGCCCGAATTGGAAGATATGGATGTAGATGATATGTGGTTTCAGCAGGACGGTACCACTTGCCACACAGCTAACGAAACAATTGCTCTTTTGCGCAACAAATTCAATGGCCGTGTTATCTCACGTAATGGCGATGTAAATTGGCCGCCAAGATCATGTGATTTGACACCGTTAGACTTTTTTCTTTGGGGTTATTTGAAAGAAAAGGTGTACGTCGATAAGCCAGCAACAATTCAACAGCTAAAGGATGAGATAATTCGGCACATTAACGGCATAGAACCTCCATTATGACTCAGGGTCATCAAAAATTTGGACATTGGATGGAGTGTGGTCGCAGCGCCCATTTGGCCGATATTTTATTCCATACATAATTGAATAATACCAATATATCATAATAAAATAAAATTACAATAATTTCCTAAATAGTTTGTGTTTTATTCAAAATCAACATCGGCCCTTTAAATTTAACCACCTATTATATAAATTTTTTTTGTTAAAATATTTTTTGGTATTATTAATGAAATTTTGTTGTAATTTTGTGTATTTTCATTTGTTCTTAAATATAGTTATTCATTGAAATTTCTTCTAAACACTTTTTCTTATCTTACCTCGACTTACGATGTTATGATATAAAGCCACAGAAATTTATAAAATGTAATGGAAACCTTTATATAATATAAGAAAAGTCATGACGTTAAGTCATGGTGTAAGTGCCAGCTTTATAAATGCATTCTTAGAGCCAATTTTCATGATGATTTAAAGCCATGTCTAAAAGGCACGCTTTTTATTTTGTACTGAACATTTTTGAAAATTAAAACAAGCCATGTTTTCTGTTTTTCAACTTTTTTTCTCTTATTTCTTTTTGACTCGTTTGTTGTTTTTTAAATTGTTTTATTATCATTCGACTGCCAAGGTAACCACATCGATACTACCAAAAGGGTAAAAAGAGACAAACGATTTTTTTTAACGACAACAATTGAAAAAACGAAATGGCTTAAAAATCATAGTAAAAATGTAACGTGATTTTGGTAGAAGCTTTAAAAGAGTATTTTATAAAAAGACATGGCTTTAAATCACCGTATAAATCAGCCCTTACAAACAATATCCTTTGCCAAAGGCCTTTTTCTGTGCGTGAGTCTTTTAAAATTTTTTTTTTTAATAAAAGTGTACTTTTATTAAAAAAAAATCATTATTTTTCCGAAAAAGTTTTTCCATAAAAATAAATTTTTATAAAAGCCAATATTGATTTACCACATTTTTCATGCAAAATCACTGTTCTTGACGCATCGAAACCACTCACGGCACGTTCTTTCACTAATAGCGGGCTCGCCATATTTATTTGAGAGTATTTGATGAGCCTCATTCACAGACTTCTTCATATTAAACAGAAAATTAAATCTTTCCACAAATGATGAGAATTTATCTCATAAGTTGCTAGATATAATCGAGAATAACTTTGTGATGCAGACACAAATCGACTAATATTTCGATGGCGTTATATTTACAAATATCTAAGCTTATTGTATGACATCTACGATCTATTTATTTCCCCTACCACTTACCGCTAGAGCCCTCTATAGCAAAACGGCGGAAGCAAAGTTGTACACCTAATAGTTCTTTTTCTCTTGTGTTTGTAACATTATTGTATTTAAATTGGATGCTTAAAACATATTCTAAGCCTAATAAATTTGCCGTCAGATCCCTAAAATGTCAATCTTGCGCTGATATGTTAATTTGATTGTTGCTATACTTGATACATATTTTGTAATAAATAGATAATAAAAAATAAATAAAAAATTTATGCCATCGAAAACACGCTTAACTTCCGTTTTGCTCTTATTTTTCAGCGCTTTCTTATCATTTTTATAACTTTTTATGTCTTTAACAATTTTTCGTGAACATACATACGGCTGAGATTAAAATAAAAGACTAAAGAGCTAAACGAACTTTAAAAAAGCTAAGATATAAAACAAGAGCTAACAGAAAATTTTAAAATCAAGTCAAAGAAAAAAAAAAAAAATCGCCAAAAATACCGCTGGTTACATGCGAGGTAAAAGTATATAATATAGAACGCGAAAAAATCGATTGCCGCATCGCAAAATTCTTCTTTATTTGATCCCACAAATACGATTTGGATTTTTGTACATCTTGAACTAGCTACAAAAAATGTAAAAAATAACATTTTGGTGTAACAGTTTTACTTAAAGGGGTCAGGTACTAAACAACCACTCAGATTGGCATTGTCTGACTGAGTACCAAAAAGACTAAAGAGTTTAGAAATAAATATTCGAAAATAAATACCACAGACCCCAGACAAAAAATGTATCAGCTTTGAGGAAATATGATATGAAACAGATATGAAATTAATTTATGCCAGCACCTGCCGTAACTGCCTAATCTGACGGTGGACCAATTCCAAGGAATGAACTATCGCACAGCCTTATAGAGCTCGAACAGGTGGAGATTTTTGCAACAAATTTGTGGCCATAGAACAAACGTCCTGCTCACGGCTTTTAATTCCTCCTGTATGCAATCATTTCCCCCCTTGGCGTATTCCTAACTTGGGCGCTCTGTTTTTCGGGGAAAAGAGGGGAAGGGGTCCCTCGTTTGGTGCGGCAAACAAAACTCTAGGAAGCCACATGACTTCTGTTGTGCTGGCTTCCGAAACCCTTAGCAAGGGTAAAAATTGGCAGAACGGAGATCAGCATGGCCCCCGGGTAGTTCTGCTTGCGGTTCGATCCGGGCTGATCATGGTTGAGGTGCCTACCTTGGCTGAAACGTTCTGGCTGTGGTTGAAACCTAAAACGCAGGAAGGGAGTGCTAGTATCCTTGATAATTGTTTGGTGTGTGGCTTTTTTCGGGGGCTAACAATCTCCCGAGGATCTGTTGCCTATACAACAGATACCTGTACTGTAAGGAACCAGTGGTGATGGTTGACGGGTGAGTTGGTTTAAGGGCTGATGCTCTTAGTGGGCTTCGGCCTACCAACTCATTAAGCCTTGTCCTCCATTGATTGCTGGGAAATTGCATACAGGAGGGATTAGAAGGCCCGAACTCCTCAACAAGAAGTTGCTCATATGACCGCAATCATATGGCAAGAATTGCTACCTGTGTGAGCCTGGTAAGCCACACTGGGGCGCTGGTGAATTGTGAATAATTCACTCCGTGGAACTGGTCCATCATCAGATAAGGCCGCCAACTCATTAAGCCTTGTCCTCCATTGATTGCTGGGAAATTGCATACAAGGGGGATTAGAAGGCCCGAAATCCTCAACAAGAAGTTGCTCATATGACCGCAATCATATGGCAAGAATTGCTACCTGTGTGAGCCTAGTAAGCCACACGGGGGCGCTGGTGAATTGTAAATAATTCACTCCATGGAACTGTTCCATCATCAGATAAGGCCGCAAGGCAGGTGCTGACGTAAATCTTTTTCACAACTGTACGCAATCAGTCAGTAAAATAAGTAATCAGTTGTTGTGGGATGGTAAGAAACAGGCTGATACAAGGCCATACATTGGATGCCCAGCACCAGCTTACACTCTCATTGAATAAGTTGGCAAGTATTCTTGATGTACCAAGCCCGCAAGGGTATTAGAGGAAGCACAACAGACCTACGATGGACGCAGTGAAAGGGGCCGTTTTTAGCTAAACACCATTCTTTGTATTTTTTTATTAGTGAAATTATTGAAAATTTTGGAAAGAAGTTGGTTTTGTTTTAACTGTGGCAAGAAGATTTAAAAGAAACTTAGATTAGATGGTTGATTGAATTAGTTTGTATTTGCCAAGCGTACACGTAGTTAAGGCCTTTTTCCGATTGTCGAAATTGCTTCTTTTGTGAAAGTGTTCCATGCTTTTCTGCATTTTACAAAATTCAATAGACTACATTATATAAACGACGACACGTACAACAGCTCTTTATTTAATATTGATTTGAGAAATGCTTGATTTTAAACATTTCAGCGTGCACAAAGGCCTGGGTGTTTAATAGGCTGTGGCACAGAAAATGTATGTCTATTGTTTGGTATCACTTCTACGCTTTTCATCTTATATTTTGATTGTATTTTCTTCTATTTTACGTTTTGTTATTCTTACAACATGGTAATTTATAATCAAAACATACTCATACTAGAAAATTTCTATTTGTGATTATTTTTTTTTTGTAACAAATTACTTGTTACGCAAAAAGGGTGTCCCATTATATGAACTAAAGGGCAGTTAATAAAGCACATATATGTTTTAAAAAGTTAAAAAATAAAGGTAATTCTACTGTTTTAATTATTTTTACTTTTATTAAATGTTACTTTTAGTGACTCTACAGCTAGAGGAATATTTTCAGTTGTTATTATTCTTCAAGGATTTTTGAAAACAGTCGGTTTCTAAAAGTTCATGTCTCATCATAAAGTCGCTCATGGAAAGAAATTCTCCGTCAAAGTTATTTGCTAATCTAATGAACAATTTGTTATTTTCATATTCAACAGAAACAGAAAAGCTTGATATTTTTCCGAGAAAAATGTTTATTGGTGAAACGAGTTATTAGTGAAAAATTATATCTGTAAAAAATTTTATCTATGAAGAATTCCTTTTGTCAAGCGACGAGTTTTTTAACAATATTTTATTCGCAGTAAAAGCACATGATTTATAATTTTTTTGTCTGGCCAATTCCAAAAGTTAATAGATTTCTTTTTACGAAATTAAGCTTAAAAGAAAATTAAGTTTCTTTTTATACTGGCTATCTTTCAATGCAAATCATGATCTTTGCGTCTTGAATATAATATACTGTACCCTGAACTCGATTACAGTGTCATTTTATTTTAGTAAACTTGACCAAGTGTTCTATTGAATCCTTCTCCTTACCGCAAAATTTGCAAATGTCTATATTGGAAATGCCTATTCTATGCAGATGCTTGAGGCAGATATAATGACCTGTGAGTGCACCTGTCTGTGTACATATGTAGTTCTTTTCCTGTGCAGTCTTAGAGCACATTCGGCCCAACGTTTTTCCACTATTAACTTAGTTCTTTTTTATCTCCCTGTTGTGGAAACTCTTGTTGAAGCCAAATGTTGCAGTTGATGCAACAAAAGTCCCCTATGCTCCATTTTTGACACAGATGTCTGTCATCTCATTGTCACAATAAGCCTCATATCCTGGTACCCCGACCAGAACAATCTAATTCTGTCTTGCCAGTTCATTTAGCCTGTTGTGATATTCCAGTAGAAGCTTGGACATATAAACACAACTGATTAAGACTTTGAAGACCGAGCGATCATCAGAGAGTATTTTTGTCATTACACCCTTGTGTCTCCTATCGTAAAGTATCTCCCCTGCTTACCTTATCGTGTATAGTTCCGCTTGGAAGATTGTGATGTCTTTACTAAGCGATTTTTTTGCAGGTACACATAAAGGGTGGCGCAAAATTATTCACCTTATGGTAAGCTGTAATGGCTTTAGCAAATGGCATTTTATGTCAATCACATTTGACATTTATGAACTGGATAGCTGCCACATACAAACAAACAAACAATGGAGCGCTATACTCCGCAAGACTATGGTATAGCTTGGTCGTAGATTTCCTAATCGTGTCTAACTAAACCACTCAAACAGACTGGAACCACAACAGATCTTCCTGATCTTTCTGTCGAAAATATTGTGGCTGTGACTGCTGATGTTACTGGAAGCAAAGAAACATCAACCAGAAGACGTGCATTAAAATTGGGCGTTACCAAGCAGACCCTACAACGCATTTTAGTAAAGGACCTACACATACGCCCATATACAAAGTACAAACATCAATTAATGCCTGCTGAACGTCAGTGAGCCGTTTTCAATTTCAACAAAGAAGAGGACAATAAAAATCTAAGATCGATAACAATTTTTTGCAAATAAGCCATATTCCGCTTAATTATAAAATACGATTTGTTTTAACCTTTTTGTAAAATTTTATGGGCATATCGATTAGCCATCAACATAATTAATTCTTGTAATCATTGTTACGTATAGATGTAAACGTGAAGTTTTTCGCGATTTTACGGAGTTAATTGTGATATTTCTTCGTACTTTTAGTTTAGTTTCATTATATGAGCAATCTGTTACAAATACTACCTTTTATATTTACCCTGGAAGCTGCTCATAGTTGTTCAGCGTGATGGAAATAGCTTCAAATTATTGTATTCCGTACTATTTCGTATCTACAAGGTGAGCCAAAAGAAGTCATCCGATGTTGTTTGGCTCTCATTTTTTTTCTTTTGAAATAAAAAACATCGATTTTGATTTTTGATTATGTTTATTTGAATATTTAGAATTTTATTGGTCAATTCGAGAAGATGATATTGGCCAAATGAGAATGTTGTCCTTGAGAGCTTCCAGGGTCTATTTTAAATTATTTAATAAACGGGTTGCATGACTTGGTTCCAACTTTTAGATCGAAGCCTAAAACGTTGAATGTTAATGGGCTGAAGTCTGCAGATATTCTTCGAGCTAGATTGATGCATAACATTGGATCTTCGCCAGTCAACGGAGAGTAATTGTAAAATATTTTGTAAGCTCCGAAACAAAGCCAAATCCGTTATTACAAGGGTTCGCAGAAAGAAGAAACGACTTTTTGATGGATGTAGCAATGTGCAAGTATGGCTGAATTTAAAGGCGATTGGTTGTTTTGGAAACGAAAGTTTTATTTTGTATCTTGGACCAGTACTCAGGGAATGACCCCTACATATGCGGTCCATTGTACTGGATCTAGGAAAATACGATATGATGAGGAGGAAAGAAGAAATAATATTCGTGGAGGTTTAACTTTAATAATAATAACACAAAAGACTAAAATAAACTCTATTGCTGCACTTAAAGGAATTAAATTAATTAAAACTGATCAGTGCCCAGTATATATACCTTCGACACTGCTCAGATTAGCAAAATTTAGTCCAACCTTCCACAGTACAGGTGACTATAATTTTGACACGGTTACTGATCGCCCGAACACATTTCGTTTTGATGTGCTTAATGAGTCGAAAATCATCATGAGCAACGAAGCGTTTTTTTATTTAAAACGTTACGTTAATAAGCGAAATTCCTGCTACTGAAAACCCGCGTGCGATGCATGAAAAGTCATTACATCTACTCAAAGCTACTCTGTGGTGTGGTGCTCACGTAGGAGGACTGATTGCATCCTTTATTGCAACTGTTACTGGCAAATACTACCGGGTCATAAACGACATCTTATTGCCGGAATTAATGCCCCTCGGGGAGCAGTCTTTGGCTTGGCATACACCGCTGTACTCTGATTTCTGGTGCATAGAAGGGAAAGGGTTTCATCGTTTGCTGTAGCATGACTTATGTTATATTGGACTTCTGAAACTCTAAGCAACAGCGTTAGTCGGTAGAAGGTTAGGTTAGGTAGGCAGGCCGCTGGATTCTACAGAAAGTACCCGGATACTCCAGCCCACTTGAGTTCCTGAAGGTCGTTCCCTTTGTGATTGCCTGAAAAATTAGGTTATGATAGAGGAAAGAAAATTTGTGTAGCTTACTGTTTTCAATACAATAGAAACAAAACACATGGGAACAAGTTTTGTTGCTAAAAAAAAAAGTTTTTCTTTCTGGACCGGTCACCTAATACAATTTTGCTTACAAGAGTGATACGAACAGCTGTTTATTAACGTTACTGCTATGATGCAATAAATTCAGTATTAAGCAAGTGTCATTTGACGGACTTTAAGCAACTCACAAAGAACATATTTTGCTTACTGTATGTATGTTTATGTTAATTGGGATAGTACTAGACAGTTATACGAGTATGTCATTTGTTACCTTTAAATTTTTGCATGTGCATGAGAGAAAGCATGTACCATAATTTTGCTAACAGAGGACTCTATTTTGGTACGTATAAGCATCTCCCATAATATGTTTTCATTTTGAGAGAAATAGCTGTCTGAAATCTATGCGGCGTAAAAACATTCAGTTTCTTTAATCTAAATTTTTTTTATTAAACAACAAACATATTATGTGTAATATTTTAATACTATTGTACATCTAAGAACATCTTGGAATTAAAAGAAGAAAAGAAAATACTTTAAAGCTCTTTCAAAATTTAGTATATTTTCAGTACTTCAGTGACACAAGTAAAAACAGTTGCGTTGTGTACAAATCGTTACAGCCAAGCGGCCTGAATATCTGTGTGTGAAAACAGTTCACTTGTTATAAACAAAATGTTTCATGTCAGACGTATAAAAACGTTTGTGAGCCAATTTTACAAATCTTCGGTGAGAATAAGAATTTTGGCAGACATGTGAGTCGGCGACTTAAAACGTCAGATGTAAAAAGCATATCGTCTGTCAGGGGGGGTATAACAAAAAGTTCCTCTATTAAGTTAGATGTATGTGTGTGTGTGTGTATAAAGTTGTACACTGAACGAAAACTCGAATAAACCAAAATTATGCTAAATTGGCAGAATTTTTACTAAAAAAAAAAAAAAGGAAATTTCAATCCTGGCTTCATTTTGTTCAATTTGAAATCTATTTTTATCAACTCTATACGAGTATATTAGATGATCGCAGAACTTGTTCTTTGCTATTGCTGGCCTAGAATATTTTATCTAAGAATATTGATTGCTTGGAACTAAAAAATTATTTTACCTTATATTGTCCTCTCAGACATACACAAGGGGTGTCCCATTTATAGGCAGTGCATTACACCGGAGTTAGGGTAACAGTTAATGAAGAGAACGAAAGAGGTAGAAGTGTTTGTGGACCTTTGATTGGAACTGTCCCACGTTATATATGATACGAAACACGTCTGCAGACAATTTATTCCGCAGACGAACCATACGCCTGAAAACCGCATTCTCTCTCATGGCTGTTTTCCCCCTACGTCGGACACAGAACATCTAAGCCTAATGCCTTAAAATCAACGCCTTTGCGATCACTTTTATTCCGCTTAAGTTTTATCTGATTTGTTTTCTTAGCATGCTTAGCCTTATTGATTTCAGCAGATGGCATTACACCTGTCGCAAAGCTGTTGTTGAGCTTGAAAATAATAACTCCTTGGTTCGTCCAAATACAATAACACAGTAATTCAGTGAGTTTTATTTCTAATCAAATAATTAATGTTAATATAAATTAAACAATTCAAAAAAATATATATTTACTGTGGTTGCAGCTCAACACTTTGCCAACAAAGAGTACAATGTCGTTAAACTACAAAGGCGGCAAATTTACAATATAATGTCAAAGTAAGTAAGGATCAAACATGTCAAATAGACAAACCAAACAATTCACAATGGGTGATGCCCATTACAATAAATTTGAAATAACGGAAAAAAGCTACTAATTTACGACAACACCTATTTTAATGCAAGTTGCTTGGAATCACCTGTAGCTTCAAACAAATGCGTTTTTGCAACATTGTCAGAAAAATCGGATATATCTTGTTGAGACTGGAGCAACTGCTCTCGTATGTTATTATCTTTTTTCTGTCGAATAAACTGAAAGATTCACTAGGCAACCGACCACAAATGGATGAGCTCTAGACAATGTTTTGTGTTTATCTTGGACCACTACTAGAGGATGACCCCTACATATGCAGTGCATTGTATCAGAACTAGGAAAATAGGTTGTGAGGAGGGGGAAAGAGGGAGTAGTGTTTGTGAATATTTTACTTGAATGTTCCAACGTTGTAACAGACAGGAAACCCGTCTGTAGGCAATTTATTCCACAGGCGAAGCGTACGGCGGGAAATCAACCACTAATGGTTGAGCTCTGGACGGTGAACGCGTGCTACATAAATGTGTGCGAGTTTTGGGAACAAGATCCCTAATCCTGTCACAGCAAAATCAATTGTAGTAGCGGTAGAACAGAGTAACGCGCCTTAGATTGCGACGATATTCCAGTGAGTCAATAGAGTTAGATACCCTACTGTCGTTGATGAGCTTCTTCGTCCTCTCCTGCATACGGTCGAATAACTCCAAAACAGACTTTGAAACACCGACAAAAACATGAGAGTTTTATTCGATTTTCGGTCGTATGTAGGTGGTATAAATAGTAAGGAGATCGGATGGAGTGAAGTACATCTTACTCCGTCTAAAACACCCGAGGCACTTGAATGCTACTTAATAGATATGAAAAATGTTTTCAGTCCATCGAACATAATCCATGAGTACAGATGAAGCAGCATTTGCGGTAGTTTGTTTGTGTGTTAATAAGCAACAATTGGTTTAATGAGCGTTAAAGGCGACACCATTTGGAGATTAATAGAAAATCACTATTCTGTAAATCATTCATATATAACCTCTTAGCAGCGATCTCTGATAGGCTGGGCCTAAAACTGAAAGGGTACGAGTGGAAAATGTTGCTGTCATCCAACGACAGTATTTGCGATATGTGTACAGTTATTATGAAAACATACATCGGATCCGACAATAAGTTCTCTAATCTCATCAATACGAAATCGGCCCAGCCCTATGCGCTTGGTGCTCATTTGTTTTTGTAAAAGCACTTAGTTATGGGCTGTACGCTTTAATATGCAGATGTGTGTGTACTCACACAAGTGCAAAGCACACACTTTCGTATGCGTTGCTATATTATTTCTGGGGAAGTAGAGGATTTTGACGACTATTGAAGTTGATTTTGGGAATTCCAAAAAAAAAGCTAGTAACGCGTTATTAGAAGTCCTACTGCGTCCCATTCTGAATAAAAGCAATTTAAAAACTATCAAATTAAAAAGTCTCTAGCCGTTTATATTGGAAGAAACTCAAATCGTAGCCTCCTGATTAATATTAAAAGAATTCTGTTTTCAAGAGACACACGAAAAAATACCATAGAGAATCATGTCTCTAAATAACAGGATAGTTTTAATTAAAAAAAACCAACTCTTGAAATTTGGTTCTGTAGAAAAACATTTTAGTTTAGGAGATATACTTAATTAAAGTTAAAAGTTAAAGTTCAGTGTGATACATGTATACGTTTTTATTTATATTGAATTATACTCTTCAATTGGAATAAGATTTTTTTTCATTGGCTTCAATGAAAACCTTTATAATAGAGTTTTGTCGTAGTAGTTATATACATACGAGGTCTGATAATAAAATAACCATTATTTTCAAACTTCGTGAGCTACGTATGTTCGATTTTCGTATTTTTTTCTGTTATGTTGGTACACATGTCTATTATATATGATGACAATATCATCCAACATAACATAACTATTATATATGTTGGCAATATCAGATAGTTTATTTTTGACAGATAAAAAAGTTAGACGATTTTTTACTATTCGAAAAAATGGATCAAAGAAACTGCATTAAATTTTGAATAAAAAATTAAATTAAATGCGCAGAACACAAGTTCAATTGTGGAAAACATTAAAGCAGTGAAGAAAATTATTTTGGATAATCGTCGAATCAGTATCCGAGAGCTAGCTAATGATGTTGGCATATCGTTGAGTTCCAAGTAATTTTTACGGATGTTTATGGCATGAAACGTGCGGCAGCGAAGATTGTTCTAAAATTGCTAAATTTTGAGCAAAAGCAACGTTCCATGGACATCCCTCAGGAGCTGTTGAACATCATCAAAGGCAAATTGGTGACGAATCTTGGGTGTATGACTATTAAATTAAAACCAAAGCCCAATCATCCCAACGGAAACGTCCAGAAGAGCTAAGACCAAAAAAAGCACTTCAAGTTCGGTCAAATGTGAAGATTTTGCTCACTGTATTCTTCGACTGCAATGGTGCATCATGAATTCTTGCCAGAAGGTCGTACGGTCAATATGAAATACTACTTTAAACTTATGCGCCGTTTGTGCGAAGCACTTTGTTAGAAACCCACAGAATTGTGAAAATACAGTGATGGACTTTGTACCATGATAAAGCACCACGTCGATGCTTGTGCGAGAGTTTTGGGCCAAAAACAAAACTGTTATCATGTCTCAAGCCTCGTATTCAGCCGAGTTGGCGCCCGCTGACTTCTTCTTCTTCTTCGCAAAACCGAAGACACCGATGAAAGAAAAGCGTTTTGCAACGATTGAGGAGATAAAAGAATAATCGAAACAGGAGCTGTTGGCGATATCAAAAAGAGTGTTTCAGAAGTGTTTCGAGCATTAGAAAAACGCTGGCATAAGTGTATTATATCTGAGGGGGATTACTTCAAAGCGGAAACAATTTTACATAACATTTATTTTTTTATCAAACCTCGTACATATATACTATCTCCATGTTAACCAAATATCAATATTTATTTTGTTTATAAACAATGAATTATCTTGTTTTCGTATTTTTATTTGCATTGTTAAGTAAAACTCATGTTGTGAGTTAAGAAAAGAAGTCAAGTGTGTTTTTAAATACAATACAATAACTTTGTATAAATTTGTGTATGTCGTTCGTTAATATAAAGAAATATAATAATATACAAATAAAAATAAGCTTTTGTAATACATATTGATTATAATGTAATAAAGAGTTTCCATTTATTTACAACTTTATTTACTTAGAAATAAATATTTCATTCACCTTTCTCGTTTCAAAAGCTGATTCCGAATTATTTAACAATTTTAAGCGTCTTATTACTAGAAATAAGGCCGTTAGACGTTAAACATTGGGACACCCTGACAATGCGAATGTAAGCAAGTGAATAGTTTTTAATACATTGTATTAAAAGTAAACATACATGTGAATGTTAAATGATGTCATATTTTTGTTCACATCGGATGAATTCGAGCATATCGTTGCCTACAATTCATTAAGAAAATGAAAATGATTTTTTCTTTACGTGACATAAATGTAAATGTACGAGTACGAGTATACATAACTCGACAATTTAAAAATCGGCTTTCGAAAATACACATGATAAAAACATATAAAAATTGGTTTAATAACGGGTTATTCATTTAGCTGCTTTGAAAAACTACCGGATTGGCAAGGAAGACTATCAGTTGTTAAAGATTTGTCACTTAAAGCGTAATTTATTTAATGAAATCTACAATATTGTTATGATTTTACCTTTAAAAATGCTTTTACGGATTCTCCAATTTTAAATGAAATAATGACACAGAAACTTATACTACTAAAATACATGGTGTTCGCCGAGAAGGTAAACTTCTGTGTTTTGCCGCCATTTTTCGTAGACAGTAGTCTTGGCAGTTCATATTTTGCAGTCGTGAAGTCGACACGTGACAAATTTATTATGGAAAAATCTTCGATAAACCAAGGTGTTTTAATCGCTAAAACATTTTATCAAAATAATGATCGACTTCCATGAAAATATCATAATGAATGGAAATATCATAATGAATTTGAATAGTAATGTGACTAAACGGAGTAATCGGTTCAGGGCAATGGAAAACCCCCACATTCTTCATCAGACTAGTGGGCACTATGGTCAAGAGAAATCACTACCTTATTTCTTTGAAATTTTAAACGGTTCAACGGTAACTGAGATTGGGGAGCGATATCGTGATATGATTTAAAACTATTTAATACAACAACTGCATGCTTTATGCTTGATTAACACGTGGTACCAACAAGATGGTGCTTTATCGCATACAGCTAGGATTACAATAGAATTACTGCGAGTAGTATACTCTCCCGGCGAGCACCCTGTTCTTCGCAACTGTGTTTACAATTAAAATATCACTGTGTATAAAAAACACATAGACACACACACACACGTGCTTGCGAAACAATAAGAACGCAACAACCACAAATTAAAAGAACGCAGCTATAAGAACGTAACAACAATCGTAATATTATTCGTGTTTGATTTACCTGGATTTTTTCGTTCTTTATATACAATATATGTGTATTTGTTCGTGTAAGTTGTTTTTGGCTGTGTGAATGTGCGTTTACATTTATAGCAAGCAGATCAGTGTGAGAGATGTGATAAAAATTGGTAACATTATAAATATTTAAAACTTGGTACAAATCAAGAGGTTCAAATATGGCCTCTGTCCAAGTGTTACAATCTATTGACACGATTACACAGATATTTAAAGAAATTAGAAGCACTCTGGATGTGGTCAAGCCTGTGCAACATGACATGCTTACTGGCGAAAATATCGCATATGTCTGTGAATGTTGCAAACAGTACGGTTTTTGTCGATTCCACAATAAAAGAAACAAGTGTTTATATCAAGCTTTCCTTTTGCAATACATACGATGGAATATATAAAGAAACCTCAATAGATTATGAATGCCTGCTGATGTTACAACAATTATTCTTTTCATTTCCTTTACTGCGCAACCGAAGTTAGCGCGTCAAGCGTAATTTATCTGCTGAAAATCCTCATGCACAAACTAAATGGTGCGGCGTCAATGCCTTGCAATTGGAAAATCCAATTTCGACTAAACATAAGAGAGTAAGCTCTCTCTCTCTCTCTCTCTCTCTCTCTCTCTCTCTCTCTCTCTCAGTAAAGCTAACTTCAAAGCATATGTTGCTATTTTTGACGGTATTTTAAGTGCTTTCATACTAATTTAGCGACTTTATCACTTAATTTTCTGTAGTGATTTTTATCAAACCAGGATAGTAAACAGTACTACTCATAGCACAATCTTAACGCTTTTACATAAGTTATTTACTACAGCGTAAAATCAAAGAGTTAAATTACGTTGTTCTTTATGTCCTAATGTAGGTTGCGCTCTTACACCGCCATTAAAAAATAACACATAATAGCACATCTGCTCTCAAATACAGAAAAGAGTAAAAGCAGTAAATATCAATAAAGACGGGGAACATAAGTTTGAAGCGTGTAAAATATCTGCAAATTTCCATATATTGGAAACCAAAATAACAATACGATTTTCTGTAAAAAAATCGCCATACATGAACGAACATTAAAATTAACATGCTAATTTTTTTATATTTCTTCATCTGTATGCATAACATTACAGCTTACTATGACGCCTTGAGGGCTAGATGAACTGTGGTTTTAAACAAACATTACCTCGAGGTACACAACGCGACCGACTTTTATTTTACTGCATAAGACATTTCCAGAACATGCAATCTTCCATTTTGACGGCGTCATTCGGTAAATAAGATGATGCAAGTTGACACCGCTAGTTTGTTTTCGAAGCTACATCTATTGGCGTATATAATTTCCTAACATTGAAGCATTTCAAAACCAATATTTGTCAAGTTATCTCCCATATACCTCTATAAATATGCGAAAGAGAAGACTACCACCACAAACACTAAAAAGGTATTTTAATCAGCCATATCACAGAGTTCAATTCCATTCGGAAATGGATTTGAATTCGTTTATTTGATTCTTTACAAAACTAAATACTAAAAGCCTTTTTTGGATGATATGATTTCTATTATCAATTAATATAATTAATCTCCTAAAAATGAGTTCATTCCGCAAAACGTCTTTTTTTAAGAAATAAAACCGAAATTAAAATCCGTTTCCGAACGGAATTGAGCTCTATGACATCACTGCATATTTGCTACTTGCAAATGAAGAGGAGAGTTGCTAAGCATATTATTTTTATTATTCTTTAGATTAATCATTAAGAAGTTGAATAAAGCATCATATTGATGTGAATTCATAATGATAAAAAATATTCTCCAAACAGAAATCAAGTGTAACCAGGATAAATGAATGATGATACAAACAATAGCGTTTAGTTACTTTATTAGCTTCTAATATTGATACCAACCAAAAAATACAAACGGTTTGGTTTTTATGTTTCCTAGCTGTCAACATATTATAAAAGCTATCCTAATGTTCAGTAGATTAGGAAACCTTTAAAAATTATTGTCAAACATTTAGGTTAGGTTAGCTTAGGTTTAATAGGTTGCCAACTATTGAAAAGCCAGCGTACTTGGGTCCAGTCTGTTACCGTTGTATTGCCTGAGTGTGATATGTATCTCAACAGATCTACATATCACTAGCTAACGGCCAGCCGTTTCTTATATTGTATCTCGGCAGATCGATGCTGCATGATTTGGCGGAGGTATCGTAATCTGATATAAGTGGATTGGACCCCTTTATCCGATCCTCGGGTTGGTTTTAAACCAGTGATATCGCTCCTCTATTGCAACATAGTCATATCTCAAAAACTTAGCTTTTCGCGTTAACAATGCAGAATTGTTAACGGTTCTACCTTTTATATTGTGTCAAAAATTTATTCCAATTACTTGTAAACTGTTTCCTGTAGGAGATATTTTCTAAACAAAATTTCGAAGACTTATATGAAAACTAAAAGTTTGGAATGCATATTTCTCGAAACAAGCTTGTTTTAGTTATGACTATGTTGCAATAAAAGAGCGATATGTAGATTTGCTGAGATACATATTACACCTAAGCTGCACAATGGGACCAAATTAGACCCAGGTGGGCTGGTTTTTCAATAGCTGGCAGCCAGTTAAGCCCAACCTAACTTAAACTTCTGGCAGTTGGGCAAGTGAGAATCCTCGATTTATTGTTGAAAAGCCATTGTATCCATAAAGGGTAATTGTTTGGTGCATTTTATGGGTTGGTGTTGTAATCGGGCCGTACTTCTTCGAATATAATGTCGGCCATGCAGCTATTGTGAAAAGTATTCGCTATCGTGAGCTTATCACGGACTTCTTGTGTCCAGAAAGGGTATGGCCGTGGATGATGTGTAATTCCAACAAGATGGTGACACTTGATGTACAGCCAACGATACAATGGCTCTTTAGCATGAGAAATTCAATGGTCATGTCATATCACGTGCTGGCGATGTATATAGCCAACACGGTCCTGTGACATGACACCGTTAGACTTCTTTCTTTATGAAAATTTTAAATACAAGGTGTGTGTTAGCGACGCTGGACGCCAATTTTGCCTCAGTATCGTTGAAAGTATAAACCAGGCATGTCCAGGCCTATACGTTTGATGCTCAATTGTTTTTGTACAAGCGCTTAGCCTGTGCTCTTTAATATACACATACTGCGCTCAGCACTAGCAATGAAAAATACATAAACAACTTCGTTTTATATATTTTTTGGTCGTTCTTCACTGCTTACACACAAGGGCTAAGCAACAACACTTTCGCATGTTTTGCTGGTAAACATTGACAACAGCGATTATCAGTGTGAATTTTCTTTTTGTAAATTGTTTTGCTTTTTACAACAAAAAATTTTAAATAAAAGTAGTTTTTCCTTAAATGTATTGGTGTTTACTCTTCCATATAGAACTTGCGAGCACCACAGGTATAGACCATCAGATAGAAATAAGCTAACGAGGCCGTGGCCACTATTTGGCCGTTTTTTTATTTTACACATAATTGCCTTCTATAGAGTGGATCAGAATTACCTTTATGGTCGGAATGAAACGGCATAATGAAGATGCTGTTCGTAGTCTTCTATCAACTTCAGTTCTTGAACCCGCTAAACCTTATACCGGAACATGTTTAATGTGGCCAAAAACCTCCGCAATAGCTCCAGTTGCGCCGAGCGTATTTTTGTTGATGTTTCTGTACTATCCTGTACACTATCCGCAACACGTTGGATATAGTCTTCCGGGCAGACCGTACGAGATCTGTCGGTATATGGAAGATGCCTTACCGTACCAGGTTAACGAAAATTTGCAACCAGGCTTTTTATTGAGGGTGCAGTACTCACATTAAAAAAATGGCGATAAGTACGTTGTGTCAAAATAATTGAATTTTGATTTCCAAAATAAAACTCAACAAAACCAATTCCATGTTAAATTTCCTAAGTCTTTTTCACAAAGTTCTGGAATAAAAGTAAAAATTATAAATAAACTAAAAAACATTTAAACCATAAAGGTGCCACCCTGTCTCATAATAAAAATATTAAGATGAGTCTCTGATAATTCTCTTGTTTCATATACACCTGACATCGTGCGTTTTGGTGGGATCACCCTTTATATCGAATAATAAAAAAAGCGCTTGCTTTCAAATTTTGAAATAATCTAATGTTATTTTGCATTTTAGGAGGCGATGTGTACTTACATATGTATTTATGTCTGCAATAAAGTTTGATTCTCATTATGTTTACAAAGCTGTAAACATGTTCGTGTGTGTTAGTGTATTTCATCCTTTGTGACTCTTTTCAGGACCTGAGAAAAACTGTCTGGAGGCTTACAAATTGCTGAGATTTTGTGCAAACTTTCTAACAAAAGGAACATTTTATAAACCATTTTTCTATTCTCTTCTATTTCTATTGTTGTAATTGAAACTTAAGTCATTTAGGAAATTTATTTTTTCTATTTTTTTTTGTACAAGTGTGTGTGTGTGTGTGCGTGCTTGTGGGCGTTTTTGCGCTCCAAAAAGTCTTGTAAATTATTTTCAAGCTAGATTTATGTTGTCTATAACAACGAAATTGCAGTTAATTGTGCCCTCTTGTGCAAGAACGGGTATTAAATACATTTCGTTTTTTGTTCTCTCTATTTTCTTATCATAAATATTTAGGTATGCACATACTCGTATGTATGTATACAAAACATTAACTACACAAAGCAGAGGTTTTGTTATAAATTAATAACTCAACACTGCCAATTATTTGTAAAAACCCAAATTTAATTACCAAAGTCAAACTAAACAAGTTATTCATTGATTATGGGTTAAGCACAAATCGGTACCTTTCCTTTCAGTTGTATATATTTTATGATTTTCTTTTCGCGGTAGGCAGATATGCCAATAAATAAGTGTAACAATAGGTTTATGGACTAACTAACTAACTAACAACTTTATTTAGCAACATTATGTTGAACTGGCGACAGTTTTGTCAGCTAACGAGTGATTTTTTTGTTATTATCTTTTTGGCAACACTAGTTTTGACAGCTCACGCACGTTTTGTAACTTGTGTCACTGTCAAACATCTTCAGTTTGGTCTATAATTTAATCATGAATCGTCTTACAAACGAACAACGCTTGCAAATTATTGAATTTTATTACCAAAATGCGTGCTCTGTTAAGAAAGTTCATCGCGCGCTTCTTCCATTTTATGGTCAGTTTAATCGACCTACTGAGGCTTCTATTCGGGCTATTGTAAAAAAATTTCGCACCAAATTTACATTGTTGGACATTAAACCACCAACACGCTTACGTAGAGTGCGAACTGAAGAAAATATCGCAGCCGTATCGGCCAGTGTTGGTGATGACCGTGAATTATCGATTCGGCGCCGTTCGCAGCAATTGGGCCTCTGTTACTCCACTACGTGGAAAATTTTGCGGAAGGATTTGGGTGTGAAGCCTTATAAGATACACATGGTGCAAGAATTGAAGCCAAACGACCTACCACAACGCCAAATTTTTGGTGAATGGGCTCTTGAAAAGTTAGATGAAGATCCACTTTTTTTATCGAAGAATTGTGTTCAGCGACGAGGCTCATTTCTGGTTGAATGGATACGTGAACAAGCAAAACTGCCGTATTTGGAGTGAAGAGCAGCCAGAAGCATTGCAAGAGCTACCAATGCATCAACAAAAAACAACCGTTTGGTGCGGATTATGGGCTGGCGGCATCATTGGGCCGTATTTCTTCAAAGATGATGCGAATCACAACGTTACTGTGAATGGTGAGCGCTACCGTGCGATGATAACAAACTTTTTTTTGCCCAAAATGGAAGAGCTTGACTTGCATGACGTGTGGTTTCAACAAGACGGTGCCACATGCCACACAGCACGCGAAACAATGGACCAATTGAGAGGCGGGTTCGGTGAACAGTTTATTTCACGCTTGAGACCAGTCAATTGGCCGCCCATATCGTGCGATTTAACGCCTCTAGACTATTTTTTGTGGGGCTATGTTAAGGCTAATGTCTATAGCGACAAGCCCGCTTCGATTGACGCACTGGAAGCCAACATTGCCAGCATTATTCGTGAGATACCGGCCGAAATGTTGGAAAGAGTATGCCAAAATTGGACTAAGCGGATGGACCATTTGTTGGCAGCCGCGGCCAACATTTGCATGAAATAATCTTCAAACATTAAATTATATCGACCCAACTATCGATCCAAATAAATATTTCATGCATTTTTCTGAATTTTATGTGTGTTTTTTTTTTAATTTCAGATATTTCTTATAAAATCACCCATTATTAAAGGATTTATGGTTAGTTCGGTTGGACATTTCAATATGATTACATTGACGCCTGGCCAGCCCCCCCGTGGAATAGGCTTTACCTTAACGTATTCCAATCCAGCACATTCTGTTAATCAGGTAAAGAGGAGAAGGTTGTTGTAGCAACTAAAGCTCTAGGAAGCCGCATGACTTATGTTGTGCTGGCTTCCGAAACCCCTACCAAAGATATAAATTGGCAGAACGGAGATCAGCATGGCTCCTGGGTGGTTCTGCTTACAGTTAAACCCAGACTGATCATCGTTGAGGCTGGAACATTCTGGCTGTGGTTTAAAAACGCAGGAAGGGGTTAGTATCCCTGATGTTTGGCTTTACAACAGATACCTGTACTGTAAGGAACCAGTGGTGATGGTTGACGAGTGAGTTGGTTTAAGAGCTGATGCTCTTAGTGGGCTTTGGCCTACCAACTCATTAAGCCTTGCATACAGGAGGGATTAGAAGGCCCGAACTCCTTAACAAGAAGTAACTCATATAACTACGTTAACATTTGCAATGAAGAAACCTTAAACTTTTGTATAGTTGTGAAATGTTTGTTTTCTGCGACTCATATAGTGGTTGCAGATTGGTTGTAGCATACAATGCAATATTACGTTATATATACATGTTAGAAAGATACGACGGTACTTCCCAATATTCCAAGGCATTATACGGTGTAGAGATCAAGGATTTAATCAAAATAAGAGCACTCATACTTTTGCATAAAATTATATAGACGAGAGAACCAAAATATTTATTTAACAGACTTCAATTTGCAAGATCAAATAGAGGAACAAATATTAGCTTTGTTCGAGGAAATTCCAGGTAAAGTCCGGTAAAATGAGAGTAAACAAAAAATACTCTCAGAAAACACACAATTTACCAAAAATTGATGGAACACAAAAAACCACATTTCAAGCCCGAAATTAAAAACAGCTGTTGTTTATTTATACAATTTTAAAATTCAGTGCTCTCAACTTCTAAACTTTATAATGCATTGAATTCCAATAAAAAACGCGTTTTACATTTATGAGAAAAATAACTGTGTATCACTTAGTTAATTTTCGAATTTTGTTCGATTTAAAAAGTAAATTAGCTTTCAATTATTACGTTTATGCACAGCCTACTCGCAAATAAAAACTATTTGCAAATTATTAACTGACTGTTTATGCGTCAATTTGCAATTTGCTCGCCATATGAAGTTCGCAAGATACAAATTGTTATACTCTCTATTCCTTGATATTCAGTTTCCGTAATCTTTATCTTTTTAATTTCTGAAACGAAGGTAACCTTTTATATAATTCAAAAGATTGTTACAAGAAAATGTTTTCTTAATTCACTTAGTATGCTTTTTCTTCCACCACCTCACTCTGCAAAAATTTTTTATTTTTGTGGAAACATGTTTCAAATATTTGTAAAAACCAGCAAACAGTCCCATAAACAAAAATGTTTGTACAAACCCAAAATATTAACATGTTTGGCAACAGTTTGTGTAGTTTATACAAAAAAAAAATCGTACAGTTCGTAAAATACACCTCAAATATTTTGAGGGTACTCGTATATTGATAACAAATAAAATTAGTAAAATTTAGGTGCAAGAAATCGAGATCAGTGCCAGCAACAATTTATTGAATAAGCCAAAACGAAATGCAGAAAATATATACATATAAGCAAAGTTTTTTAAATATGTAGCTATCAGTACAGATTGTTTGAAAACTATTAAAAGAAAATGCGCTAAAAATTAAATAAAAGCATCGTACATTGATTTACAAATTCTATATGCGATTTTTAAAAACCACTAAAATCGGTGTGAAAAGCACTGAGTTGACAGCGCTGTTGCAATTCAAACGAAACATTTTTGCCAATTTATTTAAACATTTTGAGCTAGATAAAAACGGAAGATAATCTTATTTAAATATAACTTATTTAAATATAACGTATTGTTACATTTTCAAATATTTTTTTTATAATTTGCACTTTGCTATTTAATTTTCATAAATAACAAACAGCTGATAAAGTGGTTTAACAATTTTACCAGTTTTCACGGAAAAAAGTACGGGTAAAGTCTGGTAAAATGAGAAACACAAATTACTCTCTCAGA
Organism: Thecocarcelia acutangulata; assembly: GCA_914767995.1. Lineage (NCBI taxonomy): Eukaryota > Metazoa > Arthropoda > Insecta > Diptera > Tachinidae > Thecocarcelia > Thecocarcelia acutangulata. The sequence continues at coordinate 57,162,695 of OU612094.1, read as the reverse complement.
AGCTTTCTCATTTACCCAATTTGCCCAATTTTCAACACAAGAAACACTTTTCGTGCAAATTGGGAGCCCGCGGGTTCCCGCGTTAACGACGTCGAACACAACTATTATCCAACTTAGATACCGTACTCTTATCTCAGATTGGCTGTTTTTGATGAGCACAATACGACTGTGGAACTCACTACCATCTTATAAGACAGCCGCTATCAATTAAATATTTGTTTGCAAGTTTTTAAAATATAAATATATATTTATACATATATAAATTTATACAGTTATATATTATGTTAATATTTTGCTGTAATTTTTCGCAATATTACATTTTATTAATCACATGCTGTAAATTAAAAGATTATTATCTTGTTGTATGTGATAATCACATTTTGAAAAATTTGCCTGAATGACACTATCCACTCTTTCGCAGATGACAGCAGCATTTGCCATTCGTACTTTTTCAGTTGTAGGCCCAGCCTATCCGGGGTGATTGCCAAGAGGCAATATATGAATGACTCACTGAATAGTGATCTTCTATTAATCTCTAAATGGGGTCGTAACACCAGGGACTGCTTCAACGCTTGTAAGACCCAGTGTTGCTTATTAACATACAAACACACGACCGCTGATGCTACTACATCTGTACTCATGGATGGAATAAATATTGAAGAATCGGGTGCTCTTGATGTCCTTGGAATATGATGATCGCTGGAATACACACATTTTTTATGTCTCTAAAAAAGCATTCAAGTGCCTCGGGTTTTTGAAACGGTAGAAGCTGTGCTTCACTCCATCCAGTCTCCTTACTACTTATACCACCTACATTCGACCGAAAATCGACTACAACTCATTTTGGGCGAGGCCTTAACGTCTATTTTTGGGTTACTCGACCGCGTGCAAGAGAGGGCGAAGTAGCTCATCGGTTGACTCACTGGAGCATCGATGTAGTGTAGGGTGAGTTACTCTATTCTATCGTTACTAGAATGGATTTTACTCTGACGAGATTAGGGACCTAATTCCCGAAACCCGCATATTTCTACGTAACACGCGTATATCGTCCAGGGCTCATCCATCGATTGCCCGGGGAATCGTACAACGCATTATAGAGGGTATTCGTTTTTCAGCCGCACGCTTCGTCTATGGAATAAGTTGCCTGCAGACGTGTTTCCCGTTTCTTATAACGTTGGAAATTTCAAGTCAAATGTTCACAAACACTGCAAACCAACATTAATAATGACCTAAAACGAATTGCTGATTGGTCAAATTTGAACCATCTTTATCTTAACCCTTTAAAAGTTAAAGCCATGTTTTTCTCACACACTACACACAGAAGAAAAAATATGGTTGATATGACAATATTCTAAGGGCAAAATACTATTGTTGAATTATATGGTTGAACACAAACACATAGTATGGTTGCAATATGAAATTTATTTGCAAAACTAAGTACAGCCAAGAACCAAAACTATACTATATAAACATATATTTGATCCAAGTTATAATAATTCTATCACGACTAACACTCTTATTGTAAAAATTATTATTTTACTGTCATGTCAAACCATATAATACATTCACTCCCACACATTTTATTGAAAAATTGTAAATTCTATTGTCACAATCAATCGTAATTATGTTGAACTTGACATTATTATATGGTTACATAAAACATACACATATAAATAACTTTTCTAATTAAAACCACATGCTTTTGATTTATTCTATACGAATATATTTGTTAAGCAATATTTTAACAAAAAATTTATCACAATTATTAGAAAATTTTTGCAAAATCCTGAAACTGAAGTAAATTTGATCTGGCCCACATATTTATGTATCTGTAAAAAACATATACATTTAAATCAAATATACTATAACACATACATATATATTCTTATACAAACTTTTTGGTTTTTAAATGTCTATTTTTATGATGTTCCTATTTTCTCCAAATAATAAATGAACGCTTATATATATTTAATATTATTAAATTTTAAAAACACATACACAAAGAAATTAAAAGAAAACTTTGTACACAAACTATGTTTGTCAACGACTTGTATAAAACAACAATAGTAAGTTTATTGTGTAAACAAACATACGTATGCTTTAAATTAATAATCTATTATTGCACATTACAAAACGTTTTGTTCTATTGAATAATTTTTTTTAAACATTATTGTTGCATTCAGCCATATTTTTAAATGATAGGAATGTAACAATAGAAAAGCAAAAATTTAAATATTAAAATAGTTATAGAGGATTATACTATATTAAAAACGGTAATTCGCCGCAAGCGGTAACAAAACAAATTGTGACAGAGTATATACTAATGTTGTTACAACAATATTCCAAATTGCCTTTTCTCTGCGTGTACAGTCCATCTAAATATAAGCATAATGAATGAGAATATAGGATTAGTGTCGTACCACAAAATTTTGGGCGTTTACATTAATACCAAGTTGGACTTTTCTTTCCATATTTATTTTATTATTTCAAGAATATCTTTTATTTTAAGAACTTTTATCTTAAGACAAAGACTTGCGTTGTCTCTTTCTCTGCCTTTATTTCTTTATGGTTTAGAGATTTTTTCTGGGACATCCCAACTTAATTCTTCAAGGTTACTCAAATGTTTCAACCGAGTAGTGAGATATATTTTTAATCTTCGACAGAGAGATGACGTTTCCAGTTATGTTGTTAGTGTGTTAGTGTACTGGGATCTGATTTTCAAAACTTTATAAATCTACGGTTGTTACTGCAATTTTTCAAAATTAATAAACTTGCTACAGTTGCGTACCTTTTAGACAAAATTTGCTTTGGAAGATCTTCAACAACCAACAAAGTGGTCTGTCCAATACATTCGACTATGTTTATCTACTTTCTAGGCTATGGTATAATTATCTACCAATCGAAGAACGAAACTTGTCCAAAGGTATAAAAGGTTTTAAGAAAATATTAAAAGAATATTTATTTTTATATGATTTAAGGTTTTTGCTGCTGCCTAGAGCTTTTTTTTTAGCTTAGCCAAGGAAAATAAGGGTGTAGTTCAGCTTCAAATTTAAGTGCAGTAGATAGATGGGGGGTTAGTTTTAAATTTTAAAATAACTTTATGTATTCACTAGAATTTTCACGAATTATATTTATTTTATGTTTTGTGAATCATGTTTATTTTATGTTTTATGTATATATCTGGATTTAATGGGCCGTTCGAGCTTAAAATCCCATGAAATAAATAAATAATAAAGCGCTGCGCCCTTTATTACGTTTTCAGCTAAGTTTGAACATGTAAATCTGCTACCAAACACCCTGTATAAATCATTTGTAATAAATGATGGTGCTAAAGGGTGTTTTTTTAAGCTAGATAGAACTTTAAATTATAAAAAGTAACACAAAAAATTAAATTTTGATGAAACATTTTTTTTATTTGTTTCAGTATACTCTGACAAATCATCATGAATAGACTCACGCTTGAACAACGCTACGAAATTATCCAAATTTACTTTGAAAATCAGTCGTCGATTCGCCCCGTTGTTTTATCGCAAAATTGTGTTCAGCGATGAGGCGCATTTTTGGCTTAACGGGTTTGTTAATAAGCAAAATTGCCGCATATGGAGTGAGACCAATCCACAAGAGACCCTACAGACTCCATTACATCCAGAAAAATGCACTGTTTGGTGCGGTTTTCATGCTGGTGGCATCATCGGACCTTATTTCTTCAAAAATGAGGCCGGAGCTCGCGTTACGGTCAATGGAGATCGTTACCGCACCATGATCAATGATTTTTTGTTTGAAAATATGGATGACATTGATCCGGAGGAGATGTGGTTTCAACAGGATGGCGCTACGTGCCATACGGCGAACGCAACCATCGACTTACTGAAATCAAAATTTGGCGATAAGTTGATTTCGAGAAATGGACCTGTCAATTGGCCTCCAAGGTCGTGCGATTTGACACCTCTCGATTATTTCCTGTGGGGCTTCGTGAAGTCACTGGTTTATGCTGATAAACCAGCAACAATTGACGCCTTGGAGGCCAGCATTGTTCGTGTTGTTCGTGACATACGGCCAGCAGTGCTCGAAAAAGTGGCCCAAAATTGGACGTCCAGAATGCGCTTCGTCAAGAACAGCCGCGGTGCCCTATGCCCGAAATCATTTTCAAATGTTAATGTCACGTATTGATCTTTCGAATAAAAAAAAATTTTGATTACAATTTAATTTTTTGTGTTATTTTTTACAATTTCAAGTTCTATCGGGCTTAAAAAAACACCCTATATAAATTGAATAATTTTTTAAGCCTTCATTTTAATAAGAAACTAAAAACAAAAGCAGTGTTTTTAGTAAATTTATTATGATTAAAAATCATATTAATTTTTTTTGATGAATCTTTACTGTGTGCTTATGTACAAACATACACGTACATATGTATGTGTATATATAGATATAATATCAAGAAAACGAAAATGTGCTGAGATTATTTTTATAAGTTCTTAAATATTTTCTTTTATTTCTTGTCTTGAAAAGAAATGTTTGCTCTAAGTATGAATAACAAAATGAATTAAAATATTAACATCTGGGTAGCTTATCTTAAGCAATTTCTGTTTTCATGCAACTTATAAGGAGAGCAATGCATAACAGGAGCTACATACATACACATACATATGTATATGTACTTATTTATAATTATGTGCATAATTATGTTGCTGTGTGCGAGCACATCTGTGCCGCATACGCTATAAAAATAAATATACTTTTTTTTCATATAAAGTGTAAAATATACCTACTTATGTTGAACTATTTAAAGAGTGTTTTTGCTAATGTAAAAATAAAACAACTACTAAATTGTATGTCAGCGCTGGGTATTTTTAGTCCCATGCCTGTTCACATGCGAATAATTTTCTGAAAAGCAAATGGTTTGGATATTTTACTTTTTTGATTTAAAGTGTTGAAGTTGAGTTGAGCGTCAAAGGTTTGAATGGAAAGCTTGTGGCATAAATAATAAATTAGTTTCATATCTATTAAGGTATGCACGAAATGAAACGAGCTTTATTGGATGGAAGATTTTGTGATTTTAATGATTTCATATTATGATTGCTTAACTATTATTTCCATCATATGGCCACCATGGCTGGGGCGTACTAAACGCAATATGGAATTTTCAATACATTTTCACGAAATATGGCAGTTATTGGCAAACCAGGGCTGCAAAGTATTTTACCACTAACTCGCTGAATGTTGATTTCCAGCCATTCCATTTTCTTCCCACTCATCCCAGGGGCACTATAGGGCATAGAGGGGTAGGAGTTCCCTGTTATTTGCAGCAAATAAAACTCTAGGCAGCCGCATGACTTATGTTATTTAGGACTTCTAAAACCCTTCCCAAGGGTTAATTGGTAGAATGGGGATAGGAGAAGCCTCGGAGGTTCTGTAGCATGATCACGACATAAATTCACTCTTTTAGCCATAACATAAATGCATCCTATTAAAGGCATGCATAAGAAATAACTAAAAGAATATTAGGTTACATTTTAAACAATTCATAACCCACGTCACTTGACACCTCTTGCTGTCACTGACCGTCGTCGCGACAGTGCGCCTATTGAGTGCAATCATTTGAAATTTACTTGAGCTGCGAATAATATGGTTTGTGAAGGTATGTAAGCATGTGTGTGGCATTATAATAATTAAAACTAAAAACGCTTGAATCACGCCGCACTCGTACATATGTATGCACGTACCAAAGAAACAAATTATGGCCTTGAACCATCTATGCATGTATGTGACGTCTGATCAGCTTACCCCTAAGACGTGGGAACCAAATTTGGTTCCCATACATTAATTTGGATAGTACAACACTTAGTATAGATGAGTCGTCTAGAACTTCTCATAAGTAGTATATAAGCAATTGTAATTTTAGTTTAAGTAAGAATTGAAGACACAGAATTGGTTCGAGCAACTTCGCGTTGCTCATCAATTAAATTAAATAAAGGATAAATAAAAAGAAAACAATTTTATAAATAATTCAATCTTATTAAAGTTCTGCTTGCAGTCCATTCCTGTCGTGATCATTATTGAGGTGTCCACCTTAGCTGAAACGTTCTAATGGGTGGTTAACTTTTAAGATCCAATGTTAAATGTGAACCACGCTTAAACGCAAAATTTTTTTTCCGAATTTCATTTCACATTTCCTAATTTCAGACTAGCTCAACTTGAACTATGGAAAGATACACAATCGTGCAATGCGTTAAAGGTATTTGGGCTTATTATGTTCAAATCAAAATGCGTATCGTGATTTTTTCGGTCAATTTATTCGTCCAAATATGCGAACAGTCGGAAAAATAGTGCTAAAATTTGAGCAAAGTAAGTCTATAGGAGATGTGAAAATACCAGTACATGCTCGGTCAGCTCATTCTCCAGAAAATATTGCTGCCCACCTGTCGTGCCCAACAATTGCAACTCTCATGCTCTGCGTTGTTTTTTTTTTTTTTTTTTTTTTCATTCATTTATTTATTGAATCTTCACAAAGTGAACTAAGAATAAGTATTCAAATCTTAATACTAAATACATAAAATTAATTAAGTCCAGCCAATGCTAGACAAAAATGTTTTATTTTGCACGAATAATATCGGTAAAATCACCTATTTAACGTTCTGATGGTGGCAAGAGTATCCCTCCTTCTCAACCGAGAGTGGCCTTCAAAATTAAGTATATTGCGTGCAAGACGATTTGGATGAAGTTCCAATTTACTGATATGCTCTGCGTTGATGAGCATTATGCATAAAGACGTGCATTTACACGCTTACAATGAGCAATTGGTTCAAGAACTAAAGCCACTTGACCATTCTAAGCGTCGTAAAAGCGGCTGATCTATTTTCGAAAAAAAATAATCTGCAGTGATGAGGCACATTTCCCCTCAGTGGATTCGTCAATAAGCAGAATTGCCGCATTTAGGCGAATGATTGTCGAAAAACTAATGCACCCACAAAGAGTGATTGTTTGGTGCAATTGACTCAAAAACCCAAGCCTCTCAACCATTCCAAGCGTCCTCAATGGTCAGAGTGGTGGCATGAAATGGATGATCAGTGGGTGATAAATTTTCGAAGAAAAGCATCTTCAGTGTTGATGCATATTTTCACCTCAGAGTATTCGTCAATAAGCAGAATTGCCGCATTTAGGCGAATGATAATTCAAGAGTGATTGTCGAAAACCCAATTCACCCACAAAGAGTGACTGTTTGGTGCGGTTTATGGGCTGGCGACATTATGGTGCTGTATTTTTTTCAAAATGTTCACTATCGTGAGATGATAACAAACTTTTAATGGACCGAATTAGAAGATATGGATGTTGGGATATATGATTTCAACAGGATTTGCGCGACAAATTCAATGGCCGTGTTATCTCACGTAATGGCGATGTCAATCGGCTGCTAAGACCATGTGATTTGATACCGCTGGACTTCTTTCTATGGGGTTATTTGAAAAAAGGTGTACATCGATAAGCCAGCAATAAGTCACGAGCTAAAGGATAATATATTTTGGAACATTAAAGGGATAAAACCTCAATTATGCCTCAGCGTCATCGAAAATTTAAGCCATCGGATGGAAGTGATCCCCCGAGGTCGTGGCGGCTATTTTATTCGATGCATAATTGAGCTATACTAGTATAAAAAGAAATGACAATAATTCGTAAATAATTTGTGTTTTATTCGAAATCAACATTGGCCTTTAAAATTCAATCACCCTTTAATTGTGGTTTAAGCCTAAGATCGCAGAAAGTTGAATTAGTTTAACTGATAATCATGACGCAATGCTGGTGCTCGGGGGCTAGTAACACCCCTGCTGTCTTGCAACAGATACCCGTAATGTAAGATACCAGAAGTGATGGTTAGACGGGTGAGTTTGTTATGAACAGATGTTCTCAATGGGCTTCGGCTTACCAACTCATTAAGCCTTGGCTTCTATTGACTATCTGGGAAGTTGCATACAGGAGGGATTAGAAGGTTCGAACTTTTAAGCAAGAGGTGTGTCTATATGACTAAAAATTTATAGCAAAAAGTTGCCACCTGTATGAGCATGGAAAGCTACATGTTGGCACTAGTGAATCGTGAATAATTCATACCGTGGGGTTGGCCCACCATTAAGTTAGGCCGATAAGGCAGGTGCTGATGTAAATCAATCTCATAATCTGTAATCCATTTGTCTGCATACGAGTACTTAGAGAATGAACAACGAGTTTACAGAGTGGCCATCATCTACAACAATTGCAATTGCAATTTGCTCTGCGCTTTCCAAAGTGATGGAAAGTATGGTCAACTATCACCTTATGAAATATCTAGAGTCACATAAATTACTTTGTGACCGCCAATATGGATTTCGCAAGGGTCGTTCTACTGGCGATCTTATGGCATATCTGTCAGAGAAATGGTGCCACTCAATCCATCATTTTGGCGAAAGTAAGGTGGTGGCTCTGGATATTTCCAAAGCGTTTGACAGAGTGTGGCATGGTGCGCTACTGGCAAAACTTACTGCTTTTGGTGTCGGTGATGACTTCTCTCGATTTATATCGAGCTTTCTCAGAGACCGCACTATACGAGTTGTTATAGATGGGGTCTCATCAAACGAGTTCAAGATTAATTCAGGGGTACCGCAAGGCTCCGTTCTTTCTCCTACCCTATTCCTTATATTCCTAAATGACCTGTTATACCAAACTTCCAACCCTATCCACTCCTTCGCGGATGACAGCAGCATCTGCCATTCGTACTCTTTCAGTTATAGGCCCAGCCTATCCGAGATCGTTGCCAAGAGGCAAAATATGAACGACTCACTAAACAGTGATCTTCTATTAATCTCCGAATGGGGTCGTAAAAACAGGGTCGCCTTTAACGCTCGTAAGACCCAATGTTGTTTATTAACACACAAACAAACGACCACAGATGCTGCTTTATCTGTACTCATGGATGGTATAAATATTGACGAATCGGAAGCTCTTGATGTTCTTGGAATGAAGATACAGTGTGATGTTCGCTGGACTGAACACATTTTTCATATCTCTAAAGAAGCATTCAAGTGCCTAGGGTTTCTAAAACGGTGTAAGATGTACTTCACTCCATCTGATCTCCTTACTATTTATACCACCTATATCCGACCAAAAATGGAATACAACTCTCATGTTTGGGCCGGTGCCCCAAAATCAATTTTGGGGTTACTCGACCGTGTGCAGGAGAGGGCGAAGAAGCTTATCGGTGACAGTAGGGTATCCAACTCTATTGACTCACTGGAGCATCGACGCTGTGTGGGGTGCGTTACTCTGTTCTATCGTTACTACAATGGATTTTGCTCTGACGAGATTAGGGACCTTGTTCCTGAAACCCGCACATTTTTACGTAGCACGCGTGCATCGTTCAGGGCTCATCCATTTGTGGTCGATTGCCCAGGGAATCGTACTACGCATTACAGAGAGAATTCGTTTTTCAGCCGTACGCTCCGCCTGTGGAATAAGTTACCTGCTGGCGTGTTTCCTGTCTGTTATAACGTTGAAAGGTTCAAGTCAAATGTTCACAAATACTACTCCCTCTTTCCTCCTCCTCACAACCTATTTTCCTAGTTCTGGTACAATGCACTGCATATGTAGGGGTCATCCCCTGAGTACTGGTCCAAGTTAAAAAAAAAAAAAAAAAAAAAAAAAAAAAACTGTTTTAGAATATGTACAAATGATTCCATGGCAAGAACACTGCACTACTCAGAAATAATATTTTGGCATTTCTGAGTAGAACAGGAAGTGAAGGAACCAGTAAAAACCTGTTCCTGGGTATGTGGATGTCTGTTTACTCATCCCATGCACTAAGTCGTATCTACTTAGTGCAATCAAGAATGTTTTTATATGCGGCTGAGCTATATTGGTCAACTTTAGGAGAACACCTTCGTTTCAAAATGTACAGATAATCAAAGGAGTATTACGCATAACATATAGAGAATCCTATTGCTTTATTTGTGTTTATTCACATATCTATTCAAATGAAAGTCTACCTCGTCAGTCATTATGATTTTTTCATGAAAATCGGGGTGTCATGCGCAAGCTGTAGCGTCCTATTGGCATATGTACCAGAGATCTGCCCCGGTGCACCGCAACCATATATACACCGGCTGTTTACCCAATTACTTTCAAATCCGAGTATTTTAAATACTCTTAAAATCTGATGCGGTGATATTTATACCTGTCGTTAGTTTGAGAAATATTGAAACATCAAAAATGTATCCAATCACTTTAGTATCTTATGTATTTTTTTAAGAGTAAAATAAACTACCACAAAAGAGAGTGTTGTTGTTACTTGCACTTAGTAAGAGAAACATTTTAAATATTTTCTATTTTCGATTTGAAATGATCGCTCAATAATACATACATGACGTTGTCACAAAATCAACTTGTAAAAACAACACACTCGACGAATTTCTTTGTTGTGTATATGAGTCACCTTTTATTTAACTTTAACAGAAATCGCGGCTGTCAAAATTAATAGTTTACAATCATGTTGACGATTTTGAAAGTAGCATACTGAATTAAGATTGTTTTTGCTGCAAAATTTGAAACGAAAATTTAATTCAAACAAAATTTTTTTCACAATTGGTTATATGTATGTGTAACTGTGCATTTACTGTGATTATGGATTAAAACCAAAGTACAAAAATTATTATAAATGAAGGAACATAATATAAAAAAAATTATGATAAAAATGTGGTTCATAAAAAAATCTATTTTTTTTAAGTAAAAGTTATTATTTTTACCGATTTTGTATTAAATATGTACAAATAAAATATGTGTATATATTTTTTTCAAAACACGATCGCCAAAGCACGATGTTTTAAAAACTTTCTGGCAACGCCGCGCTTAGTACGAATATCTTTACCGAGTGTGAGTGAGTAAATACATAAAACTGAACACACACACTCTTATGAGTAAGGTAAATGTGTGACTACAAATTGTTACATACAAATATCATTTTCGTTGTTAAAAAGAAGTACGAGTTCGACTGCGGAATGTGGAAAAAATAATTGAGAAACCAAATCAAGCAGCCACTGCATGCAAACTTGATTGGATATGTTATATACTCTAGTTAACAGACGCAAGCCTTAACGAGTAGAAAACATACTGGTGCAAGCAATATGCGGTGACCAATCACACCGCAACTGGATTTAAGACGGGTGTACTTAGATTTTTAAAAAAGGCACCGGTTGCAGATCTCTGATATGTACTGTGGCGCAAAGCGCATTGTGGAAGAAGCTCTTCTGTCAAGTAAATCTTATTAAACGGAAATTAAATGCAAATCCGTATGAAAAATTGTGGCTAAAGCTGTTCATTTATGACCAAGCTCCTGAGCATGGCGTTGAGTTTGATGGATTGTTTTGATTGAGGTTTTTGGATTGTTTTGAACACTTTCTTGAGCAGCAGTATTGTTTTCAATTGATCTTGCAGTACATTGTGGTTCAAGCTTGCACCTAAATTATTACCTACAGATCTTCTTTCTGTGAAATCGTTCTATACATGATAATTAGTGCATTATATTGGCACCTTGTCTTTCCCAAAAATTTCACGTAACTTTCTCATCGTCACAGAAATCGCTGATTGATTTCGATAAAATATTTTGACGATTAAAACACGTAGTTTTATTGAATATTTTTTCAAAATAAATTTGCCACATGTCTACTTCACGACTGCCAAATATGAACTGTCAAGACTAATGTTTACCAAAATGGCAACAAAAGCAGTCTACCTTCATGGCAGACACCCGGTGTTATAATTTTAAGCAATTCTATATAATCGTTAGAAAGTACCTTCTGAGCGAAGCTGAAGCGCACACAGATAAAAGGCAGTTTGAAATATTGTTGCAACAACATTAGTATATATTCTATAACATTATGGATTATTGTTAAAACCGTTGTATTATCAATATAATTATAATTTGTTTCTCTATAACTATTTTACATTATTACATATCAAGATATGGTTATATACAATGATACAAATTGTGAAAATTTGTTAAAAACAACGATAGCTTTTATCACTCCCAATATTAAAATAATTGTTTTTATCATATGTATGATACGCTGATTGACATGCGACAAAAGTGAGTTTACTGCATAAACTTACTATTGTCGTATCTAACGATATTTTCATTCTAGTCGTTGACATATATTTTACTTTCAGTTTGGTTTTATTTTTGGAAACAAAAAAATGTTTTATGTGCTTTCAATTTAGAAAATTATATAGAAATGTATTTGTCAGCTATATTTAAAAAAAAGAAAGAAAAAACGAGAACTTGTCGAAGGAATACATATGGAGTTTTCGGAATAATAAAAAATTGAGTTTGATATTAAGCGTAAACATAAATATATGTGGTGAATCCAACAATACATGCAACCATATTAATATGGTTAAAGATGTCCCTTAAAATTGCAATCACAGACGAAATACTTAATAGCTATTTTTCTTTCATTACAGCCGATAGATATTTCAAGTTCCAAAAAGAAATTTGTGCACTAATTCCGTGCAACCCTTTTATTTTGTCTATTTATTTTATATGATGTGTTATAAAATTATATTATATGCTGTCTTTTACTTCAATATGTATTACAAAATTGCAATAAAGCTATTTATGACACTAATATGGTTACATATTTATGACATTAACATGGTTATACGAGTACATGAGAAAAGTAGGAATGTTTAATGTAATAATATGGTTGAGTATGACAATTTCTTGAAAATTTTAATTAATGCTATGGTTACTTTTCAATTTTAAACCCAAATATATTATGGTTATTTATAATATGATTTTTTACTATACAATACCATGGTGTGCCATCTCAATGGCGGTTTAATTATAACAGTATAGCATTATCAGGTACAACCATATAATTCAACAATAGTATGTTGCCCTTAGAATATTGTTGTATCAACCATATATTTTTTTCTACGTGCGGTCAGCTAGTTTCTAATAAATTCCTGAAAACTAAAAACATTAGAATCGTTTGGTTTTTTACCATATGTCAATATTATTTACATACATATGTACATATACTCATATCAAAGCTAAATGTGAGTTATGCCAACTTATTTAGAGGTAAGAATAAGAATTTGCTCTACTTGTATTCATAAAATTGAATTCAAAAGAAATATGCAAGTTTTTGTTTTTAATCATCATACTTTTAAAACTAAAAAAAAATATCTTCGCGTATCTGATATTGTGCGTCAGAAAAGCATTTTTCAGTACGCGATTCTAGATAACGCGTTAATTTATGTAATTAAGTTTATGCAAACATGAGTACTTTAAATATAAAAAAAAAAAACATTTTTACATCATCTTTTTTACTCTTAACTATTATTCATAAATATTCATTGTATGAATATTTATTTATAAGGGTATGAATTTCATACTTTATTTTAAGCATCTGGTGTATATTTGCTTTGCTTTATTCTACGATGTGTTTCTTTCCGCTTGCAATTAAGTAAAAACTTACAAATTACACAAAATATTAATATTTATATTTACATTTAAAACACCAATCCAAAGAGGACTTCAGTGCAAGAAAAAAAAAAATTAAGTAAACTGAAAAGAAACAAAACACAAACATAAACCCGCTGAACAAAAGCAGTAATTCATAAGAAGAGCTCCAAATAAAAGAATCTACTCCCACTGAAACATATTTAAAAAACAAGAAAAAAGAAAAACTAATTACCATGTGCTAGAACTTGTTATGTATTTCTCTTTGACAAAGGTTATTTCTAGTTTATGAAGGCACAAGGACTTAATAACATAAACCAGTTTGTCAGATTGATGACAGCTGTTAAGATAAGTGTTATTTTTAAAACAAATTTGGGGAAATATTTTTAAGCACTTGCTGACGAAACGGTTGCATATAAGCTAAAACATGATATAAAAAATACAAGGTAGTTTCATTCTCTTTTTATTATTTGTAATAAGGATTTTTGAAGTTTATTTTTAGAGAGAAATATAAAAAAGCGTTGCCACACAGTTGAATAAGGGAATTTACTCTTAGAATGGATTTTTTCTGAAATGTGTAGTGCATTGTTCATATTAGAAAAATCTGGAAATAATAAGCATTCAAACGAATGCCCATTTTAAAGAAAATATTATTACATTTAAAAGAAAATATTCTTTAGATATTAAAAACAAAGAGAAAAGTTTGATGCTTGTGGTTTAAAAATATATAAATAATTATTTCTACTAGAATGGCCGCGGTTGCAGCGACAAAACTAATGCACTTAACCTTAAATATTCTTCATTACATACAATAAGAAAAAGACGGTGCCACATGCCACACAGCACGCGAAACAATGGACCAATTGAGAGTTTAGTTTATTTCACGCTTGGGACCAGTCAATTGGCCGCCCAGATCGTGCGATTTAACGCCTCTAGACTACTTTTTGTGGGGCTATGTTAAGGCTAATGTCTATAGCGACAAGCCCGCTTCGATTGACGCACTGGAAGCCAACATTGCCAACATTATTCGTGAGATACCGGCCGAAATGTTGGAAAGAGTATGCCAAAATTGGACTAAGCGGATGGACCATTTGAGGCGCAGCCGCGCCCAACATTTGCATGAAATAATCTTCAAACATTAAATTATATCGACGCAACTATCGATCCAAATAAATATGTCATGCATTTTTCTGAATTTTATGTGTGTTTTTTTTTTAATTTCCGATAGTTCTTATAAAATCACCCATTACTAAAGGCACATTGAAACATAGTGTCGGTAGCATTTTAGTCTGGAGATGTTTTTTAGGACATTTTTATATATTTTAGATTTATGTATGTATTTTATTTTAAAATTTTTTATTTATTTTTGTTTGAAGTCACAATTTTATTATTGAAAACAAGGGAATGTATAAACTAATACGGTAGCACAATTTTATGGAAAATGTCACAACTCTTGTACTTGACAGATGGTGATTGTTAAGGAAAATTGAGAGAATAAAACTACCTTGTATTTTTTTATATCATGAGCTAAAGTATAGTTAATGCTCGAAATGTTATAGATTTTTGAGGAAATTTACTTATGTATTGTTCATAGAACACAGACGAGCAACTCGTCTAGAAAATGTGTATGAAAATTGCTCAATTTTTTGAGTGATTTACATATAAAATTTTTTAGACGAGTGCTCGTCTATGTGCTATGAATAGCACATTAATATTTCATTCGAAAAAGTTAAAAATTATGTGCTGTTCATAGAACGCAGACGAGCGACTTGTCAAGAAAATTTGTATGAAAACAACTAAATTTTTTGAATGTTTTCCATATAAATTTTCTAAACAAGTCGATGGTCTGTGAACAGCACAGTTTCGCGGCCTAATGCTGAGGTCCAACGATTCTCTATATCACAAAAGGCGCGTTTACACGGTAATATAGTGTGGAAACCTGCCGTAAATTATAGGAAAAACAAATTAGAATCAAGCTGGGTGATATGGGATCTACTCTGGATATATGAGTATCCTTTGTGGAATCGGTCAGAATTCTGCTGCGGCCCATTAAAAGTGGTATCTTTAGACTCTTTCTGCGTAAGGCTACAAGCAAACGGCTAAGTGTGAACTCGTGCAAAATGAAGACTAAACTAGGCAATTTGTAACCCATTTAGGAAGGGCTATATCAAGTCTGATGGTAGTAACAACTGGACACTGGGTGCTAAGCAGACATGTTAACCGACTTAGCCTTTCCTGTAATGAACTTTTTCGTAGTTATGAATATCTATAAAAAGGATTAAAGATCTTCCGTCTCCTCTTTGAATTCGTGGACCGGACGACGTGTGGCATATACTGACTGAGTGTCCAGACTAGGATGACATTAGGAGTATAGCGGACTTGGGAATTTATCAAGACGGGGGAATTTGGGATTGTAGTAGGGTCTTAGAGGGCGATCGAACTTTTAGTACGTGGGTCGTCTTTGCACTCGGAGTTTTTAATAGGAGAATGTTAGGACTACATAGCGGAGCTAACCCTTCGTTGTAGCCTTTTTGCAAACGAAGTCTCCTACAGCCTTTGTCTGCCTGTTGCTTATGGCTGCTGGATTGTTCGTTGGCTGTGCACTTTTGCCGCGCACCACCACTTGAGTTGATGATGTTGCTGTTCTGCACGTATATCTTGTTGCCTCCTGCCCCTATTGCTGTTTTGCGTGCTGTGTTTCTTATATTAGTTCCAGTTTATCTGTGTTTGCTGTGTGAATGCATTCCTGAGTTCCAGTATTCTTGTTCTCTGTTCCTGATTTTATTATTTTTTGTGACGCTGAGTTTTTGCTGTATATACATATGTTTTCCTGAGTTCCTGTGTTGCTGTTGATATTATTTATATGGTGCTGGTTCCAGTAATGGGTTCCGGTTTACCTATGTTCATTGTGTTTAGGGTGTTAATAAGTGTAATAAGTTCTGTAGTGTTGGGGCTAGCAGTTACTCGAACCGTTTGGAGTTTAAAACTGTAGCAGCCCTTGTTAGAGCTGCGATAATTTGATCAGAGGCTATTATTTTCTGGTGCCAAGGGAGCCCCGGGAATATTGTTCTTGCCCGGCTATGGTGAAGTCCTTTGAAGGCAACGTGGTGGTTATGGGATCAGAAGGAATTTTAGTAAGGCTCCGCCCTACACCATGGGGGAGAGCATGCGCCATTCAGCATGCGATCGAAAATGGTACCCATGTATGACAATTTATCATGCATGGTCATGCGTGACAATTTGTAATGTATGGGGCTGATGTTCTCAATGGACTTCGGCCTACCAACTCACTAATCCTTCTTTTACATTGACCTTTGGGAAATTGCATACAGGAAATATTAGAAGGCCCGGAGTCTTCAGCAAGGGGTATGACTACAAACATATGGAAAAAAATTGGGACCTGTGTGAGCTTCGCGGTTTTTTTCATTGGATTCATATTTCTTCGAAAAAGTCCTGGAAAGTTTAATGAAAGACACATGGCCTGTTATCAGGCCACTTGATGGATATTTTAATTCATGCAAAATCTAGGCATGTTCTATTACTGAGACCTCCTCATACATCACACCGAAACACGACTAGCCTTTTTATCTGTCAAAAACAAACTGAATAGCCGGTTCTGGACAATGGAAACCCCGTCAAATTATTCATCAGCGACCTTTGCATCCATAAAAAGTAACAGTTTTGTGTGCAATTTAGTGAGGAGCAATTATTATTGATTGAAAACTTTTTAATGCCGCAACTGCATGCTTTGGGCTTGATTAACATTTTGTATCAGCAAGTCGGTGTCACTTCGCATACAGCAAGGCTTACAATAGAATTACTGTGAGTAGTATACATTCCCGGCGGTCACCCTGTAGTTT
Organism: Thecocarcelia acutangulata; assembly: GCA_914767995.1. Taxonomy (NCBI): domain Eukaryota; kingdom Metazoa; phylum Arthropoda; class Insecta; order Diptera; family Tachinidae; genus Thecocarcelia; species Thecocarcelia acutangulata. The sequence continues at coordinate 57,145,349 of OU612094.1, read as the reverse complement.
ATGACTTTTTTGTTCAAAGCACAACAAAAAAGATGTTTATGCTGTCGTAAGACATTATTCATGATATGGCACCGTTTGCATCCGCCAATTATGTTTACATAAAACATGTACGTGCAGTCAATAACAGAGAAAGTTTTTCAGGCAACAGATGTTCTGGGAAGTAGTGTAATATCGAAGGAAATATTTCTTTTATTTCGTCTTCATCCACACCTACATTCATAAATATGTATATAAATGCTATTAAAATATCATAGAGTGATTTTTCTTCAATCATAACTAAATATAATGCTGATTCGTTTGATTTTATTTTTATTTTTGCTTTAATTTTATTGAATATGTGTAATAGTACAAGCATAATATTTTTATGAATCATTAATATATAATTTACATTCACTTAGCTTCTGGGATATGCAACTTTTTCTTTATACGCTGTAAAAATGTTTATAATTTGTTCTCTGCATTTCGACATTACACTTATGTATGCATTCCATATATGTATTCATTGCATATATGTATGTATTAGGCGTATGACTTTGCTTCCGCCTTTGCCAAAGATGGCAATAGCGGTAAGTGGTAGTCATAATAAATAGCTTGTACATGTTTTATGATAAGCTTACATATTTGTAAACATAACACCATCGAAATATGCGTCGATTTGGGTCTGCATCATAAAGGTTTTCCCGATTAAACATGTCAGCTTAAGCGCCAAATTCTCGTCAGTTGCAAGAGGTTTTAATTTTCAGCTTTAATATGAAGAAATCTGCGGTTGAGACGTATCGAATACTCTCAAATACCTATAGCAAGACCGCTATTAGTAACAGAGAGTGGTTGCAACGCTTCCAGAACGGTGATTTTTACATCGAAGACCAGTATGGCGGTGGAAGGAAGAAGGTTTTCGAAGAAGCGGGATTGGACAAGAATTGGCAAGATCATTGCGATTGACACAACAAAAAGGTCTGAAAGTAATGGGAGTGAATATTGGATGCCATAGGAGTTGAAACCGAGAGATGTGGAACGCCGTTTGTTTGCTTCTGAACAGCTGCTTGCAAGGCAAAAAGGGATGGGATTCCTGCGTCGCATTGTAACTGAGTACAAAAATGAATTCATTACGATAGTCCCAAACGTAGAAAATCAAGGGAATATTCCGGCCATGATTCAACGTCGACGACCCAACGGAATATTCACCAAATACTGGTGAGATCAGCTCTGCGTAATGTATTATGAGTTCTTAAAACGTACTGAAACCATTACGCAATTAATGCGTTTGAGCCGACATTGAAAGACAAATGCACGCAATACAATGATAGACATAATAAAGTGTTTTTGCAGCATGACAGTTCTCGACCCCATGTTAACATGTCTTTTATATATCAGTCATTTTGGATTGTCAGTTTGTTTTTGACAGATCAAAAGGTTAGCCGTGTTTTGGTGTGCTCTTCGATTTTTTACGAAATTTTGAGCAAAACCAAAGTCACATGGACATCGCTCAGTTTTTGACGATAACTGGTGACGAATCATAGGTGTATGGCTATGACATTGAAACCAAAGCCCAATCATCCCAATGGAAGTGTCCAGAAGAGCCAGGACCGAAAAAGGCGCGTCAAGCTCGGTCAAATGTGAAAGTTTTGCTCACTGTTTTCTTCAACTGCATTGGCGTGGTGCATCATAAGTTCTTGCCACAAGGTCGTACGATCAATAAAGGATTCTATCTTGAAGTTATGCGCCATTTGCGCGAAGCAATTCGTCAGAAACGCACAGAATTGTGGAAAAACGAATCATGAATTTTGATAATGTACCAGCTCTCATATCGATGCTTGTGCGTGAGTTTTTGAACAAAAACAAAAGTGTTACCGTGCCTCAACCTCCGTATTCACCGGACTTGCCCGCCGCTGACTTTTTCCTCTTCCCAAATTGATGACACCGATGAAAGGAAAGAGTTTTGCAACGATTGAGGAGATAAAAGAAAAATCGAAACAGGAGCTGTTGGCGATACCAAAAAGCGCGTTTCAGAAGTGTCTCGAGGATTAGAAAAAAAACGCTGGCATAAGTGCGTTATATCTGAGGGAGATTATTTTGAAGGGGACAAGATAGCTATTGATGAATAAATAAATACTTTTTACAAAAAATTTCAAATAACGGTCATTTTTTGCACAGCCCTCGTACTTGGAAACTTTAAAATGGAAAGTGCTACACCATCCGCCTTATTCTCCAGAATTTGTTCCCTCGGATATCACTTTTTTTGATCAATTTTTAAAATAAAATCTCGAATTTTGGGGGAAAAAAAACGTCGGCAGCAACGTTGTACACCTTTTAACTACGTACCTTTTTGTGGCATTGTGCTTTTCTGTTTGGTGTCAGTTGGAGGTTGCATGTTCATTAATAAAAAATTAAATCACTTCACATAAATAATTGGTAGCATTATTATTATGGTTATTAGTGTTCTCGTTAAAAAAGGATACAAACAAAACGAAATGTTTCTATTATAAATTACAGCGTGAACACATAAATTTATTCTGTTTGCGTGCATTTTGGCTCTTTTGACTAAAGAGTGTTGTTTTTTTTTTTTTTTATTACAACCATCAAGTTTAATCCAAAATGATACGAGTATAAAAAATGAAATGACGTTAAAATGAGTTTTCACCACAATAAGCAACGAAGTGAGAAGGGATAATATATTATATTGCATGCAGATTTATTTCTTATATAACAGATAGTAAAATGATATTTATGCTGAAAAGAAGTTAAGAAATTATATGATACTCAATATTTTTATTAACTTCGAAATGAGATATTTTATTATTATTTTAATTTGAATTTATTATTGTTTACATACATTTTACATACATTTTAGGTGCTTTTTAATACTTTCTTTATACCCTTCACAAAAATGTAAGTTTGTGATTCCGTTTGTAATTTCAACAATTTTTATTTGCTACCCTATAAAGTGTATATATTCTGAATCAGTATTGATAGAAGAGTCGATTAAGCGATGTCCGTTTGTCCGTCTGTCGGTCGTTCAAATACCGTTTCTGAGAAAACCATTAGATTTACAAACTTTCACCATTCTATTACCCCCATCGAGTCATTGCTTTGTTATTGAAATTCAGTAAAATCGGTTCACATATAGCTGAGATTTGTCTAAAATTCCGCAAAAGCCATTATTTTTTGCAATTTTGTATGAAAATTTAAAAAAAAATTTTTTGTTCTGCTTCAAACTTTACACACTTATGCTTAATAAAAGGCAAAAAGAAAAAAATTCTATTCAGATATCGGTCCATATGTATCCGAGATATGGCCTTAACTGATTTCTTAGTGGAAATGTCGCGTAAGCGAACTTAAAATTTTGTTGCCTGAAATCAGTTTTGGTAATAAAAGGAGGTTACTTATATACAGAAAATGCAAATTTTTGATGTCGGTCCATATATACCCGAGATATGGCCTATGTTGTTTAACCTAACTTAAGATTTTTTGTTTCCTTAAAACCGTTTCTGGTAATAAAAGGAAGTTACTAAAATACAAAAATCAATATATACCCGATATTCAGCCAAAACCGATTTTTCAAGAATATGTCGCGTAAACGAACTTAAACAAATAAAATTTTTGTTTGTACATACATATGCACATCGGGTTTTAGTTCAAGATTTTCCTTTCTTAAGTTTTTTCTTAAGAAGGATTTTTTACAATACAAATTTGCTTTGATCAATAATTATTGATTGAAGAGAACAAGAAAAATAATAATCAAATCTTTAGCTGGGGGACAACTAGCTGTTTAGTAGTCGCTATACTACTCATCACACCCACTGGGACTCCCGAGATAAAGCCTGAACCGATTTTTCCATAAATTTTTTTTTTTTTGCTTAAAAGCAGTTTTGATTATAAAATGAGGTTACTAAAATACAGAAAATGAAAATTTTCGATATCGGTCCATATATACCTGAGATATCGCCTAAACCGATTTTTAATGAAAACGTTGGGTAAGCGAATTTAAACATTTTTTTACTTAAAATAAGTTCTGATAATATAAGTAGGTTACCAAATAGAGAAAATTAAAATTTCCGATATATGTCCAGTGAATTTTTTTTCTTTTTTTTGCTTGAAATCCGTTCTGATTATAAAACGAGCTAACTAAAATACAGAAAATGTAAAATTTCGATATCGGTTCATATTTAACCGAGATATAGCCTAAGCCTATTTATGCATGAAAGATTTCTTTTATGGAATGGTGATGACAAGGCAAACATATTTTTTCCCCGATATCGCTCCATATACATCCGAACACACGAGCGGGGAAAAAATATTTGTAATATATACTATACATATACGTGACTATCGTGAAGGGTATTTTAGATTCGGCCCAGCCGAATATACCACACTCTTACTTGTTTTTTTGTTATATTTTTTGTATTTTTTATACTTTTATTATTATACCATTTACAATTGTTATTATAATTAAATGCCAAATACTGAGTAATACTGTAATATAAGACATGTGCTTGATGTATTGCCTTGACAAAATAAACAGAGAAACAAATAAATAAATTTCTTACTAGTAGGTAGAGACGAAACGATACCAGTAAATACAAATAAATACTCGATACATTTCTTTCAATACCAAGTACTTTTGGTATCGATGCTTTTCAATCGTGTACCAAGTAGGTATCGGCCAAAACTACTAGTAATACTGTTTTCTTGTTGACAGGCAAAAACTGAGTTGGTCACCATTTTTACCATAATTTTATTTGTTTTCAAAGTTTTTATAAAATAAATGCATGCATTCCGTGCGTGCAAATGGGACTACCAAAAGCAGTCACGATCTTGAGATACTAAAATAAATAGTCCAGTGGCTGTGTTCTGTAACTTTGGCGAGAAGTTCTCGCGTCGAAAACTTGTGAAACAAATTATTCCATCGTTTCTCGAAAAGTGAGAAAAAGCTGCGTCTGTAAGTCATGTCGAAAACTATCCAAAGCGATTACGTCGTTACGTTAGAAATGTCTGAAAATATAAAACGACGCCGACATGCAATTTTAAAAATGAAACGCCAGCCACAATTAGTACCGCCGCCGACCAAAAATTACTAAAGCTAAGAAATTTTGTTCGACGGCCTCATATTATAACCGCCGGCTGTTCTAGAAAATGTATGGTATGGCTCTAACGTTTACATTTTATTTACAAATACATACATACATACTTATGCACAACATTTTGTAACATTAAAAAACAATTGCAATTTGTGAATTCTGAAAAAAAAAACATTATAAAAGTGTTACAATATACTTTGTTGGGTCGGAAATTAAAATTGTAGAAATTACAAACTTATCTAAGTATTCCCTTAAAACTTGTTGTGTGAAGGGTATAAAAATTAACTAAAAAGTTAAAATAAAAAAACGATCATTCTAAACTGTGTAAATATATATGTGAAACTTAATTTAACTGCAAAATACTTATTTTTCAGCATTATTATTTATGTAATGATGATTATTGTTATTTGAAATACTATCTCACAGCCTCTTTATTTGCGAGAAATAATGACAGTTGAAAACGGGAAATTTTTTGGCAAAAGTTTTACAGACACAGTTTTTCTGTAAAATGGCGAGTAATTTCCTTACGTGACAGCTATTACTTACCAAGAAAAGTTATAGATACAGTTTAGTGAGAAAAGCAGCTGTTTGTTTCAACTTTGTTTCATTTCACACGTTTCAGTCGAAAAGTTTCTCGTGGCGAGAGTTACAGAACACAGCCACAGTTACCAAAACCATTCGAATTTGCCACTAAAAAATCTTCAGGCCAGAAATATGTAAATTTATCGAAGATTATACTAATCTTAACATCCAAGGTAAAAAGTTTTTCTTCCTCCATTAAATGTGTCAAATAGTTACAAGATAAACTATTGGGTGTGTTGTCAAAAATATCTATCTGAAACCAATCTCTTCTTTTATAGTAAAAATATTTACTAAAGTACTTATATATGTATTTCAAACATAGTGTATTACAACAAACAACAAGTTATGTTTGAAATAGCGATGCCCATCCATTGTATAGGGTGTTTTTTTAAGCTAGATAGAACTTTAAATTGTAAAAAGTAACACAAAAAATTAAATTTTGATGAAACATTTTTTTTATTTGTTTCAGTATACTCTGACAAATCATCATGAATAGACTCACGCTTGAACAACGCTACGAAATTATCCAAATTTACTTTGAAAATCAGTCGTCGATTCGCGCAACTTTTATCGCAAAATTGTGTTCAGCGATGAGGCGCATTTTTGGCTTAACGGGTTTGTTAATAAGCAAAATTGCCGCATATGGAGTGAGACCAATCCACAAGAGACCCTACAGACTCCATTACATCCAGAAAAATGCACTGTTTGGTGCGGTTTTCATGCTGGTGGCATCATCGGACCTTATTTCTTCAAAAATGAGGCCGGAGCTCGCGTTACGGTCAATGGAGATCGTTACCGCACCATGATCAATGATTTTTTGTTTGAAAATATGGATGACATTGATCCGGAGGAGATGTGGTTTCAACAGGATGGCGCTACGTGCCATACGGCGAACGCAACCATCGACTTACTGAAATCAAAATTTGGCGATAAGTTGATTTCGAGAAATGGACCTGTCAATTGGCCTCCAAGGTCGTGCGATTTGACACCTCTCGATTATTTCCTGTGGGGCTACGTGAAGTCACTGGTTTATGCTGATAAACCAGCAACAATTGACGCCTTGGAGGCCAGCATTGTTCGTGTTGTTCGTGACATACGGCCAGCAGTGCTCGAAAAAGTGGCCCAAAATTGGACGTCCAGAATGCGCTTCGTCAAGAACAGCCGCGGTGCCCATGTGCCCGAAATCATTTTCAAATGTTAATGTCACGTATTGATCTTTCGAATAAAAAAAATTTTGATTACAATTTAATTTTTTGTGTTATTTTTTACAATTTCAAGTTCTATCGGGCTTAAAAAGACACCCTATATTAATGATGAAACAGAACTAGGGCATGACGTTTTTCTCCATACATTTTGGCATAAAATAACGCCAGAGAATGCGGTCGTAAAATAGAATCTATCTTATTTTGACAGCGTTTTTTCTTCTCCTCTCACTTTGAAGTCGCGAATATTCGTCGCCAAAAATAAAACACATTGGTGTATATGAAAATGCACACAATCGTGGTGTTGGTCGAAATTCGTCATACTCAGCGAAAGTTGAAAAAGATTCATTTCTAATTGTTTCGGCAGCGAGCGACGAACAAAGCAGTATCAGGTGACCAAGTTTCTTACATACAAAAAGTATTTTTCACGACATAATACTTTTTATAATTTATTTTAATCCATGTAGTAAAAAATTTATGAAGATGTCCTCCAAATATAAAGTACCTCAGATAATTTTTACAAAAATCCCTCTTTCGGATGGGATTTATATAGGTTTACTTTTAATATGGTCACCTTAGTATTTATATCCATTTTTTTTCTTTGCACGGAATGTTAGCAATGTTCCAAGGTGCATTAACGTATACACGGTGGCAGCACTACGGCATGTGACAATTTTTTGCTATTGGCAATATAGTAAGCTATTTACGTCAAATGTATTGTTTACATTTTTGAAAGTGAATTTAGTGTTTTATTCTGAATTAAACATATACAAATTATTTTGTGAACATATAAATAATTCAAATAAATATAATTTATAATTATGAAAAGGTACATTCATAGTTTATAATTGTGAAAATAGTTACAAATATTTTTGATAAACATAGCTTACCACATGCCTGTTTTTATTGTATTGTTGTAATTTTGCTCTAGTGCTGCCACCGTGTATACGTTAATGCACCTTGCAATGTTCGTTGATATTGTGTTCACATGACGACTTTATAGAACGAATATTTGCCGGCGAGCTCGTCACGATGGGCGAAGGTCGTCGTTCGTCGCAGTTGTGTTCCAGGCATTAAAGTGGTAAACAAAAGCAAACACAATCTTAAGCATTAAACACATTCAAGACAGCAGGCTACAAGCTACAAAAGCTCAAAATTAAAATACACGTGTTCTTATGAGAATGATTATTTTGGAAACAGCAAGCAGCACGGCTGCAGGTTGTTGTCCATGCTGATTTTGTCGTTGTAGTCCAATTAAACTAATTTCTATTTTTGTTGGCTACAAAAGCTTTGTTAGTGATGTCAACGTATCAAGCAAAGTCAAATAAATTAGCGCTTTGAGAACAAATTCACAAAATGTATTCATAAAAATGTTAAACAGTTATTCAAATCATTTTTAGAGGAAACACGATAAAACTGTATTCATAAAATAATTTTAAGTTAAAATGTTCTGTTTAGCACTCTTTTCAGTCAATCGTTTTTAAAACTGATTGCACCTTTTTCTAAGACAATTTTAGTGATTTTAGATATTGTTTTAATTTTATTTTTATGTATTTTGAAAATTCTTATTCAATTCTTATTTAAATCTAAAATTTTTTTTATTAATCATATATACGATGTTTTTGATCAAAATAATTGATGAAAAGTATTATTTCAATGTCGGACAATTTTAGTTTTGTCTACTTATTAAAATAAGCAATTACGCTTTATATACTTTACCCGTTTTTCATTTTAGTATTACTAAAATTTTGTTTAGGAATTCATAAATATGTAATGTACATTAGTGATGTGTAAAAAAACGAAAAAATAAAAAAGTTCGTTTTCATACGCAAACACAACTGACGAAAACTTTTTTGATCATTAATTTTGGTTATTCAATTGAAAGACAAGATGAAGTTAACATTTATTTATTTGGTTTAGTATTGATTTTCATAAAACAAAAATAAAAAATATATGTTTGCATATAATAGTCATATGAACTAGTAACAAATTTTAGTGTAACACTATGATTCAGATGAGAATTGTAAATGATTATTAATTGCAATCCTGTTCAATAAAAATCTTATTGTTGTGTCTCAAAGTGTTATGATGACAAATCTCTTGCCACACAATTTATTATTTTATTACGCTTTTAATTCTCACTTGCAGGTATTATTTGAATTTTTGACAAGTCTTAATACAAAATGTGAAGTGTCTTTAAATAATTATAACTACCAAACTTTAATAAGTCAGCTCGGTAAATTCTTGTTTTTTTAATGGTAATGTTATTCTGTGAGCAACATGTGCCATGTGCTTAAGGATAAGGTACAACATGTTTTAATCGTTAACAGGGCATGTGTTGGTTTGCAGAATAAGTTTAATTTAAATTATGTTATATTTTAATTTTTCAATTTGTTAATATTGTTAAACATTTTTCTTTGTGTATGAACTAAAATTTTTTCTTTGTGTATGAATTTAAATTTTTAATAACTTTATAATTTTCCTGACGATGATAACAAATTGTTATAGAAATATCGAGAAATAAAAGATTTTAAATTGTTAATTTTTTATAAAAAGCAAAAAACAAAGATCTATAGCTCTAAAAATTATATTTATTTAAATTACTTTAGTCTTGCATTTTTTTGCTCTTCACTAGGTGATAGCTTTAAAAACATCTAAAAAAATTGTAAGTGGCACCACTGAAATGCAAAAAAGCAGCTGTTCATATTTTAGAAGTTTCAATTTTAATTTTGATTGTGATTTCCTAATATATAATTTTTTAATATTTATATATATTACTACACCGAATACTTAGTACCTCGCACTATTTTAGTAATAGCTAATATAAAATTTTCTAAATTTCCCTCAGCCATTTTGTATGTAAAAAAGCTTTTTAATATTTGTAAAGACATAAAGAAAATAATATCAGCTGTTTATTATGTAGCTGCCGTTTTCATTATATTTAGGTAGCTAGCTACAGGCTACATTTGTAGCCAGCGGCATTTGTAGTCGTATGTTCGTGTAGCCTGCTGTCTCGAATGTGTTTAATGCTTAATTTTGATATTGTTGCAATGAGCATTATTGTAATCAATATCACCTTTTCACTCCACATTATGGGAGAGTACATGTTCTATTGCTTTGCATAATTTTTTATGTATTAAAGTTTGTTTATTACTTTTTTTGTGCCGATTAACTTTTATGAGATTAGCGGCTTAAACTTAATAATGATATTAAATTCTTTATGTTTTTATGCATAATTCATATTTTAAGCAATACACAAATTTTTTTAAACGGTTGTATTAAAAATATCATTCTAATCTGAGCAATCGTAGAACATAGTTACCATTAACTAATAAAAATTGAAAGTTAAAATTAAAAACTTTAATAAAATCTATATTTGAAATTTACAACTTTAAAAAATATTGTTTTTCTCTTTGTATAAACATTAATCTAAACAGGGTGAATATAGCAGAAGAATTGCTATAATATAATTCCTGAAGAATTGCTATAATATAATTGCTGCATTTTAAAAATCTTCGCTTCCGGGATCCAAAGTAAGACACCTCAATTTCAGTCAGTGGATCAGAAGATCAAGCCCGATTTAGATTTTTGGCCCCAAGTGTTCTTCCCTGCCACTAATCTTAAGAAAAAATCGACCGATACAAGTATGTATCGATGGTTTGTACTCGATACCGAGAAGGTACTTTGCAATCGATACCATATCGATACCCTACTGGTATCGTTTCATCCCTACTAGTAGGGCCTTTAAAAGGCGTTTTCACTTTATGTATTAACTGCTTTATTTGCATATGAGTTGTTCTGTTGTTGGTATCCGTAAGCACAAAACAATATTTATACGTTTATGTGTGTCAATGTGAACTGGGTTGATTGTTTGCACGGTTCACAGTACACAAGAGGTTTTTAGTATTTTTCTTGAAAATTACTTGTGCAATTATAGTCGTCTTTGCTCACAAATGTAGGGTGGTACTAGCAAATGTATATATATTTGTATGTTTGTATGTATGTATGAATTTGTGTGTACACAGAAAGAAACGCAAAAGAAAAATTATCATGCAACTGTTGGCATTCTCTCTCTACAAGTTATTGAACCTAAAAAGTTCTTCATTTAAGCTTAAAACCATTCTAAGCTAACACAAAAATTTGCTTGTAAATTTATAATTCAAGTGTTTTTGTTTTAATATGAATTTTCGAAACTTGAATTAGTATCGAACATCTTTTGTTTCAACTACAACTGCAGTAGTGTTTCTAAATAGTTTCCAATATCAGTTCATGTATCCACAATTTTTTCCGTGTATTGGTACTATTACGCCGAAAGTCTTCAAACAACAATGTTTTGATGTTTTGCTTTGCTCTTACCCTGTTTAAGGTTTATGTTTCAGTGCGTTCTTTTAGTTTAGTTTTTTTGTTGTTGTTATTCATGTTGTTTGACTTAAGTTAACAGGGCCGCACAGCATTGTTTGCTACGAAGCTGTTCAAAAGTAAACAAAAACTACTACCTCAACAAAAAAAAAAAAAAAAAAAAAAAAAAAAAAAAGCGAAAAATGCTTTTTGTAAAACATAAGTCACTATAAATGAAATACAGTAGCGAACAATACCAAGAAAAACACTTAAATAGATGGTTACAAATTCGTGGCAGAACCGACAATAATAAGTCAAATAGCGTAAACAAAGGACGCGTTTAGTGAACGGAATAATGAAATAAAAAAATGTAAAATATATTTTACAGTTACTTTAATGGACGTTTCCCAAACTGCCTAACGTTTTCGCGCTAGATGGCTGAACTCACAAACGTTTGCAAGGCTATTTATATGCTCAAAAATTTGTGGTCAGAATTACTAATTATTAAATTAAAATATCTAGCCAAAAATACTGCCCCGCGCAGGTTTCACCTTGGCGTACACCAAGCCAGGGTAGCAAACAAAATTCTAGAAAGGCGCATGACTTATGTTTTGTTGGAGTTTCGAAACCTTTAGCAGGGTTTCAAATTGGCAAAAAGGGGATCAGCAAACCATATCAGTGCTGATCATGGTTTAGGTGCCTGCCTTAGCTGCAACTTCCTAGCTTTGGAAGGGATATTAGTGTCATTGCTAACTTTGGTGAATGCCGGTTTTTGGGGGCTAATAACCCCCGAACGACTGTTGTCTTGCAACAGATACCTGTACTGTAAGGAACTAGAGATAATTATTAGACGGATGACCTGGTTAAGGGCTAATGTTCTTAATGGCATTCGGTAGCAGTATGTGTACACGCGTTTCTTTTTGTTTCTTCTCTCGCCGTTGTCTGTGTTTTCTTTATATGCACAATATTAATTTTTTCTGAATGTACTTCATTACCTTGTGGTGTGGATGGTGTTGGACTAAATTTTCCTAATCTGAGCAGTGTCGAAGGTATATACACTGTGCACTGATCAGTTTTAAATAATTTAATTCCAACATTTTAAATGCTGCAATAGAATTTGTTTTAGTCTTTCGTGTTATTATTGTTAAATTTAAACTTCCACGAACACTACTCCCTCTTTCCTCTTCATCTCAACTTATTTTCCTAGTTCCAGAACAATGCACTGCATCTGTAGGGGTCATCCCCTGAGTACTGGTCCAAGATAAAAAAAATGGCCTTCGGAATACCAACTCATTAAGCTTAGTCTTCCATTAACTGCTGGGAAATTGCACACAGGGGGGCCAAACTCTTCAGCAAGGATAAACAGTGCTACACTTGGGCGCTGGTGAATCGTAAATAATTCACCCCGTGGAGTTCTTTCATCATCAGGTAAGACCGACAAGGCAGGTTGGAAAGGTAGGAAGCTCTGAGATTCACCCCCAAACCTGAGTAGAGACATAAATTTTATCTGTAGATTTTCCGTAGGGGAGCACAAAATTTGTGTTACTGGACATGCTCTTTTCAATGCCAAATTTAACTTATAAAAGAAGCAAGAGTTTGTGGCATGCAACCAAAAGAAGTTGTGTGCCTTTATGAAATTGTTATAATACCAATAATTTTCTATGCAGTATCAGTATGGTGGAAATCACTGGACTCCACAACCAACAAACTGCAAATTGAAAAAGTCAGTCTAATTATGGCAATACTGACCACAGGGGCCATGAGGAGAATTCCAACTAAAGCACTTCTTGCACTTATGAGCTGGATGCAATGTGACATAGGAGACAGGCAGATCGCACTTAAAACCGCGATTAGGTTGAACGCAACAGGAGCATGGACCCAAAGACCGTGGGGACACGCCAATATACTTGAGATTGCAAAGGTTCTGGTCCACGATATAATTGACTACTGCATCCCAAAACCATTACACTAAGGAGCTTTGGCTACCAAATCGGGGAATCTCCCCTAGAAGCTGGACCCTTCTATGTTTACACGGATGGATCCAGAAAGAATTATTGGGGGTGGCGTTTACATAGAAGAATCTAACACTAAAATATCCATCAGACTATTGGACGGAGGTAGTGTTTTTCAAGCTGAAATATCGGCTATAAACAAAGCGGCCAGATTTCTGACGTTTCACAAGATATTCGACAGGGATATCATGATAGTAACGGACAGCAAAGCTGCCATCAACTTCCTGATTGGAATATACACTTATTGCCGTGTGGTCCAAGAATGCCGGACATCTTTAAATAAGATGGCATTATAATCTAACCCTGAAATGGGTACGGGTGCAACAACAGCATCAAGATCGCTGATGACCTAGTAAAAAAGGGAACAACCCGAGAGGATAGGGACATAGATCCTTTTTGTGGACAGCCGTTATCGGCGTGTTGGAAAAGAATAAAACTCCACACGCTAAAAAGAGCCCAAAAATGGTTCACTGATTCCACATGCGTTATATTAAGGAATCTTTGGCCGCATATTAATTCTAAGAGAACGAGGGAGCTATTAAACCTGTCCATTTTTCACCTGAGAGTCACTGTATCAGTCATAACTGGGAAATTGCATACAGGAGGGATTAAAAGACCCGAATTCTTCAATAAGAAGTTGCTCATATGGCAAAAAGTGCTACCTGTGTGAGCCTAGTCTGCCACACAGGGGCACTGATGAATCGTGAATAAAATATCCTGTGGAATTGGTCCATCATCAGGTAAGGCTGGTGTAAATATTTTTCACAACTGCCGCAGTTGAATGGCGGAATTCGGTGAATATGTATTTTCAACAAGACGGTACAACTGTACACTCGAAAGGAGTTACCATGCATATTGTGGTGAAAGCATTTTTTGGTCGCATAATATCCCGTTTTATCGAGTAGTGGACTGAAAGGCGACTGATTATCAGTAGAAATATAGCGAAACGCTCTGAAAATTACTATAAAATATGCACAACTGTGTTCCAACATCTTGACTGATATCATGTGCTCATTGCCAGGCACTTACACACACATATGCTTGCGAAACAATAAGAACGCAACATTAACAATAAAATCATTGGTGGTTGTTTTACTTGGAATTTTATGTTCTTTGGATCATGGATCATTGTTTGTGTATTATGTTTCTAGCTTAATGTTTTATGTGTGGATGTGCGTGTAGATTTATAATAAGCAGGCTGCACAATGGGTTAGAAGCAATGCAAATTCGTAACAGTATGTTGTTAGACAATTATATTTAAGCACTGAGAAACACAAAAGTGACCTCAAAGTAAAAATGCGCTTTATAGCTTGTTGGATTTTTTTTTTTTTTTTTTTGAAATATCGATAAAAAAAAACACAGTGTATAATGAAGATGCCATGGACGTCCTCACAAATGTATAGCATTCTATTTTTAAAAATAACGACTTAGGGTAAGAAATTCAATTCTTCCTATTTGTAAGCACAACACTATTTTCGTCTCGTCTATAAAAATGTTAAAAGAGATGACAGACCGTTTTTCATTTTAGGTGACGATATTTAAAAGTACATGCTCAAATGTTGTATTGTCTGTAAATATCTGTCTGTAAGGATATAAAAATAATATATGTAAATAAAATAAGCTTATGAGCATTTACAATCCTTAACGAAGTAAAAAATAAATCATGAAGATTGTGTGTATTATTAGAATGAAACATTAAAAATATTCTAATTTAAACAAAGAATGAAAAACAGTCTGAATCCTGATTAAGTAAATAATTCTAGTTATTGTGATAAGTCAATGTTATATTACTATGTTAACGCTTTTATATTTCATATTGAAAGGTCAATATTATGTTTCGTTCTTAGTGGAATAGCAGACATATTAAATTGTTAGACAATGCTTGTAAAACAGTGGTGGCATACACATTTAAAGGTATATGCGTGTCCTAATAGCGGCAAATAATGAGTGAAGTCCTAACTCAGTAAGATTTAAAGATCAACAAATTTGATGATTTTTGTTGATATTGTTAAGAATTTGCATCACAGCTAAGTGTTGATCTGCTTGTTAGTAATGGGTGATTTTATAAGAACTATCGGAAATTAAAAAAAAAAAAAACACATAAAATTCAGAAAAATGCATGAAATATTTATTTGGATCGATAGTTGGGTCGATATAATTTAATGTTTGAAGATTATTTCATGCAAATGTTGGCCGCGGCTGCGCCTCAAATGGTCCATCCGCTTAGTCCAATTTTGGCATACTCTTTCCAACATTTCGGCCGGTATCTCACGAATAATGTTGGCAATGTTGGCTTCCAGTGCGTCAATCGAAGCGGGCTTGTCGCTATAGACATTAGCCTTAACATAGCCTCACAAAAAATAGTCTAGAGGCGTTAAATCGCACGATCTGGGCGGCCAATTGACTGGTCCCAAGCGTGAAATAAACTGTTCACCGAACTCGCCTCTCAATTGGTCCATTGTTTCGCGTGCTGTGTGGCATGTGGCACCGTCTTTTTGAAACCACTTGTCATGCAAGTCAAGCTCTTCCATTTTGGGTAAAAAAAAGTTTGTTATCATCGCACGGCAGCGCTCACCATTCACAGTACCGTTGTGATTCGCATCATCTTTGAAGAAATACGGCCCAATGATGCCGCCAGCCCATAATCCGCACCAAACGGTTGTTTTTTGTGGATGCATTGGTAGCTCTTGCAATGCTTCTGGCTGCTCTTCACTCCAAATACGGCAGTTTTGCTTGTTCACGTATCCATTCAACCAGAAATGAGCCTCGTCGCTGAAAACAATTCTTCATCTAACTTTTCAAGAGCCCATTCACCAAAAATTTGGCGTAGTGGTAGGCCGTTTGGCTTCAATTCTTGCACTAGCGTTATCTTATAAGGCTTCACACTCAAATCCTACCGCAAAATTTTCCACGTAGTGGAGTAACAGAGGCCCAATTGCTGCGAACGGCGCCGAATCGATAATTCACGGTCATCACCAACACTGGCCGATACGGCTGCGATATTTTCTTCAGTTCGCACTTTACGTAAGCGTGTTGGTGGTTTAATGTCCAACAATGTAAATTTGGTGCGAAATTTTTTTACAATAGCCCGAATAGAAGCCTCAGTAGGTCGATTAAACTGACCATAAAATGGAAGAAGCGCGCGATGAACTTTCTTAACAGAGCACGCATTTTGGTAATAAAATTCAATAATTTGCAAGCGTTGTTCGTTTGTAAGACGATTCATGATTAAATTATAGACCAAACTGAAGATGTTTGACAGTGACACAAGATACAAAACGTGCGTGAGCTGTCAAAACTAGTGTTGCCAAAAAGATAATAGCTAAAAAATCACTCGTTACATGTATTTCCACACAAACAATATAAAGCTAAAACATAAAAAACTAGGCTTGTGTCGTTCATGAATGAATTACTTCAATCGAATGATTTTCTTCAGTGAAAGAATAAAATAGTGCAGTATTCTTTATGTAGGAGTATTTCTTTCACCATTCACTTTTCAATCATATTTCTTCATTTGCTCATGTTTTTGACAGCGTTGTCAACTACTTGCTTTTCGTGCATTTTAAGCGCTTTTTAAAATTTTCGAAAAACTCTAGTCAGTGCTCAGTGTTTATCTCTGTTTATGGGTGTGTTTATTTGATTGCACAAGTATCAACAATTTTTGATTTTCGCGCAAAAATGTTGAATGTTTGTGTTGTCTAGCGCTAAATTAGTTATTTCAATGAAAATTTTGTAGAATGCAGTGGTGGACGAAGGACACAAAATGAATCAAGAAAAAGTTTTCTAATCAGAATTCTTAGAATTGTAGAAAAGTTTGCCTTCTTTGTAGATAATAGAAAAACAAAGATTATAGTAACAGAATCTCTAGAAATAGTGCGTATAACAATTTATATCTTACGGCGAGCAAATTGCTGCAGCACAATTGCCATCTACTCGCATTGAAAACAAAGAAGCGATTAGTTTGTGTTATATCTGTGTTTGTGTTATATCGCGTATCAATTCAATTTTACATACATATGTACGTACGGGTTTACTTTACTATATTTTTTTTCTATCCCACAACATTAGTTAAATTTTTTTTAAAAAGTGAAGTATGTATGTAGTTGTAAATGTGATCTACAAAAATCGGCAAAAACAGGCCTTAAATCGTCAAAGTAATATTTTGAGCACTCAAAATCACCAAAATGACGATAAATCGTCAAATATGGCAACTATGCCTGGTGCCAATTACCCCCTCAAATTCAAACTATAAACAATCCAAGTCATTTTAAAACTGCCATATTTAAGCACTTTTCATAATATATTGATAACATAAAGAGCCTAATGACAAAATTATCAACTTAAATGTCTTATGGCTTATACGTATATAAATTTATTGTTTCCTTTTCTTTTTGTTAAACTTTGTATATGGTTATATATTTTAAATTTGGTTATTGGCTGTACTTAATTTTGTAAACAAATTTCAGATTGAAACAATATCATGTCGTTGTGTTTAACCCAATAATGCAACAATAGTATTTTGCCCTTAGAATACGATCGTATTGTCATATCAACCATATTTTTTCTTGTACGTGTTCATCAAGTTCATATGAAAATTTTTATAGTGTACATAAGAGAACGTCACAATAGCTGACTTTTGTGTCGAATACTTGCGAGTAAATGAATATTGAACACTTGGCCACCGTTGTCCTAATGTAATGGGTGATTTTATAAGAGCTATCGGAAATTTAAAAAAAAACACATAAAATTCAGAAAAATGCATGAAATATTTATTTGGATCGATAGTTGGGTCGATATAATTTAATGTTTGAAGATTATTTCATGCAAATGTTGGCCGCGGCTGCGCCTCAAATGGTCCATCCGCTTAGTCCAATTTTGGCATACTCTTTCCAACATTTCGGCCGGTATCTCACGAATAATGTTGGCAATGTTGGCTTCCAGTGCGTCAATCGAAGCGGGCTTGTCGCTATAGACATTAGCTTTAATATAGCCCTATAAAAAATAGTCTAGAGGCGTTAAATCGCACGATCTGGGTGGCCAATTGACTGGTCCCAAGCGTGAAATAAACTGTTCACCGAGCTCGCCTCTCAATTGGTCCATTGTTTCGCGTGCTGTGTGGCATGTGGCACCGTCTTGTTGAAACCACATGTCATGCAAGTCAAGCTCTTCCATTTTGGGCAAAAAAAAGTTTGTTATCTTCGCACGGTAGCGCTCACCATTCACAGTAACGTTGTGATTCGCATCATCTTTGAAGAAATACGGCCCAATGATGCCGCCAGCCCATAATCCGCAACAAACGGTTTTTTTTTTGTGGATGCATTGGTAGCTTTTGCAATGCTTCTGGCTGCTTTTCACTCCAAATACGGCAGTTTTGCTTGTTCACGTATCCATTCAACCAGAAATGAGCCTCGTCGCTGAACACAATTCTTCGATAAAAAAGTGGATCTTCATCTAACTTTTCAAAAGCCCATTCACCAAAAATTTGGCGTTGTGGTAGGTCGTTTGGCTTCAATTCAATTGCACCAGCTGTATCTTATAAGGCTTCACACCCAAATCCTTCCGCAAAATTTTCCACGTAGTGGAAAATTTTGCTGCGAACGGCGCCGAATCGATAATTCACGGTCATCACCAACACTGGCCGATACGGCTGCGATATTTTCTTCAGTTCGCACTCTACGTAAGCGTGTTGGTGGTTTAATGTCCAACAATGTAAATTTGGTGCGAAATTTTTTTACAATAGCCCGAATAGAAGCCTCAGTAGGTCGATTAAACTGACCATAAAATGGAAGAAGCGCGCGATGAACTTTCTTAACAGAGCACGCATTTTGGTAATAAAATTCAATAATTTGCAAGCGTTGTTCGTTTGTAAGACGATTCATGATTAAATTATAGACCACACTGAAGATGTTTGACAGTGACACAAGATACAAAACGTGCGTGAGCTGTCTAAACTAGTGTTGCCAAAAAGATAATAGCAAAAAAATCACTCGTTAGTACGAGTATGTATTGGCGCGTGTCTTTTTAATTTATTAAAAATGAAATAAAAAATTACAGTTTGAGTTTTTCGAATACCACTTAAAAAATATTTTTGAAGCACCACAACATTGTATTTAACAAATTTCTAAAGTGAAGCAGCTCTCATTTCGCCAAAGTCCTTTTAATTGGAAATCTTGAACACAATGTGAAAATGCTCTTATTTTGTTTTTATTTGCTCAACTGAATTTTGCTGTAGTGGTTTTTCTTGTTCCACTTTGAAATTTTACTCTTTAGCTCCTTATTGGTATGCAGTGCTTAAGAAAATTAAAGCATTCTGTTAATGCCACAAACTCAAAGCAAAAAAAAAAAAAGCAACTTCATGCCAAAACCAAACCTTTTCTACACAAAGTAGACAACAAATATATTAGCGAAATGTTTATTAAACGCAAAATATACAACAATTTAATAACAGTGTGTCAAAGTGAAAATATGTCTTTCCGAATTTCAAGCAGCATTTCGATTAGATTGTAAAAGCTTAGTAATGCCAAACTATGTTAAAAGTTTACGAATTATGATATTGTAGTACTTCAGAGTTATTCGGACTCGTAAGTTGGGCAAAGTTTACAATTGCTTGGACGAACAGCAGGAATTTGCATTCGCTTAACTCCTGTGTAAGTTCACGCATTATGACAAAGAAAAGCCAAATAAGCAAGAAGCCATTGCACAGTTTAACACGAAAAATAATTAACCAGTTTGACTACTGATTCTGTTAGAGGAAACTAAATAATTAAAATATACAGATGTTTCGGCGTGTTGAAAGGTCACATTTTAGAGTCAGTTAACATTTTCCAGATTTTGCCTGTTCTTGCAGCATATTGGTATATAAGAATATATTTTCTTTACATCTGCGGTGTGTGGTATGTTCAGCAACTTTGTGGCAATTATTTTTTAGAACATATTAACCCTCTAACTCCTTTTACATAACAGCATATTTTGACTTTATTATAACAAAACGAAGAAACACCCTTGAAAAAGGCGAAGAGTGGAAATGAAATGTTTCACAGAAATGTTGGCCATCAAATTTCGCTATATATGTCAGAACACCCCAAATCCCAAAACTTAACACAAACACCAAAATCCTATCGAATTCTAGCTTGCCAATTAAGGGTTAATTTAGTTATTGTTCACACATGTAGGTCATCCCACCTCTGTCTCTGTATACTTTTGTATCTATATCATTAAAGGCATAGCCATTAGTTTTGTTGCGAAACTTCTTCATCATTTTCTTGTTGTTATCTTTTTCCACTGAAAATTAGAGTAAGAGAATTTGATTATTTTTCTGTCTTTTCATTGTTCCACAAGGGAGTTTGTAAGAATAAAAATTTCTGATGGCTTGGAAAAACTTGAATGCTTTTGCTATGTACGTGGCAAGTATACCCCTAAGGAAAACAAGGTTTCGTTTTTAATAATAAGATGGAGGTAGTCCCAGAACTCAACGTCAAGCCAAAACGAGATGACAGGATTGATTGTAGCCATTATGGGGAAAATCAGAAAAATAAATCTAGCCCATGCAGATTGAAAATTATGGGCACTTAAGAAAAACCTGAAAATATGGCTAAACTGTAACCATTTTTTGGTTATTGTGGTTAAGTTTTATTAATTTTGTTCATTTGAACTTTGGAAACGTAACCCTAAATAGCATTTCTAGAATCACAGTCAAATAAAATTCATACACAATTGTCCCAAGTTTTCTAGAATTAAGAAAAAGTTTATTCAAAGCCCACTGAGAGCATAGTCGACCTGCGCGAACGAATTTCTCAAGCTGCTGAAAACATCAGCTCTCGAGGATATGCCCGGCTAATAATTAGATCAATAAACCGAACTAACTCCTTCAATTGGAGTAATAGCAAGTACTGTTAACTCCACATATGACCTTATAGTAGCCTGTTTTTCCTCTATCCCAACGCCCCACAGTAGGTGACAAGTATTTCGTTGACACCTCATCACTACTGCGGAATTTGCAAGTGTCTGTATTGGAAATATCTATTCTGTACAGCTGCTTGAGGCAGGTATGATTACCTGTATGTGCACCTATCAGTGTTTTAAGGCTTTTCCTGTCCAGTCTTAGAGCATGCTCGGCCATCCTTGCATCAAAGCTTAGAAATTTTTTAGAACGTTCCAAATCATTTGTCAGTTGCCTTTTTTGCCTTGTTCTTAAGGAGGGTCTTATTGAAGCCGAATGTTGGCGTGGGCCCAATAAAAGCGTCGTGCGCAAGTAGCAATTTTTCCCATATAAAGGGTGTTTTTTTAAGCTAGATAGAACTTTAAATTGTAAAAAGTAACACAAAAAATTAAATTTTGATGAAACATTTTTTTTATTTGTTTCAGTATACTCTGACAAATCATCATGAATAGACTCACGCTTGAACAACGCTGCGAAATTATCCAAATTTACTTTGAAAATCAGACCCGTTGTTTTATCGCAAAATTGTGTTCAGCGATGAGGCGCATTTTTGGCTTAACGGGTTTGTTAATAAGCAAAATTGCCGCATATGGAGTGAGACCAATCCACAAGAGACCCTACAGACTCCATTACATCCAGCAAAATGCACTGTTTGGTGCGGTTTTCATGCTGGTGGCATCATCGGACCTATTTCTTCAAAAATGAGGCCGGAGCTCGCGTTACGGTCAATGGAGATCGTTACCGCACCATGATCAATGATTTTTTGTTTGAAAATATGGATGACATTGATCCGGAGGAGATGTGGTTTCAACAGGATGGCGCTACGTGCCATACGGCGAACGCAACCATCGACTTACTGAAATCAAAATTTGGCGATAAGTTGATTTCGAGAAATGGACCTGTCAATTGGCCTCCAAGGTCGTGCGATTTGACACCTCTCGATTATTTCCTGTGGGGCTACGTGAATTCACTGGTTTATGCTGATAAACCAGCAACAATTGACGCCTTGGAGGCCAGCATTGTTCGTGTTGTTCGTGACATACGGCCAGCAGTGCTCAAAAAAGTGGCCCAAAATTGGACGTCCAGAATGCACTTCGTCAAGAACAGCCGCGGTGCCCTATGCCCGAAATCATTTTCAAATGTTAATGTCACGTATTGATCTTTCGAATAAAAAAAAATTTTGATTACAATTTAATTTTTTGTGTTAGTTTTTACAATTTCAAGTCCTATCGGGCTTAAAAAAACACCCTATATTTGTAGCCATATAAACAACTTCGTGTGGAAGAATTCGGGCCTTCTAATCCCTCCTTTATGCAATTTCCCAGCAATCAATGGAAGACAAGGCTAAATGAGTTGCTTGGCCAAAGTCCACTAAGACCATCAGTGCCTAAACCAACTTACCCGTCCAACCAGCCGTAGGGACAAAGCCCTTGTTGAAAAGCTCGGGCCTGCAATCCCTTCTGTATGCAATTTCACTGACAGACAATGTATGCTGTATGCAATTTCCCAGCAATCAATGGAAGACAAGGCTGAATGATTTGCTAGGCCGAAGTCCACTAAGAGCATTAGTGCCTAAACCAACTTATCCGTCCAACCAGCCATGGGGACAAAGCCCTTGGAGAAAAGCTCGGGCCTGCAATCCCTTCTGTATGCAATTTCAGGTCAATGAGTTGGCAGGTCGAAGTCCAGAAAAAGATCAGCCCTTAATCAACTCACCTGCCTAACCATCACTACTGGTTCCCTACATTACAGGTACCTGTTGCAAGTCAACAGCTCCTCGGGGGTTAGTAACCCCGTTAACCTCATTCATGATCAGCGGCGGGATGGTCTGCAAAACAGAATCTCCCGGGCGCTTTGCCGATCATGGTTCTGCCAATTAACGCTTGGTGAATGTTATGAAAGTCCAATACAATATAAGTCATACAGTTTCTTAGCGTTTTATTTGCTAAAACAAATAAATAACCGCCACTATGCCCCAGAATTCAGAGTATCCTGATTGAGCGTACATCACACCATAACTGGTTTGCGGGGAGAGATCTGGTGAGGGGAATTGTTGTACAGGTGTGAACACGATTTAGTTAAGTACCTGCCAGTGTGACCTTACATCACGGTAATCACCTTGTGAATACGATGTCCAACACATGACAATTTGCCATGCATGCATGTGTTTTGGACATGATCTGTCCCTTTGTTAGGAGTGGAACCCTTCTCATTCTTCTACAACCGGGGTCACGCCCACGGTTAGCTAATTATTAAAAAATGGTTACTTAATTGTTAAAAAAAAGGATAATTATTTATTTACAACAAACAAATTTATTTTAAACAGACACAATAAAATATTCCTGAAGAAGTTGGGATCATCCAACGAAACGTAGAACGGAAAACTAAATAAAACAAAGCTGTAGTTTTATTTAAAAAAAAGGAAAAACGACCTAAAAAGCCCACAAAACAATAGCACAACTTAAAATTCAACAATAGGCCGAATAAATATATATTACAAAGTAAATATGTTTTTATATTTTATATTTATACGCAATTCGTTAAAAATTAATTTACGTTTGGTGGTTAGAGCAGCAGATCATGATACGTCATGACCCGAGTTTAAATCCCAGTGGGTGCTGATGAGTAGTGTAGCGACTACGAAACAGCTAAAGATTTGATTATTATTTTTCTTGTCTTCTTCAATCAATAACTATTGATCACAGCAAATTTGTATTGTAAAAAATCCTATTTAAGAAAAAAACTTAAGAAAGGAAAAACTTGAACTAAAACCCGATGTACATATGTACAAACCAAAAAATTTTTAATTTAATATTTTAGGTTTTATTTGACGAAAGAAATCTAATTTCGTTCGATATTTGAAACTGGTTCATACATTTATTTGAAAACTACAATAATTTTCAAAAATATTAATTAAATAAATTTAACATTTAATTTCTCCTGACGATGATAACAAATTGTTATCGAAATATTGAAAAATAAAAGATTTTTAATTGTAAATTTTTTATAAAAAACAAAAAAACAAAGATCTGAAGCTGCAAAAGTTAAATTTATTTAACAAACGAAGATCAAATAATAATGAGATAAAACGAAAATCTTAATGTTAAGAAAACGATCTTCAAATATTATTTTGCTTGTAAAATCTTCAAAATTAAGATAAAATCTGCATTCTGGCAACGCTGACCACAATACTCATCCTCGCGGTAAGCAGTTGAGCAGCAAAAGCAAACAGCAGACAGCAAACGTAGCAAACAGGAAACAATAAACACGAGGAGCAGCACAAGGCGTAGGAAACGCGCACTATATTTCCCATGGTTGTCTGCACAACCACAACCAACTCCATCGACTAGAGTCCCCCACGAGCCTGAGATGGTTCCGAGAATGGCAACAACATTGTCATATGTGCCCAACGCATCAAATAATCGCTGTTATGAATTTAAAACTCATATTTGAATTTAGTATTAAATTAAATTTTGAACTTTTAATTGGTTTCTTTTAGGTTAGGTTAGGTTTAACAGGCTGCCAGCTATTATAAAGCCAGCCCACTTGGGTCCAGTCAGGTCCCGTTATGTTGGCTGAATATGATATGTATCTCAGTAGATCTACATATCACTGGCTTAGAACCAACCCGAGGATCGGTTAAACGAGTCCAATCCACTTATATCGCATTCCGATACCTCCGTCAACTCATGCAGCATCGGTCTGCCTTGGTACAATGCCCTTATATAAGAAAGAGCTGGACACTGACAGAGGAAGTGCTCAACGCTCTCCTCTTCCTCCTTGTCTCTGCAACTTCTACAGAAGCCATTAAATGGAAGATTTAACCTCCTTGCCTGCGTCCCTATGTGGCAATATCCCGTCAAAACCGCCACAGCAGAACGCAACCTCCGTCGGGGTAAGCTCCTAAGGATAATAGTCCTCCTGTTTCATATCTGGGCCATGTCAGTCTTGATATTCGACAGGTACCCTCATTAGACAATCTGTCTTGAGCGGTCTAAAAAAGTTGGCGCTGCACTAGTTTCTTACAGCTCGCAAGCGGGATTCCATCGATCCCATCAATATCTCTTTGTTGTAGCTGGACACCGGCCTTTGCCAGTTCATCCGCTACTAGATTTCCGGACACTTCACTGTGCCCTCGTACCCAGATAAGCTCCAGGTCTCGCTATCTCGTTTAGAGATATCCGGCATTCACGAACCAACCTGGATGTCGTATAGACTCCAGCTAGTGCATACAACGCAGCCTTACTATCAGTACAAATTCGGATATCATTCTCATATATTGTTTTCTTTTGCTTTATTGAATTTGAAATTGTAACGAATAGTTTTGAAGTACATATGTTTTGTTTATATAACTAATACTAGCTGATCAGACAAACGTTGTTTTGCCTCCAAATTTTTTTTACATGATATGAATGACTTTAAATTTTCAAATTGTCATTGCCAGTGCAAGCCGTTTGTATACAACTGCAAATGCTTAAAATGGAATGTTATGCCTTTCACAACCATTAGGACTCACGGTAACTAAACGTCCTCACCTTTAAACTATCCTTTAAGTACTCTTTTCTTAAACGTTGATGATCAAATTTTTTACCGGAAGCCAAATAACATTACAAAGACATAATGGTCTATACTTTATAATATTATGTTTACCGATCTGACTTTAACTAATTCTAGCGGGTTGAAAAACTGGGTTGTAGAGTTGACGACATTGTCTTGGGAAGTAAAGAGAGTCACCAATTTCTACATCTTCTATTCGTGAGCAGTTTAACCTTGAATCCGAAAATTCAGATCGACGACATCACATTCGCTCAACTAAACATGATTTTTGTAAAATGCTTGAGAGTACACTGCTGATAAGCTCAGATTTTAATTCGGTAAAATAACAGAAAAGGACGGGTAATCGAATATTGCCAGTGTATTGGTGGAATAGACGGCGACATTTCAAGATGTGATTGTCCTTATTTTCAGAAACTATTAGTGCGATATGAATAATAATAACCTGAACTTACTTTTTTGTTAACTTCAGTATTTATAACGCCCCGTATATGAAATGAAGGCATCCATTGTTTGTATTGCACATTATGAACTCGCCTTCACAGAAAATAAATTTTACGTGATACTTAATTTTTTCTTTTCTAAGAAAAATTCGCAAGTATCCGCCAGACAAACGTGAAACACTGGACCACGATTTATGGCCCATAAAAGTTACATAAAAATATTCTTCGGCTTATATTTATCTCCCATCGTTGTTAGCACGCCGAAGAAAGTCTAACGTCAAATTATATCAATTTCACTTTACTTTAGCACAACACAGGCCAGTGGTTCTATCTGGAAATGTGAACACCTCAACGTTATTCTACCGATACATTAATGTACACTGCAACCAATTTCGCACTCATAATTAAAAGCAGCATAGTCCTTGTTTTGTACAACACGACGTGGAAGTCGTGTTAATTGGCTCGATGTCCGATTTATTGGACTTCTATCCGCAGCTGTAGTTTGAAATCGTGCATCGCATTGCATTTGGTTTTGCTGAAATCGTTCAGCTTGCCATCTCATGGCGTTACCTTTAATACAATAATCGTATGTAGCAAGTGAAAAATCTAATGGTCAGCCTAGAAATAAAATGACGATCGAAACAAGGCCTGAAAAGTATCAGCTCAGGAGTCCAAATGCCGTTGTATAGATAAGATATTACGATACACGGTTTGGTATTTTTCCAAGTGACAATAAAAATTCATAATATGAAAAATGAAAGCCATTTCGTTGATATTTGTTTGGGAATATATAGGAAAATCTAAATGCCATATCTCCGGAACCACTAAGACGATTTTGTGAAAGCTTGACATAACCCATATACAGTTCATGGCCAACGTACCTTTAAATTTTGGTCGAACTCGGTCAACCCGTTTGGCCAGTTAGTGCTGACATCAAAGTGTACACTTTTTTTTATATATATATAGATTACTGTACTAATTGTGACTCCATGTCTGTTAACATATGTTCACTGACGTTTGATGTTCCACGAACATTCGTTCAACTGACAGAACTTAACGAAGGGTAGAGAATATTAACGATTTATTGAAATGCATCAGCATCAAGCGTCAGTAGTTAACCGAGATTTGGAAGATTAAGGAAGAACAGAATTGTGTATGATATTATTTTGAATGTTAAATTATGATTTTATATTAATTTACTGCATTGATTTAGATAATAAAACCAACTAAGGGGTTAACCAGCCTTGCCAATGATACCTGATAAATCCAACTTTGTTCTGCAGCGACTATTGCAACCGCAATAGTCGCCCTCCCCTGCACCACCCATACCTTCCACAACTCCAATGTAATCATAAAGATGACACGCAACGAGATTGTATCTCCAGTCGTCAGCAGTTAATCGTAATTTTTTCAACATTTTGCATGTTTATTATTCAAACATAAAAATAATGTACAGATTGCCCTTCTCATTATATTTGTTAATTATTTCTTTTTCCAAGGACGTATTTTTTCTATCACATCAATATCTATTTCTATAAGAGCAAGAAAAAAAAATGTTTTAAGCTCAAAAGTTGTAAGACCCGTTCAAGGACATTAACTTTGTGTAGTCATCTGGTGGCTTAGAAAGAAATTTTTGGCAAACAAATAAAATAGACAAAAAGGAACTAAAATATCTGCATGTTTTTTTTTCACAATATAAATTTTCTTTGTATTCCTGTGTCTTATATTAATACTTCATATTTTTAACTTTGTCAGACATAAAAATGTGTTTGTTTTTTTATGTCTGTACTCGTACATATAAACGAATTTATTATTAAGAAATTCCCAAAAATATTGTTTCAGAAAAATCTACAAATTTCTTAGAATAACTTTATTTTTATTAACATTTTAAGTCAAGCACAAAAGTAAACCTTCACAAAATATCACAAAAAGATGATTACTTTTTTTTTACTGTCAAAGGAAAAAGTTATTTTAAGAAATGAAAGATATAAATGTTGGCAAAAAGCAACAAGCATTTAGGAAAAGGAAAAAACCTACTCATGTATTTTACTATAATCGCACTGCATTTTGCACTCTCTTAAATTTAATACTTGTTAAGATTACGACTATTACTAGTCAAAGGAAAACTTAGAAAAGTTATTGCACATACTTATGTAAATCATTTAAATATATGTAGTTATTATAGCTGACAAATTTTACGACTCAAATATTAAACATGAAAATACTACTACAGAGAGTTACACAGCTTTGCATATATTAAAACAAAGATATATATTTTTCACATCTATAAAACGGACTTTATTGGATAGAAAAATTTACGACAACAATATTTAATGCTGTGATTCGGAACTCACTTCTCCACCCAACCAATAAAATAACAACTGCTGCCAATGACAGGGTGTCGAATGAGCGATCTAGGACTAAAGCACTGCATTCGATATCGACCTTGATACGCGATATCGAATTGTATTATAATAAAATAAAAGCGTTAAACAATTTGTTTTCCTTCATACTTTTAGGAAACATATGGACTTGAACATATTCCATTTTGTTTAAACTACGATAACATGTGAATCGTTTGCATTAATCTACACGTAACATAATGTAATTCGATATCGTATGCGGTTATTAGACCCTTGCATTATTAAACGGTTGTGAGTCAACAAGAACTGATGCCCTTAATGGGCTTCGGCCTACCAACTCATTGAGCATTGTCTTGCGTTGACTGTTGGGAATACAAGACTGATTAGAAGGCCCGAATTCTTAAGTAAGCGGTTTGTCTATAAGGCTACAAACCTATAGAGAAAAGTTGTGACCTGTGTGAGCCTAGCAGCTGTAGAGAGCAAACCACACGGGGTGCTGGTGAACTGTGAGTAATTCACCCCGTGGTAGTGGTCCATCATCAGATTAAGCCGTCATGGCTTCTTCTTCTGATGAATGTCTCTTCAGGAAATAAAGGATTTTTTTTTTGTTAAGCGTTTTTATTTATTGAATCTTCAAAATGAACTAACAATAAGTATTCAAATCTTAATACTAAATATAAAAATAAAAGAATTAATAAAAACAAAATAAAATGTGCTTTTTACTTACGTCCAGCCAATGCTAGACAAAAAGTTCTATTATGCGGGAGCAATATCGGTAGAATCACCTATTGAACGTTCTGATGGTGGCAACGGTATCCCTTCTTCTCAACCGACTGTGGCCGCCAAAATTAAGTATATTACGCGCAAGAGGGTTTGGATGAAGTTCCAGTTTACTGACATACCTTGTCGCGTACTTAGAAAACTCCTCTTTTACCAGCGGAACACTCAGATCTTTATGAATTCTTGAATTTTTTACATACCATGGAGCTGCAGTAATCGTTCGAAGAATTTTGTTTTGTCGCCTTTGGATTTTTTCAATGTTTGTCGCTGAGGCGGTGCCCCGTAACTAAATTCCGTAGCACCGTATAGGCTTTAGTATTGCGTTGTATAACAAAAGTTTGCAATCTAATTTCAATGTCGAATTTCTGCCCATAAGCCAATTTAGCTGCGCTGCTTTTAGTTTTAACTTAGTGACCTTTGCTTCAATGTGAGACTTCCACGTTAGCCTACGGTCCAGGTGAATACCAAGGTACTTGACTTCATTGTGCTGCGGATATGTTAGGCTTACGTTGGATAGGCGGACATGTTTGCTTACGCAGTGTGAATGTAACGTGAGTACATTTTTGTTCATTAACCCTGATTTTCCAAAGCTTCAGCCATTTTTCCAATATTGAAATAAATTCCTGTAAATTTCGTGAAGCTAATTGGTGGTTTTCATGAACGCTCAAAAACGCTGTGTCGTCTGCAAAAGTTGAAGTGTGGATTCCAGATGTCGTTGGCATGTCAGAGGCGTAAATCAAATACAAAGTAGGCCCAAGAATGCTACCTTGAGGAACTCCTGCCTCGATAGGTTGAGTTGGGCTTATAAAATCACCTTCTCTGATAACAGGAAATACAGGATGGCTGATCAAGTTTGCTACATTAAGAGACTCAAATAACTTTTTGTAAAGTTTATGTAATAAATTTTTTAAAAATTCTTTTAAAAAAGAATACGTTTTTATTGAAGTAATTTATTAAGTTTTGAAAATAATTGAATTCAAATGGCCTCCACCCTCGTTGACACATATACGACATCTTGTCAAAAAGGTATTCATTACTGCCTGGAGTGTTGCAGCGGGAACTCTCTCAATTACCGTTCACATGGATTGCTTTAAGTCATCCAAATTGTTGGGTTTTTTTGTAAACTTCTTGTTTGCAATAAACCCATAAAAAAGAATCAGGTACAATGGGGTTAGGAGAACTGGGAGGCCAACGGAATGTGGAGTTTCTTGGAATCAGTTTATTGGGAAATTTTTGCCTCAATTCTGTCATAATAGGCGTGGCTATGTGACAAGTCGTCCCATCTTATTGAAACCAAACAATGTTGAAAGGGATTCTCTTTCGGCGCAATTCTGGAAAGCAAAACTCATTCAACATCTTTAAATAACGGTCTCCATTGACCGTTTTCTTCGAAAAAGTAAGGCGCGACAATGAATCTTGAAAAACTGCACACCACACTGTGATTCGAAGTGGATGTAATTACAATTGATTGAGTATCTGTGGGCTAGAATTACCCCATATTCGACAATTTTAATTGTTAACATTGCCGTTTAGATCAAAATGTACCTCGTCAGATATAAAAATGCAGCTGAAGACGTTTTCATCCTCTGACAACATTTGAATGATCTTGTCATAAAATTCCAAGCGAATCGGGAAGTCTCTAGGGTTCAGTTTGTTTGTTAATTGAATCCTATATGGAAATAAGCTAAAGTCTTGGTGCAAAATTGTCTGCAGTGACTGTCATTGGATTGTATGGCAGCAGCTACAGCAGCGAAAGTTTTCTGATATGGAATTTTTGCGATTTTTTTTTTGTCACACGCGGCAAAATTCTTCACGGGCCTCATTGGAGACCATCTGCTAAGGTGAGTGCTGCCAAACGTGTGCTTATATTCTCTTTGAACGGAAACAACGGACTCTAAAGCATGAAAGTGTTGCACTATCCAGATTCTTGTTTCATTGTTCCAATTCTCCATTTTAGTTAAACTTAAAGATCAATCCATAAAATGCAATAAAAATGGAGCAGGGTTTTTTTTTGTTGATAACAGTTTTCATCAGCCACTCTGTACTATAATATTATATACTTTGCGCTGTTTTTATCGTAATGGCTGGCGAGTACAAGGCGTAATCTAGGGCATCAATTTTCACAAACTTCTGCTGCCATAATTTGCCGATTACTAACCGAGTGCTGATTTCGAGGCATTGAATCATATCCGGCTTATCAAAGTAGATAGGGGGTTTCACTTAACACCAAGGATACTAAATTTGTGACTTTGGTGGCCCATTAATTAAACTATTATGAGAAATTATTCTTACATTCCAAAGATTGTTTGAGTTAATGAATAATTGCGCGCTCTATAATGTTGCATGTGACTCCGTCCTGTTGAAGCCCTTTTTTTTATCTTGGACCAGTACTCAGGGGATGACCCCTACATATGCAGCGCATTGTACCAGAACTAGGAAAATAGGTTATGAGGAGGGGGAAAGAGAGAGTAGTGTTTGTGAACATTTGACTTGAACTTTCCAACGACAGGAAACACGTCTGCAGGCAACTTGTTGCACAGACGAAGCGTACGGCTGAAAATCGAATTCTCTCTGTAATGCGTAGTATGATTCCCCGGGCAATTAACCACAAATGGATGAGCTCTGGACGATGAACGTGTGCTACGTAAAAATGTGCGAGTTTCAGGAACGAGATCCCTAATCTCGTCAGAGCAAAATCAATTGTAGTAGCGATAGAACAGAGTAACGCACCCTACACTGCGTCGGTGCTCCAGTGACAAGGTTAATGCCAGTGGGTTGAAGTACGAAAATATTCCAAACCATGGCCTGTACTGTTTATCATAAACGGTAAAGTTTTGATTATCATCGTGTTTGAAGACTTATGCCGAAATCCATAAGGTATAATTTGTGTTTATTACAGACGTCTAGACGCGTTTTTGAAAATTTTCTGCACAAAGTTTGTCAAGTAAACCTTTAATATATTAAGTGTACAAAATTTGTTTCCAGCATTTCGCCTTAGAGGTAAGTGGTAGTCGAAATAAATAGATCGCAGCTACCATACAGAGGGTGAAAAAGATTTACATCAGAACCTGCCTTTACGGCCTTTTCCTAGAATGGACCAATTCAACGGAGTGAATAATTCACGATTCACCATGGCACCCACAGGTAGCAATTTTTGTCATATGATTGTAGCCATATGGTCAACCCCTTGTTCAGAAGTTCAGAAGCCTTCTAGTCCCTCCTGTATGCAATATTCCAGCAAGCACTGAAAAACAAGGTCCACTAAGAACATCAGCCGTTAAAACAACTCACCCGTCCAACCACCACTACTGGTTTCTTGCAATACAGGTATCCATTGCCTCCGAAAAAAGCCACGCACCAAAAATGATCAGGGATACTAACTCCCCCTTCCTGCTTGTTTAGGTTTAAGCCACAGGCAGAACGTACCAGCCAAGGTAGGCACCTTAACCATAATCAGCCCGGGTTAAACTGCAAGCAGAACCATCCGGGAGCATGCTGATCCCCGTTCTGCCAATTTACACCCTTGATAAGGGGGTCGAATGCCAACTACCATCATATTCAACAAGACTAGCTGAAATTAATTTACCGACTTTAGAAAGCCGAAAAACTATGCTTAATGTACCTTTTATGATCATTTCTTTAAATGGTAATATGCAATCTGAGTTATTATTGAGTAAAGTAATTTTAAATGTTTTTCAACGGTCGTTTCGATATTTTAATCCACTTTATGGACATGCCGACCAAATCATGCTACGAGTGTGTTTGATCCAGTTAGCAAATTATGTTGCTGTTTCAATGAAAGGTATTACTTTACTGATTTTTCTCTTAACATTAATATCATTAATCGCAATGTTATATAATTTTTAAACCAGTACTGTTCATTTTAGAAAATATCATCTTCTATAATAATAATAAATAAATAAAAAATACGACATATGTCATGTGGCTTCCTAGAGTTTTATTTGCCTCAACAAACCAGAAACTCCTTCCCCTCTTTACTCGAAAAAGAGAATGCTCTGGTTTGGAATACGCCAAGACAAAACCGGTTCCCCGGAGGGAAGCAGATAGCATATAATAAGCTTAGGTATTTGAAAACATAACGCCATCGATTTGTGTCTATATCATAATCCTGTATATTCCATAAGGCGTCATCGTCGTTACATGAAGTCGACACAAACATTTTATCATTTATTTACTCGTTGCCAAAAACAATTGAATGTTGTCAACAGCTTCTATCTATCGCTTAGGTCTAGGAAATACCGAAGGCTTATCAAAGAATACATAATTTCTGTCATAGACGAATATGTAAGCGAGGGTTTTTTGATATCGTCTTGATGTGACGACGACGACGCCTCTTGGAATAGTGGAGAATATTGTTTTAGACTAAACATGCCAGATTACGAGACTAATTCCCATCATTTGTGAGAGATTTTAATTTTCTGCTTTAATATGAAGAACTCTGAGGCTGAAGATTACCAAACGCTCTCAAATGAGAGCGTAATTAGTGAAATAACCTGCCAAGAGTGGTTTTTACGCTTCAAAAACGGTGATTTTGATGGCGCATGCTGCGTCGAAAATGCAGAATTGGAGGCATTACTTGAGCAAGACTCGTGTCAAACGGAATGCGAAATGGTGGGATCATTGCGAGTGTCGGAACAATGTTGTTGTTCTTGCATTCTTAGTATTTCGTTTCTTATTTGTTGTTGTTGTTACTTGCTTATTGTTCGCAAGCATGTGTGTGACTGTGTATATGCTTAAGAATTATATTTGGACATTTCAGTCTAGAATTATGAATCACTAGAAAGATCATGATGATTGTAGATGATAAAGAAGTATAAATAGCAGGCAGGTCTGCGGCAAGGAGTCAGTTTATTTTTAAACGTTGTGCAAAACAGTCATAAGTCATATAAGTATGCAAGTCTAGTGTTTTAATATATAGTGGTTCTAAGTATAAATAAAGTTGCGAATTATTTAAATACTGTGTAACGATCAAGTGTGTGAGTCATTATTTCATTCGCAATTGCAGAATTCACAAAAGCGTTTTTAATGTCATTAAACTTTTGTAATTCTGTTCATTCCATATGATTCCAAATTGGGCTCCAGCAAGTATTAAAACTTAAAATGTGCACATTTTTTTATATTACATTCAATGAAAATGCAGAAAGTTTATTTCTGCGATATTTTGCCTGCTGGGAAATATTTTAACTGCTTAAGCGTAAAACATCTGACAAACATTTCTACTCTTATTTACAGCCAAAAATTAAAGAAGCACTTGAATGTGAATAAAGGACGAGTTGTTGTTTCTATTCGCATGGGGTTTTCTTCTAATACACGTGTTTCTCGCCAAGAATTTTTCGATACCAGAAAAAGAGGAACGTGGGTTTGGTCTTTATGCAGTCTAAATCAATTAAATATTTTAGCTCGATAAATGTGTTTTCCTTTCCACATTCCTGCTTCCTTCATAACTGATATCCGTAAAATGTAAAACTTAAATTAAAATTCCACAAAAATTCTTCGAAGCCAAAGCGTAAGATGTTAATCGTAACAACATGCAGCTGTAGTATACGAGTACTAACAAATGTTAATTATAATTAAAAATCGTTATTTATGTATAATTAATTTAAATATGTATTTAATTATTATATAAAATTCAAACTTTAAACAGTCACAGTAAAACAAACACTTGTCAGAAAAACTGCTTCTGTTTTATTTCATATTTAATTGATATTGAAAGCTTAAAATTTTTTAAATTTATAATACCACAAGGGGATTCAGTAGTGTTTTAAGCTTTACTAATAATCTTTTTTTTATGCACTTCATGTTTGAAAAAGCAATAAGCAGTCAGAAATACGAAGTCAGTACTGTTGATGGTTTTGTTCATCAGAGGTATTAAATTGATTTATAAAAGTATTTACAACATGTAAAATTGTACAGAAAAAACGACTCATTCATTTAATATGGTGTTAAAAGGTATTTGTTGTGTCCAGACCACAAGCTAATCAAATTTTATACTTACGGTAGGGTAAGTTGAAGTATCCCAGTTAGACTCTACTAAGAATTTCTTGACGAAATTTTTTGCAACCAACGAGCTTATATTTTAATCGTAGAAGATTCCTCGCTCGGCAACTGATTCTTCTATTATGCTTTTGCACAACTTTGCTGCGTGTCCTAAGTTTATAAAGAAGACAATGCTTGGGACTCGTATATATCTTATAACTCGTAAAAAGCTCAGGTTGGCAATCTTTATATGATTCATCAGGCAGCGTATATTTTAATCATGGCAGATTCCTCTCATGGCAACTGATTCTTCTATTATGCTCTTACACAACTTTGCTGTGTGTCTTAATTTTATAATGAAGACATCGTTTGGGACTCGTATATATCTTATAACTCATAAAAAGCTCAGTCTGGTAATCTTTATATGCTTCATAATTCAACAACCTGAATAAAGCTTTATCACACCTTCAATAAAGCTTTATCACATCGTATAATCTACACTACACGCAAAGAAAAGCCAGTTGGTTACAGCAACATTAGTACATAAACCATAACATTGAGTGTTGCTGTTTAAAACAGCCTATTATTGATTTCATTATGATTTACTTCCCCATATTGATTTCAGAATATGGTTGCATGCAATGTTACTATTGTATGTAATTTGCTTAAAAACATCAGTAGCCACTAAAATATTTGTGTATCATATGTACTATACACTTACTCACATATAACAAATATATAGCTAATTCACAAAATCTTGTATGACGTATCTTGTATTGAATACACTTCTGTTTACATGCTTGTGAACATGCAGTATATTATTGTATCAATTTACTTTGTATTTCAAACGTCGAAAAGCGAATAATAAGCAGAAATGCTGTATTCATAAGAAGGTAAAGAGAATAGAAATTTTGTGATATCACCAATAAAAATGGCTTGTATTTATTATCTTCTTCTCAATGTGATGTGGACTTCCCCTGATGTTGATAACAGGATTACCATACAACTTTTCTTTTTCTCAATGGGATGTGAAATTCGCATGGTGTTGATAACACGATTACCAATACAACTTTTCAGAAACATGCAAGCGAAGAGTGTATGAAAATTTCCAACAACAAACATACAGTATTTTATTTTAATTGAACTATATACACTATACATAGATATAAGGCGTTTTGTGAATTAGCTAATATGTTCACAGAATAAACTTACTATTATCAACATTAACGATTTTTTATCTTAGTCGTTGACATATATTTTTCCCCTAGTTTAATTAGTTTATTATAAAAAGTATGTGTTTTTTTTTTCTTTCTAATTAAAAATAAAATTGTTGATCTAAAAAATGAAAAAAGGTAAAACCTTAAAATTAACAAATCAAAAGGTACGTTAAAATGTTAGTATTTGTAAGTATGTTGAAATCAACAACACTATAACACGAACTCAATCATATTGTTGGTCAACCATATTATGGTTTTTACAACTACAATAATTTTAATGGTGAACCGTACTATTATTGATAACAACTAAGTTTCATACAACCACTCTAATATGATTATATATGATTTTTAAAAATTGTTAAGTTTTTGCCTCTAAAATAGCGCACACACTTCTTCTTTACCGATAATCCTTCCTGTATGCAATTTCCCAGATACTCAATGGAAGACAAGGATTAATGAGTTGATAGACCAAAGCCCACATTTACACAGTAATAAAATACTTCAGAGCTTTATAGACACTAGATACCATTGTGTACTTTACTTACTTACATTTTTTACTTCAAATCAGTTTATTTTTGAACTATGTGCAAGACAGTCATAAATAAGAAATGTAAGTAGGTAAAGTACACAGTGGTATCTAGTATAAATAAATTTGTGAAGTATTTTAGCACTGTGTACATGTGGGCTTTGGCCTATCAACTCATTAATCCTTGTCTTCCATTGAGTATCTGGTAAATTGCATACAGGAAGGATTATCCGTTCGGAGCTCTTCAGCAAGAAATTTGCCCCTATGGCAAAAGTTGCAACCTGTGTGAGCTTTGCAAGCCATATGAGAGTGCTGGTGAATGGTGAATAATTCACTCCGTGGAGTTGGTCCATCATCAGATAAGGCTGATAAGACAGGCGCTGATGTAAATCAATTTCCACTTCAGTTAGTTTTTGCAGTATTCCTACCTTATTGGAGCATATGTTTTTTTTTTTTTTTGTTTTAATACACATAAAAGAAAGACAACCAAAGGTGTCATATCACATGATCGTGATGGCCTGAGATAACATAGATGACGTGTGATCATTGAATTTCTCGCATAGTCCTACTGTCCCATGGGTTGTGTGGCGGGTGGCACCATCCTGCTAGAAACACGTAGTGTCCAGGGGTATATGATCAATTTGTGGCCACACTAAGTCGGTTATCCGCACAAGATAGCGAATATCATTCACGATAATTGCTTTATCGGCCATATTTTCGAAGATATACTGCCCGCCTCTAAACCTCACCATGCAGTTTCTAGCTGGGTGTATCGGCTTTTCAGCAATCATTTGGGGATTCTCACATTGATGCGAAAGTTTCTCAGTTGAAACTAAAAGCTGCGTAACTAAATTGGCTTATGGGCAGAAATTCTACATTGAAAAAAAAAAGTTGGATTGCGAACTTTTGTTACACAACGCAATTCTTAATCCTCTATGGTGCTATTGAATTCAATTATGGGACACCGCCTCAACATTAAACATTGAGAAAATTCAAAGGCAACAAAACTAAATTCTTCGAACGATTACTACAAAACTCATGAATTCATAAGGATCTGAGTGTTTCGCTGGTAAAAGAGGAATTTTCAAAGTACGCGACAAGGTATAGCAGTAAACTGGACCTCCACCCGAATCCTTTTGCACGCAATATACTTAATTTTGGCGACCACAGTCGGTTGAAGAGAAAATATACCCTTGCTACCATCAGAGTGCCAAATAGGTGATCTTACCGATATAGTTCTCGCATAATAAAGCTTTTCGTCTAGCATTGGCCGGACTTACACAAAAAGCGCATCTCTTTTTTTATACCCTTCACAAAAATTTTAAGGGTATATATAAGTTTGTGTTTCCGTTTGTAATTTGTACAGTTTTTTTTGCGACCCTATAAAGTATATATATTCTGATTCAGAATTAATGGAAAAGTCGATTAAGCGATGTCCGTCTGTCCGTCTGTCGGTCGTTGAAATACCGTTTCTGAGAAAACCATTGGACACAGAAACTTTTTGTTTTCACCATTCTATTACTCCATATTGCCATCTGTTTGCTATTGAAATTTAGTAATATCGGTTTACATATAGCTGAGATATATTCAAAGTTCCGAAAAAAGTCATTTTTTTTTGCAATTTTGTATGGAAATTTTTTAATAAAGTTGTTTGTTTTGCTTCAAACTTCACACACTCATAAAGCATGGTGACTAAAAGGCAAAATTTTTTTTTCAGATATCGGTTTATATATACCCGAGATATAGCCCAAATCGGGTTTTTCAAGAAAATGTCGCGTAAGCAATTTGAAACAACTTTTTTTGCTCAAAAGCAGTTTTCGTAATGAAATAAGGTTATGTAAGTATGGAAAATGAAAATTTCCGATATCGGTCCATATATACCCGAGATATAGTCTAAACCGGGTTTTACATAAAAATGTCGTGTAAGCGAACTTAAACAACTTCTTTGTGCTTAAAGGCAGTACTGGTAATAAAATCAGGTTATATAAAAATGGCAAATGAAAATTTCCGATATCGGTCCATTGATACCCGAGATATAGCCTAAACCTGTTTTTTCATGAAAATGTCGCGTAAGCGAACTGAAACAACTTTTTTGTGCTCAAAAGCAATTCTGGTAATGAAACAAGTTATGGTAATATAAATATGAAAATTTCCGATATCGGTCCAAATATACCCCAGACATAGCTTAGAACGGGGTTTTAATGAAAATGTAGCGTAAGCGAACTGAAACAACTTTTTTTTACTTAAATTACTGGTAATAATATAAGGTTATAAAATATGGAAAATGGAAATTTCCGATATCGGTCCATATATACCCGAGATATAGCCTAAACCGCGGTTTTCATGAAAATTCTTAAACAACTTTTTTGTGCTCAAAAACAGTCTTAGTAATAAAATCAGGTTATATAAAGACGGAAAATGAAAATTTCCAATATCGGTCTATATATACCCCAGATATAGCTAAGAACGGGTTTTTCATGAAAATGTCGCGCAAGCGAACTTAAACAACGTTTTTGTCAGAAGCAGTTCTGGTAATGAAATAAGGTTATATAAATATGGAAATGGTCCATATATACC
The DNA here is from genome assembly GCA_914767995.1 of Thecocarcelia acutangulata. NCBI lineage: Eukaryota > Metazoa > Arthropoda > Insecta > Diptera > Tachinidae > Thecocarcelia > Thecocarcelia acutangulata. Next base: position 57,105,741 of record OU612094.1, on the reverse strand, counting down.
CAAGATATAGCCTGAATCGATTTTTCGACTAACATTTTTTTTGCTGAAAAGCAATTCTCGTTATAAAAGAAGGTTACAAAAATAGAGTAAATAGAAAATTCCGATATCGGTTGATATATAACTGAGCATACTTAATTCAAATTTTTAAATATACTATACATATACGAGACTATCGTGAAGGGTATTTTATATTAGGTCCAGCCGAATATACCACACTCTTACTTGTTATTCTTATGTTTAGTATTAAGATACTTATTTTTAGTTATTTTGAAGATTCAGTAAATAAAAAAAAAAATGCAAAGAACCCAGTAGTTCTGCTTATTAGCGAGTTCACTGAGGTGAAAGTATGCCTCGTCGCTAAGTATTAAGTGCACAAAATGCATTTTGCTTTGAACGTCCATTTTCTTGAAAGGCTTCAGCAATATCAACGCTCTGTTCAATTGTGTACCTCTCTATTATTAAATTTGTCACACACCGAAGCAAAGAAATTTCAAATTAAGTTGGGCAAACAACTTGACATTAAGGTGTAACTCACAATTTATATAGTGCATTATGGTCGGATCACAATTTGTATCTGTTTAAGAACCCTACTTGGATTTATATAACTATAAAATATAACTATAAAATCAATATTAATTGCCACATAAGCATAGAAAATGTAAACTTGTGTTCTTCCTTTAAAATGTTAACAAATCTATTGTAGACGAATTAAGAACATTAAGAAAAATCAAAGACCGGTTATTTGCACTTTTTACCCATATCTGTCATAAAAAGGGAACTTTTAAGTTTAACAGATGTATTTAAAGTTTAATCCAATAGAGAGACGAATACACATACATGTATCGGTATTGACATATGTATGTATGTTTGTATTTTTATTCTCTTGTTTAAGGCAAAATAAAAAAAAATATGTGAATAAAATTTATTTCACACGAACATTTATACCAACAAAGTTTGTAAGTTAAACAAGTAAGAGTGTGGTATACCCTTCACGATAGTCACGTATATGTTAAGTATATATTACAAACTTGAATCGGGCGGATTTATATGGACCGATATCGGGGAAAAATATTTTTGCTTTGTAAGCACCATTCCAAAAAAGATATCTTTCGTGGGCATTTTCATGGAAAAGTTTGTTTAAGTTATATTTCGGTTATATATGAACCGATATCGGAATTTTCCATTTTCTGTTTTTTAGTAACCTCCTTTTATAACCAGAAAAAAAACGTTCATGGAAAAATCGGTTTATGCTATATCTCGGGTATATATAGACCGATATCCGAATTTTTCTTTTTATGTATTTAAGCAACCTTCTTTTATAACCAGAATTGTTTTTAAGCAAAAAATATTTTCATCAGAAATTTTCATTTTTCACATTTACATAACCTTGTTCTATTATTAGAACTGCTTTTAAGCAAAAAAAGTTGTTTAAGTTCGCTAACGCGATATTTTCATGGAAAACCCAATTTCGGCTATATCTCGAGTATATATGGACCGATATCGGAAATTTTCATTTTCCATATTTATGTAACCTTATTTCATAACCAAAACTGCTTTTGAGCAAAGCAAAATTGTTTAAGTTCGCTTATGCGACATTTTTATAAACCCCCGTTTTAGGCTCGAGTATATGTGGACCGATGTCTGAAAAAAGTTTTTTTTGCCTTTTAGTCGCCATGTTCTGTGAAGTTTGAAGCAAAACAAACAACTTTTCAAAAAATTTCATACAAAATTGCAACAAAATTACTTTTTTTCGGAATTTTGGATATATCTCAGCTATATGTGAACCGATATTACTGAATTTCAATAGCAAACCCATAAATCGATGAAGTAAAAGAATGGTGAAAGAAAAAAGTTTCTAGGTCTAATGGTTTTCTCAGAAACGGTATTTCCACGACGGACAGACGGACATCGCTTAATCGAATTTTCTGTCAATGCTGATTATGAATATATATACTTTATATGGTCGGATATGAAAATTGTAGAAATTACAAACGAAATCACAAACTTATGTATACCCTTTTTGTGAAGGGTATAAAAATATTAAAGCTGAGAAGTGGTTTAACCCTTATACGCTGGATAAAAACACAGCTGCCTTTTGAAATTTTTCATTTTTATCCTTTTTTTAAGAACGTGAATAACCACCGGAGTTGAACCATTTATTGTGGTCATGAAGCATTGAAAAGCCTAACACACCTCAAATGTTTCAAAATATCTCAACCACAAACAAACAATTATACACAAACACAGAAATGTTTTATATATAGTAAAATGCATTAACAGAAATGTTTATATGCACATAAAGGGCGAAATTTTTGAGTTCACAACTTCACAAGTGGTAACACTTTTTCATTTTATAATGCAATTAATAACTGGTTTCTTTTTTTTCTGTAAAACTAGTCTTCTAAATTGTTGAAAATATCGTGCAGTTGGCACTTTACAAGTAATCAAATTGCGGGAGAGCTGTAGTTTTTGCAAATGCACGTTTAACGAAAATGTGCATCCCACAAAGGTTCAATTAGACATGACTTGGTTATAATGATGCAGACATAAATTTAGCCACAGAAATATACTTCAGGCGATTAGGCCCGTCATATCCATAAGGGCTGCTGCTGCTGTGTTTGTATATGAACAAATATACAAACAATAATATATAACAGTGCTGTAGAATTGCACGCGCTTGAAGAACTATACAAAACATTTTTTTATATATACAGGGCTACCATGGGGTTTAAAAGTATAACAACTTTTTCGTTTATTAATTTTTATACCCTTCACAAACATGTAAAGGAATTTTGTGATTTCGTTTGTAATTTCTACAATTTTCATTTCCGACCATATAAACTATACACATTCAGAATCAGCATTGAATTGATTAAGCGATATCCAACTGTCCGCCGTGGAAATACCATTTCTGAGAAAACCATTAGACTTAGAAAATTTTTTCTTTCACCATTTTTTCCCCCCATCGATTCATGAGTCTGCTATTGAAGGTCAGTACAATCGGTTCACATATAGCTGAGATATATCCAAAATTCCGAAAAAAGCCATTATGTTTTGCAATTTTATATGAAAATTTTTGAAAAAAATTGTTTGTCCTGCTTTAAACTTGACACAATTATTTGGCATAACGATTAAAAGGCGGATGTCGGTCTATATATACCCGAGATATAGCCTAAACTAATTTTTATAGAAAACGTCGCGTAAGCGAACTTAAACAACTTTTATTGCTTAAATTCAGTTCTGGTAATATAAGGAGGTTACCAAATGCAGAAAATGAAAATTTCGGATAAGGAATCCGAGATATAGTCTGAACAGATTTTTCCATGAAAAAAATATTTTTGGTTAAAAACAGTTTTGGTTATAAAAGACGGTTACTAACATACAGAAAATTAAAAATTATTATATCGGTCCATATATACCCGATATAAAGTCTACACCGATTTTTTCATGAAAAAAAGTGTTCTGGTTATAAAAGGAGGTTACTAAAATACGGAAAATGAAAAATTCTGATATCGGTATGCATATACTCGAGATATAATGTAAACCGATTTTTTCATGGAAAAAACATTTTTTTTTTGCTTAAAAGAAGTTTGGACTATAAAAGGAGATTACCTTAATACAGATAATGAAAATTTCCGATATCGTCCCGTATAACCGAAATATAGTCTAAACCGATTTTTTCATGAAACAATTTTTTTTTTGGTTAAAAGCAGTTGTGGTAGCAAAAGAAGGTTAACAAACATAGAAAAATAAATTTCCGATATCGGTCCATCTAAACCCGAGTTATAGTCTGAACCGATTTTTTCATCAAACATTGTTTTTGCTTAAAAGCAGTTGAGGTAATAACAAGTAAGAGTGTAGTATATTCGGCTGGGCCGAATCTAAAATACCCTTCACGATAGTCACGAATATGTATAGTATATTAAAAATGTAGCCTGAATATGCTCGGTTATATATGAACCGATATCGGAATTTTCTATTTTCTGTATTTTAGTAACCTTCTTTTATAACAAGAATTGCTTTTCAGCAAAAAAAAAAAAAGAAATTTTTTAATGAAAAAATCGGTTCAGGCTATATCTCGGGTATATATGGACCGATATCGAAAATTTTAATTTTTCATATTTATATAACCTTATATCATTACCAGAACTGCTTTTGAGCACAACAAATTGTTTAAGTTCACTTGCGCGATATTTTCATGAAAAACCCGATTTCGGCTACATATATCTCGGGTACATATGGACCGATATCGAAAATTTTTATTCTCCATATTTAGGTAACCTAATATCATCACCAGAACTGCTTTTGAGCACAAAAAAGCTGTTTAAGTTCGCTTACGCGGCATTTTCATGAAAACCCTGGTCTAGGCTATATCTTGGGTATATATGGACCGATATCGGAAATTTTTATCTTTCATATTTATATAACCTCATCTTATTACCAGAACTGTTTTTAAGCAAAAAAAAATTTTTGTTTAAGTTCGCTTACGCGACATTTTCATGAAAAACCCGGTTTGCGCTATATCTCGGGTATATACGGACCGATATCGGAAATTTTCATTTTCCATACTTATATAACCTTCTTTGATTACCAGAACTGCTTTTAAGCAAAAAAAAGTTGTTTAAGTTCGCTTACGCGGCGTTTTCATGAAAACCACGTTCCCGGCTATATCTGCGGTATATATAGACCGATGTCGGAAATTTTCAATTTTCATATTTATATAACCTTATTTTATTACCAGAACCGCTTTTAAGCAAAAAAAGTTGTTTAATTTCGCTGACGCGGCATTTTCATGAAAAACCCGTTCTAGGCTATATCTCGGGTATATATGGACCGATATCGAAAATTTTCATTTTTCATATTTATGTAACCTAATTTCATTACTAGAACTGCTTTTGAGCACAAAAAAGTTGTTTAAGTTCGCTTACGCGGCATTTTCATGAAAACCCCGGTCTAGGCTATATCTCGGGTATATATGGACCGATATCGGAAATTTTCATTTTCCATATTTATATGACCCTATTTCATTACCAGAACTGCTTTGAGCACAAAAAGGTTGTTTAAGTTCGCTTGCGCGACATTTTTATGAAAAACCCGATTTGGGCTATATCTCGGGTATATATGGACCGATATCGAAAATTTTCATTTCTCATATTTATATGACCCTATTTCATTACCAGAACTGATTTTGAGAACAAAAAAGTTGTTTAAGTTCGCTTACGCGACATTTTCATGAAAAACCCGATTTGGGCTATATCTCGGGTATATATGGACCGACATGGAAAATTTTCATTTTTCATATTTATATGACCCTATTTCATTACCAGAACTGCTTTTGAGCACAAAAAAGTTGTTTAAGTTCGCTTACGCGACATTTTCATGAAAACCCCGATTTGGGCTATATCTCGGGTATATATGGACCGACATCGGAAATTTTCATTTTCCATATTTATGTAACCTAATTTCAATACCAGAACTGCTTTTGACCACAAAAAAGTTGTTTAAGTTCGCTTACGCGGCATTTTCATGAAAACCCCGGTCTAGGCTATATCTCGGGTATATATGGACCGATATCGAAAATTTTCATTTTTCATATTCATATGACCCTATTTCCTTACCAGAACTGCTTTTGAGCACCAAAAAGTTGTTTAGGTTCGCTTACGCGACATTTTCATGAAAAACCAGGTTTGGGCTATATCTCGGGTATATATGGACCGATATCGGAAATTTTCATTTTCCATATTTATGTAACCTTATATAATTACCAGAACTGCTTTTGAGCAAAAAAGAGTTATTTAGCTTCACCTATGCGACATTTTCATTAAAAATCCGATTTGGGCTATATCTCGGGTATATATGGACCGATATCTGAAAAAAAATTTTTTGTCTTTTAGTCACCATGCTTAATAAGTGTGTGAAGTTTGAAGCAAAACGAACAACTTTTGTTTTCAAAAATTTTCATACAAAACTGCAAAAAAAAATGGCTTTTTTCGGAATTTTGAATATATCTCAGCTATACGTGGACCGATATTACTGAATTTCAATAGCAAACCCATGAATCGATGGGGTAAAAGAATGGTGAAAGAAAAAGGTTTCTAAGTCTAATGGTTTTCTCAGAAACGGTATTTCAACAGCGGACAGACGGACAGACGGACAGACGGACATCGCTTAATCGACTTTTCCATTAATTCTGATTCAGAATATATATACTTTATAGGGTCGCAAAAAAAAACTGTAGAAATTACAAACGGAATCACAAACTTATATATACCCTTTACATTTTTGTGAAGGGTATAAAAAAGGTTACCAAGCACAGAAAATGAAAATTTATGATATCGGTCCATATATGTATACCCGAGAGATAGTTTGAACCGATTCTTCTATGAAAAATATTTTTTTTTTTGCTGAAAAGCCGTTCAGGTTATAAAAGGAGGTTATTAAAATCCATAAAATGAAAATTTCTGATATCGATGCACCTATACCCGAGATATAGTCTAAATCTAATTTTTCATGAAACAATTTTTTTTCTTAAAAACAGTTTTGGTAATTAAAGAAGGTTATCTAAATACAGGAAAAGAAAATTTTCGATATCGGTCCATATATACCCGAGCGGGTTTTTTTTTATAAAAATGTTGCTTAAGCGAACTTAAACAAATTTTTTTGCTCAAAAGCAGTTGTGGTAATAAAAGGAGGCTACCTAAATAGAGAAATTTAAAATTTCCGATATCAGTCCATATATATTCAAGCATATTTAGTTCAATTTTGTAATACTTGTTGTATAATGTAAAACTAGTCATCTAAATTATTGAAAATATCGAGCAGTTAGTGGGTACTTTATAAGTAATCAATCAAACTTTTTGATGCAGTTAGAAATCGTAATGCATGACATCTACGATCTATTTATTTCGCTTAGCTGCGGCCATGTACAGCAAAACGGCGGAAGCAAAGTTGCGCACCTAATATTTATCAAGAAATGTTTTATTCTTAATTAAGATGGTGAGTTACGGCAAATATATGGTTCTATGACAAAAAAGTCATTGAATAACATGGTCTGGTATGACATTGTTATAGTAATTTTTATTAACAATTTCGTTGCTTACAATTGAACCATATTGGGGCTGAATATAACGTAATTTTTTATAACATATTTCATACTAAACTATAGTATGGCATATCAATGGTATTTGGCATATAACAATGGAATATTATAAATATACATAATACAACAATTATATAATTCATGTCAACCATATATTTTTTCTACGTGTAGTAAGCTCAGAGAAAAGTTTATTATTATTTTTTTTTTTGTTAGTAGCATAAGGGTTAATACATGAAATTTGTTAGTATGTGCAGGGAAAACTTTAAGCAACTATTGTTTTTTTTTTTTTTCTGAATTTTAATATATTTTATCACAACTCATCATTTGTTTCTTCTTTTTCCAGTTGTGTGCTCAAGAATATGTTTACAAATACAATCCTACACATGCACGTATGCATGTGTGCATACATATATATGTTTATTAAAATTTAGTGTAAAAAGTTTTCGAACTTTGATAACTTTTTGGTTTAATTGGAATGGAATGAAAAATTATTAGAATACTAAAAAAAATTATAGTTGTTAGCTTCGACTTAAGCCACATGATATAAAATCAAAAGAAAACTGAATTATATGTTAAATCATGATATAAAAAATACAAGATAGTTGCATTCTCTCTTTGCTATTTTTTATAAGGATTTCTTAAGTTTGTGTTTTGAGATAAATAGAAAAAAGTGTTGCCACGCAATAAAATGCGGAAATCTACTCTTGGAATTTTTCAGCCGGAGCAAAAAAATGCTTTTTTCGTCAATCAAATTTGATATTTGAGAACTAGACTAGGCAGCTGAAAAATACAAACAGACAATAAATGGAGCGTCATACTCGAGAAGCTAAATATTGAAGAATCGGATGCTCTTGATGTTCTTGGAATGAAAATACACTGTGATGTTCGCTGGAAAGAACACATTTTTCATATCTCTAAAGAAGCATTCAAGTACCACGGGTTTTTTAAACTCCATCTCCTTACTATTTATACTACCTATATCTGACCAAAAATAGTATAAAACTCTTTTTCGGGCCCGTGCCCCAAAGTCTATTTTGGGGTTACTCGATCGTGTGCAGGAGAGGGCGAAGAAGCTCATCGGTGACAGTAGGGTATCCAACTCTATTGACTCACTGGAGTATCGACGCAGTGTGAGGTGCGTTACTCTGTTCTATCGTTACTACAATGGATTTTGCACTGACGAAATTAGGGATCTTGTTCCCTAATATCGCACATTTATACGTAACACGCGTTCATCGTACAGAGAGAATTCGTTTTTCAGCCGTACGCTTCGTCTGTGGAATAAGTTGCCTGCAGACGTGTTTCCCGTCTGTTATAGCGTTGGAAAAATCAAGTTAAATGTTCACAAACACTATTCCCTCTTTCCCTCTTCACACAACCAATATAGTTCTGGTACAATGCACTACAGATGTAGGGGTTATCCCTTGAGTACTGGTCCAAGAATAAAAAATGTTTGCTTTGTTTTATTACTTGTTATATTGTATTGGAATTTGCTAATATACGAGTATCAAAATTATAGACGCAGAATCAGCTCAACTTTTGAGGGACTGTATATTCTATAGGGCAAACAAAATTCAAATAATAAGATTGTTAGGTTTTTGCCTTCAAAAACGCTTTTGTTGATACTTTAGTTGCAAAAAAAAAAAAAAATAATAATAATAATGACATTCACACTTTTTATTACGCAGATTTTTTACTAGTAATAGTCGTCTTACCTAATATCTGTAAAAAACGTAGTTCAAGTAAAACATGGCATAAAAAAATTTTCGGCTAATTTGTATAAAAACACTGAAAAACTTAAAATTTTATTTTTTTTTTATATAGATTATTTTAATTTTATGTAAATTTTGTCTGTGCTTAACATACTTTTATTCCAACAAGTCAAAATACAGGATGGCAAAAATAACCTTCCGATGTTTTTTGGCTGTATTTTTTTTTGTTATTTATTCTTCAATAACCAAAAAGCCTCTCATAGGCCGAAACGATTACATGGATAACGTGAGCGTAAGATCTCATCTAATGTATAACATATAAACTATTATATAAATATATAATGCTTAAATTAAAAAAGAAAGTAAAAAAATAGTAATAGAATCAAATCTTAATTTCTAATTTCAACCTTTTCCTCTACCTACTACACACTCGAAAACCAATCAATACAAGCTAGCAAAAAACATAATCCAAAAGCTCAATACCATCTTTTTAAATTTAGATAAACTCGCTGCAAAATTTCTTCCACTATATGGAATTAAAGGATTCCACAATCTACATATTTTTACCACATATGATCTATGCATAACCAATTGTATCTATTTTTGGCGATATTAACGCTGCTGTTTAAAAAAATGAAAAACGTTAATTCTTCTTGTGGATTATATTTCTTTGGTCTTTTAATTTTTTTATATCAAGTCGAGAATACGATGTCATGTAAATGGACGCCGCTACAGTTAATTGTCATTTGAGCCCTTTTTATAGCATTTTCCATCACATTGGCCAAAACTGCCGGCGATAGGTTCTCACATTCTTAACGGATATTGTCTTTAAGAGCTGCAAGAGTCTAAAGCTTGTTGACATAAACCCGCGACTTCAAAAAGCGATGTTGCTGGCCAGTGCAAATCGCCAAAACGGGAGATTAGGCGCCCGTGAAATGCATCCGTCAGCATAACGGTTGTGGCGGGTGCAGTGTGTGCCGTAGCACCGTCGTGTTGGAACCACATGTTTTCCAATCCAAATTCATCAAGTTGCGGCAAAAAGAACTCGTTGATCATTGCTCTGTAGCGCTCACTATTCACAGTAACCGTTTGGCCTGCGATGTCTTCGAAGAAAAAAGGGCCGATAACTCCTCCAGCGAATACAGTACCCCATACAGTGACTTTGAGCGGGTGTAATGGATCTTCGTGGGTTACACGCGGATTTTCAGTGCCCCAGAAGCGCAAATTTTAATAATTTACGTACCCGCTAAGATGAAAATGGGACTCATGATTATTTTTAATGAAAAATCATCTTCTCCTTGGTGGTCACCAATATTCCGCGTTCTGGAGCAGTAACATTGTTTATTAACGTGTATTTCGCAAGTGTTTACTACACAAATGTCAAAACAGAACTGACATTAGGGGCCAATCGCAAAATTTATAGCATTTTCTGATAGGAGGATTACTTTTGTGCCACCTTGTATAACGCCATACTTTACTGAGAGAAACTACGAGCTAGATTGGCTTTTGTTCCTATTGGTTACCAGTGGCACTTGCAGAACCCACTCTACTAATCTTTTCCATTACATTATTTTTTCCTTCACACTTCCTTTATGAGTAGTCAAGCAATGCAAAGTAATAAAGATTATTAAACCCAAAAAAAAGATATTGCAGAAGAAAGCGAATCAGGAACAAAAGATATCGAAGAGAATGATATCAACACGAATAGTCAGATAACAGAAATCATAGCAGAGCCCAGAAATGTCTTATTAACGCTTTGCCAGTATTTTAATTGACAAGCACTCATATTTAAGGAGAATATAAAAAATTCTGTATATAAATAGTCACTTGTAAGTGGAAGCGTCAATTTATTGTAGGCAATATAAGTAAGAGTTATACGTCAAAGTTTTGCCACCGAAAGTGTGAACCAGTTTGATAATGGGAACGGCTTTTATTGCTTCAGATTATCACTCAAATATACGGTTATTTTTATATTTAACTTCTTTTTTAATTATGAACCTTATGACATTTTTAAAAATGACATTATGTCCATTTGCAAAGTGTCAATATGCCCATGGACACTATGACGTTTTGAAAAGTGTCATACTGTCCATGGAACTTATGACACATTTATGTGTGTCTCAGTGTCCATGGACATTAAGGCACTGGACGTTGTGACATGTCACCGAGTTTCTCTTCCAGACATACTTTGTGACATTGTGAGGGGAACACTTATGTGCGTATTCATAAAAAATTAAAATGTATTTGAAATGAATTTTAGTAAAATTTTGTATGGAATTTTTGAATTAAAACACATTTCAAATTCATTTAAATTTTTATGAATATGCCCATTAATGTTTTTGAGGCCAAAATAATTCCCATTTCGCTGTCTCTTACAGCCTGAATAGTTGTCTTCATATCCTCTGCTGAACCTCATAATTTTTTTTTGACATACATTTTTTCTACAGTGTAATGTGACTTTAGTAACCTTTACCTATACCATATTAACAGATCACGGGTTAATTGAAATAATAATTGATTTAAAAATATATATTGAACATACAGTTTAGCTTTAGTTTCATTAATAAAAATAATACTCACATTTTACTTTTAAATATAAATATTAATATTTAAAGCAAGTGTTTTACTAAAAATAAAAAAACAAACATTTGCTTCAATTTTGGAAATATTCGTTACGAAGAAAAAAAAATGAATACAGTTACGCACTTTTAGTTTGCTGAACTCATCAATCTTTTAAGCTTAGTACCGCCGTTGCTAGGGTCTTAGTTTACGAAAAAACCAACTATACCACCTATACCATATTACCAGAACTTACTCTACCACTGTGCATTAAAACACTAGACTTGCTTACTTAAGTTTTGACTTATGACTTGTTGCACAACGTTTAAAATTAAACTCTGCCTCTGTCGAACATCTGCCTGCTATTTATACTCGTACTTCTTTACTACTTTCTTCAATTATCATGAAGTTACTAGTTATTCGCCAATGAAAATTCCATTCTCAAATGTACAAATATAATTGACAAGCACTCATATACACACACATACATAAACATATACATACATATGAAACAATAAGAACGCAACATTAACAATAAAGTCGTTGGTGATTGATTGGCTTTAAATTTTGCATTCTTTAAATAATATGTGTTTGCTTGTCTATTGTGTTCTATGCTTTATATTGTTTGTGTACATCAACGGCCGCACAATGGGTTTGAAATGAAACAAGTTCATAAAAATATATTTATATGTTTATTTTTCAAAACTTTGGGAGGGGGCAGGTGGGGGGAGATATAATCTATTTGTTTTCTCCTCTAAGCCCAAATCTGCAAAAAATATTAAAACTTTCATGTTGCTTTGATGCTGGTTTTATTTAAACTTACATTTAATTAAGTGCTTATAATTGCGAAACAAAAGCTTGGCCACACCTTTATAAAAATTTATATATTTATGTATTTGCTTTTATATGCAAAATAATAACACATGAATATTAGTTTTTTTAGCCATGGTATTATATCAGCATTAAGTTTCATGCGTGTAAGTATGTTTTCATGCGGTATCAATGCTAAAAGCATATTGATTTCTAACGGAGATTATGCGTGTCTGAGTTTTTGTACAGTTATTTATTTATTTATTTTTTTTATTATTTTTTCTTTTGTAGTATTAAACAAAGTTGTTTTAGTTTAGTATAAACTTTTTATGAATTTAATTCGCATTTGTTATTAAACATAAACACTGAATAAAGCAAAATCCTTAATAAAATGTATCGTGCCATAATTTTAGTAGATTTGAGTCCTGCGTTTACAAAAGTTTTTAATTTGGACCAACTCTTGAACACCAAAGAATTGTTTTCTAACAAAAAAAAAAAATAATAATAAATTATAAGTTCTGAAACACTGAATGTGAGAAGTTAAGTAGCATTCTCAGAAGTTTAAGTTCTTTTTTTTATATTTTGTTTCATTCCCAGTAGTTTAAGTTCTTTTTTCTTTTTTGTTTCGAACTTCAAGAATGTTTGATTTATTGGCGATTTATTTGGCCAAAGCAAGCTGGGATAATTAATATCATAAGCGGAAAGGAAGGAAGCTTGACATTATTATTATGTTTTATTGTGACATTTTTGAACTGGTTTGTTTTTTCTTGATATAATATTAAATAATGTTAAAAATTTTTTGGTTTATATATCCCTCCAATATTATTCCTGTTATTATTAGTAGTATTCCTGTACGTTTAACGAATGTGAAAAAAATAATTTAGAAACCAAATCAAGCAGCCGCCGTAAAAACTCATACTTGTGCAAACAAAGTGGCGTGGCCAATTACAGCGCAACTCGATTTAAGACAAACGTACTTAGATAACTAACAAAGTCACTAGATGCAGATCACTGGTGTACATCTAGTCAAGGCATTCTCTTCCTTAATTATTTGCCGAAAATAAAGCTCTAGGAAGACACATGAATGAGGTTGTATTGGAGTTACAAAGTCCCCATCAAATTGGTATAATAAGGGCCAGCAAAGCCCCCGGGAGGATCCTTTTGGCAAACCTTATTTGTGGTTATAATAGTTGAGGTTCCTGTATCTTTCTGTAATGTTCTGGCTGTATTGGATTGGGATTAATTATTCTTTTTTGATCCCTCAAACTATTGGTTTAATAAGATTCTGTGAAAGCAGTAAGCAATATTGCCTGAACTTGAGTGGTTTACCGTCTTGTGACACTATTCTAGACACCGTAGTGTTTTTTTTTTCTATATTGCCTTGGATTTCCTTAAACCGGTTATACCACAATTGCACTTGTGTTCTGCTCATTGTAGACCATTAAGTAAATTAGAAAGCTAAAACCCTAATTAAAACCGAAAAACATCAAAGAACATTGAAGCATATTATAATATAATATGTTAATTACAGTCGATCACTTAAAACTAGATACGTCAAACATTTGATTAATTGCATTAGTGCTTAATTAGAGCTGAAGAAGAAAAAAACTCCCAAATACCCAAAGCAGCAGCATCATCATCAATCATTAAGATTTATTTTATTATATATTTTCCCATTAGAAAACATACTCTTATGCGTATGAGCAATGTATTAAAAATAGTCATTTATATCACTTAAACTCACTCAGTACGAGTATTATCCAAATTAATTAGGATTTTAATATTGTATTATAATTAAAGCAGCCGTTTTTGGTTATTTCTAAGCAAAATTGACAATATTTTTTGTTAATAAGGAAATGTGAATAATTGCTAATATTTAATTACTTTTTTTCTCATTTAATGCGTATAAATAATTTTATACCCTTCACAAAAATGTAAATGGTATATAAAAGTTTGTGATTCCGCTTGTAATTTCTACAATTTTCATTTCCCAACCAATAAAGTATATATTTATATTCTGAATTGGTAGAAAAGTCGATTAAGCGGTCGTTGCAATACAGTTTCTGAGAAAGCCATTAAACTTAGAAGCTTATTTTTTACCATTTTATTACCCCATCGATTCATGGGTTTGCTATTGAAACTCAATAAAATTGGTTCTCATACTCGTCTAGTTGAGATATATCCAAAACTCCGAAAAAAAGCCATTATTTTTTGAAACTTTGTATGAAAATTAAAAAAAAAAAATTGTTTACTTTACTTCAAACTTGTATCAATTATTGAGCAACTACAAGCAAAAAAAGATGTTTCCCAATATCCGTCCATATATATCCGAGATATAGCCTAAACCGATTTTTTAATGATTTTTTAAATTTAAAAATGACTTTTTTTTGCTTAAAAATAGTACTGGCAATAAGAAGAGGTTTACCAAAACACAGAAAATGAAAATTTCAGTAATCGGTCCATATACATGTAATAACTTAGTTTGTTGGTCTTCTTTTATGGTCCCCTTATTGAGATAAAAGACGGCTTCCAAAATTAATAATAAGTTTCTTCTTTTATTAGTGCTATCAATCGATAATATTATATAAGTATCTGTATATATCTATTTTATATTTTTTATTACAAACACACTTTAAGCAAAGGTTGCTTATATAAATAACCATAATTTAAACTCAAAGCTATATACTCGTACATTGAGTAAACTCCACAGCCACTCTGTTTACATCCTTTACTGTCTCAGTACTTGTATCTGTGAATTACTCATGCTCACTTCCCACATACATACATATATCCGTGATATAGCCTAAACCGATTTTCCATGAAAATATTGTGTGAACGAACTTCAAATTTGTTGTTGCTTAAAATCAGTTCTTACAATAAAAGGAGTTTACCTAAATACAGAAATTATAAAAGGAGGTTACTTAAATACAGAAAATGAAAAATTTCGATATCGGCCCATATTATCCCGAAATATAGCCTAAACCGCTTTTTAATGAAAATGTCGCGTAAAATCGGTAATAAAAAGAGGTTACTGGTATACAAAAAAATTAAAAATTCCGATATCGCTTCATATATACGTAATAGTGAAAGGCCAATGTAAGCGGCATGCGGCAGCGGGCGGCAACAATGTGACCCATTTACAAAAAATTATATTTTTTATAAAAATATTCGTACATAAATTTCAACATACTGAATTTAATTTAATTTGGCAATGCCGTTAAAGGCGGCCGAGCGTCAATGTTGAATTCAGTTGAACTTTTTGTTTTGCCGCTTCAATTTGTCACACCAAAAAGTGAAGGAAAAAAATAAAAGACAGAAATAAAATTTCGGTTTTGAAATTTCAACAATTGAATTTGTTTATTTATTTTGGCTTTAAAAAAAATCTAAATGTTTTTTTGTTTAATGTTTGAAGCACAAATTTTTCTTCAATTAGCCGCGTTCATTTGCTTACAACAAATAAACTCAAGCGGCAAATAGAACAGGTGGTTGCCGCTCGTTGCCGCAAGCCGCTTACATTGGCCTTTCACTATAAGCCGACTTTTCCATGAACAAAAATTTTTTTTGCTTTAATACAGTTCTGATTTCAACAGGAGGTTACTAAAATACAGAGAATAAAAATTTCCGATATCAGTCCATGTATACCCGAGATATAGCCTAACCCGATTTTTACGGTATCGAGGATACTGTAAACAGTTGCAATTGGATACTGCAGACGGCTTTTGGCTTGCCAGCACATGATCACCTACCTAAAGTCAATGCATTTTCGAATTTAAGGCGTCTTAACATAGACAATGGAAGTTTAAAGAAAATTTATTTATGGCCACAATCATCCACCGGTTACAGCTGGTATCCAATATTGCTTGCCAGGTAGCTTTGCGCCTTATGTGCATTGTATATTCATCACTTAAATACTCGTACATATGCATGCATGTTTATTTGTAAATAAAATTAGAATGTTACATCATGGCTACGATGGTTTATTGTATGTAAGCAAACCTTTCATTATAACTACATATACGAGAGCGGATTGATATTATAGCTACCTAGCAGTAGATGGCAGCACAAACACATATTTTTTGTTTGTTATTATAATTCCGCACTCTCAAACGCCAGCTGTTGAAATTTCACCCAAATTCATCAATTAGTTTATTTGTTGTAGTCGTTTGAAGTAAGAAACGTTTATGTTTCTTGAAAAATGGAAAGAAGTGAAATTCATGCAGTGATTAAACACTATTACGAATATTTCAAAGGAAAAACGGCGAAAGAGACAAACAAAATGCCCGATAAACATTACGCTGATTCTGCTTTGTCAGATGATATAGAAAGATATTGAATTGCTGGATTTAAACGCGGCCGAACAAGCACTGCACCAACAACATTAACAGGAAGGCCAAAAGCGACATTTACTGAAGAAAATATCGAGAAAATCTTCGATATCAATATGATATCGTTGCTGTACAACTCGATTCTAAAGCCAATATGGTGCTATGGGATTCAATTATGGGGCACAGCCTCGGCATCTAACATTGAAAACAATTCAAAGTAGTCAAAATAGAATTCTCCGTAAAATTACAGATGCTCCATGGTACGTTAAAAACTCACGAATCCACGGAGATCTAAATGTACCTTTTGTGAAATCTGAATTTGTGAAGTACGCGACAAGATATATTAACAAACTTGAATTCCATGCAAATCCTCTTGCAGTTAATATTCTTAACTTTGGTGGTCATACCCGTCTGAGAAGGAGGGATACTTTGGCTACCATTAGAGTTCTAAACAGATGACTTTCTGAAATAATATTCGCATAAAAATAAATTTTTGTCCAGCACTGGCAGGACTTTAATCACATTTTGTTTTAGTATTAAGACTTGAATACTTATTGTCATTACATTTCTTATTTAGATTCAATAAATAAAATAATAAGGTAAAAAAAATCGTTATGAATGATCGCAGAGAAAATTTTACGTGAGATTGCTGAAATAGTAAACATATCATACGAACGTGTGTTCAGCATTTTGCACGAACATTTGCATATGAAAAAGCAATTGGCAAGATGAGTGTCGCGTTTGCTCAGTGTCGAATAGAAATGAGTTCGACAGACCACTTCACAGCGGTGTTTGGACATGATAAAGCGTAATCCTGCTCATTTTTGGCGTCGATTAATAACTGCTGATGAATCGCGGGTCCACCGCTATGCACCTAAAATCAAAAATCAAACGAAACAATGGGTGGAAGCTGGTGAAAGTGCTCCGAAGACAGTAAAATTGGCTGGCAAGGTTATGGACACTGTAGTTTAGGATGCACACGGAATATTGCTCATTGATTATTCTGAAAAAGGATACACAATCACAAAAAAGTATTATAGATCAACTGATTGATGCAATGAAGAAAAAATAACCACATTTAAAGAAGCAAAAAGTGCTCTTTCTTCAAGACAATACACCGGTAAACACAGTATTACGATGCTTAAATTACATGAAATACACTTCAAATTCGTTGATCCTCCATCTTATAGTCCAGATTTGGCTCCTAATGACATTTTCCTGTTTCCAAACTTAAAAAAATGGCTCTCGGGCAAAAAAATCCTTCTCAAACGAAGAAGTGATTACCGAAACTAACGCGTACTTTGAAGGGTTATCGAATTCGTATTATTCAGATGGTATAAAAAAGTTAGAATATCGTCTTAGTACTAAGTATATTGAGCTCAAAGGAGACTATGTTGGGAAGTAAATGTTTGTTTTTTCATGTTGTTTTCCTACTTAGGTGGCCAATCTGCCCTCGTAAATTTGAATTTCTCTTTTCGTTAAAGATTAAAGCAAATTAATGTGTAACCATTCGAAAAAAATGTGTGTAATGGTTTTTACTTTTACAGAAATTCTTTTGCCAAAAAGTTTTAAATGTCGACAGATTTACCGAAAAGAAAATATGTTTTATAAATAAAACTAACAATATTTTAAATTTTAATGTCTCTGTTATTGTTTATATTAGTAAGAATTTTTTAATATGTGAGAGAATTATATATAAGTCTTTTGTTTTCTAGTTTTTTAATTATAATTTAACTACAAAATGCAAATATTTCTTGTACTACAATGCAGATTACAGCAAGTTTAAATGTAAAACAGAAATCATTTTGGATTTATATATTTTTTTTGTGCATATTTGGTAACTGATACTAACTCAAAACCCCATAAGATATTTCTTGTAATAGCTCAAGGAAACTAGCATACTCAATAGTTCTGTATATTCTAACACATTTGCAAATTTGTTATGCATATACGAGTATAATATGTTTGTGAATGTGTAAGGAAAATTATTATACCCAAATAAATGTTTATATTGGATATATAAAAGAAACACGCACCACAAATACTCTACAGATTATGCATGAGATTACAGTCAATGTTTTTCCAGTTTTATAATATGTTAATAATTTGCTTTCAAACTCTACATTGCTTTGTGAAGTACAAAATTAGGAAAGCAAAAATGAGTTTGAAGGTCATAAAACAACTTTTGCAACATTCAGCTCAAACAAAAAACTCAATAACTTAGAAGAAACTTATTTTATAATCAAAGCCTCTATTTTCCATGCCTTTAAGAGTCTGCGGCTTCCTGGCACAGATAAAACTCCAAATTTTATTATCCAGAACTTCCCAAATGAAATAATATCCGAATATTGTATACTCTAGCATATTAAACAATTTATACCTTCATAATATATGGAAAAAAAACTAATCTTAAAAGCTTAAGACCGATAAGGCTTTTGCATACAGTAAAATTGCAAAAGTTTTCGAGATATTTGTGTGTATCATAATTTCATCAACTATTGCAACAAAAAAAACTTTAATATAAATTTCAGCACTCCACTATGCATTTCAGCTTTTAGTATAGTGTATATGTTCATAGCTTGGAATTGAAACAAATCTTTACATACTAGGACTTGCCTCAGATTTGAAAAATCCCTTCACAATATATTGTTACGAGTTTTTATCATATATAACCTAGTGTGCGAGCCCTTGATCTGCTTGTTATAAATATACATTTACATTACTACAAACAACATAGAACTAAATACATCATACGTAAAGAAACAAACGTTATATTAAAACACTAAATTTCAAGTAAATCAACCTCAAATTATGTTATTGTTGTTCTTGCGTTCTTATTGCTTTGCTGGTATATGTGTGTGTATGTACGTAATAATTATGTTTGTACATTTGAGTCTAGAATTATTATTAGCGAACAGCAGCGTAGTATTTTTAAGTACTTTTTGCAAGAAATCACAGTTGCATCGCTTAGTACTGAGTAGATTTCAGGAGATTTCGTCGAAATCTACTCATAAAGTAGATTTCATTTTGTATGGGAAATCTTCTCAAAATCTACTAGATTTGGCTTGACATCTCGAATGAGCAGATTTCGCTTTGGTGTAAATAGGCTATTAAACGTTTTTCAAGACAGTCATAAGTCAGAAAAGCAAGCAAGTCTAATGTGTGAGTAGTTGTTTGTCTTTCATGCTGTGCGCATGTTTTTTTTTATTGACGTCCGAGTTTACTATGTTTTAAAGTTTACACGTCTTAGTTCTTGTCCGCGTTTCGGGTTATCCTTTTAAAATTTTATCTCTATGTGGTGTTTTTCGTGATGAGTTTGAAAACAAATCAAAATATTAACTTAAATTAAATCAAAATATTAACTTAAATTAAATAATATAAAAATACAAGCAAAAAAAAATAAAAACAATAACCCAAGTTCACAAAAAACAAGTAAGAGTGTAGTATATTCGGCTGGGCCGAATCTAAAATACCCTTCACGATAGTCACGAATATGTATAGTATATTAAAAATGTGACCTAAATATGCTCGGTTATATATGAACCGATATCGGAGTTTTCTATTTTCTGTATTTTAGTAACCTTCTTTTATAACGAGAATTGCTTTTCAGCAAAAAAAAAAAAATTTTTTAATGGAAAAATCGGTTTAGGCTATATCTCGGCTATATATGACCCGATATCGAAAATTTTAATTTTCCATATTTATATAACCTTATATCATTACCAGAACTGCTTTTGAGCACAACAAATTGTTTAAGTTCGCTTACGCGATATTTTCATGAAAAACCCGATTTAGGCTATATCTCGGGTATATATGGACCGATATCAGAAATTTTAATTTTCTCTATTTTCGTAACCTTCTTTCATAAAGAGAACTGCTTTTCAGCAAAAAAAAAAATATTATTGGAAAAATCGGTTCAGGCTATATCTCGAGTATATATGGACCGATATCGGATATTTTCTTTTTCCATATTTATATTACCAGAACTGTTTTTAAGCAAAAAACGATGTTTAAGTTCACTTACGCAACATTTTCATTAAAACCGCAGTTTAGGCTATATCTCGGGTATATATGGACCGATACCGGAAATTTTCATTTTCCATACCTATATAACCTTATTTTGCTATTAGAACTGCTTTTAAGCAAAAAAAGTTGTTTTAGTTCGCTTACGCCGCGTATTCATGAAAAACCCGGTTTAGGCTATATCTCGGGTATATATGGACCGATATCGAAAACTTTCATTTTCCATATTTATATCACCTTATTTTATTACCAGAACTGCTTTAAGGCGAAAAAATTGTTTAAGTTCGCTTACGCGGCATTTTCATGAAAAACACGGTTTGGGCTATATCTCGGGTATATATGGACCGATATCGGAAATTTTCATTTGCCATATTTATGTAACCTAAATTCATTACCAGAACTGCTTTTGAGCACAAAAAAGTTGTTTATGTTCGCTTACGCGGCATTTTCTTGAAAACCCCGGTCTAGGCTATATCTCGGGTATATATGGACCGATATCGGAAATTTTCATTTGCCATATTTATGTAACCTAAATTCATTACCAGAACTGCTTTTGAGCACAAAAAAGTTGTTTATGTTCGCTTACGCGGCATTTTCTTGAAAACCCCGGTCTAGGCTATATCTCGGGTATATATGGACCGATATCGGAAATTTTCATTTGCCATATTTATGTAACCTAAATTCATTACCAGAACTGCTTTTGAGCAAAAAAAAGTTGTTTAAGTTCGCTTACGCGACATATTCATGAAAAACCCGATTTGGGCTATATCTCGGGTACATATGGACCGATATCGGAAATTTTTATCTTCCATATTTATATAACCTTATCTTATTACCAGAATTGTTTTTAAGCAAAAAAAAATTGTTAAGTTCGCTTACGCGGCATTTTCATGAAAAACCCGGTTTGGGCTATATCTCGGGTATATATGGACCGATATCGGAAATTTTTATCTTCCATATTTATATAACCTCATCTTATTACAAGAACTGTTTTTAATCAAAAATAGTTGTTAAAGTTCGCTTACGCGACATTTTCATGAAAAACCCGGTTTGCGCTATATCTCGGGTATATATGGACCGATATCGGAAATTTTCATTTTCCATACTTATATAACCTTATTTGATTACCAGAACTGCTTTTAAGCAAAAAAAGTTGTTTACGTTCGCTTACGCGGCATTTTCATGAAAACCACGTTCCAGGCTATATCTGCGGTATATATGGACCGATATCGGAAATTTTCATTTTTCATATTTATATAACCTTATTTTATTACCAGAACCGCTTTTAAGCAAAAAAAGTTGTTTAGTTTCGCTGACGCGGCATTTTCATGAAAAACCCGTTCTAGGCTATATCTCGGGTATATATGGACCGATATTGGAAGTTTTCATTTTTCATATTTATATAACTTCATTTCATTACTAGAACTGCTTTTGAGCACAAAAATGTTGTTTTAGTTTGCTTACGCGACAGTTTTATGTAAAACCCGGTCTAGGCTATATCTCGGGTATATATGTATGGACCGACATCGAAAATTTTCATTTTTCATATTTATATGACCCTATTTCATTACCAGAACTGTTTTTAAGCAAAAAAATATGTTTAAGTTCACTTACGCGACATTTTCATTAAAACCGCAGTTTAGGCTATATCTCGGGTATATATGGACCGATATCGGAAATTTTTGTTTCTCAAATTTATGTAATCTTATTTCATTATCAGAACTGCTTTTGAGCAAAAAAAAGTTGTTTAAGATTGCTTACGCGACATTTTCATGAAAAACCCGATTTGGGCTATATCTCGAGTACATATGGACCGATATCGGAAATTTTCATTTTCCATATTTAGGTAACCTAATTTCATTACCAGAACTGCTTTTGAGCACAAAAAAGCTGTTAAGTTCGCTTACGCGGCATTTTCATGAAAACCCTGGTCTAGGCTATATCTCGGGTATATATGGACCGATATCGGAAATTTCCATTTTCCATATTTATGTAACCTAATATCATTACCAGAACTGCTTTTGAGCACAAAAAAGTTGTTTAAGTTCGCTTACGCGGCATTTTCATGTAAACCACGGTCTAGGCTATATCTCGGGTATATATGGACCGATATCGAAAATTTTCATTTTTCATATTTATATGACCCTATTTTATTACCAGAACTGCTCTTGAGCACAAAAAAGTTGTTTAAGTTCGCTTACGCGACATTTTCATGAAAAACCCGATTTGGGCTATATCTCGGGTATATATGGACCGATATCGGAAATTTGCATTTTTCATATTTATATAACCTTATTTTATTACCAGAACTACTTTTGAGCAAAAAAAAGTTATTTAGCTTCGCCTATGCGACATTTTCATTAAAATCCGATTTGGGCTATATCTCGGGTATATATGGACCGATATCTGAAAAAAAAATTTTTTGTCTTTTAGTCACCATGCTTAATAAGTGTGTGAAGTTTGAAGCAAAACCAACAACTTTTGTTTTTAAAAATTTTCATACAAAACTGCAAAAAAAAATGGCTTTTTTCGGAATTTTGAATATATCTCAGCTATACGTGGACCGATATTACTGAATTTCAATAGCAAACCCATGAATCGATGGGGTAAAAGAATGGTGAAAGAAAAAAGTTTCTAAGTCTAATGGTTTTCTCAGAAACGGTATTTCAACAGCGGACAGACGGACAGACGGACATCGCTTAATCGACTTTTCCATTAATTCTGATTCAGAATATATATACTTTATAGGGTCGCAAAAAAAAAACTGTAGAAATTACAAACGGAATCACAAACTTATATATACCCTTTACATTTTTGTGAAGGGTATAAAAATAAACAGTTAAAAAAAGAAAAACAAAAACATCAATAGCAACTCAATACAAACTCTAACATCAACAACAACAACAAATAGCAAAATAGACTTATAAAATTCAAAAACATAAACATGCATGTTATAAAAAAAAATATATATATATGTATATATGTATATATAATGCTACCCAGCAAACCATAATAACGCGATCACGAAGAAATCCTAAACACCCATTAAAGGGGGAAAAAATTAAATGAATAATTAAAATAACATAAAAATATAAAAATAAAATAATTTCAAAATGATTAAATGGCCAGATCAGGACTTTTTATGGCCCTTTGACAGGCATTGCTATCGAATTCCCTTCCTCGACCATTAAATTAATTTACAATGTTGGCGATGCCGAGTTAATTGTTGTTGATTTGTATAGTATTGAAGGTATATATCACTGAATACTATACAATTGACCCAGCAACAAGTAATTTCGGCCTCGCTTATACAGCAAAGATAACATTTGATTTGATTGTTGGTCTTACAGCGTGATGTCAGGTAACTTTAAAATTGATTATTGTAACATTCGTGGGCTGAGAACGAATTTTTTCTCTGTTTATGCTCACACTTGTCTCCATCGGCCGGATGTTTTCGCCCTGTGTGAGACCCAGGTATCTGAGAATGCTGATCCACAGGATTTTCATATACCTGGGTATCAACTCCTATCCATATTTAATTTCCATCGGGGCCTTGTAATTTACGTTCGCAATGAAGTTGTGTTCCAATGCCAGCAACCATTAGGCATGCATGATGCCGAATTTACCTGTCTTTGGGTTAAATTCAAAATCAGGTCACACTTTTTGCATTTCGGGTTTCTATATAGAAGTCCAAATACGGGGCGGGATACTACCATTTCTGGTTTCGATACCCTCTCTGACTCCATATCGAAAATCCTAGAGGATTGTCCGAGCAGTGAAATCGTTGTTGCTGGCGATTTCAATGTTCACAACTCATCTTGGCTTCGTCATTCGAGTCATACAACTCCAGAAGGCCAATATTTTGAGTTATTCGCTGCGCACAACCACCTAGCGCAATTAGTGAATGAGCCAACGCATATTCCATGTGTTGAAGGGCACCATTCAAACACACTTGACCTATTCCTGACTTCACACCCTGAAAAGTATGAAGTCAAAGTTAGTGCACCTCTCGGCAATTCGGATCATTGCACCATTTCTGCCTCCTTTTCGATCTCTGAACTTCGTAACGTTTCGAAATCAGCTACGAAACGTTCAATATTTATTTACGAAAAGGCGCGTTGGGCTGAGCTCAATCAATTTTATAAGCATTTTAATTGGAAACTTTGCTTTCTAGATAACGACATAAATGCTTCAGCAAAAATGGTCGAGAATATTATATTGCTAGGGATGAAATCATTCATCCCATCCAAGCAGATTTCGGTTAAACCAAGAGTGAAATCCTGGTTTAATCAGACGTGCAAAAACGCAGTCAGATCCAGAGAGGAAGCATTCAGTAATTGGCGTTTAAACAAAAACCCAGAGACTGATTTGCTACGCAAAAAGGCAAGATCTTCGTGTGCCAAGGTACTTAGGCGTGAAAAGTTTCTTCACGAACAGCGTCTTCGTGCCAAGGTCCTTACAGCTCCCCGGGGCAGTAAGACCTTTTGGTCATTCGTTAAGAGGGTAAAGAACAATACTAGTTCATCAATCCCAACTCTCTTAAATAATGACCAAGCATTCACCGACCCGGTTGACAAAGCTAACCTGTTGGCTGAAATTTTTGCAAGCAACTCCTGCTTGCCGGAAAGCAGTCAACCACTTCCCGAGCTCGAAAGATTATCTGTAACTATGCCAAAGATATTTTTCCGGGCACGAGCAGTTAAAAGGGTTTTGGCAGACCTCGACATAAACAAAACTCCTGGACCGGATGGCATTCCAGCACTGGTCTTGAAGCAGTGTTCTTCTACGCTTGCGCGTCCATTAGCACGCCTTTTCAGCTTACTTTACCATTTTGGTGAGTTTCCATCAAGCTGGAAGGTTGCTAATGTAACACCAATACCCAAAAAGGGTGAGGCAAATAACCCTGAAAATTACCGCCCAATTGCAATTTGCTCTACACTTTCCAAAGTAATGGAAAGCATGGTCAACCATCACCTTATGAGGTATCTAGAGTCGCATAAACTACTTTGTGATCGTCAATATGGATTTCGTAAGGGTCGTTCTACTGGCGATCTTATGGCATATCTTTCAGAGAAATGGTGCCACTCAATCCATCATTTCGGTGAAAGTAGGGTGGTGGCTCTGGATATTTCAAAAAGGTTTGACAGAGTGTGGCATGGTGCATTACTGGCAAAACTTACTGCTTTTGGTGTCGGTGATGACTTCTCTCGGTTTATATCGAGTTTTCTCAGAGACCGCACTATACGAGTTGTTATAGATGGGGTCTCATCAAATGAGTTCAAGATTAATTCAGGGGTTCTCCTACCCTATTCCTTATTTTTCTAAATGATCTTCTCTACCAAACTTCCAACCCTATCCACTCTTTCGCAGATGACAGCAGCATTTGCCATTCGTACTCTTTTAGCTATAGGCCCAGCCTATCAGAGATCGCTGCCAAGAGGCTAAATATGAATGATTCACTCAATAGTGACCTTCTATTAATCTCCGAATGGGGTCGTAAAAACAGAGTCGCCTTCAACGCTCGTAAGACCCAATGTTGCTTATTAACACACAAGCAAACGACCGCGGGTGCTGCTTCATCTGTACTCATGGATGGTATAAGTATTGAGGAATCGGATGCTCTTGATTTTCTTGGAATGAAGATACAGTGTGATGTTCGCTGGACTGAACACATTTTTCATGTCTCCAAAGAAGCATTCAAGTGTCTTGGTTTTTTGAAACGGTGTAAGATTTACTTCACTCCATCCGACCTCCTCACTATTTATACCACCTACATCCGACCGAAAATGGAATACAACTCTCATGTTTGGGCCGGTGCCTCAAAGTCTATTTTGGGGTTACTCGACCGTGTGCAGGAGAGGGCGAAGAAGCTCATCGGTGACAGTAGGGTATCCAACTCTATTGACTCACTGGAGCATCGACGCAGTGTGGGGTGCGTTACTCTCTTCTATCGTTACTACAATGGATTTTGCTCTGACGAGATTAGGGATCTTGTTCCCGAAACTCGCACATTTTTACGTAGCACGCGCTCATCGTCCAGAGCTCATCCATTTGTGGTCGATCGCCCGGGGAATCGCACTACGCATTACAGAGAGAATTCGTTTTTCAGCCGAACGGTTCGTCTATGGAATAATTTGCCTGCAGACGTGTTTCCTGTCTGTTATAACGTTGGAAGGTTCAAGTCAAATGTTCACAAACACTACTCCCTCTTTCCCCCTCCTCACAACCTATTTTCCTAGTTCTGGTACAATGCACTGCATATGTAGGGGTCATCCCCTGAGTACTGGTCCAATATAAAAAAAAAAAAAAAAAAAAAAAAAAACAGTGGTATTAAATGTAAATAGAGTTGTGAAGTATTTTAATACTGTGCAGCGAACAAATTTACAATAGGAGCATCCGAAAAGCGGTTTTAAAGATAAAACGTAACAATGGGACGTGATACTTATATAACTTGGGGGGGTTATTAGCCTTGGAAAACCAGCATTGCACCATTATCAGACACACTAATTCCTCTTCATGTGATTAAAGGTTCGCACCTTAAACATAATCAGCATCGAAATAGGCTACAAACAGACATTCCGGAGGGTTTTGCTGATCCTGGTTTCGCCAATTAACCCTTGGTCAGTTTTTTCTTCGTTTGCCATTCTGGGTTTGCTATTGAAATTCAGTAAAATCGGTTAAGATATAGTTGAGATATATCAAAAATTCCGAAAGAAACTTTTTTTTTAAATTTTGTATGGAATTTGAAATTTGGCATGGCGCTTAAAAGTAAAAAAAAAATTCCCGATATCGGTCCACATATACCCGAGATATAAGCGAACTTAAGCAACTTTTTTGCTTAAAAGCAGTTTTGGCTTAAAAGCACTTTTGTATTTTTTTTAAATCTCTTATCAGTACTCAGGGGATGACCCCTACATATGCAGTGCATTGTACTGGAACTAGGAAAATAGGTTGTGAAGAGGAGGAAAGAGGGAGTAGTTTTTGTGTAAGTTTAACAATAACACGAAAGACTAAACTCTATTAGAGCATTTAAAATGTTGAATTTAAATTAGATAAAACTGATCAGTGCTCAGTGTATATACCTTCGATACTCTTAAAGCTTAAAAGCAGTTCTTATTATAAAGGGAGGTTACTTTAGTACACATAATGAAAATTGCCTAAACTAATTTTGTAATGAAACTTAAACAACTTTTTTTACTTAAAAGCAGTTCTGGAAATATAAGTAGTTTGTCAAATAGAGCAAATGAAAATTTCGGATATCGGTCCATATACACCCGCGATATAGTCTAATCCGATTTTTCCATGAAAAAATTTTGTTTTTGCTTAAAAGCAGTTTTGATTATGCAAGAAAGTTGCTAAAATACAGAAATGAAAGTTTCCGATATCGATTCATATATGCCCGAGATATAGTCTAAACCTATTTATTCATAAAAATATCGCGTAAGCGAACTTAAACAACTTTTCTTTGCTTAAAACCAGTTCTAGTAATATAAGGATGTTACCAAATGGAGACAATTATAATTTCCTATATAGGTCCATATATATCTGAGATATGGCTTAGACCGAATTTTCGATGAAAGATTGGCATGGCGATTACATGGCAATAAAAATTTTTGCCCTACCATTCATATATATCCGAGCATATTTAGTTCAAATTTGTAATATATACTATATATTTACGTGACTATAGTGAAGGGTATTTTAGATTCAGACCAACCGAATATACCATACTCCTACTTGTTTTATTTTAAAAAGCGGAGAAAAGTAAAAGCAGTGAAAAGTAAAAAATTTGCGACTTTTTGACTTTTAAGTCAGGTTTTCAAATACTACTCAAAACACATGATTGTGAAGGCTAATTAAGATTGCCACGTCGTGACGACAACAAGGCCATTGAGTTTGTCAAGCTGTCTGCCAAGTATCAGCATCCTGTTCAAACCACATATCAGCCAGGTCTATGCCCTCAACGTCTTGCCACAAGAAGTCAGTCGTGATCCCATGATATCAAACACCATTCATAATAACTGCTTGGCTGATCTCTGCCCCACTATCGCGAACAACAACAATGTTTTCCGTAGAACAAACTGCGCGAGCGTGCAGTTCAATCTCCGGGATTTTAACATTTCCTACATACCCACTTTGCTGAAATACAAGCACAATTCTCCCAATTGTGCACCTATTTGGTCGATTATGCTGACCAGAAAAATCATGAAGTGTACGAACTACATTTTGATATTCGTTAAAGGCTTCAAAAGCCTTAAAGCGCCATTCCATTGTGTATTGTTGTTTCTATGGCGGAATTTGTCTAACACTGACACAACGAAATATCAACTGGGCAAAGCACTTGACGTTAAAGTAGATAAAAAACAAAATGTTTGTGGAAATCACTATATTACGCTAGCAAATTTGCCGATGCTGTCAATACTCGTGATACTTGGAAAATCATTAGAGAACTCGGGGTCGTTCAGAATAGAAAAAGCAACGACGATACGTCAGACAAGGAGCCAAATTTAATAAATTATGATTTTGTAAACATACCTATGCCGCAAGCAGATCATGCCTATTATAGAAACTTACAGAATGGGACTGTACCCAAAATTCATTTTATTTTTGACTGTGTAAGTCAGCAACAAGTTAACTTATCTTGCCTAGATATAAAATCAAATGCGACAGGTGCCGACAGAATCCACCCTAAATTCTTTAAATATTTGCTACCTTATATATTACCTATAATAACCCACATTTTTAACAGCATAATCACTACAAGTGTGTATCCAAAAAGATGGAAACAGGCCAAAGTACTCCCGATTTCAAAACCATCTGGCGATTGTAGGCCCATTGCAATTCTACTCCACTTGTCCAAAGTTTTCGAGAAACTACACAATACTTGAATGATAAAAAACTTCTCACTAGCAAAAATCATAGCTGTGTTACAGCCCTCATTGACGTAGCTGAAAATATGAGAACTGATCTTGGCGATGGACATAAAACTTTGTTGGTGCTATTAGACCACTCAAAAGTTTTTGACACAGTTGACCATGTCATTTTGGCTCAGAAGCTTGAAATAATGATTTTTTTTATTAACGTCAAGCAAATTGAGCTTCCTCCCAGTAGTCAGAGGTGTACCGCAAGGCTAAATTCTCGGACCTTTTCTTTTTTCCATTTATGCAAATGACTTGCTAGACCAACTAAAATATTGTGGTATTAGAATGTACGCTGATGACGTCCAACTGTACATTAGTAATCCGTTTGGAAATGTCGACGACAGACTTAATGAAGATTTCAGAAAACTTTATTACTGGGCCTATCTTCCTCCACGGAAGATAATATAGAAACTGAAATGCTATATAGGTGGCATGTCATATCGTCCAGTGACATAGTGTCCATGGACGTTATGACATACTTAAAAGTGTCATAAGGTCCATGGACGTTAAGACACTTTTGAAAGTGACATATTGTCCATCACGGAGGTGTCGTAACGTCCGTGGACACTATGGCACTTTGCGGAGTGTCATAGCGTCCATAACTTAAGTAATAATAGTAAATTTGTATAAGTTGAAAATTTTGATTTTAATACCTTTATCATAACTATATACGAGTATATGAACGTATAGGTACACAAAGTGAAAAACGACGTTCTTTAATTTATTTTTTAATTTGTCAGCGAATGATAATGCATTTCTCGCTAAATTGTACACACATCGTTGTCAAACTGTGAACATACCGCCGTCAAATTGCGAATAGATGGCCCAAAAATACCGGTATTAAATTGAGAATGTCTTGTTGTCAAGATGAGATCGATTTGTTCAATTAAGAACGAATGTTGTCAAAACGACAACATCTTTTGTCATCTAAAAGATGATACATGTGCATATATAATAATATAAAGGACAAGCAATTTGATTTATATGATAAGCAATCAAATAAAAGAAAATGTTTCCTTCATACTTCCTTTATGAGTGATCAACCAATGCAAAGTAATAAAGATTACCCAAACCAAAAACTTGATCAGCAATTGGGCATTGCACATACATATATCAGTATCTGAGGTTTTTAATATTACTATCAATACATAAAACAATTTTCTTTCATTTGATTGCTTATCAGATAAATCAAATTGCTTGTCTTTTATATTATTATAATTCCCTTTATATTCATAGTTCCTTTATAAGTAATCAATCAATGCAAAGTAATAAAGACTATTAAATCAAAGATAAAAAAAGATATTGGAGAAGAGAGCGATTCAGAAACAAAAGATATCGAAGAAAATGCTATCAACATCAATAGTCAGGTGACAGAAATCTTAAAATTCGTTACATGCTTGGCAGAGCTAAGAAATGCAGGTATTTTACAATTTGTTCTCCTGGTTTTCAAAATTTGGACACTAAATCTAAGAAACTTTGCCTTTACTATAGAAAAATTTTTGAACGTGATATACTCCTAAATATATCTCAATGAGCGATTATTTATTTAGATAATAAAGTACTTTTTACTGCTGTGAAAACTCATTTATGTAAAAAAAAACGCAAATTTTGGTTTAATTTTTCAAGGGAATATTAATACGTGTATTTAAGGAGGATATAAACAAATTCTGTGTTGAAATAATTACTTCTTTAATCAAAAAGAGTGAAAGTGTTAATTTCTTTTAGGCAATATAAGCAAGAGTTATGCATCAAAGTTTTGCAACGAAAATGTGGGCCAATTTGATAATGGGAACGGCTTTTATTGGTTCACATTATCACTGAAATATACGGTTATCTTCATATACAAATTCTTTTCTAATTATGGACCTTATGACATTTTTAAAAATGACATAATGTCCATTTACAAAGTGTCACTATGCCCATGGACACTATGGCATTTTCAAAAGTATCTTAACGTCCATGGACCTTATGACACTTTTAAGTGTGTCATAACGTCCATGGACATTATGACATGCCACCGCTATATATTTATGTGAATAATCAGCTAATAGAAATGGTGAAGAAAGACCATATAGTAAATACTTGTGGTAGGACATTTTCAATGTTACGCACACAATGGACTTCACAAAATACAAAATAAGACTCCTTCTTGTTAAAACGTTCCTATTATCAAATTTGACATATGCATGTGAGCTTTTTTTCAAATTGCGACACAAAGAGCATATTGAGGCTTAACGTGACATATAATAATATAGCAAGGTATGTTTTCGGATTCAAATCACACGGTATTTCTAGACATATCAGCCCTTATGCGAAAAAAATATATGGCGTTGATTTTGATAATCTTATGAAAATAAGAACTTTGGTGCTACTGCACAAGATAATTAACGCACAGCAACCAACCTATCTTTTCAGCCGCCTTAGTTTCTGTCTTTTCGTAAGAACAAAAACTATTTTACAGATAGGATATAATACATTAATTTCGAATAGGCAATTTTTTGTAACGGCAATTCGTCTTCAGAATGTTTTCCCCTTTGCTATAAAGGAAACCTGCAACGCATTGCTTTTTAAAAGAAAATTATTGCAATGTTATTTAAATTAAACAAAAAACACCATACATATCTTTTTTTTTTTTTCTTTTTTATATATATTATTAATTTTTTTTTCTATTCTTTCTTATAAATTTTTTTATATTTTTTTAATTAAACTACCTTATTATTGACAATATAAAATTTTTTGCAAAATGTTACAATACTTATTTATTTATTCATTTTTACCACCACCGACATTTAATCATCATTATCTTTATTATACTCTTTTTAACTTCGTTAATATTGTAAATTTTAATTATATATACTGTATTTTTGTTCATATTTTTGTACTTCTATTATTTTAAAACTTTTTTATGTTTTGTTATAGAAATTGCCACTAATAAAATTAAATACAAATACAATGCAGATGTCGTTTTTCCCATTGTAAAATGCCTACATGTCGTCTGTTACCTCAAAAACATTGCTTCTGTAAAAAACTTGAGCAAAGTCATCTGAAAAAATTACAAATACAGTGTGTTCTGTTTTGTCATGTTTAAACATCTGGCATTAGAACGCTATGCCTTACGAACAATTCATTGGCGGTTGACTTTGGGCGGTATAATTATTTTTTGTAATAATAAAAAAACATAGACAATGTCAGACGTAAATGTACATATACGTTTGTGAGCAAATTTTACAAACCGTCTGTAAAAATTATAATTTTGACGTTCATGAAAAAATACAGAAGGAATTACATATAAAAAAGTTAGAAAAGAATAAAACTCCACACGCTAAAAAGTGCCCAAGAAAAATGGCTCACAGAGCCCACATGCCTTATATAAAGGAATCTGTAGCCGCACATTAACTCTAAGAGAACGGGGAAAATAAGAAAAACTGCACAGACCTCACCTGAGAGGCAATGTATCTGTCATCAGTGGACATTGCCCGTTTGGGAACCATGCCAGGAGGCTAGGCTTACCTTATAATGAATTGCGAAGAGGAGGAGACAATTCTTCATCTCCTTGGAACATGCCCGGGATTGAAGCACCATGGTATAAGATATCTAGGAGAGGAGCTTCAATACCCTATGAAGTCTGGCCTCGATCAATCCGACCGCGTTAGCTTCTTTCATAAAGAGCAGCAGATGGCTAGCACATCAGCAAGTAATGCCTCATTAAGCAGTTTCCCATCTTTCCTTTCCCTCTCCCTCACTCCCACTTTATCCCTCTAACCTTTATTCTTCAATTCTTCTATCCACTTTTCAGGCAATCACAAAGGGACTCTGAGTGAGCTGGAGAATGCAGGTACTTTTTTGGAGAATCCAGCGCCCTGCCTACCTAATCTAACCTGCATATAAAAAAAACAGAAGTAAAACCATATCGTCTGTGGGTGCTTTACGGTGTGGCTCGCAATTAAAACCGTGTATTATCACTGGATCACAGTTTGTAATTTTTCGTAATTAAATTAAAACTGTAATCACTGTACTAAAAAAAATGTTATTGGATATTTAGTTACAGAAAAACCCTGTGTAAAAAAATGGAATTATAATAATTGCATTTGTGGTCAATATGTGCCAGACACACACGAAATACTAATTAAAATAGCTAGATCGCTGAGTTGGTTAAGCGACCGTATTTAAAATACATCTTGTTTACATGATTCCAAGTTTGAATCCCAGTGGAGGCTGATGACTTGTTCTCCCCCAGCCTTTGGTATTCAATTGTTTTTTCTGTCTTCTTTGATATTATTACACAAGTATTGTTTTAATAAAAATAATCCTTTTTCTTGGCTGAAGGACTCGTAACTCATAACTTTACAAATAGCATCATGCATATAAAAAATTTTTATTTCGAGTTTCATCAAAACATTTTAAGAGTACTTTAATTAAAATATACCATTTGGATGAACATTATCATATAAAGATCAGTCTTCTGCAAATTTTATCACTTATAAATCATGAAAAATATTATTTTTTAACAACACAACATAAACTTTTTTTATATTAATCAGAATCAAACTTCTTTTTACCAAACGTCAAATATTTAGTTTTATTTTGTCTGTTTGCTACACTTGCATTTTGTATTGCATCTCTGGTCACTATTTGGGAGGAAAATGCTACCAGGATAATTCTGTTAAGTGTTCTTCCTCACAACAATGAAAAACACAGGGATTAAAACAAAACAAGAAAAAAACTGTATTTAAGTTAATACCTTCGAAAATATTTTTTAAAGAATATACATTTTTCTCGTTATTTTACCAAATTTTTTGTTTGTTTGCTTAAATGCTTAACTATGGCTGTAGTTTACTTTTACTTTACTCTTGCCGGAAAAGAAAAACAAAAAATATTTTTATAAAGAAGCACCCAATTCCCTTTTGTTTAAAATACTTCTCATATTCGTACATACACCCATCCATACATTCGTACATACATGCATAAGTATATGCGTACATGTATGTATGTGTATAAAAACTTATACGAGTATATGGCTTGTTCTCTTTTTTTGATACACAAAATTTTTT
The DNA here is from genome assembly GCA_914767995.1 of Thecocarcelia acutangulata. NCBI lineage: Eukaryota > Metazoa > Arthropoda > Insecta > Diptera > Tachinidae > Thecocarcelia > Thecocarcelia acutangulata. The sequence goes on along the minus strand of OU612094.1, from coordinate 57,071,241 downwards.
GAACTTTCTAACCAACTTTATGTTGCTTGTGAAGATGTGCATGTAATACAGCTTCTGCGTTCTTCATAAATCTTCTAGCTTATATTAATTCCAGGCCCAAATGTAAAGAAAATATAATTGCTACATACACTTACTTGCGATAGAATAAGTATGCAACAACAACAATAAAATCATTGATGGTTTAATTACTTGGAATTTTGTATTATTGAAATCATGCGTATTGTTTGTTTGTGTATTATCTTTCTAGTTTTATGTTGTTTATGTGTGCGTACTTGTACATTTATAACCAGCAGATCAACGGCTCGCATCCATGTGATAAAAAAATATATAACTATCAGCCTTATTAAAAAAAATTACTTTTGGTTTCATGTACATATTTGTTACCAAATGATTAAAGCTTAACAAACTGTTATTAAAAATTTGTATTCAGAAAACATTTAAGCAATTTTAATTTTTGAACTGGTAACAGTATACATCAAATTGCCTCTTAAGTTCCAAAAAATTGTGGCTTATGTTGTAATGATGCAAAAAATATGTATTATATTAATCAATAACCGAAATTGAATACTTTTTATAAATAATAAAAATAAAATAAAAAAAATAAAAAAACATTTGCATACAATAAAAATTTCTTTGCTTATATTTTTAGTGAAAAATTTTAATGAATAAAGTTAAAAAATGTATTAATAAAACCAAATTGAGGAGATTTTCGAAGGCGAATGAGATGTACTTTTTCCATTACGAATAAAACGAACTCGAATAATTTTATTATTACTTTTTTTTTTGTACATCACTTTTGTGTGTAATAGTTTTTCTCATTCAAAAAATATAAATTTACTAAAACTGAAATATGAATGGAAGAACTACATACATACAAATTCATATGTACATATTTGGACACATTATTCAATATCAAATAAAATTTCTATATCAACATTTTTTCAAATTTATACGAAAATACATATGAAATACATATCTACACAGACATCTCAGTTATCATTTTGAATCGTAGAAGACTCTAGTGGGAATCTCATGAAGAGTGTTTTTGATCGTCGACGAGTTCATTTTTATACCCTTCACAAAAATATAAGTTTGTGATTCCGTTTGTAATTTCTACAGTTTTTTTTTTGCGACCCTATAAAGTATATATTCTGAATCAGAATTAATGGAAAAGTCGATTAAGCGATGTCCGTCTGTCCGTCTGTCGGTCGTTAAAATACCGTTTCTGAGAAAACCATTAGACTTAGAAACTTTTTTCTTCCACCATTCTTTTACCCCATCGATTCATGAGTTTGCTATTGAAATTCAGTAATATAGGTTTACGTATAGCTGAGATATATTCAAAATTCCGAAAAAAGCCATTTTTTTGCAATTTCGTATGAAAATTTTTGGAAACAAAAGTTGTTTGTTTTGCTTCAAACTTCACACACTTATTAAGCATGGTGACTAAAACACAACAAAATTTTTTTCAGATATCCGTCCATATATAGCCTACACCGGGTTTTTCATGAAAGTATCGCGTAAGCGAACTTAAGCAACTTTTTTGTGCTCAAAAGCAGTTCTGGTAATGAAATAAGGTTATATAAATATAGAAAATGAAAATTTCCGATATCGGTCCATATATACCCGAGATATAGCCTAAACCCGGGTTTTCATGAAAATATCGCGTAAGCGGACTTAAACAACCTTTTTGTGCTCAAAACAAATTTTGGTAATGAAATAAGGTTATATAAATGTGGAAAATGAGAATTTCCGATATTGGTCCATATATACTCGAGATATAGCCTAAGCCGGGGTTATCATGACAATGTCGCGTAAGCTAACTTAAACAACTTTTTTTTTTTTTGCTTGAAAGCAGTTCTGGTAATAAAGTCAGGTTACATAAATATGGAAAATGGAAATTTCCGATATCGGTCTATATATATCCGTGATAAAGCTAGACCAGATTTTTCATGAAAATGCTTAAACAACTTTTTTGTGGTCAAAAGCAGTTTTGGTAATAAAATAGTTTTATATAATTATGGAAAATTAAAATTTCCGATATCGGTCCATATATACCCGAGATATAGCCTAAACCTTGTTTTAGATGAAAATGTAAACAACTTTTTTGTGCTTAAAAGCAGTTTTGGTAATGAAATAAGGTTATGGAAAATGAAAATTTCTGATATCGGTCCATATATACCCCAGACATAGCTTGGAACGGGTTTTCAATGAAAATGTAGCGTAAGCGGATTTAAACAACTTTTTTTTTACTTATAAGCAGTTCTGGTAATAATATAAGGTTATAAAAATAATGAAAATGAAAATTTCCAATAACGGAGATATAGCCTAGACGGGGTTTTTCATGAAAATTCTTAAACAACTTTTTTGTGGTCAAAAGCAGTTTTGGTAATAAAATAATTTTATATAATTATGGAAAATTAAAATTTCCGATATCGGTCCATATATACCCGAGGTATAGCCTGAACCGATTTTTCCAATAACATTTTTTTTGCTAAAAAGTAATTCTAGTTATAAAAGAAATTTACTAAAATACAGAAAATAGAAAATTCCTTATATCGGTTCATATATACCAGAGATATAACCTAGACCGGGGTTTTCATTAAAATGCCGCGTAAGCGAACGTAAACAACTTTTTTTGCTCAAAAGTTTTTTGGTAATGAAATAAGGTTATATAGATATGGAAAATGAAAATTTCCGACATCGGTCCATATATACCCCAGACATGGCTTGGAACGGGTTTTAATGAAAATGTAGCGTAAGCGAACATAAACAACTTTTTTGTGCTCAAAAGCAGTTCTTGTAATAAAATAAGGTTGTATAAATATGGAAAATAAAAAATTCCGATATCGGTTCATATATAACCGAGCATATTTTGTTCACATTTTTAAATATACTATACATACGTGACTATCGTGAAGGGCCAGTCGAATATACCAAACTCTTACTTGTTATATTTCGTACGAGTATTTTACATATCATTTTCTTTTAGTTTTATTTTGGTTTTATAAGAAAAACTTGTGTTATAGATTTTAAGTTAAAAAATTTTTTTGTTGATCTGATAGGAAGCAAAAAAAAAGCCTAAAACTAAAATTGTGCGAAAACTACATATAGAATGTTTGCAAAAATCAACAGGTACGCCAGAATATTAAGATGTGGATATTTGTATGTGTGTCGTAATCAACAATACTATGGCAAAGTTAACCATAATGTCGGCCGACTATACAACTAACATAACCATACTGCTGTCCCAATCCTGATAATTTTAATGATGAACTATACTATTGTTGTGAAGAACCATACAACGTTACATCCAACCATATTAATATGGCTATATTATATATACAACTATCGACGAAATACACAATAAATTCTTTTTATTTCAACTAATAGATACTAAAGTCCATTGAGAACAAAATCATTTGCAATTATAAAAACTGATAAGCTGATTACTTTTAATTGTTTTATTTTATAAAAATATATCAAACCTAATAATTATTAATATTGAAACAAATGAAATAGTATTTTTTATCCAAAAATGGACCCTTTTTGAATCAATATTGCGAGTAATGACAAAAATATGGTTTTATGCTAATAAAGCTGTTTATGAAATAAATATTATTGTTTAATAAAAGTGATATGATTGGTTGGCATAAGAACATGGTTACTGTGCTTGGTTCCAATTATAATAATGTTGAACCAGAATTTAATATAGCTATTTATAAAATTTTTCTTATAAAACTATGTTAAGGCAAATCAATGAATGGCGTACAAGTAAAACAATATAATATTTTCCCTACCAACCATATAATTAAACAATAGTATGTTGCCTTTTAATATAGTCATATCAACTATATATTTTTTCTACGCGTATGCCACAGAACACGAGGCTCCGTTTTGAACAGTGTGTTCAACTCGACGCAAGACGAAATACTCTTTAAAAAATAAAATACACATTTTCATTCTATCCTTCAATGCTCCTCATAAAACTTTGTAACAATTATTGTGTTTTTTTATTTAAATTTGAAAACATAAGTCTGTACATAAAATAGAAATTTAAAACAGAACCGACCATATTCATGTGAACACTTGTCTTTATAAAAATGGTCCTATATACAAGCACACTAATACTTATGTATGCGCTCATTCGTATATTAATATGGTTAAAAGGATGTAAAAAAAGAAAAAGGAAAATAAGCAAGAGAAAAGAAAATATAGAACAATACGTGAAATAAATTCAAGTAAAATATTTACCCAGTGGATCCACACGGTAAATAACTTCTGGTAAGACAGGATTCAGCATACAAATAAAAAATATCCAAAATGTTAGCCAAACGGAGAGCATATGATGCCAGTTGTTGTGATGCAGCATTTGTTGGACTGTCTTTCCGGGATGATGATTTTTCGTCGCCATGTTGCAGTGCCACTTCTTCCTCTTATTATTGTTTTCGCAGTCGTTGTCAAAACCAACAACATTAACAAAATGTGTAGTTATAAACTGGATGCTTGTGTTATTGTTGGTTTGCCTGCGCTCAGGTTCGCCTCTTTCCTCCAAAAAATGTTGATGCCGATTCTGTTGTCACACAGTGTTTCTGTTGCTGATGCTGATATTGTAGCTGTTGTTGTTGCTGTTGTTTTTCAAAATGTTTATGTAACTGAAATACTTTTTGTTGTGGTATTTGTAGTTGTTGTTTCTGAAGCAGCTTTTGTTTATTTTTTATGTATTCTTTTTTTAATTTTTATTGCTTTTGTATTAGTTGCAACTTTGAACAACTCTTTTCGTTATTATTATTGTTGTTGTTGCCTTTATTGTTGCTGTTGCTGCTGTTTTAGTAGTTGCTATTTTTGTATTCTTCTGTATTCATTATTATTTCATTTTCTCATTCACATTCTAAAGCTGCAGTGTTGTACATTCTCTTTTTCTCTTCTTTTTTCTCAGTTTAGTTTTTTGCTCGTTTTTGTTTTTTTATTGTAATAATATTTATCAAAGAATTCTAGTATATTGAAAACATTTTTGCATTAAAGTTAAGCAAGCGAATAGGTGGGTGGGTGTGTGTATGTGTGTGTCTATGTGTACTGATAAGTTGAGCATGCATTTGCTTGTTCGTTTGTTTATTTGTTCTTTTTAATTAAAGCTTAATATTAAATTTATTTTACAATGTTGTGGCCATAACAACAAAAAACTAATGTTTTAAATTTTTTATTACTTTTCAATTAACAAGTTTTAAACGCCAGTTATTAAAATATTTGTTAATAATTAATTGACCATTGAAAGAGTTCACGATGCCAGCAAACACAATGAGTTAAGCTCAAAAGTTCTTATTAGAGCAGCACTTCTCTCAGGATTTCTGATTAAAGTATTTGTGGCAGCATGAATTGTGGGTAAAGCAGGGAATTAATAACATCTGTGTGCATATTTTTAATTTCTTTCGTAAATTTGTGCATATAATATGAAAAAAGTTAATTTTATGTCAACAAACTTTATTTTCTAATCTAAACAAGATCAAATAATATGAATATGCAACAAACTTTATATATACATTAGCTTTTGCGCGCGGCTTCATTCGCGGTAAAGTAGGTATAGGTTTTAGCTTTATGCATGGAAAGTCTCAACCCGATCGGTTTAAAATTTACAAAGTTGCATACAAATTTTCATCCTCTTTTTTATCCCCTTGGGGGCAGAGTTAATCAAAATCCGCTCTTAGCGGATGCCTACCTCATCCGTATACCAAATTTCAGTCCGATCCCTCCACTGGTTTGAGCTGTACGTTGATAGATCACCATGCCAGTCAAACACCTTTGAGCTATATATATTCAAATGATATATAACAATGTATATCAAAAATTTTAAAAAAGAGTTTGAAAAATATACCAATACTAAAAGATAACACCGATGTATACTCCACTCAGCAACAAAAATGCGAAATATTGGCTCAATAATTTAATTTGAAGCAATCTTTTCACCTCTCCTCACAACCTATTTTCCTAGTTCTGGTACAATGCACTGCATATGTGGGGGTCATCCCTTGACTACTGGTCCAACATAATAAAATAAGCCTCGGAGATCCTGCTACTGTTACTGCTGTAGAGAATGAAATATTGCGCTTCAGTGGAATAAATCCTAACCAGCAGAATATCTCGTTAGTATATTTAGATAATATTCGTGGCCATATACAAAGTTTTAAAGCTAGTGTGCCCAGCCATATGCGCTTGATACTCAATTGTTTTTGTTAATGCGCTTAGTTATAGGACTGTGCTCTTTAATACACAAATACTGCGCTCAGCATTAGCAATGAAAAATACACAAACAACTTCGTCTTTTATATTTTTTTTTTCGTTCTTCACCGCGCACACACAAATGCAAAGCACCAATACTTTCGCATGTTTTGCTGGTAAACATTGACGACAGCGATTATCAGTGTGAACTTTACCTTTGTAAATGTTTTGCTTTTTACAACAAAAAATATGAAACAATAATAGTTCTTCCTTAAATGTATTGGTGTTTACTCTTCCATATAGAACTTGTGGGCACCACTGGCTTAAAGCTTAAAAATATTTAAGCCTTAAAGCTTTACCAAAAAGAAGGTCTAAAGTTCATTGCATTATTGGTAAATGCTTGTCATCTGCTATGCTACTTTTCCCATAAATGGAAAAAGTACAGGATTATACCAATATTAAAGCCCAGTAGGCAACCTGAGAGCCCAATGTCGTATAGGCCAATAAGCTTGCTTTCGTCGGTAAGCAAAATTTTAGAATAGGTCATAAAAGACAAACTAAGGGAGTTTATTAATGGAAATAATATGCTACCATCAAATTGGATTCAGAAAAGAACATAGCTCTTTCCGCTTGGAAACAAGGTCCACTCAAATTTTGAACATGGCAAATCAACAGGAATGACCCTTCTCGATATTAAGGCAGCTTTCGACTCAGTGTTCTCTCAAATTTTGAACAATGGATATGATGTATATGTTTACATGGTACTGAGTTCGAATCCTAGCAGAATAAACTTTCCCTGTGTGAAAGCGGTGTTATTTTTGATATGCTAAATATTGTCTAAATACTAATATTAATTTTTAATAAATAATTGTTCTTTTCATTAAGAAGAAATCTTTCGTTACTGCTAAAATTTTTTTGATATTTAACTTTTAAAGCCAGTTTACATGTCTTGAAATAAAATGCATGTAGAATCAAGCTAGTCAACCACATTCGAATCAATTTGGGTTAAACTGTATCTTTATTATTCATTTGTATGTATTTTAATTGAGTTTTAACACAACTTTCGCATAAAAAAAAACTTAGACAAACCCAAATTAATTTTCTTTCCCTTGGATTGCGAACGCAAGCACTTTCTCGAGATTTATAAAGTGGCTGTTATTAAATGTTAGTTATATTTTGGTGACTAACGCTTAAGTTCTGCGAAAGGATTTTTATTTTTATAAAGGTCCTTTTCAAAAATAACACACATTTAAAAGATATCTTATTAATACAAGATAGATGTAACAGACTGCCAGCCATTGAAAGGCCAGCCCACTTGATAAAAGATAACATCTCTATAGTTTTTAGAACTTGAACTAGTCTTTATATCTTGGGAATTAACTTTTCACTAGAAGCCTATAAAGTTTTTCAGAAATGCGTGTATCTTGATGTGACTTCTTATTGTTTGCTGGGTGCTCATTCAATGAATTGTGTAAATGTTTATGTTGGCTTATTAAGGTTTTTTTTGTAACCAGTTTATTTTGTATGTTCCGTTGTAAAGACATAAACAAATATAATTATTAATTTTTAATTAAACTGTGTTTTTAGATATTTTAAATATGTAAACATTATGTTTAAATACGTAAACAAATAATATAATATTAGCAGAATACTTAAGGGGAAAAACATACATAAATCACCATTTCAATCTGGACACAAAGAACATAAAATTTAATTGTATTTACATATACTTTGATTTGATATTGAGTTAACAACGAATTCTGCATTTATAAAATTATTGTGAACTATTAAAAACCACAATTTACTCTACAAAACGTGATACGTGCAGAATATTTTAAAGTATATAAATTATAATTTTTCAGTCCGAATAAAAATCTGTGCAAGTTTGCTAGATGACTTACTATGCAGCAGAAGGAAAGCCCTTTACCTAGTCCATAAAATTTAACCCCACCCATTTTCAAGTTTTTCTTAAGAAGGATTTTTTTCAATACAAATTTGTTGCCATCAATAGTTTTTGATTCAAGAAGACAAGAAAAATAATAATCAAACCTTTAGCTGTTTCGTAGTCGCTACACTTAGGGATGAAACGATACCATTAGGGTATCGATACTTATACTTGATACGGTAACGATCGAAAAGTATCGATACCTAGTTGGTATTGAAGAAAAAGCATCGATACATACTTGTATTGATCGATTTCCTCCTACGATAGCGGCAGGGAAGAACACATCGAGACAAAAATCAAAATTTTCGTTATGGACTTCATCTTCTGATCCACTAGCTGAAATTGAAGTGTCTTAGTTAGGAAGCGAAATATTTTAAAACGCTGGTATTCTATCATAACTATTCTTCTGCTGCATTCACCCAATAGTTTGCCGTGCCATTATGTGCTTCGAAGTAAAACAATTTATAATTTGTGTAATCTTCTATAAAGAAGATGCTTAAGTAACAAATTCGATTGGCTTCACTAGCTGGACTATTTGTTTTAGTACCTCAAGATCGTGATCGCAATATTATCGTCTTTTTTTTATGAAATATAAACATACATCCGTTTTTGTTGGTCCCATTTGCATGCAAGCCGTGCACAGATTTATTTTATTAAAACTTTGAAAACAAATAAAATTATGGTAAAAATGTTGTCCAACGCAGTTTTCTTGCTTGTCAATAAGAAAAGAGTATTTCTGACCGATACAAGTATTTTTGACCGATACCTACTTGGTACCTGGTAGTAAAGAATCGACACCAAAAGTACTTGGTATCGAAAGAAAGATATCGAGTAGTTACTTATATTTACTCGTATCGTTTCATTTCTAGCTACACTACTCATCAGTATCCATTTTCGGATTTGAATTCGGTTCATGACGTATCTAATTTAAAAATTATAAAGTTCAACAAAAATTCAATAAATTAAACTTTACATCTCTGGGTACGGAGAATTATTGAAATACAAAAATATCTATGTTAATAACTGAAGAAGTAAATACTGTTTGTTCGGAGACAGCAAAAAAAAACGCTGTACAAATAATGCGGGCAAATAACAAAATATGAGATTACTATAGACAGATAATAGCTCTCAATAGCTCGGTAGCTGAGTGGTTAAGGTAGCAGTTCTGAGTGGTTAAGGTAGCAGTTCTGAGTGGTTAAGGTAGCAGTTCTGAGTAGTGTAGTGACTGCAAAACAGCTATTATTTTTCTTGTCTTCTTCGATCAAAAACTATTGATCACAGCTAATTTGTACTGTAAAAAATCCTCCTTAAGAAAATCTTACGAAAGGAAATCTTTGAACAAAAATGTACAAGATGTACAAATATACGAAAAAACAAAAATCTAATTTAAAAGTTATAAAGTTAAAAAAAAAACTCAATACATTAATATATACCCCACCCTGATAATTTCTTCCCACCCTCGAGTCATTCGCATCAAATTTAAAAACTTTAGCTTTAGCAGTTCTCAAGATACACAAAAAATCAAGATTTTCTTGGTATGCGAGGTACCATGCCCACTGTCCCACCCACGCCCACTTTTTTTGTTATAATTTATTTTAACTATATCAAATTTAGATATTTTCACTTGAACCGTTCTCACGATATTAAAAAACTATTACTTCCTTTGTCTGGAGTTTACCATGCCCACTTTTTCAACCCCACTCACTTTTTGTCCAATGATTCCTTGCGATCATCGTGTCATTCGCAACAAATTTAAAAAACATTAGGTTTGAATACTCTTAAGATAGACAAAAATATATATTTATTTTGCATGGCAGGCACCACGGCCATTCATCTTATTGCGCATTTTTTACCGATTATTTAATTTGGCTTTTAAGCATTCTGGACCAAATTAGAGAATCTTACTGGTACCGTGTTTAAGATATAAACAAATCAGTGCTTATTTTCTTACAAACCATCTTTTCAAAATTTCAAACCTTACAAAAAAAAAAAGCTATCCAATCGCTCCAGAAGGTCGGGTAGGGATGGCGATTGCTTATAATAGTTTCAGTCAACTCATAATACACAATGCCGAACTGTTCCCACCAAAAAGTTGTGAGTGTCGACGTGGAAGCATATCCCGGCCATGTTCCCCAAGAGGATTATCGTAATCAACCTAGTCAAAATGCAATGCAGATATCTCCTTCGCTTTTGCCTTGCCACAAGCAAACAGCATCTCTCGGCTTCTTCTGTTACTTGTAATGATCCTGTCAATTCTTCTTACATTTGACACGAGTCTTGATCAGGTAATGCCTCCAATTTTGCAGCTTCGAAAATCTTCTCTCTTCCTCCACTATGCTGGTATGCGACGTCAAAATCACCATTCTTGGAGCACTGAAATCATTCTCGGCACATTAATGTATTAATAGCGGCCTCGCCATAGGTATTTGAGAGCATTCGGTGACCCTGGGGAATAGATTTCTTCATATTAATGCAATTAAAACCTCCCGCAAATTACGGTAATTTGATTTGACGTAAGTTGACATGTTTAATTAGAGCTGTGCCGGGTCGTTCATTTTAGTGACCGGTCACTTTCGTTCAGTTACAAAAGACTGGTCCGTTTATGCATTTCGTTCAATCGGTCATTTTGAACCATCGCACGTTACCAACATTAAAATTTTCCGGTCAATTATCAAAACAGTTCTGGAAAATGAACAAAAAAAGGTAGCAAAATAAAAAATGATAAAGTGATAAAAAAAAGATTATTGGTTTAAAAAGAAAAAAAATGATTTTAATTAAAAACCATTTTGGTGTGATAAATTTTGATTAGTTTCATAATCTATTTTTGTTTTATTTCATATAATTTAAAATAATGCAAAGTAAAAAACAACCCCCATTTTAGTTAAACTACACGACAAAAACAAACATGAACATGACACAAAAAGAACGAAAGATATTTGGACGAAAGCTACCCAAATTGAACGGCTCAGTTTAATGACCACTTTTCGTTCAATAGTGATCAATTTAATCTGTTCGTTCATGAACGACACAGCTCTATGTTTAATCGAGAATAACTTTATGATGCAGACATAAACCAACAAATACGAGGGCGGATTGATACTGAAGCTACCTAGCGCTAGATGGCAGTGCAAACACAATTTTTTGTTTTTTAAATTGCGATTTGTCATTGTTTCAATTCATTGATTAGTATTTGTTGTAGCCGTTGGAAGTAAGCAACTTTTGTGTTTCTTGAAAAATGGAATAAAGTGAACTTCGTGCAGTGATTAAAGATAGAGACAAAAGAAAATCCGATTTTTTTTGAGGACTTTAAGATATCTTATTATTTCAAACAAATAAAAATATATGAAAAACTAAGTGTTTTGTTCTAAAAAGAGATTATGTTGAAAAATAAAATGCTTATTTGCCGAACATTTTTTTACATTCAAACAATCGCGAAGTTACCAAACACCCTCGATTTAAAAGAGTATATCGTGGCTTCAAGATTCCGTACTCAAAGTGTGGAAAATCCTTATAATTTGCATAGTGGGTTGTAGTCAGATAACATTATAGCTCTCAGAATATTGACAGCTCAAGTGATATTGCTATGGATGATATAAAAATAATAAAACACTATGGCAAATAAAGTTTCTAAGTAGACGCTAACCCAAACCATAAAACAATTCTTAAAACAATATTTCATAAATTAAACACGTCAAGGAAAACACAAATAAAGTACACATACACTCGTACTCGTACATAAGTATTTGTATGCCAGTTTTGTTTAAAATATAAAATTCCAAGCGGATGTTTTTCCGTTGGTTTGGAAAGTTGTAGAACAAAAGACTCTGGCATTCGAAGGAATTTTGTCAACGTTACCACCCCAAGCAAACGTTTTTGGACTGCCAAGTTTCTAAAGTTTCTTTCAGTATGTACGAGTATGTACAGTGGCTCACAGCATATTTCAACCACAGTCTTTTAAACAAAAACGAAAAAAGATATGAAAAACATGCATATGAGGGTCTATAGAAAGCTTTCCAATCTAAAAAATCCTTTATATTTAATCTTAAATTTACATTTTCAAAAACTTACAAATCTAAAACCAATAATAAATTGATGTAAATAAATACAGCTCATTTCAGTTTCATTGACTATGAAACTTAACTTGTATAAGAAATTATAAATTTTTTAATACAATATAAAAACTTTGTATAATGTTTTTAGTAATCAATTATATCTTACAGCGTCATTAGCATTAATTCCACTAGTCAAAGTTAGTTTTGCTCATTCTTCCGTTAGAACGAATGGTCCAACTAAAAATGGTCGACTCGTTTTATATATATAACCTTCACAAAAATGTAAAGGGTATATATAAGTTTGTGATTCCGTTTGTAACTTCTACAGTTTTTATTTGCGACCCTATAAACTATATGTATTCTGATTCAGAATTAATGGAAAAGTCGATTAAGCGATGTCCGTCTGTCCGCTGTTGAAATACCGTTTCTGAGAAAACCGTTAGACTTAGAAACTTTTTTGTTTGCTATTGAAATTCAGTAATATCGGTTCACATATAGCTGAGATATATCCAAAATTCCGAAAAAAAATTTTATTTTGCAATTTTGTGTGGAAATTTTTGAAAAAAAATTTTTTTTGTTTTGCTTCAAACTTCACACACTTATTAAGCATGGTGACTTAAAAGCAAAAAATTTTTTTTTAGATATCGGTTCATATATACCTGAGATATAGCCCAAATCGGGTTTTTCATAAAAATGTCGCGTAAGCGAACTGAAACAACTTTTTATGCTCAAAAGCAGTTTTGGTAATGAAATAAGGTTATATAAATATGGAAAATGAAAATTTCCGATATCGGTCCATATATACCCGAGATATAGCCTAGACCGGGTTTTACATGAAAATGTCGCGTAAACGAACTTAAAGAACTTTTTTGTCCTCAAAAGCAATCTTAGTATTGAAATCAGATTATATAAATATGGAAAATGAAAATTTCCGATATCGATCCATATATACCTAAACCAGGTTTTTCATTAAAATGCTTAAACAACTTTTTTGTGCTCAAAAGCAGTTCTGGTAATAAAACAAGGTTATATAAATATGGGAAATGAAAATGTCCGATATCGGTTCATATATACCCGAGATATAGCCTGATCCGATTTTTCTATTAACATTTTGTTTGCTGGAAAGCAATTCTCGTTATAAAAGAAGGTTACTAATATACAGAAAATAGAAAATTCCGGTATCGGTTCATATATAACCGAGCATATTTAGTTAAAATTTTTAAATATACTATATACGTGAAGATCGTGAAGGGTATTTCAGATTCGGCCCAGCCGAATATACCACACTCTTACTTGTTTTTCCTACACTTAATATTTCAGCGGTTGAGAAATTCTACCATGAAGACTTGCACAATTGAATAGATCTTTAAGTAATGTTTTAAAAGTATTAAAACATTTTTAATTCTCATTGATTTCTTGAAAATGGTAACATATAAAGTTACATGCTTGAACATATTTTTGAAATTTTTAAGTCCAATTGGTAACAATTTGTCATAAAATTTATTTTTTTTTAATTTTTAATTTAATTTTTCTGATGTCTATGCGATTTTCACATCAACTTAAATTACAAATTATAATTGGTCTTATATTAATGTGCCATTCTATTGATAATATTTTGTCATTACGTTGACTTCATTTAGTCGTTTCTGCGGTATTAGAGTGTCATTGTATTAATGACATGCTTACATCAAACGTATGCCGATAAATCATTCCCATGATGTCAGTGCGACATTTCATGAATGAAATAATTGTCGTAACTGTCGCTAATGATAATTGGAGCCACTGATGTAATGGTTGGCATTACAGCGATGAAAAGTGTTATGGGGTCAAAAGGGGAGGATACTTGGCATTACATTGATGTTAAAATACATCACAGTTATGACGGGTATTCAATGACTGTATGTATAACTAACATCATGCGTTTTAGTTGGACCATCATTTATAAATCCATTCCTGTGGTTAAGTTAGGTTTCGGTCCAAAATTGTACATATATTTTCAATTATGTTCAGATTAGGCAATTCTGCAGGTGCTTGCCTTAAGTAGGGACAGTTCTTAATAAGCTACGACTGCCTTAAAGTTATAATAGCTCTACTCCATAGTCTTGTGTATTTGTGCTTGCAAATTTTTCCAATAAACCATTGTTAAATGCTCGGTGGCTTAGTGGTTAAAGCAGTAGATCATGATACGTCATGACCCGAGTTCAAATCCCAGTGGGTGCTGATGAGTAGTGTAACGACTACGAAACAGCTAGTTTTCCCCCAGCTAAAGATTTGATTATTATTTTTCTTGTCTTCTTCAATCAATAATTATTGATCGCAGCAAATTTGTATTGTAAAAAATCCTTCTTAAGAAAAAAACTTAAGAAATGAAAAACTTGAACTAAAAACCTGATGTACATATGTACAAACCAAACAATTTTTAATTTAAAAAAATTATAAAAGTTCAACAAAAATTTAACAAATTACCATTGTTATGTTTTTGCTTTTAAAGCCGCTTGGCTGATTCTTCAATTGCAAATGAAATAATGACACAGGCACTTTTTCGTTACACAGTACTAAAATACTTCACAATTTTCACCCTTAAAATACCACTGTGTAGTAGCACACTAGTCTTGCTTCATTTTCTGACTTGTGACAGACTTTTACAATGTTTAAAAATAAACTCTGCTTCTGTCTAACATCTGCCTGCTATTTACGCTTCTTTATTACCTTCTATAATCGTCATGAACTTTTTAGTTATTGATAATTCTAGACTCATATGTACAAACATAATTGTTTCTAAGCTTATGTGCACGCGCACACATACTTACGAAACAATAAGAACGCAATACTAAGAATGCAGCAACAGCAATTAAACCATTGGTGGTTGGTTTACTTGAAATTTTGCTTTTTTACATTTTGTTAGTGCAGATTATAAATATGCTAAACTTGTTGGAATATGCAGTGATGCAATACCATTTGCACAAGATTGCGAATGGAACTAATATTTTTTTTGAAATCCAGCAAGTTATCTATAAATACTCATTAAAATGTCTTTCGATATACATACGTACTCATAGATACACCTTTCACTCTGAAATTATATAAGTTATTAAAAAATTCAAACAATTATGTTTTTTATTCGCTATTTAAGCTTCTAACATTTATACGAATAAAAAATTATAAATAGCTTATTTTCTATGTTTCCCAGCTATCTATATGTCTACATTTCATAGGAACTACCCTAATCATCAGTAGACTTTGGAAATTTTTTAAAGATATTCTCAAACATTCAACTTTATATCCCAACAATCCAAATAAATTGCTGAGAATTTAAAAGGAAAATGCTCTAATAATATCCGTCAAAACACAAAAAACAAGCTTTTCTATTTATAAACGTCTCTAACATTTCTTTACACCTTTCAAACCAATGAACAACCGATACTTTCAAAAAGCAAATCGTAGCAACCAACGGTTCTTCATTTGTTTGAAAGGTGTAAAGAAATGTTAGAGACGTTTATAAATAGAAAAGCTCGTTTTTTGTGTTTTGACAGATATTATTAGAGCATTTTTCTTTATAAATTCTCTACAATTTATTTAGATTGTTGGGATATAATGTTGAATGTTTGAGAATATCATTCAAAAATGTCCAAAGCCTGCTGATGATTAGGGTAGTTCCTATGAAATGTCGACATATAGATAGCTGGGAAACATAGAAAACAAGCTATTTATAATTTTTTATTGTTATTAAAAAAATTTTGGTCGAAATAAGCTTTGAGCCACTGTGTAGACATGAAAGCCCTTAAATAACGCAAAAATTTAACAAACCTATATACATGCATACATACGTACATAAGTATGAGTGTATATACGAGTACAATACATTTTCACCATTTTTTTTATTAAAGAACAAAAGAAAAAAAAGAATAAACAAAAAAATATATTTCCAATGAATAACAATTCACAAATATCCATAAAAATGTAACTCCAACCCCAAACAGAAACGAATTCTTTGCCTCTGCGTTACAAGAGATAAAAAATTATTAACGTCGTCATATTAAATTGCAAAACAAAAAAACAAAAAACTGCTGGATAATTTTTATTTTAATTTTCTTTTTTTTTTCATCCAATCTAAGCAAATTTGTTTGCGAGCGAAACAAAATATTTTCTCTGGTAAATATTTAATGACTTGTTTGTTTATGCCTCTTTGCCTTTCTTGTCTTTCATCAAAACATTCCAATGATATCTTTAACGCTTTTTTTGGGTAAATAGTAAACAAAGCTTTAAGGAAATATCACAAATCCATAGATACGAGTAAGTTCAAACAAAAAACAATTTGTCCTAATCATTTTGTAAACTGAAATTCATAATTGCAAAAATATCTTTAGAACTGCCTACTCCGGGGAAGTCCTGAAATCCTTTCAAGAGACCAGATAAACCAGTCAAACCTGAATAAAGAAATGAAATAATGCACACGTATGTTAAATAAGTACACATATGTGTAGTCTTAAGCTCTATCCAACAAAAAATTGTAGTTTTTAGAAGCAGTAAAGGAATTTTATGGCTTCCAATTGTGCTGATTTAAAACGCTTAGAAGGATTTTATGTCTGCCTCTTAAACACAAGTTGCGTGTCAACTATTTAATATCTTCGTGGTAAACAGATTTCATATTGAAAGCCACAACGCTAAACTATGAAACAGTGTAATCAGGTACCAAAATAAGTAGAAAATAAAAATATTAAGAAAGAAAAAAAACTATAAAACACGCAATAATAGTCTATGACTAGTATTTTTCGTTCACTACTGTTTTAAGTTTATTTTTAATAAAAGGTAGCTAAAACTTGAAGATATTGATTCTGAATAAAATAAAAATTATTTTGGAATTAATACCATTTCTTCTCATATTGGTTCAATTGTGTATAAAATAAAATGTCGGCCAAATGATGGCTGCGATCTCTGCAGCACATCCCCATTTGATGGTCCAAATTTTCGATGACGCTAAAGGCCCTGACTCACTATCCTACACGATCGTACAATTCATTCACAGGAAACTGTTTCAAAAATCGTTTCAAAATGGCGTTGTAGACCACACTATTACACAAGTACGATTGAAATAATTTATATACACAATAAAACAATTAAAAACTCTTATTAACATAATAATTTTACATTACTTAAATTTTTCTTTGAGGCACCAACAATATTCTTATATTTTTCACAATATATATCAAACTGATCGCACAGAAACCATAATGTCTTGAAAAGTTTCATAAAATTTTTCAAATCGCAAGATTTGTCAAAAAGTCTGTTGCACGGTTGCGTTTTTAGTACTTTTTCAGCACACATGCTTTATTTTGTAGATCGCACGATCGTGTATGATAGTGTAACATGGCCTTAAGATATAATTAAAGTTCTGTGCCGTTACTGTGCCGAATTATCTCGGCCTTTAGCTCTCGAATGGTTTCTAGTTTATCGACGTATATTTTTTCTTTCAAATAACCTCAAAGAAAGAAGTTCAACGATGTCAAATCACATGATCTTGGTGGCCAATTGATATTGCCAACATGTGAGATAACACGACGATTAAATTTGTCGCGCAAAAGAGCCATTGTTTCGTTAGCTGTATGGCAAGTGGCACAATTGTGTTGAAACCACATGTCGTCCACATCGATATATCTAATAAGGGCCATATAAAGTTCGTTTACATTTCACAATAGCGAACACCATTCACAGTAACTGCCTGCTCGGCCTCATTTGCAAAAAAAAAAACAAAAAAAAAAAAAAAAAAAACGGCCGATGATGCCGCTAGGCCATAAGCTGCACCAAACAGTCACTCTCTGTGGGTGCATTAGCTTTTCGACAATCACTCTTGGGTTATCATTCGACCAAATGCGGCAATTCTGCTTATTGGCGAATCCACTGGGGTGAATATGTGCCTCATCACTGAAGATGATTTTCTTTGAAAATTGATCATGCTCTGTTGCCATTTCTTGTCACCACTTTGACTATTGACGACACTTGGAATCTTTAAGAGACTGTAGTTCTTGGGTCAATTGTACCTTATAAACATGTAAATGCAAGTCTTCATAGAAAAAGTTCATCAACGACGATCGTGAGACGTGCAATCTCTTCTACAAATTTGAAAAAAGTTTGCATCCAAATAACAAAATCGAAACTTATTTGAAGAGACTATTTCGATAAGAAATTTTTTATACTAAAGACTACTTAAAATTTTGCAACTTGCGGGAGTTACAAACGTAGAAATCAACGCTCTTGTTGTGTAGAAAGTAAGAGGCTGCAAGAATATTAGTGGTTATTAGTGTTAGATGGAAAGTGTTAGGAAAAAGGTTTGGATTTTGTGGGGTTTGGTGGCTAAGTTTGGATGGTTTGGATGAGGCTAAGTGGCTTCTCATCAGGGTCCAATACGGGGCAAAATGGCAGAAAATCTACAAAACGCTTCATAATTGCCTCTGAGTCGGTTTTTTTACGACTGCCCCATACTAACAATTCTGCCTATACATTTCTTGTGAACGTACTTAGCTAACCTTAACCGCCCTCTTTAAGTGGCAAACTATTAGATTTTAACATTTTAAGTTCAAACACCCTCATTAGCCGCAGAGGGCTCCTAAAGGTGCCTAATGTATATACTTATCTATACTAAAATAGATAAAAGTTTAAAAGTTTGTATGTTTGCAAAAGGTAATCTCTGGAACTACTGGTCCGATTTTAAACATTTTTTCAGCAAAGGCATAGACAGACATAAAAGTCAATTAAAGTGCTTAGTGGCAAGAGACTATAAACCGCCAAAACTCAGGATATTTTTCTTACTGTTTCTGAAGAAGTCTATTAAAACAATAGTATTAGGAACCAAAAGAGGAAAATAAAACTCAACCTCCAATCTGTGTGTTTTTCCGTGTGTCTGTCCGCTGACCAAATGCGAAGTTAGTCCGTTCATCTTGTTACAATATCGACGAAATTTGAAATAATGATGGATTTCAATACAAACGAATACAGAAAGTTTATATTGTTGCAAAACTATGACCAAGTATATAACTACGTCCAAAAATCACACAGGCTCTAAACATTTTAAAAACTACAACAAAGGACACTTAGCGAGAAAATTTCTTCTTCTGCTGAGGTGTCCAATCTACTTTAATGAAATTAAAATCAAAACTAAATACTCATAAATAAGTATGTCTAAATTAATAAACTATTTTAAAACTAGGATCAACTGGATGGTAAACAGAAATATCTCTCCTTTGCGTTACAACAGCTTTAAATATTTGCAAGGCTTAAACTCTCCAGGCTATAATTTCTTTAAACCCAGGACAAAGAGAGATGAGAATTTTTTTTTTTACGTTTGACCTGTTCAAGCTACTTTCATGAAATTAAAACCAAAAATAAATATGTCTAAATGCGTATATTTTTTAAACTAAAAACGAGTGGATAGTACAACTAATCTCCGAAACTGTCATATCAATTTTGACTAGCAATTAAAATTAAAACTATTAAATTAAAAATTAATTAAAATTAAAACTTAACCAACTTTTAATGAAGTTTCATGCAATTACGAAATAATAATATTTATTTATATGATATAAACAATTGAGTTTTATTCGCTATAAGAGTTTCTAACATTGATACGAGCAAAAAAAATTTATAAACAGTTTGTTTTCTATGTTTCCCAGCTCTCTATATGTCGACATTTCATAGGAGCTACCCTAGTCATCTTGTCTTGTACAAATCTTAAAAATAAACTGACTCATTGCTGCCGACCTGACTGCTATTTAAGAAGATCGTTCTAGTTATTCAGAATTCTAGACTCAAGTGTGCAAATGTAATTCTTACGCATATGCACATTCACACACATGCTTGCAAGTGACAAAAACAAACAATAATACAAGGAACTACCAAGAGTGTAAGAATAAGAATAACATTATTTGTACTTGATTTACTTGGAATTTTACGTACTTTAAATCATGTATGTTTGTTTGTTTGTAATAGGTGGGTGATTTTATAAGAACTATCGGAAATTTAAAAAAAAAAAAACATAAAATTCAGAAAAATGCATGAAATATTTATTTGGATCGATAGTTGGGTCGATATAATTTAATGTTTGAAGATTATTTCATGCAAATGTTGGCCGCGGCTGCGCCTCAAATGGTCCATCCGCTTCGTCCAATTTTGGCATACTCTTCCCAACATTTCGGCCGGTATCTCACGAATAATGTTGGCAATGTTGGCTTCCAGTTAACATAGCCCCACAAAAAATAGTCTAGAGGCGTTAAATTGCACGATCTGGGCGGCCAATTGACTGGTCCCAAGGGTGAAATAAACTGTTCACCGAACTCGCCTCTCAATTGGTCCATTGTTTCGCGTGCTGTGTGGCATGTGGCACCGTCCTGTTGAAACCACATGTCATGCAAGTCAAGCTCTTCCATTTTGGACAAAAAAAAATTTGTTATCATCGCACGGTAGCGCTCAACATTTACAGTAACGTTGTGATTCGCATCATCTTTTAAGAAATACGGCCCAATGATGCCGCCAGCCCATAATCCGCACCAAACGGTTGTTTTTTGTGGATGCATTGGTAGCTCTTGCAATGCTTCTGGCTGCTCTTCACTCCAAATACGGCAGTTTTGCTTGTTCACGTATCCATTCAACCAGAAATAAGCCTCGTCGCTGAACACAATTCTTCGATAAAAAAGTGGATCTTCATCTAACTTTTCAAGACCCCATTCACCAAAAATTTGGCGTTGTGGTAGGTCGTTTGGCTTCAATTCTTGCACCAGCTGTATCTTATAAGGCTTCACACGCAAATCCTTCCGCATAATTTTCCACGTAGTGGAGTAACAGAGGCCCAATTGCTGCGAACGGCGCCGAATCGATAATTCACGGTCAACACCAACACTGGCCGATACGGCTGCGATATTTTCTTCTGTTCGCACTCTACGTAAGCGTGTTGGTGGTTTAATGTCCAACAATGTAAATTTGTGCGAAATTTTTTACAATAGCCCGAATAGAAGCCTCAGTAGGTCGATTAAACTGACCATAAAATGAACTTTCGTTCGCACGATGAACTTTCTTAACAGAGCACGCATTTTGGTAATAAAATTGAATAATTTGCAAGCGTTGTTCGTTTGTAAGACGATTCATGATTAAATTATAGACCAAACTGAAGATGTTTGACAGTGACACAAGATACAAAACGTGCGTGAGCTGTCAAAACTAGTGTTGCCAAAAAGATAATAGCAAAAAAATCACTCGTTATAATATGTTTTTAGTTTTATCTTGTTTGTATGAATGTTTTGTACATTTATAACAAGCAGATCAGCAGCTATACACTGGGTTAGAAGTGACAAAACAATATGTATATATAGGTTGATTTATCACAAAATAATCTATGTACTTTTAGTGATATTATTAGATTGTAAAGGTTTTTCTTGGTCCCGTTGTCTTTAATCTTATAGTAAACTTATAGTTAAACGGTTAGTCTTGTATACACTTGTCTTGTATATAGTTATATTATATCTCCAAGCCTTTTTAGAAGTATAAAAAATATATATAAATTCAATTCAAACGAAACTTACAAAGAAAAAAATTTTTTTAGTGTTCAATAAAAAAATTTCTTGAATCAATTAATTGTTTGAATGCGGACCTATAAAGTAATTCGTGGATTCAAACAAAAGCTTAGTAAAGATAAATATTGATCGAAAACGAATAGTTTTTTTAAACAACAACAAAATACGATAACCTTGGATATTTTTTTGATATTTATGTATGTAAGTATATGCATAAAAATTATTTTTGCAGACAAAAATTTTGTTGATTTTATTTTTAATATAATTTTTTTTTTGTGTGAAAGTAAATGCCATTTAAATATGAAGTCGAAAACGGGATGTATAGGGTCGTTGGTTTGTTCCGCAAACAAAAAAGTTAAAAAATAATAAGGTTTGGTAATACATTTCTACTGTATATATACTAGGGCCGCCCTTGGTCTAGTTAAGACCACGGGGGAAATTTTTAAAAACATTTTTTGTATGGGAAACCCATCAAAAGAGAGGACGTATGGGATGGGTGATTTCAGGAAAACTTTCAAGAAAAACAAATTAAGAGGAGTCGATCACATATTTGATTCGTCCAAAGGTCCTCTGAAGCTAGTTAGGATCATGTGGGGGAATTTAATCAACTATTTGTTTTATGGGAGTACCTTTAGTCAAGAGAGGGTTGCAATTTTTCACAAAAGAGTCGAGAGATAAAGCATAAGGGAGTCGGTCATACATTTGTCTCCTCCAAAGACAGTTTACAGCTAGCTAGGATGAGAGCCCCTTAAAGAGGAAAATTAGAGGCTGGCTATGTTCCGCGAAAAATAATAATAAATTTGGAAAGAATAATACATTTGACTCCCCCAGCGGCACGTTGTGGAGAGTTAGCACATAAAAAATAATGCATGTGTAAAAAATATATAGGTGTACGATTTTGCTTCCGCCGCATTGTCAATCGCTGGCCACTACTTTCTCCCAACTTTTGGGCAGCGTACGAATCCCGCGTTGAAATAACTGGTCATATTTTGTAGTGGTCCAACTTTTTACTTCTTCATAAGACGGGAAGTGCTTTTTTTGACAGGCATTATTAAAAAATGTTTCTTCTTAAATTTTCAATAATTTATTCAGATTGTTGGGATATAAAGTTGAATATCTGAGAATATCTTTCAAAAATTTCCTAAGTCTACTGAGGATTAGGGTAGCTCCTATGAAATGTTGACATATATACTGCTGGGTTGCATAAAGAACAAGCTGTTTATAATTTCTTTATTGGCATCAGTATTAGAAACCATTATGGTGAATAAAACTTATTTGTTTAAAAAATAAGAAGAAAACAAGTAGCTTTAAATAAAATGTTGACGGTGAAAATTTTTAATAAAATTTAAATAAATGTACTTATCGACACAGGTCACCACATCGCTATTACAAAATAAGTATTTAAATATTATAATATTAGCACGTAAGGATATTGTGCCCCATAGGCGTAATAAGAGGTGGAGCAACCATACTACACAATGTTAATTGTGCCCCATATCTTAACAGCAAGTGGTTTGACCAGCTTAATTTGAAAGGTGCCCAATTTTAGTTCTTAAATTACACCAGTGATAGAAGAAGTCCTTTTTGAACAACTTTCGCTCAAGTACATAAATATCTGACATTCCATTCAGCTACACTGCGCTCGTTCTAGTCCAACACAAATACCCAAATGAAATATTAACGCTATGCTTGACCTGTAGAAGGGGGAAAAATTAAATATTGTTTAGGAATTGCGATATATTTTGAAATTAAATTCTTACAAAAGAAGAACATTAAAACACGACAAGACATGCTTTGATGTTTACTTCAATAATTTATTTATTCTGCTGTAGTTAATGTAACTCATTTGACAAACTAATAACCCAACTTAATCCTCTTTTGTGCTTTCCTTTATCTCTTCTTCTTTATTTTGTGGTCGCAAGTTAATGTTATTGCTTTCACTATTTTTGTGTCTTGATGATTTTGATTTTCTTTCCAAGTTGTAGGTATTAACCATAACACTTTGCGTTTAACTAATGCGTAAAAACATAAAACTTTATTGTACTTATTTTTTTTCTACTTTCCGTTGTTGTTCATTTTGTTAAATGATATAACAAATTTTGATAAAATTTTTTCTATAAAACAACCCCGATGTACATTTTTTTGTTTTTTGCGCTAAAAGATAATTTTTCAACTTAAACAACTAATTAGTTATGATCTTATTACCAGGGCTCGTATTTTAAGCAAATTAATATTTTATTTATTAGTGCACTGTTTACAGAGCACAGACGAGTGACCTATCTACAACTATCCGAATCATAAAATTTTAAATAATTCTGCAGTGATTTGTAGTTGCATATTTTTGTAGCAAGTGCATATTTTGCCAACATATGCAGACTTAAAAGTAAAACACATAAAATCCTCAATTAATACATATCACTCCTTTATTGCAACATAGTCATATCTCAAAAAAATAGCTTTTCGAGTTAACCATGCAAAATTGTTAACAGTATATTGTGCCAAAAATTTATTCAAATTACTTTTAAACTGTTTCCTTTAGGAGATATTATCTAAAATTTTTTTCTAAGACTTGTATGGAAGTTAAAACTTTGAAATGTATTTTTCTCGAAACAAGCTCTTTTGAGTTATGCCTATGTTGTAATAAAGGAGTGATATAATCATAAAGTAATTATAAGTAACTGTTGCAAGTGGGCAATACAAATTCTTTTAGTTGTATATCTATTATAGTTTAAATAAATAAATATACTACTTGTAATACGCGATGGTACTTTAATACAGTTGCCTTCTAATAGTTTCCCAATTATGCGTGTAAGTGTGTATATTCGTAAGAATTATATTTGTATATTTGTATCTGGAATTATCAATAACTAGAAAGTTCATGATGGTTGCAGATAAATAACAGGCAGATGTTCGGCAGAGACACACTTTATTTTTTAACAAGGCCAAGTCAGATAATTAAGTCAGTCTAGGGTTAAGTGTAAATAAAGCTGTAAAGTATCTAAGTAGTGTGCAACGTAAAAGCGTGTCATTATTTAGTCCAGGAATGCCGGACATCTTTAAATAAGATGGCGATACGTTCTAACCTAACCCCAAAATGGGTGGACATGACTCTCATACAAACTACAACATCGCTGACGACTTAGCCCAAATAGGGACCACCCTAGAAGATAGGGATATAGATCCCATTTGCAAGCAACCCTGATCAGTGTGTTGGAAAATAATAAAACTCCACACGCTGGAACGTGACCGTTCCATGAATGGCTTACAGAGCTCACATGCCTCATATCACGGCACCTGTGGCCGCATATTAACTCTAAGAGAATGAGAGAACTATTAAAACTGCTCAGATCTTACCTGAGAGTGACTGTAGCAGTCATCACTGGACATTGCCCGTTTGGAAACCATGCCAGGAGACTAGGCCTGCCCTATAACGACTTCTGCAGAAGTTGCCAAGACGAGGAAGATGAGGAGACGATCCTTCATCTCTTCGGTACATGTCCAGTCATGGAACATCATCATCAAGATACCCAGCCTTTCATGTCTCGTCTCGGTCAAACCGACCGTGCTATCCTCTTTCATAAGAAGCAGCAGATGGCTAGTACAGCAGCATATAACGCGACACTAAGAGGTTCCAACTTTTCCTTTCCATCCCCGCCCAACCAACTGCTTCAATTACACTATATTCCTCTAACATCTATTCTTCACTTCACTGTTGCTCTTTTTAGGAAATCATAAAGGGAACTACTTAAGGACCCAAGTGAGCTAGGCTATTTCGTGGTGTCCAGCGGCCTGCCTGCCTAACCTAACCTAGTGTCATTATTTCATTTGCCATTAAACAATTTTTGGAACAATATCAACCAGGTCAATATCATCTAGTCCATATTCTCAATCTGGCCGCTAAAAATCCATTATCATCACGCGGTAGCGAATATCATTCAGGGTAGCTGTTGGGTCAACATTCTTCTTTTTTATATTTTGGATAAATACTCAGGGAATAAACCCTACAAATGCAGTGCATTGTTCTAGAACTAGGAAAATCGGCAATGAGGCAGAGGAAAGAAAGAGTAATATTTGCGAACATTTGACTTGAACTTTCCAACGTTATAACAGACAGGAAACACGTCTGTAGACACCGTATTCCATTGGCGAAGCATACGGCTGAAAAACGAATTCTCTCTGTAATGCGTTGTACAATTCCCCTGGTAATCAACACCAAATGCATGAGCTCTGTTACGTATAAATTTGCGAGTCTCGGGAACAAGATCCCTAATCTCGTCAGAGTAAAATCCATTATAGTAACGATAGAACAGCTTAACGCACCCTACACTGCGTCGATACTTCAGTGAGTCACTAGAGTTGGATATCCTACTGTCACCGATGAGCTTCTTCGTTCTCTCCTGCGCACGGTTCAGTAGCCCCAAAAAAGACTTTGGGCCACTGGCCCAAACATGAGACAACACGTTGTATAATAACATTCCATTTTTGGTCGGATATACATAGGCGGTACAAATAGTAACGGGATCGGACGGAGTGAAGTACATCTTACACCGTTTCAAAAATCCGATGCACTTGAATGTTTTTTTAGAGATCTGAAAAATGTGTTCAGTTCAGCAAACATCGCATTGTATTTTCATTCCTAGAACACTAAGAGCATCCGATTCCTCAATCATATATTTGTGTGTTAATAAACAGCATTGGTTCTTACTAGCGCTAAAAGCGACCCTGCTTTTGCGACTCCATTCGGAGATTAATATAAGATCACTATTCAGTGAGGCATTCATATTTTGCCTCCTGACAACGATCTCGGATAACTGGGCCTATACCTGGAAGGGTACATATGGAAAATGCTGCTTTCATCCGCGAAAGAGTGGATAGAGTTGGATGTTTGATAGAGAAGGCCATTGAGAAAAATAAGAAATAGGGTAGGAGAAAGAACGAAGCCTTGTGGTAGCCCTGAATTAATTTTGTACTCGTTTAATGAGAGCCCATGTACAACAACTCGAATAGTGCGGTCTGAGAAAACTCGATATAAACCGAGAAAAGTCATCACCGACACCAAAAGCAGTAAGTTTTGTCAGTAGTGCAGTATGCCACACTCTGTCAAACGTTTTTAAAACATCCAGAGCGATCACTTTACTTTCACCGAAATTATGAATTGAGTGGCACAATTTCTCGGAGAGATATGCCAAGAGATCTCTAGTAGAGCAACCTTTATGAAATCCATATTGACGATCACTTTAGATACCTCAAAAGATGATAATTAAACATACTTTTCATTACTTTGGAAAGTGCAGAGCAAATTGCTTTTGGGCGGAAATTTTCAGGGTTATTTGCTTCACACTTTTTAAGAATTTGCGTTACATTAGGAACCTTCCAACACGATAGAAACTTAGCAACATGGTAATGTATGCTGAAGGGGTGTGCTAGTGGACGCGCAATTGTAGATGAACACTGCTTCAAGACCAGTGCTGGAATGGCAACTGGTCCAGATATCTTACTTATATCGAGGTTGTCCAAACTCCTTTTAACTGCTCGAGCCCGGAAAAATATCTTTGGCATAGTTACAGACACTCTTTCGAGTACGAGAAGTGGTAGGTTGTTACAATATCTCAACCATAGCAATGTTTTCCAGAAAATTAACTGGGCAAGTACATATATCCTACAGTCTCGTTTTGCTTAAATTCGTGTATAATTCTCCCGATTTGGTCGATTATGCTGACCAAATAAATCGCCAAGTGCACGAAATGCACATTGGCTTGAACGCTCATTATTGTAAAATACTTCAACAATCTTAAAGCACTGCCTGGTTGAATTTGCCAAACAGTGAAACAAAAAAATGTCAACTCAAAATGAGCAAAAATCTTGTTGTTAATCTTGATGATCAAAATCATGCATTATGGTTTGCCAATAAGCTGTCATTTTATACCAGAAACATTGTTCTCGTGTCCAGATTTTATTACACGTTTATAAATGTTAAACTTGATTACATATTAGTAAATAAATACCTGTTTTATAACTCTTGCAATAACTTTACATACAGCTGAAATAAGGAACTTTTATAAATTAGTTGTTGCTTGTTTTTTGTAAATATTTAATATTTTTAGCTACATTTTTTAAGCGTTTAAAATTAGTGGAAGTCCGAGACCTGATTATTATCCTTTCACAAAAACATATCAGATTGCCCTGTTTTGCTTTACTTTTCAACTAAACTTTAAAATTAGTTAATTAAAAGTTTACTATCTTTAGTTTCAGTCGACTGTTAATGAAGGCAAAGAAAAGTTTCTAAATGCGAAATACAACCTGCTGCATTTTTTTTTTTCTTTCAAGGTTGACGCAAAAATTATTTTATATACGAGTCTGAGCTGGTGATTACAATAAGAGTTTTTGTTTAGTAATAGTCGGTTTTTAAATGACAAACTGCCTGAAGTTTTGTGTTATAAGAGCTGGGTATCTTTGTTTTGCAAAATAATGTTTTAAATTTTTTTTTTAATGATGCAAAAGGTGTCCCAAAATTATCGCAAAATTAGAGTTTGTCGTCGTTCTGACAACCCTGAAACAATAATGAAATTTTGGCAATCGCATATTAAACAAGAATCATCATAAGCCAAGAAGCAGATTTAAACCTTGACAAGTTGTTTGTTTTGCTTCAAACTTCACACAATTATTAAATATGGCAACTAAAAGGCAAAAAAAAAAAAAAATGTTTCCAGATATCGGTTCATATATATCCGAGATAAAGTCTAAACCGAGTTTTAAATGAAATTTTACTAAAAAGCGAAGTTTATCAACTTTTTTTGCTTTAAAGCAGTTCTAGTAATAAAATAAGGTTATCTACATATGGACAATGAAATTTTCCGACATCGGTCCCAAGATTAGCCTCAACGAGGTTTTTTCATGAAACTGGAACAACTATTTTCCTTAAAAGCAATTCTGGTTATAAAAGAATGTTATTTATATACAGAAAATGAAAATTTCCGATATTGGTCCATATATACCCAAGATATAGTCTCTCAACCGGGTTTTTAATGAAAATAAGTAAAGTTAAACAACTATTTTTGCTTTAAAGCAGTTCTGGTAATAAGATAAGGTTATCTAAATATTTAAGGTTATCTACATATATACCCGAGATTAGCCTAAACCGGGGTTTTCATGAAAACGTCGCGCAAACTAACTTATACAACTTTTTTTGGTTAAAAATATTTCCGGTTATAAAAGGAGGTTACTTAAATACAGAAAAAGAAAATTTCCGATATCGGTCCATAAACATATATCCGATATACTGTCAAAACTGATTTTTTTAAGAAAACTTTTTTTTCAAACAAAAGTTTTTGTTCGTTATTTAAGCTTCTAACATTTATACCAGTAAAAAAATTATAAATAGCTTGTTTTCTATGTTTCCCAGCTATCTATATGTCGACATTTCATAGGGGCTACCCTAATCATCAGTAGACTTTGGAAATTTTTGAAAGATATTCTCAAACATTCAACTTTATATCACAACAATCCAAATAAATTGCTGAGAATTTAAAAAGAAAAATGCTCTAATAATATCCGTCAAAACACAAAAAACAAGCTTCTCTATTTATAAACGTCTCAAACATTTCTTTACACCTTTCAAACAAATGAGTTGGTTGCTACGATTTGCTTTTTGAAAGTATCGAAAAGCAGAGATATATATATATATATATATATATATATATATATATATATATATATATATATATATATATATATATATATATATATATATATATATATATATATATATATATATATATATATATATATATATATATATATATATAAATTTTTTCTAAGACTTGTACGGAAACTAAAAATTTTAAATGTATTTTTCTCGAAACAAGCTTTTCTGCGTTATGACTATGTTGCAATAAAGGAGCGATATGGTCTCCGTCACCCCGTCCATGCTGTGCATCCTATACGAGTACTATGCAAATGTATGGTTACATAAATAAATAAATAATAAATACAATTCAAATTTGTTAGAATTCAATTTCAGATTAAAAAACAACATGTTAATATAAAAGACATTTTCTTTTGTTCATTCTTATTCTTACTTGTGACAAGTACGATCTCTTTCATAAAAGTTATAAATAAATATTTGCTAACAGACGTCAAATCTACAGTAATAAACATTTTGTTTTCTGTTTTGCAAAAATTGTAAACTTTTTGTTTTACGATTAAAATAATTGTGCACCAGAGTGTGTTTTGCTAGTTTATGAAAGAGTTCTCGCACAATAAAATAAGTTTATGGCGGAAAACCAAATAACTAAAAATTTATGCAATGTCCTTCGGATTTGGACAAAAAAGTTAAGCCAAACCGAATACATTTGAAATTAAACACATAGAGCGCTGCAGACTTCACAACGGCAAATGCTGCAGCCTCGTGTAATCCAATACTAAAGTATTTTGCCCTGCAGCAACATAAATTCATTTACATACGATTATATCCCAATTTAGAGCTTTCAGTTGTACAAAATTCCGTTGTTTTACGATACAAAAAGAATTCTGTTTATGCCAACTTTTCATGAAAAAACTTGTGCTCTTTATTTTTCCAATTATTTAGGCATGAAAAGAAGTTGCCTCCTTCCACGTCCCACTTGAGCATAGCCTGACAACCGGTTTCATGGCTATTTCTTTCACCATGAGCTCAGCTGGCAGCCAATTAGCATGTCAAAAACTGATTTCGATGGCGTGGTGCCGAAAACACCAGCCACCATGGTGCATTATATTCCACCATGCGTGCTCCCCATACATTAATATATGCTTAACAACCGTGTTCGAATAGCCAACCAGAATTCCACTGAAGTATTTCCAGGGCTACTGAATTGCCTTTCTGCACAAGAATAAGGCAATAGCCGCTTTGACTGGACATTACACAGCCACCGCAATATTATCGGCATATGCCATTGCCTTAAACCATATGGAATCTAAATCCGAACTTGGGATTAAATCACCTTTAAAGTTCTCGAATCGCATTTTAAAGCTGGTTTCATCTCGTATTTTTCTCAAAACATTCTCATTTTCAGCTTATTTCGATAAAATGAAGTTTTTAGTGTTTCAATTATAAGTACTCGTATTTGAATCAAGTGCACCGTACTTGAGATAAGAAAATCCTTACTTACCCTATCTTTGACCCCACTTGGGCTTGATTAAAGTACAGATTGATTAAATTTTCTTTTCAGCGTATCTAGTTATTTTATAAAATTGAATATATGCATTAAGCATAAACATATTGTTAAGAATTTTTGTCACATCTAACCCAGTGTGCAGCTCTTGATCTGCTTATTATAAATGTACAACACTTTCACAAAAACATAATTAAATTAAAAACATAATACACAAACAAACAAACAAACATGCATACATGATTTAAAGTACGTATAATTCCTAGTTAATTAACTACAAATGATGTTGTTGTTTTTCTTGTATTCTTGGTAATCGTTTTGTTATTGTTTGTTGTTGTGACTTGCTTATTGTTCGCAAGCATTTGTATGAATGTGTATATGCGTAAGAATTATATTTGTACATTTGAGTCTAGAATTATGAATGGCTAGAAATTTCTTGATAATTGTTAATGAAGTATAAATAGCAGGCAGGTTGGCGGCAACGAGTCAGTTTATTTTTAAGCTTTGTGCAAGACAGTCGTAAGTCAAAGTAAGCAAGACTAGTGTTTTGGTACACTGTGGTATCAAGTGTAAACAAAGTTGTGAATTATTTAAGTACTGTATAACGAACAAGTGTATGAGTTATTATAACATTTGCAATTGAAGAATCCGCAAAGGCGTTTTTTAAGGCAATAACGTCACAATATAAAAGATTAGAGCAAAAAAATTTACTCTCCACTTAAAACAGCGTTTAAATTTGTTGTTATCTGCTGACTTCATTGTGTTTCATTCATTCATAGTATCAGGATTTTGACAAAAAAAACTTTCTGTCGGCCAGACTTTCCCCCCGGGGAACAGGTTTTGCCTTGGCGTATTCCTAACTTAGGCGCTCTGTTTTTCGGGGAAAAGAGGGGAAAGGGTCCCTCGTTTGGCGCTGCAAACAAAACTCTAGGAAGCCACATGACTTATACTGTGTTGGCTTCCAAAACCCTTACCAAGGGTATAAATTGGCAGAACGGGGATCAGCATGGCCCCCGGGAAGTTCTGCTTGCGGTTCGACCCGGGCTGATCATGGTTGAGGTGCCTACCTTGGCTGAAACGTTCTGGCTGTGGTTGAAACCTAAAACGCAGGAAGGGAGTGTTAGTATCCTTGATAATTGTTTGGTGATGGCTTTTCTCGAGTGCTAACAATCTCCCGAGGATCTGTTGCCTATACAACAGATACGTGTACTGTAAAGAACCAGTGGTGATGATTGACGGGTGAGTTGGTTTAAGGGCTGATGCTCTTAATGGGCTTCGGCCTACCAACTCATTAAGCCTTGTCCTCCATTGATTGCTGGGAAATTGCATACATGAGGGATTAGAAAGCCCGAACTCCTCAACAAGAAGTTGTTCATATGACCGCAATCATATGACAAGAATTGCTACCTGTGTGAGCCTAGCAAGCCACACGGGGGAGGTGGTGAATCGTGAAAAATTCACTTCGTGGATTTGGGCCACCATCAGGTTAGGCCGTCAAGGCAGGTACTGATGTAAATCATTTTCACAGTTGTCGGCCAGACTTCAGAAGTATTTGTAAAGAGTAGTCCAACCATAATGCACACCTTAATGTCAAGTTTTTTGTTCAGTTTAAATTGCGATTTTTTTGTTTTACAGTTTTAAAAATTCATCCATTGAACACCGCGCTAAGGCTCATTTGGGCTCATTTGAGCAATCATCATTCTCGAGTGATTATTGAAATGTCATTGCAACCACAAAGAGAGACTGTTTGGCACGGTTTATGGGCTGGTGGCGTTACCGCGCCGTAGTTATAAATAAAAGAGAGCCGGCCAAGTAGTTACTATAAATGGCGTTTACTACCGCGAAGTAGTAACAGACTACTGGTTATGAAGAATATGAACTTGGATGGTATGTGGTTACAACAGTGTGGTGCCTATTGCTACACAGCCAACGAAACAACGGCTCATTTGAGCATGAATGGCGTTTTTAAGCTACATCGTGGGGATGTTTTGTAATTTTACACTGTTGGACTTCTTTCTCTGGAGATATTTAAAACAAAAAGTGTACGCTAATCACCCAATAACAATCCAAGCGTTATAGAGTAATGCTCAAAGTCGAAGGCCTCGTTTGGAGCTACACGTAAAGTAGCATTCTGTTTTTCATAAATTGGTATATGAACTTAGTCAGTTATTAATTTAAATCTTTCTTTATACACGGTTACGTGTTAATAAAGAGCCAGAAATGAAGTGTACTTTTATATATATATATATATATATATATATATATATATATATATATATATATATATATATATATATATATATATATATATATATATATATATATATATATATATATATATATATATATATATATATATATATATATATATATATATATATATATATATATATATATATATATATATATATATATAAAAATATATATATATATATATTTATATATATATATATATATATATATATATATATATATATATATATATATATATATATATATATATATATATATTGTATTTTATTAGTTCGACCCTGGACGGCACTGAGCTATCCCAGCATATAGAGGAAAGTTTTGTCACAATATGATGAAGTGATTTGACGTATTGACGATACTGAAACTCAGTTATGCCTCAGAGTCATTAAAAATATGTATCAGAGAGAGGTAGAGGGAGAGGGAGAGAGAGAGAGAGAGAGAGAGAGTGAGGTACACTACCAAAGCCTTAGGAATCATCTGGCCGATATTTTGTTTCACAAATAATTGTCAAAGATCCTTATATAGGGTGTTTTTTTAAGCCCGATAGAACTTGAAATTGTAAAAAATAACACAAAAAATTAAATTGTAATCAAAATTTTTTTTTTATTCGAAAGATCAATACGTGACATTAACATTTGAAAATGATTTCGGGCATATGGGCACCGCGGCTGTTCTTGACGAAGCGCATTCTGGACGTCCAATTTTGGGCCACTTTTTCGAGCACTGCTGGCCGTATGTCACGAACAACACGAACAATGCTGGCCTCCAAGGCGTCAATTGTTGCTGGTTTATCAGCATAAACCAGTGACTTCACGTAGCCCCACAGGAAATAATCGAGAGGTATCAAATCGCACGACCTTGGAGGCCAATTGACAGGTCCATTTCTCGAAATCAACTTATCGCCAAATTTTGATTTCAGTAAGTCGATGGTTGCGTTCGCCGTATGGCACGTAGCGCCATCCTGTTGAAACCACATCTCCTCCGGATCAATGTCATCCATATTTTCAAACAAAAAATCATTGATCATGGTGCGGTAACGATCTCCATTGACCGTAACGCGAGCTCCGGCCTCATTTTTGAAGAAATAAGGTCCGATGATGCCACCAGCATGAAAACCGCACCAAACAGTGCATTTTTCTGAATGTAATGGAGTCTGTAGGGTCTCTTGTGGATTGGTCTCACTCCATATGCGGCAATTTTGCTTATTAACAAACCCGTTAAGCCAAAAATGCGCCTCATCGCTGAACACAATTTTTCGTCTATAAGTTGCGCGAATCGACGACTGATTTTCAAAGTAAATTTGGATAATTTCGTAGCGTTGTTCAAGCGTGAGTCTATTCATGATGATTTGTCAGAGTATACTGAAACAAATAAAAAAAATGTTTCATCAAAATTAAATTTTTTGTGTTACTTTTTACAATTTAAAGTTCTATCTAGCTTAAAAAAACACCCTATATTATTATAATAAATATTAAAATAACTGTCCGAAAAATGTTTGTTTTATATACAATTAAATCGTGCGTTTTGGTTGAACCACCCTTTATATAACTGTTCGCTTGTTGTTTATAACTTGTCTCTTACAACGTATCCTACTTTGGCTAGAATTCTTAGACACTGTTTCTGTTTCGAAAGTAATTGCTTATTCAGCAAAAGTTCTTTGTAGTCTCATACTCGTACAAATGAGCCACCCTAATATATGCTTAAACTTTTACATTTCTGTGTCCTTGAAAACTTTTTTGAATTGAAAAAGTTCTTTCAATTGTTGTTAATTTCTGCAATAAATTGTTATTCTGGTAACTATGATTTAAGTTTGTTTTGAAAATAAGTACAATTCGTAAGAACTACTATAGTGGGTCAACATTTCTCAGTATGAGTTTTTTGCACAATTGTATGAAAAAAATATCAATTTGCGTCTTTTAAGTCCAAAACCATTTTAGCAACAGTGGCCTTAGTAAATATATAAAAAAAATATAATAAAATAAAAAATACATATCGTCTACTAAAATGATATTTTGCAATTGACAATGAAGCAATATTTTCCGAATAATATATTCTTATTATTATTATTAGTGGATGGGATATGGCCTCATCGGCCATTTGCACTGCGACCAATATTGATCTATTGTGCATCCCCTTGCCCCATTATGGGTTGAGTATGTCAAGAAAACGGACAAGCTCCTTCATAGGGAGTGATATTAAGTCACATTCACTTAACATATAAGCTTGTAGTAGCCTAAATCTTCTGTGTCCCAGTGCTCCACAGTGGGTGATTAAGTACTCCATTGACTCCTCTTCATCACCGCAGAATCTGCAAATATCTGTGTTGGATATTCCCATCCTGTGCAGGTGCTTGTAGCAGTTATAATGACCTGTAAATGCACCTCTCAATGTTCTGAGACTTTTCCTGTCCAGTTTTAGAGCACGTTCGGCTCTCTTTTTATCACAGTTTAGAAATTTCTTGGAGTGTTCAAGACCAGCTGTCTCGTTCCAATGTTGTTCAACGATGGACACCGTCCATTTATTTATCTCTTCATTCAGGAGACCTTTATTGACGCCAAAAGTTGGAGTGGGTCCAATAAAAGTCCCCTCTGCTCCTTTCTTGGCATACATGTCAGAAATTTCATTGCCGTGATGCCCTTCATGTCCTGGCACCCAGATCAGGGTAACCTGGTTCTGGCTAGCCAGCTCGTTTAGCCTATTGTGACATTCCAGTACTAACTTGGGCCTTCAGCACTGATTGGCTATCAGAGATTATTTTTATCAGCACTCCCTTGTGTCCCCTGTGGGAAAGTATTTCAACCGCTTCCCTTATTGCGTATAGTTCTGCTTGGAAGATTGTGGTGTCTTTGCTAAGAGTTATATATTTGCGTGCTCTAGGCCCCACTATTCCCGCTCCAACACCTTGGAGCGTTTTGGATCTATCCGTGTACCACTTTTGTGAACCATCCCGCAACCATCTTAGGTTCATGATAATATATTCTTAGCATTACTTTAGTTTTGAATGTGGCATAAACAAATTTTGCTCAGTTGCTTAAGAGAAGGCTTTCATTTGCACATGAAACTATCACTCTTACTCATGTGCAAGCAAGCTCATGAGTGTGTGAAATTTTTTGAAGTGTGAAATTATTAAATTTTGCATGTAAGTTGGCGTAATGTTTTGTTATGCGAGTAGTAATCCACTGAAGTACAATAATACGAGTACGTTAAAATATTTATATAGTTTTCATAAATGAATATTGTAAATTTTTATTATTTTCTTTTTACTTGTTTCATTTTGTCCTTGTCATGGAAGCTAAAATTTATTCATGCGTTATATACACATACGCGCGTGCATACCCAGCATAAATATTGAGCCCATTTGCAAGCACTGAAGGTATATTGTATCACGCAAGCGTCAGCTATGCCTTACCATAAAGCCAGATTGTAAGGGAAAGAATAACAGATCATTTGAAGAAATACACACTTAAAACATAACAAAAGTACTTAAACATTTACCGCAAATCAAGTTTGATATTGATGGAATCACAGGCTATGTACTTGTGAATGAATTGCTGAGAGACAGGAATATAAGGTTTGCTAAGAAAAAATTTGTTTTTGTTTTACTTGTGAAATATTATTTAAGCATTTTTCGTTTTAAATTCTCATTAATTTATTTAAAATAGTGGAATATATAGTTAAATGTCTGAAAATATTTTTTAACGTTTTCCAAGTCTACTTAGTTTTGATAGCTTCTATGAAATGTCGACAGCTAGAAAACGCAAAAAACAAGTTGTATAAATCCTTTTATCCATATAAACATTAGTAGCTAATAGGTTAATAATAATAAACTCAATTGTTCTTGCTTCAAGTATGGACTCGTGATTGAATTAGCTCTAAAACCAATCTTATTTCAAGATTAATTCGATCTGAGGTTTTGTCAAATCAATCTCATTTTCGGCTTATTTCAAGTACGCGTTCATAATCAAATATGCCTAAAAGTAAGTATTTATTGCTTGAATAATCCGAACTTGAATCAAGTAATTCGTACTTGATTTGAGAAACTACATACTTACCGCACTTTTGACACACCGCTTGGGATTGATTTAATTACGCACAGATAAAATTTTCTTTTCAGTGTACTTATTTTTACGGTTATGACTAAATCACGTCGAACTCAACTCAGTTCCTTAATTGTGCAATTAACGCACACGCAAGAACTAGGTTTTATGCGGTAAAATTAGCAAAAAAGAAAGTTTTTGTTAACGAGGAAAATTTACCAGATTTTAGAATCCAGAATACATAAACAAAATTACAGCAAAAAAGTAGCAGACCTATTTAGGCTTCAGCAAGCAAAAATACGGCTAAAGACAGTTTTACAAACCTTCTGTTTATTGAGCGTGCAGTGGAAGCTATTGGGGAAAAACTGAAAATCAAGGACAATACCAACATGATTTTTTATATACATATGTATGTATGTATTATGCTAAATTGAAGAATGAGAACACTTAATAGTTTTCTATTTTGCGCTATCATCCTTAGGATAATCTGAGATACTTTCAACAAATGAAGTTGGAAATACTATTATTTTTTATTGTTGCTGGATTTTTGCAAAATTGAGTTCGTTAGTTGGCTGGTTACAATGGTCAGTTGGTGAAACTGTCAAAGCGGATTGTCTTGTCCTTTTAGTTAAGCTGGCAAATATTGGCAATTTCGTTCCGCATGTCTTTACCAGTTCAACTAGTTTGGCTTGATTCAATATGTGTGTGTGTGTGTGTGTGCATGTATGTGTGTATTAACGAATGTGTTAAGTTTCATTGTGGTTAAGTAGAATGAAAGGCAGCAGATGTAAAAAGTCATGTTGTGGTCTTTGCGCGAGTTAACTTCTTTTTTTTGTGTTTTTTTTTCAAACTTAGATACTATTTTGAACATTTGTATTAACGTTTTCACCATTTTTCGTTCCTTTTTAATTTTTGAAGTTTTTTTTTTATGAGCACTTTCGTTTCTGAAACTTCCTTTTATGTAAATCTTAGTTTATTCAGCAATTATGTACAAACGTACACGATGGCAGAAAACGTCGGTTTGGCAATCGATATTGTGCTATCGAAATTTCGATAGCGTTTCGATTGAGGAGAAGAAACTCCACTACGCCCTAGTTAAAAAACATTTTCAAGGCGCGGAAGTTTAAATATTTTTACTTTTTCACAACTTTAGCTTTTAAGGTGTTTTTGGTAGATTATTAAAAATGGAACTATTTCTTGTAGATTTTCATAGAAAAAACGGTGTTCTATTACTTCAGACATAATATATGAAATCTTAAAAAATTTCTACAAAAAAAAAAATCAGTAAAGCATTAAACACATTGAAGCCAGCAAACAACCGACTTCAATATGTCAAATATAAAATACATGCATTTAAATGCGAACATTTATTTTGACAACAACAGTACGACACGACTGCAGGTTTTTGTCCATGCTGATTTTTTTTGCCGCAGTCGAATTAAACTAATTTTTATTTTTCTTGACTACAAAATAAAATAAGTTAGAGTGTGGTAAATTCGGCTGGGCCGAATCTAAAATACCCTTCACAATAGTCACGTTTTAGGCTATATCTCGGGTATATATGAACCGATATCGGGCATTTTCATTTTCCATATTTATCTAACCTTATTTCATTACCAGAACTGTTTTAAGGGAAAAACGTTGTTGAAGTTCGCTTACGCGCCATTTTTATTAAAAACCCCGTTTAGGTTATATCTCAGGTATATATGGACCGTTATCGGAAATTTTCATTTTCCATATTTATATAACCTTATTTTATTATCAGAACTGTTTTACGCAAAAAAAAAAAATGTTTAAGTTCACTTACGCGACATTTTCATGAAAACCGTGGTTTAGGCTATGTCTCGGGTATATATAAACCGATATCGGAAATTTCCATTTTCCATATTTATATAACATTGTTTCATTACCAGAACTGCTACTAAGCAAAAAAAAAGTTGTTTAAGCTTACTTACGGGACATTTTCATGAAAACCCCGTTTTAGGCTATATCTCGGGTATATATGGACCGATATCGGGCATTTTCATTTTCCATATTTATCTAACCTTACTTTATGACCAGAACTGTTTTTAAGGAAAAAAAGTTGTTTAAGTTTGCTTACGCGGCATTTTTATGAAAAACCCCGTTTGGGTTATATCCCAGGTATATATAGACCGATGTCGGAATTTTCATTTTCCATATTTATATAACCTTACTTTATTACCGGAACTGCCTTTGAGCAAAGAAAGTTGTGTAAGTTTACTTACGGGACATTTTTTTTAAGTTTTCATGAAAACCCCGTTTTAGGCTATATCTCGGGTACATATGGACCGATATCAGAAAATTTCCATTTTCCATATTTATATACCCTTATTTCCTTACCAGAACTGTTTTTAAATTTCCATTTTCCATATTTATATAACCTTGTTTCATTACCAGAACTGCTTCTAAGCAAAAAAAAGTTATTTAAGTTCACTTACGCGGCATTTTCATGAAAAACCCGTTCTAGGCTATATCTCGCGTATGTATGGACCGATAGCGAAAATTTTTATTTTGCATATTTATATAACCTAATTTTATTACCAGAACTACTTTTAAGCAAGAAAAAGTTGTTTAGCTTCGCCTATGCGACATTTTCATTAAAAGTCCGATTTGGGCTATATCCCGGGTATATATGGACCGATATCGGGAATTTTCATTTTTCATATTTATATAACTTTATTTTATTACCAGAGCTGCTTTTAAGCAAAACAAAGTTGTTTACGTTCACTTACGCGACATTTTCATGAAAGACCCGGTTAAGGCTATGTCTCAGGAATATATGGACCGATACCGGAAATTTTCATTTTCCATATTTATATAGTCTTATTTTATTACCAGAACTACTTTTAAGCAAAAAAAAGTTGTTTAGCTTCGCCTATGCGACATTTTCATTAAAAATCCGATTTGGGCTATATCTCGGGTATATATGGACCGATATGGTGCCTTTAAGTCACCATGCTTAATAAGTGTGTGAAGTTTGAAGCAAAACAAACAACTTTTGTTTTCAAAAATTTTCATACAAAACTGCAAGAAAAAATGGTTTTTTTCGAAATATTGAATATATCTCAGCTATACGTGGACCGATATTACTGAATTTCAACAGCAAGCCCATGAATCGATGGGGTAAAAGAATGGTGAAAGAAAAAGGTTTCTAAGTCTAATGGTTTTCTCAGAAACGGTATTTCAACAGCGGACAGACGGGCAGACGGACATCGCTTAATCGACTTTTCTATTAATTCTGAATCAGAATATATATACTTTATAGGGTCGCAAAAAAAACTGTAGAAATTACAAACGGAATCACAAACTTATATATACCCTTAACATTTTTGTGAAGGGTATAAACAGTGTGACCAAAATGTATAAAAATAATTTAGCTCTTGAATATATTTATTTTCTAATATAACATAAAATAACGATAAAATTTATATGCTGTTTTAAATAAATTAATAAATATATTGGTTCTTTTGTTAAAAATATGCATACATACTTACAGCCGTATTCATAAAATATATTATGTATATTAAACACTTGTATGACAAATTTTCTCTAGAAATGTTTTAAATAAGAGTTTTTTAATAAACAGACAATATTTTTTAGGCTCAAAACAAGAAAAATTAATATTATTTAATAAGTAGGATGTGAATAGATACATATGGATATACCAGTTGATTTTACATATCGTACAGGTAGTTCATTTCTTTAACACTGTTCTCATTATCAGGGCTGGGCAGTATTTGAAATACTTGTATTTGAAATACGTATTTGAAATACAAATACGTATTTTGTATCTGTATTTCAAATACACGACCTGAAAGTATTTAGTATTTTGTATTTCAAATACATGTGGCTCAAAACTACATTTTTACAAAATACATTTATTTATTATAATAAATTGAAAACAAGTTATTTCACAAAAGGTAAACCCGCTAGAAACTACAACCATTAAAATGTTTATCATTTTGCAATACTGCACTATAGCTTTCATTTATACAGAGCTAATGCAGTTTACACTAATCGGGTGATATCAGTAAGAAATTCTAAATATTTGCCACAAGCTTTTTCCCAACGCTTTGAATTATATTCAGGGACATAATTTTCATTATGGAAAACTTTAGGCTGCGAGAACCAGATTAGATCCACTGCAATATAATACTTTGAGGCATATAAGATGTATTTTAACAAAAAAAGTTTCTCATGCTGACACCTGAAGCAACTATTTGCTTTAGGTGTCTAATAACTAATAATAATAGCCATATCGGTGTCATCTTTCCATCCTAGTTTCAAAATTAGCTGATTGCCAGAAAGCATCTCAGTAAAAGAGAGGCAAACAATTCAAAATCTTGCAATAGATACCTCGGAGAAAAATTACAAAAAACGTGAAACCATGACTGGAAGCAAAAGAAGTAGTAGTTGAGGTAAAGATAATGAAGATTTTATTGTTGTTTTGGACAATACAGTGATCAACCTCGTAAATCAAATTTGGAACTTGAGCTTATCAGTTTTCAAAATGATAAAAGCAAGGAGCTTGCTATTCTGGAAAACTATCCAAATATCAAAAATAAATGCATTTATGAAATTTGACAGCAGCTTGTGTTCCTCAGGACCTGTAGAAACATTATTGTTTGTCGGATGACTGATTGAAATATCTAGTTTTTATTAAAGGAAATACTTGTTTTG
The DNA here is from genome assembly GCA_914767995.1 of Thecocarcelia acutangulata. Taxonomy (NCBI): domain Eukaryota; kingdom Metazoa; phylum Arthropoda; class Insecta; order Diptera; family Tachinidae; genus Thecocarcelia; species Thecocarcelia acutangulata. The sequence goes on along the minus strand of OU612094.1, from coordinate 57,029,328 downwards.
CCGAATGAATTTTTTATTTACTATCTATCAAATGCTATATATTAGGTTTTTTCCTTTAATTTCTTAGCAAGTTTAGAACAATCATATGAATATACAACTTAGTTTAAGTGCATATGTAAAATAAAATATGTATCTAAAGCCAGACGGGTACATTTTTCTGAGACCAAATTACAAAAATGTATTTGTATTTTGTTGTTGTATTTTGTTTTTTAAATACACAACTTGAAAGTATTGTGTATCTTGTATTTAAAATACACTACTGTAAAGTATTTTGTATCTTGTATTTGAAATACACTCCTGGAAAGTATTTTGTATCTTGTATTTGAAATACATAATCTGTGTATTTTGCCCAGCCCTGCTCATTATAGATCAGTAGTGCAATTCACTAACCTAATTTAACGCTAATAAAATTCTTTTAGAGAAATTAACACTAGCGTTGGTGTTTTCGCGACTCTATAACAGTTTTTAACACTATTTGTCTTCATTTTAAATCAGCTGTTGTTATAGCCTGACTGATTAGTTTTAACTAAACACCAATTATTTTTTTGGTGTTTATCTTAACAACAATGTCGTTGAAATTCTACTAGAATAACTTCACAGTATCTGGCATACGACTTGTCGGAAGACTCCAACAGTCGGTCGGCGTGTTCTTCGTGAGAAGAACTTATCTTATTTATCAAAAAATATTTTAAATAATAAACATATAAATAGATCTATTTTCTCTAAACATGGAATTATTTGCAAATTTGTTTGTTATTTTTTTCTGTTCCTCTTTGTGGTTTTCTTTATTTTTAACAAAGCTGCCACATTATTTCAAATGTTTTTAACATACAACCAGAGGTGTTAAGAATAAGTTAGTGAATCACATAAGCGTTAGTGCAAACCACAATAGCTCGCGTTAAGTTATGCTCTTTTAAAATCGTTAAAAGTTAGTGAATTGCACAGAATTTATATCCGATTATTTTTAAACTTTGAAGGCCCAACTAATCTGATTTAATCGTAGTAAACGAAAACTTTTTTAAGTTAATTTACTCTTTTTATCTTTTTAAGACGTTACTTTTTAGATAGAAGAACTTATTCATGAAAGTTTGATATAAACAGATCTTCTTCAGTGGCCACACTGAAATATAATTTTTTTAAAATGAATTTATGTTGTTGCCATATTCAAATGAATTCAGTAGTGCCCTACACAACTACAATTGCCGGTTGCAGCATTTGCTGTTGTGAAGTCGTGTAGTCTGCTGTGATCTATGTGTTTAATACTTAACACACAAATTGAAAACAAGACCATAAAGGCACACAGGTGCGTAATAACAATTCACCACAATTTGCAGGAAAAAAGCAACTCACTGCGAATTAATGCTCGAAAACTAAATATTAATTACAAGCCAAAAAAGATAAATATAGATCACCAAAGCTTCAAATTGAAGTGGTTACAAACTATATTAATTTCAAACTGGAACCAGGACCATAAAAACTGTGATTTCAAATCATGTCAACTACAAAGTGGGACCACGAACACACTCAATAGAGATATACTGGTATGTGATGGTCAATAAGGATTTGGTGTGGGTCGTTCTACTGGCATATCTCTCAGTGAAATGTTGACGCTCAGTTCATCATTTCGGTGAAAGTAAGGTGGTGACACTGAATATTTCAAAAGCGTTTAACAGAGTGTCGCATGCAGCAAAACTTACTGCTTTTGGTGCCGCTGATGACTTCTCTCGGTTTATATCGAGCTTTCTCAGAGACCGCACTATACAAGTTGTTATAGATGGGATCTCATCAAACGAGTTCAAGATTAATTCAGGGGTAACTTCCTATTCTATTTCTTAAAAACATCCAACCCTATCCACACTTTTGCGAATGACAGCATCATTTGCCACTCGTACTCTTTTAGTTATAGGCCCAGCCTCTTAGAAATCGCCGTCAAGAAGCTAAATATGAATGATTTACTAAATAGTGATCTTCTATTAATCTCCGAATGGTGTCGCCTTTAACGCTCGTAAGATCCAGTGTTGTTTATTAACACACAAACAAACGACCACAAATGCTGCTTCATCTGTACTAATGGATGGTATAAATATTGTGAAATCGGATGCTCTTGATGTTCTTGGAATGGTAATACATTGTGATGTTCGCTGGACTGAGCACATTTTTCATGTCTCTAAAGAAGCCTTCAAGTGCCTTGGGTTTTGGCAAGAATGTAAAATGTACTCCACTCCATCCGACCTTCTTACTATTTATACCACCTAGATCGGACCGAAAATGGAATACAACTCTCATGTTTGGGCCGGTGCCTCAAATTCTATTTTGGGGTTACTTGACTGTATGCAGGAGAGGACGAAGAAGCTTGTCGGTGACAGTAAGGTATCCAACTTTATTGACTCACTGGAGCATCGACGCAGTGTGGGTTACATTACTTTGTTCTCTCGTTACTACAATGGATTTTGCTTTCACGAGAATAGGGATCTTGTTACCGAAATGCGCACATTTTTACGTAGCACGCGATCATTGACCTGACCTCATCGCTTTATGGTCGATTGCCTGGAAGTCCTATTACGTGTTGCAGAGAGAATTCGTTTTTCAACTGTACATTTCGTCAGTGGAATAAGTTGCCTGCAGAAGTGTTTCCTGTCTGTTATAACGTTGCAAAGTTCAAGTCAAACAACACTACTCCCTCTTTCCCCCTCCTCCCAGCCTATTTTTCTACTTCTGGTACAATGCACTGCATATGTAGGGATCATCCCCTGAGTACTGGTCTAATATAAAAATACGTACATATATATACAATTTGGTTCTACAAAAAGAGTTCTTGTATTATAAGAACACAAAAGGCCAGAAATGTGAACAGGCAAATCTGTCGTTGTGCTCTTTTTTTGCGCTCCGCTGTAGTAAGTAACACTTGTTTACCGAAACCAGCGATTATATTTACAGCTTTTATAATACGAGTAGTATATCATAAATTTTTGGCAGCATTTTAATTAAAAATAAATGATTTGAATATAAAAAATGTCTGCTATTGACACAAAATTGCGCCATTAGGATGAGATCATTCGTTATTAAAAAATAAACGGTTTGATGCGAATGAGTGAGTGAGCAAATAAAAAAAACTCAACAAAAACTCTGGGCTGTTGAAGTTATCAAAACTTATTTAACTGTGATGAGAGTTATTTGTTTTTCTGTTTTGTTGTTTTCTTCAGGACTAAAATAATTTTTATTTATATTATCCATTTCATTTCAGTGTTTTTATTTCCTCTTTTTTTTGGAATTCTTCTAACAGTTTGGTTTTATTTATTATTGTATATTTATTTTGTCATAAATTTTTATTTCTAGTAATTTATATTGGAATGAGTGTACACACGCACAAACATAAGGCAGACAAACAGTTTTAAGGATAGTACAAAAAAACTTACCCTTAAGATTTTTGTCCTTTTTGCACAATTTTCTGTCTACAGTTTAACTCCTAAAGCTTTTTAATTTTTCTACTTTCCTTTTTTTCTTGTTTGTTTTACTGTCAATTTAAACATTGTCTCCGAAATAAATAATTTACAAAGAAAATGCCAAGTCAGTACATAAAGAAATTAGAGAAGATGTAAGTACGGTCTTAAGAGTATGTGGATTTCACATAAGAAATAAACAAAATTTATGACATTGGAGACAATATCTACGAGTAAATCTTAAATAAGTTGTTACGATAATGGAGCGCTCTAAAAAAAAAATTAAAACAAATTAGGACTCCAAAACAAAAACTTCTAGGAAGTGGGGAGCTTTTTTTTAATGCATGTGCATAATGCGCAAACAGCAAAATGATTTGAAAATGTTTATTTTATATTTTAAATTTAGCTTTTCTAAGCTCATTGTTAAAAACTAAAGAAGCCAACAAGCTATAATTTGTGCCAACTTCTCAAACTTACCTGCCCACAATTGCAAGCAAACCAACCAAATCATATTGTCAGACAGAACAACGAACACAAAAACCGCGAAGTCTTTTTTCTTGTCTGCAGTAACACCTAAAGTCTGTGGCAGGAATAGAACCAGCAACCTCGATACTGTTGGTCGAGTACTCTAACAAATCGGTCACCGCAGCACGAACCATCCCAGTTAAAATTGTAGATACAAAGAAAACGCAAACATGGCCATGGTGCTCGTATGTGTCAAAAACGTTTTTACGAGATGTTGTTTCAATATCTGTATAACAGCTTAAGTCGACATAAGTCAAAAAAGGTTTGAGGAATATTTTCAATGAAGAACTATTGGCTGTTTTTTTAAATTTCATTTCATTTATTTACAAAAATATGCAATATAAAGCCTCAAGGGCCAATATAATTATATTACATCGCAGCAGCATAGCCTGAGTAAACAAAAATATTTAAAACAAAAATAAAAAATAATTAACAATATATTACATAATTAATATAAATAAAAAAGCTAAATTAAGAATACCAGCTCCCCAGTGGAAAAACTAGGTAGGCAGGCCGCTGGATTCTCCAGAAAGTACCCGGATACTCCAGCACACTTGGATCCTGAAGGTCGTTCCCTTTGTGAGAAAGAAAGCATTTAGCGCGGAATGAATACGTCCAAATCAGTGGGATAACCAAAGAGAGAATATGAAGGCGAAAAGCAAAGTATTTTAAAGCATAAATGAGAACATTAAAAGTTTCAAACGAAACACGTTATTAGAATGAGAGAATATGGGCAGGGGAAAAGGTAATATATTCCACCAGCTAGCAATCCTAACCACAAAAGATTTATCAAAAAAAGAGCAAGAAATCTTCGGTATAAGTAGCTGAGTATTCCTAGAAGAGCGCAGAAACGTAAATGCCTATACAATGTTAAGGGTGTGTAATTTTGTGAAACAGGGCCAAATTACGAATCATTAGAAATTTAATAAAACTACAACCAAGAAATCGTTCAAAGAAAGGCGAGATATGTTCGCGGCGGCGAGCATTATAGACAAAACGTACAATAATGTTAATGAGACAATTAATTCTATACAGATAGATGGAGGATGTACCCGAAAAAACTGCAAGACCATAAATAATATGCGACATTAGCAATGCCCATGAAAGTTGTGATCTGATACGAAGCGGAAGTGAAAGGTTCGCAGAGTAGATTCTACTTAGAATACCGAAAAGTTTAACACTTAAACTGAAAAAATTTTGTTCAAAAATTCTCTGAATTTTGACTTTACTTTTATGAATTTTTTCATTATTTTTCAAACATTGTAACTTTTCATAGAAATAGAAAAAACAAATTTCATTAGATTATTTTAATGAAAACCTTCATAAAAGTAATGAAACATTTTAATAAGAAACATGACTATTTTCATTAAAAGTATGAAAGACAAATCATATGATTAGTGAAATAATTTCTCTAGATCAAAGAATCAATTTCATAAAGCACATGAAAACTGTACATTAAATTAATGAAAAAGTAACATTTATTTAATGAAATAACTTCTTTGTACTAATGTAATATATTCATTAAAAATATGAAACTCATTCATAAGGTCAATCAAGTTATTTCATTTACCTAACTTTATTATTCATTGAGCACCTGAAAAATTTACATTAAATCAATGAAATAGTTACATTTGTTTAATGAAATAATATTATAACACACATTAATAAAATATGTTCACAAATGTACGTAACAAGATCAATGGAATTATTTCATTTATTCATTGATACTTTATTTCATTATACAAACAATACTATTCCTTGCTTTTGTTAAATTGTACCTAATTATGATAAAAGAAAATGTTTAACAAGTATTCACCAAATAAAACAAACTTTATTAATTCAAATGACTTCAATACACTGGTATTTAAATTTTCTAAACTATTATTATGCTGATTTGAGGACATACACGTATGTATGTACATACATACCCAAGTTCGGTAGCCAGAAGTTCATTTGTCATTGAATTCTATTTCATTGGAATTATGAAACTCATAAAACTTACATTTAAAAAAAAAAACTTGACATTTTTTAAACTGTAGCTTAAGATTAATAAACGCCCATTAATATATCTTACCAAAATTCAAAGAATTTAAAAAAAATTAAATTTTGTTGTATTCATAAATCCAATGATTTTTTTTAATGAAACTATGAAACTTAATGAAACCATTCTGATGGAACTATTTCATAATATATATGAAGTTTCATGCATATTGTGAAAAGTTTTCATTGGATTAATGAAAAATATTTAATGAAACAGTTTCATTAAATATATGACGCATAATTCTTTCAGTGTACCATATCGATATGGTTTGAAAAGGAAAGTTTTGAATCAAGTATGATACCTAAACATTTAAGCTGATCAACAAAAGAAATGCGCACCCCATCCAAGAATATGTCTAGATCAGTAGAGAAGCGATGACTGTATCCAAAAGTGATTGCCTTAGTTTCAGCAGGATTTACGTTCAACGAATTATTAGACATACATTCGAGCACCGTCCTAGACAAAAGCTAATATTCGCCTGCAGAACATCCGGAAAATCTCGAGGACTCTTGAACAACAAAAGCACATCATCAGCGAACAAAAAGGTCTCACATGCTGTGGAGTTCACAAATTCAGGATTTACTGTAATATTTTCCGTGCAAGTAGCAACTCTAAAACACGGCAGTTGCTACAAATATTGAAAATTAAGCGCTTTGTAAAAGAACTAGGCGTTATAAATATGAAAAGTTATTACAAAATTTTGGAAAGTTATACTGAGACCGCTTTTTATAGGCAAATAATTTTAAATCGAAAAAACTCATCTAAAATCAACCTCTTGAAGACTGGTCGAATAATTCAGGGAAACAGGGCCAGCTGTGAAAAAAATGTGTCATTGATTTACATCCGCACCTGCTTTCATGACAGTATCTGATACTTGGCCAATTCCACGGTGTTAATTATTCACGATTTGCCAACACACGCAAGTGGCCTGCAACGCTCACACAGGTCACAGTTTTTGCTACAAGGTAACAAACCCTTTTATGAAGAGTCCGGGCTTCTAATCCTTTCTGTGTGCTATTTCCCAAACAGCCACTGCAAGACAAAGCTGTATAAACTGGTAGGCCGAAGCCCATTAGGAGCATAGCAAACCATCACTACTGGTACCTTACATTACAAGTATTTGCAGCAACACAACAGCATTTTAGGGGACGATTAGCCCCCGAAAACCGTCATGCACCATAGTTATTGGGAAAGTAATTCTCCTTCCTATGATTTTATGTTTAAACCACTGCCAGTACATTTCAGCCAAGTGAGGCACCTCAACCATGATCAGCGCCGAGATGGTCTGCATACAAAACCTGGTGGGGTGTGTGATGATCCCCGTTCTGCCAATTTTAACCTTGGTTAGGGCTTTGGAAGTCCAAACAACACCCGTCATGCGGCTTCCTACAGTTTCATTTGCTACAACAAACCAGGCACTACTTCCCCTCTATGTCCCAGAAAGCAGAGTGAACTGGTTTGGTGTACGCTAAGACAAAACCTGCCTTCCAGGACGAGGTGGGGGCAGTAAGACTTGTGTACGTCAACGTTCGTGTTGGTTTCTGGGAAGTAAGACTTGTGTGCGTCAACGTACAGATCGGTTTCTGGAAGGTATTGCTATTGTTAACGTTAGTCGGGAAGCTGGTTTTGCTTGGCGTGCACTTAACCAGAGAACTCTGCTTTTTAGGAAATAAAAGAGGAAGAAATTCCTCGTTTATTTTAGCAAATAAAACTATAGCCGCATGACTTATGTTACGTTAGGCTTATTTTCAATTGGCAAAACGGGGGTCAGCAAAGCCAACGGGATTTTCTGTTTGCAGACTATCCCAATGCTGCGAAGGGTTTTTACTCTTCCCTTGTAACTTTGGTACATGCTGTTTTTCGGGGGAAATTAACCTCCTGAGCAACTATTGTCTTGCAACAGATACCTGTAATGTAAGGAACCGTTAGAGATTGTTAGCTTGGTGAGTTGGCTAAGGGCCTACCAACTCATAAGCCTTCTCTTTCACTGACTGTCTAGGAAATTGCGTACAGAAGGGATTACAAGCCCGCAAGTGGGGCTCTAATTTTTGGCAAAATTGTGACCTGTGTGAGACTTATATGCCACTGGTGAATCGTCAATAATTCATCTCGATGGATTGGCCTATCATCGGACCAGGCTGATTTAAATCAATGACTCATTCTGACTAAGCTACTGGAACAAGATAGTGGAGTAGCCTCATGTGGAAGGCATGGATCTGGAAGGCATGTACTTTCAACGATGCCTCCGGCCTTACCCCGCATGAAGCAATCGATTTATAGCACCAGCGAACTCCAGTACAATCTATATCAATAGATTTGAATGCCAACTGATTATTAAGATCATGCAGAATAAACTGTGTGACCTTTCCTTTGGCATTTTGTGATATCTTAGGCTTATGTGAATAAACCGAGCTCAAATATTAGATGTAACGTGGCATGAATGAGATACAACGACAATTGTATCTGTAGCTCTAAAATTATTTGGACTAAACTTCATAAGGAAATCCTCCCATTAACGCCAAATTGTTTATCAACTAATTTATATTTATCCGGTATTAGTAGATATATAACTAATATTCAGAAATTCGAAATAGAATTAGTAATTCAGTACAATTTCGGGAAAAAGTTAAAGATTGAATATAGGATAATAAAAAACTAATTTCACTGGTATTACAAGTATTCCAATTAATTTAGGTATTAAACTCATTAACGATAAATGAGAGAGAATTTCAGAGTTCACTAGTAACTATTTTTGCGTATCTGAAGTTTTGTATTTTATATTTTCAATATGATAGTAAAATATATTCGAAGAGCAAATTACTTCCTATGGATGCCTCAGCTTTCCAATTGTGTCAGATATTATTATGGATTCATATTTACACTGCATTACGAATCGTGCGGACCTTTAATATATTGAAACAAAACCTGCAACAGCAAAAATGTCAATTAAAAAGGTTTTTTTGTTTTTCATCAAGCGAAATATTTTTTGCAAAGACAGTGGAACTTCGATGTAATGAATTTCGTTATAACGAAAAACTGAATATAACATATATATTCCTTGAGGAAACCCCGTTTATTACAAAGCTTTTCATATATATATAAATTCTGGACAAAAATGCCTCTGTATTTTAGCAAAATATTCTTCAAATGCCTTAGTACAGTCCCGTTATAAAAACATCGAAGTCTAAATTTACGTATTTACAAAGCCTTTATAGAACGAAGTACTCGTACAAAAGCTTCTATACAACGGAGTAGGAATAAAACAAGTAAAAGTGTAGGTTTCATTTATTCTATTTTTTTTTTTACTTTTTTCTTAAACTCAAATGTAATAATCTTCAAGCTTGAAGTCTTTTATATAAAAAATTTCTTGAATTGTTTATTCATTTCGAAAACAATTTTAAGATATGTATGTACGTAATGACATTCAATATAAATTGTCACAAAAGATTAACATACACAAAAAACATGTTTAACATAATGTTATAAAAGATTTCTTAATACGCTAATTTATTACTCTATTTTTGTATATTAAAACCCTATATATCTGAGTTTAATTCAGATGTATCTTTTTTAATATTTTTTCTATTTGATATTGGTACATCAATTATCTGCAGCATCTTCAACATATAACGTTTTCTATAATTATTTTATGTATTAAATATGGAAACACTATTCAAATCTGGGTCATGATTTAAATCTCGACAATGAATAGAAAAAACAGTCTTCGAAGACAAATTAATATATCGTTGGTCTCATGTAGAAAGGCTCTAACATACATATTGCTATTTTACAGGAGAAGGAAAGATCGTATACGGTACGTATTACGGTATAAATAGGTACATCTAAAAGTAACTATTTTTGCTCAATTGCTTTTAAGAGCGATATGTATGATATTATTTAATTAAATCTTTGTGACACTGTGTACTTGTGTCAGAAGTAGTAGAATCCCTAAGAGAGCTCAATTCAGGGAAAATGTGAGTTAGGGCCTTTCTACGTGAGGCTAACTATATGTATATATCTGATGTGTCTTATGTCCTGAATAGCAGGACTTTCTTTAATTTCACCAAACACAGAAGAAAACAAGTAAATGTGTAGTATATTCGGTTGGGCCGAATCTAAAATACCCTTCACAATAGCCAGGTATATATTACAAATTAGAACTAAATATGCTCGGATATACATATATGGATCGATATCGGGGAGAAGAACTTTTTGCCTTGTAATCGCCATCCCAAAAAGGTAATCTTTAATGAAAAATTTTCATGGAAAATCGCTTTAAGTTATATCTCGCGAATACATAGACCGATATCGAAAACTTTCATTTTCTGTACCTTAGTAGCCTCCTTTTATTACCAGAACTGGTAAAGCACCTTTATTTAGCCGCTGTCTAATAGTTCTAGATAATATACTGATATGAAGTGATGACTCTAATTCAACTTTTAACTGCTTAAAACCTTTAAATCGGTCAGCTTTGGAGGCCCTCACGCCTATTTTATTGTCTCTGGCTGTGGTTGTACGAGGTTTACAGTCTCTGGATACATTATTTGAGTTCCCAAGGTTACCAAAAATTTTTATTGCATTATGAATTTTACCTCTAGAGTAATTTAGAAAATTTATTCACCATCTTCACGGAGCCTCTGAGAATAATGAGTACCTTTCTTTCTTCTTCGAAGCAGCTTGGTTTGCCATAACTAATATTGGTATATAATTTACAGATATCATTTAAAACATACATACCTACAAGTTTTCACAAAAAATTAAATTAGATATTAAAATAATTTTATTTACATTGCAGAGCTGAAAATGTTTTAATTATATGCCCAATTGAAGAACTACCCTTTCTCTAAATAATGACTTACTTCTTAAGAAAGCAGAACAGAAAATGTATGTAAAGAAAGAACCAAGTAAAAGAAAGATTAAACTTAAACTTTTAGTGGAAAAGTTCCATTGCAATGAGAATAGATCATATAAAATGAAGAAAGAATGAGAGATCACATTTATGTTTTAGTTACAAGTCCCCCACTGTATATATAAAAAATATTTATGTATCGAAAATATCAAAACGTTTTTGATTTTATTTACAACCAAAAGTGTCTTTTTTGTTTTATTGAAACAAAACGTGCTATTTTCAAATTAAAAGCCTTTTAATTTCGTACAACCTATTGCCGTCCGATGCATTTCAAAATAAGGAATGAACTTGTTTTATTTTCAGGACTCATGCTATAAAATGATTAGTTAAAAAAATAAATAATCATTGATTTGCCAACATTTTCAAATAATCAAAACGGCTCGTTTTATTCTGCGAATCCTCATATGTCGGACATATATGGACCGATATCTATATAATATATTTATAATATTATGACATTTAAAGAAAAGGAAACATTATTTTTTCAAAACTTTTCGTACGAGATGGCTCAAAAAATACCTTTTTTTCGGAAATTTGGATATATCTTAGCTATACGTTAACCGATTTTACTGAGTTTCAATAGAAATTGATTGAGTAATAGAATGGTGAAAAAAAGTGTTTAAGTCTAATGGTTTCCTCAAAAACGTTTAGCGCTTAGTCGACTTTTCCATCAATACTGATTCAGAATATATACACTATATAGGATCGGAAATGAAAATTGTGGAAATTATTATTGTGAATGGTATAGTCATCAAAAGAAAGATATCTTAATGTGTGCAAATGTAATGCATTCTCCCATTAAATAGAATTTAAATAAAGAAAACTATAGTTATAACGAATTTTTTTCGTATTTCACAAAATTTCGTTATATCGGGTGGTTAAATTTGAATGATGTTGAATGTGAACCACACCTAAACGCCAAGTTTTTTTCCGAACTTTATTTCACATTTATTTCAACACAATCCAATAACGTGTTAAAGTTATCCAGACTTATTACGAAAATGGGCGTTCAAATCAAAATGCGTATCTTTTATGGTCAATTTGATCGTCCAAATGTGCGTACAAAGGCAAAAATCGTGGAAAAATTCGAGCAAACCGGGTCTGTAGAAGATGTGAGAACACCAGTGCATGCTCGTACAGCTCGTACTGTAGAAAATATTGCTGCTGTTCGCGATAGTGTGGCTGAAGAGCCGTCCACCTCAATACGTCGTCGTGCCCAACAATTGCATCTTTCACGCTCGTCGTTGATGAACATTATGCATAAAGACTTGCATTTACACGCTCACAAGGTGCAATTGGCTTAAGCACTAAAGCCTCTTGACCATTCCAAACGTCGTGAATGGGCAGAATGGTGGCAAGAAATGGCAAAAGTGATTGATAAATTTTCGAAGAAAATCATCTTCAGTGATGAGGCATATTTTCACCTCAGTCGATTCGTCAATAAACAGAATGGCCGCATTTGGGCGAATGGGAATCCAAGAGTGACTGTCGAAAAACCAATGCACCCACAAAGAGTGACTGTTTGGTGCGGTTTATGTGCTGGCGGCATCATCGGGCCCTATTTTTTTCCAAAATGAGGCCGGTCAGGCAGTTACTGTGAATGGTGTTCGCTATCGTGAGATGATAACGAGCTTTTTATGGCCCGAATTGGAAGATATGGAAGACGATATGTGGTTTCAGCAGGACGGTGCCACTTGCCAGACAGCTAACGAAACAATTGCTCTTTTGCGCAACAAATTCAATGGCCGTGTTATCTCACGTAATGGCGATGTCAATTGGCCGCCAAGATCATGTGATTTGACACCGTTGGACTTTCTTCTTTGGGGTTATTTGAAAGAAAAGGTGTACGTCGATAAGCCAGCAACAATTCAACAGCTAAAGGATGAGATAATTCGGCACATTAACGGCATAGAGCCTCCATTATGCCTCAGGGTCATCGAAAATTTGGACCATCGGATGGAGGTGTGCCGCCGTGGTCGCGGCGCCCATTTGGCCAATATTTTGTTCCATACATAATTGAATAATACCAATATATCATAATAAAATAAAATTACAATAATTTCTTAAATAGTTTGTGTTTTATTCAAAATCAACATCGGCCCTTGAAATTTAACCACCCTTTATTAAGGCTTTTCCAACGATATTTCTAACGAGGCAATGGTTATCACGAAGTATTTTCGTTGTAACCAGGTTTCACTGTAATAATTCACTGTAATAATTCTCTGTAGGAAAAACTCTTCTTTTATCTCATAAAAATAAAACATTTTTCATTGAATCTGGAAATATAGTTAATGATATTTTGCTTTAAATATTCTTCTGTGTAGCAGTAAAGCAAGAAAACGAAAAATATCATATTTGTGACTGTTTGTTTTTTTATATTTTTATTGAAACACAGATTTTAATTGATATACAGTGCTTATATTACTGGAAAACAAGTCACAATTTGTTACGTTCAAATGTTGTCAATTAGTTTAATTGCAAATATATTCAGTGCATTTGTGACATACATACATACACATATGTAAGCACATATGTGTATGTATGTGTGTTTGTACATATTACCAATTTGGTTTGTTGAATTATATACAACAGCTACATATTCCCAATTTATTTTGATTTAGTTACATATACACACAAATGTATATGTGCATATGTATGTATGTATGTGTATGTATATGCACACAAATGTATATGTACATATGTATGTATGTGTTTGCATGCTTGCATGTTTTTTGCACCGATAGAGTAGATTTGTGTCAGTGCGAAATTCATATTATTTTAGTATATTAATAGCAACTCTGTGTATTTGTACATACAAATATTATGTGTATGTATTATGTCAACAAAATACAAGTTAATTTATTTGCTTAATATGTATGCATGTATGTACTCGTACATATAGACAATAATAAATTTTGTTGTTTTAATGTATTCTTAACTTTTTCCTACATGTATGCCATAGTTTCCCGGTTTATGTAAGTAACCACTTTAGCCAAACTCACACATACTTGTGCATTTATCGCTTTTGTTTGCCATGTCTGCCCAATGAATGGATGTTTGAAACTATTTGCGTTTAATTTATGTGATTTTCTTTAGTCAGCAAAACGTGCAATCTTACAAATTCAGAGCAGCCCAAAAGCCCAGTGGTATAAAGAACACACATGGAGTGCTTATGTAAAACGTCATGTACTGAAGGATGGTTCAACTTAAACGCACGATGTTGTGAATGAAACAAGTAAGAGTAAGGTATATTCGGCTGGGCCGAATCTAAAATACCCTTCACGATAGTCACGTATATGTATAGTATATATAAAAATGTGAACAAAATATGCTCGGTTATATATGAACCGATATCGGAATTTTTTATTTTCTGTATTTTAGTAACCTTCTTTTATAACGAAAATTGCTTTTCAGCAAAACAAAAAAAATTTTAATGGAAAAATCGGTTCAGGGTATATCTCGGGTATATATGGACCGACATCGGAAATTTTTATTGTCCATATTTATATAATCTTATTTCATTACCAGAACTGCTTCTGAGCAAAAAAAAATTGTTTCATTTTAATGAAAACGCCGGTCTAGGCTATATCTCGGGCATATATGGACCATATCGGAAATTTTCATTTTCCAAAATTATATAAAATTATTTCCTCATCAAAACTGCTTTTGAGCACAAAACAGTTGTTTAAGCATTTTCCTGAAAAACCCCGTCTAGGCTATATCTCGGTTATATATGGACCGATATCGGAAATTTTCATTTTACATATTTATATAACCTGATTTTATTACCAGAACTGCTTTTGAGCACAAAAAATTTTTTTAAGTTTGCCCTCGCGACATTTTCATGAAAACCCCGGCTTAGGCTATATCGGGTACATATGGACCGATATCGGAAATTTTCATTTTCCATATTTATATAACCTTATTTCATAACCAAAACTGCTTTTGAGCAAAAAAAGTTGTTTCAGTTCGCTTACGCGACATTTTCAGGAAAACCCCGATTTGGGCTATATCTCGGGTATATATTACAATAGTGTGGCCGACAACGCCATTTTGAAGCGTTTTTTAAAGTCGGCCAGACTTTATAACATTTTCCTGTGAATGAATCGTACGATCGTGTAGGGTAGTTTATCAGGGCCCTATTTATTTATTGTGACTTAGTAGTTAAGTTTTACGACTTTTCAGCTTGATGTGGTGTTTATGGTACACGAATGAGTGATACGTCTAGAAAATTTGTGTGAAAGATAGACAATACATTGAGTGTATTTTATAAAAATTTTCTAGACGTAGACGAAATTTAACTAATTCTATATGAAATTCAAAACTATATGTTTATAACAAATCCATCTTCATAAGCTGCCTTTTTTGTTTGGTTTTAAGTGCTGCCAATCATTTACAAACTTAGTTCTCTATATTACAAATGTTCAAAAAACATTTAAAGCATAATGATATGTCATTTGATGCAGTGTTCACTCAATATACTTTATATATCACATGAAAGCTATATGTTAATATCAAATATAATTATACAAAATGTTGAATACATTAAGCAAGTACTAACGTTAATAGCTCTCGCATAATTAAATAGTTTGTATTAATAATGTGTCCTTGGCCCATTTGAAGTGTTTATCACTATTTGGCGTCAAAATTCAATTGATTTTCAAGAGAAGGGCATACTTATGTATTATGCATGTACTTCAATGAGTAAATGTGATAGCTGTACCAAGATCTTAACTTTAAAAATAAACAATTAAGACTATATTAAGCATAATAAAAGTTATTAGCACAATTTCAGTTTCTGTTGCCACATCCTTATGTTCTTATGCCAAATAATAAAGTCTGTATTTTATTAGTTTTGGTAATTTGAAGTGTTGAGTATTTACAAATTTATACTGTGTAAATAAGTACTCGTCTGTAGGTATCTATATTGCTTTTCGGCTTTTGGTTACCTAAAGTATGCTATAGTAATTCAAACCCAGTAAACAAATTTTATATAAAACGAAGAAATTCAATACATGTAATCTTTACACGATAAGAAATGTTTTTTTTTAAGTATGCAGAAAGGAAAATTCAATATTAAAGAATTTGTTTTCACTAGTTGGAAGCACAAACACAATTTTTAATTCTTATATTTTTTTTTTAATTGCGATCCGTCGAACGTCAGTTGTTAAAATTTCACTCAAATTCATCGATTAGTTTATTTGTTTTAGTCGTTTGAAGTAAGCAACTTTTGTGTTTTTTAAAAATGGAAAAGAGTGAATTTCCTGCAGTGATTAAACACTATTATGTGAAAGGGAAAACGGCGAAAGAGACATCAGAAAAGTTTAATAAATATTACGGCGAGTCTGCTCCGTCCGATTACATGGTAAAATATTGGATTGTTGAATTCAAATGCGACCGAACAAGCACTGCAGCAATAACATCAACAGGGAGGCCAAAAGAAAATCCCCGATATCGTTATAAATGATCGCCGAGTTAAGTTACGTGAGATTATTGAAATGCTAAACATATCATATGAGTGTGTGCTCAACATTTTGCCCGAACATTTTCATATGAAAAAGCTATCGGCAAGATGTGTGTCGCGTTTGTTCAATGTCGATCAAAAACGAATTTGGCAGACCACTTCACAGCGGTGGTTGGACTTGATAAAGCGTAATTCTATTAAAAACAATCGAAACAGTGGTTGGAAGCTAGTGGAAGTGATCCGCAGAAGGTGAAGACTGTGAAATCGGCTGGCAAGGTTGTGGACATTGTATATTAGGAAGCAAGCACACAAAATATTGTTAATCGATTATGTTGAAAAAGGATCCACAATTGCAGGAAAGTATTATCGTGCATTATTGGATCTATTGATTGATGCAATCAAGAAAAAACTACCACATTTAAAGAAGAAACAAGTGCTTTTTCTTCAACCCAATGCATCGGTTCACACAGCGTTAGGTACGATGCTAAAATTACGTGAAATCCATTTGGAATCGGTTTATCATCCACCTTATAGTAGAGTGCCTCTTTTCCGTATTTTTCGCGTCGAAAATTTGTTCACACGAAACAAAAGAATTGAAAGAAACCCGTAGAGAATTGAAACAAAAAATTGTTTCTCACATACAAGTGTTTCTGTAATTTATTTTTGTGAAAACTATCTGTCAATTAAGATTTGTGACGTAGATTATTGGAAAGTTGGGAGTTATGTGTTTCTGTAAGAACATTTTGTGAGAAAATTGATGCTAGTAATGCAAAAATAATAAAACTTTTTAACATATTTTGTTAATTGCAATAAATTTAAATTCTTTTTATACTTATTATTTATTTCAAAAAAATTATAGAATTACAAAAATTCGCAATTTATACGAGTATATTTTTTAGTTCATAAGCTATGAATGTGGTTACTGCTTTTTTGTGAACAAAAAAATGTTTAAATAAGGAAGTAAATACTATATCTATATATTTATATATTTATCTAACGTAAGTAGCCCAAGTATATATATTAAAAGAAACGAAGCGACTGTTCAACTGATCATCATTGCGATCATTATTTTTCTTCTTTGTTAGGCAGGTATACCACCAACTGGTCTCTAATCGAGAGTCGACGGAATTTTTTGTGTCAGAGTTCTCGATGTGAGAATTTCTCATTAGAATTACAGAAACGAGGTACAGATTTAGCTTCTAGTGATGACTTTATATCCTGTTTCCAAACTTAACAAAATGGCTCGCAGGAAAAGGATTCATCTCAAGCGAAGAAGTGATTGCCGAAACTAACGCTTACTGAGAGGGGTTCCTAAAATTGTATTATTCAGATGGTATAAAAAAAGTTGGAATGACCCAATTTTGACGAGGCAACTTTAGTTGCGCAAGTCTTGAGTTTGTGAACAAATAAGTGAGAAAAGAGTGGGGAGTGTAAAAATGAGTACAGAATTGCTTGTACTCGGAAAAATTTGAGAATGCAGTAGATGCAAGATTAAGAAAGTGTAAGCAATAGAAAACGAAAGTTGCTCAAGTAAAATTGCTGTGTCTGAACATAAAAGCAAGTTTAAAAGAAAATTTGATAAGAATTGCGCAACTAAACTTGCCTCGTGAAAATTGTTACTAAGTGTATTGAGCTAGAAGAAAACTATGTTGAGAATATGAAATGGTTTTTGAAGAAAAAAATGTTTTTTTCCTACATAAGTACCTTTAATACCGCCCTCGTGACAATAGAATTTTAGACTTTCACAATAATATAGATAACAGTGATAATATAATATCTTGGATGTACTTAGTTTAGCAAAGACCATATCTGACTGAAACTATGTTATTTGGTTGTCTTCAACCACTTAATTCAACAATTGTATGTGGCCCTTAGAATATTGTCCTCTCAACTATATAATTTTTTCTACGTGTAGCCAACACCTAAATATCTAGCGTTTCTTCAAGAAGATTTTTCAATGAAAGTTATTGATTCTGACATGATTTCCCGTACAAATTAACATTTTTTTTCGAATGAAATTTGATAAAATCTCGCAGACTTTTGGAAGTAATCTGTTATTCAGCTTTGAGATTATTTACTATTGCGCATACAGTGATTTTTTTGTATTGTGTTTGAAAATATAGGGTGTTTTTTTAAGCCCGATAGAACTTGAAATTGTAAAAAATAACACAAAAAATTAAATTGTAATCAAAATTTTTTTTTATTCGAAAGATCAATACGTGACATTAGCATTTGAAAATGATTTCGGGCATATGGGCACCGCGGCTGTTCTTGACGAAGCGCATTCTGGACGTCCAATTTTGGGCCACTTTTTCGAGCACTGCTGGCCGCATGTCACGAACAACACGAACAATGCTGGCCTCCAAGGTGTCAATTGTTGCTGGTTTATCAGCATAAACCAGTGACTTCACGTAGCCCCACAGGAAATAATCGAGAGGTGTCAAATCGCACGACCTTGGAGGCCAATTGACAGGTCCATTTCTCGAAATCAATTTATCGCCAAATTTTGATTTCATTAAGTCGATGGTTGCGTTCGCCGTATGGCACGTAGCGCCATCCTGTTGAAACCACATCTCCTCCGGATCAATGTCATCCATATTTTCAAACAAAAAATCATTGATCATGGTGCGGTAACGATCTCCATTGACCGTAACGCGAGCTCCGGCCTCATTTTTGAAGAAATAAGGTCCGATGATGCCACCAGCATGAAAACCGCACCAAACAGTGCATTTTTCTGGATGTAATGGAGTCTGTAGGGTCTCTTGTGGATTGGTCTCACTCCATATGCGGCAATTTTGCTTATTAACAAACCCGTTAAGCCAAAAATGCGCCTCATCGCTGAACACAATTTTGCGATAAAACAAAACGACTGATTTTCAAAGTAAATTTGGATAATTTCGTAGCGTTGTTCAAGCGTGAGTCTATTCATGATGATTTGTCAGAGTATACTGAAACAAATAAAAAAAATGTTTCATCAAAATTTAATTTTTTGTGTTACTTTTTACAATTTAAAGTTCTATCTAGCTTAAAAAACACCCTTTATTATGCTGCCATAAAACAAAAATATACTTTAAAAAAGTAAAATCATTGGGCTATAACCATAGTCATTAAAAAAGTATACTTTAAAAAAGTTAGACAGAGAAAAAGCTGTTTTTAATTAAATTAACATAACTCTAAATTAATAAGCTGTTCGCCATCAAATGATAAAAAAAAAAGAAAAAGTCTATATTGAAGTTGACTTTGCCATAAGAAGACCCAAATTATATTAGCAAAGGTTTGATCCTTTTCGTTTTTTTCGCGTTACAGTCTGGAAAAGTTGCACCAGTGAGCCTCCCGTTCCCTTTTATGTTGACCCTGTCAACAAAAGCGCGAATTTATAGAGTAAAAATAACCATTTTTCCATTGTAACTAATTTATAATAGTTTTACAAACTTCATTCATTTTTAATTTGTATTCAAATTTTTTGACCATTTGTTTTAGTTTTTTTCACTTTGCCTGTCAGAGATGCCACTCAATTGTATTTTATACTAGATTGTATGAAAATGTTTAATGAGTTTGACTTATCACCCATTTAAAGCCAGTTCAACTTAAAACCAACTTTAATTTTAACTATAGTTTTAAAAAAGTTAGCAGCAGATGGTAAAATTTAAGTTGTTTTTGAAAAGAACCGACTTTAGTGTTTGACTATAGCCCATTGTGTTAAATATAATTTGTGCGGCCAAACACTTTGCACCAATAAGTTTCATGACAATAACCTCTTGTTATCAAAAAACTGAAGTCCAAATGCTCAAGATTTTGTTGACGATTTTAGTTCAAATCTACTAGCCATAAACAAAAATTTATTACACTCCAGAAGGTTTTCGTAAAAATATGTTGAAACTGTGGGACTTATTTAGTTTGTTTAGTATAAATACAATAGCTAACTGCTTTAGTAGTTTTGGAAAAGAGATGTCCTCTATGCCAAAGCAGACCTAATTTGTGATTTGTATATCTCTGGAGTGTTTGTGTCCTCCCCAAAGAATTGTGCGGAGAATTAGAATTTGATATTAGTCTTTGTTAAATACTTTGAATAAATTTTCTCATCTGACAGTTTTATTTGAAGCGTTTCAAAATCATATATTTCAATTAAGGAATACAAAGCGCTTGGAGAGTTGTGTCCTGGGTTGTGACTATTTACACAGTTACAAATTGTTTTAGAAATAAATTTGTAAATAAAGTGGTCTTATAAATGTGTTAAAATTTATATATATGTACGTACCACCATATACGACTAAAAGGTAGTTTTCTTAGTGCTGTAGATTTTTGAATTTAGAGAAAGCAAGGACGACTAATACTAATATCAAATAAACTCGTTTTTTTAAATTTGATTTAATTTAATATTTAATAATTAGATTAACTTTGATTTTTGAGTTTACATAAACTTATGTTTATTTGGGATTTAAGGTGATCAATGTTGGTAATTTAATCCCAGTTAGCCAAATCGTCCTAGACGACATTGTCTTCGAAGATATACACACAATTTGTCCTTTTTTGTTTAGGTTTTGTAATGAAGAGAGGACCATATGGGCGACAATGCCTTCAATCTGTTTACAAATTGTTAATGTAGACATATCAATAAAGCAACTGTACTCTAAATAAAGCAACTGTACACTAAAGCTGAACATGAATTTATATTTGTGTTTAAATGAGCGACACGATGGGCGACATTGTCTTCAATGTAGTCTTCAAATCGTGCAAGTAAACTATTTCTGCAAAAAAATTAACGGAAGTCTAAAAAAGCAACAAAAATTTATAAAATTTGGGTTTATATTTTCACTCAGTTGAATATTAACAGCAGTACAAGACATGTCGTATTCATCGACGACATGGTAGGGGAAAATGTAGTGTATATAATCCCCGACGATGCAGTGAGGGAAACTGTCGCTTGAGTGGTCTTGCGTGATTTCGTGGCCATTTGTTCGTCAACGATTTGTTTGAGGTGTCGTCAACATGTCCTCCACGATTTTTTATTATCTTGTACCCATCGTTTGAGATGTCTTTAAGACATGGTCAACTGGGATACTAAGCTAAAACTGTCAATGCAAACATGTGCAACATAAGCAGCTGTTGAAGCAATTGAAGCAAAACAGATTTCTAAGAAAATCACAGAAAATGGAATTACTCGAGTATAGATGAAGATTTTATTGAATTCGAAATGTGTAAAAACTTTTATAAAGCAATTACAAGAAAATGCAAATAAATAAGAATAATACGAAATCACTTTGTTTTAGATATAATTGGCACACAAACCGAAAATTTTCCACAAATTTTTAAAGAAAGTGTGTTTTTATAGAGGTAGATAACTTTGAAACTAAATAAAATAAAGACGATTTTTTGGATTGACATGATATTTGCTTCATGCGAAAGATAATCTTCTTTGATTTTAATTTATATATGACATCTGGAATATCACTGCCACGACTGGTTTGGAAGTAGTCCAACTTTCGATGATTTCTTCTAACAGAATGAACTTAGGCATCATACTAGACACCAAACTAGCATAGAAAGAGAGTATACAGGGTAGAAAAGTCAACGCTACAACAGCCATCTAGCTATGTAACAGAACAAGAGGCTCAACATGGGGCATATAATCAAGAGGAGCAGTGTGGCTCTATGAAATATTTATAAAACCGATCATTTTTTATGGAGTATCAGTATGGCAGAAATCACTGGAATCCGCAACTAACACACAGCAAAGTGAAAAAATCAGTCCAACTATGGCAGTAGTCACCACAGAGACCATGAGGAAAACACAATGTGACTTAGAAGCCAGGCAGGTTGCACTAAAAACCCCGATCAGGCTGAACGCTACAGGAAAATGAACCCAAAGACCATGAGGACACGGACATATACTTACGTCCTCGCCCCGAAGGAACAAGTTTTGGCAAAAAAAAAAGCCCAGTTCTCCATTTTTTTTTTTTTTTTTTTTATATTGGACCAGTACTCAGGGGATGACCCTACATATGCAGTGCATTGTACCAGAACTAGGAAAATAGGTAGTGAGGAGGGGGAAAGCGGGAGTAGTGTTTGTGAACATTTGACTTGAACTTTCCAACGTCATAATAGACAGGAAACACTTCTGCAGGCAACTTGTCCCACAGACGAAGCGTGCGGCTGAAAAACGAATTCTCTCTGTAATGCGTAGTACGATTCCCCGGGCAATCAACCACAAATAGATGAGCTCTAGACGATGAACGCGTGCTACGTAAAAATGTGCGAGTTTCGGGAACAAGATCCCTAATCTCGTCAGAGCAAAATCCATTGTAGTAACGATAGAACAGAGTAACGCACCCCACACTGCGTCGATGCTCCAGTGAATCAATAGAGTTGGATACCCTACTGTCACTGATGAGCTTCTTCGCCCTCTCCTGCACACGGTCGAGTAACCCCAAAATAGACTTTGAGGCACCGGCCCAAACATGAGAGTTGTATTCCATTTTCGGTCGGATGTAGGTGGTATAAATAGCAAGGAGATCGGATGGAGTGAAGTACATCTTACACCGTTTCAAAAAACCGAGACACTTGAATGCTTCTTTAGAGACATGAAAAATGTGTTCAGTCCAGCGGACATCACACTGTATCTTCATTCCAAGAACATCAAGAGCATCCGATTCCTCAATACTTATACCATCCATGTGTACGGATGAAGCAGCATCTGCGGTCGTTTGTTTGTGTGTTAATAAACAACATTGGGTCTTACGAGCGTTAAAGGTGACCCTGTTTTTACGACCCCATTCGGAAATTAATAGAAGATCACTATTCAGTGAATCGTTCATATTTAGCCTTTTGGCAGTAATCTCTGATAGGCTGGGCCTATGACCAAAAGAGTACGAGTGGCAAATGCTGCTGTCATCTGCGAAAGAGTGGATAGGGTTGGAAGTTTGATAGAGAAGACAAGAAATAGAGTAGGAGAAAGAACGGAGCCTTGCGGTACCCCTGAACTTAAAGATAAATCTTAAAAATTTAAAGATAAATCAATAAAATGGAACAGGTTAGTTACACAACTGTGAAAAAGATTTACATCAGCACCTGCTTTTACGGCCTAATCTGATGGTGGACCAATTCCCCGAGTGAACTATTCACGATTCGCCAGCGCCCCCGTGGCTTACTAAACTCACACAGATAGTAATTTTTGTCATATGATTGCGGTCATATGAGCAACTTCTTGTTGAGCAACTTCGTGTTCGGGGCTTCTAATCCCTTTTGTATGCAATTTCCCAGCAATCAAAGGAAGACAAGGCTTAATAAGTTGGTAGGCTGAAGCCCACTAAGAGCATCAAGCCTTAAACCAACTCATCCGTCAACCATCACCACTGGTTCCTCACAGTACAGGTATCTGTTGTATAGGCAGCAGATCCTCGGAAGGTTGTTAGTCCCCAAAAAAGCCACACCAAACAATTATCAAGGATACTACACTCGCTTCGCAGCCCGGATTGAACTTCAAGAAGAACCACCCCGAGGCCATGCTGATACCCGTTCTGCTAATATAAAAATAAGGGTTTCGGAAGCCAACACAACATAAGTCATGCGGCTTCCTAGAGTTTTTTTTTTTGCCACATCAAACGAGGGACCTCTTCCCCTCTTTACCCGAAAAACAGAGTGCCCAAGTTAGGAATACGCCAAGGCAAAACCTGTTCCCCAAAGGGAGGTTTGTTACACAGAAATAAGTTATTAGGTTTTTTTATTTGTTTGGTAGCAGGTTTCATCAGCCGTCCTGTAATTCTATACATAATAAAATGACCATCCAAACAAAACCGAAAACCCCGCTCTTAATTCAATTATCGAATGTAGTAGTATAGGCAGCTTTAAAGCAATGAGCCTAAAAAATACACCCTTTATTTACATATAAGTGTCTATATTTATGCACTTTACATAAAAGTTGAGTGTTTATGTATAATTGTTTTTGTGGTTGATATATTTTGAAACATTTGGGTTGTATTAAATGGGCCTTTGAACGCCTTGTGACCACAACAAATGTTTCAAATAATTGGGAATCTGTTAAAAGAGGATTATAGAGTGTTACATGTAAATTGATAAAGAATATGAAAGCTTTATTGACGAGCTTGTCAGTACTCGTATCAATAGTTCAAATATCGATTTGTAGCTTGTCTTTATATTTAGTAAAGGATTATTGTTTGGTTTGTGGTTGTTTATAACAAAATTTGGTTAAAATATGAAAATGTTGTTTACAAGGCTTAAATAACTGGGTCGTTGTACTGTAAATAGTATTTTATTTATTTTAAGCAATTCCATGTTAATCCCACTAAATTTGTGTTATAAATGACTAGAAGCTTCAGAGAAAATTATATGATTTTTTTTAAACAATTATACATCCGTAAGTATAAAGTATGTACATATGTATGTGTGCACGCAAATAAACAAGAAAAACTTTGGAACTTTAGCTTACTTGGAAAAAAAAGTAATCTTTCAATGTAATTAATCATCAAGTCTTTTTACATTTCAACAGCTACTTTCCTGTTTGGAATATTTTATTGTTGCTCTCTGGCACTTTTCTTTTCATATCAAGAGCAAGAAAACCAATTTCCTTAATTTCCCCAGTGCTGAAAAGAAAGAACGTTCTGACTGTTGACTTTGAAAATATTACTAACGTTTTAAACAAATGGATGCATTCAACCCCGTTGCAATTCTTGCAAAAACGAATGTTTTTTCATACAAACTTGAATTGTTGAACATTTCTTTTTTCCCATATTTTTTTTTCTTCTTGTTTTTGTTATTCACTTACTGACGAGAATGGTTTTCTTTTTTTTTTTTTTTTTTGCTTCGGTCAGTTGAAGTGAAAGCTTAAGAACAACTTAAGTCCTGGAAATGGATAAAAATTTGAACTGTAAAGGATAAGAAAAAACAAGTTGAGAAAAGAAATCGTCAAGGAAACCAATTTGTAATACCAAGTCAATGATAAACTTTTGAATGCTGCAATTTAATTCGCAGCAGAAACAACATGAAATCATGAAATAAAAACAGAAATAAATGAAAGAAGATTTGTTTGCATTTTAGTGTGCAATCTGTTGGCTCTTAAAGCTCAAACTTTTGAATAATAACGTTTTCTTTTAGTGTTGATGCAGAAACATGCAGGCGCATGCAAATTTATGTATTATTATTCTCTTGAAAGTTACACTCTCATTTATATATTTCATTTCGGAATAAATATTATCACAATTTTCTTATTTATTGTTCCCTTCGCTCATAGAGGATGGTGACTTTAACACTTCGAAATCTTATTGATTTTCATTTCATTCAGAAGCTAAAACCAAAGATTAACTATAAAAATCTTAAACAAGTTTGTTATTTCACAAGAACTGCATAAAAATTAGCTGCAATTGATTCGTAATACATAAAGGGTGTTTTCATAGAGGTATAAAACTACGAAATGAAATAAGAAAAATATACAGGGTGGCTAATGAAAGCTGCTACCCAAAAAAAAAACGTAATAACTTAAGGTTCAGTTAGCCAACTGGAATGTAATGTAAATGGAATGTGGTAGTAACGTAAAGTAAACTTAAGACGTAAGTGCGATTATAGAACGTAAAAACGTAACATATGTTTTTGGAAAAAATTTAACTACTAATAAAAGATTTATGGGAATGTACACAAAAATAAAAATGAGTTTTAAATAAACTTTAATTCAAATATTTTATGCAAAAGTTTATTAAAACAAATTTGGGTTTTATGAATATAAATATATGTATATAGGTACATCCTACCCAGCAAACACTAATTGAGAATAAATTGAAATCAAACGTTTTCTCAAACGACAAACGGTTGATACTGATTCGAGTTGAAATTAAAAAACCTAGTATTGTCAACCAACAGGAGAAATTGCTTTCAAATTGAGAAATTTATTTATTCCAAATGTAATTCTCAAATGTTTTTCAAATGTGGATTGTGGTGTGGAATATATATAAAAACTATTTTTTGCTTTACAAATCATTTTTTTTTTAATTTCAATTTTTTATTATTATTATTTAATTTATTATTTTTTCCCTAGTCTTGAAATTCTCGAAAGGATGAAGTATTTGGTTCCCCTTGATTCTAAATCTCGCTGAAATCGGGCAATCTATTTATATATTATTATTTCACTTCTTTATGTGCTCCTTCATGCGTTTTTACTTGTAAAAAAAAAATTTGTTTACATTTAATAGCATATTGCTCACAAACAAATCACATTTATTAATTTTTTCCTAATTCAAATTTTTTTTTTTTTTTTTTGTTAATGAATTTAAAATGTTAATATTTTTTCAGTAATTGGTGCCACATTTGTTTTATGTTTTGTAGTTACACTCAATATCAAATTAATAAAACATTGAGTATCAAGTGTTTATATTCAAATGATTTTTTAATTTAAACTCGAATCTTAAAATCAATCATTTGAAGAAGATTTGAAAATTATGGTTGATATCATGTGATAGTCATTTTATCTCAAATGTTTTATTTCGTGTTTGTTGGGTAGTAAAGAAAGAGAAAATCGAAAAAATGTATACATAACAAAAAACGTTTGAATAGTGTTGTTACTGAAGCGTAAATAATTACGTTTAAGCGATTTATATAGGCAATTTTGATTACTTTCTTTTACTACATTGATTTAGATGAGTTAATAGTTTACATATACATATGTAGAATATACTATTTTTTTTTTTTCATAAATAAATTCTTTCACCTCAAGGTCCTTTTTTTCAATTTTATCATTTTATTTTTCAATTTAACACATGTGAAATATTTCAATCATAAATGGGCTTCGCTCTAGTCATTACGCGTACCACGCTCACGAATATAACCAATGTGAATGAAGTAAATTTAATGGACCACCGAATAATATTTTTTGTGCTGATTATGCACAAAAATTAATGAATTAAAAAAATGAGAAAGATATCAAAATTTAACCAATAAAATAAAATAATTTTTTTTAATTGAGTCTGTACAAGGCAGCTTTAAACAGGTAGTGGCAGAATTACAATAAATACAATATCAAAAAACATCAACATATATATTTTTTGGTAGAATTTACGAACAGTTATCCAGTTATCAAAACTTTTTTGAAAAAGCAAGAAAGTCTATGTGCTTTTGACAAATTTACGAAAAGAAAACGAAAAACATCTTTGCTTATACCACTACCGTAAGCAAGCTGCCTTGCGCCTGTTGATTCAGTTTGAGAAATAAAATTAGATTTTAAAATAAAAGCTGATTTCCTTAATTTGTATGATCACACATATTCGTATTCAATTCTTATCACATCACGTAGGCAACACGATTACAAAATATTTAACATGAGTGCATATGAATATTAGTTTCTTGTGTGCACACATGATAGTGAAAAATTCATGCTCACTACCTTTAATTGCATTGGCATTGCTTAATGTATTTAATTTCTAGCATACTAAATACAATTTTAAAAACTAAAGTTATGAGGTAATGGAATAAATTGTGCTATTAAGTGCTTTTTATATCACCATGTTGACAACACTTAAAAAAAATGTAACGTAAAAATGTAAGAAAATTCTATTTTCTACAGGTTCATACATTCCGATTACGTTACATTACATTTCAATAACCGTCCTAACTGCTTTACACATAACAAAACCGATCAGCTGTTTAATTACGTTACTTTTACATTACATTCCAGTCGGCTAACTGAGCCTTTAATTTCTGTGTAACTAACTTGTTCCATTTTTATTACATTTTATTGATTGATCTTTAAGTTTAACTAGAATGGAGAATTGGGACAATGAAACAACAATTTGGATAGTTCAACGCTTTCACGCTTTAAAGTCCGTTGTTACCGTTCAACGAGAATATATATAACTTCTGAAATTAATCAGAGTCTAAGATAATTTTCAGAAGAGCCGAAATCCATTATATACTTATATTAAATCTGATGAACAAAAATACTTTCCTATAATTTATAGTCCCTTTTTACCAAAACTTCTTAAAATAATACCCAAATTTATAGCACACACTAAGTAGCTGCAATTCGTAAACTACTCCTTTATTACAGCCAATTTACTTTACTTTTTATATATTTTTTTATTGAAATTTTTGCCACAAAATTTACTTTTAATTAGAGTTTGTACAAATAACTTTCATAACAGTAGATGAATAAAGAAACTGAAGAAAAATAATACATAAAAGTGAACTAAAAGCACAAAATATAACTGCGTAAAATAACACTTTAATCATAGTTTGGGACAATTCTGTATTACATTGTAGCTAGCTTTTATTTATACTAGTTATAAAAATGAACTATAAGTCGATTTTAATTATAGTCGACTACAAATTTGTCGGCAGGGCACTTACACATTCAAACACTTATACATAGACGAATGCTTACAAACCACCTAAAGACATGCTGAACTGTTACATATGAGAATATAGGAGGGCGGAGTGATATTGAAGCTAACTAGCGCTAAACAGCAGCGCAAACACATTTTTTTTAAATTGCGATCTGTCAAATGTACGCTGTTAAGATTTCACCCAATTTCATCGATTAGTTTATTTGTTGCACTTGTTTGAAGTAAGCAATTTTTGTGTTTCTTAAAAAATGGAAAAAAGTGAATTTTGTGTAGAGATTACTTGAAAGCGAAAGTGGCGAAAGAGACAAAAGAAAAGCTCTATAAACATTACAATCAATGAGTCTGCTTCGTCAGATTACATGGTAAACTATTGGATTGCTGAATTTAAACACGGTCGAACAAGCACTGCAACAATACCATCAACAGGAAGGCCAAAAGAAGTAGTTAGTGAAGAATAGCAGATCAAAAAGAAAAGCGAAACGGAAGATTATCTAAATATCTTACGGACCCATCTTCTCGATTTTGTTGACATGAGCGCATACTCTGAGAAAGAAGTTGTATTTCAACAGGATGGTGACCCAAAACATACTTCAAAAATCGTTAAGGATGCAGTTACCTGCGCAAAGTCCCGACTTCTACTCCGCACTGTATGAGCGGATTTAGGGCTTCGCTGTTGTTTAACCACGGTTACATACCTAACCATGCCTACTTGTGTTTTCAGCTTATCTGCAGAAATTTACCTGGAAGATGGCTTGTCTTCTACTGTAACAACTATATGTGGCGAATACGAACGCGGGCGATTCCTATTTTTAGAGTTAGAAGGTTGTTCAATGATTTTTTCAAAGATTCCTCCTCAGAAATCCAAAGGTTTTTACTAGTAGAGCTAAGCTCTTTCTCAGAGTTGCATCTGCTCGGTACAGTTAAGTAATTTTTTCCTTTTTTTAATTTCAAAAGGTATTAAAATAAATGCCTCAAAGTTTTTCATTATAAAAACCACTCTTTTCACCTATTCCGGTTTTAATTTTCGCCTGAAATTGAACAACTTTTGTCAGAAAAAAGAAAAGTTAGAAGAGAGTGGCAACTCCGCAGATTTCCCCAGCTTAAAATTAGGGTACGGGAATGTATAAAAAAATTGGGAAACCTGCTGGAAATCGAGAGAATGGCTTCCTTTAACACAAATTTGGAAAGTCTTGATGGTACTCCTCAATCTGACAATTCCCTGTGGAGTAGTAAGTGGAAGGTAAGCGACTTTTCCGGACTTCAACTGGGAACTAGACAACAAACGATTCCGAAAAGGAGATGTTAACCACTTGAAAACGTTATCATTACAAATAATGCAGCTGAATTACTGCCGTATTGTGTTAGACCACCTGTTTTTTTAAGAAATAATGTTCAAGACGTCAAGAAAATTATCAATAAAACAACCCCCAGGAAAGCACCAGGTATTGATAATGTCACTGATAAAATGCTGGAGCAGTTACTTCGTATAGCAAGAAATATTCTTCTTTTTATTATTTTTAGCGCAATTCTACCTCTTGAGTATTATC
Source organism: Thecocarcelia acutangulata (assembly GCA_914767995.1). Lineage (NCBI taxonomy): Eukaryota > Metazoa > Arthropoda > Insecta > Diptera > Tachinidae > Thecocarcelia > Thecocarcelia acutangulata. The sequence goes on along the minus strand of OU612094.1, from coordinate 56,999,058 downwards.
CCGCAGAGTGGAAGGTGTCTATAATTACTACGATAGCCAAGCCAGGGAAAGATCCCACTAAAGTAGAGTCATATAGACCAATAAGTATACTGCCAACAATTTCAAAACTGTTCGAAAAAATGTTAATGGCGAAGTTGACTCTTGAATGCTGTAGGATGTATCCCTAATCATCAACTCGACTTTCGAGATAACCACAACAGCATAGCACAAACACACCGACTAGTAAATTGTGTACGACTTTAGAAGGCAAAAAGTATTGTGCAGCTCTATTCACTGACACTCACCAAGCTTTCGATAAGGTGAGGAACGAGGGTTTGATGCACAAATTATAGTTAAATTTGCCTCCAAACACTCAGAAGTTACTGCAAAGCTACTTATGCGGCCGGAAATATGTTATCAGAGAAACCGATCGAAGCAGGAGTTCCCCAAAGTATTATTCTAGGACCTCCTTAATATTTAATATACGCCCCTAACATGCCAACAAGATCCAAAATCCACACTTCAACTTTTGCAGATGATACAACATTCTGCAGCTTTCATGAAAACCATCAATTAGCTTCACGAAATTTACAATAATATATTTCAATATTAGAGAAATGGTTAAAACTTTGGAAAATCAAAGTTAATGAAAATAAATGTACTCATCTCACAATCAAGCTTTAAACACATAGACGACAGCAAACAGCAATCTGTCAAATATAGAATACATGAGTTTGGATGCACACGATTATTTTAACAACATCACAGCAGCACGACTTCACAATAGCATTTGCTGCTGCTGCCAACTTAGACTAATTTCTACTTTTGTAAGCAGCAAAAAGTAAATGCAGTGCTGCCACTATAAAAATATAATGGCAGCAATAAGAACTAAAATTTGTTTGAAATATTTAATATAAATAAACGCCACACAAATAAAATAAACAAATAAATTGATTAGTTTTTACGTGATATTATTACGTTTTTAGTCAGTAATTTTAATTTTATTTATGTAAAATACATATCTGGCACCTCTGAAATTTGCATTGTTTAAATACTCATAGTGCTGCTGCTGTCTTTAAAATAATTATGTCGCTGATGAGACGGCAGCATTTGAAGCTAACTTTATTTGTGCTTCTGAAGTTGTGAAGTCTGCTGTCGTCTAAGTGTTTAAAGCTTCACACTGCGTAAACAAACATGTTCGGCTATCCAAATTAACAACTCACCTATTTCGCAGCACAGTGACCTTGACTTCATTGTGCTAACGAGAAAGCTTCACATTGATGCTAAAGTCACTACAAAGCAGCGCAACTGAATTGACTTATAAGCGGAAATTCTACATTGAAGCTGGATTGCAAACTTTTGTTATACAATGCAATTCTAAAGCCTATATGGTGCTATGGAATTCAGTTATGGGGCACCACCTCAACGTCAAACATTGAGAAAATTCAAAGACGACAAAACCATATTCTTCGAACGATTACTGCAGCTCCATAGAACGTAAACAACTCCCGAATTCACAAGGATTTGTGTGTTCCGGTGGTAAAAAATGAATTTCAAAGTATGTGACAAGGTATATCGGCAAATTGGAACTTCACCTAAACCCTTTTGCACGAAACATACTTAATTTTAGCGGTCACACTCGGTTGAGAAGAAGGGATACTGTTGCCACCATCAGAGCTTTAAATAGGTGATTTTGCCGATATAATTGACGCAAAATAAAACCTTTTGTTATTGACTAAAAAAAATTTATTTTTCAAACTCACAAGAGCAATTACATTTTTATGTTAATCTTTGAGTTGGCAATTTTTGACAACCGTGTGAACTGACAATATTTTTCACGCCAACATTGCCAGATAAAGTTATTGTCAAATATTTGTCTTACAATGGAATTGGTAATTTTTCTGACTAAACTGACAGTTTATATTGTAAGAACAATTTTTCATTCTCATGACATTATTGGCACATTATTAGCTCAGGCAATATTGTCAGATCTGGCAACCGTCTGAACTAAGCTTATCTAGTACTCATACGATTGCCTCATCAGTAGTGCGATTCTCTAACTTTTAACGATCCGAAGAAGAATTCCCGAAGAACACACTGATTATCTCTTGAAGTGTTCAAACTTGTTTCATCCCTTGCAAGTCCGAATGTCAAACCTTCCAAAGCCATTTCAACACAAAACACACTTTACCGGTTGAAAAAATTATACTGAAATTTTTGTTTTTGAAAATGTATATGGTATATAATAAATATTTATGTATTTATTTACGTATATACGAGTAATAAATATCTCTATGTATATAATTTCTCTTCTTATTTAATAGTTTTTTGTTTTTTTTTTTTATTTTACTATCTGGCAATATTTCGCCCTCCTTCGGATAACTTCTTTTGGCCTGAAGCTCAAGAAATTATATAATATTAAGAAACAAAGGTTCGACATAAAGCATATTTCTATGTATATAAAATCATATTATTAACAGTTTATTTCATGGAAGCGCAATTAATTTTAAAAAAATACACTTTAACGATTGAATAAACAACTAGAAAAATTTTGTCTTTAAGATATCCACAAACGGCAGTAAAATTAACAGCTGATTTTGATCGACGGCGAATATCGTTAAAAACATGTTACAGAGTAGCAAGTTCAATAAAATATCGTTATAATTAGTTTAACGATTCCATTATCGTTATAAAAGTTACAAAATCGGACTACAGACAACAATATTGGCCCTAATTTCCTCATGAACGAATATGTTGTGCTACCCCACAATCATGGTATAAAAATGTGTGAAGACTGATGCATTGTGTGTAAGCCTACCTTAAGAGATTCGTGCAGACATTAGTGTTGGACAAAATATTTTATTTGTGTGAATCTTTCATTCTCTTTCAGAAATGTTAAGTGAATTAATTCATTCGTTTCTTTCATCTTTCTGCTTGCCAAACATATCAAAATGAATGAAAATGTTGCAATTATGTGTGTCAGGTGGCAGCGCCTATAACTCCGTTATTATTTGTTTGCATCACAATTTGTTTAAACGCAATATATAAAATATTACTTAATGTTTATTATTTAAATAGATTTAAACTTAAAAGTACAAAATTAAATTAATAATTTTTAAATTAAATTTTTGGTTTGTACATTTGTACAACGGGTTATAGTTCAAGTTTTTTTCCTTTTTTAAGCTTTTTCTTAAGAAGGATTTTTTTTACATTTATTTATTTACAATTATTAATTTATTTTGAACATTTACGGGTACAGAATGAAAGATGACGAAGTATGGATAGAAAGATCATGATAAAAGAAATAGAGAAAGAGTACAGAAATATTTAATTCTTTCACTTGAGAGAATCATTCAGTTGAATTAATTCATTCATTAATGACATTACACATTACCTTTCCCACAAGGTGCTTTATAAGAAAACCAACTAAATATTTCATAACAGATTCGAATCATTATTTTTTTCAATCAGTCAGCAATGATAATGGCACTTTCTTATTTAATTTCCTTTGTGTGGAAGGCGCCATACTTCTCAAAATGTTGCCGAAAACTATAAGATTAATCTTTCCATAGGCGCAGACCTTGTTGACAAGATTTTATCTTGATTGGATAAGTGGCTTAGTTGCGTATAAAACACAAGAGAAAAATCGATACATATTAATTTGTTTATATTGAATATTTACTACTGGTTGGCGGCTTTTAACAAGATGAAAAAGTTTATTTCCTCCAAGCCAAATACATATTTGCAAATAATAATAATATGCAAAAATTTTAAAACAAAATGCAAAATACTTGTGCTTGCTGGCAGACATCAGTATTCATTTGGGAAAACAGGAAAAACCGAAACATTTGTATTCTTACTTGTCTATGGATGTGGGTTGTCCAAAGACATATATTTGTATACAGTGGCATGACTCTATTACATGTTTGTGTATTTGTTTATTTACTCGTATTTATTTGCCAGGGCGTATAAATAAGGATGAGCACAGCAAAACAGTACCAGATTTTACAGGATTGCCTCCAAACAAATTCGTGGGCTTTTTTGAATGAAAGTTATTTAAATTCAGGACACACTTATCCCTTTAAAGATCGGGTATATATGAACCGATATCGGAAATTTTAATTTTCCATATTAATATAACCTTATTTTATTACCAGAACTGCTTTAAGGTGAAAAAAGTTGTTTAAGTTCGCTTACGCGGCATTTTCATGAAAACCACGGTTTAGGCTATATCTCTGGTATATATGGACCGATATCGGAAATTTTCATTTTCCATATTTATATAACCTCATCTTATTACCAGAACTGTTTTAAGCAAAAAAAAGTTGTTTAAGTTCGCTTACGCGACATTTTCATGAAAAACCCGGTTTGCGCTATATCTCGGGTATATATAGACCGATATCGAAAATTTTAATTTTCCATACTTATACAACCTTATTTTATTACCAAAACTACTTTTAAGCAAAAAAAGTTGTTTAAGTTCGCTTACGCGGCAATTTCATGAAAACCCCGTTCCAGGCTATATCTGCGGTATATATGAACCGATATCGGAAATTTTCATTTTTCATATATATGTAAACTAATTTCATTACCAGAACTGCTTTTGAGCACAAAAAAGTTGTTTAAGTTCGCTTACGCGGCATTTTCATGAAAAACCTGGTTTGGGCTATATCTCGGGTATATATGGACCGATATCGAAAATTTTCATTTTTCATATTTATATGACCCTATTTCATTACCAGAACTGCTTTTGAGCAGAAAAAAGTCGTTTAAGTTCGCTTACGCGACATTTTCATGAAAACCCCGATTTGGGCTATATCTCGGGTATATATGGACCGATATCGAAAATTTTCATTTTTCATATTTATATGACCCTATTTCATTACCAGAACTGCTTTTGAGCACAAAAAAGTTGTTTAAGTTCGCTTACGCGACATTTTCATAAAAAACCCGGTCTAGGCTATATCTCGGGTATATATGGACCGATATCGAAAATTTTCATTTTTCATATTTATATGACCCTATTTCATTACCAGAACTGCTTTTGAGCACAAAAAAGTTGTTTAAGTTCGCTTACGCGACATTTTCATGAAAAACCCGGTTTGGGCTATATCTCGGGTATATATGGACCGATATCGAAAATTTTCATTTTTCATATTTATATGACCCTATTTCATTACCAGAACTGCTTTTGAGCACAAAAAAGTTGTTTAAGTTCGCTTACGCGACATTTTCATGAAAAACCCGGTTTGGGCTATATCTCGGGTATATATAGACCGATATCGAAAATTTTCATTTTCCATACTTATACAACCTTATTTTATTACCAAAACTACTTTTAAGCAAAAAAAGTTGTTTAAGTTCGCTTACGCGGCAATTTCATGAAAACCCCGTTCCAGGCTATATCTGCGGTATATATGAACCGATATCGGAAATTTTAATTTTCCATATTTATGTAACCTAATTTCATTATCAGAACTGCTTTTGAGCACAAAAAAATTGTTTAAGTTCGCTTACGCGGCATTTTCATGAAAAACCTGGTTTGGGCTATATCTCGGGTATATATGGACCGATATCGAAAATTTTCATTTTTCATATTTATATGACCCTATTTCATTACCAGAACTGCTTTTGAGCACAAAAAAGTTGTTTAAGTTCGCTTACGCGACATTTTCATGAAAACCCCGATTTGGGCTATATCTCGGGTATATATGGACCGATATCGAAAATTTTCATTTTTCATATTTATATGACCCTATTTCATTACCAGAACTGCTTTTGAGCACAAAAAAATTGTTTAAGTTCGCTTACGCGGCATTTTCATGAAAACCCCGGTCTAGGCTATATCTCGGGTATATATGGACCGATATCGAAAATTTTCATTTTTCATATTTATATGACCCTATTTTATTACCAGAACTGCTTTTGAGCACAAAAAAGTTGTTTAAGTTCGCTTACGCGACATTTTCATGAAAAACCCGGATTGGGCTATATCTCGGGTATATATGGACCGATATCAGAAATTTTCATTTTTCATATTTATGTAAGCTAATTTCATTACCAGAACTGCTTTTGAGCACAAAAACGTTGTTTAAGTTCGCTTACGCGACATTTTCATGAAAAACCCGGATTGGGCTATATCTCGGGTATATATGGCCCGATATCGGAAATTTTCATTTTCCATATTTATGTGACCTAATTTTATTACCAGAACTGCTTTTGAGCAAAACAAAGTTATTTAGCTTCGCCTATGCGACATTTTCATTAAAAATCCGATTTGGGCTATATCTCGGGTATATATGGACCGATATCTGAAAAAACAAGTAAGAGTGTAGTATATTCGGCTGGGCCGAATCTAAAATACCCTTCACGATAGTCACGAATATGAATATTATATTAAAAATGTGGCCTGAATATGCTCGGTTATATATGAACCGATATCGGAATTTTCTATTTTCTGTATTTTAGTAACCTTCTTTTATAACAAGAATTGCTTTTCAGCAAAAAAAAAAAAAGAAATTTTTTAATGAAAAAATCGGTTCAGGCTATATCTCGGGTATATATGGACCGATATCGAAAATTTTAATTTTCCATATTTATATAACCTTATATCATTACCAGAACTGCTTTTGAGCACAACAAATTGTTTAAGTTCACTTGCGCGATATTTTCATGAAAAACCCGATTTCGGCTATATCTCGGGTACATATGGACCGATATCGAAAATTTTTATTCTCCATATTTAGGTAACCTAATTTCATTACCAGAACTGCTTTTGAGCACAAAAAAACTGTTTAAGTTCGCTTACGCGGCATTTTCATGAAAACCACGTTCCAGGCTATATCTGCGGTATATATAGACCGATGTCGGAAATTTTCAATTTTCATATTTATATAACCTTATTTTATTACCAGAACCGCTTTTAAGCAAAAAAAGTTGTTTAATTTCGCTGACGCGGCATTTTCATGAAAAACCCGTTCTAGGCTATATCTCGGGTATATATGGACCGATATCGAAAATTTTCATTTTTCATATTTATGTAACCTAATTTCATTACTAGAACTGCTTTTGAGCACAAAAAAGTTGTTTAAGTTCGCTTACGCGGCATTTTCATGAAAACCCCGGTCTAGGCTATATCTCGGGTATATATGGACCGATATCGGAAATTTTCATTTTCCATATTTATGTAACCTTATTTCATTACCAGAATTGCTTTTGAGCACAAAAAAGTTGTTTAAGTTCGCTTACGCGGCATTTTCATGAAAACCCCGGTCTAGGCTATATCTCGGGTATATATGGACCGATATCGGAAATTTTCATTTTCCATATTTATGTAACCTAATTTCATTATCAGAACTGCTTTGAGCACAAAAAGGTTGTTTAAGTTCGCTTGCGCGACATTTTTATGAAAAACCCGATTTGGGCTATATCTCGGGTATATATGGACCGATATCGAAAATTTTCATTTCTCATATTTATATGACCCTATTTCATTACCAGAACTGATTTTGAGAACAAAAAAGTTGTTTAAGTTCGCTTACGCGACATTTTCATGAAAAACCCGATTTGGGCTATATCTCGGGTATATATGGACCGACATGGAAAATTTTCATTTTTCATATTTATATGACCCTATTTCATTACCAGAACTGCTTTTGAGCACAAAAAAGTTGTTTAAGTTCGCTTACGCGACATTTTCATGAAAAACCCGATTTGGGCTATATCTCGGGTATATATGGACCGACATCGGAAATTTTCATTTTCCATATTTATGTAACCTAATTTCAATACCAGAACTGCTTTTGACCACAAAAAAGTTGTTTAAGTTCGCTTACGCGGCATTTTCATGAAAACCCCGGTCTAGGCTATATCTCGGGTATATATGGACCGATATCGGAAATTTTCATTTTCCATATTTATGTAACCTAAATTAATACCAGAACTGCTTTTGACCACAAAAAAGTTGTTTAAGTTCGCTTACGCGGCATTTTCATGAAAACCCCGGTCTAGGCTATATCTCGGGTATATATGGACCGATATCGAAAATTTTCATTTTTCATATTCATATGACCCTATTTCCTTACCAGAACTGCTTTTGAGCACCAAAAAGTTGTTTAGGTTCGCTTGCGCGACATTTTCATGAAAAACCAGGTTTGGGCTATATCTCGGCTATATATGGACCGATATCGGAAATTTTCATTTTCCATATTTATGTAACCTTATATAATTACCAGAACTGCTTTTGAGCAAAAAAAAGTTATTTAGCTTCACCTATGCGACATTTTCATTAAAAATCCGATTTGGGCTATATCTCGGGTATATATGGACCGATATCTGAAAAAAAAATTTTTTGTCTTTTAGTCACCATGCTTAATAGGTGTGTGAAGTTTGAAGCAAAACGAACAACTTTTGTTTTCAAAAATTTTCATACAAAACTGCAAAAAAAAATGGCTTTTTTCGGAATTTTGAATATATCTCAGCTATACGTGGACCGATATTACTGAATTTCAATAGCAAACCCATGAATCGATGGGGTAAAAGAATGGTGAAAGAAAAAAGTTTCTAAGTCTTATGGTTTTCTCAGAAACGGTATTTCAACAGCGGACAGACGGACAGACGGACAGACGGACAGACGGACATCGCTTAATCGACTTTTCCATTAATTCTGATTCAGAATATATATACTTTATAGGGTCGCAAAAAAAAACTGTAGAAATTACAAACGGAATCACAAACTTATATATACCCTTAACATTTTTGTGAAGGGTATAAAAATTTTTTGCCTTTTAGTCACCATGCTTAATAAGTGTGTGAAGTTTGAAGCAAAACGAACAACTTTTGTTTTCAAAAATTTTCATACAAAACTGCAAAAAAAATGGCTTTTTTCGGAATTTTGAATATATCTCAGCTATACGTGGACCGATATTACTGAATTTCAATAGCAAACCCATGAATCGATGGGGTAAAAGAATGGTGAAAGAAAAAAGTTTCTAAGTCTAATGGTTTTCTCAGAAACGGTATTTCAACAGCGGACAGACGGACAGACGGACATCGTTTAATCGACTTTTCCATTAATTCTGATGCAGAATATATACTTTATAGGGTCGCAAAAAAAAACTGTAGAAATTACAAACGGAATCACAAACTTATATATACCCTTTACATTTTTGTGAAGGGTATAAAAAGTTGTTTAATTTTGCTGACGCGGCATTTTCATGAAAAACCCGTTCTAGGCTATATCTCGGGTATATATGGACCGATATCGGAAATTTTCATTTTTCATATTTATATGACCCTATTTCATTACCAGAACTGCTTTTGAGCACAAAAAAGTTGTTTAAGTTCGCTTACGCGACATTTTCATGAAAAACCCGGTCTAGGCTATATCTCGGGTATATATGGACCGATATCGGAAATTTTCATTTTCCATATTTATGTAACCTAATTTCATTACCAGAACTGCTTTTGAGCACAAAAAAATTGTTTAAGTTTGCTTACGCGGCATTTTCATGAAAACCCCGGTCTAGGCTATATCTCGGGTATATATGGACCGATATCGAAAATGTTCATTTTTCATATTTATATGACCCTATTTTATTACCAGAACTGCTTTTGAGCACAAAAAAGTTGTTTAAGTTCGCTTACGCGACATTTTCATGATAAACCCGGATTGGGCTATATCTCGGGTACATATGGACCGATATCGGAAATTTTCATTTTTCATATTTATGTAACCTAATTTCATTACCAGAACTGCTTTTGAGCACAAAAACGTTGTTTAAGTTCGCTTACGCGACATTTTCATGAAAAACCCGGATTGGGCTATATCTCGGGTATATATGGCCCGATATCGGAAATTTTCATTTTCCATATTTATGTAACCTAATTTTATTACCAGAACTGCTTTTGAGCAAAAAAAAATTATTTAGCTTCGCCTATGCGACATTTTCATTAAAAATCCGATTTGGGCTATATCTCGGGTATATATGGACCGATATCTGAAAAAAAAATTTTTGCCTTTTAGTCACCATGCTTAATAAGTGTGTGAAGTTTGAAGCAAAACGAACAACTTTTGTTTTCAAAAATTTTCATACAAAACTGCAAAAAAAAATGGCTTTTTTCGGAATTTTGAATATATCTCAGCTATACGTGGACCGATATTACTGAATTTCAATAGCAAACCCATGAATCGATGGGGTAAAAGAATGGTGAAAGAAAAAAGTTTCTAAGTCTAATGGTTTTCTTAGAAACGGTATTTCAACAGCGGACAGACGGACAGACGGACATCGTTTAATCGACTTTTCCATTAATTCTGATTCAGAATATATATACTTTATAGGGTCGCAAAAAAAAACTGTAGAAATTACAAACGGAATCACAAACTTATATATACCCTTTACATTTTTGTGAAGGGTATAAAAAAAGGAATATTTTCAATTTTTGTTGTGGCTGATGCGAGAAACTGAAACGAGTTTAACGCACTTACATACTTTTTTTATTTAGTAGCAGAACTCAGCGGATGACTTCTAAATATTCAGTGCATTGCACTAGAACTAGAGTAACGCATCCCACACTGCATGGATGCTCCAGTGAGTCGCTGTCTCTCTCTCTCACCAAAATAGACTTTGAGGCTGCAGCCCAAACATGAGAGTTGTGTTTTATTCTCGGTCGGATATAGGTGGTATTGTGAACATATATTGGAATAAAAGGCGGGTGTTTCTATTAAGTAATAAAATCAATTAATTTCCGTACTAAGCGTGTGCTAGTTGTAATGTCTACCGAAAGAATAGAAAGGGAAGAAGAGAAAGGAAATCAATACAATCACATGTTAAGTTAATAAGTTCATTAACAGCGTTGTTATAATTAGTATGATATAAGTGATGTAACAGGTGGTACAGTTAGGGGATGGGTGGGAGCGTAGGACACCTTACACCATTTCAAAAAACCATAACACTTGAATGCTCCGTTAGAGACATGACATTCCAAGAGAATCAAGAGCATCCGATTCCTCAGTATTTTTTTTATTTTATTGTATTTATTTTCATATTATTGTAACTTCACAGCGCCAAATGGATTTATAGAGTCTTAAAGGCAACTAGGTACAATTTCGTAAAAAAACTCAATACATGTTTGCAATGTGTTATAAAAAATTGCACAAAAATTACCCAGAAACTGAACACAAAAAAAAAATAATTGACTAATTCTCATATGCAAGAAGTAAACTTACATTTTCAAGCAAATAATATTTTCATTGATAATACGGAATATTTTGTAAACCTTCTGGTAGTATTGTAAATGTTGTATTCACTTGGGCCGCTAAATTTAATGCGTTGCTTAGTAAGCTCAAGGCGACACCACACAATGTTCAGGTCTCTTGACTGCCTAGTATTCATCCTGGATGTTGATATGTTCCGTTGAAACATTTGAAAAAATATAATGAAGCAGTTGTTGTTTAAAAAGTCCTCTTCTTGGAAGGATTGCTTTGTAATGATGGTATTTATACCATCCATTAGTGCAGATGAAGCAGCATTTATGGTCGTGTGTTTATGTGTTAATAAGCAACACTGGGTCTTACGACCATTGTTTGCCTTGTTTGTACAACCCCATTCGGTAATTAAGAGGAGATCACCGCTGAATGGGTCACTCATAATTGGGATCTTAGCACCGATTTGGAATAGGTTGGGCCTATAACTAAATGAGTATAGGTTGAGCCATAACTAAATGCCGCCTATAACTAAATGCTGCTGTCATCCGGGAAAAAGTGAGCAGGGTTGGAAGTTTGGTATAGAAGGTCATTAAGAAAAATAAGATATAAGATAGAAGAAAGAACCAAGCCTTGTGGTACCCCTTAGTTAATCTTGAACACGTTTAATGAGACCCCATCTACAACAACTCGTATAGTGTGGTTTCTGAGAAAGTTTAGTATGAGCCGGAAAAAATCATCACGAACACCAAAAGCAGTAAGTTTTGTCAGTAGTGCACTATGCCAAACTCTCTCAACACCTTGGAAATAAATAGTGCCCCCACTTTACTTTCACCGACATAGTCAAAATATCTCAAAAAATGAGCTTTTCGAGTTAAAAATGCAGAATTGTTAACAGCACTACCTTTTACATTGTGTCAAAAATTGATTCAAATTACTTTTAAACTGTTTTCTTTAGGAGATATTTTCTAAACAATTTTTCGAAGACTTGTATGGAAACTAAAAATTTTAAACGCGTTTTTCTCGAAACAAGCTTTTTAGCGTTATGACTTTGTTGCAATAAAGGAGCGATATGTCAAGAGTTCGCCGGTAGAGCGACCCCTACGAAATCCATATTAGCGGTCACACAGAAAGCTATGCAAGTCCAGATACCACTCAATAAGATAAATAACCATCCTTTCCAGTACTTTCGAAAGCGGAGGGCAAACGCAAGTGAGCGGTATTTATCAGTGTTATTTGCCACACCATTTTTGGGAACTGGAGCTACATTAGCAACTTTTCATCACGATGGAAACTCACCAACATGCTAAAAAAGCGTGGATACGCAGGCTTAAAAGAACACTGCTTCAAGGCTAGTGCTTGAATGCTACCTGGTCCAGGAGACTTATTCATGTTGCGGTCAGTGATGTTAACTTTTATTTTCAAAGTACTGTACGACCTTAAAAAATTACCCTTTTTTTTTGTAGCAAAATTACCGTTGTAACTAACAAAGAGGTGGGTGTTTTAAACATGTATTAAACTAAATGAACCAATTTTACAATATTAATGATTGAATTATATATATACAATTGCCGTATAATACGGTAATTACCGTACAGTTAACATCACTGGTTGGCGGTCGCCCAAAACACTTTTAACTGCTCGAGACGGCAAAAATATCTTTTGCATTGTTACAGATAATCTTTCGAGTTCGGGTAGTGGTTGATGACTTTCCGGCAAGTAGGAACTGCTAGCAAAAATTGTAGCCAGCAGAGTAGCCTTGTCAACCGGGTCCTTGACTGCTTGGTAATTTTTTAAAAGAGTCCGGATTGATGAAGTAGCGTTATTATTTACTCGCTTAACGAAAGACCAAAAAGTCTTACTGCTCCAGGGAGCTATAAGGACCTTGGCACGTAGCCGCTGCTTGTTTTCTTTTCTTGGCTTTTATATATTTATTGAATCCTTACAATGTAAACTAACAATAAATATTCAAATCTTAATAATAAATACAAAAGAATTAACCAAGTCCAGTCAATGCTAGACAACAAGTTTATACATTCGGTATATTTAGAAGCCCCCGGGGGCTAATTAAGGCGGTTGATAATAAAATACTAAAAACTAATAATTTGTATGAGATTCTCCTTAAGAAATGTTCCACAAAAAATGTTAGTCAGAAATATAATTGAGCGTCAGTCTTAAATTTTCCCCCCTAAGACCGAATCAGAGAGAACTGTCTCAGTTAAGAGGCATTTTGAGGATTTTCTGCTACTTTGCCCTACGTTTGACCGCGATGGGAAGCCTTTTACCCCCATCCTAACGTTCTAATTTTTTGACTTAAGCATTTTTTTACCAAATACCACAAAATATGAGATTCTATTGTATGCAAATATCGTTCCCAAGATTTTCCATATACATATATCCACTAATTCACCCTAATGTATGTAAGTATATATGCCCCTACTAAATCGAAGGACAGACGAATTTGGTAATCTTGTAAAAAAAAAATCGCACGTTTATCTATTTCTCAGCTTTATTTGGCGTATAAAAATCAATTTAATCACACTTTCGCTATTAATTATTCTCCTATTATTTGCACGTGTAATAAAATTTTATTGCTCATTAAAAGATAAAATTCCATTTCTTTGCGGAAAAACAACAAACCTGTACTTAGGCAAATCATTTTTATGAATCCTACCTAAAAATATAAAAAAAAAGTCAAAAGCCGTGTAAACTTCCTTTAGAGATTTTTTTTTCTTTTGCGAATAGAAACATTAAAGTTCTTAATATTTTTTTCGTCTGTTGAAGTATTAAAAGTAGAAATTATAAAAAATTTATTACAATTCGCTTTTGTTTCTAGGTGTACTCGTAGTAAATAATTTACAAACACTTAAAACTTTTTATAATACGAGTACCTGGTATATTTTTGGTTTCTTGTGGATTTAAACAAGACACACATATGAACATGTAAATATATATTTGCTTCATAATTACATTCCAAAAATTGCTTGTTATTGAGAGGCAATAAATAACGAACCTTTTTTTTGTTTTTATCCATTCTTATCACAAATTTAGTTTCTTAATGCCATCACTTACAGCAATCGATTACACAAACTCTGGCTGCCAACACATTTCCGGTCTAGGGGAAAGGAAGAAAGTTGCTTGCATTAAACATATTTTTTTTTATTGAACAATTCTTTTAATTCGGTATTTTCTTTTCAAAGTTTCATTATGTATGATTTAATCTTTCATCAATTTATTTTGTTTTTATAAATAACACTTATCCATTCTTAAAAAAAAACTATATACATATGTATGTGCTTACTTAGCTCAAACAACACAAAACTGTTTAGTTATGTACATACTTAAAACTTTTTAATGAATGCAGATTAGGGTCACTTAAGAACAAAAATACAGTAGAACTTCCTTACAACAAACTTCAGTCACTATGAGGAATTTTTATTCAGAACGAATTGTTCTTGATAGACCGAGTTGTCAGATATAAGATTTACTTTATTTTGCTGATTTTTGAGATAGATTCTTTTTGGAAACTTTTATTTTTTTTTAATTACTAGTAAAATGGAAACTACTTTTTAACAACTAAGAGTGTTCGGCTGGGGCGAATCTAAACTACCCTTCACAATAGTCACGTATATGTATAGTGTATAGCACAAATTTGAACTAAATATGCTCGGATATATATGGACCGATATCGGGGAAAAAATATTTTTGCCTTGTAATTACTATTCCAAAAAAGATCGCTTTCATGGACATTTTCATGGAAACGTTTGTTTAACCTATATCTCGGCTATATATGAACCGATATCGGAATTTTCTATTTTCTGTATTTTTGTAACCTTCTTTTCTACCGAGAATTGCTTTTCAGCAAAAAAAATGTTAATGGAAAAATCGGTACAGGCTATATCTTGGGTGAACCGATATCGGAAATTTTCATTATCCATATTTATGTAACTTTATTTTATTACTAGAGCTGCTTTTAAGCAAAACAAAATTCTTTGAAAACCCGGTTTACGCTATATCTCGGGTATATATGAACCAATATTAAAAATTTTCATTTTTCATATTTATATAACCTTATTTTAATACCAGAGCAAAAAAAAAGTTGTTTAAGTTCGCTTACGCGACATTTTCATGAAAAACCCGGTTTAGGCAGTAGTATTAATAATAACAAGTAAGAGTGTGGTATACACGGCTGGGCCGAATCTTAAATAACCTTCACGAAAGTCACGTATAGTATATATTACAAATTTGAACTAAATATGCTCGGATATATATGGACCGATATCGAGGAAAAAATATTTTTGCCTTGTAATCACTATTCCGAAATAGATCTCTTTCATGGACATTTTTATGGAAAAGTTTGTTTAACCTATATCTCGGCCATATATGAACCAATATGGGAATTTTTTATTTTCTGTATTTTTGTAACCTTCTTTTCTAACTAGAATTGCTTTTCAGCAAAAAAAAAAAAAAAAAACAAATGTTAATGGAAAAATCGGTTCAGGCTATATCTCGGGTATATATGGACCGATATCGGGAATTTTCATTGTCCATATTTATATAACCTTATTTTATTACCAAAGCTGCTTTTAAGAAAAAAAAATTTTCCGTGAAAAACCGGTTTACGCTATATCTCGGGTATATCGACCGATATTGGAAATTTTCATTTGCCATATTTATATAACTTTATTTTATTACCACAACTGCTTTTAAGCAAAAAAAAGTCGTTTTAGTTCGCTGACGCTGCATTTTCATGAAAAACCCGGTTTATGCTATATCTCTGATATATATGGACCGATATCAGAAATTTTCATTTTCCATATTTATATAACCTAATTTTACTATCAAAACTGCTTTTAAGCAAACAAAAAAGTTGATTAAGTTCGCTTACGCGGCATTTTCATGAAAAACCCGTTCTAGGCTATATCTGGGGTATATATGGACCGATATTGGAAATTTTCATTTTCTATATTTATATAACCTTATTTTATTACCAGAACTGCTTTCAAGCAAAAAAAAAAAAGTTTTTTAAGTTCGCTTACACGAAATTTTCATGAAACCCCCGATTTCGGCTATATCTCGGGTATATATTGACCGATATCTGATATTTTTTTTTTTTTTTGCCATTTAGTCAACTTGCTTAATGAGTGTGTGAAGTTTAATCCAAAACAAACAATTCTTTTTTCAAAAATTTTCATACAAAATTGCAAAAATTAATGGCTTTTTTTGGAATTTTTACTATATCTCAGCTATACGTAAACCGATGTTACTGAATTTCGATAGCAAATACATGAATCGATGGGGTAAAAGAATGGTGAAAGAAAAAAGTTTCTAAGTCTAATGGTTTTCTCAGAAACGGTATTTCAACAGCGGCCAGACGGACATCGCTTGATCGACTTTTCCATTAATTCTGATTCAGAATATATAGGGTCGCCAATTAAAACTGTAGATATTACAAACGGAATCACAAACTTATATATACCTTGTACATTTTTGTGAAGAGTATAAAAAAATGAAGTTTACCATAATCAATATTTAATGCAAACGTTTTGGAGAAACTTTATAATTTATTTAATAATTTGGTAATTTCTTAGCTACCAAAACCATAACGAATTCTCGAGCCGTCATAAATACGAACTTCACTGCTCAGAGACTGCATTCATTACAATGTTTGACAAACTTGGCTTGATCGTTTAATAGCAAAACGCTCTCCAAAAGCAGCAAATATTGTAAAACGAGATTTGTCTTTTTCCTTCGACAGTGTCTATAATATATAACAGCAAGATTGTTTTATATAATATACAACAGCAAGATTGTCTTACTTTGTGCAAATTTTGGACATTTGATTAAACTTTTTTTTACATTAAAGCAAAAAGTTAAGTTGAATTTGATTTTGTGCTACCGAAATTTAAAAAACGTACCGAAATGAAAAAAAAGCGCAAACCGCACCAGCCACAGAATTTTTCACACAAAAAGCACCAAAAACGGTGCGAAACGCACCGAGTTGACAACGCTGATTAGACGGCTATAGAAAGAAATAGATCTATGATCTATACGGTCATACAATAAGTTCAGGTATATGTAAACCTAACGCCTTTGAAATATTAGTCGATTTGTGTCAAAATAAAATTATTCTCGATTAAACATATCAGCTTTCGAGCCAAATTCTCGTCATTTGGGGAAGATTATAATTTTCTGCCTTAATATCAAGAAAGCTGCGGCTGAAGCTCATCGAATGCTCTCAAATACCCATGGTGAAGCCGTTGTTCGTAAAATGGCGCGCCGAGAGTGGTTTTAACGCGTCAAGAATGAGGATTTTGCCGATGCATGACAGAAGGTTGTTGAAGATATAGAATTGTAGGCATTACTGGTATCAAACGAAATAAGAATTGCCAGTATAGTTAGGAGTGACGCAAGATGCCATATAAAAATGCCTGAAAATTATGGGAATGATTCAGAAACAAGGATATTGGGTGCCGTATGTGTTAAAGCCGAGAGAAGTGGAACGGTATTTGTTTGCTTGTGAACAGCTGCTTGCAAGGCAAAGACGGTAGCGATTTCTGCAGCGCATTGTGTCTGGGGACGAAAAATGGGTTCATTACGATAATCCCAAGTGCAAAAAATCATGGCAATATCCCTGCCGTTGTAAAGGCAATGCCCAAACATAACTTTAATATACACTACCTTATTATACAACTTTACTTTAATAAGCTACTTTAATATACAACTCTACTTTAATATATAACCATTAACATAGTTAGGATAAGGATAAAAAATGCCAAATAAAGCGCAGTCATAATTGAACCAGCAAAGCTAACACAAGCATTTATTAAACTAAATTAAGAAGGTGTTAACACCACGTTTCCACACCAACCGCCAAACTGAATATTCACGGTGCCACGGTCATGCTCAGTATTTGGAGGAACCAGCTTGACGTAGTATTATATAAGTTGCAAAAAAACAACTCAAACAAACATAGGCGATCGTTATCAAACGCAACTAATGCGTTTAAGCCGCGCATTGAAATACAAACGGCCGCAATACAGCCAGGCATTAAAATTTAAATATGGTTTCTGTCAGTGCAGCTGGCTTGGACGTAGTCTAATCTGAAGGCAATAATGCGATGAATGTTGTAAGTGGTTACTGGTTTCAGGCTTAACGGCATAGAGTAACGACTTCACAAATCCAGGTAGAAAATACCCTAGCGGCGTTAAATTAAAGGAAGTTATGACGTTACGAAGCGTTTCCGTCAATAAATCAATTGTTATACGAGCTATGTGACATGTTGCAGCTTGTTGTTAGTAAAATCACAGCTCCTGCACTGGATGGTTGTTCAATTGATGAATGAAGAAGTCAGTTGACTGCAACAGACACATTTGACCGTGGAACAGTGATTCCATCGGCCAATTAATCACACAAAATAAACAGTTTTTCCTGATGTAACAATGTCGCGACATACACTTGAAAGCTATCTTCGCTCCAAATATGGCAGTTAGTTTTGCTCACTCTCTTATTCATTGAAATGAAAATGAGTTTCATCGCTAAACAAAATTCGCTTATGAAAATTGGGATCAGCGAACGTCTTGCTTTGGGCTCATTTGCACAATTTGGAGGCGCTGTTCAGGCGTCAGTCTATTCATGGTGAAATGCTGAACCAAACTAGATATAAATCACTAAACACCTGACAAAATCTCGTGAGTTAAATGATTATTGTGAACTTATATCTATATATACCTTTATAAAAAGCACTGTTTAAAATGTGACACGCATACATACCGCTTAAATGATTACAGCTTCTCTATAACGAATTTTCTTTATAAAGTTGAAGCTCGTAGGTGGCCAGCTGCTATGTTGTAGAGAAATTAGACTGTTTTGTAAGATGTAGTGTTGGTTTGAATGTAACAGTCGTAAAATAGATCGTATAGAATCACAATTTTATGTTTTTGAACCTTTCCCAGAGACAACAGGAAATACAATAGCCCTATTCACAAAATTGTACATCATTGCATTTACAAAATGGAGGAGTATATTTTTACTATACATTAACAGAACACACTTAAATATTTTTGCTATTGCAGAACTATACAATCTCATATGCGCAAAATTGTGAATCGGGCTACTACCACTTGCAACATGTTATTATGCCACACAAAAAGCAATGATTTTTCTGTCTACCGAGGCACCACTGCTGAGTAGGTTTTACCTTGAAGTACGTTTAACCAGGACTTTATGGGGTATATAGGAATAGAATCTGGGGTATATACGAATAGAAGGACTTAATTTGTTGTCACAAATAAAATTCTAGCATGTCACAGCATTACTAAGGCTGTGTTAGACTTACGAAACGCGTTTATTTGACAGAACGGGGATCCCCAAGAGATGCTATGTTGCAAGCCATCCTGCCATCGCGGTTAGAGTGTCTTTTGGCTGCAAAGTTCTGGCTGACGTTTAGACCTAAACTCGTAAGGAATGATGCTCTTGTACTTTCGGGCCACCAACTCGTCAAGACTTCTTTTCTATTGGCTGTCTGTGGAATTGCATACAGGGAGAATTAGTACATATTTTGCCCAATATATAATACTGGAAAGCTTAAGGAAAGATTTTCGGATCAGATGGTGCAAATGTATAATCAATGGGGCGCGCTTTATATTATATATGTATATATAAAATAAGTAAAACGCATATTTTCTCTTTTTGTGTGCGTGTTCCTTCGTTTGCCAAACAACATTTATATTATTTGCCGGATTTTAATTCTATAACATGGGCTGGAAACTGAAAAGTTCTTGTATTTTCTCTAAATTGGTTTTCTTTTGTTTACTTAAAAATATCGACACGAGACTCAAGATTTCGTGACTACTTGGATAATTGGCCATTACAAGATTTTATTACATGCCTAAACGGTTAGGCAATCAAATAAAAGTGATTAAAAAAGTTTTTGATACAGTTTTATTTCTTAACAAAAATAATTTGTATGTATGTATTACTCAACAAAAACTATAATACGTTTTTGCGAAATGGATATCTCTTATGCCTGATGAGCAGATTAACTTAGTGTAAGATTATTCTTCTCATACTTGCGATGCTGCTCACATAAGAATTTGTCTTTCCTTTAAGCAGTTACTTCAATAAGTGACCTCAAGCAATAAACAATAATTACACTAAAAAAGGTCACAATATTAGCATCAGGAAATTATAAAATTTTCGTACGATTAACTTTTGTTACACAGAACTTAGATACGAAAGTAAGTATATTGTGGTTTCTAAAAAAATTATAAAGAAATCTTTCTAATATTACATGATGGGTTGGTATCATTCGTCTGGCTCACGTTCAATCCCGGCTAAGGCCAAGAAATATTTTTATTTTTTTCTAATTATAACAATACAATTATGAAAAAAGCTAAAAAAAAAGATGTTGCACAAACAAAAAGATGTAAACAGACATGTCCGTCTATTAAAATTAACAACCTACTTATTCTGGAGCACAATGATGTCAAGTATCTAAATAAATTCAAATCAGTGCAACTAAATTGGCTTATGGGCAGAATTTCTGAATTGAAGTAGCATTGTAAACATAATCTTAAAGCCCATATGGTGCTATGGAATTCAATTATGGCGCAATGCCTTAACATCAGACATTGAAAATACTGCGTAATGACGTCACGCATTCGCAAGGATCTGTGTATTCCGCTAGTAAAAAAAGAATTTTCTAAGTACTCAAACTGGAACTTCATTCCAGTCTTACTGCGTGCAACCGACTTAATTTTAGCTGCCACACTCGGTAGAGCAGCAGGGTTACTTTTGCCACCATCACATCATTAAATAGATGATTTACCAACATTGTTGCCACAAAATAAAACTTTTTGTCCAGGATTGGCCGGACTGAAGTAAAAAGTACATCTTTTTACATAATTTTTTGTGTTTGGTATTAAGATTTTAGTACTTAGTGTTAGTTCACATTTTGCAGATTATAATATAATAATGTAAACAAATTAGATATTTGTGTTATTTGACCTTGTTTATATTAATTTCTTCAAAAATTTTCACTTAAAGATCTTTAATAGTTTTTTGTTTTCTATAAGAAATTATAATCCTTTTTAGAAGAAATTAATTTAAATGCTTAAAAAAAGTTCTGGCGGCAACTTCGTTACCAGAAATTTACTGGACAAAGAAAATTATGTTATTATGAGTTATTTGAAAAAAAAAATAATAATTGAATGAAAGTAATTAGTTTCTTCCTACAAATACGCTTCAATAATTAAACTCTAATTGAATGTTGCGCATAAGTGGTGCACTTGAGTCAAACAACAGACACTTAAGCAATTATTTCCAAAAGAGTATTATCTTTTCAGAAGAAATTATGATAAAATTAAAAGTGCTTAAAACTTCTTTCAGCTCAGATATGTACTTCTATCGCCAGATCACCACCATGTTGCATACATATAGGTTTTGACTTTAGGGGGTTATGAAACAGTTTTTCATGACTTAACATGACTGGTGCTAAAGTACACAACTACACTGAGATCGTCTGATCAAAATATAACAGTTATTTTCGAAATTCGTTAGTTAAGTATGTTCGATTTTCGCATATTTTTTCTTTTATGTTGGTACACATGGCTGTTATATATGTTGACAATATCAGCAATTTTGGATTGTCAGCTTATTTTTGACAGATAAAAAGGTTAGTCGCACTTTGGTGTGCTCTTTGATTTTTTTTACTAAATTTACTAAATTTTGAGCAAAAACAACGTCACATGGACATCGTTCAGAAGCTGTTGAACATCGTCAACGACGATTCAGATTTTCTCAAAAAGGTCATATCTGGTGACGAATCATGGGTATATGGCTATCACATTGAAACCAAAGCAAAGCAATCATCCCAATAGAAGAGCCAAGACCGAAAAAATCACGTCAAGTTCGGCCAAATGTGGACGTTTTGCTCACTGTTTTCTTCGACTGCAATGGCGTGGTGCATCCTGAATTCTTGAAACAAAGTTGTACGGTCAAAAATAATTACTAGCTTGAAGTTATGCGCCGTTTGCGCGAAACAATTGGTCAGAAAGAACAGAATTGTGGAAAAAACAATCATGAATTTTACACCTTGATAACGCACCAGCTCACACATCGATGCTTGTGCGTGAGTTTTTAGCCAAAAGAAAAACCATTTCTATCATCGTATTCACCGGACTTGGACCCTGCTGACTTTTTGCTTTTTCCAAAACTGAAGACACCGGTGAAAAGCATTTTGCTGCGAATGAGGAGATAAAAGAAAAATCGAAACGAACCAAAAAGCGCATTTCAGACGTGTTTCGAGGATTGGAAAAAACACTGGCATAAGTATATTATATCTGAGGGGGATTGCTTTGAAGGGGACAAGATAGTTGATGGACAAATAAATACTTTTTGAAAAACTTGAAAATAACGGTTATTTTTTGATCAGGCTTCGTGTATGTTAAAAATTTTATTGGCATACTAAGCCACAAACATCTTAATTTTGAGAAAAAGATCTTTAAATCGTATATAACTTGAAAAATCTTGAAAGTTAAGGTAAAATCTTAATTCTGGCAATGCTGGTTTCTATCACTCTATCGTAAGTTTTAGCAAATCAAAGTATTACTAAAAATTCGTTTCTTCAATATTCTTTGCAAATGTTGTACATGTATATTTAAAGCTTATTCAATTCAATTCAATTCATTTTATTCATAATCTTTAAGCCAAAAAAAAGGCTAAATTGATTACATAGTTTATATTATTGACACGTATAGTTATGTATGTCAAACTTTAAACTTCCTTTTATATTTACATATATGCTCTAAAATAGCGCTTTTACCAAAGCAGCTCATGGAAAAATAGACAAAAAGACATAATTCCTCTATAACATCATGAATCTGAGCAGATTCATATACTTGTAAAAAAAAAAAAATTCACACAATATCATAAAAAATTTAGAGGCATGACAAAATTACATTTCTAAATTCAGAAAGCGAATGAGAAAAGTGTCTAACAGTATAAGGTAAAATTGAATTCCAAATTCGACAAACTCTGACCACAAAAGGTCTCTGCACAACTTGAATGGAAAATCTGGGACATATTAACGTATGAGATCTGGAAGAGTTCCCAAAGTCAAATCTGGATAAAATATAATTTGTAGAACCATATTTGAAAACTTTATAAAATATCATCATCAATCTGAGTTTTAAGAAATTGTTAAAGGAACATCCTAAGAAATCTTTCAACAGCCACATGATCTCTTGCCTTAAGCTTGTAAACATATCTGATTATCCTATTGAAATATATTTTTAGTCTTCCAATATTAGTCTCAGTGGTTCCGCTATATATCTCTGAGCCATAGAGTAAAACTGGCATGAGCGTTGCAAGTTCAACAAGTTTGCGAATGTTTAATGGCAATGAACAATTTATATTACAAAACTTTCGCAGCCCAAAAGATAATCGGGAAAACACATAGTTTAATTGGTGGTTAAATGTAAGCCTATCATCTATAATAATCCCCAGAGTTCCGATATATTTGCCAAGAACAACTACTTACATATGTATATATACAACAGATATTAAGCAAGTCATAACTTAACAAATTTTAAGTAATGCAGGCGATATGTTCTTAGGTAAGTGCAACACATTACCAAGTTTTCGCTGGACTTTTAAACTGCTCTTAGCTAATATACATTTGTTTAATGTATTATTTAATTAACATTTTGTTGGCCTGAAAGGACTTGATTGTATTACATTGGCGTTATTAATTAAATTATATTTCAATAATAAAAAATAATATTTATCACAAATTTCGGAGACAGATTCCTAATTGAATATCCTTTAAGTTGTTTAATCGCATACACTTAAATTCAAATAATATTAAAAATATTCCATATATGTAAATATTTACAAACGTGCATATGTGTAATGGCATAAACTTATTTTATTTATTACTCTTTTCCTTATACTCGTGCACTTTACTTCTTTTGTGCAATAATATCACTTGAAATATTTGTTAAGCGTGCTCAAAATTCATTTTCAATATCAAATGAAACATGTGCCTTTTAACGCAATTTGTGTATGGCATTTGCACTTGAAACTATTTGCTTAAAAAAAAAACACACATTTCAACTATTTCTCTCGATTTTTCTTGTAATTTTTTATATAAATTTTTGATGACATTCACAAGCACCACACATGCACGCACACACCCACGCATAAATATTTTTTAAAGTATTTCAAAACGAGCTGAAATACTACATAAACCACATGTGCTGCAATTTAACTTTAATAAATTTGTAGAGTTAGATATTTGCCTTCACACTTTGTATACACACTGTTCCATACAAAAACACATTTGCATAAATCATACGGGAGAGGGAATACATATAATAAATATCCCACATTTGCATACAGCTTCTTCTGCTAAGTATGTGCTCGAAAATGTTAAGCGATGTGTGATTACAATGTTTTTCTCTTTCAAATATTTCATATATTTTGCATATGCAACACTTTTGCACTCATTCACGTTTATGGTTGACGAGTGTAAGTCGTACGTCATACGTCGTTTATAAAATTCCACAAAGTTGCTTCAACATAAATGATCGCCTCAAAAAAATAAAAATAACACTACACAAGGAGGAATGCTTTAATATTTTGAATAACAACATACATATATTGTACGAGTATATATGCACAAAGACAACTGCTGGTCGCTGAGGCATGACACGCGAGTTTGAAGAGTCTTCCTTTTTTTTTTTATCGTACATGCAATTTAAAAAAAAAGTGTCAAGCCGTCACGAACCCGCGCGCACCACATTTAGTAGAGTACCACTCACGTCGGCCTTGATACGTGTCAACAGCATCTGTGGTTACAGTGTTTAACTAAATCAAAGAACAGATTTACTTACAAACGAACACTTGCAAATTTCGCAGACACAAACACCCCCGCCTAACACTAACACACGCACACACTCACGATGGTAACAACAACAAACCAAATCACTTCTTTTTCACACTAAACACTTTATGGAATTTAGTTTCAGTTGTTGTTTTCCTTACACACGCACTTAAACAAACAAACAACATTTTTTTTTTTTTTTTTGTATATCCGTTTTTATGTCTTCTTGATATTGACAGTTCTCTGGTTTTTTCTTTAGTAAACTAATTAATATTCACAAGAGAATAAACAGATTTAATTGTTAGTATTTATGTTTAAACGATTTTACGTCATAGCGACGTTCTACACCGACGACACGATGTCAACGTATCCAATGAGCCCGTTTGACTAAAGGCGCCACCAGTAGCTCGGCACCCAAATGCCACATAATTTTTGTATGTTGAGCTCATATGATGCACATTGTGCATGTTGTGCTGGCTTGTTGTAGCCTCAATGTTAGTTAGGTGCACCAACAGAGCAATTTGTTTTCTTCTCTTCGCTCTTTGCGCCTGACTTTTACAGTATTGGTACTTTCTCTTTGTGGTTTTGAGGTAAAAGTGGTGAAGATTTTTGAGAGTGAAAGTAGAAGTTAAAAAGGCATTTTTATCTCTTCGAAAATAGTGCTCTTATTCTACGAGTATAAGGAAGGCACCACACTTTAAACACTAGTAAATACTTTTAAAAGCAGCTAGTTAGACTTTTTCACAGTTAACTGAGAGCAAAGCAAGAGGTGCAATCAAATTGTTGACAATATATGCAGTGAATGTGTGTACAATTTTGTTTTGATTTGCAACATGTCGTCATTTTGGAAAACTCATTTTATGGTGCAGCGAGGAAGTACAAAAACAACTAACTGCACACATCATTTGTAGTACAATAAGATTAAAATTGCTTCGGCTTAAAGCATAAACCTGTCAAAGAGCGAGCCCGAAAAAGGTTATTATTTCTGTCGGCACATTAAAAGTAATCTCTACAAAGAAAAAATTATGAAGTTTTTGTGGACTAAGCTGCGATTTTTATTGAATGCGGATCTGCAAATGAATTTCGCGTATATTTAAAAAAAACAGTTTTATTAAAAGACGAGTAACTTGGGCAGAAGCAGCAAAAACTGGAAGAAAATGAAGAAAAATCGTGGTTAAATTTTAAGGGCCGATGTTGATTTTGAATAAAACACAAATTATTTAGCAATTATTGTCATTTCTTTTTATTATGATAATATTGCTATAGTTCAATTATGAATCGAATAAAATATTGCCCAAATAGCCGCCGCGACGTTTAATGATCTAAATTTCGATAATACTGATTCATAGTTGAGGTTCTATGCCGTTAACGTGCTGAATTATATCATCCTTTAGGTCTTGAATTGGTGCTGGATTATCGACATACATCTTTCAAATGATCCCAAAGAAAGAAGTCCAACTCATATCACATGATCTCGACGGCCAATTGACATCGCCATCACCTTGCATTTGTCAAAAGAGCCATTGTTTCGTTTCTTGTGTGGCAAGAGGCACCGTCCTGCTGAAACTACATGTCGCCCATATCCATATCTTCCAATTTGGGTCATAAAAAGTGCATTATCATCTTACGATAACAACCCCCATTCACAGTAACTGCCTGTCCGGCCTGATTTTGAAAAAAAATACGGCCCGATAATGCCGCCCGCCCGTAAACCGCAGAAAAATCTTGATGTTTGGCTCTTTATATCTAAACACCCAATAGTAAAAAACAAATTTTTTTCTGCATAAATTTTTTTTAAATAATTCGATGAATCAATGAATACTTTTATTGTAAAAAAGGTTACTTTTTTCTTTCACAAGATATACCAATATGCTGTGTCATCTCGTTGGCAAGTCAGAGGCGAAAAACAGATATATAAAGTGGGTCCTAGAATACTACCTTAGGGAACTCCTGCTCCGATTGGCTGTGAGTGGCTTTTAAAGTCGCCCTCTCTAATAGGTATTTTCAGCATAACGGAGAGATATATACACAGTTAAATGGACTCCCTATGCGATCTCTAGCTTCCCCAATTATTGCGGAGAATTAATTTTAAATTAGACACAGATAATTTAGCACATACGAGTAGTTATAGGCATTTAGTTAGCCAAAAATTAATACATTAAAATAAATAATACTTATATACAATGTTAATTATTAGGATATTATTAAATTATATAAAATTTTTTCGTGTTGTTTTGTGAGCAACATGTGCTATGTTAATTTGTTTAAGATTGAGGTACAACATGTTGTAATCGTTAACAGGGCATGTGTTATTTGCAGAATAAGTTTAATTAAAATTTTTTTTTTAATTATTCAATTTGTTAATATTGTTAAGAATTTTTTTCTTGTGTATGAATTTTTTGTATGTAAAATTTTTTGACAACATTTTTTCAAATAATTTTTTATAACATTTTAATTTTCCTGAGGATGAAAATAAAATACCGTTACACCTTTTTTACAAAAAACAAAAATCAATCAAGATCTTTAGCTGGAAAATTTAGAAGAAAAAAATATATAAACAAGATCAAATAATACGAATATTTAAGTTATTAGAATTGTTTGATTTGCTTAATATTTTAATAACTATTCAATGTAAGTTTCATGCAATATTCCTGAGTTTCAAATCTAAAATAAATTACATAAAAAAATTTCAAAAATTCTAAACTTTCTTTATATTCCTAGTATTAGAAAAAATAAGGTTCCTGTTTTTACCCCCTAAGAAACACTTCGTTATTCGCTTAGAAGTTGTGAATGGGGTGTTCCTCTCCCCTCTCGTGTAAAGAATATACTTACTTTCGTGAATCTTCAAGACTATTTTATATAAGTGAGAGAGCAATAGGAGCAACGTGGGGCTTACAACCATAAGAAGCTGTGTGGCTCTATGAAATGGGTATAAAACCGAGAATTTTGTATAGAGTATTAAAATGACTGGACGCCGCAACCAACTGCAACTGGCAATACTGACTACGGAGGCAACTAAAGTACTTCTTGCCATTTGACTTGGAAGCCAGGCAGACAGCACTAAAAACCGCTTTATGGTCAGGCTGAACGCCTGACCATAAAGACACGCCAACATACTTGAAATGGAAAGGGAGCCCCAGATCTAATGGAATACTGCATCCCAAAACCACTTATTTCAAGGAGCTTTGGCTACCAAATCCACGAATATCCCTTAGAATCTGAATCCTTCTATGTTTACAAGGATATATCCAGAAAGGGATAAAGGGTTGGGGAAGGCGTTTACATAGAAGAATTCAACACTTAAATATCCTTCACACTACCAGACGCATATACGATTAGTGTTCTTCAACTATAAAGCGGCTAGCTGGCCTATATTTTACAAGATATTCGGTAGAGATATCATGATAATAACGGACAACAAGGTGGCCATAAATGCCCTGATTGGATACAGTAATTCCAGTCTAGTTGATATCCCTATCGATTTCTTCTGCGAACAACCCTTATCAGCGTACCAGCCGAGTACAAGAATGCCGGACATCTTTAAACAAGATGACGCGTTGTTGAACTAATTTTTGTTAGTCTGAGCAGTATCGAAGGTATATACACTGGGCACTGATCAGTTTTAACTAATTTAATTTCAACATTTTAAATGCTGTGATAATGTTTGTTTTGGTCGTTCCGTGTGTTAAGTTCACAAACATTACTCCCCCTTTCCTCCTTCTCATAATCTATTTTTCTAGTTCCAGTACAATGCACTAATATGTAGGGGCTATCCCCTGAGTACTGATCCAAGATAAAAAAAAAAAATGTAATATAAACCTAAAATGCGTACGTGGACACGGGTCTTATAACGGCAACAACATCGCTGATGATTTACCAAAAAAAGCGACAACCCTGGAGGATAGCGATATCGATTTCTTCTGAGGACAACCCTTATCAGCGTGCTGGAAGAAAATGAAGCTCCACATGCTGGAATATGCCCAAGAAAAATGGTTCGCAGAGTCCACATGCCTTATATGAAAGAACTTGTGACCCCATATCATCTTTAGGAGAACGAAGGGGCTCTTAAAACTATCTAGATCTCACTTGAGAGTTACAGTAGTCCTCATTACTGGTCGTTGTCCGGCTTTGGAGCAGCTCCGCCTAAGGTATCTAGGCAAGTGGAGCTTCAATAGCATATTATGTTTAGCATTGGCCAACTTGATCGCGCTACTCTTATTCATAAGAGTTAACGGATGGCTAGTATAATGTCATGTACCACAGTATCCCCATAGCCCCTGTTATTTACTGGCAAACACAAAGTAAACAAGTAAGAGTGTAGTATATTCGGCTGGGCCGAATCTAAAATACCCTTCACGATAGTCACGAATATGTATAGTATATTAAAAATGTGACCTAAATATGCTCGGTTATATATGAACCGATAGCGGAATTTTCTATTTTCCGTATTTTAGTAACCTTCTTCTATAACGAGAATTGCTTTTCAGCAAAAAAAAAAAAATTTTTTTAATGGAAAAATCGGTTCAGGCTATATCTCGAGTATATATGGACCGATATCGGATATTTTCTTTTTCCATATTTATATAACCTTATTTCATTACCAAAACTGCTTTTGAGCACAAAAAAGTTGTTTACTCGGCATTTTCATCAAAAAACCTGTTAGGCTATACACCGGGTATATATGAACCGATATCGGAAATTTTAATTTTCCATATTTATATAACCTTATTTTATTACCAGAACTGCTTTAAGGTGAAAAAAGTTGTTTAAGTTCGCTTACGCGACATTTTCATGAAAAACCCGGTTTGGGCTATATCTCGGGTATATATGGACCGATATCGGAAATTTTCATTTTTCACATTTATATAACCTTATTTAACTACCAGAACTGCTTTAAGGTGAAAAAAGTTGTTTAAGTTCGCTTACGCGGCATTTTCATGAAAATTACGGTTTAGGCTATATCTCTGATATATATAAACCGATATCGGGAATTTTCATTTTCCACATTTATATAACCTTATTTAATTACCAGAACTGCTTTAAGGTGAAAAAAGTTGTTTAAGTTCGCTTACGCGGCATTTTCATGAAAACCACGGTTTAGGCTATATCTCGGGTATATATGGACCGATATCGGAAATTTTTATCTTCCATATTTATATAAACTCATCTTATTACCAGAAGTGTTTTTAATCAAAAAAAAGTTGTTAAAGTTCGCTTACACGACATTTTCATGAAAAACCCGGTTTGGGCTATATCTCGTTTATATATAGACCGATATCGACAATTTTCATTTTCCATACTTATATAACTTTATTTCATTACTAGAACTGCTTTTGAGCACAAAAATGTTGTTTTAGTTTGCTTACGCGACACTTTTATGTTAAACCCGGTCTAGGCTATATCTCGGGTATATATGGACCGATATCGAAAATGTTCATTTTTCATATTTATATGACCCTATTTCAGGACCAGAACTGTTTTTAAGCAAAAAGAGATGTTTAAGTTCACTTACGCGACATTTTCATTAAAACCGCAGTTTAGGCTATATCTCGGGTACATATGGACCGATATCGGAAATTTTCATTTTCCATATTTATGTAATCTTATTTCATTACCAGAACTGCTTTTGAGCAAAAAAAAAATTGTTTAAGTTCGCTTACGCGACATTTTCATGAAAAGCCCGGTTTGGGCTATATCTCGGGAATATATGGACCGATATCGGAAATTTTCATCTTTCATATTTATGTAACCTAATTTCATTAGCAGAACTGCTTTTGAGCGCAAAAAAGTTGTTTAAGTTCGCTTACGCGGCATTTTCATGAAAACCCCGGTCTAGGCTATATCTCGGGTATTAATGGACCGATATCGGAAATTTTCATTTTTCATATTTATGTAACCTAATTTCATTACCAGAACTGCTTTTGAGCACAAAAAAGTTGTTTAAGTTCGCTTACGCGGCATTTTCATGAAAACCCCGGTCTAGGCTATATCTCGGGTATATATGGACCGATATCGGAAATTTTCATTTTCCATATTTATGTAACCTAATTTCATTAGCAGAACTGCTTTTAAGCAAAAAAAAGTTATTTAGCTTCGCCTATGCGACATTTTCATTAAAAATCCGATTTGGGCTATATCTCGGGTATATATGGACCGATATCGGAAATTTTCATCTTCCATATTTATGTAACCTAATTTCATTAGCAGAACTGCTTTTGAGCACAAAAAAGTTGTTTAAGTTCGCTTACGCGGCATTTTCATGAAAACTCCGGTCTAGGCTATATCTCGGGTATATATGGACCGATATCGGAAATTTTAATTTTTCATATTTATATGACCCTATTTCCTTACCAGAACTGCTTTTGAGCACAAAAAAGTTGTTTAGGTTCGCTTACGCGACATTTTCATGAAAAACCCGATTTGGGCTATATCTCGGGTATATATGGACCGATATCGGAAATTTTCATTTTCCATATTTATGTAACCTTATATAATTACCAGAACTGCTTTTGGGCAAAAAAAAAGTTATTTAGCTTCGCCTATGCGACATTTTCATTAAAAATCCGATTTGGGCTATATCTCGGGTATATATGGACCGATATCTAAAAAAAAAATTTTTTGTCTTGTAGTCACCATGCTTAATGAGTGTGTGAAGTTTGAAGCAAAACGAACAACTTTTGTTTTCAAAAATTTTCATACAAAACTGCAAAAAAAATGGCTTTTTTCGGAATTTTGAATATATCTCAGCTATACGTGGACCGATATTACTGAATTTCAATAGCAAACCCATGAATCGATTGGGTAAAAGAATGCTGAAAGAAAAAAGTTTCTAGGTCTAATGGTTTTCTCAGAAACGGTATTTCAACAGCGGACAGACGGACATCGCTTAATCGACTTTTCCATTAATTCTGATTCAGAATATATATATACTTTATAGGGTCGCAAAAAAAACTGTAGAAATTACAAACGGAATCACAAACTTATATATACCCTTTACATTTTTGGGAAGGGTATAAAAAATTTAGAACCCACCTGACCTAGAGAAATTAGGAAATACTGGGGAAGCCAGCGGCCGGCTTAAAAAACTGGCTAGGATCACTTAACAATTTATAACAGTGTGGTTATAGTCCTAAAATAATAAGTTTATTAAATATATATAGGAATATTGATGACTTTTAGTGTTTACTTAAAGGAATAAGTAAAATCTAAAAAACTAAATATAGCGATTATATAATTTCTTGATAGATATACATATTTAAGTACTGAAACATATACAAATGTCTACTTGCAATCCAAATAAATGTATTTTTCTGAAATACATTTAAATTTATACCAGAAAATTTTTCCGGCTTTGACCACAATTTTTTGTAGCACTGTGTACAGCGAAATCCTACAGCATCCTCTTTCAAAATCTCTTTATTATTTTAAAGTATCTACATTACTTCAGAAGATATGATTTTTGCAACGAAAAAAGTCAAAACACGCCACTGTGATTTGTGCAAGATGGTCATAAGTCATAAAAGTAGGCAAGTTTTGTATATATATTTGTATTAAGTGTATATGTGTTGTGAAATATACAAGTACAGTGTAACCAACAAATATCAGTGTCATTACTCGTACTTCATTTACAAGTAAAGAATCCTCAAAAGCGTTTTTAAAGTTAAAAACTTATAACAATATTGTTTTATTACATACTCGTATTGTTCGTTTTTGGGTACAAATATTGTTTTGATTGTTTGAATATTCCAAAACAGCACTAGATAAAACCATCAGATTTCTATACTTTACTTCAATAGACATCTGTTTTGTCTATACAATAAACAAAATCGTCTATTTCCCCTATTCTTATATTCATTCCATTTGCAATTCAAACTTCATTAAAGTAAAATCCAGCTATAATTGAAATATGAGAAGGGGTGACAACAGAAAGTATTTAATTTGATTAGATTTGTCTAAAATGGACAAACCAAAATCAATAAAATTTCATTTGAAATCTAATGTACGATCATTCTTTCATAATTATTTCCTATTTGAATAAATTTTGTTTTGTAGCATTGAAGGCAAAATCCATGGAGGGAAGGAAGGCAGACGACATTGAATCCCTGTTTAAATCTTTGCATGAGTGTGTGCAAATAAAAAACATTAAAACGTGATTTCAAATAAAGAGACACACTGCAAGGAGTTGGAAAGGGTAATTATGTAGATGGCAAAACAGACACTACAGTATATTTTTGGGCATTAGAACAAAAGAAAATTAAACAAAAACCAATAACAGTATTCTTAAAAGGATATGAGTATTTGTGTGATAGACATTTTTATTTAGTTATTTGTCCAAATAAAATCGAGTGTGTTTGAAGGAATATACTCGTACATTTGCCTTTTATTTTAATATATTTATGTATAAAGCCAAGCCTGTCATGCATGTTTATACGTGGGGCGATTTGCTTAATTTTAATTCGAAAACAAATCCGGCTATTATTTTATATTATACTGGACAGTTTGAATTGAATTCGGGGAGGTAAGAAGTTCATCGATAAGAAAAAAAACATAAATAAATGTGTATAATTATAATGTGTCTCTTTAAACTGAATAGTTGCACTTTGTAGTTGATTATCAGGAGTGTTCTGACGAATCGCTTAAAATTAGGGTTTTCGTTTAGAAAACGCAAAATAGGTGCTCTGACAAATGTATAGCACAAATAATATGGTTTTGCGATTTCAAATCGCCTAATAGGTATTCTGGTAAAAGCATATCACTTAAAATTAACGGCACCAACAAATGTATATATTGAACTGACTGAATTTGCTAAAACTAAAATTTCAAAGGAAAATAAAATTATTTACAAATAACACTGCTTTACAAATTTTAAACTTGGAATAATATCAAGAACGCCACATGCCTAGGTAAGTTAATTTCCTGAACACGAAAAACGCTATACTTTTTTTCCTAAGTGCCTATTTCCACAATACAAGAAAATAAGATTGCAATTTTTCATTTTCTTCTTTGAACTTTCTTTGCCGTTTCCACCGTATAAGTATTTATTGCTTAAACTGAACTGATTTTAGCTTGATAGTATACATACGTATTTGTGTTTTGACGTTTTCTTTTATATAGGGTGTTTTTTTAAGCTAGATAGAACTTTAAATTGTAAAAAGTAACACAAAAAATTAAATTTTGATGAAACATTTTTTTTATTTGTTTCAGTATACTCTGACAAATCATCATGAATAGACTCACGCTTGAACAACGCTACGAAATTATCCAAATTTACTTTGAAAATCAGTCGTCGATTCGCCCCGTTGTTTTATCGCAAAATTGTGTTCAGCGATGAGGCGCATTTTTGGCTTAACGGGTTTGTTAATAAGCAAAATTGCCGCATATGGAGTGAGACCAATCCACAAGAGACCCTACAGACTCCATTACATCCAGAAAAATGCACTGTTTGGTGCGGTTTTCATGCTGGTGGCATCAGCGGACCTTATTTCTTCAAAAATGAGGCCGGAGCTCGCGTTACGGTCAATGGAGATCGTTACCGCACCATGAACAATGATTTTTTGTTTGAAAATATGGATGACATTGATCCGGAGGAGATGTGGTTTCAACAGGATGGCGCTACGTGCCATACGGCGAACGCAACCATCGACTTACTGAAATCAAAATTTGGCGATAAGTTGATTTCGAGAAATGGACCTGTCAATTGGCCTCCAAGGTCGTGCGATTTGACACCTCTCGATTATTTCCTGTGGGGCTACGTGAAGTCACTGGTTTATGCTGATAAACCAGCAACAATTGACGCCTTGGAGGCCAGCATTGTTCGTGTTGTTCGTGACATACGGCCAGCAGTGCTCGAAAAAGTGGCCCAAAATTGGACGTCCAGAATGCGCTTCGTCAAGAACAGCCGCGGTGCCCATATGCCCGAAATCATTTTCAAATGTTAATGTCACGTATTGATCTTTCGAATAAAAAAAAATTTTGATTACAATTTAATTTTTTGTGTTATTTTTTACAATTTCAAGTTCTATCGGGCTTAAAAAAACACCCTATATAAAAATTTAGCTTTGAAGTTGAAGTGCAAATTTACTTTGAAAATCATGGTTCTGTTCGAAATGCACACGTATAGTGTACTACGTCCATTTTATGCTCAACGTAACATATGGCTCACTTTTGTTAGAATGAATATGTCTGTAAACAAAACTGCTGTATTTGGAAGGATTATAATCCTCCAGTGTGAATGGTGAAACACCGTTACATCAAGTAAAGCTGACTGTTTGGTATGGTGGAATCTCTGGTCCGTTTTTCTTTATAAACGATGTTGGTCAGATTGTTACAGTCAATGGTGACAGCTATAGAGCCATGAAAACTGATCTTCTTTTGTTAATGGAGCAAGCAGGATATGCAGCAGTTGTGGTTTCAACAACACGGGGCAACATGCCACACATCACGTGCCATTATTGATATATTGAAGGAAACGTTTGGTAACTGTATAGCTTCATGTTTTGGATCTCTGAATTCTCCTCATAATTCCCCTCTTAAGCGTAAGTAAATATTTTGATTATATCTTGTGCAGATGAATTCTCTCCGAAATGAAGTATTAACTGAATGCATGGAATGTATTGGAGAAGCTATGGAATTGGATTCGGATGATAGTGAAAAAGAAGATATACTCATAGGTAAGTAGTAAGCAAAACTATATGTTATTACTTATGCTTTCAAGATCTAAATTAGCATTGACTGAATTAGCCAACAAGGCCACATACCTTCCCATTAAAAGTACTAAAAAACAATGGATCAAGCCATGGAGAAAGGCGAGAAAGAAGTGTGGGTCATTTCCTTTTCTATCAAATGAGTTGCTACTGAGTGACGAGTCGTCGTATAAAATTTATTTAAGAATGTCAAAAGCCCAATTTCAAACAATTCTTAATTTAGTGGAAGGAGATATAAGACGATCCAATACCAATTGCACCAGCCGAAAAGTTGGCTCTGACTTTGCGATTTCTAGCTACAGGTTAGTTTTTATGCTTTATATACATAGTTTAAAATACCTTTAATAACCGCTTTAGGGGAGACGTTTCAAAGTCTTGAGTACCAAACACGTATATCAAAGACAACTATTTCTAAAGTAGTACCCGAAGTCTGTACATCAATATGGAAACAATTAAAAGCAAAATATTTTAAGGTAAAAGTTTGTAAAAGTTATAACCGATAATTTTTATTAACAAATGTTTTTAAACAGTTTCCCAACAATAGATCTGAATGGGAGCGTATTGAAAAAGAGTTTGCAATGAAATGGCAGTTTCCAAACTGCCTCGGTGCTCTAGATGGAAAGCACATCAACTTTCGGCCACCTCGAAGAGATGGTGCGTTTTACCACAACTACAAGGGGGCGAACAGCATCATTTTGCTGGCCCTTGTTGATGCAAACTGTAAATTCGTTTATGTTAACATAGGGCGCAATAATGATGCTGGAGTATTTTTGCAAAGCAAACTCAGGACCATTTTGAAAGAATGAAAAGTAATACCGTCGGCAAAGGCAGAAGCCTACCCTTTGTAGTTGTTGGAGATGACGCTTTCCCTCTACAGACCTACTTAATGAAGCCATATCCCTATCAAAAAGAATCAGCAGAGAAGCAAATATTTAATGCAAGGATCTCCAGAGCTCGACATGTAGTTGAACACGCGTTTGGTATACTTGCTAATCGTTTTCGGGTGTTTCGAACACACATAGATTTAAAAGTGGAAACTCTAGAGAAAATCGCATTTGCATGCTGTGCACTGCACAACTTTTTACTCCGTTCTGATGAAAATTATTTTAGTTCTCCACAAAGTTCGAAATATAATGGTATCCGCAAAATTAATTTTGAAAGCCCGTACAATCCAAGAAAAGGTGAGGCAGAAGCAGTTCGACATTCATTGCAATTTTTTAGCTTATGTTGCAATTCAGTTCATATTTCTAATAGATGATATTATTCTAAAAGAAAAATATTATTCAAAAGAGATAATATATAAATTTAAATATCATTTATTCCTACCAGGTATTTCAAAATTAAACGAAATCGTTTTCATCAAAAACTCCATTCATTGAAAGCTCCAAAATGTCTTTAGTTGAAGTGGAAGAGTTTGTGCCAGTATCACGTCTTTTTTTCGACGTAAGATTACGCATAAGGCATTGGACTTGCCAAGCAGCATCATCTTGTTCATCAGGATCTATATTTTCCATTTGCGAAGCAACTAATAATCCCAATCATGCGAATTTCTTTTCCTTCTTGCGCTCACCTAACGCTGTTTTGAAACTTGCAAGATCATTTCGCAGTTCTTTTACATCTGCAACACGCTACAGAAATCAAAAATAAAGTAAAATATTTCGCATATTTTACAAAATTTTAAGCTTACCTTATTTTTCTTCCTCGGTAGCTCTTCGATAGTATTCTCGTCCTCAGTACTATTTTGGATGCAGCTTCAACTGTCCTGATCATTTTCCTAAAAATGTTTCATTACTTTCTGCTGTACTTCAAAAATGCTTATTTATTTCTTACCTCAACATTGTCATCGCTCTCTCTTTCATTTTGGTATTAGTTTTCAGGAAGGACAGTTGATTGAAGCACCAAAGCTTAGGAACATAAATATCAGACTTCCCACAACCAGACTTCTTAGAATTTTGCATCGTGCGTAGTTCTTGCACATATTGAGTTCTCACATTTCTCCATTTTTGTTTAACGTCTTCCAAGGTAATGGTGTTTATGCTATTTTTTATTACCTCCAATACGTTGTTAAATGCCTGTGCCTTTTTTGTCCTGTCTAAATATTCACATGAGCGTATGTTGTATAAACATGTATATTGTTGAACTGTTGTTATTAATAGCTCGGTGTCTTCTCTTTTCCATTTTAAAGACATATTTAAATTTTTGTATTCACTTTAGTTGAAAAAAATTATGTATGTTTTAAAAAAATAAATTAAAGTACTATTCAAACATAAATCACACGCGCTACGAATTTTGATATGATAAGGAACTGTTGAAATAAACCTGCACCCAACTTCAGATATAAAATTGCGAATATGAAAGCAAAACGAATTGCAGGTATGTACTCGTTTACTGGATGAGGTAAAATACCTCACCCCGTGCTCTAAAAATTAATCAGTTCAGCAATAAGACTTGCATCGTGGAAACTGGGAATAAGACCGTTTTTTAGATAACGGTACTTTTTTGTTTTTCGGTGTGTGGCCCCTCTCAAACCATTGTGGAGCCTAACCAAAATTATTGCACATCGTTGGAAAGGTAATTAAATGCCTTTTCCATCGATATAATGTGAATTTTTATCGGACAAGAAATGGTAGACTTATGGCACCTCAAAATACAAAATTTGCCTATTTTTTACGTTTGTTTCAAAATTTTTCATTTTTATTTCGTTTTTTTTTTCTATGTTGCGGTAAAGATCTGGAATGTTTTATTCTTTTACCAAATAGTTTATTTAATTACCAACATTTTAAGCGTAACTGGAAAAAAACGGATGAAAAACTAAGTTTTTATTAAGGATTTTGTGGAACGACATTACTCCACTGGGATTTGAACTCGGGTCATGACGTATCATGAACTGCTCCATTAACCACTCAGCCACCAAACTATTTAATTATCTATATTCATCTCGTATTAAATCATATGATACATCACGACCCAAGTGCGAATCCGAAAGGGTGCTGATATCTAATATATTTTTTCTTATTGTAAAAGAATACTTAAACAGTTGTACACATTTTAAATATGAAATTGACAAATTGCTTTATTTAATGTCAATTTGTTTTCGCTTTATACAGGGTGGCACAGAACCACATATGGTTTGAATGTTCAATAAATTGTTTAGTTTATCCATATTTTAAATTTTATTTCAGAACTTTGTGTAGAAAGAAATTTCACACGGAACACTACTCAACAGAACAGCGATCAAAAATTGTTGAACTTTATTTTGAAAATCCAAGGTCAATTGTTTGCAAATTCATATTGCTATGAATTTGTATCATTTCAAACTCATTGTGCCACCGTTGTCCTACTTGTTATAAATGTAAACGTTGTCTTACTTGTTATATATGTAAACAACATAATGACCTTAATAACTTTCGATGTCAAACTCTAACCCTATCCACTCTTTTGTACGAATAGCACTATTTGCCCTTCGTACTCATTCAGGCTCTCCGATATCGAAAACAAGTATGAATGAATCACTGGGTAATGGTCTTCTTTTAATCTTCGAATATGATCATAAAAATAGGGCTGACTTAAACGTTCGGAAGACCCAGTACTACTTGTTACAACACGATTCGTTAGAGTACATGGTAAAATATTGGATTGCTAAATTTAAACGCGGCCTAACAAGCACTACAAAAATACCATCAACAGGAAGGCCAAAGGAGGTGATTACTGTAGAAAATATCAAGAAAATTCTCAATATTTTTATGAATAATCGCAGAGTCAAGTTACGGGAGATTGTTGAAATGGTAATAAAGACATCATATGAATGTGTGCTCAACATTTTGCACGAACATTTTCATTTGAAAAAGCTACCAGCAAGATGGGAGCCGTGCTTGCTCATTGTCGAGCAAAAACGAGTTCGACAGACCACGGCTCAGCGGAGTTTGGACATGATAAAGCATAATCCTGTTGGTTTTTGGCGTCGATTAATAACTGTGATGAAACGTGGGTCCACCGCTACACAGCGGAAGTGCTCCGAAGAAGCCGAAGTCTGTGAAATCGGCTGTCAAGGTTATAGCCACTGTGTTTTGGGATGCACACGGAATATTGCTCATCGATTATCTGGAACAAGGATCCACAATAGCAGGAAAGTATTATAGTGCATTATTGGATCAATTAATTGATGAAATTAGGAAAAAACAACCACATTTAAATAAGAACAAAGTGCTATTTCTTCAAGACAACACACTGGTTCACGCATTATTAGATACATGTCATGTGATATACAACTGTGAAAATGATTTACATCAGTACCTGCCTTGACGGCCTAACCTGATGGTGGACCAATTCCACGGAGTGAATTTTTCATGATTCACCTCACACAGGTAGCAATTCTTGTCATATGATTGCGGTCATATGAACAACTTCTTGTTGAGGAGTTCGGGCTTTCTAATCCCTCATGTATGCAATTTCCCAGCAATCAATGGAGGACAAGGCTTAATGAGTTGGTAGGCCGAAGCCCATTAAGAGCATCAGCCCTTAAACCAACTCACCCGTCAATCATCACCACTGGTTCCTTACAGTACACGTATCTGTTGTATAGGCAACAGATCCTCGAGAGATTGTTAGCCCTCGAAAAAAGCCATCACCAAATAATTATCAGGGATACTGACACTCCCTTCCTGCGTTTTAGGTTTCAACCACAATCAGAACGTTTCAGCCAAGGTAGGCACCTCAACTATGATCAGCCTGGGTCGAACCGCAAACAGAACTATCCGGGGGCCATGCTGATCCCCGTTCTGCCAATTTATACCCTTGGTAAGGGTTTCGGAAGCCAACACAACATAAGTCATGTGGCTTCCTAGAGTTTTGTTTGCCGCACCAAACGAGGGACCCCTTCCCCTCTTTTCCCCGAAAAACAGAGCGCCTAAGTTAGGAATACGCCAAGGCAAACCCTGTTCCCCGGGTTGGTCACGTGATATACACTTCGAATTGGTTGATCATCCACTTAATAGTCCAGATTTAATTACTACTGACTCTTTCCTGTTTCCAAACTTGAAAAAATGGCTCGCCGGAAAAAGATTCGCCTCAAACGAAGAAGTGATTACCGAAACTTCGCATTTTGTCGCATTTTGAGGGGTTTTCAAAATCATATTATTCACATGGAGAGTTGGAATATCGTCTTACTAAGTGTATTGAGCTAAAAGAAGACTATGTTGAGAAATAAATTGGTTATAGAAAAAAATATTTCCTACTTAGGTAGCTTTAATATCAATCCGCTCTGCTAAGGTGATATGTTTAATCGAAAATAATTTTTAAAATAGACACAAATGGACTAATATTTCGATGGCGTTATTGTTACAAATATCTGAGCTTATAATACGAGTAACGATATATTTAGTTCGCTTACCAGTAATGGGTACTGCCATCTATTACAAAACGGCGGAGGCAAAATTGTACACCTAATATAAAACACATGTTGTATTTGTTCGCAAACCATGTGTTCCTTAGAATACCAAAAAATGAGTTAAGGCAGAATTAGTTTGTACGTTCTTCCCCGTTCTGAATCAGCTCTTTTGTTTCTGTTCAATATAAACTACATATACATGGTTAGTTTTCATTGTTCTGTTACGGACTAATCTGTTGAAAATAGAATTCAACGTTAAGTGACGGCCAGATATGTGTATGTTTTACTTTTTTCAGGTATGGAAACATTAATTTTTTATTCAAAAGTATATAATTTTTTTATTGTCAAAAGCTAAACAAATTTGTGTCAATTAAAGATTTTTAAAAGTTAATACATTTTTATTTATTAAGCAACTATGAATTATGAAAAGAATATTATTTTAGCAAGGAAAAAATTATATTTTGTATAAGAAGTGTCATAAACTCTGCAGATTTTGAGAAAGAAGTGGGCTGTTTGATAACCATTTCTAAGTTTTTAATTTGTTTCTTTTTTTCATGCAAGATAATATTTATGTACATATTTGATTCTTCATTCCAATGTTTTTCTTTTATTTATGCTCTACTGTAAAAAACATCTGAATATTTTCACGGAAAAAGTAATTGTAAAATGTTTCCTACAGAAATGAACGTCACAGAACGGCAACAGAAAGTAAAAACTAATGAGGCCTTTAAGCGTTTTTCAGAATACTTTGTGATTTCAGATCGTTCGTTACCCAAAACGTGGTGGTATTATAGTTTCAAATATTAAAGTAATTATGTCCTTAAATCCCTAAAAAGATGTTAACTGTTATACATATATCAAAATACGTGGGTTTTCAGCGGAAAGTCGCTTTGTTAATCTTTTTATGATATTTTTTAATAAGATTTATAATAAAGGATGTATTTCTCCGTAACAGTGCACTTTTTTTTAAATCAAAAATTTCTTTGAAGGTTGGTAATTAAGAAGGTTTGGTTGGAATAATCAGTCCACCTTTTCATGAATTTATCCAGAGATGGGGCTGTATCTAACCGTTAAAATTATTGGATAAACAATACTATTTCACTTATTTCCATATTAATAAAATGAAAATAATAGGTATGATATGTTTTTATAATATAAAACACATAAAAATAATCAGCCAAATGTAGTCGGGTTCCAACATAATCGGGTTCAATGGGTTCTAGTATCTACGAGTATTACCTGACATAAAAATAATTTATTAAGTATTTCGTCGATAATTGCATACATAAAATTCATATGTGAAACCATATTAATATGGTTGGATGTAACATTGTATGGTTGTTCACAACAATAGTATGGCTCGTCAGTAAAATTATTGTGCTTGGGACAATAGTATGGTTACATACAACCATAATATGGTTGGCCTGCAATATGCTCAACTTTGCCATATTATTGCTGATTACGACACACATACAAATATCGACATCTTAATATTCTGACTCAGCTTTTGATTTGGGCAAAGGTTCTATATTTAGTTTTTGCAAAATTTTAGTTTTAAGTGTTTTTTTGCTTAGTAGATCAAAAATATTAAATCCATAACACAACTTTTTTCATAAAACAAAAGTAAAACTAAAAGAAACTTATATGTCAACGACTAATATAAAAAATCGTTAATGCTGACAATAGTAAGTTCATTTTGTAACCTAATTTTTGTGACATGTAAATAACCGTATCAT
This sequence comes from Thecocarcelia acutangulata, assembly GCA_914767995.1. Classification (NCBI taxonomy): domain Eukaryota; kingdom Metazoa; phylum Arthropoda; class Insecta; order Diptera; family Tachinidae; genus Thecocarcelia; species Thecocarcelia acutangulata. The sequence continues at coordinate 56,956,166 of OU612094.1, read as the reverse complement.
ACATATGATAAAACCAAATATTTCAGTATTGGGTGTGATAGAAGCTATTGTGATTTTTAAAAAATTATATATAATACTAAGATTGCATGCAACCATATTTGGAAACTAGTAGGTGGTAATAATAGATTTGAAGAAATGCACACAAAAACATTTTTACGGGGAAACAAGCTATTATTAAATCGATAATTGGCTGTCTTCAACAATAATACACAATCTTACGGCGTATATATTAGTGTTGCTGTAACCATATTTCAAACTGTCTTTTCTTTGCGTGTGTTGTCTAGTTATTATGTCGTCCAGTTATTATGTATCTGCAGCGAATGATATTTACAGACGACAATTTCACCCTCAGATATGCAATTTCACCCTCATTTTTAAAAAAGTAAGTCTCACGCCTCCTGACCAAATTCCCTATGACACAATTGCTCCTTGCGGATGTATATATTTCCCATGAAAAATTCAAGCTTAAAAACAAAATTAAAAGAAAACTTGATCTTATGACTCCAAAACTAAATTAGTTAGGAAATAATTAAACTCCGTACACGTAAGTGGATTGCGTTTTTTGGCTAAAAAGGTAATTTGCGTTTTCATAATGAAAAAATATTTCGTTCACAAACGCTTCTAAGAACTTATCCACTTTTAAAGCTAAAAATCTGCACAGTTTGCATCATTATTGAAGACATCAAGACGAAATGGCAAACGAAAGAAAGCAGCAATTCTAATGATACTCATGTCACTATTGATTGTCGTCTTAAAATTTTATAGCTCCAAAACAAACCCCAGTTACTTCTTATTTAAAACGCTGACACAATGTGTTTTTATCTGCCAATAAAGAAGGAAGAAGTCATTTGGAATGCAAAAATTATTTTGCCCTCCAGTTGTATTCCTATTAACACCAAAATTTCAAAACAAAGACAACAAACGTTAAAAGACATAAGCATTTCGTTTGAAAAAAGAAAATTACTTTGTGATCTAAATTAACATATCACACACATATGTATGTTATATATTACGTAAGTAAGTATGTATATAAATATGGAAGTAAATATGTGTTACTGGGAGCATCGAAAAAATCTTTGAGAAGAAAATGTCACCAAAAATAAAGCAATTTGTATGTACTCGTATGTAACGCCAAAAATAATTGTATTGATGAACTACAGAAAATATTTTTTTCAAATAAATTCTCTTTCGCAGTTTTTGGCAGACAAAATATTACAATGACTGTATTTTTATTTTGTGATTATATATGTGAGCAGTCGTGTTTAAAATAGTAGTTGATATGTAACTACATTCTTCGTCTCATGTATTTTACATATTGTTACGAATTTGCAACTCCACCAAACACTATGCTCTGCATATCCACTCACGCAACGGAGGACACAAGCAGACAATGAACGCAAATTTCCAAGTAAATAAGCAACCAATGATTTTATTGTTGTTGCTGCGTTCTTATGGTTTCACAAGCATGTGTGGTTGTGCATGTGCAATTCTAACATTCTAAATTGATTTTGTGATGATCACTAGCGTATTAAGATTTCATTATTAATTTAGAAAGTAATAAAGAGGTAAAAATAGCAGGTAGATGTTCGACAGCTGCCTAGTTTAATTTTAAATCTGGTGAAAGACAGTCCTAAGTCACAAAAGCAATAAAGTTTAGAGTGTTAATACGTGTAAATAAAGACGTAAAGAATTTCAGTGCTGTGTAACTAACAAGTGTCTGTGTGATTATTTCATTTATATTGGAAGATTTTGCAAAAGCGTTTGTAACCAGAGCTGCCGTTTTTGGTAATGTTAACCAAAATTAGCAACATATACGGGGGCTGATCAAAAAATAAGCGTTACTTTAAATTTTTTCCAAAAATTTTTTCAAAGTACTCCTCCTCAGATATAATACACTTATGTCAGCGTTTTTTTCTAATCCTGGAAACACTTCTAAAACGCGCTTCTCGGTATCGCCAACAGATCCTGTTTTGATTTTTCTTTTATCAATCGTAGAAAACACTTTCCCTTCATCGGGGTCTGCAGTTTTGTGAAGAGGGAGAAAGCCAGCGGGGGCCAAGGTGGAGGCCAAAAAGGTACTTTTTACATCTAATTTTTAAATTGTTACGATAATCTAACGTAAATGAATATCCTTTTTTTCTCAATGTATAATAAATTTTTAATATGAATATTGAATTTAATTTTTTCATAATTTAAAAGAAACATGCTTGAGTAGAGCATACACAGGTAAGGTTATAGGAAGGCGGTAGCAAGAGGAAGGGTGAGAGAAGCATTTTTGGGGATGAAAATCGTCGCCACAAATCATTATGGCGAAGTTTAAGTGTAAGTAAACTCCATGACGGTGAGCAGCGACTTAGGGCACAACGTCAGCCCAAATGTTGAAGAGATGTCGCGAGTTATTGGCTACAGCAAGTCGTGTAAAACCCCGTTTTTCTATGACACCAATTGGAGCTGGATCGTTCTTCTTCGGGCCCCTTCTTTTTTTTTATTTTGTTTAGTACGAGAGTGGTTCAACATACCCTAAGCTGGCATGAATTTTTATTCATGGACATACCGAGCTATCGGTAGGACTGGAGGCAAGGACACCACCCACAAAGACGGCGTTAAGCTAGCATGCCAGCGCCGCAACAGTCTAACCACACCGTAATAGGTACGGGCAACATCGGGCTTTTTAATATCGAAAGACTGAAACGAATGTTCATGTAATAGGTCTTTGTTACTCCGCCCATGCTGTGCATCCTATACCTTGCAAATTTACTTGCAACTGTATAGTTACAAATACAAATATTTCTCTCGCATATACACTTTCAAACACATGCTTGCGAATAATAAGCAAGTCACAACAAAAAAACAATAATAAAACGAATACCAGGAATGCAAGAAAAACAACAACATCATTTGTAGTTGATTTACTTCGAATCTTACGTACTTAAAGTACGTATGTTCATATGTAAAGCATGTATGTTTGTTTGTTTGTGTATAATGTTTTTAGTTTTACCTTATTTGTATGAATGTGTTGTACATTTTTAACAAACAGATCAACAACTGCACACTGGGTTATATGTGACAAAAATTCTTAACAATAATTAGAAAAAAAATCCTACAGGTCCATATAGATTTCCAGCATTCAAAATAAAATCTTTTTTAAAAATTTTTTGGGTGGTACATATGTACATCGGGTTCTTGCTCAAGTTTTTCTTTTTCTTAAGAAGGATTTTTTACAATACAAATTTGCTGTGATCAATAATTATTGATTGAAGAAGACAAGAAAAATAATAATCAAATCTTTAGCTTGGGGACAAAATTTTTAATTTAAAAATTATAAAGTTCAACAAAAATTTAACAAATTAAAATCTGTTTTATTTAGTAAAAGAGCTATTCAAAAAGAAAATTGGATGATTAATTTTGCGCCATCTTATACGTTCATGTTGAAAATACAATAAAAGAAGTTACAAACGTAATGGTTGAAGTATCTAAAAAATTTAGGGCAAAAACAAATTGGCAAAGAAAATTTTCGCTGTCAAGTTAGTATCTATTATATTATACAGCGAAATGCATAGATACAAACGTATGTTACAAAGATGTTATCAGCACTCGGAGCGGTAAACTCTCGAACTAGATCTGGTAGTCTTGAGAGCTGCTTCGTTCTATTAAAGGTAATATGCAGCCTTGTTATAAAGCATGTGGACTCTGTGAACCATTTTTCGTGGCCATATTCCGGCGTGTGGCACTTTATTATTTTCCAGCACGCTGATAGTCTGCAGAAGAGACCAATAATCCTATCGCTTAGGGCTGTCCCTTCTTAGGCTAAGTCAGCAGCAATGTTGTTGCCGTCGTTAGACCCGTGTCCACGTACTCATTTTACAGTTAGATTAGAATGTCTCGCCATCTTGTTTAAAGATATCCGGCATTCCTGGACTATACAGGAATTAGCATATATTCCAATCAAGGAGTTGATGACGGACTTGCTGTTCATTGCTATTACGATATCCCTACCGAATATCTTGTGACACGTCAGCCATCTGGCCACTTTGTTTATAGCCAATATTTCAGCTTGAAGAACACTACATTCGTACCAATATTATCATAATAAAAATAGTTGACAATAATTCATAAATAATTTGTGTTTTATTCAAAATCAACATCGGCCCTGAAACTTCAACCACGGGTCATTTGCAGATCCGCATTCAATGAAAATCCCAGCTGAGTGCACAAAAAAATACATCATTTTTTCTTTTAATATGCCGACACAAATAATGAAACTTTTCGGGCCCGCGCAGGTTTATGCTTTAAGCCGAAGAAATCTTATTCTACTAAAGGGTGTTTTTTTAAGCTAGATAGAACTTTAAATTGTAAAAAGTAACACAAAAAATTAAATTTTGATGAAACATTTTTTTTATTTGTTTCAGTATACTCTGACAAATCATCATGAATAGACTCACGCTTGAACAACGCTACGAAATTATCCATGAATTATTATAAATTATGACCCGTTGTTTTATCGCAAAATTGTGTTCAGCGATGAGGCGCATTTTTGGCTTAACGGGTTTGTTAATAAGCAAAATTGCCGCATATGGAGTGAGACCAATCCACAAGAGACCCTACAGACTCCATTACATCCAGAAAAATGCACTGTTTGGTGCGGTTTTCATGCTGGTGGCATCATCGGACCTTATTTCTTCAAAAATGAGGCCGGAGCTCGCGTTACGGTCAATGGAGATCGTTACCGCACCATGATCAATGATTTTTTGTTTGAAAATATGGATGACATTGATCCGGAGGAGATGTGGTTTCAACAGGATGGCGCTACGTGCCATACGGCGAACGCAACCATCGACTTACTGAAATCAAAATTTGGCGATAAGTTGATTTCGAGAAATGGACCTGTCAATTGGCCTCCAAGGTCGTGCGATTTGACACCTCTCGATTATTTCCTGTGGGGCTACGTGAAGTCACTGGTTTATGCTGATAAACCAGCAACAATTGACGCCTTGGAGGCCAGCATTGTTCGTGTTGTTCGTGACATACGGCCAGCAGTGCTCGAAAAAGTGGCCCAAAATTGGACGTCCAGAATGCGCTTCGTCAAGAACAGCCGCGGTGCCCATATGCCCGAAATCATTTTCAAATGTTAATGTCACGTATTGATCTTTCGAATAAAAAAAAAATTTTGATTACAATTTAATTTTTTGTGTTATTTTTTACAATTTCAAGTTCTATTGGGCTTAAAAAAACACCCTATACAAATGATGTGTTTAGTGGTTTTTGTACTTCCTCGCTGCACCATAAAGTGAGTTTTCCAAAATGATGACACTTCAAAAATGCAATTAATTAACCATGATCGTAAAGTGAGTTTTCCAAAATGATGACACTTAAAAAATGCAATTAATTAACCAATTTATCTTTAAAAAAATGTATAAAAACCTTTCTGTCAGATGATCGGCCTAATCCAACTCCACTGGGTGAATTATTCATGATTCACCAGTACTCTTGTATGACATGCTAAGCACACGCGAGTCGCAACTTTTTGCCATAAGTTTGCAGCCATATAGACAGCCCCTTGGGCGGGGACTTTCCAAGCCCTTTTGTCAGCAATTTCGAAATAGTCAATCAAAGCCAAGGCTTAATGTGTTGGTACACTGAAAGAATTATGCGTCATATATTTAATAAAACTGTTTCATTAAATATTTTCCATTAATCCAATGAAAACTTTTCACCATATGCATGAAACTTCATATATATTATGAAATAGTTCCATCAGAATGGTTTCATTAAGTTTCATAGCTTCATTAAAAAAAATCATTGGATTTATGACTACAACAAAATTAAATTTTCTTTTAAATTGTTTGAATTTTGGTAAGATATATTAATGGGCGGTTATTAATCTTAAACTACAGTTTAAAAAATGTCAAGTTTTTTTTATTAAAATGTAAGTTTTATGAGTTTCATAATTCTAATGAAATAGAATTCATTAGATCAATGACAAATAAATTTCTGGCTACCGAACTTGGATATCTATGTACATATGTGTATGTACTTAAATCAGCATAATAATAGTTTAAAAAATTTAAATGCCAGTGTATTGAAGTCATTTGAATTAATAAAATCTGTTTTATTTGGTGAATACTTGTTCAACATTTTCTTTTATCATAATTAGGTACAATTTCACAAAAGCAAGGAATAGTATTGTTTGTGTAATGAAATAAAGTATCAATAAATAAATGAAATAATTCCATTGATCTTATTACGTTTGTAATAAGAATATATTTTATTAATGTGTGTTATGATATTATTTCATTAAACAAATGTAACTATTTCATTGATTTAATGTACATTTTTCAGGTGCTTAATGAATAATAAAATTAGATAAATGAAATAACTTAATTGACCCTTATGAAGGAGTTTCATATTTTTAATGAATATATTACATTAGTACAAGGAAAATATTTCATTAAATAAATGTTAATTTTTCATTAATTTAATGTACAGTTTTCATGTGCTTTATGAAATTGATTCTTTGATCTAGAGAAACTATTTCACTAATCATATGATTTGTCGTTCATACTTTTAATGCAAATAAGTCATGTTTCTTATTAAAATGTTTCATTACTGTTATGAAGGTTTTCATTAAAATAATCTAATGAAATTTGTTTCATTATTTCTAGGAAAAGTTACAATGTTTGAAAAATAATGAAAAAATGCATAAAAGTAATGTCAAAATTCAGAGAATTTCTGAACAAAATTTTTTCAGTGTAGGCCGAATATTATAATAAAGTTTTATATTGCTGTCTTGTTAGCAAATACAAAAAATATAAATAAATTAAATAAAAATTATTTTTTTAAGTAAAATTTTTTTCAAGGTATTTTTTCAGTTTGAAATTACACACCCTTTTAAAAGATGCGGGCTGAAATAAGCTGTGAGCCTTTGCATGTAATATGATGCGAGTTCGAGAGGAGTAGTGGGGGCTGATGAGTTATACATCAGCTACGAAGCATCTAATTGTCTCCCAGCTTAAGTCTATAATTATTTTTCTTGTCTTCTATAATTAAGTTATTGATTACAGTAGTAATATAAGAAAGGTAAAAAATTTTAAGCACATGCATAAACACATACATACACACACACACACACATTCTTATATATAAATAACAACATCTAGTGTCCTTCTGTCTGCGTGGTGTTTTATGAAATCATGACATTAACTTTTCATCGCACTCGTACAACAGTTGACTGACTTTTATGAAGCCTCTCGCTCTCATCGTTGATAATAGTACTCGTAGTCGTAAAATGTTAAATATTTCTTTTGTTATTAATTTTATGAACGGTAACATTTGTTGTGAATTTCTCATAAAAATTATTAAATTAAATGTTCTTGTCGTAATAACTATAAGTATGTTCCACTTACTATATGACGAATGCTGTAGAGTTTAGTTGTGTTGTAGCAAATCCCATGATGCGGTCAATGTCGTCAATTTAGCAACCTCATATTCTTGGGTAACGCTTTAAGTACACAATATTTTTGCAGTTTATTTAATTATTATTTTATGATAATTATTTTTGTAAGTAGACAGTGAGCAGAAATAAATCCCTACTTAAATAAATTAAATAAACAGTCTCTAAAAGGATAGAGTGTTGAATATCGATTGTAGTTTAAGCACACAAAATAGCTAAAACCAAGAGAGACATTAACTAAATTTGTTAACAGTTTGTGGTCTTAAATTTCCTTTTAAGCTTGTGTATAAGGGGAAATAGACTGATAATAAATTTAATTAATCGCCCTTATCGTGGATGACATGGGGAATATTTTTTCCCATAAAATTTTCAATTTCCTAGAAGGGCAAATTGCTATCGTGAAATTCATGGGAACTCTTTTAGTGCTATCAGTACGTAGTGAATGTAAAATATGTAAGAAGAGTGATTAATAATAATATTAAACTCTTAGTGCAGCGAAGAAAAAGTGTGAAAATTAGTTTAATTGAAATTAAAAGAAATTAAAAAATTTTTTTATTCGCTATTTTAGCTATTAACATTGATACCAATAAAAAATTATAAATAGCTTGTTTTTTATGTTTCCCAGCTATCTTTATGTCGACATTTCATAGGAGCTACCCTAATCATCAGTAGACTTTGGAAATTTTTTAAAAGATATTCTCAAACATTCAACTTCCCAACAATCCCAACAATCTAAATAAATTGTTGAGAATTTAAAAAGAAAAATGCTCTAATAAAAAGAAAATATTTAGAAACGTAGCAATAATTGAATTACGGGAGGAAGAATCTCGACAACATTGTATGCCTGCCTCCGGTTGTTTGCAGGCATAAGATTTGTTGATGCCACACATCCAGGAGCCTGTACAGTTTATATCTTCCGGAGAAAAGAATTCCAAAATTCAGCCAACACCACTTTAGGGGTTTTTGCATTCTATTGAGCACAATATAATTTTGCCCCTTATTAACAAAGCTAGTCCTAAAATAGCTTAATATAAGCTTGTACATTTTAATTTCAAAAAAATAATTACTTACATGATGAATACAGTCCGCCAGCAAAAATAATGCGAACAAACCAAAGGGAAAAACAAAAATAATACGAGGGAAATAAATGTTTACGCTTACGTGAATTTTGGCCGAATGTGAATTTTTTTAGTGCTATTATTCCAAACTGAATTACACATAGAAAATGTGAATTCATTTCTAGGGGAAAAGTATTAGCGATTGCAATTTTGGGAAATGGGAAATTTTTCATGGGAATAACTGTTTACAATAGGGGTGAATATGTTGTGATGCGAAACTCATTTTTCGCCTCAACTAAAAAAATAATACGTAGCAACAATCAATTGCTGCCAGGGTGCTGAATGACCGTGTTGCATTATTAAATGGTTATGAGTCAACAATGACTTCTTGCCCCCCAACAAACAATGTTAGCACAAAAAAAGGTGACAAGTGATATCAAAATTGATAAGCCAACAACAACACTACCAACCAAAAACTGCTACGAAACTAAACTAAGCAAACCGTGCGAATTATTGACACGGCAAAATATTGGAGCGGGGAATGAATTCGGGCACAAAATGTGAAATTGATTTGTGTCACCACCTGCCTTGTCGGCATAATCTCATGATGGACCAAAGCTATAGGGTTATTTATTCACGATTCACTAGCACCACCATGCGACTTGTGACACACAGGTTGCAACTTTTTGCCATAAGATTATAGCCATGTAGACAAACTGCTGAAGAGTTCGGGCCTTTTAATCCCTCCTGTATGTAATCTCCCAGCAATCAATGGAAGACAAGACTTAATGAATTGGTAGACCGACGCCCATTAAGAGCAACAGCCTTTAATCAACTGGCCCATCTGGCTATCACTTCTGATTCCTTACATTACAGGTATCGGTTGCAAGATGACAACCTTGGAGGGTTATTAGCTATGCTCAGGAAAAACAATTCCTCTTCCTGTGATGTAAAGTTTAAACCACAGCCATTCTGGCTAAGGTAGGCTTCTCAACCGTGATAAGCGCTGGGATAGTCTGCAAGCAGAACCTTCCGAGGTCATTTCTGGTCTTCGTTCTGCCATTTTTAACCATTTAACTCAGGCGGCTTCCTAGAGTTTTATTTGCTACAACAAATGAGGGATTTCTACCACTCTATGCCCCAGAAAGTAGAATACAAAACCTGCTTCAGAAAGCAGTGTGACCTGATTTGGTATACGTCAAGGCAAAACCAGCTCCCCGTAGAAAGGAATGCGGGCAAAAACTGTGAAATTGATTTACACCGGCAGTTGGCTTGTCGGCCTAGCCAGCACCCTCATGTGGCGTGCAAGGCTAACGTAGGTCGTAGCCTTTTACCATAAATTTGTAGCCATATATACGGGCACTTCACTTAAGGGTTTGAGCCGTCCAATCCCTATTGTATGCAATTTCCGAACAGTCAATCGAATAAAAGGCTTAATGAATTGGTAAACCGACGTCCATTAAGAGCTCAGCCCTTAACTAACATACCCGTCTAATCACCACTCTTGGTTCCTTGCATTACAGATATCCGCTTCAAAACAACAGCACCTCAGAGGGCTATTAGCCCCTGAAAACAGGCATTTCGCCTTAGTTATCAGGGAAACTAGTTCCCTTTCCTGAGATTTTAGGTTTGAACCACAACCAGAACGTTTCAGCCAAAGTAGGCATCTAAACCATGATCAGGGTCGGGATAGTCTACAAGCAGAACTTCCCGGGGGCTTCGCTAATCCCCATTGTGCTAATTAACCTTTGGTTAGAAAGTCCAACATAACATAATTCATGCGGCTTCCTAGAGTTTTGTTTGCTACAACAAACAAGAGACTCACTTCTGTCTGCAATCTGGTAACTCCTTCATATAGAAAAAGATGTTCACAAAAGACGCATCCGCGATTTTTTTACAATGGAAAAATTAGAAAAGCGTTTTTTCATTAAATATTTACATAAAAAAGGTTTATCAGGGCAAGAAATTCATAATGATATGGTGAATGTGTTAGGTGAAAGTGCTCCTTCATATGCAAACGGTAAAAAATTGGGGTGCTGAACATAAACGTGGTCGTACCAGCATTGAAGATGAACCACGTTGTGGACGTCCAAAAACAACAACAACGACGGAAATTGTAGCCAAAGTGCATGATATGGTATTAAATGATCGACAAATAAAAGTGTGTGAAATAGCTAATATCATGGGCATCTCAAATGATCGAGTCCATTTAATTTTGCAGGAAGAGGAATGCCACATTTGTTAACAGTCGACCAAAAACGCATAAGAATGAACATTTCTCAAGCTTGTTTGGAACGTTTTAAGCGAAATAAAATGAATTTTAAGCGTCGTTTCATACCTGTTGATGAGACATGGATCCACCACTATACTCCAGAGACAAAAGAACAATCCAAACAATGGACCGAAGTAGGAGGAAGTGCCCCAAAGAAGGCAAAAACAATTTAACCACCTGGTAAGGTTATGGCAACCAGTTTTTGGGACTTCAAAGGTATTTTATTGATTGACTATCTGCAAAAGTGTAAAACAATAAATTCAGAGTACTATTGCAATCTTTTGGTTCAATTAAATGTACAAATTCGAGAAAAACGTCCTGGCGTACAACACAAAAAAATAATTTTTCATCAAGACAACGCACAGCGCGCAAGAAAGTTTTAACAATGGCTAAAATCAACGAATTAAAGTACGATTTGCTTGACCACCCACCTTATTCTCCTGATTTAGCTCCCAGTGACTTTTACCTGTTCTCAAATCCTCAAATGAAGATGCAATTACAGTTGTAATCCGCTATTTTGAATACCTTGAGGAAAACTATTTTAATCAAGGGATAGAATTGATACACGCAAAGAAAAAGAAATTTGAAATATTGTTGTAGCAACATTACTATTTACTCTGTTACAATGTGCATTGTTGCCTCTAGCGGCATATTATGATTTTGAATATAGTTTAATCCTCTATAAATATACCACTGTTCAGAATTCCACATTTCTATTCTTATACTTCTATAATTTTAAAACATGGTTATATGCAATAATAATGTTTAAAAAAATAATTTGAACACAACAATAGCTTTTGTTATGTACAATAATACACTATTTTTTATCTATAACAACATATTCGTTAAACTAACTATTGTTGTTAAACACATACATACGTACATATTTTTATTTATTTTTTTCAATTTTGAAACAATCAGTTTATTTGTGTGTGTGCGTTTTTTTTATATTAATGATGAGATGAAAAATACTGAAGATTATATAAGTATTTATAATTGAATAAAATGACCATAAAGTTTGAGAAGGTTTGTATACTAATTTATGTACATAGAGAAATGCATGTATGAATGTGTATTTTTACAGATTTATTTGGCCAGAGGAAAAATACATCAATCTTCCAGGAGCACCAAATTTGGACAAATTCACAAATTTGTAATCCACTTTTCAATATATGAATTGGACTGAATATACTAAATAAATTACAATTTAATTAAAGATGTTAAGTGTGTTTTTATATTTATGGCTATTTGTTATATAATCATATTATATAGTGACGTTCGACACTATTACGTGACAATAGAATTTAAAATTTTTCAAAAATATTGGTAGGAGTGATAATATTGTACGGTGGGACATGACAGCTAAATTTTTATTTCAACAATAAGAGTATTAGGCATGATACAAATATTATAACTTTTACCAAATATATGGTTATATGATGTAATTTTGGTTTATGGCTGCACTTAATTTAGTATATACATTTTGGGTTGAAACCATACTATGTTGAACACAACAACCATATAATGCAATAATAGTATTTTGCCCTTAAAATATTGTCATATTAACCATATTTCTTCTTCTACGTGCAGAAAAGCATTGGACTAAGTGTATTGAAGTTTCAGGAGATTATATTGAAAAATAAAAATATTTTTTGAAAAACTAACTATTCTCTTTCATTGATAGGCTAAGAAATTTCCGAACAGCCCTCGTAGCGTTTTCAATGGAGAATGTTTTAATCAAAAAGAGGAAATCTATTAACATATCTTAACGTTTTTCGTAAATAGTTTTGGTGAAGTTATATGTCGTATTTGTTTTAATGAAGAAGATCTTTAGTGCACTATTATCACTTATGGTTTTTCCATGAAATTTTTACTGAAGTTTTATTAACAATGTTGATGTCCTGCAATAGATTAAATTTAAGCTAATTACCTATAAAAGCAATCCTTTGTCAATATTTGACTCAAAATTAAAAAAAATTGTTGCATATAGATATGTACAATATTTAAAAGTGCGTTGGCTCTATTTAAATTTCATTCACGCACAAACAACACCACACCCATGATTAGATAAAACCACAAATCCTGTATACAGGTACGAAATTTGAGTTTCTTCCGTTTCCTATTTTTCTGGTTGTCTTCAAATTTGTTTTCTTTTGAAAACCAAAAACCTTACATTTTCACAATAGTTGGTGTTACATCGTATATTTTTGCTGTTTTCCTTTTGATTCTTTTTTTTTTTTTGTTTTTTTTTTTGGGGGGAAACAACGTTAATCATGAAATTTGCATGCAAGTTCGTTTGAATGAACCAGAGAATGACTACAAGTATTATTTTCAGTGCTTGAAATAGTACAAGAGCCAGAAGGAGTACATATGAATCGGACTAAAAACTTGATTGCATTACTACTTATTTCAAGAAATTTCACTCATTTGTTGAATGTCTTAAGAGCAGACTTTCTGCGTTGCCATATGGACATGGATGTTTGCATAAAACGAGTACTGCTTGTTATTGCCTGGCATGAAAATGAGTACCAGAAGAGCATTTGCTGCTAAAGAGATATAAATAAAAAAATCAAATTTCTGATTTTTTTTTTATCTTGGACCAGAACTCAGGGGATAGCCCCTACATATGCAGTGCATTGTACTGAAACTAGGAAAATAGATTATGAAAAGGAAACAGGTGTTAAGTTCACAACCCTTGGAAATCAACGCCTTGCTCTTTGTAAACAAAGGCTGGTCCAACCATAATGCGCTATGATGAATTTAAATAAAGCAAAAACTTTTCGGAGAGTTATGCTATTAATTTATTATGATAAAATGATCTATGACAATTATGCGCTACAGCAAGTATTAGTCAAATGTCGTCTATGACTTCAGTGGAATAGCTTTATCCAAAGGTGCATATTTTTATTGACTCTGAGACGTAATTGAGGTTCAATGTTTCTAATCGATTAAATATCTTATCCTTTAGGTCTTGAATTGCTCTAGGCTTGTTTAGGCCCACTTTTTTTCTAGTACTCCCAAAAGAAAGAAGTCCAACGGCATGAAATAACATGATAGTGGCGGCCGATTAATATCGCCACAACGTGAAATAACACAGCAATTGAGTTTCTTGCATAAAAGAGTCATTGTTTCCTTGATTATATGACAAGTGGCATCGTTCTGTTGGAACCACATATCATCCAGGTCCATATACTTCATTATCGACTACAAGAATTCCGTTTTTATCTTGCAATTGCATACACTATTCACGGTAACCTAATTTTCGAAGAAGTACGGCCCGATGTCACCGCCAGCCCATAAACAGCACCAAACAGTCACACTTTGCAAAGGCATCAGCTTTTCAACAATCAAACGTGGATTCTCATATGTCCAAAATAAAACCAAAAAAATCACAGTCTACCAAATGCATTTTGGTTAGAACACCTAATACGAGTATTAGGTCTGTTCCACATATATAACAAAACATATCGAACTGCAAATTTTCTCATAACAATTATTTCGTTTAAATACTTTTCATAGTATTGAAAATTCTTTTGGCTGCAGAAGACAAAATCATAATACGAGTATAATAAAGTGGATTTATCAAATAATAATATGGATTTCTATTCATTACATCCGTAAATTATCGCACTTCCATGAACAGATCAGAAGTTAAATTAATATCGCTGGAGATGATTTTCCCCTTGCGAGAAGGGGGAGCTGTTCGCAAACCACTTAAGCAATGTTTTTACTCTAAACACTTCTGCTGATTTGCCGCAATTTGCAGCTAGACCTCCAGGACTAGGCCTCAATATTCAGGACGTTGAATATGTTATTAGTAATATCATATTCAAACAAGCTCCAGGTATTGATGAAATCAGCAAAAAAATGCTTGTGTATTTACCTCGCATAGCTAAAAGAGTAATGCTGTTTATTTTCAACGTTATTTTACGTCTTGAATATTTCCCGACAGAGTGGAAGGTCTCTATGATACCTTAGACAGAAAAAGATCACACCAAGATGGAGTCGTATGGGCCGATAAGTCTAGTGCCAGAAATTTCAAGACTCTTTGGAAAATGATTGATGAAGAAGCTGACTCCAGTACTTAAGTAAGTAGAGTGCATCCCAGAGCACAAATTTAGTTTCCGGGCTCAACACAGTACCATCTAGCAAACGCATAGACTGGTAAATGTCATAAGAAAGGCATTTTAAGACAAAGATAAGGTTCGGCGGGGCACGATGGCATAATGCAAAAAATAAAGTTTAAGTTGCCTGGCAACATCCGCAATCTTCTCGAAAGCTAGCTTCATGAGCTGGAGTATCCGGGTACTCTTTGAAGAATCCAGCGGCCTGCCTACCTAGCTACATGATCGAAAATTCTTCGTCAGAGAAGGTAATTTTTGAAGCCCCACTCAGCCAATTGAAGCAGGAGTTCCCCAAGGAAGTATTTTAGGTCCAATTTTATATTTGACTTATGCCTCCGATATGGCAACAACTTCCAATATTCACACATCGACTTTTGCAGGTGATACAGCATTTCTCAGTGGCCATGAAGACCACCAGGTAGCATCGCATAATTTACAGGACATGTTCACAAGTTGGAAAGATGGCTAAAGCTCTGGAAAACCAGAGTAAATGAACAGAAGTGTATTCATGTCATATTCACACTCTATAAGCAGACGTGCTCTGCCATCAAGATTAATAACTGAGCGATCGCGCAAAACAATGAGATCAAATACCTTGAAATCTACCTGGATCGTCGACTAACCTGGTGGTGTCATATTGATGTAAAGTAGACTCAAATTAAACTGAAATCTTCACAAGCTAATTGGCAGAAATTCGAAAATGAAGCTAGATTGCAAACATTTGCTCTACGAGTACAACAGGATTTTAAAGCCAATATGGAGCTATGGAGTTCAACTTTGGGGAACTGCATCCGCATCAAATATTGAAAGAATTCAAAAGTACCAAAACAGAATCCTGCGTATTATTACCGCAGCTCCATGATGTGACAAAAACTCGCGAGTACATCAAGACTTAAACGTACCTCTTCAATTTATGCGAAAAGATATATCAGCAAACTAGGAGAACACCCGAACGTTCTTGCACGTAACATCATTAACTTTGGTGGCCACACGGGATTGAAAAGGAGGGATACCCTCGCAATCACCCTTATTTAATTTCCTATATATGTAATTTTCTATGTACGTATGTTTGTATTTAATTTTCTATATATTATTATTAATTAAATATTTTTTTAGACTTGAGATTTGTATACTAATTGTTAGTTCATTACTTATGAAGATTCAATAAGTAATAATAACAGAATGAGGAAAAAAAGATGATTTGCTTTGGAAAGTCACCGTTCTGTCTGTTCAACCAACCAATAGGCATATTGACGTTGTTTAAAATGTTCATAAGGCATCAGCTCTTAAGACCCAATGTGAAATTGATTTACACCAGCTCTTACCTTAACGGCCTTGTCTGATGATGGACCAATTCCACGAGGTGAATTATTCGCGATTGACCAGCTCCATGGTGTGGCTTGCAAGGCTCAGACAGATTGTAACTTTTTGCAACAAGTTTGTAGCCATATGAACAAACCCTTTGCTGGAGAGTGGGAACATTTTAATCCCTCCTGTATGTAATTTCCCAAAATTTCCTATGAAAGATACCACAATACATACAGCGCTGTGGATGTTACTGACTGCCAAAAACCGGCACGCCGCAATAGTTATTGGGGAAACTAATTCCACTTCCTGCCAAGCTAGAGGCCTCATGAGCATGAGTACCAGGATCCTCTGCGAGCAGAATCTCCCGGGGACTTTTCATAGGCCCAACATAACATAAGTCATGAGGCTTCCAAAAGTTTTATTTGCTACAACAAAAGAGGCACTCCTACCCCTTTATGCCACAGAAAGCAGAGTGCCCTTGTTAGCCGTACACCAAAAGAAAACCTGCTCTTTGTTGGACACGTCCACACTATCGCAAACAACAGCAAAGTTTTTCGGAGATTGAACTGG
Source organism: Thecocarcelia acutangulata (assembly GCA_914767995.1). Taxonomy (NCBI): domain Eukaryota; kingdom Metazoa; phylum Arthropoda; class Insecta; order Diptera; family Tachinidae; genus Thecocarcelia; species Thecocarcelia acutangulata. The sequence continues at coordinate 56,939,384 of OU612094.1, read as the reverse complement.
GCGAGCATGTCGAGATATTTTTGCATTTTTAATGCTCCTGGTTTGCTGATTTACTGTACAATTCTTCCAATTGTGGACACATTTGGTCGACCAAAAAAATCCCACAGAGTGAAAAATGCATTTTGATTTGAACGCCCATTTTCGTAAGAGGCGTCACCCTTATCGCTCTGCTCAGCTTGAGTACCTCTCCCTGATTGAATTTGGATATGACAATGAAAAGAGAACTGTCAACTTAAGCTGGAAAAAAATCTTGACGCAATTAGCATTCTGCAATTTTCAGCATAGTACTTTGCTACCGTTTGGTGTATGCCCTTGTTATTAGTATTATTAGTAGGGTATAGCCCAAGATGACCCCTTACACTTACAACCATCTGGGGTTAAATAAGCGAAGAAATCGGACTAATTCCTTCAAAGGGAACAGTGGCAAGTCTTGTTCACTCAACGTATGAGCTTGTAGTAGCTTTTATCTCCAGTGTCCCAATATGCCACAATAGATTATCAAGTGTGCCTCCTTACCGTAAATGTCTGTATTGGAAATGCCTATTGTCTACAGATGTTTAAGGCAAGTATGAATACCTATCAGTGCTCTGAGGCTTTTCCTGTCCAGTCTTAGAGTACGGTTAGGCCTCTTTGCATCAAATATCTTCAAATGCTACAAACCGTTTGTCTCGTTCTAAAATCTCTCCACGATGTACTCAGTCCATTTTTTTACATCCCTCTTAAGGAGGCTCTTGTAGAAGCCAAATATTGGAGTGAGTTCAATAAATTTCCCCTATGCTCGATTTTCGGTGCAATTATCTGCCATCTCAGTGCCACACCTGTCACCCAGAGTAGAGTAAAATAGTTGTGTCTTCCCAGTTCATTTAGCCTGTGATGAGATTCCAGTAATAGCTTGGACGTTAAAATATAGCTGCTTATGGCTTTGAGGACTTTGGCACACGTTCTTAACACTTACCTTTTAACCACCTAAAATAAAACATTTTCCATAGTGGAGGACTTGAAAATCTAAAATTTTTTTATTTATGACTATATTGCTGCAAAGACTCGATGTCAACTTGAATTTTTCTTTGTACTGATTACATTGAGGGGAAACATTTTTTTTTCAACTATCAGATTCGCATGTCTGTTCTATGTTCTAAGAAATCACATGTCGCTTAGCTGCTGCCAGATTTGCTGTTTGATAAAATGTTATAATTTAAGGTAGATGTACACACACACGAATATCGTCGTTAATTTGGAAATTCAGCGCTAAACTTAAATTGGATTCAGGAAATTATTATGCGTGTGTCCTTCTGTAATCCCTCTATATTTACATACAACCGAAAAAAAGGAGTACAGATGTATATTCGATGTATCATATCGCATTGTAAGTTTGATTATTTCTTTGTTTTTCTTCTTGCTTTTATAAACGACTTTATCAATATCCATTAATCACTCACCGGCTCATGCTCAATACAAACTTCTAATTACACGAGTTGGATTCTTAAAACTAAATTGATTTTAGATTCTGCTATTGAAATAAGTAGTTTTGGACATGTGACTGTTAAGGCTAAAAATCATATGCTGGACTTCCATATTTTATACCAACTACTAAACTAAAGCTGTCACCATACTTCTTCAATGATTGCGTTGAACGTAATCTGTGAGCGGCCTAAAGGCTTTCTATTACCACAACGAAAGCCTCTACAATATTGATTCTTACTTCCCTTCCATAGTATCCACATCTGAAATTTTATTTAAGATGATAAGGTCAATGGTAGCTCTACTAGGTAGTGTTGCAATTACAATAAATACAATAAAAAAAAACATCACATGTAGCTTGTTGGTAGAAATTACAAAATGTTGTTAAAATTTTGTGTCTCTTTTGTTTGAAAAAGCAACAAAGTCTATGTGTTTTCTCAGAATAAGTCACATTATGCTGAGAAAACACATAAGCTCTATTCACAGTCTCTTGCAATGATATTGCATCATTGCAAATGCAAAAATGTTTAGCATATTTTTACTCTACACTAATAAAATACACAGCAATGCTTTTATTAGTTCTGCATATGCACAAGCTAATTGCAAATCGACAGCTGACAATCAGCGATGCCAGGCAATTAGTTCGTAATCGCCGCTCAGTTGCCGTCGCTCATTCCTCATTCAAATAACACCAATCGATGTTTTTATCTAACTTAAAATCGCTTTTTTTATTAAAAAGTCCATTATCTTCTTAAAGCTTTTTTTCGGCATATATTTTTTTTTAGATTAAAATATTAGTAAATTATTTTCTCCTCTAATTATCAATCAGCTGTGGATTTCGTGCTTTGCAAAAAGTAGGGCAAACTAAACCAACAGAGGTTGTTCACAATTGATAGCATATAATTATTTGCAATTGCATAAATTTGCACTCACAAATGCACAAGATTGTGAATAGAGCTGTAGAAATTTTGATAGTCTTACGGAACGAAAACAAATGGCAGACATGCTTATACTACCACCTGCTAAAGCTGCCTTGATAACGTCAATTTCAATCTCAAAGAAAATAATGGCACGTGTCAACTTAAAATTTATTATCGCATCTCTATGGTACGTAAAAACCTTTTGAGTTTTGTGTTCTATTAGTATGAGATGAGTTTTCGATTTACTCGTAGACGCCAACACATATTAGTATTTGACTGTGGAAATTGCTTTACATCAGCACTTGCCTCGTCGGCCTTATCGGATGACGGACCAACTAGACGGGGTGCATTATTCACGCACACCAGTGCTGCCATGTGGCCTGCAAGTCTCACATATCCCAAGTTCTGTTATAAATTTGTAGCCATTTGGAAATTATCCTTGCTGAAGAGTTCCAATACTTTCTATACGCAATTTCCCAGAAGTCAAAGGAAGACAAGGCTTAATGAGTTAATTGGTCGAATCACATTAAGAGCATCAGCACTTAACCAACTTATCCTCTAACCATCACTTCTGGTTTCTTACATTATAGACATCTGTTGCAAGACAGCAGCACCTTGGGGATTATTAGCCCCCCGAAACCAGGCATTGCGTCATATTTATCAGGGAAACTAATTCCATTTCCTGTGATTTTAGGTTTAAACCACAGCCAGAACATGTCAGCTAAGGTAAGCACCTCCAGACTATGATCAGCATCGAGATGGTCTGTAAGCAGAACCTCATGGGGGCTTTGTGATCCCCGTTTCTGCCAATTAACCATTGAAGAGGGTTTCAGCTGAAGACACAATGTAAAATATGCAGCTTCTTAAAGTTCTATTTACTACAACAAACCAGGAACTCTTAGTTCTCTATGCCATAGAAAGTAGAGTGCCCTAGCTGGATGTACGCCTAGGCAAAACCTGCTGTCCGGGGAAAGCTTTCAGAAATTACGAAATTTATTTACATCAGCATCTGCTATGTCGGCCTAATCTAATGATGGGCCAACTCCACGGGGTGATTTATTCGCAACTCACCAGTGCCACCGTGTGGCTAGCTAGACTCACACACGTCGCAACTTCTCGCTATAAGTTTATAGCCCTATGGCTTAAGAGTTCGTGCCGTCTAATCCCTCCTGTATGCAATTTCCCAGATAGTCCATGGAAGACAAAGATCAATGAGTTGGTAGACCGAAGCCCATTAAAATCATCAACCCTTAACCAACTCACCCGTCAAAGCATTACTACTGGTACCTTACAGTGTAGGTATCTGTTGCAAGACAACAGCATTTCGGGGGGTTGTAAGCCTCTGAAAACCGGCATGCAGCAAAGTTATCAGGGAAACTAATATCCCCTCCTGCGGTTTTAGGCACCTCAACCATAATCAGCACTGAGATGGTCTGCAAAGTATAACCACCCGGGGGCTTTGCTGACCTTCATTCTGACAATTAATCCTTGATGAGAGTTTCGGAAGTACAACACCATGTAAGTCATGCGGCTTCTTAGAGTTTTATTTGCTATAACTAACAAAGAACTCCTACCCCGTTATGTTCCAGAGAAGCAGATTGCCTTAATTTGGTGTACGTCGAGGCAAAATGTGCTTCCCGGTGGAAAGTTTTTGCAAGGTCGAAAACCCCTATTTTCATAAGCGAACTTTGTTTAGCAATGGAGATCATTTTTGCTTGATAATAAACAAAACTGCTGTATTTGGAGCAATGAAAAACCTCAAATATATATTGTGGCACCGTTACATTCTGAAATCTGACTATTTGGTATGCTTTATGGGCTGGTGGAATCATTGATCCGCACTTTTTTGAAAGCGATGCTGATCAGAATGCGGCAGTTAATGGTGGCCACTATAAAGCATGACTCAACAATCATGTCATGCAAGAGCTGTGGTTTCAAAGAGACGGTGCAACATATCACACAGCTCGACTTACGGTTGATTTATTGCAGAAAACATTTAGTAACCCCATAGTTTCACCTTTCTGACCCTTGAATTCTTTCCTCCAAGATCGTGCGATTTTACACCGCTATAGTATTTACTGTGGGAACACGTGAAGTCACTAGTCTGATACTTTGAAACGTTTAACTTATTGGAGGACAACATTCAGCCCGTTATTGCCGATATACGACCACAAAAGTTGGGAAAAGTTACCAAAAATTGAGCCTCCAGATTCAACTACGTCCGAGTAAGCAATGGCGGTTATATGCTAAAAATTATATTTCAATTATAATCCCAAAATATTAATTTGTAATGAATAAAGTATATTTCATATCAATTTTAAAAATTATGTTTTTCCATATCAAAGTGCTATATCTCTATAGAAACACTCTTTAAATTACTCTCTCATATTCTCGCGAAATTATACAAAACTTGTTACGAGGAACGCTTTTAAGCAATTTTGTACAAGTTCGGACTAACTCGTTGTCGATGTGAAACAGACCTATTGCTCTTAAAAATCAGTTCGATTCCATATTTGGTAATATGTTTATTGTATATTTTTACTGTTTTCACTTCAGCTACAGTATTTGTACCGCTCTAGCCTGCTATACAAAATTATAAGGGTATGCATTCCCTTTTAATGTTTGTTCAAACGGCAGCATTACATCAAAGACAATGAAAGCTTTGATGTGCAGAGCTGATGAAGCAGATGATTGCTTTTGCTGCAATTTAACACATACGAGTATTCATGAATATATTCATACTTCAGTGCATGTGGACTGTAGAAGAGAACAAATGCCCAAAGTCGAAACATATTTTTTTTTTCCTTAAACCCTTCTCTGTATGTGTGTTTGTTCATAGACTGATGCATACAATAACCAAATTCTTTAAAAATCCGTATCAATACTGACGTCAAAAACACGAAGAAGCAAGTAACAGGACATATAAAGAAATAGTTCAAACGTACACGATGTTCAAAACTGAGGTATCATATAAACTTTGTTGTCATTTTTTTCCCTATTTGTAGTTTTTATTCAAAATTTTTAGTTTCAGATTCTAAACACATTCCGTTTCCTCAATTATACTATTAAGGAACTCGTTTCTAGGGCCATCGCAAATCCAAAAGGAGATGAGAATTTTCTTACCAAAATAATTTGCACCACATTAACAGCTGAATGGCGTGATCATGATATATATCAACAATTATATGAAGTTATAGTTCAACAAGTAGAGTTACAGCCATTGGGGGTGAAGAAGAATCCTCGACATGGGCTGAAAAGTCCCTTGCCTCACAAAGAAAACACAGCTTTCTTGGTTCATAATTAGCTTTATTCGTCAACGTAATCTCTCCATCAAGAGCAACGCAATCATTTCAGCGCCGCTCTAATATTTCAATACCACTCGTGTAGAACGATTTATCTTCTGCCTCAAAATTGGCCTCAGTTCCAGCGATAACCTCTTCATTCATGCGAAATTTTTTACCGGCGAGCTTGGATGGGTGAATTGGTTTAAGGGCCGCTGCTATTAGAAGGCTTCCGCCTACAAACTCATTAAGCCTTGTCGTCCATTGATTGCTGGGAAATTGCATACAGGACGGGTTAGAAGGCGAGAACTCCTAAACAAGAGGTTGCCTATATGGCTACAAACACATGGCAAGAATTTCGATCTGGTAAACCTCACGGGGATGGTGAATCGTGACTAATTCACTGCGTGGAATTAGTCCGTTATCAGATAAGGCCGTAAAGACAGGGCTGATGTAAATGTGTTTCACTCACTATACGAGTTATTATAGATGGGCTCTCATCAGACTGGTTCAAAATTAACTCGGTGGTACTGCAAAGCTTGCTTCTTTCTCCTCCGCTATTTTTTTTTAGTGACCTTCTATATGAAGCTTCTAACCCTATCCACACTTTCGCGAATGACAGCAGCAGTTGGCATTCAAGTTCATTCTTGGAGTGAAAATGTAGCCTGATGTGTGCTGGACTGAATTCATTTTTCATGTCTCTAAAGAAGTATTCAAGCGTCTCGGTTTTTTGAAACGGTGTAAGATGTACTTCACTCCATCTGATCTCCTTGTTATATATGTCATCTATATCCAACCGCAAATGGAATGTAGCTCTCATGTTTGGACATGTGCCTCTAAACCTACCTTAGGGTGAACTCGGCCACGTGCAAGAGAGAGAGCGAAGAAACTTATCGCTGACACAAGTCCATCCAACTCTATTCACTCACTGGAGCCTCGTCGCAGAGTAGGGTTCTCTTGTTACTACAATGGATTTTTACTGAGGAGAATAGGGATCTAGTTCCCGAAGCCCGCATATTTTACGTAGTTGGCATTTATCGTTCAGAGCTCATCCATTTATGGTAATAGTATAAGGCATTGCAGAGTCAATTCGTTTTTTTAGCCGTACGCTTCGTTTTTGAACAAGTTGCCCTATATTGTTGGAAATTTCAAGCTAAATGCCCGAAAACACTACTGCCTCCTTCCTCATAAATTATTTTTCTAGTTCTAGTACTTACAATGCGCTGTTCATTCCCTGACTACTGGTTCAAAATAAAAAACCACTATATCTTCAAAAACTTATGGTTTTATGGGGCTTGTGATCCGAAGGAATCATCGAAACATATCTTTAAAACCGAATAAGGTCAATGGAAACCATTACAGGGATTTATTCGGAAACCTCTTTTGGTGGAAAAATTATAATTTAGAGAATAGTGGTTGCAATAGGATCGTTCCACTTGCCACACAGTAAGAGAAACAATGGATATTTTGAATGAAAATTCGAAGATCTAATTATTTCTCGTAAGGAATTGAGAACGTACACTATACAGCAATAATCCTACAACAGTCTAAGGGCAAAAAAGAACAAATTTTACACATTTATCGAAAAATTTATAATAATTGTGGTAAAAGAAAAAATTGGCGGAACGGAAAATTATTCTTTATTTTCTTAAAACTAAAATGATACCTCAATATTGTAGACCCTTTACATGACACCAAAGAGAAAAGATATATTTATGGACTACATTTGTGGGCCATTAACTTTATTTGGAAACATTTTATGCACATTAATGTTTGCTTAAATTCCAAATCGTATTGTTGAATACAAAAGAGGAGATACATGCCGGCAACCCCTAACTTTATTTAGGATATAAATAGCATTTTACGCTGGATGCGTTAATTTGTATTAAGTTCTACTCTTCGATACAGCAACCATGAAAGTATGCTCTGATATTTTATGCTTCATTCCCATCCGTTTGTCTGCTTGCGGTGCTTTAAATGTACTTAAACACATATGGGCATTTCCATATCAACGTACAAGACATTTGTACATCTACAAAGTTCTACAATTTAAAAAAAAAAAAGAGCAACTGTAAAAACTTTTATCTCTGCTGCATTCACAGCAATCTATACAGGGTGTTTTTTATTTACTCGTGTATTTTTTTCGATTTTTTTCTGATTTTGACAACGAATTCTGGGATATAAAAAAAAACATTCGGTACAAAAAGCCATAACGAGAGAAATATGATGGTATCGTATATGACATGAAATCTGCAAATTATGTGAAACTAAGCCAGAAAGCATTCTTTTAGTACAGGCGGCAGTGTGGCAAAAAAATTTACTTGGTATACCCTTCACAAAAATGTAAAAGATAAGTTTGTGATTTCTAAAATTTTCATATGCGACCCTATAAAGTATACATATTCTGAAGCAGTATTGATTCAGCGATGTCCGTCTGTCGGTCCTTGAAATACCGTTTCTGTAAAAACCATTAGACTTAGGAACTTTTTTATTTCACCATTTTATTATCCCTTCGATTTATAGGTTCGCTATTGAAATTCAGTAAAATCGGTTTATGTATAGCTGAGCTATACCTAAAATTACGAAAAAAGCCATTTTTTGCAATTTTGTATGACAATTTTTGAAAAAATTTTTTTGGAGCAAAGTTAACACAATTATTTGGCATGGCGATTAAAAATCAAAAAAAATTTTCCCCGATATCGGTCCAAATATACCCGCGATATAGCCTAGGCTGATTTTTTACTGAAAAAGTCGCATAAGCGAACTTAAACAATTCTTTTTATTAAAGGAAGTTCTGGCCATAAAAGAAGGTTATTTAAATATAGAACATGAAAATTTTCGATATCGGTCCATATATACCCGAGATACATGTAACCTGATTTTTGCGTGAAAAATTGATTTTTTTGATTATGAGCAGTTGTGGTTATAAAAGGAAGTTACTTTAATACAAAAAAAAAAAAAAAATTCGATATTTTCCATATGTATCCGAGATATAACCTAACTCGATTTTTTCCTGAAAATGTCGCGTAAGCGAACTTAAACAACTTTTTATGCTTAAAAGCTGTTTCCGTAATAAAAGGAGGTTACTACAATACAAAAAATGAAAATTTCCGATATATGTCCATTTATACCCCTGATATAGCCTAAAACGATTTTTCCATGAAAGATTACCTTTTTGGCATCGCAATTACAAGCCAAAGATATTTTTTCCCGATCTCGGTCCATATATATCCTAACATATTTAGTTCACATTTGCAATATATACTATATATACGTGACTATCGTGCAGGGTATTTTAAATTCAGCTCTGCCGGATATGTTACACTCCAATCGGCGTTCATTTTTAATATATACAATTGAGATGGTTTCGAAACCTCCAGTTATTGAAATTAATTGTTTTAATTTTTTTTCTTGTTTAAATAAGATTTTTGGTTTTTGTACTTCAGGTAAGATTTTTCCTGTCTTAAGTTTTCTTAAGAAGGATTTTTTGTGATCAAAATTTTTGGTGGAAGAGGTCAAGAAAAACAAATGTGCAAAAACCAAAAATCTAATTTAATAAAATTATAAAGTTCAACAAAAAATCAATAAATTAATATTGACTATTACGTTTTTTAAGTTTAAAAATACCGGGTGTACGCGAGGCATACCTGCAGTGCTTTGCTTCCATTTTGGTAAAAATTAGCCTTGAATGTTCGTATTTAGCAGTTGTGAATTAGACATATGACAAATTTATTATTGAAAAAACAAACCGCCCTATTTATTGTGTTGTAAATGATTTCGAAGAAAAGGGGTCTGTAGGTCATAGGTGCAAGCATGGAGCACAACGTACTACAGGATCGACTGAAAACTTTACTGCTGCTCAAGAAGGTGTTCAAAATAATCCATCAACCTCAATTCGACGCCGCACTTAGGAGCTTGGTTTTCATACAAAGAAGAACTTTGGCCACAATTTTGCTCAAGGATGTGCATTTCTTTCCATTTAAGATACAATTTGCACAAGATCTTCTTCCACAAGACCATTTGTGCCGCCGTACATATGCCAATATGATGTAACAGCTCCCTTATGACAACGCTGAATGTCATATGTCATCATAATAAGTGACGAGGAACATTTTCATTTGAATAAAAATATGATTCGGTTCTGGGCAATGTAAAACCCTCAAATTATTCATCAGTCACCTTTGCATCCATTAAAAGTGACAGTTTGGTGTGCAAATTAGTCATAAGTCATAATTGGGCCTTACTTCTTTGAGAATGTACACGGCATAACGGAAACTGTGAATGAGGAGCGATACCGTGATATGACTGAAAAATTTTAATGACACAACTGCATGCAAAACATGTGCTACATCGCATATAGCCAGGATTACAAGGGAACTACTGCGAGACCTCTTCACACAACAAGTTATTTCAATACACGGTGGGATGCTTTGAATGCGCCGGCCTTCTTGTTGTGAGGATATCTAAAAGGCAAGGTTTATGCAAACAAACCAGTGGCTGTGTTCTGTAACTCTCGCCACGAGAAACTTTTCGACTGAAACGTCTGAAATGAAACAAAGTTGAAACAACAGCTGCTTTTCTCACTAAACTGTAGCTATAACTTTTTTTGGTGAGTAATAGCTGTCACGTAAGGAAATTACTCGCCATTTTACAGAAATACTGTGTCTGTAAAACTTTTGCGAAAAAATTTCCCGCTTTCAACTGTCATTATTTCTCGCAAATAAAAAGGTTGTGAGATAGTATTTCAAATAACAATAATCATCATTAAATGAATAATAATGCTGAAAAAATAAGTATTTTGTAGTTAAATTAAGTTTCACATATATATTTACACAGTTTAGAATGCTTGTTTTTTTATTTAATTTTTATACCCTTCACACAACAAGTTTTAAGGGAATACTTATTTGTAATTTCTACAATTTTAATTTCCGATCCAACAACGTATATTGTAATACTTTTATAATGTTTTTTTCAGAATTCAGAAATTGCAATTGTTTTTTAATGTTACAAAATGTTGTTCATAAGTATGTATGTATGTATTTGTAAATAAAATGTAAACGTTAGAGCCATACCATACATTTTCTAGAACAGCCGGCGGTTATAATATGAGGCCGTCGAACAAAATTTCTTAGCTTTAGTAATTTTTGGTCGGCGGCGGTACTAATTGTGGCTGGCGCTTTCATTTTTAAAATTGCATGTCGGCATTGTTTTATATTTTCAGACATATCTGACGTAACGACGTAATCGCTTTGGGTAGTTTTCGACATGAGTTACAGACGCAGTTTTTTCTCACTTTTCGAGAAACGATGGAATAATTTGTTTCACAAGTTTTCGATGCGAGAACTTCTCGCCAAAGTTATAGAACACAGCCACAGAAACGCTTGAGCAACTCAAACAAAATATTCCTGAGGAAATTAATGAAATACTGCGTGAAATGTATGAGAAGGTTAGGTTAGGTTTAACAGGCTGCCAGCTATTATAAAGCCAGCCCACTTGGGTCAGTCAGGTTCCGTTGTGTTGCCTGGATCTGATATGTATCTCAGTAGATCTACATATCACTGGCTTAGAACCAACCCGAGGATCGGATAAAGGAGTCCAATCCACTTACATCGCATTCCGATACCTCCGTCAAATCATGCAGCATCGGTCTGCCTAGGTACAATGCCCTTATACAAGAAAGAGCTGGACACTGATAGAGGAAGTGCTCAACGCTCTCTTCTTCCTCCTCGTCTCTGCAACTTCTACAGAAGTCATTAAATGGAAGATTTAACCTCCTTGCCTGCGTCCCTATGTGGCCAAAACCGCCACAGCAGAACGCAACCTCCGTCGGGGCAAGCCCCTTAGGATAATAGTCCTCCTGTTATCATATCTGGGCCATGTCAGCCTTGATATTCGACAGGTACCCTCATTAGACCTGTCTTGAGCGGTCTGAAAAAGTTGACGCTGTACTAGTTTCTTATAGCTCGCAAGCGGGATTCCAATGATCCCATCAATATGTCTTTGTTGTAGCTGGACACCGGACTTTGCCAGTTCATCCGCTACTAGATTTCCGGACACTTCACTGTGCCCTCGTACCCAAATAAGCTCCAGGTTCGAATGTCTCGCTATCTCGTTTAGAGATATCCGGCATTCACGACATGTATGAGAATGTAATGAAAAATATGCTCAAAAGGTCATGCATTTGTGAGGCTAGCAGAATCGGACATTTATTTGATAATTTATTCCATACACAATTGCCGACACTAAATGAAATATTTATTAATATAACATCCATACTCTTTAATTTAATCACATTATAAACAAACAAAGTAGTATACTAATTTGTTGAATTGTTTGTTGAACTTTTTCTAATATTTTAAATTAGGTTTTTGGTTTTTGTACATTTGTATATCGGGGTTTAAGTTCAAGTTTTTCCTTTCTTAAGTGTTTCTTAAGAAGGATTTTAGTAGAATACCTTCCCGGTGGATACCCGTTATAAATCTGCTACCAGACTCTCTGTACATAACAAAATTCTATTGCTTTTTAAAATCGTTTTGTTTGAAAAAAAAAAGTTTCAAGGGTTTTTATGTTTTCGTGGAAAGGCCCATATGCATGTAGATACTTGCACACATGTGTATCAATGTAATCTTTGTCATTGAATATAATTATCTTACCCCTCTTAATACTTACATATGTAGCACACACACACACACACCCAAACCAATCCAATTCAATAGAAAATGTCGCTTTCTGTTCGCAATTAAAATGTTATTTTTAGCTAAATGCTGTTGTTGTGTCTTGGACTGTTGAACATGTAAAACTGGCACGAAAAATAGGTCATTAGAAGCATTAGCTCGTCATAATTCTATCATTTTGTGGTGGAAAATTGTTGGCGTATAAAAGTCTACATAACTTATTATATGTTTTTCATTTATTTGACATGCAGTTTAAGTTTTGAGGGAATAAACATTTTTCGTAATGGGCAAATACTTATTATTAAACTCTCGCTTTATTAAATTGTTTTCAGCTCAAGAGCATAAAATGTTTCTTTGTTCGTTTATTTCGGTGTTTTATGGAATTACGAGTGAAATGGTTTTAAATTTGATATCTTTAGTTTGGTATTAAAATACAGATTAATTTTTATTTTTCCATCAAAAAATTTTCTCCTCAAATGATTAGTGACACAAAAATAGAAGATGGATATTTTCAATGATGCCGTCATTGAACTTACACAAGTGGTTTTAAATCATTTATGTAATCCATATTGTGTGTGGTAAACTTGCCACACCAACGTGTGCAGCCATAGAATTTTGAATTATTGAAATTTAAAATCTTAAATTAAAACAGACAAAAGAGCATTAATTATGACAATAAATATTGTCTCTTTAAACGACAGACAAGCAACTATTACACACAGAATTTTTTACACATTCTGCTTGTCAAATTTATTTTAAATTGACAGCTATGACCTAAAGCCACTTTTACACAATACGAGTATGTTCGAGTATTTAACAGTGTGCTTGTCAAACTTCGCAAAAAATTTACTTCAGTAAATGACAAGCTGCATTTGCAGTGCTAAAATTTTATCAAGAGTGGTCCAACCAAACGGCAGAATGTTAACTGTGAGTTACACCTTAACGTCAAGTTTTTTGCTCAACTTAATTTGACATTTCCTTGCTTCACAGTTTGACCATCACAATCATGGAGAGGTACACAATTGAAAAACGCAGTTGTGAGCCATTTGCTCGCAACCAATTATATTGGCGAATCAACAACTCAGTTAATCAACAAAATCTGTAACAGCAATAAGATTAACTGATACAGCCAAAAACCGTCAATCAACAGCGGCAATAATAACAAGTGAACAATGTGCAATATGCAAACATTGCATATGATTAAGAAGTACGCCAACCAAATTATAAGCAACAAAAACTAAACCAGAAGTAAAACGTTGCATATACTCGTACTCGTAATTGGCCAAACAGGCCAAAAACAATCCGAAGATTAAGTACGCGCTGACATGGCAGGAATACTGATTCACTTCCGGGGACGGCACCAGCTTCGGTACTGTATAAAACGGGGCAATTGACAGAGATCTGGACGATTAGATTTTGGAGCAGTTGAATGAAGCAGTACGAAGATATAATTAGTGGAAGCAGTTTGAGCTATTTGAATTAGTCAAGCAGTGCTTTAGAAAACAGTTAGTAATAATTAATCTAATATCATAAAACAACAAGTAAGAGTGTAGTATATTCGGCTGGACGGGATCTTAAATACCCGTCACAATAGCACGTACATATATGTATTAGTATGTATATATTACAAATTTGAACTAAATATACTCGCATACATATGGACCGATATTGGGTAAAATATATTATATATGATCGGTTGTAGTATATTCGGCTGGGCCGGAGTCAAAAACACCCTTCACGATAGTCAACAACACGTAAGAGTGTAGTATATCCACCTGGATGGGATCTTAAATACCCGTCACGATAGTCACGTATATGTATTTGTATATATTACAAATTTGAACTAAATATGATCGAATAATATGGAACGATATCGGGGAAAAATATTTTTGCCTTGTAATCACCATTCCAAAAAGGAAATTTTCATAGAATAATCGGTTTAGGCTATATCTGGGATATTTTGCATTTTCTGTATTTTAGTAGCCTGTTTTTATAACGTGAACTACTTGTAAGCAAAAAAATTTTTTCTTGGAAACATCGACTTATATGTTTATATATATGTATATCTCGAGTATATATGGACCGATATAGGAAATTTTCAGTATCGGCATTTTCATTACCTCGTTTTATAATCACAACTGATCTTAAGAAAAAAAATTTTTTTCATGGAAAAATCGGTTTAAAAAAAAAAAAAAATTTTTTATGGCAAAATCGGTTTGGACTATATCTTCATATATTAGTAACCTCCTGTTATTACCAGAACAACTTTTAAGCCAAAAAAAAGTTGTTTAAATTTGCTTACGCGATATATTCTTGAAAAATCGGTTTTGGCTAGATCTAGGCTATATATGAACTGATATCTGAAATTTATATTGTTTGTATGTTAGTAACCTTCTTTTATTACCAGAAATGATTTTAAGCAAAAAATTGTTAAGTTCGCTTCCGCGACATTTTCATTACAAAATCGGTTTAGGCTATATCTCGGATATATATATATATATATATATATATATATATATGGACATATATCGCGAACATTTTTGTTTGCCTTGTAGTTGTGTGAAGTTTGAAACAAAACAATCAAAAAAATTTTTTTCAAAAAATTTCATACAAAATTTCAAAAAATAATGGCTTTTTCGGAATTTTGAATATATCTCAGCTAATGATTTTCTCTGAAACGGTATTTTTACGACCGACAGACGAACATCGCTTAATCGACTTTTTTAATTCTGACTCAGAATATATATACTTTATAGGGCCGCAAATAAAAACTGTAGAAATTACAAATGGAATCACAAACTTATATATACCTTTTACATTTTTGTGAAGGGTATAATAAACTGAATAATAAAAAAGTAACACTCACAACTACGGGTCCCTCCATGTGAAATAGAAACCTTATTTTCCTTCTTTCTTTTTCGGAACTTAACTCTACATTCGTATGGGGCTCTGCAGGACAAACCTTAATAACTAATTAAGTAGCTTGCATATCCATAGGTCTCTTAAGGAATTACTAAAAGAACCTATGAGGTTATTCAAATGTACGAAGTCTGAACAAAAATAGGCGTAATTTTCAATTTTTTCAAAAATTTATTTATTTATTCAGCAATCACTTGTTGCCAAAAACTCCCGTTTCGATTTTACGTTAATCACTCCTCAACAACTCTCTTACCTTTCATCGGTGTCTTCAGTTTTGGCAAGAGGAAAAAGTCAGCTGGGGACAAGTCCGGTGAATACGATGGTTGAGGCAAGACAACAGTTTTGTTTTTGGCCAACAACTCAAGCACAAGCATCGATGTGTGAGCTAGTACATTGCCATGGCGCAAAATCCATGATTCTTTTTTCCGCAATTCTGTGCGTTTCTGACGAGTTGCTTCGCGCAATTGGCGCATAACTTCAAGGTAGTATTTCTTATTGAGCGTACGACCTTGTGGCAAGAACTCGTGATGCATCACATGATTGAGGTCAAAAAAAAAAAAACAGTGAGCAAAACCTTGACAAAACTTGACGAGCTTTTTCGGTCTTGGCCAGGACGAGCATCGTCATTGACGTTTTCTCGGCCTTCCTTAGACCGGTAATACTACAGTTGAACTGTTCATAGTAGACTCGCCAAACGCCACAGTCAACATTTCAAATGTCCTTGCGCATTTAATTTAATGTCCTTGCGCATTTAATTTAAATCATTAATACATACATTTAATATAATTTTTAACACAAAACTTAATATAGTTTCTTTATTCATATTTTCGAATAGTAAAAAAAAAAACTTTTTATCTATCAAAAACAAACTGACCATCCAAAATGGGTGATATTGCCAACATATATAACAGACATGTGTACGTACCAACATAACATACTTAACTTACGAAATTTTAAAATAACGGTTATATTTTGAGCAGACCTCGTATCCTCAACAACGCATTTCACTCACTTTGTAATTTTTTTGCTCAATATAATCGACAAAATATTTCCACAATCGGAACAATTGTGCCCAAATTTCAGCAACCCGAGCCTGTAGAAAATGTGAAAATACCTATAAAAGTTCCTCCAATTTCTTCTCTAGAAAATATTGTTGTTGTTGTTCGCGATGCTATAGCAGAAGAACTGCTAACCTTGGCTCGTCGTCATGCTCAACAACTGACCACCTCACGAACATCACTGATAAGAATTTTGAACGCTTACAAGGTTCAGTTGGCTCAAGAGTTGAAGGCTAATGATCATTTCAAGCGTCGTCAATACGCCGAATGTTTGGTACTACAGACAGAGGTGAGTAGTGACTTTATACAGATGCATCCACAGAGAGTGACTTATTCAAAAATGAGATATGCCAAACCGTTACCATCATAAAGGACTTCTTGTAGCCAGAAATTGAGAGTATGGCGCTGGACGATATCTGGCTTCAACCACATGGTGCGACTTGCCACATAGCAAACGAAATAATGTCTCTTTACACGGTTGTCAGATCTTACAATATTGCCAGTAAAATTATCTGAAAATGTATTACAATCGTGTGAACTGCCAATTTTTAACTTACAACGTTGTCAGAAAAACCATTGTCAATCAATTTTAAGACGATAATATTGTCAGGCATCTGACAATCGTGAGAACACTGTTCGTCGGCATTGCCAGATAATTGGCTGGTATCGTAAGCTCAGTTTTAATTGTCAGATGTATGAAATCAATGTACCTGACAATGGCATCATTGTCAGAAATGGTTTGATGGGCAACACTGCCTAACAGATGGTTGTTGATATACATAAGTGGCAATGCTTTACAACATGTCTGGCAATTTTTTTCGTCTAACAATCTGACAACCGTGTGAACTGACAATTTTTGTTGTCAGATGAATTATTTGTCAGACCATAGTCTGACAATGCAAGTGTAAGATTTTCTTACGGTCGTCTGAACACACAATTTACTTCTGCGGGACAATTTTTCATTGTCACTACATTGTCATCATGTTGCCAGATCTTACAATATTGTAACATCTGACAACCGTTTGTACATAGCTTTAGTGCAAATCACAATAGCTCGCTTTAAGTTATGCTCTTTTAAAATCGTTAAAAGTTAGAGAATTGCACTACTGTAGTGCGATTCTGTATCTAATTTTAACAATACTTGTTATTGTTAAAACATCTAACAATCAATTTCACAATTCTGCTATTCTCTAGCGTATTTAACAACCCTTGTTATTGTGTTGCCATTTGACAAACTTGAAAACGAAAAAAATCCCAACTGCTTATAGCTGGTCGATAATAAAGGGTGGTTAAATTTCAAGGGCCGATGTTGAATGTGAATCACACCTAAACGCCAAGTTATTTTCCGAATTTTATTTGACATTTCTCTATTTCAGACTTATTCAATTTGAACAATGGAGAGATAGACAAACCAACAACGTGTTAAAGTTATTCAGACTTATTATGAAAATGATGATAAATTTTCGAAGAAAATCATCTTCAGTGATGAGGCACATTTTCACCTCAGTGGATTCGTCTATAAATAGAATTGCCGCATTTAGGAGAATGAGAATCCAAGAGTGACTGTCGAAAAACCAATGCACCCACAAAGAGTGACCGTTTGGTGCGGTTTATGTGCTGGCGGCATCATCGGGCCGTATTTTTTCCAAAATGAGGCCGGTCAGGCAGTTACTGTGAATGGTGTTCGCTATCGTGAGATGATAACGAACTGTTTATGGCCCGAATTAGAAGATATGGATGTAGACGATATGTGGTTTCAGCAGGACGGTGCCACTTGCCACACAGCTAACGAAACAATTGCTCTTTTGCGCAACAAATTCAATGGCCGTGTTATCTTACGTAATGGCGATATCAATTGACCGCCAAGATCATGTGATATGACACCGTTGGACTTTTTCCTTTGGGGTTATTTGAAAGAAAAGGTGTACGTCGATAAGCCAGCAACAATTCAACAGCTAAAGGATGAGATAATTCGGCACATTAACGGCAGAGAACCTCCATTATGCCTCAGGGTCATCGAAAATTTGGACCATCGGATGGAGGTGTGCCGCCGTGGTCGCGGCGCACATTTGGCCGATATTTTGTTTCACGCATAATTTAGTAATACCAATATATCATAATAAAATAAAATTACAATAATTTCCTAAATAGTTTGTGTTTTATTCAAAATCAACATCGGCCCTTGAAATGTAACCACTCTCTATTTGTTGTACTTTTCTTTCTTCTTTTCGCAGTTTTGACATATTTTTTAACCGTAATGCCACTTGATTGAAGTTATTGTCAATGTTGTTATTTATTAGTTACAGAAACGAACAATCGTAACTGCAAGCGACAATATTAGTTGACATTTTACCTAATTTTTTTATTGCTAAAAGTTACAGAATTCACACCCTGATGTGTTTAAACTGACATCAGCGTTATACTCGTAAAATAAAGTATTCTAACGGTCGAGATGTTGCAGATTCGATTTCTGCCAAAAAATGAAGAAAGCTTCGCAGTTTTTGTGTTTATTTTTAATAAAAAGAAAAGAAGAAAGTTTCATCCGCTTACATTTCTGCTGACGATAGGTACACATATAAATAAATATATACTTAAAACGTTTAATCAACACGTACGAGTGCGTGAAGAGTATGACCTTTTCATAAATTTGATTTATTTCCTTCACCTTTACAAATAAGGAAGCGATAGATATTTTAGATACAACAGGAGGTAAAGAAAATTTAAGGCAGAAGTGGTATTTAGAAAAATGTTGGTACTTTAAGTAAAAACCAATCTTAATCGTCACGAGCGGCGTTTCTTTGTTTTGAAACGAATGCTGGCTGAATGGTAAATGTGAGTAAACGAATGGGTGGGGAGCGGAGTGCCTTCTGTGTAGTGTTTTATTTATGAATTACTATTTACCATTTGTTAAGTGGAAATGCGGTTTTGTGTTCAATATTGAACCTACATGTGTAGACGTAGAGGTATGTATAAATATTTGTGCCAACGGTGACAATCTTTTGAAAATCGTGCTGTTGATTTTACTAAATAAAATGTCTTGCCTTAATAGCATATATTTATTTATATACAAACATTAGTATGTGTGTATGTATGTACGCACATTATGAGACACCCCATTTTCCAACAGCAGCCGCTTACCACAATTTTCGGCTTCACACGAAAAAAAAAACAAATATAGTAGGCAAGTTTATAGCCACAACTTCAAATTAAATTCTTAATAAGAACTTAAACACCAGTTCGTGTAGGTTGGAATAGTTATTGAGGTGAGAGGAAAACTGCTTTCGCTTAAAAGCAAATTATTTTTACACATTTATACACTAGAACAACATCAAACAATTGGTTGTTCAAAAATGTTGTTTAATGTGAGTTCTAAATTAAATGAATATTTCTTAATAATTATGTGTAATTGTTCGAGCTTAAGGTCTTTTTAGTTTTTTTGGTTTTTAGTTATCTGGCAATATTTTGCTTTCCTTTGGATAGCTTCTTCAGTTTGCTATTATTTCTCTTAAAAAGATGTCAGACAAGCTCTGACAAAGGGAAATCGCTTAAAATTCGCGTTTTCGATTTGAAAACGCAATATCAGTATGCTGAAAAAATTGTCCTATAAAAATATATGTAATTTTTTTTTTATCTTGGACCAGTACTCAGGGGATGACCCCTACATATGCAGCGTATTGTACTGGAACTAGGAAAATAGGTTTTGAATGAGAAAGAAAGAGGGAGTAGTTTTTGTGGTGGTTTAACTTTAACAATAACAACCCAGCAAAAAATTTGACATTACTTTAAGAACCACTTGCCGTAGAAATACTTACTTTTGCAATTGCCGAATTTCGCTTCTCGGTTACCTAACATATAACATAAGACCTTAAGGAAAAGGAAGTAACATTTGAACTACTTCACTGACTTAAATAAGAAGTCCTGAAAACTTTTTATAAAAAAGTAATTATTTTAAAGAGTCTATCAAAATATGTAAGTTGCCTCATAAGTGGTTTAAAATTAAAATGTAAGTTATTACATTAAAATCAAAAAATTAAAAGAAATAAGTAATTCCTAATTTACTTTTAAATTTTTTAATAGAATAAAATAATGTTAAATTTTTAAGTTGTAAATATATATGTACATTCATATATATATAAGTAATTAAATTTTGTATTTTTATTCTTCTTAATGTATTATATAAATACCCTAAAATTAAGTTTTTCTATTTCCTACATATGTATGAAAACTTGATTACATTTTGAAAATATCTCTTAAATGTGTAATTAGATTTCTGAAACAGAAAAATAACGGAACTTTTTATAAAAACAACAAAAACTACTCCTAAATCTACATACATATGTATGTAAGTATACATTCACAGTCTTTATGAATGTATGTACATACATTCATATATGTATGTAAGTAAATCCATATATTAAAACTAAATTGCAACTTCCGAAGAGTAATTGAGTTGCTCTAATTCGTCTTTAACTTTTTCGTAAAAAACTTTAATTAAATGAGAACTTTAGTTCTCATTTAGTTTAGAAAGGTAAGCGAGTACCACTTACCTTTCTAAACTAATTTGATATTTGATTGCCATTTTCGATTCTTTTTTCGTAAAATGTAATAGAGTCGATTACTTTTTTACAAAAAGTGAGAGAGGAATTTTAGTCCCGTTATTGTTTGAAAAAGTCAGGCTAATTTTTTGGAAATAAACTCTTATTTAGCTGCAAAAAATCAGTTTTATTTGAGCATTGACTGAAGCACAAACTCGTGAAGTTATAAAGAAAAAAAGTGCATACGAGTACATATATGTAAGTATAAAGAAAAGTAAACAAAATGTCCAGTAAGTCATTGTATTATAAAAATAAAAAAAAGAATAAAAGAAAATCTAACAAAAATGTTTCACAATCAAAATTGTGATATTTTAAAAGAAACATATAATATAATAAATGCAGAAAATACTTGTGAAATTGGTAGCAATTCAAACATTGTAGACTTAAAAACTACGGAAGGACACATAGACGTTCCCTTAAGTGTTAGCACATTAGTTAAAGCAAAAGAAAAGTATGTTTTTAGGACAGTAGATCCAGGGTGCTATGTTCATATAGGTCTTGTAACTCAAATAAAATAAAATATGTTTTTGATATAAACGTCAATGAAATAAAAATTGATATTGGTATCAATTTTTGTAAAATTGGCAAAGAAAAATTTTTCTTAGATTACAAATTTATTCGTTTTTAAGGAAACAAAGGTTTGCAGAAGAGAATATGTAATATTTTTTCCAATCAGATATTATTAGATTACAATATACGAGGTATTAAAGGCAAGAAAAGGTTATTAGACTACAAGGCAACAATGAATGTTATATTTTGTAAATATTTTGGATGCAAAGTTATTTTAACATAGTATGTAATTATTGTATTATTTCTTACATTTTTAGTGGCTAGATCATCTGATGTACATACGCAACTAGAGTTTTCAAGAGAGATTCAGAAAGCCATAAAGTGTGCAAAAAACAAACATTTTAAACAAATATGTTTAAAGCTAAAAAAAGAAGCAGCTTAAACGCATCAGAAAGCTCTGATTAGAATTTAACTTAATTTTATTTTTTAATCAAGTCTAATATTGAATGACTTCTATATAATTTTTTATGTACTTAACGGCATTTTTTTATAATCGAACAAATGAATTTTTTTTGTTAATTTTATTTTATTTATGTATTTGAAAACCTTTAAAGTACAAACAAAATATACCTTTATGCGTTAAAAGTTTTTACAACTTAAAAAAAAAAAGAAAATAAATAAAGATGTAAAAATTTACATCTTTACAACGTTATAAATCGCTACACTTCAGATTTTAGTTCCTGTGAATTTAAAGAGAACTGTTTACATTGAAGAGAATGGAAGTAATTCTTTAATTTGTTTGAGAAGTATTTACTATGACTTTAACCAGGAGTACTTACGTTTAATTTAGCAGAAGTACTTCTCTTCGGCTAAAGGAAATTACATCTTTTATAGAGTATATAACTAGTTCCTGCAGATATAAAGTAACGAATGCGCAGGAACTAAATATTTTAGTCTCACGCCTTGTTAAAATCATTAGAACGGTAATCCAGTTGGGAAGCCATTCCATCAAAAATGCTTAATTCCAAACTCGATTACCATTTTGGAAATTATTTGCTGGGAACACGAAAGACTAAAACAAATTCTATTGCAGCGTTTAAAATGTCGGAATTAAATTAGTTAAAACTGATCAGGGCCCAGTGTATATACCTTCGACACTGCTCAGATTAGCAAAATTTAGTCCAACACTTTTGTGCTAGGGCGGTTCGGAAACTTCTTAGCCTATCAATGAGAGAGAATAGTTAGTTTTTCAAAAATATTTTTGTTTTTAAAAATAATCTCCTTAAACTTCAAACTTAAACCAACGCTTTTCTAGCAATTCTATCCCTTGATTAAAATAGTTTTCCTCAAGGTCTTCAAAATAGTGGTTTACAACTGTAAATTCATCTTCATTTGAGGTAAAACGCTTGCCAGCAAGGAATTTTTTTTTTAGATTTGGGAACAGGTAAAAGTCACTGGGAGCTAAATCAGGAGAATAAGTTGGGTGGTTAAGCAACTCATACTTTAATTCGTTTTTTAGCCATTGTTAAAAACGTTTCTCAAAACGTGGTGACTAGTGGTAGCATGCTGTATGGCCAGTTTAAAGTTTTCAGCAAAATCGTTAATTTTTTTTTTTTTTTTTTAGTATTTTTTTATTTATTGAATCTTCAAAAAGGACTAACAATAAATATTCAAATCTTAACACTAAATTTAAAAAAAAATTATTTTTACTTAAGTCTGGCCAATGCTAGACGAAAAGTTTTATTGTGCGGGAGCTATTTCGGTAAAATAACCTAGTGAGCAATCTGATGGTGGCAACGGTATCCCTTCCTCTCAACCGGCTGTGGCCGCCAAAATTAAGTATATTACGCGCAAGAGGGTTTGGATGAAGTTCCAGTTCACTGACATACCTTGTCGCGTACTTAGAAAATTCCTCTTTTACCAGCGGAACACTCAGATCCTTATGAATTCGTGAGTTTTTTACGTACCATGGAGCTGCAGTAATCGTTCGAAGAATTTTGTTTTGTCGCCTTTGGATTTTTTCAATGTTTGACGCTGAGGCGGTGCCCCATAATTGAATTCCGTAGCACCATATAGGTTTTAGAATTGCGTTGTATAGCAGAAGTTTGCAATCCAACTTCAATGTCGAGATTCTGCCCATAAGCCAATTTAGCTGCGCTGCTTTTAGTTTTAACTGAGTGACCTTTGCTTCAATGTGAGACTTCCAAGTTAGCCTACGGTTCAGCTGAATACCAAGGTACTTGACTTCATTGTGCTGCGGAATAGGTGAGTTGTTAATTTGGATAGGCGGACATGTTTGCTTACACAGTGTGAATGTGACATGAGTACGTTTCTGTTCATTAACTTTGATATTCAAAAGTTTTAGCCATTTCTCTAATATTGAAGTATATTCATGTAAATTTCGTGATGCTAATTGTTGGTTTTCATGAAAACTCAAAAACGCTGTATCATCTGCAAAGGTAAAAGTGTGGATTCCGGATGTCGTTGGCATGTCAGAGGCGTAAATCAAATATAAAGTAGGCCCCAGTATGCTGCCTTGGGGAACTCCTGCCTTGATTGGCTGAGTTGGGCTTATAAAGTCGCCTTCTCTGATAACAGACTTCCGCCCATATAAGTAGCTTTCCAGAAGATTGTGTGTATTTGCAGGCAAGTTTAGCTTTATTTTGTGCATCAACCCTTGAGAAATATCAATGAGAAGAGCTGAGCAATACTTCTTCAGGTTTGTCTTATGACATTGACTAGTCTGTGCGTTTGTTCTATGGTGCTATGTTTAGCCCGAAAGCCAAATTGATGATCGGGGATGTATCCTACATTGTTTAATATTGGACTCAACTTCGCCATTAACAATTTTTCGAATGTTTTTGATTTTTTTTTTTTTTAACTTTATTATTTTATTTATTGAATCTACATAAAGTTTTGAAATTGTTGGTAAAAGACTTATTGGTCTATATGATTCTACCTGAGTCAGATCCTTCCCTAGTTTGGGTATCATAGTAATCATGGACACCTTCCAATCTGCAGGATAATACTCGAGACGTAAAATAGCGTTAAAAATAAAAAGTAGAACCCTTCTAGCTACACGAGGTAACTGCTCAAGCATTTTACCAGTAATTTGATCAATGCCTGGAGCTTTCCTGGGGTTTGTATTACCGATAACGTTTTCAACATCTTGAAAATTAAATCTCAAAGACATATGAGGTCTAACAACATATGGTGGTAATTCCGCTGTATTATTCTCTGAATCATTTGTAATAAAAACGTTTCTCAAATGATCGACATACAACATTCCCTTTTCAGAATCGCTTCTTGTCCAGTCGCTAGTTAAAGTTCGCAAAGGTGGCTTACCTATTACGGGTGTTTTTAAACCTTTTGTCGCTTTCCACAAGGAATAATCAGATTGAGAAGTACCATCAAGGCTCTCCAAATATGTTTTAAGGTAGGCCTTCTGTGGATTTCAAGCAGATTTCTTAACTGAGTTATGCATTCCCGTAGCCTAGTTTTAAGCTGGGGAGACCTGCGAAGTTGTCACTCTCTTCTGGCTCTTCTTTTTTCTGACAGAAGTTGCTCAATTTCAGACGAATAAGTTCTATTGTTTTTATTTCTGGATCTTACATGACTAGTAGTAGCATGCTGCACGGCTAGTTTGAGGTTTTCAGAAAAATCGTTAATTGACACATCGGTATCCTTAAGCGTTCTCAAGGCAATATTTTCAGTACAATATATACTCAATTAAAATTTTTTACCCAATTACCTCTATTGACAGTCAACTGAGAGCCAATCTGCTGGGGGAACCAAACGGAGATTATAGTGGGAGAGTGATCTGATGACAAATCTAATGAAGGCTCCACTTGCATCCACTCTAAAGGAAAATTTTTCGCAACTCCAAAATCTATAACATCTGGGATCTATCGTCGATCTGACGGCCAATAAGTAGGGTGACCGCTTGAAACCTCATCTAATCCCATTTTGGAAACGGCGTCAGAAAGCACACGGCCTTTCGACGTGCTCTCCAAAAAGTGTGTTTAACGTTCTAGTCAGCAGCCGCTAAAAATCGAGGCCCAAGTGATTTGAAAAAATATGAATGTTGATTTTCTATTACTGAAAATCGTGGTAGTGAATAAATCGGGGATATAGCGATTTTTTCAGGAAAATAATCAATGTATATATTTGTAGCTTGGAGATATTTCTCACGTGTCTTTTTCATTAAATAGTGCTTAATTCTAAATAGTTTTCATCAAAATTACCGAGCCTCTGCTTGATCTTGCACGGGGATCTTTTGTGTAGTGTGTAGCCATTAATTTTGAATTAACTGTTGGTTTTCAAATGAGGTTCAGCAATCATCATTTTATCGATTTTCTTTTCCATAAGGAAGTGCTCAAGTTCATCTTTGCGCTGACGAATGCCGTTTGCGTTCCAGAAACATATTTTAAACCAATTCATTTGCTTAAAATTGCCTGCAAAATAGCATGAAAGTTGTAAAGAAAAGTAGAGGCGTGTTGTTTTTGTGTTTTGACAGGCATTATTAAAACATTTTTCTTTTTAATTTCTCAATAATTTATTTAAATTGTTGGGATATAAAGTTGAATGTTTGAGAATATCTTTCAAAAATTTCCAAAGTCTACTGATGATTAGCGTAGCTCCTATGAATTGTCCACATATACAAGCAGACAGTTGGGAAACCTAGGAAACAAGCGGCGCAAAATAAATTTTAAAACATATATTGAAATTTTCATTGAAAATACTAGTAAGTGATGCGTTTATTTTAGCCGCCACTGTACACAAAACGAAGAAAAGCGCAGCAAAAATATGAATGATAATTAAATTGCTTCTTTTTTCCAAGTTGGCTAAGCCGCAACTTAACCCTTTTATTTATTTATTTTTTATATTTTTTCTTTAGTTTATTCCTCGTAATATTTACAATTGTTGTTCTAGATTTAAAGAAATTACAAAAGCGAAAGTGGCTTTGAACCAAGGGTTGAAAATATGTATGTATGTATGTGTGCATGTGTAGCTTTGTTTTATAGGTCAAGTATTGCTTTTTTTAACCCAAAATTGAATGAGGATTTTCGTTGTTATTTTTAACTCAAACAAAAAAAAAAAAGAACAATGCCATGGTTGGTTTTTTTTTCAGGAAACAATATATAAAAATATTAGGCAGGCGTCCTTAAGACATAACTAGGATTTTAATAGCGACTAAGACTGTTGTGCTCTCTAGTAAGAGGGGGAAAAATATGTGCTCACTACACAGCAAAAAATTATGGTTTGATTTAAAGCTTAAAGGCTACAGAAAACCATTTGGGTATAAAATTTAAATTTTATTTAGTAGCGGCTACACACATATGTAGAAAACCCATCATAGTTGAGATATACCTTAACGTTATTATAATAACCAGAGCTGCCGTTTTCGGTAATTTTAACCAAAATTGGTAATATCTTTCTTTAATGTGGAGCTACGAATATTTTTTCATTTATATTAGGAAAATATATTTTAATCTATCAGTATAAGAATTAATGGGGATAGATATTTCTACATTTACATCTATTGAGAATATATACGAGTTAAAGTATGTATATAATGATGTAAATGAAAATCCAGATGCCCGTAAACTTCCTCGGAATAAAACAATAAAAAAAGGTTTTCGTTTATATGATATTTAATCCTAGATTATTAAAAAAAATTAAGATTACAAAAATTAATGAACTTATCAGAATGAAAGAACTCAGAAGAAGGGGAGGGAATTGAAAAGGCGGAAGAAAATGAACGAGTAGTAATAAAAAGTAATAAAACAATGCTGCCAGATTAAATAAAGTTGATAATTCAGAAAGTGAATATTCCAACAACATCATCTTAAGAGTTCTCCATAACAGCTGTTGAATTTAATATTTTAATGTAGTCAACTTAGATGTTTCAACTGATTAAATATATAATATATGTATATGTATATATTAAACATTTGCAGCGAGTAAGTTTTTTCTTCATGTGTGAAATTCGCTGTCGAGTATCGTATACAAGGTGCATTAATGTATACACGGTGGCAGCACTACGGCATGTGATAATTTTTTGCTACTGGAAATATAGTAAGCTATTTAAGTCAAATGTATTGTTTACATTTTTGTAAGTGAATTTAGTGTTTTATTCTGAATTAAACATATACAAATTATTTTGTGAACATAAAAATAATTCAAATAAATATAATTTATAATTATGAAAAGGTACATTCATAGTTTATAATTATAAAAATAGTTACAAATATTTTTGATAAACATAGCTTACCAGATGCCTATTTTTGTTGTATTGTTGTAATTTTGCTCTAGTGCTGCCACCGTGTATACGTTAATGCACCTTGGTCGTATATATTTGTAATCTTAACTCAGAGCACAAATATGGAAGTGAAGAGAATGTTTGTTTAGTAAATACCAACAAGCAAGTAATTGAAGTTAATATAGTTCCGAAAAAAAGGAACATATCGAATGTGAACAAAAAAGAAAAAAGTACTCACAAATAATGTTCTCTTCATATGGTACTGCAAGTATTTTTGAAAGCAATAAAAAAAGTTTTTTACTTTGATAACATGTATTTACATACATATGTATATAATATATCTTTTTAATTATTTACAGTTGGCCAATTCAGTCTAAAAGATAAAAAAGTACAAATTCAAAATTTTGTCAAAAAATCTCTGATTATTATTGTTATTATTTTGAGCTAAGAATTTTTAATGATGTAATGGTTGCATGCATTAGAAATAAAACAAGCCAAATTTCATTGAGTTAATTCATCGGACAAAAATACATTTTATTCTTGATAAAGTAAAAATAAAGAATTAACTTGTAATTCAAAATAAAAAATGTTCAAGTATGTTAGTTGAAAAAAAGCATAAAAAATAAGGTATTAGTAGCACAGGTTCTTATATATTTATGTACATATATACATATGTATATGCACATATGTATGTGTAGATAAACCCCGTTAGTTAAAAATGCAAATAAGAAATAGTACAATAAGCCGAAAAGATTTAAGCATAAGTTTCTATAAATTTATTATTTATTATATTTATTAATTTTTGCAAATTTCAATGAATAACTATAGTAAATATGTTATAAACTTGTCTCATTTATTTCCATTTCTTATGATGGTCACAACAAAATATTAAATTTTTGCAAGACTTCTCGTAGTACTCTAAAGCTGGATTCACCCATTGTTTCCGAACAAAATTTTTGTCCGGACAAAAATTTTTTTACTGAGAGTATTCTGCAGCTCGATTCACCCATTGCAAAAAAATGTTCCGGAAAATCAGAGCTGCCATATATAAACAAAATCTATTAGTTTTACAAGGTGGCAGTACTCCTTGTTATTATATTGGTTTATTTTCTGGCGTATTTTACATATTCTCAATTATTAGTAAATATTGTGTGATAATAATGGAAAAAAGAAAACTGCTTTTGCTTATGGCCATTGAAATATGTACATAAAGCATTATTATTAGTCAAGTACATAAATATAAAAAAAAATTAAAAAGAGTTGCAGTGAAAAGACTTTTAAAGCAAAGAAGAGCAATGAGCTTTTTCATTTCTTCAATAAATTTTTGGGCAATCAATTCATTTATTTCCATATTAAAATTATTACTTATTTTTTAATAACTATTAAAACTATGTATATACAAATATCAAATGGCAGCCACTATTGAAATTTCATCAGAATAAAATTTCTATAAAGATCTTTAGCTGGAACATTTAGGAAAATAAAATATATAAACAAGATCAAATAATACGAATATTCAAATACTATGTGAATTTTTTATTCGATGGGGCAACTCAATACAATTTTGTATGAAAAAATGTATTCTATTTGCATGTCATTTCAATTTTGTCCGGACAAAATATAAAATTAAACCAATTCAAGTTGGGAGTTGTTCGTAAAAAATTCTTTCTCTCTCTTAAGAAGAGAGACGTCAAACTACATATAAAAAAAATTTTGTCCGGACAAAAATTTTATTCGGAAACAATGGTTGAATCCAGCTTAAGTACTTCGTGAAGTTTGATTGTCGCTTGATACTCGATACGTTATCTTCGTGTATCTTGAGAGTGGGAGCGTAAAACAAACCTGTACTTAACTAGAAAACAAAAAGCCAAATAACAACAAATACATATTCCATAATTTTGTTGTTCTCAAATATATGAACATATTTTTTTCGAGTAAGTTCGAGTAAGAGTACACACTCTGAACTTGTGAAGGGTATAAAAAATATTTGTTTTGCTTCAAACTTCACACAATTATTTGGCAAACAGATTTAAAGGCAAAAAAACTTCCCCCGATATCGATTAATATATACCCGAGATATAGCCTAAACCGGGGTTTTCATGAAAATGTCGCATAAACGAACTTCAATAGGTTATTTTTTCTTAAAAGTAGTACTGGTAATAAAATAAGGTATCTAAATTAATAAAATGGAAATTTCCGATTTCGGGCCATATATACCCGAGATATAGCCTAAACCGACTATTTCATGAAAATGTCGCGTAAGCAAACCTAAACAACATTGTTTGCTTAAAAGCAGTTGTGGTAATAAAAAGAAGCTACTACAATACAGAAATTAAGAATTGCGACATTGATCCATATATCCGAGCATAGTTAATTTAAGTTTGTAAAATATACTATATATTTACGTGACTATAGTGAAGGGTATACTACACTCTTACTTGTTGTCTGTCAAAAACAAACTGGCAATCCAAAATGGCTGATATTGACAACATATACGGGTATTTAGTCTGCATTAATTTTCATCTCTGAATTTGCAGAACTAATGTGTTAGTGGGTAAAACTTGCAATCGTATGTAAATAATTTGTTTAGAAGACTTTTACTTTTAGCCTTTAAATAAAATATGTTAAAAATCCCATTGAAATTATTATTCTGATATTCGAGCTTGTCTGATTTGTGTTGCTTTACTTAAAGTATTTTTTTATGTTTTAAAGCTGTAATAAAGAAAGCTTGTAATTAATTTTGGTTTACAAAAATATTTTTTCTATTTATTCGACTTTTCTTTCTATTACGATTACAAGACCAAAAATTTGCTTATGTTTATCACAGTTTCAATTTGAGCCACTGTATAATGTTAAGAACTCAATTCAGTTTAAAAATGAAACTAAAAATCTTAGAATTGAGAATAATGAAAAATTAATTTCTTTTGATGTTGTTTTACTCTTAACGAGCATACCCAATGAACTTACTTTTAAAATTACACAGGATAACTGCTGCAGTATGTCCGGGTTCATTAAAAAAGAGAAATTTCAAGAATTCTTACATTTTTTATAGTTGATGTTAGGTATTTCAGTTTCATAATAAATATTTTTCACAGAAAAAGGGACTTGCTATAGGATCTGCAGCTCATCTTATAATGGAAAAATTACTGATTTCATATTTAGCAAAAATAGAACTTAAATGTAGAATTTGTTTAAAGTATGCAACTTATGTATACAAATATAATTTGTGTTATTAAATATTAATGAAAATAATTTTCTATTTCCAAAAATAAATTTGTTTCATCCAGGCATTAAATTTAACTTTAAGGAAGAATCAAACTATAAATATGTATAAATTTAGTACTGTGGTGTAAAAAAGAGTAAATTTATTAATAAATTGGTTTCGAAAACTAGCATCTTATGTAAGGATAATTAATTACTTATCGAAGCATCAAAGGAGAATAATTATAAATAAAATATGTGGAAAAATCTAGATTGGATGGTCAATATAGAGTTATACTAGATTCGATAAGAAAAATGAGGACATAATAAAAAATTTATTGATAAGTTTTACTAAGCAACAAATTAATTACACAAAATAATATGAATAGATTTGATGTCAGTTAGGAAACAAAGCACTGAAACCTTTTCACTTCTTTATTGCAACATAGTCGTATCTCAAAAATGAGCTTTTCGTACTACCTTCTATATTGTGCCAAAAATTTATTCAAATTACTTTTAAACTTTTTGCTTTAGGAGATATTTTCTAAAAAAAAAAAAAAAAATCTAATACTTGTATGGAAACTAAAAATTTGAAATGAGTTTTTCTCGAAGCGAGTTTTTTTTAATTGTGACTATTTGGAAATAAAGGAGCGATTTGTCCAAACTTATTCGGACAATAATTATCTGCTTGAACTATTTTCCGTGAAGTAGGACATTGAATTTGTATGTTGAATTTCCGCAAAGCATTATATTTATATATCATGAGCATTTTTATTGTTATAAATAACTATCTGATTATACTTATTTACCTTTATTATACTTACCTATCTTTTTTATACTTACCTACCTTTATTGTAACTTTTTTATTCTACTTACTTTTGTATGAACACTTATATTTTTTTGCTTACCTAAGTTTCTCCTATTTAATGTTACCAACCTTGTTAAATATTGTAAATCTGGTCACACCGGCTGCTGGAAGTTTTCCAAATGTCAAGGTCGATTTCCCCAAGGCAGAAGCTTATTCTGCTGAAGGTCGTGGGAAAAACGACTCTTGAAAATCGTCAGCCGTGTAATAGAGTGCTACTTAAGCTATATTTACACAAATGAAATTTCCTTCAAATCTTATGGCCTATCTCTCAGAGAAATGGTGCCACTCTATCCATCATTCCGGTGAAAGTAAGATGGTGGCTCTGGATATTTCCAAAGCGTTTGACAAAGTGTGGCATCCTGTACTACTGACAAAACTTACAGCCTTTGGTGTCGATTCTCTCGGTTTATATCAAGCTTTCTCAGTGACCGCACTATACGAGTTGTTACAGATGGGATCTCATCAAACGAGTTCAAGATTAATTCAGGGGTACCGCAAGGCTCCGTTCTTTCTCCTACATCAACAACCCCTTCGTTATCTTCAAGAAAATGTTTCTAACGAAGTGATCCATTCTCTTCGTCAGCTCAAAGGCAGCAGAATTGGCATCACTTTGTTCACCATTATTTTGTGTACTTTTCTATCTTTCTCTTTTTATCCTACATATGCTGAGCACTGTACTGGATCTAGGAAAATAGGTAGTCTGCAGGAGGAAAGAAAGAGTAGTATTTGTGGACATTTAACTTGAACATTCCAATGTTATATGTGACAGGAAATACGTCTGCAGGCAACATGATCTACAAACGAACTGTAAGACTGAAAAGCGAATAAGTTTTGTAAACCACAAATGTATCAGCCCTAGACGAAAATATATGGGTTTTGGCAACAATAACCTTAATATAATCAGAGCAAAATCCATTATATTGTAGTAACGTTACAATAGAGAAATACAGCCCATACTGTGGCGATGCTCCAGAGAGCCAATAGTGTTCGGTCACTTACTGTCGCCCATAAGCTTCTTCGCTCTCTTTAAAAAAAAGAGTCACCAACCTAAACATGAGAGTTGTTTTCAGTCAACTATAGGTGGTACAAATCTCATACCGTTTCAAAAAATCAAGATACTTGAATGCTTACACCAAAAAGGTGATCAGTTTTTTAAGCTGTTTCGTAGCCGCTACACTACTCAAAAAATATTTGACATGCGGATAAGTGCTAATAATATAGAAATGATATAAGTGCTTCTTGGGGTTGTTGAATTAAGCTAATATTTAGGGCCGTAAAGATACCCGCTAACTAGGACTGCACAAAAAAAAATCTTGAGATGCCGACACGGTTTGTTCAAATTTTTGCATGATATTTCCGATTGTACGCACATTTTGACAATAAAATTGGCATTTGAATACCCTTTGAATACCCTTTTTCATAATAAGCCTGAATAACTTTAATGCGTTGCTCGATTGTGAAAAACTTACCATAATTCAAATTGAGTTAGTCTGACATTAGAAATGTCAAATGAAATGTAGAAAAAACTTGACGTTTAGGTGTGGTTTACATTCGACATCGGCCCTTAAAATTTAACCACCCGATGTATAGGGTGTTTTTTTAAGCCCGATAGAACTTGAAATTGTAAAAAATAACACAAAAAATTAAATTGTATTCAAAATTTTTTTTTATTCAAAAGATCAATACGTGACATTAACATTTGAAAATGATTTCGGGCATATGGGCACCGCGGCTGTTCTTGACGAAGCGCATTCTGGACGTCCAATTTTGGGCCACTTTTTCGAGCACTGCTGGCCGTATGTCACGAACAACACGAACAATGCTGGCCTCCAAGGCGTCAATTGTTGCTGGTTTATCAGCATAAACCAGTGACTTCACGTAGCCCCACAGGAAATAATCGAGAGGTGTCAAATCGCACGACCTTGGAGGCCAATTGACAGGTCCATTTCTCGAAATCAACTTATCGCCAAATTTTGATTTCAGTAAGTCGATGGTTGCGTTCGCCGTATGGCACGTAGCGCCATCCTGTTGAAACCACATCTCCTCCGGATCAATGTCATCCATATTTTCAAACAAAAAATCATTGATCATGGTGCGGTAACGATCTCCATTGACCGTAATGCGAGCTCCGGCCTCATTTTTGAAGAAATAAGGTCCGATGATGCCACCAGCATGAAAACCGCACCAAACAGTGCATTTTTCTGGATGTAATGGAGTCTGTAGGGTCTCTTGTGGATTGGTCTCACTCCATATGCGGCAATTTTGCTTATTAACAAACCCGTTAAGCCAAAAATGCGCCTCATCGCTGAACACAATTTTGCGATAAAACAACGGGTCATAATTTATAATAATTCATGGATAATTTCGTAGCGTTGTTCAAGCGTGAGTCTATTCATGATGATTTGTCAGAGTATACTGAAACAAATAAAAAAAATGTTTCATCAAAATTTAATTTTTTGTGTTACTTTTTACAATTTAAAGTTCTATCTAGCTTAAAAAACACCCTATAATAAAAAAAATTAAGCTGAAAAAACGGACTTTGAAATTAATATTTATACATTAACCTTTGTCACAAAAAAAATGACAAAACATGCATATTTAATGAGACTGAAAACATATTTTTAGTAATTTTCTTTCATTATTACAAATTCTTGCAGCAGTAAAACTCCAAAAAAAGTTTAGCTGAAGGACTTATGGCTCCCGAATTTGATGTACAAGGCTTCGGCTGGGACAAAGAACTGCTAAAAGCGAAGTAAATAATAAAAAAAAAACTTAAGGGTACTTAAAATAAAATCAACTTTTTTTAATAATACACTTTGTAGCGGCAATAAAACTACGCAGTTTAAGAAAGTTTTAGCTTTTTATCCTTTATGGTGTCCTGGCCAAATTAAAGAAAAAGAAACTGACATTTATGACCTGCACCTTCTTTTAATAAAGTGACTGGTGAATTTGTACTAGTATGTAGTTATTTGTAATGGGGTTCCTTTTAATTATTTAGCTTCTAGCTAACAATTTAATGATATTAAATGGGCTGTTTTTCCACAGCGCAAGTCTGTCACTTAAAAAAAATATTCCATGAAATCTATGAATACTTTACACACAATTAGCTCAGAAATGTGTGTTCAAACTTGGTTTGGACTTAAAATTGTTTTGCTAAACAACTAAAATCTTAAATATTGAATTTAAAAAAAAGAAAGAGTTTGAATTACATATTCATTTCTATATGACTAAACGGTCACCCTGAAGTGTAACAACTTGCTAATAATTACAACTTCCAGTCGTCAAGTAGTAAAGCCGACTGTAGCTTTAATATAAAACCGTAATTTTTTTTCATACTCGATCAACAACAGTAATTGAATCAAACAAATAGTTTTTTGAAAGAAATATCAATTCTTTTGTACGAAATTTTCAGAATTTTGTTTTATGTGGGAGCAGTTTTTTTAATATAAATCAATAACAGCCTGTTCGACGATGTCGAATGAAAATGTATGCGAAAGAAAGCTAGTCGCTCACATTCGAATAAATTTGGGTTCGTCTATGTCACTATTGTTCGTTCGCATGAACTTATGTATTTTAATTGAATTTTGATACATCGTTCACATGGAATGAAGTTAGAAAAAACCCAAATCGGTTTTCTTTCGCCCTGAATGCGAATGAACTTATCCTTTCGACATCGGCAAACTGGCTGTAAATGTTTGCAATGTTAAAAATAAAATATTTTTGTTTTATTGAAAAATTAATTATTATATAGTATCTTGTGTCACTGTCAAACAACTTCAGTTTGGTCTATAATTTAATCATGAATCGTCTTACAAACGAACAACGCTTGCAGACTATTGAATTTTATTACCAAAATACGTGCTCTGTTAAGAAAGTTCATCGCGCGCTTCTTCCATTTTATGGTCAGTTTAATCGACCTACTGAGGCTTCTATTCGGGCTATTGTAAAAAAATTTCGCACCAAATTTACATTATTGGACATTAAACCACCAACACGCTTACGTAGAGTGCGAACTGAAGAAAATATCGCAGCCGTATCGGCCAGTGTTGGTGATGACTGTGAATTATCGATTCGGCGCCGTTCGCAGCAGTTGGGCCTCTGTTACTCCACTACGTGGAAAATTTTGCGGAAGGATTTGGGTGTGAAGCCTTATAAGATACAGCTGGTGCAAGAATTGAAGCCAAACGACCTACCAGAAGGCCAAATTTTTGGTGAATGGGCTCTTGAAAAGTTAGATGAAGATCCACTTTTTTATCGAAGAATTGTGTTCAGCGACGAGGCTCATTTCTGGTTGAATGGATATTTGGAGTGAAGAGCAGCCAGAAGCATTGCAAGAGCTACCAATGCATCCACAAAAAACAACCGTTTGGTGCGGATTATGGGCTGGCGGTATCATTGGGCCGTATTTCTTCAAAGATGATGCGAATCACCTCGTTACTGTGAATGGTGAGCGCTACCGTGCGATGATAACAAACTTTTTTTTTGCCCAAAATGGAAGAGCCTGTCTTGACATGACCACATGTCAGGTTTCAACAAGACGGTGCCACATGCCACACAGTACGCGAAACAATGGACCAATTGAGAGGCGAGTTCGGTGAACAGTTTATTTCACGCTTGGGACCAGTCAATTGGCCGCCCAGATCGTGCGATTTAACGCCTCTAGACTATTTTTTGTGGGGCTATGTTAAGGCTAATGTCTATAGCGACAAGGCCGTTTCGATTGACGCACTGTAAGCCAACATTGCCAACATTATTCGTGAGATACCGGCCGAAATGTTGGAAAGAGTATGCCAAAATTGGACTAAGCGGATGAACCATTTGAGGCGCAGCCGCGGCCAACATTTGCATGAAATAATCTTCAAACATTAAATTATATCGACCCAACTATCGATCCAAATAAATATTTCATGCATTTTTCTGAATTTTATGTGTTTTTTTTTTTTTTAAATTTCCGATAGTTCTTATAAAATCACCCATTATAATATCGCATTATTATTACTAATATAAATCGGATGTAGCCTTTGGCTTCGAATTAAAACAACCCAGCGGTGAACACTGCCTACCACACTACTTCTCTTCAATGATGTGTGCAGCACTTTGTAATCAATGAATGCTAACATACAAAGTGTATGATAGGAGTATATGGGGTTCCCAAAAATGAATTACGTTCATCTTTTATATCACGTTTATATATCTTTATTTAATTTTTTAGTTGTAAATCAAACGTTCGCCGTCTTTGCAAAAATTTTAATTAACAAAATTAGGTAAAAGTGCCTAGAGAACAATTTAAAAAAGGTACAAGAAAAGTAAAACATTTAGTGAAAAAATAAAAGTAAATGCAGTAAACAAAAAACAGAACAAACTTATTTAGTGGAATCTTCCCAAAAAACTGAAGTGCGCAGTGTGTACGAACTGCCTACTTCCGACTTACAAAGTATGCGAGATTGTATTCGACCTGCCTACTGATAACTTACAAAGTATGCGAGATTGTATCCGAGCTGCCTACTTCCGACTTACAAAGTATGCGAGATTGTATCCGACCTGCCTACTTTCGACTTACAAAGTATGCGAGATTGTATCCGAGCTGCCTACTTCCGTCTTACAAAGTATGCGAGATTGTATTCGACCTGCCTACTGATAACTTACAAAGTATGCGAGATTGTATCCGAGCTGCCTACTTCCGACTTACAAAGTATGCGAGATTGTATCCGACCTGCCTACTTTCGACTTACAAAGTTTGCGAGATTGTATCCGAGCTGCCTACTTCCGACTTACAAAGTATGCGAGATTGTATTCGACCTGCCTACTGATAACTTACAAAGTATGCGAGATTGTATCCGAGCTGCCTACTTCCGACTTACAAAGTAAGCGAGATTGTATTCGAGCTGCCTACTGATAACTTACAATGTATGTTAGGAAGTAATGCGCTCGCTTACTTTGTAAGCGAGCACATTACTCCCTCGCTTACTTTGTGTGCAGGTGGTAGGCGTTCACTATACAAATGCGGCAATGTGTATGAAAATGTATCCTAGGTTCGTATATGAGATGGTGTGTATTACTGACTTACAAGTGTGCATCGGATCATCGCTTCTGTAAGCGAAACTTTGGCCACTGGGAAGAACCACGAAGAGAAGAAGAGCATAAGCATTCTTATTATCAGGTTTTAATCTCATCTTAAGCACGAAAATTTCAATAAAGGTAAAAAGGTGGTGGTTTTTGCGACCACGTTGTGTGCTTGTTTTGTTTTATTGCGAATACACGTATATGTGTCTTCGTACACATGTTAAGCATACCCAGCTTTTTTTCTTATAAAATCCAACTAAATTCCAACAAAAATTTTAATAGAACCAAGAAAAATAATAACTAAAACTTAAAAATTCATTAAACATACGTTTGTATAATAATTTTTTCTGTGTAGTGACAGCCACCGCTAAGCCAATAAGCGGGAAGACATTCTCTTGGCTGAACGAAATAGAGATTATAGTGGGTGAGTGATCCTATGAACAACATCTTGATGACATAATCTTTAAAAAATAAAATCCGCATTCCGTTTTATCGTTCAATGCTCTTAATACAACTTTGTGTCAATTATTACGATTTTTATCAAAGTTCGAACACATAAATCTGCTGCCAGACAACCTGTACTTCATAATAATTAATAATGTTTTATCGCACCTGTGAAATTTAGCAGCAAAAAACACTCCAGCACAGATTTTTGTTCAAAATGTCAATTTAATTTGTTGATTTTGGTTTGTGTAGATGCGTTTTGTGTACTTGCAATATCAAGTGAACCATGAGGCTTTACTACAGGGTGGCCCAGAAAGACCGAAGTGGTGTGAATTCCTTATAACTTTTTTATTATAATTTTTTTTTTCTTTTCTTTTCAGTATTTTGTAAAGAAGACTTGGATAATTTATAATGGAGCAATACACAATTGAACAACGTGCCCAAATTGTTGAAATTTACTTTTCAAATCAACGGTCCATTGTGTTGACTCAGCGTGCATACCGTCGTCAATTTAATGTGCGGGTTGCACCCTCTCAGTCAACAATAAACCGTCTGGTTGCAAATTTTCGAGAACAAGGAGCAGTAAGGAACCTTCCTGGTCCCGGCAGACACCGAACTGTCCACACGGCTGACAATATTCAAGTGGTACAGGAGAGTATTCGGGAGGATCCAGAAACATCAACCAGGAGACGTTCGTCACAACTGGGCCTCTCAAGGACGTCGCTGCAGCGAATTTTGCACACCATAGGATTGTTTCCATACAAAATTCAACTTGTCCAAGAATTGAAACCAACAGATTACCAGCAACGACGGTGAAAGAATAATTTCTCGTAACAGCAATTTTAATTGGCCTCCGCGTTCCCCGGATTTAACCGCTCCAGACTGTTTTTTTTGGGGCTATTTAAAAGGAAAAGTTTATGTTAATAAGCCTAGGACTATTGAGGAGTTAAAAACCAATATTCGAGAAGAAATTAACAACATACCACCGGAAGTTTTGCGAAAGGTCATGGAAAATGTGTTGGAAAGAGCACATTTGTGCGAAGCAGAATATGGCCACCACTTGCGGGATATCATTTTTAATAACTAATCCAAAAATATTCCCCATAAATTTAATGTATTTAAAAAAAAAAAATTAAAAAAATATCTCTTAAATAAAAAGTTATAAGCAATTCACACCACTTCGGTCTTTCTGGGCCACCCTGTAGATTGAAAAAGAAGTGAAAGAGTTTAAAGTGCTTGAAGAATATTTATGGACACAGTTCTTGCATTAACAATACGAATTTTTGTATTAAATATCCTAGAAATCTTCAACAAAATTGTACATGTGTGCATATTTCATTATGGATAATATTCAAAATCTTGAAGAAAAAATGCAAAAGAAAAGGACACAAAATAAAAAGCTTTTGTTTGAAGCAATTGCTGCTTAAATGTCTGAGTATAATAGAACATTGTTTAAAACATTTATTGAAATCATTGGAATGAAATAATCTAAATTACGAAAAATTAAAGTGTTTGAAGAGGTAGAAAGAAAGTTGAAGTCCTCATTGCCCAGAACTACGAGTAGTTTATGTGATAGGAAGGGGTTGGAAGGTAGACACACTCAATGTAAATGGCATGTATTAGTATTAAAAGTATCATTTTGGACACACATTTAGTCACTTGTTTTTATACGGATGCAATAAAATGGCATAAGCACAAATCCTATATCCTTTTGAGCACAAACACAAGCAGAAATCAACAATTGCAGAAAGCATTACACTGGATTCAGAGAAATGTTTGTTTGTCGCATGTGCACTGAATTGATTTTACAGTCTTTTCATTTTTACATTTTATCTTCCAGACTTTAACACTTCTGCCAACATTGTTGACAGATTGTATTTGTGTTAAAAATTGTTTCCCTGCTCAATGGGTTCTTGTATATGTGTATGCATGTAAATGCACTTCCTAACACACTAATTCAATATATAGCAAACTAATTCACATAGACAACAGCAGGCTACACGACTACAAATGCCGTAGACTTCGCTTGTCGCCGTGCAGTCCGCAAGAGAGCTGCCATTTTAATCTGATTGTACCAAAATTGGTAAAAATATTTTGGCAGTTAAGTTTTATTTACGTGATGTCGAAAACCATCAGAACTGCTAGTGGGTCGGACAACAAGACTTTTCTATTTGCTTTTGTTTCTTCAACATCATTTTGCGTTGAGATGTTAGTTATATGCTGTTCATACATACAGTTTTAATTAAAATTTTGCAATTAACGCCTTAATTGATTTTAATTACCCATACAACATTTTAATTAACTTACTTATCAATTAACAGTTAATTGCTCTAAAGTGCCCTGGAGAAGATAAAAAACACATCAACGTTCTAAGTGTGTCATGCTCTTTCGGGTACACCTATAGGTTTTCGGCTCGAAAATAAAAACTTTTGACATTTTATTTTGACATGTAATTATTTTTATAGTATCCAATTGTGATTGACGATAAAAAATGTCAGTTTTATTATCGAAAGGGATAACAATAAGTAAAATAAAAACTGCATTCATATTTATTTTGATTATTGAATTTTATTTTGTTTATATGTATACATATAAATAATATAAGCATATATTACTACTATATATAGTTTTTTCCACTTTTAATTTGTTTTATCTCGTGCAGAATTGCACAAAATATAAATAGTTCATCAATCCGATGATGACATGTTTAGAAACGAACGCAGCGAAGACAAAATACAAATGATGATTGACGATTTTCTTTGTACGTCTCTTGTTAAACGA
This sequence comes from Thecocarcelia acutangulata, assembly GCA_914767995.1. Lineage (NCBI taxonomy): Eukaryota > Metazoa > Arthropoda > Insecta > Diptera > Tachinidae > Thecocarcelia > Thecocarcelia acutangulata. The sequence continues at coordinate 56,898,347 of OU612094.1, read as the reverse complement.
CAAAGTACGACACTTACACATATGCACTGATTGACGTGTTTTTTTTATCGTCTCCAAGGCACTTAATATTTAGTAAAATTAAATATACAACCCTGTGGCAACCGTGTTTAGTTAGCACAATAATACCCAACGAACACAGTTTGTTCTAATTTGACAACTCAAATGTAAAGAAATGCAAACAAAAGATGGCGTGGCAACAAGAAGAAATATACACAAACAAAATGTAAACAACTTTTCTGTCAGCTGTAGTCAAACATTAATTGCACTAGCAATATTAAGTATGTAGGAACACTTTAAAAAAATTTTTAATTGACTGATAATTGAATTAATTAAAAAGTGTGTGCATAAACAGCATATTAATGTATAACAATGAACAGAAAAGATTATTGCATATTTTCATTCAATTATTTATTGATTCTTGAAAATATAAACAGACAATAAGTATTCAAATCTTACTACTAAACATAAAAAAAGTCAATGCTTGACAAAAAAATTTTATTTTGCGCAAAGAATATCGGCAAAATCACCTATTTAACGTTCTAATGATGGCACCGGTATCTCCTTTCCTCAATCGAGTGTGGCCGCCAAAATTAGGTATGTTGCGAGTTAATATCGACATATGTTCAGCTATACATACATCACGGATAGTAGTAAAAAAGATAAGAACATGAAACAACCACCATCGAAGAAAGATATCACAACCAAATAAGTGTTAGCGATATCATTTAAGAAACAAACATTTCACGACACAAGAGTAAACACAAGCAGACAGTATTGTAATCCTAAACAAATATACTAATGTATTGCTAACCGGACACAGCCTAAACAAATACATATACTAAGTAATTAAATATATTGCTAACTAGACACAGCCTAAACAAATACATATACTAAGTAATTAAATATATTGCTAACTAGATACAGCCTAAACAAATATATTATCTAAACCCTTTTACCACAAACAAAAATATTGAAGGTCAAGAAGATATCACCTTCCTATAAATAGTTGTTAAGTTACATTTTGTAATTAGTCTTAAGAATATATTAAAATAAAGTGCACGTTTCGGTGCAGCGAAAAAACAATATTATTTTTTTGATTCAATCCTTAGTAGAGGATTTATCTCGGGGCTCAACAACCGGGATACAAGCGAAATAATCTTGTGTCCAGCCAAAATTCATCCATCCTAAAGAAGGATGCAAAACTAAACAGTTCCTGAAATATTGGAAAAATAAAAATTCCTGAAACATTGGAAAAAATAAAAGGATTCCTGAAAAAATTGGAACCAAAGAATCAGAGTGAAAAATTTTAACCTTTACAAAAACTGGATTCCCGCACAAAACGTCATCAACTATTTAATTTATTCCGAGGAATAGGAGAAGACATCAGTATGACTGAAGCCGCAACTCTCCAAGCTCATATTCAAGTGCTAACTGAGCAACTAACGTCCCTAAAAACAGAAATGGAGACGATAAAAAACCAGACACCATTCCAGGTAGCCACAGTTCCTACCATGCCAGCACTCCGGCCGAATATAACAATGGCAAACCAAATAAACACAGAAATCTTCAAATGTCTGCCAACGTTCAGCGGCACGGAAAGTGACTACAACCCATGGAGAAACCAGGTATGGACTCAAATGGAAAACATCAAACAGTTTATAAATAGTCCCGAATATTATAACTGTGTGTGTATAATTCGTGCAAAAATTATCGGAGCCGCATCTAGAGTGCTATCGGTTAACGGCACAGAGCTTAACTTTTATGCCATAATCAACCGATTAGACTACACATATTCTGACAAACGTCCGTTATATGTACTAAAAGACGGATTGTCAAGAATTAGACAAGGGCATAAGACTCTAACCGAATTTCATGACGAGATTCATCAAGCTCTAACACTAATCCAACAGAAAATAGAAACAATGGAAGACGACATGAGAGCAGGGAGACTATCTGATGCTAACAACGACGCTATCCGCGTTTTCATCATGGGACTCCGCAGCAACTACACTAAGGGAATATTGTATACAAATAACCCTAAAAGTCTTGGGGAAGCATATGCCATTGCCTGCACAATATACCACGACAACCAGGACACTCATTTCGAAAACGCACCCATAAGACGACAAGAACACCGTAATGAACAGCGACATTACCAAAAGAATGAGTACCGCCAGTTGAAACCATCATACCAAGTGCAACAAAGACATAATAACTATCCAACACCACAACGAAACCTCCCTGAACCAATGGATGTCGACAACTCAACACACTATAGAAGACCTACAAACTTCCAACAACAACAAGCAAACTGGAGTAATAATAATCCTTCACGGAACAACGCAACACATCATAATCCATTCCGCACCAACAACCAGATACCTGAAAAAAGGGCAAGAAACCATTCATCCTACAACTATAATGCTAATAAAGTGCAACATATAAACCAAACACAAGACGAGGATCTTCAGTCAATTCAACCCCAACACAGCAACGACGATTTCGAAACTGGAAGTGCTTTTTTAGGCGAGTAAATGGTTTACCATGTTTACAACGTACTTGCAGGGAAACAGGTAAATCATTAAATATTCTAATTGATACAGGGGCCACAAATAACTATATAAGTACTAATTGTAAGATAGGGAAATCTATTAGAATAAAGCCAGTAAAAGTCAAAACACTTCATGGATATTCCATAATAAACTCAAAAAAAATAATTACTGTCCTAAATCACCACTTAACTTTTTACGAAACGGAAGCGCTTCAAGAATTCGATATGCTTCTCGGAGAACAGGGCTTACGAACAACCAAAGCAGAAATTAATCTCTTTGACTATAGCTTAAAATATAAATATAAAAAAGAAATGATAAATAATGAACAGAAAATAAACTATACAATAAGTAATGAAACATATAGGGGAGATATTGAAAAGATAATGGAAAGAAACAATAAAACTAGTGAAATATTGCCATTCACTACAACGATTCAGGCATCGATTAGAACAAAATCCGAAGACCCTATTTATGTTAAGCAATACCCTTATCCTATGTCAGATAATGAGTTCATTAACAACGAAATACAAAAGTTATTAGATAACGAAATCATACAGCCAAGTAGGAGTCCGTACAATTCCCCCATTTGGACGGTCGCAAAAAAGGGTACCGACGATCAAGGTAAACCCAAAAGACGAATGGTGGTAGATTTTCAGAAGCTAAATGCTCAAACCATCACCGACCGCTATCCAATTCCTGATGTTGGAATGACAATCCAGAACTTAGGCAAAGCAAAAATATTTACTACGTTAGATTTAGAGTCAGGATTTCATCAAATCCTTATAAAAGAATCGGATAGAGAAAAAACAGCATTCAGTGTGAATGGTGCAAAGTATGAATTCTTGAGGATGCCGTTCGGACTTAAAAACGCTCCTTCTATTTTTCAACGATGCGTTGATGACATTCTCCGTCCGTACATAGGAAAATTTGCGCATGTCTACATAGACGATGTTTTAATATACTCTTCTTCACCTGAGGAACACTTGGAACACATCCGTACTATAGTAAATGCACTCCACACAGCAAACATGAAAATATCTGACGAAAAATCACACTTCTTTCAAGACTCTGTCGAATATTTAGGACACATAATTAAACATAATAAAATAACAGTAGATCCTAATAAAGTAGATGCAATAAAGAATTATCCCATTCCTACAAATTTGAAAGAACTTAAATCATTCTTAGGTTTGGCAAGTTATTATAGGAAATTTATTCAAAATTTCGCAGCCATAGTAAAACCACTCACTGTGCATCTGAGAGGAGAAAATGGTGGAATCAGTAAAAATCAAAGTGCAAAAGTAAAAATTAGTCTTGACCAAGCAGCATTAGACGCATTAAATAAAGTAAAGGATGCTCTTCAAGCGCAAGTCGAACTATTTCAACCTGAATTTACCAAACCATTCGAATTAACTACTGATGCAAGTAATTTCGCTATTGGCGCAGTTCTTTCCCAGAATAAGAAACCTATAGCATTCATTTCACGAACTTTAAATAAAACAGAGCAAAATTATAGCACCAATGAGAATGAGAATTATTAGCTATTGTTTGGTCTTTGCAAAAATTGAGAAACTACCTTTACGGTATCGCTGATCTAACAATATATACTGACCATCAATCATTAATCTTTTCCATTTCGGACAAAAACCCTAACACAAAACTTAAAAGGTGGAAAAACTTCATAGAAGAATATGGACCAAAACTAGTGTATAAGCCTGGACATCAGAATGTTGTTGCAGATGCTTTATCAAGGCAGCAAATTAATAATACAGCCTCCAGTTGCTCAGAACACTCAGGACAAAGTTCACCATCAGAGGGTATTAAGAGAGTAAAACAACCCCTTAATGCTTTTAGGAATCAAATAATACCAATATTTGATGAAAATAAAATGATTGAAATAGATACATGTACGGTTTTCCCAGATCGAGTTAGGCATATCGTATATTATAAAACAAAGAACGAGTTGATAGATAGATTAAAGAAAATAGCAAATCCCAAAGTCCAAAATGCACTAAAATTAAACGAAGAAACATTATTTCATGTGCATGAAAATATTATCGCTACTTTCCCACCTAATTTATTTGTTATAGCACAAACACAATTAGAAGACGTAACTGACTTAGATAAACAGAAAGAAATAATAATCAACACGCATAGGAGAGCACATAGAAACTACATAAATAATGCTGAAGAGATATTATTATCATACTATTGGCCAAAGGTTAGGGAAATGTGTAAAAAAGAATGTATAGATTGTAATATTTGCTTACAAAATAAATACGAACGTAGACCAAATAAACAGCCGATAGGAAAAACACCAATACCCACAAAAGTAGGAGAATATATACAGATGGACATATTTTATATGAACAACCAAATGCATATTAGCACAATTGATAAATATTCCAAATACTGTTACATACGAAGGATACATAACAAAACTAATTTCCATGAATACATTGAAGAAATCCTTGCACAAATATACCCAAACACTAAACATTTAATGACTGATAACGAAAACGTATTCACTAGTGTAGTGGCAAAGAGTATTTATGAACGTTTAAAAATACAGCACACAACAACGCCAATCCATCATTCGACAACAAACAGCCAAGTTGAACGCATTCACGGCACTCTAATTGAAATATCTACAGCATTGGCACAGCAGAATAACTCCTCACCAAGAGACGAACTGTTTAATGCAGTGAAACAATATAACAAAACGATTCACTCTACAACAGGATATAGGCCCGAAGACGTTTTTTTCAACAGAGAACGATACCCCGACATCAAAGGAACTCTCGAACATAAACAGGAGAAATTGCTCAACTATCACAACAAAAATAGACACCCAATAAAATATAAGGAAGGAGATTTAATATACGCGAAAACACACCGCCGCAATAAAAACAACATCAAATACTCACAGCATAAGGTAAAAGAAGATCGTGGGGACACAATCTTAACAGCGAAGGGTAAGATTATTCACAAGGACAATATACGCAGACAAGCTACACAATGTACAAATCAGCAGGACTTATGATTATATTTTTTTCACTTACCTTTGGCGACAACATAATTGATTTGACAGATAAAAAATATGTAATTATAGAAACAGACCCAGTATATTTATTTGAAGACACATCATATTTATATCACGTAGTTAACTTGACAAAGATACTAAGACCATATGAAAACATAATGCAAACGTTGTACAATACAGAACAAAGCCAAGAGGAACAAATATTAATAAATAGAATCGAATCATTAAAGACACAGCTAATACCGAATACACACCGCGAAAAAAGATCACTAAACTTCCTAGGTTCAATGTTAAAATTCGTCACCGGTACACCGGATCATGATGACTTAATTGAAATAAAGGGAGGACTTAATCAATTAATAGAAAATAATAATAAGCAGAAAACAGTAAACTCAAGGTTTGAACAAATCTTAGAAACATTAGATCCAAAAGTTATTGCAGACAACATGGTAATCAATGAAGTATATCGAGAACTTGAAGCCATAACAAATGCAATAAATTTTGCAAGAAATGGAAATTTTTATTCAGGAACACTGAATTTAAATGATATAACAGAAATAATATCTAATGAAGCTTTTGATTTACCATTAATAAACATCCTAGAATACTCAGACATTCATATATGCTTCTTTAAACAAGCCATAATTTCAATCTATAAATATCCTATCTTAAGAAACATGTGTAAACTATACAATATATATCCACTAGCATATAAGCATGGAAAATTAATATTAGATAAACACATTGCTGTCTGTAACAATAAGTATACCATGGTAAATAAATGTAAAAATTATTTAGGGAGTAATATATGTAAAATTAACAATAACAATAATTGTACTATAGATATACTAGAAAATAGACCAGCTAAATGTGACATAATTCAGGAAAATAACGCACCACTCACAATACTTGAGAACGGTTACATACTCACCGACAACGAACATATTTGGAATGGTCAAATAATTAAAGGTCCTAAATTAATCTAGTTTAATATATCTACAAACATAGATGGAAAAATTTATCTCAACCATCAGAAAGAAATAAAAGAAGCCATACATCAGAAACATGATGAACAGATGGAAATTCTTCACATCCTATCTTCGGATTCCATCCACAAATTTTCAAACATACAAGAAATGTCAAAGTATCTAATTCCAATAGAACAGCACCCCATCCGACATGCTATTTATTTCATACTCATAATTTTAGGAACAATACTATGCTTATACATTCTAGCAAAACTATTTGATTACCGCGAAACTATAAAACAAGCAAAAAGAAGGAAACTTGCTGAACACATTTACGCAATAGAATTGGCAAGATTAAGAACAAGAACAAATTTAGTATAAAAAGTGAGGACACATTTTTTTAAGAAAGAGGGGAGTTAATATCGACATATGTTCAGCTATACATACATCACGGATAGTAGTAAAAAAGATAAGAACATGAAACAACCACCATAGAAGAAAGATATCACAACCAAATAAGTGTTAGCGATATCATTTAAGAAACAAACATTTCACGACACAAGAGTAAACACAAGCAGACAGTATTGTAATCCTAAACAAATATACTAATGTATTGCTAACCGGACACAGCCTAAACAAATACATATACTAAGTAATTAAATATATTGCTAACTAGACACAGCCTAAACAAATACATATACTAAGTAATTAAATATATTGCTAACTAGATACAGCCTAAACAAATATATTATCTAAACCCTTTTACCACAAACAAAAATATTGAAGGTCAAGAAGATATCACCTTCCTATAAATAGTTGTTAAGTTACATTTTGTAATTAGTCTTAAGAATATATTAAAATAAAGTGCACGTTTCGGTGCAGCGAAAAAACAATATTATTTTTTTGATTCAATCCTTAGTAGAGGATTTATCTTGCGTGCAAAAGGATTTAGGTGAAGTTGCAGTTTATTGACATACCTTGTCACGTAGTTTGAAAAATCGCCTTTTACCAGTGGAACACACAGACTCTTTTTTTTGTTTTCTTCGGCCAGTACTCAGGGGATGACCCCTACATATGTAGTGCATTGTACCAGAACTAGGAAAATAGGTTGTGAGGAGGGGGAAAAGGGAGTAGTGTTTGTGAATATTTGACTTGAACTTTCCAATACTATAACAGACGAGAAACACGTCTGCGATGAACGTGTGCTATATAAAAATGTGCGAGTTTCGTGAACAACATCCCCAATCTTGTCAGAGTAAAATCCATTGTAGTAACAATAGAACAGAGTAAAGCACAACACACTGCGCCGATGCTCCAGTGAGTCAAAAGAGTTGGATACCCTACTGTCACCGATAAGCTTCTTCGCCCTCTCCTGCACACGGTCGACTAACCCCAAAACAGACTTTGAGGCACCGGCCCAAACATCAAGGGTGTTGGAGTGGTGGCATTCAATGCACGCGTTGCCTCAATCACTAAAAGCGGCACGAAAGTTATTATTTTTATATGTCGTTGTGCTACTTTTTTGCTCATGCCAAGACAAATCAATGACATGAAATCGATAAATTTTGGTCCTTCGAAATCGACCTACACTAATCTGTATACTCTTTTTTAATTATATGTTCGCAGAAAATAGTATTTCTCTGCTCACCATCTTTACCATACAGTAATTTGTTTCGACTTGGAAATTTTAATTGGCAATTTTGGTCATTTAAGTTTTTGATAGCAAACTATTATTTGTTTCTTTCAAAAGCCGTAAATTTAATTTGACATTTTTGGTTTTATTTTATCTCTAGTTAATGCAAAATATATTTATTTTTAATTTTGTTTGCCCTGTTTTATTATCAATGGCATTTAATATTAATGGGGACAGTGAAGTGTGTGCTGGCAATGACAACCTCAATATAAAATAAAGTATTACACTTTAAAGAGAATGTGTGATTAACCACCTTGAACTAAACATATGTAGAAGTTAAATATATTTAATTTAAAAATGTTCAACACAACACACGCGTACCAACTGCATACATTACACGTATTTACAACTGTAGTACGTTTTTATTCTGGCAAATAAATACATAAATGATTTTAATTTCAGATGCGAGCGTGAGCGGTTTTTAGCTGCTCAAATCATATAAACCAAAACGCACGATGTTTATTTTAAATAAAACAAAAAGTGAAGTGAAGGTTTTGCTCACTTTTTTTACGACTGCAATGGCGTGGTGCATCATGAATTTTTGCCACAAGGTTGTACGGTTAATAAGGAATACTACCTTGAAAGTTATTTGACGTTTGCGTGAAGCAAACGTCAAATACGACGGGGGTTTTCCCCGTCAAAGGGTTTTCCCCTTTGACGGGGAAAACCCTTTAGGACCGCAGTTCTACTACGATCATACGCAGGCCATGTCAGCCTTGCTACTCGGCAGGTGACCTCACCAGACCATCTTTCCTGCGCAGTCCCTACAAGTTGACGCTGCACTTGGTTTTTACAGCTGTTAAACGGGACTCCTACCATCGTATCAATGTCTCTCTCCGTCAATATTTCCGGGCACTCCACTGTGCCCCGGTACCCAGAAAAGCTCCAGGCTTGAATGTCTCGCTATCTCATTAAGAGATATCCGGCATTCCTGAACTAACCTGGACGCCGTATAGACACCCACAAGCGCACTTAACGCAGCCTTACTATCAGTACAGATTCGGATATTCACCCCGTATACCCTATAGTACCTCAACCAGTTAGCTGCTCTCAAAATAGCTGTAATTTCAGCCTGCATTACGCTACACTCACCATATAGCTTAAAACTGATCCTCCTCTGATACTGGGGCATAAAAATGCCACCACCAACTCCCATGTTCGACTTGGATCCATCTGTGAAAATTCAAGCACGTCCTCTTGGCGACCCATTTGGTTCCCTGCCGAGGCCGTCCTTGATGAGATCACGTCAAATCTCTTGTCGGGTATTAGAGTTGGTGCACAGTAATCAATATACTCCGGGAGGTCCGTTATACTTTCTATTATCGAAGCGTGACCTTCTGTCGCTTCTTTCCACATCCCACTGGCTTTTAGCCTAATTGCCGAGCACATGGCCACTTCCTTCGCGATGAGATCAGTTGGCAGCCAATGCATCATCGTAATTAGCGCCTTAGTTGGCGTAGTACAAGAAGCACCAGTTAACATCAAAGCAGATGACCGCAGTATCCTATCTATGAATCTGCAATAAGTGGTTTTCTCTAAAGCCGTCCACCAAACAAGCGCCCCATACATTAATATGGGCTTTATTACCATGTTAAATAGCCAGCAAGAATTCCAAGGATTTATACCCCAGGTCTTCCCAATGGCCTTACGACACAGGTACAAAGCAACAGCCGCCTTGTCCGCTCTAAATTGGACACTCTTCTTCCAAGACAGTTTTGAATCAAGATAGATTCCCAGGTATTTGGCACTATCCGCCAAACTAAGCTCAACGCCCTTTAGGGTTGGCAAATCTAAAGGAGGAGTCTTGTGTTTTCGGGTGAAAAGTAGAAGCTCCGTTTTTTGTGGATTCACACTGAGACCACTATGGATGCTCCATCCATCTATGATCCTCAGTGCGGAATTCAAACACCGTGAGAGGGTGTCCGGATATTTACCCGACACCGCCACAGCAATATCATCGGGATATGCCACAGTCTTGAAACGCATGGAGTCTAACTCCACCAGTAATGAGTTTAGGGCAAGATTCCATAGGAAGGGAGATAAAACTCCCCCCTGCGGAGTACCCCTGTTTGCCACTTATGCATATGGTGGCCCGTCCCATACTAGATGTTATGAAACTTTCAGTCAGTATACTCCATATGAGACTTATAAGCGGCTGACCAATATTCAGCTTTTCCAAAGCCATAGTAATGACTTTTGGCGCAACATTATTAAAGGCGCCCTCTATGTCAAGGAAGGCCACCAATGTATACTCCCCTTGCGCTAGAGTATTTTCTATATATCCCACGAGCGAGTGCAACGCAGTCTCAACAGATTTTCCCTTAGTATAGGCAGATGGAGATGCAGATAAACGGCACGGATTTATTGACATTCTAAGATGTAGACCAACCATCCGCTCCAACGTCTTTAGGAAAGAGGATGTCAGGCTTATGGGCCTGTAATCCTTCAGAGTTGTGTGTGAAGTCTTTCCACTTTTAGGAATTGAGGAAAGTTACAAATATCAAATTATATATAAGGATCCAACGGGTAGATTGCAGAAGATAAATAATAGTTTAGGAGATGAATTATTTAGGAAGGAGATTTTAACTAATAGTGAGAAAAATAGAATTAAGACTAATATTGCTGTTGCATCTAGCTTATATGGATTACTAAAAATTCAGAAAATAGATTTTACAGTTAGACCAATTTGCTCATATATTAATTCATCTTCTTATAAACTTTGTAAATATGTTGTAAATATTCTCAGAAAGATTACTGATAATTCCAAATATAAAAAAATAAATTCATTGCAGTTTAAAGAGAGAATAAAAGGCCAAAGTATGGATAATAATGAAAGATTAATTTCTTTTGATGTATCACTATTTCCAAGTATACCGATTGATTTGGCAACGAGCACGATAGAAGATAAATGGGGGTGAATATCCCAACATACAAGAATAGAAAAAAGTTTAATAATGCAAAATTAATACAAAAATGTAAATAATTTAACACAAAAGAATACCAAAGAATTTTAGAATAAAATGGATGAATTCATTTTCAATATTCAAGATGAATTTTTTACTTCAAAAAATGAATTTTTTACTTCAAAAGATGAATTTTTGGTGTTTGCAATCAAAACAATTTTTTCATAAACCAACAATTTCCATTATTATTTCTGTAATGAAACAATATTAATACCCCGAATGAAGCTTTACCTTGGCCCAAAAGTAATGACAATATTGTAATAGTCATTTACACCAAAGCGAAATCTGCTCACTGAAGATTTTAAGCCAAATCTAGTAGATTTTGAGAATATTTCCCATACAAAAAGAAATCTACTTTAGGAGTAGATTTCGACGAAAACTACTCATAATTTGACTTGTACTTAAAAATACTATGCTGCAACAAAAATATACACTTTATTGTGGTGTATTCACTCTCTGATAAAATTCTTTTGTCAAACATCCATGCATAAATTATTTCTGTGAAAATGAAATTTTGCCATTTGTCAAAAAACGATGGTGTAAACGATATAGATTCCGCTGTAGATTTTAATTCAAATCTACTAGATTTTGAGCTGTTGTAAATGCGCTATATCATTAATTCAAAAATCGTTATATCTACGAAAACTCTTTCATCAGAGTATTTAAGTTAGTGTTCGGCAAAATCTTTCATTTGTGTGAATCTTTTAATCTCTTTCAGAAATGTTTAATGAATTAATTCATTTTTATACCCTTCACAAAACTGTAAAGGGTAAATATAAGTTTGTGATTCCGTTTGTAATTTCTACAGTTTTATTTGCGACCCTATAACGTATATATATTCTGATTCAGAATTAATGGAAAAGTCGATTAAGCGATGTCCGTCTGTCGGTCGTTGAAATACCGTTTCTGAGAAAACCATTAGACTTAGAAATTTTTTTCTTTCACCATTCTTTTACCCCATCGATTCATGGGTTTGTTATTGGAATTCAGTAATACCGGTTCACATGTAGCTGAGATATATCCAAAATTTCGAAAAAAAAACCATTTTTTTTTTACAGTTTTGTATGGAAATTAAAAAAAAAATATATTGTTTTGGTTCAAACTTCACATACTCATTAAGCATGGTGACTATAAGACAAAAAAATTTATTTTCAGATATCGGTCCATATATAGCCGAGATGTCGCGTAAGCGAACTGATACAACTCTTTTTGCTCAAAAGCAGTTTTGGTTATGAAGTAAGGTTATATAAATATGGAATTTGAAAATTTCCGATATCGGTCCATATATACCCGAGATATAGCCTAAACCGCGGTTTTCATGAAAATGTCACGTAAGCGAATTAAAAAAAAATTTTTTTTTGCTTAAAAGCAGTTCTAGTGATAAAATAAGGTTATATAAAATTTAAATTTCCCGATATCAGTCCATATGTACCCGAGATATAGCCTGAACCGATTTTTCCATTAAAATTTTTTTCTGAAAAGCAATTCTCGTTATAAAAGAAGGTTACTAAAATACAGAAAAGAGAAAATACCGATATCGGTTCATATATAACCGAGCATATTTAGTTCACATTTTTAAATATACTATACATATACATGACCATCGTGAAGGGTATTTCAGATTCGGCCCAGCCGAATATACCACACTCTTACTTGTTTTCTTTCATCTTTTAATATGCCAGACATATTTCAGAATGAATAAAAGTGTTTCAATGTATATAAAAGGTGGCAACATGACGAATTATTATGCAACAACCACAGGCACTATTTGTTTCCTTCAGAGTTTGTTTAAACACAAAATATAGGACAAATTTATACGTCTATATTAATTTTTAAAACTAATTTCAATTAAAAAGTATACAAAAAATTAATAAAGATTTATTTCAAGGAAAGAAAATGGTGAAAGAAATAGAGAAAAAATATCATTCTTTCACTTGCAACAATTATTCAGTTGTAGTAATTCATTCATGAATGACAAGTCTAATTTAAGTTACTTCAGCATTAAAATGTGCTCCGCGGGCGTACCCCTGATTAAGTTTGGACTGTTAGATACCATTTTATTACTTGTAATTTTATACTCGCAAGTGCATATATGTATGCACTAATTAGTCCACAGCAGTGGTGGACAAATTTGTTTTACACTTGTGTTAGTGAGATAATTTGAGAGTAATTTAAAGTACTGTGGCAAACAAAACTAACACAAAGATTTTCGTATGAAGAATTAAATCGTCCACGTTAAAGTTGTTATGTAAGTTTCGTAGAAGAAAATATAACTAAATTTATATTGTATTGTAACTATACAGTTGCAAATAAAGGATGCAAAGTATAGGATGCACATCATGGGAGGAGTAACGTAGACCTTATGCTCACGATGGTATTAGTACAGAACTATATTTTTTTGCGGCGCTGTGACTAACTGAACCGACCTATGCCTTCGCATAAGAAGTCGCAGCGTGGTTAACAACGAAATACCTCACAAAAACCGTAAACTAATACAGTTAGTGAGGTAGACAGTTAACCAATGAGAGTGAGACGCAAAACTATCGAAGGCCAAACAACAACGGCAGTCCTGGCCGCACTTTTACGATGACGCTAGAGCTGTTGCTCAGCCCAGAGGTGCTTTACGACTGAGAATTAAATTTATTACGTTGATTAGTACAAACAAATATTAAGACCGAACAATTTTTTCATATAAATATGTCATATAACATGTGCATTCGCCAACGTCTGTTGAACGATTAAACTAAAGAGCATAAGAAAAAGAAGGCGTTGCTTATAAACAATTGTTTGACTAAATGTCCAAATGTTAATATGTCTAAATGTTAATATTTAAATCTCTGAAACGATTACTCTGCTACTTGTAGCTCTCTCATATACAGAATGTGAGTGCACTTCACCCATAACTCAGGTTTATCGACATACACAAAAGATTTTGCATGAAACCAAGGTGCATTAATGTATACACGGTGGCAGCACTACGGCATGTGATAATTTTTTTGCTACTGGCAATACAGGAAGCTATTTACGTCAAATGTATTGTTTACATTTTTGAAAGTGAGTTTAGTGTTGTATTCTGAATTAAACATATATAAATTATTTTGTGAACATAAAAATAATTCAAATAAATATATTTTATAGTTATGAAAAGGTACATTCATAGTTTATAATTGTGAAAATAGTTACAAATATTTTTGATAAACATAGCTTACCAGATGCCGGTTTTTGTTGTAATTTTGTTCTAGTGCTGCCACCGTGTATACGTTAATGCACCTTGCATGAAACTAAACAAAATTGTCTGTTGAGATTAAAACGCATGATATTGGTGGTAAATAATTCTCTCATCAAAAGTGTCTTTGATTATATCAATAATAGCAAGTGGTTCACGTGTCAGCAAGATTAATGCCAGATAGTTCAAGTATGAAAAAATTTAATGACTCCACCAGCCCATAGAGGGCACCATTTATCATTTTCTATAATACATACTTTGCATACGAGTACACATTATTACACTTGCACGAGTTATTTGATTATTTAGCTTAGTCTTAATGCCTTTTAATGAAACGTTTTTTATCACATTTAAAAAATGTGCAGTGCTAGAAAATAATTTGTCAAAAACAAAAAACGTAGTTTTTGCCAATCTCAAATTACGAGTATATGGCGCACAGTGGCACATTTGAAGAAATGGCGGCCAAAATTATTTTTTTTTTTGTGTCACCGATTTAGTTTTTTTTTTTATATAAAAGTAAACACATAGGAACCTCGAAATCGAGAAATGTAAGTTTTTATTTCGATTATTTCTCTTCGAATAGGGTGATCAAAAACTCGCTTTTTTTTAAGAGAAGCTGAAATTCAAAATATTTTATAAAATTTTTGAACTTCAAGTGGGCATAACTTTTTTGGTTTTATATATTTTTGTAAAAATTTTTTTCTTCACACAATATAATTTCTTAACTTATAAAATAGTTTAAAAAAATCGCGCCTTACTTTACTCGAATCCCAGATTTGGGCATTGCAATAAAGGT
Source organism: Thecocarcelia acutangulata (assembly GCA_914767995.1). Taxonomy (NCBI): domain Eukaryota; kingdom Metazoa; phylum Arthropoda; class Insecta; order Diptera; family Tachinidae; genus Thecocarcelia; species Thecocarcelia acutangulata. The sequence goes on along the minus strand of OU612094.1, from coordinate 56,883,106 downwards.
CTAAAATATAACCAAATCTCGATGTTCAGTGGAAGGCAACTTTTTTTCTGCGAAAAACTTCGTAAAATGACTTATAATGTGTTATAATACGTACTTTGGCCTGCTATTAAAAGCCCATTTCTTAAATTTATATTTGCGGCTCTAGGAACTACAATGATTTTGATTTGCTTGCATGTCTGATATTTTAGGTATGGGAGTGGGGAGATCTACATGTGTTTGTGTGTATGTTTTTCTTTTTATTAATGAAAAGGGTATAATAAAAGACTTTTATATAATGTATTAAATGCATTTTTGTCATTTAGGCCCTTAAAAAATGTGTAGTTACATATAAGCGGGGGTAGATACATGAGTTATTGTATTTGGACTGAACTTTTGTTATAACTTTATTGTGTACTCAGGTAGCTGCTGCTCATACAAAGGTTAAAATGATTGATGGAAAAGTTGCACAGGCCATAACTGAAGCAAAATCATCTTCCAGCTGTGTTATTTGCAAAAAAACTGCAAGCCAATTAAGTCAACTTCCAACAGAAGACACTACTTTCCAAGAAGCCTATGACTTTGGCTTGTCTCCACTCCATGCTAAAATTCGATTTATGGAATACATATTAAAGCTAAGCTATGATTTAGATTTTAAAGGAACAGTACGAAATAGTGACGAAAATAAAGCCAAAAGAGAGGCAAAAAAGAAACACGTACAAGAAAAATATTTAGATTTGGGTTTACTCGATCAGCCAAAGCAAGGAGAAGCAAACACAAATGATGGCAACACAGCAAGAAAATTTTTTTCTGATCCTGAAACTGCTGCAGGAGTAGATTTTGAATTAATAAAACGCTACAAAATCATACTGCAAGTAATATCATGCAATAATAAAAAGGTAATTGCAAAAAAATTTGATCAGTATGCTAATGAAACAGCGAAACTATACAACGAAAAATATGGTTGGAGGAATATGCTATCGACAGTCCATAAATTACTATATCATGGGGAAAACATTATTCAAACACAATATGCTGCCGATTGGAGATCTTTCTGAAGAAGCGCAAGAAAAAAGGAACAAAGATTATAGATATTTTTGCGAGCACAACACAAGAAAAATATCTAGATACAAACACATATGATGGCAACACAGCAAGAAAATTTTTTTCTGATCCTGAAACTGCTGCAGGAGTAGATTTTGAATTAATAAAACGCTACAAAATCATACTGCAAGTAATATCATGCAATAATAAAAAGGTAATTGCAAAAAAATTTGATCAGTATGCTAATGAAACAGCGAAACTATACAACGAAAAATATGGTTGGAGGAATATGCTATCGACAGTCCATAAATTACTATATCATGGGGAAAACATTATTCAAACACAATATGCTGCCGATTGGAGATCTTTCTGAAGAAGCGCAAGAAAAAAGGAACAAAGATTAAAGATATTTTTGCGAGCACAACACAAGAAAATTTCAAGGCCGATGTTGATTTTGAATAAAACACAAACTATTTAGGAAATTATTGTAATTTTATTTTATTATGATATATTGGTATTATTCAATTATGCATGGAACAAAATATCGGCCAAATCGGCGCCGCGACCACGGCGGCACACCTCCATCCGATGGTCCAAATTTTCGATGACCCTGAGGCATAATGGAGGTTCTATGCCGTTAATGTGCCGAATTATCTCATCCTTTAGCTGTTGAATTATTGCTGGCTTATCAACGTACACCTTTTCTTTCAAATAACCCCAAAGAAAAAAGTCCAACGGTGTCAAATCACATGATCTTGGCGGCCAATTGACATCGCCATTACGTGAGAGAACACGGCCATTAAATTTGTTGCGCAAAAGAGCAATTGTTTCGTTAGCTGTGTGGCAAGTGGCACCGTCCTGCTGAAACCACATATCGTCTACATCCATATCTTCCAATTCGAGCCATAAAAAGTTCGTTATTATCTCACGATAGCGAACACCATTCACAGTAACTGCCTGACCGGCCTCATTTTGGAAAAAATACGGCCCGATGATGCCGCCAGCACATAAACCGCCCCAAACAGTCACTCTTTGTGGGTGCATTGGTTTTTCGACAGTCACTTTTGGATTCTCATTCGCCCAAATGCGGCAATTCTGTTTATTGACGAATCCACTGAGGTGAAAATGTGCCTCATCACTGAAGATGATTTTCTTCGAAAATTGATCATCATTTTCATAATAAGTCTGGATAACTTTAACACGTTGTTGGATTGTGTGTCTCTCCATGGTTCAAATTGAGTAAGTCTGAAATAGAGAAATGTCAAATAAAATTCGGAAAAAAAACTTGGCGTTTAGGTGTGGTTCACATTCAACATCGGCCCTTGAAATTTAACCACCCGATAGTACCAATGAAGACCTCTTTAATATTTTACTGTGCACTTCTGATCCAGATATCTCCAGCATTCGACAAAAATGGAATTCCACCCCCATGGAATTGGACAAAGGAGCCAAGCAGCTCCTTGAAGATGAACAGGAGGCATACTTAGATGAAATTTTCAGTACGACAGTTAAATGAAAAATGTATTCTATGCGAATTAACATAAAAATTAGAGCAAAAAAGAACAATAAATATTGAAAATTTATAAAAGAAATTTTATTTTATTTGGAATAAAAAGATTTTCTTAGAATTTATGGTAAAACCTTTTTTCGGATATGGATCTCCGACATATCTGTCATGGATTCAAGTTTAAAATATATTTAAATTGTTCATATAATAATAACATTTAAAGCTGTCGAACTTATATTTGTTATTTGTCGAACTTGAACAAGGCTAATTTTCGAAAATTGACTTACAAGGGCCCAATGAGTAAATGTGGACCGATTGCCCTAAAATTTCGTAGGGTTATCAACGACTAAAATAAAATTAGTTTTGCCAAATATTATGTCAATATTAATATATTTAAAACAATTATGAGCTCCAAACCCGTATTCCAAGTGGTCCATTGGAGAAGAGGGCTAAAGGTCAAAATAAAGTCGACCCGAGCTTAATTAAGTATGTAATGTATTAGTTCAGTTAACGTTACTATTTATAAAATGCAATGTTAAATCACTACATTCACAAATTTATTTATTTTTAATGCCGATAATACATATATTTTTAAAAATAATTTTTGAATCATATATATGTGCACTTTAATAAGGCCCGATTTTAAAGTTAATACATTAAATTGAAGCTTAAGATGTCTTCTATCCAACAAGAAAAAAATTCATTTAAAAATTTCAACCCCGTCAAAAGTTATAGAATTTTGACCGCCAACTCACAAAATGTGCCACTGTGCGGCGGTGCTATAAAAAGCTTTTAAATACTACATCCTTTCAGTACGTCCTTTTTATGGGACATACTTAGAAGAAAGACGGCCGCGAAACTGGTGTATTAAACCCGTAGCATATTCATTAATCAAGTACATAAGGAAATGCCGTGCACTTTATTTTAAAGTAATAGTCATTCAATTACTTTAACACTTATGATAAATAAATAAAAAAAATCTGTTAAACTTGGATTTCGCACTGGAGATAAAATAATTGCGTGTAGTGCGGTGTAAAACCTTTGCTGTAACACAGCAATGATATACTCTAATACATTTTTCTAAAAAGTGTAAATATTTTTATTTATTTATATAGTCGGTGACACCAAATGAAAAATGAAAGTAGGATTTTTTCGTGTATAATTTTTAATTAAAGCCTAGCATTCAGTTTGTTTACAAATTGTGAAGCAAAAACAAACAGGAAACTAATATAAAATTGCTGCTATAATTTTTTAATTAAAAAGTTTTAAAAGCCACTAATTAAAATATTTGTTAATAATAAATTGACCATAGAATCAGTCCAGCAAACATATCAGAGACAAAGCCCGTTTCATAAATGCAAGCAGTATACAATATAGTTTTACTTACTATAACTTATACTTTAAAACAGCGATGGGCAGCTAGCACCTAGAATACGAGAGTAAGCTGCTCTTTAGCCACAAGCTATAAAAAAGCAAACATAAGACACATCAATGTCAACAGCCTGTTCGCCGATATCGAACGAAAATATATGCGAAAGAAAGCTAGTCACTCACACTCGAAACAATTTGGGTGTGTCTATATCGTTATTATTCGTTCACATGCACTTATGTATTTTAGTTGAAAATTTGACACATCATTCGAATAGAAAAAAAGTTAGAGTGCGAATGAACTTATTCTTTCGACATCGGCGAAATGGCTGTAAATTTTTTCCGTGTACAACAATAAAAATGGGTAACAACGCCAATTTATGTCAATACTTATTTCATGTTTCCACAACACTAGCAAGCGACTTGTCTGAAATATATGTACAGAAATCACTCAAAATATTTAATGATTTTTATATAAAATTTCTTCACAAGTAGATTGCTTGTGAAGTGAAAGGTTGGGTTGGGTTGAACAGGCGATAAGGTATTAAAAAGCTAGCCCACTTGGCTTCAATTTGGTCCCATGTGTTGCCTGCGTGTGATACGTATCACCGCAGAACTACATATCACTCGCCTAGTTCACAAAAAACGCAAGGGTACATCATATTCTGATATTGCTACCAAACTGTGCAGCTTCGTTCTGCCTAGATACTAAGTTCTTATATAAGAAACACCTGTAGCTGGACAGAGAAAGTGCTGAACACTCCTGACCTCCTTCTCATCTCTACAAATTTTACATAAATCAATGTACTTCAGGACAATGCTATACTTCAGAGCCGCCACAGTAGAACGCAACCTGCATCGAACTGACCGCTAAGAGTAATAGTCATCCTATTATCATACCTGGGCCATGTTAATTTTGATAGTCAACAGATAACCTCACTAGTCTTGTACGGTCCCAAAAAGTTGACGCTGTAATAGGTTTTTACAGATCTTGAGTGAGATCCCAACTATCTCGTCTATATCCTTTTGTTAAACCCCGACCCCGGCTTCTGCCAGCTTGTCCGCTTCAATATATCCGGGCACTCTGCCCTCGTATTCAGAAAAGCATCAGGTTCGAATGTCTCGCCATCTCGTGTAGAGAGAGACAGGCCTCCTTTTGCCATGCTGGATACCTAACCTGCTTTCTAGGGCAAAGAAGGGAAATAGTCTCTCGTTTGTTGAAGCAAATAAAACTCTAGGAAGCTGCATGACTTATGTTGCGTTGCGCTTTCAAAATACTTATCAAGGGTTAATTGGAAGAACGGGGATGAGCAAAGACTCCGGGAGGTTCTGTTGGCAGACCATACTGGTGTTGATCACAGTTCAGGTGCCTGTCTGGGCTGAAATGTTATGGAAGGGGAATTAGTTTACCTGGTAATTATGGGGCAATATAATTTTTGGGCGCTAATAACACCCCGAGGTGCTGCGACTGATACCTGTTATGTAAAAATATAGAAGCGATGGTTAGACGGGTGAGTTGCTCTTAATGGGTTTCGGCCCACTAAGTCATAGAGCATTGTCTTCAATTGTCTATCTGTGAAATTGCATATAGGTGGGATTAGAAGACGAAACTTTTAAGCAAGAGGTTTGGCTATATGGCTACAAACGGTGAATTTAGTGAATTGCAAATAATTCACCCAGTAGAGTTGGTACATTATCAGATTAAGCCAATAAGGCCGGTGTTGATGTGAATTAATTTCACAGTCTTTCCTGTACAGTCCATAAAAGTTGACGCTGTACCTGGTTCTTTATAGCTCTTAAGTGGGATCCCAATCATCCCATCCATATTCCAGTTTGTCTGCTACAGTATTTCCCTGTTTTCACTTTGGCTTCATACTCAGAAAATCTCTAGTTTTGAATGTCGCGTAATCTAGTTTAGAGAATATCCGGCATTCACGACCCTACCTAGAAGTCGTATAGACAGTTCCCCCCCTAGTGTTTTCAACGTAACTTTACTATAATATTTAGTACAAATTCGGTTATCCTGCCCGTATACCTTGTATTACCGCAACCAGTTAGCTGCACCTCATTATAGCAGTGATTTTCGCATATTGCAGCCTAAAGCTAATCCTCTTGTCATACACGAGGTAAAGATATCCCACCAACTCCCAAACTCGACTTGGATCCATATGCAAAGATCTGAAGAACGTCTTCTAGGTGATCTATACTGACCGTGTTCACGTTTTGGCGGGCAGTGTAGCCAGATTTCCAATATCATAGGTCGACTCCTTCCATGACCCGCTTGCCCCCAGCCTGATCGCCGGTATCATGCCTGTTTCTCCCGTCGTGAAATTTTTCGGCTGCTAGTTCAGCATTGTGAAACATGCTTTCGATATCGTACTGTAGGAAACATCAGCCACTATCAAAACAGATGTGCATACGAGTACCCCATGCATTAAAATAGGCCTAATAGCCACGCCAACTAGCCAGCAGGAATTCGAAGGATTTATTCCCCAGTTTTTGTGCCACTAGGAAGATCTGGATGGACTTTCAGCCACTCTGCTGCTGTTTGGGCGCCCAGATAGTTGCACATTTTTTTTTTTTTAACTTGGACCAGTACTCAGGGGATGACCCCTACATATGCAGTGCATTGTACCAGAACTAGGAAAATAGGTTATGAGGAGGGGGAAAGAGGGAGTAGTGTTTGTGAACATTTGACTTGAACTTTCCAACGTTATAACAGACAGGAAACACGTATGCAGGCAACTTATTCCATAGACGAAGAGTACGGCTGAAAAACGAATTCTCTCTGTAATGCGTAGTACGAATCCCCGGGCAATCGACCACAAATGGATGAGCTCTAGACGATGAGCGCGTGCTACGTAAAAATGTGCGAGTTTCGGGAACAAGATCCCTAATCTCGTCAGAGCAAAATCAATTGTAGTAACGATAGAACAGAGTAACGCACCCCACACTGCGTCGATGCTCCAGTGAGTCAATAGAGTTGGATACCCTACTGTCACTGATAAGCTTCTTCGCCCTCTCTTGCACACGGTCGAGTAACCCCAAAATAGACTTTGAGGCAGCGGCCCAAACATGATAGTTGTATTCCATTTTCGGTCGGATGTAGCTGGTATAAATAGTAAGGAGGTCGAGTGGAGTGAAGTACATCTTACACCGTTTCAAAAAACCGAGGCACTTGAATGCTTCTTTAGAGACAAGAAAAATGTGATCAGTCCAGCGAACATCACACTGTATCTTCATTCCAAGAACTCCAAGAGCATCCGATTCCTCAATATTTATACCATCCATGAGTACAGTTGCACATCAAGATAAATACCTAAATATTTCGCGCCATCTGACTGCTTAAGCCCAACCCTCCTAAGGGTTGGTAGAGCAAACTATGAAGTATTGTATCTCCAAATGAAAAGTACAAACTCCACTTTGTGTGAATTCTAACTTGGGTTACTATTCGTGCACTATTCATAAGCCCTAGTGGGGAGCTCAGTTGCTGTGAAAGTCTAGGTACAAAATCATCGGCATATGCTACTATCAACCTGGAATCTTAATCCAAGTGAAAACATCCCGCTGGTAGCAGGTTTATATTTTCAAACTTAAATAAAAACGTAGTAGTTGACACAAAGTTTTATTAAGAGCATTGAAGGATAGAATGCAAATGCGGATTTAATTTTTGAAAGAGTACGACTCCAGGTGTCTTCCGTTGAGTTGAACATACTGTTTAAAACACACTGTTGTATTTTGCACTACACGCTGGAGTAAACTTGATTAACTTGAGCTGATTTCTTGACGAATACAGCCACAAGAGATCAAAAATTGTCATTATAAACCCTCTCCTTCAGGGAGCTCCATAAAAATAAATCCAGGAGAGTTAGATTGTGATTGAAAAATTCTCACAATCAGTAATTCCAACGGCGCCAACCTCCTTTTTGAAATAATCGCGTTTAAAAATATACTCTTGCCACCAGGCACCCTGTATTAAAAGTTGCAGTTTTTGTTATTCGTATTTATGCATCAAATAAAGAATACAAAATATTCCGTTCGGAGGTGGTAATAAATGATTGTAGACACCATCACACATATACGTGTTTGTGGCATACAGCATATTTGTTAATATTTCGGTTTACAGCTGGGTAAACACAGACAAAATAATTGCTTAATGTTTGACAAATTTCAAGCCGGATGGCTCATTAAGCAATCTTTTCGATTTTGCAGTGTTCATTTGGCGAGCAAAGGCCGGGAAACTTCAATAAGCTCCAAATCCTCTTGAGTTTCATCAGTAACCTTTTCGTTTGTTTGTTTTCTTAAAATACTTAAAATTAATAATAAAAATTTACTGCCACTTGATATTTAATAGATTCTTCTTTCTTACCTTTTTATTTATTTTCTTCTCACAAGGAAAGCAAAATAATAATAAAAATTTCTTTGCGCCAACAAGGCTTGCACTAGACACTCACTCAGCATGTGATAGCAAGCATGCCATAAAATGAAAATTTTTTGATTTTCCGTCCAGCATCGCTGGTATCACACATACTAGCGCATATTCACACATATTATTATAATATGCATTTTTTCGGTGGCTACCCCGCATAAATGTAAATTTTTTTTATCTCTTTGTTGTTGCTACTAAGATTTTAGGTTTATCGTTTTAAACTCACTGGCCGATTAGCGTATACTTTTCTTAAGTTTAAGAAAAACAACGTAGTAAAGCACGTGTATGGTATGTTTTGGGTAATCGTAAGTAATACCGTAGTGAACATGATTTATATCAGCACCTGCCTTTACAGCCTTATCTGATGACGGACCACTCCATGGAGTGAATTATTCACAATTCATAAGCGCCCTCGTGTGGCTTACCAGGCACACACGGGTGGCAATTTTTATCATATATCTGTAGCTATATAGGCAAACCCTTTGCTTAGCAGTTCGGGCCTTGTAATCCCTCCTGTACGCAATTTTCCAAGAGTATCAGCTCTTTAACCAACTCACCCGTCTAACCATCACCACTGGTTCCCTACAGTACAGGTATTTGTAGCAAGACAACATCACTTTGGACGGTTGTTAGCTCCCGAAAAAAGCCATGCACCACATAATTATTAGGTATGCTAACTCCCTCTTCCTGCGCCTTTAGGTTTAAACCACAGCCAAAACGTGCCAGCCAAGGTAGGTACCTCAACCATGATTAGCCTGCGCTGAACTGCAAGAACAACTACCCGGGGGCATGTTAATCCCCGTTCAGCCAATTTAAACCTTTGAGGAAGTCCAAAACAACATAAGTCATGCAGCTTCCTAGAGTTTTGTTTGCTACAGCAAACAAGAGCACTCCTCGCTAGCTAGTTTACTGCCTTCTTAATAGTAGTGAGTAGTGTCGTCGATTGACCTAAGGTGTGTGATGCCTGGTCAAGAACACTAGTTTGGTTTTATAGCTGGCAAATTGCAGTCCGTATGCCTTCAATCATGTCTTCATCCGTAACATGAACTTTTCTGAGTTTGCTCTCGACATTTTCTGCGCCCCTGAATCGAATTACTGTAGCGATGTCATCTGCATAGCCCAATTTATCCACATAGCTCAATGTATGTGGCTGAGAATGGTCTACCTTTAATCCTGATACAGTTTTTATGTGTTGTTTAGATAATACAAGTGAGCGACTCGTTTTCAATTTTTTTAGTGAACTCCTCAAGAATTTCCTGGTGACCCACACATAAGTTTTTTATTTCCTTCAGATGATTATAAAACAGGTTGAGAACAAGCATTTGTTCTGCTTGTTGGGTTTTTTCTATACTGTTTTATTACAATAGTATTTATATGCATGTGTGTTTACTTATAATCAGAGCGAGAAATATACATCACACGGCCGGAATTTTCTTCAATTTTCGTTCAATTGTAATTGAAACGCGTGTTTTACAATAGTCCGCCGCATGTGTTTTCATTGCTTGCTCAGATGTGAATGAAAAAGAGTATTTAAAGGAACACAACAAATGCGTGTAATGCTCGGAACACAACTGCGACGAACGACGAACTTCGCCCATCGCAACGAATTCGCCGGCAAATATTCATTGTATAAATTCGTCATGTGAAGCACAATATCAACGAACATTGTTTACATTCCGTGCAAAGAAAAAAACAATATCAATATAAATACTAAGTCCCAATACTTGAGTTTGTGCACAAATAAGTGAGGAAAGAGCGGGGAGTGTAAAAATGAGTACGAACTTGCTTGTACTCGGAAAGTCGTTTTGTGCTATCATTCGTAATGTCAGAAATTTTACATTTTCTTTCATTTGTGTTTCTTGATATGTTGTCTGAGATGAAAGTAATATTTTAATTCATTTGAAAAATTTTTTTTTTAATATTGTGGACAAAAAAATACACAGCAGTGTTAATTTAGAAGAAGTGAAAATTAAATGGACAAATTTGAGAATGCAGTACATGCAAGATTAAGAAAGTGTAAGCAAGAGAAAACGAAAGTTGCTCAAGTAAAATTGCTGTGTCTGAAAAAGCAATGAAAAGCAATTTTAAAAGAAAATTTGATAAGAATTGCGCAACTAAAATTGCCTCGTGAAAATTGGGACTAAGGTGGCCATATTAAAAGTAAACCTATATAAATCCCATTCGAAAGAACGATTTTTGAACAAATTGTCTCACTTGCTTTATATTTTGAGAACATCTTCATACATATTTTACTACATGGATTAATATAAATTATAAAAAGTACTATGCAATGAAAAATACTTTTTTTTATATAAGAAACTGGTCACCTGATACTGTTTTGTTCGTCGTTCGCTGACGAAACAATTAGAAATTAATCTATTTCAACTTTCGCTGAGTATGACGAATTTCGACCACCACCATGATTGTGTGCATTTTCATATACACCAATGTGTTTTATTTTTGGCTACGAAAATTCGCGACCAAATATTCGTCATTCGTCGCAGTTGTGTTCCTAGTATAAAATTTTCGAACTGGCCAAAGGTTTCAAAAAAAAAACTTGGGTTAGGTTAGTTGGGCAGGCCGCTAGATTCCGTAATATATCCTAGTTTCTCCAGATTACTTGGGTCCTAAATCATTTCTTTTTGCAATTGCCTGAAAAATAGAAAGGTGACAGGTATAGATGAAATAGAAACTAGTGTGATATTCTGCTCGTTGGAAGGGGGAAAGCCGGGAAGCCACTTAGTGTGGCATTATAAGCTATTATACTAGCCATATGCTGCTCCTCACGAATGAAACTGGCGCGGTCAGATTGGCCGAGGCGAGACATGATTAGTTATTGTACTTAAAGCACACAACATTTATATAATAAGGGAAAATATATATACTGTTTGCAAATTCATGTAACAGGTTTAGTTTTAGATCTGATGCATATAAAAGTACTTACTTGTTAGCCAATCTATAGATATGAACGTTATTTAAAATTCTTTCAAAAAGTATTTATTTGTTCATCAATAACTATCTTATCCCCTTCTTATATATTCGAAAAATGTCGTTATATACCTAATGAATAATAGTATAATGGATGTTGGCTTAATCTCAATTTTCGAGGTGATGATACAAGGTCTGGTCAAAAAAATAACTGTTATTTTCAAATTTCGTGATTTACCAATGATACCAATAGAAGCGTTCAGAAGAGCCAATACCGAAAAAAGCACGTCAAGTTCGATCAAATGTGAAGGTTTTGCTCACTGTTTTCTTCGACTGCAATGATGCATCATGAATTCTTGCCACAAGGTCGTACGGTCAATACTACCTTGAAGTTATGCGCCGATTGCGCGAAGCAATTCGATAGAAACGTACAGAATTGTGGAAAAAACCATAATGGATTTTACACCATAATAACGCACCAGCTCACACATCGCTGCTTGTGCGTGAGATTTTGACCAAAACAAACCCGTTATCATGCCTCAACCACAGTATTCACTGGACTTGCCCTCCGATGACTTTTTCTTCTTCCCAAACAAAACTGAAGACACCGATGAAAGAAAAGCGTTTTACTACGATTAAGAGGATAAAAGAAAACTCGAAACAGAAGCTGTTGGTGATACTAAAAAGTGCATTTCAGAAGTGTTTCGAGGTTTGGAAAAATCGCTGGCATAAGTGTATTATATCTGAGGGGGATTACTTTGTAGGGGACAAGATAGTTATTGATGAAAAATAAATACTTTTTTTAAAATTTGAAAATAACTGTTATTTTATGATCAGCCCTCGTATAGTCAGTTAGAATGTAAAAATTTAGTGACTTAATAAGTAAATGAATAAAACCCCTTCTTAATTTAAGAAAAGAAAATATGACTTAATCTGAAAAAATTACCTAATTAGAGCATTTGTATGTATACTCGAATTCAATTCCGTTCGGAAATGGAATTGATTTGGTTTTTTAATTCTTCAAATAAACGAAAATTTAAAACTTTTTCGGATTGAAATCAACTTTATAAGATAATACTAGTTTCATTCTTGTAATTAGAAATGATTTCATTCCGAAAAGTTTTTTAGTTTTTCGTTTTTTGAAGAAGTAAAAAAAGAATTCAATTCCGTTTTCGAACGGAATTAAGCTCTGTGACATGGCTGTATATTTCTCTCTAGTAATAAAATTCAAAAAACATATAAAAAATAATAAAAAGAGAATGCAAGTACCTTGTATTTTTTATATTATGCATATAATATAAAAAATACAAGGCACTTGAATATTATGCATATAATATATTATGCATATATAACAATATATTATGCATATATTAACAAGAATTTATTCATAAGTATAAAATGCGAAAAATTATAATTATTATTTATATAATATTTTGCTTTCTTGGTATCACATTTTATGGTTTTATACGCGGTTACCCCTCAATAACGACTAAATTTTCGTTGCATATAATTTCAAACATGCTTATAACATGATTGTTTATGCACATGCATGAAATTTCTTGCCCTGCCCATTTATGTACTTATGTTTTTATTGTACTTCCACTTAATATTTCTTGTTCCGTGGTTAACAATTATGCAAATAATATTATTAATTTTCAATTAAATTTCTGATTTTAGATAATTTAAACACACGTAAATGTTTTGCTTAAATACGCAAACAATAATATTATATTTACAAAGTGATAAACAAATTAATCACCATTTGTGCTTTCAGAATGGAAATTTAATTATATTTGAATACACATACGTACATACATACATATGTATGTATAAGGAAGTTAAGTCTATTTAAATTTTTCAATACAATTATTGCAGAAATTTTTTCAAAATTAATAACAATTATAATATATTAACAAAAGAGACATTAAAGTTTAAAATTTCATTGCAGTAGATGATTGAACATTTGTGGGAGCACACAAATGTTCAATTGTGTACAAAAGCAGTTCTGGTAATGAAACTAGGTTATATAAATATGGAAAATGAAAATTTCCGATATCGATCCATATATACCCGAGATATATCCTTGACCTGGTTTTTCATTAATATGCTTAAACAATGTTTTTGTGTTCAAAAGTAGTTTTGGTAATGAAATAATTTTATATAATTATGGAAAATTTAAACTTCCGATATCGGTACATATATATCCGGGATATAGCCTAGACCGGGGTTTTCATAAAAATGCTTAAACAACTTTTTTGTGCTCAAAAGCAGTTCTGGTAATGAAATAAGGTAATATAAATATGGTAAATGAAAATTTCCGATATCGGTCCATATATTCCCGAGATATAGCCTAAACCGGGTTTTTCATGAAAATGTTCCGTAAGCGAACTTAAACAACTTTCTTGTGCTCAAAAGCAGTTCTGGTAATGAAATTAGGTTACATATATATGAAAAATGAAAATTTCCGATATCGGTCCATATATACCCGAGATATAGCCTAGAACGGGTTTTTCATGAAAATGCCGCGTCAGCGAAATTAAACAACTTTTTTTGCTTAAAAGCGGTTCTGGTAACAAAATAAGGTTATATAAATATGAAAAATGAAAATTTCCGATATCGGTCCATATATTCCCGAGATATAGACTGATCCGATTTTTCCATTAAAATTTTTGTTTTGCTGAAAAGCAATTCTCTTTATACAAGAAGGTTACTAAAATACAGAAAATGGAAGATTCCGATATCGGTTCATATATAGCCGAGCATATTTAGTTCAAATTTTTAAATATACTATACATATACGTGACTATCGTGAAGGGCATTTTAGATTCGGCCCTGCCGAATATACCGCACTCTTACTTGTTTTAAATAAATTTTGACACACTAGATGTATTATAAGTATAACTAAAATGTGTCATTGAATTAGTGTCACCACAGTTGTAGCATTGATGATACTTCATTAGTGACAAAATTCTATGATGACTTTTGCCAGTGAGATATCACAACTCTGATACCTCGCCATTATCAATATGAAGATACTTTTTTCTTTGAGTGTAGAACCAAAAAATAATGATGTTAAATAGCGTTTAGTGCTCGCGTTTGCATACACCGAATTCTAAAGACCTCAGTAGCCCTAGCTGGAGGAATCGAATTTCATTGAAATCTGACAACTTTTATGTTTCCGAGCTGCAAATGGTGTTAAGCAAATGATGCACTAAGCAGCTGCACAAAGAAAAAATCATGGCAATACTTATTCAGCCCACATTAAACTGACACTTCTTAATCGTGTTGAAGAAAAAGGTTGTCATGTGTAGTTTTTATAATAGATAGCAAGTACTTTCTTAATATTTTAAAGCCACTTAATGTCGTTTTTAAAGTCCAAAGCAAGTTGGGTTGCAATGACTTTTTATAATCAAAATTACCTTTCTGCTAAACCATTACAATTTCGGAGATGAAGCATATTCCCCTCATTTCAGTTAATTGGAATGTTTTATCAAACAATTTATTTTCCGTGAGCCTCTCAGTAAGCATTTTATTTTTTACAGCCTAATTTGTCACTTTAGTTTTTATGTTGCGCTTTATTTTATGTACCTTCAGATATAAACTTCACTTGCTGCAAGACACCACAACACCTCATCACAAAAGCAATAAAAAACTTTCAGTGTAATGAAAATGTTTTGCTTCTTGCTTATTTTCCGGAGCTAATGGAATTTTTTTAGGGATGAAAAACGTACAGCTACATATCGCTCCTTTATTGCAACATAGTCATATCTCAAAAAATGAGCTTTTCGAGCTAACAATGCAGAATTGTTAACAGTACTACCATTTATATTGTGCCAAAAATTTATTCAAATTGCTTTTAAACTGTTTCCTTTAGGAGATATTTTCTCAAAAAATTTGCTAAGACTTGTATGGAAACTATAAATTTTAAATGCGTTTTTCTCGAAAGCAGCTTTTTTACGATATGACTATGTTGCAATAAAGGAGCGATATGTATGTGTATATTTGTTTTATTTTATATCACATATTTACATTTAGATTTAACAGGAAACAACAAAATGATATTTGAACGCTTTGAAAATATTTGTATGGTGTTAAAGGTAAATCACGTGTGAGCGTTGTTGAAGTAGTTTACTTAGATTAAAATTGACATTATGTCATGTTTATATTTGGTTTTTACCTGCGTATAACACGGTTTTTCCTGCTGGCTTTTGGTTTTATATAGAGTGGCTGACAACAAGAAATTCAAATATTTTTTTTAATCAATGTATTTCGTTTATATATATTTTCTTTTCATGTTGCATAAATAATTGTATACACGTAATTGGTTTTGCAGATGATAGATTACAAATCACCTCCAATGCTCATCAGATCAGAAAATGAAATCGGGATTTGCGGTATTATTTCGGCAATAAGTCTACGAATAATGATTCCCAATTCAAATTTGATTTTTTGTTCCACTGCCTCTGGTTTATTGAAGCCGACAAGTGTCTTTACATAACTCCAAAATACAGGGTGGCTGATAAAAATTGTTACAGAAAAGAAAAACGTAATAGCTTATTTCTGTGGAACTAAGCCGTTCCATTTTTATTGTTTTTATAGCTTGATCTTTAAGTTTAACTAAAATGGAGAATTGGGACAATGAAACAAGAATTTGGATAGTGCAACGCTTTCATACTTTAGAGTCCTTTGTTTCTGTCCACAGAGAATATAGACGCACGTTTGGTGGCACTCCTCCTAGCAGATGAATTATAATGAGACTCATGATCGTGCCGAGCGTAGCACAATTGCAAGTTAAACCTTCACGAACACTACTCCCCTTCTCATCATAACCTACTGGAACTAGGAAAACAGCCAAAGTATCCCTCCTTCTGACCACCAAAGTTAAGAATATTAACTGCAAGAGGATTTGGATGGAATTCAAGTTTGTTAATATACCTTGTCGCGTACTTCACAAATTCAGATTTCACAAAAAGTACGTTCAGATCTGCGTGGATTCGTGAGTTTTTAACGTACCATAGAGCATCTGTAATTCTACGGAGAATTTTATTTTGACTTCTTTGAATTTTTTCAATGTTAGATGCCGAGGCTGTGCCCCATAATTGAATCCCATAGCACCATATTGGCTTTAGAATCGAGTTGCACAGCAAAAGTTTACAATCAAGCTTCAAGGTAGAATTTCTGTCTATGAACCAGGTAATTTCTGCTTTCAATTTCATCTGCGTGCGTCTTCCATGTTTGTCTACGGTCAAGATGAATTCCGAGGTATTTGACTTCACTGTGTTGAGGTGAGCATGTTCCTAGACGCAGTGCGAATGTAACATGGGCGCACTTTTGTTCATTAACCTTGATTTTCCAAAGCTTGAGCCATTTCTCTAGTTTGTCGATATGTTCCTGTAAGTTTATTGATGCTTGCTGGTGGTTACTATGTATGCTAAGAAATGCTGTATCATCTGCAAATGTTGAAGTGTGAATGTTGGTGCTTGTCAGCATGTCCGATGCGTAGATCAAATATAAGATAGGCCTTAATATGCTGCCTTGGGGAACTCCAGCTTCAATAGGCTGGGCGGGGCTTATGAAATCGGCTTCTTTTATTGTAAATTGGCGACAATATAAATAGCTTTCCAAAAGGTTATGTACGTTTGCAGGTAAGTTAAACTTTATTTTATGCATTAAGCCATCGTGCCATACTTTATCAAAAGCTTGTGAGACGTCGATGAATTAGGCAGAGCAATATTTTTTATCTTCAAATGCCTTTCTTATGACGTTAACTAACCTGTGTGTTTGCTCAATGGTGCCATGTTTCGCTATAAAACCAAATTGGTGATTGGGAATACATTCAACCTTATTAAGCATTGGATCCAACTTCGCCTTTAGCAATTTTTCGAAAAGTTTTGAAATTGTTGTCAGTAGACTTATTAGACGGTATGATTCTACTTTCGTAAGCCTTCCCTGGCTTAGGAATCATTGTTATCATGGACACCTTCCGCTCTGCAGGGTAATACTCAAGTCGTAAAATAGCATTAAAAATAAAAAGAACAATTCTTTTAGCTACACGAGGCAGCTCTACGAGCATTTTGTTGCTGATTTTATCCATACCTGGAGCTTTTTTAAGGTTTAGATTACCAATAGTATTTTCAACCTCTTGAAAATTGAATCTTAAAAGCACAGGAGGTCTACTAACAATAGGTGGCAACTCATTTGCATTATCAGACCTATTTGTGGTAAAAACGTTTTTCAAATGGTTAACAAATAAATTGCCCTTTTCCGAGTCATCTCTAGCCCAGTCACCAGACGGTTGTCGCCAGCCATAAGCTTAATAAATGAAATTTTTATCTACGTAGAATTCATTGGAAAATTTTGCACGTAATGTGATTGCCATTCAATATAGAGCAATGATTTAAAAAATGTCAAGTCTCGAAGTAGAGATCAACCTCGAATTTGGGTTCTAACAAGATGAAGCCCCAGCTCCATAACGTTAATTATACGCCACCCTACATTCTTTGAATATAAAAAATCCAACAAACTTCACGTTGAAATTAAAGGCCAACACTTGTTAACCTATTCTTATTTGTCTGTTTGGTCTTTGAACGTAATTGCATCATTCAACAAAAACTTTATCATTGTCTCAGCTTTGCAAATTGGTTTGCTTGACGATTTTTACTCTCTTCTAATTTTTTAACTTCAGCTGTCCGAATAAACTATTTTTTCTTTCGCCAGTAAGTGAAATAACAAAATGATGAAAAAATATTGCTCAACAATTTAAGTTTGTATGAAAAACATTCGTTATTTGCAAGTTGGGAAACGAGGTCGAATGCATCCATTAGTCAAAAATGCAAGTAATGTTTTCAAAGTCAACAGTCAAATATTAAGGAAAGGAAAAAAATAAGAAAAGTGGCAGAGAGCAACAATAAGAACACAACCACAAAACTAGCTATAGAAAAGTAAGGAGTTGGAGATAAATTGCATTGAATTTTTGCTTTATTAAATTATTAAATCCTATTTTTATTTGTGTGGAAAATACAATTTTGATGTCTTAAAAATGCATAAAAATAAAAATACATATAACTAAAAACTCATTGAAGGCGAATTGAATGTAATTATCAAAGAAATATGTGCAAGTATCATATTCGTATATGACATTCTTGGCACAGAACTAACTTTCACTTTGAATTCCAACAGCATTTGGTAATTTCTATCAATAAAATACATGTGTTACATTTATTGTAATTCTAATATTTCCTGCTTAAGCTGCCTTGATTTAGATGACAGAAATGTCATTTGCAACTTACTCGTTTGTCATGAGTAACCTGACACTTTAGCAGAAATAATATAACTGCTTCAACAAATTACCCAATAAACATTTCCCGAGCAACACTAATTTTCTTTCTGATCGCAATTGTGAATAGTTTGAGGAATACTTATCCCGTCTATTATTTATCTCGAAATTTTTGAACGAGTTTGTTTTGAAGTAAAAATATGTTTGTTGCTTGTGACATGTAAACTATTATAATAGTCACTTTCTGAGATTAACTTATTCACATATTAGTCATTACAGTAACCCAAATATGGAATGGACTCTAAAGGCCATGTCAGATAAAAGTTTGTAGCAAAAGGTGTATGTCACACTTTACTCTTAGTTATAGGCCCAGCCTATCAGAGATCGCTGCCAAGGGTCAAATATGAATGATTCACTGAATAGCGATCTTCTATTCATCTCCGAATGGGGTCGTAAAAACAGGGTCGCCTTTAACGCTCGTAAGACCCAATGTTGCTTATTAACGCACAAACATATGACCGCAGATGCTGCTTCATCTGTAGTCATGGATGGTATAAGTATTGAGGAATCGGATGCTCTTGATGTTCTTGGAATGAAGATACAGTGTCATGTTCGCTGGACTGAACACATTTTTCATATCTCTAAAGAAGCATTGAAGTGCCTCGGTTTTTTAAAACGGTGTAAGATCTACTTCACTCCATCCGACCTCCTTAATATTTATACCACTTACATCCGACCGAAAATGGAATACAACTCTCATGTTTGGGCCGGTGCCTCAAAGTCAATTTTGGGGTTACTCGACCGTGTGCAGGAGAGGGCGAAGAAGCTCGTCAGTGACAGTAGGGTATCCAACTCTATTGATTCACTGGAGCATCGACGCAGTGTGGGGCGCGTTACTCTGTTCTATCGATATTACAATGGATTTTGCTGTGACGAGATTAGGGATCTTATTCCTGAAACTCGCACATTTCTACGTGACACGCGTTCATCGTCCAGAGCTCATCCATTGTGGATTGCCCGAGGAATCGTACTACGCATTACAGAGAGAATTCGTTTTTCAGCCGTACGCTTCGTCTGTGGAACAAGTTGCTGCAGACGTGTTTCCTGTCTGTTATAACGTTGGAAAGTTCAAGGGAAATATTCACAAACACTACTCCCTCTTTCCCTCTCCTCACAACCTATTTACCTAGTTCTGGTAGAATGCACTGCATATGTAGGGGTCATCCCCTGAATACTGGTCCTATAAAAAAAAAAAAAAAATGTTTTGGCAGCGCTCACGATTTGTTTATTTATCTTAAAAAAAATGGTTGTTAATTTTTATATTTAATCATTTTTTATGATAATAGAAGTTAGAAATATTATTTCACGAACTACTGAAATTGGTTCTAATTGTTTTCTTAGTACATAAAGCTATGGAACAGTTAGAAAAACCTTCAACGCGTAAAAAGATGAGAGTTGCCGAACATTTCGCTTAACGTTGCGTTGAAAGTGTTTTATGTGACATGTTTCATATATTTTATCTTAGATGTCAAATCGAATTTGCAACGCAAAGCGAATCAAAAGTTTTATCTGACACGGCCTTAAGTCTCTTCACACGTTCGCCACTCATTGATTTTTCGCTCTTTCAAAAAAAAAAAAAAAAAACTCGCGAACAAACAAGACATGTCACATTAATGTCTGCACTAAAAGTTGAATTCACTACTTTTTGAGGGCAACAAAAGTGAACGTAATTAAGATGTTTGAATGTATCCTTCGTAAAAGTCTACACTAAGAGTTGAGTTCCCTGCTTTTTGAGGGCAACGAAAGTGAACCGAATTTAGATGTTTGAATTAATGTGACATGAGTTGTCTTAGCAATTTTTCTTAAGAAAAACTGTATTCGTATGTCACTTATTTGAAAAGTCACATATAAGTATCATGAGTTTTGGGAAGTACTTGTGTCACATATGGGAGCCACTAAATAGTTCTATCAATAGAACATAAACTGATTTTTATACCCTTCACAAAAATATAAAGAGTACATATAAGTTTGTGATTCCCATTGTAATTTCTGCAGTGTTCATTTGCGACCCTATAAAGTATATATATTCTGAATCAGAATTAATAGAAAAATCGTTTAAGCGATGTTCATCTGTCCGCTGTTGGAGTACCGTTTCTGAGAAAACCATTAGACTTAGAAACTTTTTTCTTTCGCTATTCTATTACCCCATGGACTTGCTATTGAAATTCAGTTAAATCGGTTTTTATGTCGCTGAGACATATTCAAAATATAAAAATTTTTGACAAAAAAACAAATGGCTTGTTTTGCTTCAAATTTCACACAATTGTTAAGCGTACGATACTAATCGGATTATGCCCATATCCATGCTTTAAAGGCTTGAACATCCAATAAAGTATATATAGAAAATATAAAAATGTTTAAAATTTAATAAAAAACATATAAGAGTGTAGTATATTCGAATGGGCCGAATCTAAAATACTCTTCACGATAGTCACGTGTATATAGTATATGTCACAAATTTGAAATGAATATGTTTGGATACATATGGACCGATAACGAGAAAAAATACTTTTGCCCTGTAATCATTTATCAAAAAAAGTAATCTTTCATGGAAAAATCGGTTTAGGCTATATCTCGGTTATATATGGACCGATATCGGACTTTTCATTTTCTGTATTTTAGTGACTTTCTTTTATAAGGAAAAACATTTTTTTTTCATGAAAAAATCGGTTCACACTATATATCGGAAATTTGTACAGGAAATTTCCAATATCGGAAATTTTAATTTTTTTGTATTTTAGTAACATCGTTCTATAGTAAGAAGTAATTTTAAGCAAAAAAAAAAAAAAAATCATGGAAAAATCGTATTAAATTATATCTCGGGTATATATGGACCGATATCGGAAATTTTCATTTTCTCTATTTAATTATTCTCCTTTTACAATCACAACTGCTTTTAAGCAAAAAAAAAAAAAAAAAAAAATTAAGGAAAACTTGGCTTAGGCTATATTTCGGGTATACGAATATATGAACCGATATCGGAATTTCTCATTTTCTGTATTTTAGTAATCTCCTTTTATTATTAGGACCGGGTTTTTCATAAAAATATCGCTTACGCGATATTTTTATGATATATAGATATAGTCTAAACCCGAGATATAGTCTAAACCCGGTTTAGACTATATCTCGGGTATATATGGACCGATATCGGAAATTTTCATTTTACGTATTTGTATAACCGTATTTCATAACCAAAACTGCTTTTGTGCACAAAAATTTGTTTCAGTTCGCTTACGCGACATTTTCATGAAAAACCAGATTTGGGCTATATCTCGGGTATATATGAACCGACATCTGAATTTTTTTTTTTGCGTTTTAGTCACCATGCTTAATAAGTGTGTGAAGTTTGAAGCAAAACAAACAATTTCTTTTAAAAATTTCCATTAAAAATTGCAAAAAAAAAATGGCTTTCTTCGGAATTTTGGATATATCTCGGCTATACGTGAACCGATATTGCAAAATTTCGATAGCAAACCCATGAATCGATGGGGTAAAAGAAAAAAAAAACTTTTCTATTAATTCTGATTCAGAATATATATACTTTATAGGGTGTAAATAAGAGTTGTAGAAATTACGACCGGAATCACAATATTATATATATACCCTTAACATTTTTGTGAAGGGTATAAAAAAAATTATCAATTGAAATGCGCGCATTTCCTATATATTCAAAATTATTCGAAAATATAATGTTTGGTATTCAGCCAAGTTAGTTAAAATATGACAAAAATATCAAAATCTTTAGAATATTAAACAATTGACGGTATTCTTTATTATAAAGACCAATTAAAATTAAATTCTTCGAACTTCCTTTATATGGCAATTAATTCCGATTTATTAGAATTATTCAATTTGGATATATTTTCAGATAATTCAATGTATCAAAGGGCACTTCTTTTTTAGTACCATAATAAGTACGTATGTATGTAACTGTAATTAATTAAAAACTAACAGCCAGTTCGCCGATGTCGAAAAGATAAGTTCAATCGCATTCAGGGCGAAAGAAAATTGATTTGCGATTTTTCTAACTTTATTCTATGCGAACGATGTGTCAAAATTAAATTAAAATACATAAGTTCATGCGAACGAATAATAGTGACATAGATAAACCCAAAATTTATTCGAATGTGAGTGACTAGCTTTTCATTCGATATCGTCGAACAGGCTGTAAATTCTTTAATAAATTCATATATTTTTTCCAAACGTACAAACGTTGGACTATAAGCTTACATTAAAAATCGTTTATATTTTTAAACAGAAATTTAAAATACACTAAAAATTTTGCATTTTTATGACGATATTTTTATGACGATTTTCTTGGCGATATTTCAAAACTAAAATGGCGATATTTTCATAAATTATCGGTATATTGACGATTTCTTCCATGTTTTTTCTAGCAGCCCTGCATATATCCAAGACGTGGCATTTTGAATAATTTATTTGAACGAATTGCTTTCTTCCTTTTAAATAGTCCTGAAGTAAATTCATTGCATTTTCGGGACAATCCGATACAGCGAAGCTTCGCACATAGAATGTCATATCAACTGCTTAAAAGCAGTTGCGGTAATAAAAGGAGGTTACGTATACCCGAGATATAGCCTAAAAAGATTTTTCCTTTTTGGCATGGCGATTACAAAAGCATATTTCCCCGATATCGGTCCATACACATATATCCGAGCTTATTTAATTCTTGTTAACAATAAAGCCTCGAATTTCGAAGAAAAACGGCGTAAGTTGTACACCTTTGTATGCAAATCATTGCTCCTAGCGAAGACACGCAATTTTTAAGCTGATCAAATCAAGGAAAAAGTTTACGGCCAATAGCTGCTTGAAGCTAAACTTTTTTCTTCTTATACGCAACTCGAACGTAAATAAAACTGAAAACGCCGACTGCGTGTGAGGATTGAAGTTGCAACACTTGTTGACACATTAGCTCGATAATACTCGCTGCAACTGTCTGGTTCCTTATGATATTATAATTTTGAAATACTGCAAATATGAGTTCTATATAGTTCAAGCCCGAACTACATTACACAAACTTGTTCAAAATTTCTGCGAATATTTTATCCTTTCCAATAATTTATCCTTCAGAAGGCAGTTTTAAATGTTTACGAGTATATATGAAATAAGCTTCTTAAACCTTTATTAGTCAAACAATTTAAATTTCAACTACCTTTTCTCTTTATATCACATATTTAGCTAATGCTGTATAATCCATACATGTACATATTTCCTAAATCCCTTATTGAACTTCTTCGCTAGTGATGATCGCTTACACATCTATGTACATAAAAATAAAACATTAAAATGAATATAATTTTTTTGTGTTATTGTCGCCAAATTAAACGTCATAGCCCCGTTTTAACCGACAGCATGATGTCAACGTATCCAATGAGCCCGTACGACTAAAAGCGCCACCAGCAGCTCTGTACCAAAATGCCACATAATTCTTGTAATGTTGAGCATATGCACATATGCATATTGTAATGCCTTGTCGTAGCTAGACAGTGCGTAAGATGCAGCCAGGGAGCATTTGCTTGTATTGCTATGCTTTTTGCGCATGTCCTTTGAAGGCCGCACGCTTTCTCTATGTGGTTATGTGGTAAAAGTGGTGAATATTTTTGTGTATGAAGAAAATGTTGAGACTCTTATATAGAATTTAATACAGATTCCATCTTGTTGTGCTTAACACTTTCCACAATCAAATACTGGTCAGATATTTTTCGAAGCAAAAGAAGTAAAGAAAAATAAAAAATAAACAACTAACAATAATTGTCATATCTTAACAGAAAGGTGTCATAATCTGCTACAAGAGTATCGGATCTTTTCCTGATTTTTTTTTACTTAGAAATCAGAGTAATTTGAAATCATCTCAATTTGAAGTTCTAATACTTCGCATTCTTCACAGAAAAAATTATAGTAAAAATAAAATCAAAAAACTTTTTGTCTGAAAAAATAATTTGTATGCATATACATACATAACAACTCTATTGACTCACTGGAGCATCGACGCAGTGTGGGGTGCGTTACTCTGCTCTATCGTTACTACAATGGATTTTACTCTGACGAGATTAGCGATCTTGTTCCTGAAACTCGCACATTCTTACGTAACACGCGTTCATCGTCCAGAGCTCATCCATATATAGCAAATTTTTCCACAAAATAGTGTTCAGAGACATTACACTTACGGTCTATTATAGTGACGACACTTTTAAAATTTAATTTTATGTACTTAGATTGTAGTGTCAAAATCAAAAATCTGTTTCAAATTTATTTCCTATATACGAATTGAGCATTAAACACATTGAGGCCAGCAGACAACCGACTTTAATATGTCAAATATAACATACCTGCAATTAAATGTAAACGCATATTTTGACAACAGCAAGATGACACAACAGCAAAACGACCCTACTACAGATTTGTTGTGCATGCTGTCTTTTTTATCGCCGTTGTCGAATTAAACTGATTTCTATTTTTATTTGACTAAAGGGCCAAATAAACCACACAAACTGCTTGCCAAACATATCAAAATTTTAAGTTCGTACAAACATTTTTGTTCGTTTGTAGGGGGGTGTGCTAGTTTGTACAAATATTTGAAGCATGTTGTGAAAGTGTGTGTGTAAATTTAGTTATTTCAATGACATTTTTGCAGAGTGAGGTGGTCGAAGAAGAATCATTTAAAGTGGATTAAGAAAATGTTTTCTTGTAATAATGTTTAGAATTTCGTAAAAGTTTACCTTTATTGTGGAAATTACAAAAATAAAGATTAAAAAAACAAAATATCAAGAAATAGAGGATGTAACAATTTATAAAACAACTTATATACTGTGAACTTCATATGGCGAGCAAATACAATGGTCGTCTACTCTCATTGAAAACAAAGAAAAATTGATTAATTTGTATTTGTATGTGTTGTATTTGTATGGTTTGTGTGCAAGCAGGAAGCGTGTGTTTGGCAAGCAGTTTTCGTAGTTTATTTGACCCTTAAAATACCTGAAAACAATTATTAGTCGGAACAATTTTTGCTCTAATCCATCACACACGAGACTAATTCATCTTCCGTAACATACATTCGTATACACAACATTATGTGTGAATATGATTGCTTGGCATGTGATTGTATTAGGTTTGTGCTGCTTGTGCGGGTATGAAGATGGTTGAAAAATGTGCGCCGTCAAAATATAATTTCCTTCACACTCTTCGCCTCCAAGCTTCCAAAACAATTGTTTCGGTGTGTGACAGAGCATTCACTGTAAAATAAAAACAGTATTGCCAATATATAAAATAACTAGTATGCGGCTAGATATATACCAGTTGATTTTACTTCACTTACGAGTAGTTTTAATTGCATATCTTGAAGGAAAAATTTTAAAAGAGCTTCTGTTTCTCGATTCGCATTACTTTTGATCCACATGTTGAAAAATTAGATATATTGTTGTAAGGTGTAAATTTTTTAATACTGTTTTCATTATAAATCAGAATATAAATCCGATTAGATATTTAACTTTAAAGACCCGCCTGAACTAAATTAATCAGAGCAAACAAACTTTTTTTTTTATTTATGTTGCTCTTTTTATCTCTTTATTACTTTCATTTTTTGAGAAAAGGAACTCTAAGATGGTCACACTGAAGTATGCTTTTATGTAATATTGCAACCTATATGAGGCCTAAAAGCGCAACGTAATTTAACGCTTTGATACTAAGCTCTTGTAACTTGAATATAAGCGTTAGTTTTGCGCCATAAACAGTATTGCTCCCTTAAGCTCTAAACGCTTAGACGACAGCAGATTTCACAACTTCACGTGTACAAATGAAGTTAGCTTCAAACTTCAGCAACATAATTATTTAAAGACAGCAACAGCACTATGTGTATTTAAACAATACAAATTTTAGAGGTGCCACATATATATTTTACATGCATAAAATTAAAATTACTGAGTGAAAACGTAATAATATCACGTAAAGTTGTAAAAACTCATCAATTTATTTGTTTATTTTATTTATATGATGTTTATTTCTATTAAATATTTCAAACAAATTTTAGTTTTTATTGCTGCCAATTTATATTTATAGTGGCAGCACTGCATTTACTTTTTGCTGCTTAAGAAAATAGAAATTAGTCTAAGTTGGCAGCAGCAGCAAATGCTGTTGTGAAGTCGTGCTGCCGTGATGTCGTTAAAATAATCGTGTGCATTAAAACACATGTATTTTATTTTTGCCAGATTGCTGCTTGCTGTCTGCTGTCGTCTATGTGTTTAAAGCTTTACCTTGTTATATAAAAATCACATTCCAACATTTTAAATGCTGTGAGAACAATTGCTTTATGTCAAACGTCCACAACGTTTTCGTCTCTTAATCTATTTTTCTAGTTCCAGTACAATGCTATACATATGTAAGGGTTATCCCCTAACTACTGGTTCACGATAAAAATAAGTAAGAGTGTAGTATATTCGGCTAGGCCAAATCTAAATACGCTTCACGACAGTAACGTAAATATATAGTATATATTACAAATTTGAACTAAATATGCTCGGATATATGTGGATTGATATCGGAAATTTTCAATTTCTGTATTTTAGTACCCTCTTTAAAAAAAAAAAAATGTTTAAGTTCGCTTAGCCGACATTTCATAATAAAATCGGTTTAGACTATATGTCGGGTATATATGCACCAATATCGGAATTTTTAATTTTCTGTATTTAGATAACTTTATTTTATTACCAGACTTGCGTTTAAGCAAAAAAAAGTTGTTTAAGTTTGCTTATGCGAAATGTTCATAGAAAAATCGGTTCACACTATGTCTCGAATATATAGACCGATATCGGAGAAAATTGTTTTTTGCCTTTTAATCGCCATGTTTAATAATTGTGTGAAGTTTGCAGCAAAACAAAAAAAAATTTTTTTTTTTAATTTTCATACAAAATCGCAAAACATCATATCTCAATTATATGTGAACCGATTTCAATAGCAGCCGAAGAGTTAATGGGGTAAAAGAATGGTGAAAGAAACAAGTTTCAACGACCGACAGACAGACAGACGGACATCGCTTAATCGACTTTTCAATTAATTCTGATTCAGAATATACATATATACTTTATAGGGTCGCAAATGAAAATTGTAGAAATTACAAACGGAATCACAAACTTATAAAGGGCCGATGTTGATTTTGAATAAAACACAAACTATTTAGGAAATTATTGTAATTTTATTTCATTATGATATACTGGTGTTATTCAATTATGTGTGGAACAAAATATCGGCCAAATGGGCGCCGCGCCCACGGCGGCACACCTCCATCCGATGGTCCAAATTTTCGATAACCCTGAGGCATAATGGAGGTTCTATGCCGTTAATGTGCCGAATTATCTCATCCTTTAGCCGCTGGCTTATCGACGTACACCTTTTCTTTCAAATAACCCCAAATAAAAAAGTCCAACGGTGTCAAATCAAATGATTCTGGCGGCCACTTGACATCGCCATTACGTGAGATAACACGGCCATTGAATTTATTGCGCAAAGGAGCAATTGTTTCGTTAGCTGTGTGGCAAGTGGCACCGTCCTGCTGAAACCACATATCGTCTACATCCATATCGTCCAATTTGGGCCATAAAAAGTTCGTTATCATCTCACGATAGCGAACACCATTCACAGTAACTGCCTGACCGGCCTCATTTTGGAAAAAATACGGCCCGATGATGCCGCCAGCACATAAACCGCACCAAACAGTCACTCTTTGTGGGTGCATTGGTTTTTCGACAGTCACTCTTGGATTTTCATTCGCCCAAATGCGGCAATTCTGTTTATTGACGAGTCCACTGAGGTGAAAATGTGCCTCATCACTGAAGATGATTTTCTTCGAAAATTGATCATCATTTTCATAATAAGTCTGGATAACTTTAACACGTTGTTGGATTGTGTATCTCTCCATGGTTCAAATTGAGTAAGTCTGAAATAGAGAAATGTCAAATAAAATTCGGAAAAAAACTTGGCGTTAAGTGTGGTTCAGATTCAACATCGGCCCTTGAAATTTAACCATCCGATATATATCTCTTACATTTTTGTGAAGGGTGTAATAAAAAACACTAAATAATAAAATAATAAAAATTAAAAAATCGCTAAAGTGGTGTGAAACCACCTAAAGTGTGATTACTAATGGCCGCAAAAAAATGAGTTACAGTTTTTTGAAGCGGACTTTACTGAGAAGCAAGTAAAGCTTTCGCTCTTACACTCTATCAAAACTGGATTTTCCAATTTTCCAAAGCGTTGACGCCGTGCTATTTGAGTTATTTTGATACATTTTGCATGTGCAAAAGGACTTTTAACATATAAATACATAGGTTGCACTGCAAGTAAAGTTTTGTTGCAGCGATGTTTAATATGGTTCAGTAGTGGACAACACGGCTATAATATCCGTCTCTAGCATTTGCTGACGTGTAGTCGTGCAGTCTACTGTGGTCTATGCGTTTAATGCTTCATTATTTAAGTAGACATAGTTAACAATAAACCTTTGAAACAGAATTAAATAATTACGATATTCAAAGGGTGGTTATAAAGTCAGAGGTCTTAAAATAATAGCATAAAAAATACGACTTTTATTTTGTTGTTTTATTTGTATTTATTAAATGAATAAACTCTCGTGTATAAATCATCAAACACAGCATTTGATAACCGAATGCATACATACATATAAATATTGCAGCTCCAGAAAGATTTGTAAAAAAGGAGCATAAAAGAAAGTAAAGCAAAACATTAAAGCCGAAAAAAGAAAATAAAACTAGGTGTTAAATGTTCTTCTGGGACATAACTGTACTCGTGTATAGAAATCAGTAAGATAATTAAATGAAAGTTTAAACATTCAGTTAGACGTGATTTAACGATAACCATAAAAATAACAATAGCAGTCCATAAACAGCTGATATTTGTAGTCATATAAGCACATATATATGTTTGACAAATAACAGAGTTACCGTATAGCAAAAATTCTAAAAACTATTAAACAATATTCGTATTATTTGATATTGTTTAAATTGTTTATTACCTTATACACAAAACGAAATGGTATATATAAGTTAGTGGTTCCGTTTGAAATATCTACAATTTGATTTCCGACCTTTTAAAGTATATATATTCTGAATAAGACCGTCTGTCGGTCCTTGAAATGCCGTTTGACTTAACAACTTTTTTCTTTCACCATTCTTTTACTCCATTGATTCATGGGTTTGATATTGAAATTCAGTAAAATCGGTTCACATATAGCAGCAGAATGTCCAGTCAAGGGCAGAAAAAGCGGCTATCGCCTTATTCTTATGCAGAAGGGTCATTGGGAAGACCTGGGGAATAAATTCTAGGAATTCCAGCTGGCTATTCAACATTGTTAAGCCCATTCTAACGTATGGCGCGTTTGTGTGGTGGAATTCGTTGGAGAAAACCACCTACTGCAAAATGACAGAAAAGATAATGCGCACTGCTGCTTTGATGGTGACTGGTGCTTCTGGCATTACGCCATCAAAAGCAATTTTCACTGTGCTGAACTGGCTATCGGCTCATCTCATGGTGAAGGAAATAGCCATAGGAATTCGGCTGTCAGGCTGTGGTCAAGCGGGACGTGGAGAGAGGCGACATTTCGTCATTCCTCAATCATAGGAAGAATATTGAGCCTTCCGGATAATATTGATTACTGCTCGCCGGCTCTACTGCGCTATAAGAGATTTGATGTAATTTTATCAGGCACGGTCTCGGAGAGGCACAGAGGAAGAATATTGAACCTACCGAAAGAATATTGAACCTTCCGGAGAATATTAATTACTATTATATTAAGAGATTTGATTTAATTTTATCAGGCACGGTCTCGGAGAGGCACAGATGGATCCAAGTCGGACTCGGGAGTTGGTGGGGATACCCCTCACTCTGAGAGTAGGATGAGTTTTAGGCTACAAAATTAGTGTAGCGTAACGCAGGCCGAAATCGCGGCCATTATGAGGGCAGCTAACTGGTTAAGGTACTACAGGATATACGGGAATGATATCCGAATTTGTACTGATAGTACGGCTGCGCTGTTTGCACTAGCTGCGGTCTATACGATATTCAGGTTAGTTCGTGAATGCCGCATATCTCTAAACGAGATAGCGAGACATTCGAACCTAGAGCTTTTCTGGATACGAGGACGCAGTTATAGCGGAGGAACTGACGAAGTCCCGTGACCAGCTACAACAAAGGGACATTGCTGGAATCGTTGGAATCCCGCTTAGGAGCTGTAAAAATCAAGTACAGCGTCAACTCTTCGAGACCGCGCAAGAGAGATGGTCTATTGAGGTTACCTGTCGAATATCCAGGGTGACATGGCCCAGATATGACAACAGGAGGTCCATTATCCTTATAGGCCTTCCCCGATGGAGGTTGCGACGTGTTGTGGCGGTCCTAACAGGTCATTGCCACATAGGGTCGCAGGCGAAGAGGTTACATCTTCCATTTAATGACTTCTGTAGAAGTTGCAGAGAGGAGGAGGAAGTAAAAAGTATTGAGCACTTCCTTTGTCGGCGTGCAGCTTTTTCCTACGGAAGGGCTTTGTAACTAGGCAGACCGATGTTACGATGTAAGTGGATTGGACTCCTTTATCCGATCTTCGGGTTAGTTCTAAACCAGTGATATGTAGATCTGCTGAGATACATATCATACCCAGGCAACACAACGGGACCAAATTGGACCCAATTGGGCTTTACAATGGCTGGCAGCCTGTAAAACCTAACATAACCTCACTCGCACGGGTAAACAAACAAGAAAATTGCAAGAGATTCAAGATTTTTTAAGAAATTTTCGTTGATAATACAAAATGTAGTCTAAACACAGTGTCCGTATATATTTTGTATTATCATGTAAACGTTCTTAAATATAGAGTTTTGATTTGTTTTTTTCGTTTGTGGCAGTTCTGAACGTGAGACTTGTTTCATAGCGTGTAAAAGATGGCATATAAAGTACAGTGCGATTAACATGTCGTGTGCTAGTTGCTTTACTAAATGTTTGCATCTTTTAATTAAGTTTATGACCCTAACACTCTTTTTATTTATTTCATTTCCTTTTACAAGTAGCGTAAGTACAAGTTAAACATTTTGCTTAAATGCCCAACATAAAAAGCAAATTAGTGTGTCCCTCTGAATAAACATTTATAGTAGATACACACTTGCATACATACGAGTACGAGTAAATAAGTATGTACCTAGTGTATACATATGTACATAAACATAGTATTTGTGGTAAAGGTTAGATTGTGTCAAATGTAAAATGCTCGTAAAAATAATCGAAACAAGAGAAGATTTTTTGTCTGCCACTGCAGCAGTAAATGACTTTCAGTACGAGTATTTAAATTAGAGTGACAAAAAGTCTGGAAATTTATTAAACATTTAACAACTACGAGTAGAGGAGCGAGCAAACCTAAAGACAGTCAGTCACTGTGCTGCGAAAATTGGTGTAGCATGTATTTATATGTGTGTAGTATTCTGTAAACACTTGACGAAACCTTGTAACTGTTGGTTAACTACGTTAGTATGTTTACCAACTAAATATGTACGAATTAGACAAATGAGTGATTTCAATAAAAAATAAAAGTTACATAAATAACAACCGTCCTCCTAATGTACAGAGGACAGTTAAGAGAAGTGCTTTTGGAGTTAAACTTGCTTTAAAGCGAACTTTTATTTTAATTATTCATTTGCTAAATGATATTTCACACAACGTGAATACTTTAAAAATAATGGTTAAGATAAATTTATAAGTTCCAAAAAATTTATGTTGCAGGTATCAAGCAGAAGAGTGGAGAAGTATTTCAAAAGAAAATATGCACGGTAATCTGGAATTAATTAAAGCGATAATTGCTTAGTTTCTGTGTTCCGCTAAAAGCGTTTGTTATATTTGTTTAATGATTTTTGTCGAACTTATATAATTGTTTTAAATTAGATTTGTGGTTTTTGTACATCGGCATTTATTTCAAGTTTTTCCTTTCCTAATTTTCTTAAGAAGGATTTTTTACAATACAATTTGCTGTGATCAATAATTTTTGATTAAAGGAGACCAGAAAAATAATCAAACCATCTTTTAGGTGGCAGACAACAAGCTGTTTTGTAGTAGCTACACTACTCATCAGCACACACTTTCGGATTTGAACTCGGGCTATGACGCATTATGAACGGCCGCCTTAACCACGTTTTTATACCCTTCACAAAAATGTTAAGGGCATAAATAAGTTTGTAATTTTTACAAATTTCATTTCCGACCGTATAAAGTTTTCGTACTCAGAATCAGCATTGATAGAAAATTCGATTAGACGATGTCCTTCTGTCCGTCTGCCGGTCGTTGAAATACCGTTTCTGAGAAAACCATTAAACTTAGAAACTTTTTTCCGAAAAAACTAATTTTTTTTGCAATTTTGTATGATAATATTAAAAAAAATTTGTACGTTCTGCTTCAAATTTTACACAAATGTTTGGCATCGCAGCAATTATTGTTATAATTATAAATAAAAATACTTCTTGGCTTTAGCCAGGATTGCACTTGAGCTAGACGAATGATACCAACCCATCATCATATAATATTAGAAAGATTAAAGGGGAAAAAAATTTCCCAGATATCGGTCCATACTCGAGATATAGCCTAAACCAATTTTTTTATGAAGATGTCGCATAAGTGAACTTTAACAACTTTTTCCTGCTTAAAAGCAGTTCTGATAATAAAAGGCGTGTCCGTGGGGACACACCATTACACCTGAGATTGGAAGGGACCTGGACCCCGATCTAATTGATTACTGCATCCTTAAACCATTCCTCTCAAGTAGCTTCGGCTACCAAATCGAGAAATCTCCCCTAGAGATTCCTCGGATGGATCCAGAAAGAAGGATGGGGTTGGGAGTGGTGTTTGATAACAGTTTTATTAAAAAACGAGTAACTTCAGCCGAAACAGCAAAAATTTAACTGCGGTTAAATTTTAAGAGCCGATATTGATTTTGAATAAAACACAAATTATTTTGGAATTATTGTCAATTATTTTTATTATGATAATATTGGTACGAATGTAGTGTTCTTCAAGCTGAAATATCGGCTATAAACAAAGCGGCCAGATGGCTGATGTTTCACAAGATATTCAGCAGGGATATCATGATACTAACAGACAGCAAAGCCACCATTAACTTCCTGATTGGAATATATATTATTTCCAGTCTGGTTCCAGAATGCCGGACATCTCTAAGCAAGATGGCGAGACATTCTAATCTAAACCTAAAATGGGTTTATTGAAACGAGTACTACAACGGCAACAACATGGCTGATCACCTAGCAAAAAATGGAACAACTCTAGAGGATAGGGACATAGATCCCTTTTGTGGCCTTATCAGCATGTTGGAAAATAATAAAACTCCATGCACTAAAAAGTGCCCAAGAAAAATGGCTCACAGAGCCCACATGACTTATATGAAAGAACCTGTGGCCGCACATTAACTCTAAGAGAACGGGAGAGCTATTAAAACTGCCCAGACTTCAATTGAGGGTCACTGCAGCAGTCATTACTGGACATTGTCCGTTTGGGAACCATGCCAGGAGACTAGGACCCTATAACAACTTCTGCAAAAGTTGCCAAGACGAGGAAGAGTAGGAGACGATCCTTCATCTCCGCGGAACGTGCCTGACATTAAAGCATCATTGCATAAGATATCTAGGCTAGAGGAGTTCAATAACCCATTCTATTCCTGGCCTCGGTCTAACCGACCGCGTTAACTTCTTTTATAAGGAGCAGCGGATGGCTAGTACATCAGCAAGTAATGCCACATTAATCAGTTTCCCACCTTTCCTTTCCCACTCCCTCACTCCCTCTAACTTACATTCTTCAACTCTACTATCCCACTTTTCAGCAATCACAAAGAGAACCATTTTTCAGGACCCAAGTGAGCTGGAGAGTCCAGGTACTTTTTGCAGAGTTCAGTGACCTGCCTACGTAACCTAAGCTACTTAAATACAGAAAATTTCCGATATAGGTCCATATACACCCGATATATAGTCTAAGCTGATTTTTTTTATGAAAATGTCGCAAAAGCCAACTTAAACAACTTTTTTTTTGCTTAAAAGCAGTTCTGATAATAAAAGGAGATTACTCAAATACAGAAAATAAAAGTTGCCGACATCAGTCCATATATACTCGAGATATAGTCTAAATAGTCAGTCCATATATACTCGAGATGTAGTCTAAATTGATTTTGCCATGAAAAAAAAAAAATTTTTTTTTGTTTAAAAGCAGCAGTTCTGGTTGCAAAAGGAGATTACTAATTTATAGAAAATGAAAAATTCCAAAATGGGTCCATATATAGTCTAAACCGATTTTTTCATAAAAATGTCACGCAGGCAAATTTAAACAAACTTTTTTGCTTAAAAGCAGTTGTGGTTTGTTGCGAGTCTTAACCCTATTTTGTTTTTCTTTAATGACGTAGCGTACAGTACAATCGTAGTTGAATTGTAACTCTGTTGAATTGTGTTGATGGATATTCAAATGCATCACTGTTGGTGATGAGTGATTGTGATTGAATTGCAACTCATTGAGTTCGAGTTGATGAATAAAAAAAGGAGAGAGCGAGTGAGAAAAAGAAAAAAGAATGACTGACGTGGATAGTTTGAATGACGAGCAACATTGAGGAAAAAGAAAAAAAAATACATGGAAAGAAAAGAACATATTCACGGATAGTATATATTGAAAAAAAAAAAAAAAAAAAAAAAACGATAAAAAAAAAAAAAAACCAGAAAATACAAATTAAAGAAAAAGAAACCAATTTGGTGCAATATAAAAAAATGACATTCATTTTATTCTATAAAGGTTCCTAGTAACTTGCAAATCACCGTCAACCAACACCTGCCTATCAGATTATTAGGTTATGTTGAACCTATCACCATGTGTTCACAAAAGAACTGGCAATGTTATATACAGAAAGGAGAATGTTCAAGCCTGTTATGAGAAGTTTCCTTATTCATCATTTTACCATTTCTAATTAAATCACGGAAGACATCTGGTAGTAAAATTTTTAGTTATAAATAATTTTATCATTACCTATACACTACTAGAATCCAACATAATCATAATAGTAATGTAAAATAAAAATTGCACACATCGTACAAACAAATATATACATGCGAATATATATGGATTTGAGCCTGCAGTAAAAATTTTATACATACGTGCATATATATAAAATTGTACTTATGCGCACCGATATATCCATGTACGCATATGTACATATAACTAATATATCTATGAATTTTTGCCTTACAAACGGCCGATCGTTCTATTTTTTTTATATTCGAAATTGCTTTTTTTTTATATGTAATAATACTTCATATTAGTTATAAGCATTTTTTTTTCTTCTGCTAATTGCATAAATATACAATAGTTTAAGTTCTTTTTAAATTATTTGTGCACATACATTTAGTAATCCTATATTTACATATGATACATATATATATATGTATGTACTCTACATATGTACATATACATATGTATAAAAATATTTATCAAATATGTAAATTTAAATGAATTTCAACAGTAATACATA
Source organism: Thecocarcelia acutangulata (assembly GCA_914767995.1). NCBI lineage: Eukaryota > Metazoa > Arthropoda > Insecta > Diptera > Tachinidae > Thecocarcelia > Thecocarcelia acutangulata. Next base: position 56,846,937 of record OU612094.1, on the reverse strand, counting down.
TATATGTGCATTTTATTTTGTACTCTGAGGAATAAATAATTTGAGTGTTAATTTAAAAGTTTGATTATAAAATATACGTAAGGTACATATTGATAATCTCGTCAATAGTGATAAGCCTTAAGTAAGAGAAATCTCTCTTAAATCATCATTTATTTTCATTTTTGTTATTTAAGTTTAGAGACTAGCTGATCATGGATGATGCTGGCGCCAACATTGAATCCCGATTGCCGTACCAACATTTATCTAAAGAATGGTGAATTAAGAGAAGTGAGTAATAATAAAAATATAAAAAAAAAAAAAACACAAAATTTGAAAAGTAATAAGCTTGTTTATTAAACAGTAGTTCCCAATCTTTAATTCTTCGCTTACATATTTATATATTCATAGAGTACATAAATATTTACATATAACTTTCTTTTATTACTATTTCAATGTAAAATCTATAGTGGTAGAATATATAAAATCGTTGTTTATGTTAAACCATAATATAATTGAATTAGAAAAAAAAAAAAAAAACAAGACATGTTCTCTTTCATTTCAAGTTGTGTGATTGGAAATATTGTAAAGGAAAAAGTTGCGTAGTTGGCTAAAACTGCTATGGTTTATATACAAAAATATGCAAAAAAAACTTTTATTAGCTTACTGGTGAAGTCGTGAAAATGAGGACTTAGTTCTTTTCTTTTGGTGATAGGGGGGTGGTGAACTATATGTACCCTGGAAATGGTTGATCTACTTGTAATAGACGGTTTGGCTCATGACTTTGGACATTCTTTTTTTTGTATTAAGGGAACTTGTCTCATTTGTAGGGCCTAGGAGATAGTTCATGGCTGCTAGTGATTGTTAAGCAGAAGGGGAGGGTTAGGCCAAACCAAAGTCTTGTATATAGGCAAACTGTTGAAGTTCTACGCTTCAGTTATACCGGAATCGATGAAAAAAATAATAATAATGTTATAGTTTTGCAGCATTATTTAGTTTCTGAATGGACACGAGAAATTATGTTATGGTTCGGAGAATGTGGGAGTGGCTGTAGAACCCAACCCCTAAATCGGCGAGTAGTAGCGGGACGATGCCACCGTGTCCATAGCCAACATCAAACACATTCCCCCAAGTTGAACACATAACAGGTTATAAAAGGAGGTTACCAAATACAAAAAATGAAAATTTTCGACATTGGTCCATTTATACATCGATTTTAGAAGGAAGTTATTAAAATACAGAAAATAAACATTTACGATATCGGTCCATATATACCCGATTTTTTCATGAAACAATTTTTTTTTTCTTTAAAGCAGTTGTGGTAATAAATCGGTCCATATTTACCTCCATGACATATTACTTTATTGGCATGGCGACTAAGGAGAAAAAAAAAATGTTTCCCCGATATCGGTCCATTCGAACATAGTTAGTTATACATAACTATATGTTTACGTGAATATCGTGAAGGGTATTTTAGCTTCGGTGCAGCCGAATATACTACAGTCTTCCTTGTTTTTATTCAACTTTAGACATTCATACGTTGAATAAATGAGCAACCTGTCATTTCGTCAGTGTTGTGCAAAATGTATAAGGTTTGAAATTGTAATTTTGTTTATAAAAACGTTAAATGACTGCACCCAATTTATAACAAAACCCAAATTATAAAATTTTTTTAATGCTCATAAACCAATAAAAATGCCATCTTTATAGTCACGTAAGCTTTAAATGCTATAAGCAGACATTGAATGATTAATTTTGAAATAATGGGTGAAGTTCCCATGCATATACATATGTATGTACATATGTATTTATAAGAGCAAATGCAATTGTGTAACATGACTTCCAAAATATCCAAAGGAAAAACAAACATATTTAATTGCGGTTGTACGAGGAAATTTGTATTGATTTATAGGTGTGTTAAAAATACTGAAATCCTTTACTTTTATTATTAAGTGTACTCGTATGAATGTAAAATTTATAAGTTAAGAAGAGCCAACAGCTCCGCACCTATTAATATCTATGGAAAATGCATGGAAAGTGGTGATGCAACATTAAACACATTGTTTATGCTATCAATCACACAATAAAATTTTAGGTATTTTTTCGGCAAAGAGGTAAAATACTCTACACACGTTGCATAGGTCGTCACTTGTAGAGTACTTCGGAAATAGCATATAGTGTGCATACTGACTAAATAAGGGCTTTACCTGCTGTGAGAAAATGTTTTCTATAAGCGCATGCCTTTTATCAAATATTTTTTTATTTTTAACTATAAGAGTAAGATCATAAATGTCCACACACAAAAATATTTTTCCGCAATTCTCCTACTTTCTCTAGCTTTTATTGCTTACAATTTACATAGTACGAGGGCGGATTGATATTGAAGCTACCTAAGTAGGAAAAAAACTTTTTTTTAACCAACTATTTCTCAACATAGTCTCCTTTTAGCTCAATACACTTAGTAAAGTCCGTGATCCACTACCACACACGATCGTACGATCTACCAAATATAACCTATATACATGGTCTGTAAAGAAAATAACCGTATTTTCAAATTTCGTGAGTTACGTATGTACAAATTTCGCAATTTTTTTCTGTGATGTTCGTACACATTTTTTTTTTTCATTCATTTATTTATTGAATCTTCAAAATGTGAACTAACAATAAGTATTCAAATCTTAATACTAAATATAAAAGTTATTTAAGTCCAGCCACTGCTACACAAAAAAGTTTTATTTTGCACGAATAATATCGGTAGAATCACCTATTTAACGTTCTGATGGTGGCAAGGGTATCCCTTCTTCTCAACCGAGAGTGACCGCCAAAATTAAGTATGTTGCGTGCAAGAGGATTTGGGTGAAGTTCCAGTTTACTGATATACCTTGTGGCATACTTAGAGAACTCGTCTGTTACCAGCGGAACACACAGATCCTTGTGAGTTCGTGAGTTTCTTACGTACCATGGAGCTGCAGTAATCGTACGAAGAATTTGGTTTTGTCGTCTTGTTCGAAGAATTTTTTTAATGTTTGACGCTGAGGCGGTTCACCATGATTAATTTCCGTAGCACCATATGGGCTTTAGTATTGCGTTGTATAACAATAGTTTGCAATCCAGTTTCAATGTCGAATTTCTGCCCATAAGCCAATTTAGTTGCGCTGCTTTTAATTTCAACTGAGTGACTTTTGCTTCAATGTGAGACTTCCACGTTAACCTACAGGCGAGGTGAATACGAAATTATTTAATTGCATTGTGCTGCGGAATAGGTGTATTGTTAATTTGGATAGCCGAACAGGTTTGCTTACGCAGTGTGAATGTAACGTGAGAACATTTTTGTTCATTAACTTTGATTTTCCAAAGTATTGAAATATACTCTTGCAAATTTCGTGAAGCTAATTGATGGTTTTCATGAACGCTGCAAAAAGCTGTGTCATCTGAAAAAGTTGAAGTATGGATTCCGGATCTCGTTGGCATGTCAGATGCGTAAAATAGAGTGGGTCCTAGATTGCTACCTTGGGGAACTCCTGCTCCCATTGACTCACAGTTATCAAAGAAGTCACCTTCTTTGATAATAAATTTCCGGTCGCATAAGTAGCTTTTCAGAAGCTTGTGAGTGTTTGCAGGCAAGTTTAACTTTATTTTGTGCATCAATCCGTCGTGCCACACTTTATCAAAAGCTTAAGAAATCTCAATGAATAGAGCTGAACAATACTTTTTGTTTTCAAAGGTCTGTCTTATGACGTTGACTAGTCTGTACGTTTGTTCTATGGTGCTGTGTTTAGCCCGAAAACCAAATTGATGATCAGGGATGCATCCTACATCATTGAATATTGGACTCAACTTCGCCGTTAACAATTTTTCGAACCAGTTTTGAAATTGTTGGAAGTAGACTTATTGGATTATATGATTCTACTTTAGTGGGCTCCTTCCCTGGCTTGAATATCATAGTAATCATAGAGACTATCCACTTTGCAGGATAATACTCAAGGCGTAAAATTGCAAAAAATATAAAGTAGAACTATTCTAGCTACTCGAGGTAACATTTCGAACCTTTTACCAGTAATTTGATCAATGCCTGGAACTTTCCTGGGGTTTAGGTTATTGATAACGTTTTCGACATCTTGAAAGTTAAGTCTCAAAGACACAGGCTGTCTAACAGCATGTGGCGGAAATTCTGCTGCAGCATCCACTGAATCAATTGTCGTCAAAACATTTCTCAAATGATTAACATACACCATCCCCTTTTCAGAATCGCATCGTGCCCAGTCGCCAGTTGAAGTTCGCAATGTTCGTACACATATCTGTTATATATGTTGGCAATATGAACCACTTCGGATTGTCAGTTTGTTTTTTTGACAGATAAAAAGGTTAGTCGTGGTTTGGTGTGCTCTTCGATTATTTACCAAATTGACTCAAAACAACGTTGCATGGACATCGTTCAGGAGCTGTTGAACAGCGTACGATCCAGATTTCCCCAAAAATGTCATAACTGGGGACGAATTATGGGTGTATGACTATGTCTTTGAAACCAAAGCCCAATCATCCCAGTGGAAGCGTCCAGAAGAGCCAAGACCGGAAAAAACACGGCAAGTTCGGTCAAATGTCAAGGTTTTACTCACTGGTTTCTTCCACTGCCAGGGCGTGGTGCATCATGAATTCTTGGTCGTGCGGTTAATAAGGAATACTACCTAGAAGTTCTGCGGCATGTACGACAAGCAATTCGTCAGAGACGCACAGAATTGTGGCAAAACCAACAATGGATTTTGCACCATAATAACGCACCAGCTCACACATCGATGCTTGTGCGTGAGTTTTTAGTTTTTGGCCAAAAATAAAACCGTTATCATGCCTCAACCACCGTATTCACCGGACTTGGCCCCCGCTGACTTTTTCCTCTTCCGAAAGCTGAAGACACCGATGAGAGGAAAGGAGATAAAAGAAAAATCAAAACAGGAGCTGTTGGCGATAACACAAAGCGCGTTTCAGAAGTGGATTGGAAAAAACGCAGTCATAAATATAATATATCTGAGGGAGGTTACGTTGTAGGGGACAAGATAGTGATTGATGTATTGTATATATAAATTTTTGACAAATCGTGCGACTTGCAAAATTTTATGAAAATATTTATTATTTATAACATTTAACACAGTCTCACACTTTAGGACTTGTACAATATTCTTTAAATTTTTAACAAGGCGTCATTTAAAACATAACGGAACTTTTCAACTATCTCCTACTTTAAGTGATGCCATATAGAAATGGTATTAAAACTATAGCCACATTTTTTGTTTTGTGCCAATAATTTTGTCCCTTAAAATATGAGCTAAAAACTTTATATAATTATTTTTCTTAAAATACGTGGAAATAATTTTTATTTTTCTGTATCTATGTAAGAAAGTACAAGTTTGTTAACAAGTGCTTTTTTTTTTTTTTTGTAGAATTCTGTTATTTTATTTCAAAATGCTCACTGTGCCAGTAATTTAGTCCGCGTCTGTATATATTGTGAAAAATATGAGAATATTTTTGGCGCCTCTAAAAATAAATTAAAGGAATGTAAAATTAATAAAAATTATAAATAGCTTGTTTTCTATGTTTCCCAGCTATCTATATGTCGACATTTCATAGGAACTACCCTAATCATCAGTAGACTTTGGAAATTTTTGAAAGATATTCTCAAACATTCAACTTTAAATCCCAGCAATATAAATAAATTGCTGAGAATTTAAAAGAAAAATGCTCTAATAATACCTGTCAAAACACAAAAAACAAGCCTTTTCATTTATTCACCTCTCTAACATTTTATTGGTATAAATGGTAGAAGCTAAAAATAGCGAATAAAAAACTTAATTGTTGGAATGTAAAAGTATTATTCTGATAATAGTTTTTAGTTATTTTAATTATTCCTATCGTACTTGTATAATAATGTGGCTTACAACGCCATTTTGAAGCGATTTTGTAAAGTCGGCCAGACTTTTAAAACATTTTTCTGTGATTAAATCGTTCGATCGTCTGTGATAGTGTACCAGCAAGAATGATAAAAATAGAGATTACGAGAAGTAGAGATTACGAAAGAAAAATGGTTCGTAATCGAAGAATTGGTACTCTGTGTTGCGTTTTCGTATTTTCTTTTCGCATTTATTTTTCCCTTTCGCATATTTTATTTTATTATTCCTCAGTATTTGTAAGTTTGTGGTACCAGTACGAGTACGCCATGCGCACGATTTCCTGTTAGATGACGTAGTTTAACCTATGCACAAGTATGTATTTAAAAGTCATCTAGGGTTGTGTTTGAATTGTTTCGTGACGTCATTTGACCAACCAGCGACGAAGATTTCAGTTTTTTGTGAGAGCTGTCGTAACCATGTATTCTATCATCCTTGGTGTATCAGGGCCTTAAGACTACATTCCATTTTTTTCATACCATCTAAACAATATGAATTTGGGAATCCCTAAAAATACGAACTAGTTTCGGTAATCACTTCTTCGTTTGAATTGAATCTTTTTCCTGCGAGCCATTTTTTACGTCTGGAAACAGTAAAAAGTCACTAGGAGCTAAATAAGGACTATAAAGTGAATGATCAACCAACTTCAAGTGGATTTCGCGTAATTTTAGCATTGTATATAATGCTGCGTTAACCAGTGCGTTGTTTTTAAGAAAGAGCATTTATTTCTTCTTCAAATGTGGTCGTTTTTTCGTGATTGCATCATTCAATTGCCTGATGCGACCGTCAATGCTGAGGCATAGTTGAGGTCCTACACCGTTGAGCTCTTGAATTTTTGCTGGCTTATTGACGTACACCTTTCCTTTCAAATAATTCCTAACGAAACAATAGCTCTTTTGCGCGACAAATTCAGTGACCGTGTTATCTGACGCGGTGGCGATACTAATTGGCCACCAAGATCACAGGATTTAACACCGTTGGTCTCTTCTTTTGGAAAAATAAAATAATTCCAAAACAAAAAGAGACCAACGGTGTTAAAGCCTATGCGGCAAGCGGCACCGTCCCGTTGAAACCACATATCTTCAAACTCGCGCCATAAAAATTTCGTTATCATCTCGTGTTTTTTTTTTTTGTCTTGGACCAGTACTCAGGGGATGACCCCTACATATGCAGTGCATTGTACCGGAACTAGGAAAATAGGTTATGAGGAGGGGGAAAGAGGGAGTAGTGTTTGTGAACATTTTACTTGAGCTTTCCAACGTTATAACAGATAGGAAACACGTCTGCAGGCAACTTATTCCACAGACGAAGCGTGCGGCTGAAAAACGAATTCTTTCTGTAATGCGTAGTACGATTTCCCGGACAATCGACCACAAATGAATGAGATCTGGACGATGGACGCGTGTTACGTAGAAATGTGCGAGTTTCAGGAACAATATCCCTAATCTCGTCAGAGCAAAATCCATTGTAGTAACGATAGAACAGAGTAACGCACCCCACACTGCGACGATGCTCCAGTGAGTCATCTCGTGTTGGAAAAATACGGCCCTATGATGGCGCCAGCTCATAAACCACACCAAACGGTCACTCTTTGTGGGTGCATTGGTTTTTCGTCAATCACTCTAGGATTATCATTCGCCCAATTGTGACAATTCTGCTTATCGACGAATGCAGTGTGGTGAAAATGTGCCTCATCACTGAAGACGAAAAAGTCACATAGTGCCCGATATGCATTTTGATTTCAACCAGCATATTCATAATAAGCCTGAATAACTTTAACACGTTGTTCGATTGTGTATCTTTCCATGCTGCAAATTGAATTAGTCTGAAATTCAGAAATGTTAAATGAAATGTGGAAGCCAACTTGGCGTTTAGTAGAGTGGTTCACATTCAACATCGGTCCTTAAGATTTAACCGCCCAATACATTAATAATATTTTGCTGAAATCAATTTGGGAATGACTAGCTGATTAAAAAATTTTTTTTATATATTCGATTGGGAATAACTTTAAGTCTAAATATTAAATAAGCGCAAAAACCCAATTGAGTGCCCAACTTTTAATTTTGTTTCACGTGTATTTTTATACAATGCGAATGGAAATGATATTTTAATTACATAAGTAAGCATTTGAGTGAAATTTATTTATAATTATTATTGCATTTGATGCTGACATCATAAAATAATTTTAGCATAAATCATTTTCAATTATCATGCAGACATAAAAACTCACCATTGTTCGTGCAAATAAATTCATAAATATGCATATCAGAGTTTTTAAAGAATGTTTTCTTTCTTTGTAGAAAACTGAAAATATGTCTGCAATTACATACAGATTTAATAATATTTAGTAGATATTTTATGATATAATCTAGTCCTTTAGGGACTTTAAGCTCCATATACACGAACAAATTGTATTAAAAATTGGCTAACCTTTAATTAAAATTAAGTCGTACTTAGATACAGCTTTAGTTTTTTAAGTGGTCTTATATTTTTTGCGTTTTTTATCTCGGACCAGTACTTAGGGGATGACCCCTAGCTATGCAGTGCATTGTACCGGAACTAGGAAAATTGGTTATGAGGAGAGGGAAAAGAGGAGGTAGTGTTTAAGAACATTTGACTTGAACTTTAATAGAGTTGAATGCCCTACCGATAAGCTTCTTCGCCCTCTGCTGCACACGGTCGAGTAACCCCTAAACAACCTTTGAGGCACTGGCCCAAACATGAGAGTTGTATTCCATATTCGGTTGAATATAGGTGGTATGAATAGTAAGGAGATCGGATGTAGTGAAGTATATCTTACTCCGTTTCAAAAACCGAGACACTTGAATGCTTCTTTAGAGACATGAAAAATGTGTTCATTCCAACAAACATTGCACTGTATTTTCATTTCCAGAACATCAAGAGCATCCAATTCCTCAATATTTATACCATCCATCAGTACAGATGACGCAGCACTTGCGGTCGTTTGTTTATGTGTTAATAAACAGCATTTTTATTTTATTGTTATTTAAATACGATGACAGAATTGCAGCATCACTTGATACAATTGAAAGCAGTAGCAATAAGCTTTTGCTCAATGCTCGATCATACAAGGCAAATATACTTATATGGACAATACTTGGCCAGAGCTGTCGTTGTCGTGTGGAAGTAGTCAGACTGCACAAATGTGTTGTATGGGTTTGACATCAACTGTGGCCAGAACCCTTGATTAACTATCCTACACAATGGTGCGTTCCATCAAATATAACATTTGTGCTGAAAAAGTACTAAAAATGCAACTATGTGAGAGATGTTTCGACAAATCGTGCGAATTGAAAAATTTTAGGAAAATTTTCACAAAATGATACGATCAGAGTGATACAGAGTGTCTGTCAGTATATATTCAAACTTAAATAAAAAGCGTGATAATTAACACAAAGTTTTATTAAGATCATTGAACGATGGAATGGAAACGCGGATTTTATTTTTTGAAGAGTATGTCATCCATTTGCCTTCTGTCGAGTTGAATACACTCTTCCAAATGGAGTCTTGCGTTCAGCGCCACACGCTGTAGACTTGGTACAATTGAGCTGATTTCTCGATGAATATTTTCTTTTAAAGAGACTAGGGATTGCCATTTTAAAACCTGGTTTTGATGTAGCCACATAAAAAATACATAGGAGTTAGATCGGGCAACCTTGCCGGTCATAAGATGTTCCCAAAGTGAAGCTCTAAACACTTAGACGACAGCAGACTTCACAACTTTACGACTACAAATGAAGTTAGCTTCAAATGCTGCCGTCTCGTCAGCAACATAATTATTTTCAAGACAGCAGCAGCACTATTTGTATTTAAACAATGCAAATTTTAGAGGTGCCACATATATATTTTACATTATTAAAATGAAAATTACTGAGTGAAAACGTAATAATATCACGTAAAGTTGTAAAAACTCATCAATTTATTTGTTTATTTTATTTATATGATGTTTATTTCTATTAAATATTTCAAAGAAATTTTAGTTCTTATTGCTGCCAATTTATATTTATAGTGGCAGCACTGCATTTACTTTTTGCTGCTTACGAAAATAGAAATTAGTCTAAGTTGGCAGCAGCAGCAAATGCTGTTGTGAAGTCGTGCTGCTGTGATGTCGTTAAAATAATCGTGTGCATTTGAACACATGTATTCTATTTTTGACAGATTGCTGCTTGCTGTCTGCTGTCGTCTATGTGTTTAAAGCTTGACTGATCAGTTTTTGCGGGAAATTTTTTTAAAGCAAAGTCATCGAAGCTTTGGCTGTACGTGTAGTCGCCCCACGTGTGGGAAGAGTGCGATGAATGAGCTCGCAGGTCTGGCAAAAAGAATTCCGTAATCATGCGTCGATAATTTCACCGTTGACATTTGTTGCTTGGCCTCGAGAATTTTCAAAAAAAAAAAAGAAAATGTTGCGTAAATCAAAGTCACTTGCACAAAGTCAGTTCCTGAACGACTTGAATTTTCAACGGATGGAGCTTCGGATCCTTTTTTAAAATTTAATGAATAAACACTGTTGGAAGTCCCAGTGGGGCTGATTGATCCCTGGCCATGGGACATTCATAGCCCAAGGAGTTGCTCGGAGTCTCTGCGCCCACGGATGAATTAAATTTTGCACTCGGTCAATCATATTTATCATATCTTTATCATATTTAGTACAAAATTTGCGATGAGTAATTACGTAAGAATTATTGCTCTTAAAAAATGATAATACCAGCGGTATTACACTCCACCCGCCCAGTTTATTCATTTTTGAAATAATTGTATTTAAAAATATAAATTTGCCCCCAGACACCTTCACAATAATACTGGTGTTTTTCGTTCACTATTGTTTTAATCTTATTTTTTTAAGTTCTTTCTTACTTTTTAGTTTGATATCTAAGCGTATTTTTAGTTTTTACATTACATGTGTGATAAGTAATGTTCTTATCTCTCCCTAAGAATCTATATAATTAATACATAAACATGTTTACTCATATCAACATACAATAAATATAAGTCAAGCTAATAAAATTGTGTTAATAAGCCACTAAAAATTAAAAAAAAAAACCGGCAAAAGGTGCCAAAAACTGACCAAAAACTACAATTAAAACCGATAAAAATTATCAAAAAACTGGTAAAAATCTACAAGAAATACCGGTTAGTTACTTATGTAACCGGTTCCAAAATGACCATTGAAAGTTCAGATTCTATTTGATTTTTGAACGAAAAACTAAACCAAAATATACAAAAAATATTATCCAGATAGTTGTAAAATTTTCAACGTGCGTTAGAAGTTGCTCAACTTTAATACTTTGCGTTGAAGGTGAAGTACGGAATGTGACAAAGCACATAACAATACATGTATTTCTTCTTAGTTGTCAGTTGAACACTGAAAGAATTAAGCGTCATATATTTAATGAAACTGTTTCATTAAATACTTTTCATTAATCTAATGAAAACTTTTCACAATATGCATGAAACTTCATATATATTATGAAATAGTTCCATCAAAATGGTTTCATTAAGTTTCATAGTTTCATTAAAAAAAATCAGTGGATTTATGACTACAACAAAATTAAATTTTCTTTTAAATTGTTTGAATTTTGGTAAGATATATTAATGGGCATTTAATATTCTTAAGCTACAGTTTAAAAAATTTCAAGTTTTTTTTTTTTATTAATATGTAAGTTTTATGAGTTTTATAATTCCAATGAAAAAGAATTCATTAGATCAATGACAAATAAATTTCTGGCTACCGAACTTGGGTATGTATGTTCATATGTGTATGTACTCAAATCAGCATAATAATAGTTTAAAAAATTTAAATACCAGTGTATTGAAGTCATTTGAATTAATAAAATCTGTTTTATATGGTGAATACTTGTTCAACATTTTCTTTTATCATAATTAGTTACAATTTCACAAAAGCAAGGAATAGTATTGTTTGTGTAATGAAATAAAGTATCAATGAATAAATGAAATAATTCCATTGATCTTATTACGTACATTTGTGAACATATTTTATTAATGTGTTTTATGATATTATTTCATTAAACAAATGTAACTATTTCCTTGATTTAATGTAAATTTTTCAGGTGCTCAATGAATAATAAAATTAGATAAATGAAATAACTTCATTGACCTTATGAAGTAGTTTCATATTTTTAATGAATATATTACATTAGTACAAAGAAGTTATTTCTTTGAATAAATGTTACTTTTTCATTAATTTAATGTACAGTTTTCATTTGCTTTATGAAATTGATTCTTTGATCTAGAGAAATTTTTTCACAAATCATATGATTTGTCTTTCATACTTTTAATGAAAATAAGTCATGTTTCTTATTAAAATGTTTCATTATTTTTATGAAGGTTTTCATTAAAATAATCTAATGAAATTTGTTTCATTATTTCTATGAAAAGTTACAATGGTTGAAAAATAATGAAAATAGTAATGTCAAAATTCAGAGAATTTCTGACCAAATTTTTTCAGTGTAATATCACAGTTAGCTTTATTGTAGAAGAATAGTATTTTTGTTATAATTCGTGCAAATACAAACATATAATAATTACACAAAATATTATATATTAATAAAATGTATAATAAAAGTTAGAAAAAAAATTAATCGGATTTCATCTCTACGGAATTAATGCATATATAAATGTTGATATAGCCATCCACTAATGTTGATATATCTATCTGCTGAAAGAAAACAAAAGTATTTATTGAGAATTTCATTTGCAATTACAATTTTAAAAGTCATATATAACAATAGTAATATGCTTGCATATATTGTTGGATGCATATGTTTACATTATAATATTCAACACACCTTTTTTATATATTCGCGTTACATTTGTTTAATGAAATAATATTATAACACACATTAATGAAATATGTTTACAAATGTACGTAATAAGATCAATGGAATTATTTCTTTTATTCATTGATACTTTATTTCATTACACAAACAATACTATTCCTTGCTTTTGTGAAATTGTACCTAATTATGATAAAAGAAAATGTTGAAAAAGTATTCACCAAATAAAACAGATTTTATTAATTCAAATGACTTTAATACACTGGCATTTAAATGTTTTAAACGATTATTATGCTGATTTGAGTACATGTACATATGTACATACATACCCAAGTTCGGGAGCCAGAAATTTATTTGTCATTGATCTAATGAATTCTATTCCATTGGAATTATGAAACTCATAAAACTTACATCTTAATAAAAAAAAAACTTGACATTTTTTAAACTGTAGCTTAAGATTAATAAACGCCCATTAATATATCTTACCAAAATTCAAAGAATTTAAAAAAATAAATAAATTTTGTTGTAGTCATAAATCCAATGATTTTTTTTTAAGGAAACTATGAAACCATTCTGAAGGAACTATTTCATAATATATATGAAGTTTCATGCATATTGTGAAAAGTTTTCATTGGATTACTGAAAAATATTTAATGAAACAGTTTCATTAAATATATGACGCATAATTCTTTCAATGTAGTAAGATTACTTTATGAAAGTTGTGCGGCTACGTATGAGAAAACGTATGAATGATTAGTATAATAATATGGTTGAGTGTTACTGTGGTTACTGGTATATAATATTGTGTTATTATAACTATGTTGAACTAAAATATAGTATAGTTACTTATAGTATTTTTTTACAATACTATTGTGAGTCTCAATAGAGTTTTAGATATTGTACAACAATATAATATTATCAGGTACAACCATATAACTAAGCAATAGTATGTTGCACTTAGAATATTGTTGTATCAACCATATATTTTTTCTACGTGTGGGCGGCTTGTTAGCCACACTACCGCGAAGAGCACGATTTTTTCGATTGTACGCTTATTTGGACGATTAAATTGATCGCAAATCACGATGTGCACGATATGCATTTTGATTTGAACGCGTTGCTCGATTGTGTATATTTCTCTGGTACAAATTGAGCGAGTCTGAAATTGAGATAAGTCAAATGAAATTTGGAAAAAACCTGACGTTTAGGCGCGGTCCACATTCAACATCGGCCCTTAAAATTTAACCACCCGATACTTTGCTAATAAAATGGTTTTAGTCAGTTCAATCTTTATTAGAAAAAGCACTTTGTCCAAACTACTTTAGACAAAACTATTTTGGATTTATTTATTTACAGTTTAGTAAGCACATTAATGTAAATACTAAATAATATCAAAAGCTATAGCGACTAGGCCTTAAGCTTAACTAAGTTATGAATATTCATTTTAAATTTATATATATTTGGATATATAAATACATTGTATATTATCGTATAGTGTATAATTCAATTACATAAATACATAAATATTGTAAGTACTTGCATCAAAAATATATATACTTTTTTTTATACTTCATTATATAGTTTGCTCATTTTAAGGAATTGCAAAATTTGTCTGATTGATTGATCAGATGGTGTTGCTAGAAGAGTTAGAGGGCTCTTGTTTAAAAATATGTTGAGTCTGTATTGTTGGAATTTATGGCAGTGTAACAGAATATGAGATATGGTGAGGGGACTAATATTGTCACAGTCACAGATAGGAGAATTTACTTTTTCCATTATATGCTTTTGGGTCATTGAAGTATGACCTAATCGGAGTCTTATAAATTTTGACATATCCCGGCGGTTAATATTATTGACTTTAGTTACCCATGTGACAATATTATTCTTTTTGGTATTCATTGCCTTATACCAGCCGTTTGTTTCCCTACATATTACATTTAGAATGTGCTTGGAAGTTTCTCTCTTCGCGTTTTCTTTCAAGTCTGAAAGATTTCTGTTGACGGTTCCTATTAATGGAGTATTAGTTGCTTGTTTGGCAGTGTAGTCCGCAAACTCATTACCATTTATACCAGAATGCCCGAGTATCCAAATGATGACATATTTTGGAAAATGTTCAATAAGAGAATTTCTTATACTGTTTGCATAGAAGTTGTTGTTATTGATGTTGGCAATAGCTTGTATTGATGATAATGAGTCGGTACAAATAGCGTATTCCCCTCGTTTTGCACAAATATTAATAGCTTTGTAAATAGCTATTATTTCTGCAGAAAATATTGAACTGTAACTAGGAAGTACGGAGGTGGAAATCGCTCTGTCTTCTGAAGTAACCGCATAAGATACAGTTTCATTTGTTTTAGACCCATCTGTATATATAAAAGTTCTATTGTTATACTTTTCCTTAAGTTCATGAAACAATAAATTATATTGTTGCAACGAAGTATATTCTTTCGTATACACTATGTAAAGTTGTTCGCAGTGGCAAGTCAAATTAATTGGAAACCTTCCAAGTGTCAATTTGGATCATTTCCGGTTAAACAAAAATACTTACCGTCGAGAGAGACTGAAGACTGCTAGTGCGATCAACTCTAGTTTTTCTCCACTTCGAATCATACAAACCCTTTGTCAACCTACAAGCACTACCCTGCAATCCATTAATAATAATTAAAATCTATTATATTTATTGAAAAGAAATATTGTATTTGTAACTATACAGTTGCAAATAAATTTGCAAAGTATAGGATGCACAGCATGTGCGGAGTAACGTAGACCTTATGCCCACGATGGTATTAACAGTATTTCCTTTGCGGCGCTGTGACTAACTGTACCGACCTATGCCTTCGCATAGGAAGTTAACGCGTGGTTAACAACGAAATACCTCACAAAAACTGTAAACTAATACAGTTAGTTGAGGTAGACAGTTAACCAACGAGGGTGAGACGCAAAACTCTCGAAGACCAAACAACAACAACAAGCCTGACCGCACTTAAGAAATAATTACGATGACGCGAGAGCTGTTCCCCAGCCCAGAGCTGCTTTACGACTGTGAAAAGAAATAATAAATCCCCTTTTTATTTTATTTTTTTTTCCCGAAATCATTATCACTAACTCAACCCGAGTTAATCATATTCCCAATTCTGCTTTGCATAAAGCAGAGTTGTTTAACACAAAAGTTTGCTTTTAGCACTCAAAAAGCAGCACTTTTGTTTAAGTCGATTTTTATTAATTTGGTTTCATTTATAGGGTGTTTTTTTAAGCTAGATAGAACTTTAAATTGTAAAAAGTAACACAAAAAATTAAATTTTGATGAAACATTTTTTTTATTTGTTTCAGTATACTCTGACAAATCATCATGAATAGACTCACGCTTGAACAACGCTACGAAATTATCCAAATTTACTTTGAAAATCAGTCCCGTTGTTTTATCGCAAAATTGTGTTCAGCGATGAGGCGCATTTTTGGCTTAACGGGTTTGTTAATAAGCAAAATTGCCGCATATGGAGTGAGACCAATCCACAAGAGACCCTACAGACTCCATTACATCCAGAAATGTGCACTGTTTGGTGCGGTTTTCATGCTGGTGGCATCATCGGACCTTATTTCTTCAAAAATGAGGCCGGAGCTCGCGTTACGGTCAATGGAGATCGTTACCGCACCATGATCAATGATTTTTTGTTTGAAAATATGGATGACATTGATCCGGAGGAGATGTGGTTTCAACAGGATGGCGCTACGTGCCATACGGCGAACGCAACCATCGACTTACTGAAATCAAAATTTGGCGATAAGTTGATTTCGAGAAATGGACCTGTCAATTGGCCTCCAAGGTCGTGCGATTTGACACCTCTCGATTATTTCCTGTGGGACCACGTGAAGTCACTGGTTTATGCTGATAAACCAGCAACAATTGACGCCTTGGAGGCCAGCATTGTTCGTGTTATTCGTGACATACGGCCAGCAGTGCTCGAAAAAGTGGCCCAAAATTGGACGTCCAGAACGCGCTTCGTCAAGAACAGCCGCGGTGCCCATATGCCCGAAATCATTTTCAAATGTTAATGTCACGTATTGATCTTTCGAATAAAAAAAAATTTTGATTACAATTTAATTTTTTGTGTTATTTTTTACAATTTCAAGTTCTATCGGGCTTAAAAAAACACCCTTTACAATTTATTTCATCAAATTACTTGCAGGTGTAGGTCACCAGCAGTATGCATTAGTAAAAATTTTTGAAATCGTATTTTCATTCATTTTAAAACTGGCTGGTATATAATATTGTATTTTGTATGGTATTGCAATATCACGGGATAAAAAAATAACTGTCTTAGAATTAGAAATCTTCTGCGTGAATCGAAAAACACTCATGCAAACATCTTATAAACAACTACAAAGAAGCGAAAGCACAACTTGTTCCCCATGTGTACAATTTAAAATGATGATTTATTTTATACGTTTCGTGAAAAGATACAATTTATTACATACTTGCAAACAGTTTTGTTGGCACTTCAAAAACCATTACGATTTTAAGTTGACGGCTCGATTTAATTCCTAAAGACCTTCAACTGATATTTGTATATAATTGAAAGTAAGTATTCAGTTATTTTGCAACAAATTTGATTTTGCTATAAATCATGTAATAAATATATCATGTAATAAATGTACAGACTTTCTCGTTCACACCCATACAACTTTTAAATCATATGGTGTTTCAGGGAAGGCCCGATCAGACCATTATACAAGTATAAATACTTTTCTTCGACTTTCTGAGGTAAAAGTCTAAACACATTTCTTGCGACTGTCAAAAAGTCAAACGTAAATTAGATTTTGCATTCACACCATCTCACTTGATATAAACCAACAAATTTGAGTAGAATAGAAAACAGCTGTTCAATTTTTTTTTTACAAAACCATAAATTTTAATTATTTTATCGTGTTTAAGTTTGATTTAACTTCCTAAAAATTGGGAAAAATTTGTTCGTGATAAAAATGTAATTATGAACAGTTTTAAAGAAGAAATGAAATTATAAAACTAATAAATTTTGAAAATGATGAGCCGAAAAAAATATATTTTAGGAGTTGTGGCAGCAGTAGATTTTCTGCAATCACATAAATATGTATTCGCTCATTTCAATTTTAAAAGCTATCAACTTCGTTTTATTTATTCAGCAAATAGATGTGCTAACACAAAACTTTACACGGCGGCAGGTGATCTCTTCGGCGTAGGCGGTAGACCTGCCGGCGCTTGAAAATCTTCAAAAGCTAAAATAATAATTATGTAAGACAGATCCAAATTTATTAGCACTAAAATATTTTATGCTCTACATATAGCATGAGCAAAATACATTTATATACGACAGCTAAATCCGAAATTTCGAGCTTTCTTATAACGCCAAAAAATACGGCACGCCATCGGCTAATAAATCGTAGGCTACTAAATCTTTAAACAGCTGGTTTGCAAAAAGACACAACCCTGATCCAATGAAATGTATTATCGAAAGTTTCAAAAAACTGCAAAGTCGTATCGTATTATTTTTCGTATGTATGACGGATTAAATTCAGACTACCAGACTTGCAGGTATTATTTGAATTTTTGAAAATTATTACTACACAGTATAATAGTCTGAACTGGACTTAAGTATGTATGTACTCGTATGTATGAACGCACATACCTATATATGTATATATTAACCGTATAATTTTATACACTTTTTTGGCCTCATTCATAATAAATATTTTATGTTTATTATGCTCTCTTTTTTGACAATTCTTATAGAAATATGACAAATAAACGTTTAATAAACATAAAATATATTTTTTTTTATTAAAAGGCAGTTTGCAATTCGAAACCTGTACCTCGTTTCTGTAAATTTTGTGAGAAGTTTTCATATCGAAAATTATGAAACAAAAAAATTCCATCTGTTTCGATTAGTGAGATAAGAGTGTTTCTGTGTTTCAAAGTGCAAACAGGCAACATTAGTTCTATTTTGGCTGGAATATTTCCATTAAAGTGGTGTAAAAAATTATAAATAAACAAATAAAAAGAAAATTATAAAAGCACAAAAAATAAAAAATTCTTTGAATTCGCAAAATTTCTTGCTGCCTGTGCTGATTTTTTTTTTTTCAAAGGTCGACTATAAGTCCGCCAATGACTTATCGAGTGGCAGTGATAATGGATCTTTGCAGGCCTTGACTGTACTTGAATTCTGTTTCACAGCAAAATCAAAAACAAAACATAACAATAGAGTAAATAAACCATGAATCACAGTAAGCACATTGGTATTTGAGCATACTGCGTCTTAAATATTTGTGCTTAATACAAAGAAAAACAATGAACAACAACAACACACACATGAGCATACAGCACTTGCGCACTAATACAATGACGAAAACCATAAACAACAGCAACAAATTTTATAAACAAGACTGAAGTAGAACATTACTTTAATGCTTGAAGTTCTACTTCAATTTTGTTCTATATCATTTGGTTCTACTTGTGTTTGGTTCTGTTTGTTCTAAATGCTTATAAGACAGTATTCGTTTCTGTGTTTAGAAAATTTAGGCACTGAAGTCTTTGTTTTGAAATGTGAAAGAAGACGATGGATAGTACTTGCAAATACTACGATGTTTTGTAAGACATTTTTATTGTGCTTGAGCAGCCCTCTAGTAAATAATTTCAATCCTATAAATTTTCCTGTTGGAAAATGAAATATAAGTTAACTCAAAAACATGAAGCTAACGAACTCTTTAGCTTAATTAATTATTCCGTTAGATGCACTTTTGGCTTTATTCTTACTATTCAGCAATTTAACAATAAACTTAGTTTGATTATTAAACCATTGCATTTTCTTAAGAAATGGATCACGCCACATTTTGATTTATTATATTTTTCCAGGAATAATATCACACCATATTTTTCAGGTGATTAAGATTATAAATTAAGTATTATGTTAATTTAGTTAGTTAGTATTACTTTTAATATTCAATAAAATAGTCGTTTGACCAACGGAAAAACATATTGTGTTTTTTTTTTTTTGGACTTTTACATAACAAAGTCCATAACTTATATGTGTCCGAAATTGCCTTAACACCAAATAACAGTGAAATCCATGTAGAAAGTGAGTGCAAACGAACGGATATTTTAAATCAACATGATGCGAGGGTAATGGAAATCGATTGGGCAATAAATACAAATGGTATAGTCAGTTTAGCAGCTGACCGCAGTGTAAGAAAGGAAAATGGTGATGGTAAATGGAATAGAACTGCAACATGCTTAAAATATTCTCCTGCTGAAAATAAATTTTGTAGTAGGCTGTGGAGCAAGACCTGAATAGGTGTGCTGTTTTGAATGAGGAAACAATTGATGAGTTTCAAAGCCCATTAAGAAACTTCAACAGTTAGTTATTTGAACTGGCTCCCAAACAATATACTTTTAGTCGCTGGTTCTACAGACTACAAGATATCCACCATCGGTATTTAATATTTTTCTTTCTTAAATACTTACATACATAAGTGTAATTTTTACTCAATTTTTAAGGTACGTGTTTTCTCTGCCTAAATAAAGTATATCGTGACAATCATATGAACTTGGGTAACTTAACGCCAGAATTTACAAATTTCATTACATCTGATGGCGGACTAAAAGTTAGTTTTTCTAGTGATGAAAATAAAGTCTGTTAGATAGAATACCGATCACACCTTAGCAACCCTTTGCCAACCTTTCCAGAAAATAATATGAAATAATAAAGAATTCGATTACAATACATTGCTACAGTATTTTATAACATTAGGTGTGTTTCACGTGAATAACGAAACAACCTAGTCCAAAAGCTTTCCACCTAACAATTTTTGTGCAATTTTGAAAGAAAATGAGAGAGTGATCTTTTTTCCTTTCGTGTACAAATTAGCCCGAACTTTTTTTTTGCGTAAGTTCGGACTAGAATTGAATAATCAGCTGTTGTATGTTTAAGTACATATGAAGCTGAAAATGCAATCAGAAAATTTGCAAATTGGAAAAAAGTTTTTGTTTAAAAACTAGTTAAAAACATTGTGAAGTTGTAAAAATAACACGAAATTGTTATTTGGCTATTAATTTTATAAATATGATTATAAATATCTACTGAAAATTTTGCTTTGCTTTAATTTTACAGCTGTTGCCAATAATGCAAATATTTTCTTTAAATGATGTTATGCGGTTTAAGTGTTTAAAATCACTAAAATATACTCTAAAAAGTAAGCAGCACTGCTAATGCATGATGTACAATTGTGGTTTTTAGCATTCCAGCAGTTTTGAGTAAAATTTTCAAATTTAGAGAGTAATTTGCTTTTTACTTTACAAGATCTCCTGGAACACACCTTTTATATTAACTAAATTTCAGCTTAACTTAAGTTTTACTTAGAAATAAACAATATATATTTTTGGTTTTCATTATTACAATTGTTTTATTTTCTTTTAAATAGTTTGCTAGTTTATTTTTTAAAGCAATAATCATATAATTCCCTATTTAAATATTTTCCTGTTTTGGTTACTTTCTTTTGCTTGGTAACCATATTTTTTTAATTTTACTAAACTTTACTATACAAGAAATCTACTGCAACTCGTATAAACGAACGCAAATCATTTTAAAATATAACAAAACACCCAATTGGCCACATAGCCACGCCTGTTATGACAGAATTGAGGCAAAAAATTTCCAATAAACTGATTTCAAAAAGATCCGCTGGCCTCCCAGGTCCTCACTGTACCTGATTTTTTTTGTTTTTTTTTTTTTTTGTGGAATTATTGCAAATTAGAAGAATTTAACTTTCAGCTATTTAGAGCTTTTAAAGCGGTCAGTTTTAGAGGCACTCACGACCATTATCCTCTCTTGGTGTGGTTTTACAGGATTTTGGGAGCTCTGTGTACATTATATAAGTTCCGAAATTTATCAAAATGGTTCATTGCATCATAAATTTTCGTCTAGAGCAAATACGTAATTGAGAAAATGCATTCACCTTCTTCTCAGAGCATCTGAGATCAATGATCAATGATGGAGCAACTTGGTCTTTTTCCAATACCTAGTGGCTAAGATTGGTACAAAATTTTACTGATACTGATCAAATAACTTTATTTAAATAGCAGAACTGAAAATGTTTTAATTATGTGTCCACTTGAAAAACATCCCTTTCACAAAATAATTAATTATTTTTTAAGAAAACTTCAAAAAACATGCATGCAAAGAACGAACCAAGTACAAAAGATATCAAATTTATCTTTGTAGTGGTAAAATTTCGTTGAAATAACAATAGATCATATAAAACACCGAAAGAATAACAGATCATATTTATGATTTTATTACATGTCCACCACTGTATATATATACGTATATATATATATATATATATATATATATATATATATATATATATATATATATATATATATATATATATATATATATATATATATATATATATATATATATATATATATATATATATATATATATATATATATATATATATATATATATATATATATATATATATATATATATATATATATATATATATATATATATATATATATATATGTGTGTGTGTGTGTGTGTTTATATTTACAAAGGATTGTTTATTCTTATTTACTTTATTATCAAGTAATATTGATACCAATAAAATAAATGGGAATTAAATTTGTTTCGTAAACACCCTTTTTAAGGTCACAAAGAGCATTTTAAGTTGCCTCAAATAGGTCGTTTTCACGGTCGCAAAGTTTAATTAACAAAAAGATTAAAATTGCTTCAAAAGGGACTTTTTCTATGCTTTAAACTGTAATTAAAGAAAGAGATTAAAATTGGCACAAAAATTTTCCTTTTAAAGGTATAAATTTCTGATACACATTTTCATATTATGCAGGTTGGTTGAATTAAGCCGCTACCAAAAGAATGCTTGATAACTTTTTTGTATCTAAGTACCCTGGATTCTTCTTACGTTTGTTTTTGAAAAATTCTTTTTTTGCGTTTTGAAATATATTATAAGAACATTTTTCTTTTTAAATTTTTAATAGTTGATGTAAAATATTGGAATGTATAGTGGAATGTTTGAAAATATAATGTAAAGGTGTGTCGATGATTAGAGCAGCTCCTGTGAAATGTCGATGTATACTCGTAGACCGCTAAGATATGGACACAACAATTTGTTTGTATTTTTTATGTAAATATAACTTAAATTTAGTACGAGTGTTTCCTTTCTGTGCATGTGGTTTTAAATCATTCGAATTTTACAAGGAGCCTGTATATAAAAATAATTTTCCATAATTTCATAAGAATTTAACGGCCTTATCCATAAAAAATATTTTATGTTTATTAAAGCTTTATTTCACAAACTTTGCATAGAAATTTTACAAATAAACTTGTAATAAACAAGAAATATTTTTTTATGAATATGACCGTAAGTCTATAGAACTAAAAAAAATTAAAATAGCTATTTCATTCAAAGAAAGATACATACATATGTATATTTTTTAAAATTGAACATTTTATATATATATTTAATAGCAACAAGAAATGCTAAATAAATTGAATCAGTTAATCAAAATCATCAACAACAAAAAACATGAAGATTGAATCTTATACTTAGAGGAATTACTTACACGTATTCCCATGCCACTCTAAAATACCGTACTCATCTAGCAATTATAACAAATTTTACGTTTTTATTAATTTATTTTCAGTTACTACATTGTTTTATAAATATATTAGGTGTAAAACTTTGCTTCCGCCGTTTTGCAATAAAGGTAAATGATAGCCAAATTAAATAATTCATAGATATCATACAATAAGCTTAATTTTTTGTAAACGTAACGCCATTGAAGTATTAGTCGACTCGTGTCTGCCTCATAAAGTTATTCTCGATTAAACATGTCAGCTTACGAGCCAAATTTTCGTCAATTGCGTGTGGGTTTAATTTTCTGCTCATCGAATGCCCTTAGTGAGGCTGCTATTAGTGAGCGAATACGCCGAGACTGGTTTCAACGCTTCAAGAAAGGTGATCTTGACGTCGAAGACCATCATTGCAGTGGAAGAGAGACAGTTTTCGAAGATGCAGAATTAGAGACATTACAACAAGAAGTGACAGGATCTTTGAGAGTGGCGCAATAAGTCTTTTAAAAACGCCTGAAAATCATGGGAAAGACTCAGAAACAAGGAAGTTCTAACAGAGATATGTTGAACGGCATTTGTTTGCTCGTGAACAGCTGCTTGTAAGGCGAGTACGAAAAGGAGTTCTGCATCGGATTGTAACTGGGGGCGAAAAATATTACGATAATCATATTTAGGGTCCAGGACCAAGCTCAGTTTTTAGTGGGACCAGCTCGGCGTAGTGTATTATGGGTTGTTAAAACTGATCAAACAATCACAGGCGATCATTATCGAACGCATTTAAAGAGCATGAGCCGAATATTGAAAGACAAACATTCGCAATATAACGAGAGACGCCGAATATTGAGAGACAAACGTTCGCAATATAACGAGAGACATGAAAAAGTGATTTTACAGCATGACAATGCTCGACCCCAAGTTGCGAATGTGGTCAAGACAGGCTTGGAAATATTGAAATAGAAAGTCCTACCCCACCCGCTGTATTCTTCAGATGATTTTCCCTCCAACTATCACTTGTAGTGATTAATAGCACGCGGCCTGGCTGACCAGCACTTCCAGTCTAATGAAGAAGTAAAAAATTTAACCTATACGTGGATCGCTTCAAAAGGTAACAAATTTTTTGAACGCAATATTTGTAAGCTACAAAGACAAAGTAGTGGTCAGCGAAGAAAAATACTTTGAATCATAAATCTATAACCTGTTTTTTTTACAATAAAGCCTTGAACTTCCGAAAAAAGAACGGCGGAAGCAAAGTTGTACACCTATTAAATAAAAGTCATATCATCTGATATTGTTGGATTTTTCACAGTAATAGTTTTATGGTAAATTTTATTAAAAAAAAATATTATGTTGATCAGAATATTTTCAAGCGATTTATTTGTTCTTTGCAAACTTCCATTCCGCCTGAAATATGAGAAAATATTTTTGCATTATTTGACAGCATTCATAAAATGTTACCAGATACATTTTTTATGCTCTACTACGTGAAAATACAATACCTACAACTTACAAAATTTGTTCATGATATTTTTACAGCATTTTGGATGAAATAGTAACTTGACTTTAAGCTACTTGAGAAAAGCACATTTGTATTTGAGCATATTTTTCAATAAGAAAACTTTGTCAAAAAGCACCAAGGCATAAAGCTCACAAATGTAAGTATGTACATAGATATGTATACTTTCGCGGAAAGTTTACTTTGCTTGTTGGTGGCAGAGTAAAAGGGAGTGGTTCCCTCACACTCTTTATTTTGACTTGCATTCCAAACTCAAGACTTTGCAAAGTAAGCTTTCAGTGTGTGAAAGCTGTGTAATACATTAAAAGAGGTATGTGTATAGGGATAAAAAAGTTTGATAGAAAGTAAGGAGACGATTTTTCGTTAAGCAAGTTCATAACCCGTTGTAAGCTTTATGTGAGTATAGGAAAAGCTTTTTTAGAACAATCCGTTTGCGTTAGAGTTAGGGTAACCAGGGGCCAAATCACCGCATACGATATCGAGCAAAATTATCGAAATTTTTCATTTTGGTATCATGGCATACGATATCGAATATATTGTATTGCAATAATATAGAAAGGTTAAAGGATTTATTTTTTATATTCGTACTTATAGGAAACGTATGGTCTCCAATCTATTACATTTTGCTTAAATTACGATCCGATATGCATTGTTTGCCATAATCTAGATGTATCGTAATGTTATTCGATACGACAGTTACTTCGATATCGTATGCTGTGATTAGACCCCAGTTATTCGACTTTTCCAAAAGCCGGTTTTCAGTTAAAACAAAAAAAAAACGGCTGACCGATAGAAAAATATATATATATATATATATATATATATATATATATATATATATATATATATATATATATATATATATATATATATATATATATATATATATATATATATATATATATATATATATATATATATATATATATATATATATATATATATATATATATATATATATATATATATATATATATATATATATATATATATTTTTTTTTTTTTTCATTCGTTTATTTACTGAATCTTAAAAAAACAAGTATTCAAATATTAATACAAAATTTAAAATTGAAAATAAAAAAACGTGATTTTTACGTAAGTCCGGCCAATGCTAGACAAAAAGTTTTATTATACGGAAGCTATTTCGGTAAAATCTCCCATTGAGCAATCTGATGGTGGCAAACTTAGAGAATTCGTCTTTTACAAGAGGCACACAGAGATCTTTATGAATTCGTGCGTTTTTTACGTACCATGGAGCCGCAGTAATCGTTCGAAGAATTTGGTTTTGTCGTCTTTGAATTTTTTCAACGTTAGATGTTGAGGCGGCTTTAGAATTGCGTTATATAACAAAAGTTTGCAATCCAACTTCATTGTCGAATTTCTGCTCATAAGCCAATTTAAATGCGCTGCTTTCAATTTCAACTGAGTAACTTTCTCATTAATGTGAGGCTTCCACGTAAGCCTACGGACGAGGTGAATACCAAGTTATTTGACTTCATTATGCTGCGGAATAGGTGTATTGTTAATTTCGATAGCCGACCATGTTGGCTTACACAGTGTGAATGTAACGTGAGTACACTTTTGTTCATTAACTTTTATTTTCCAAAGTTTCAACCATTTCTCTAATATCTGTCATCTGTCATCTCTAAAAGTTGAATTATGGATTCCGGATCTGGTTGGCATGTCAGAGGCGTAAATCAGATATAAAGTGGGTTCTAAAATGCTACCTTGGGGAACTCCTGCTCCGACTGGCTGTGAGAGACTTATAAAGTCACCTTCTTTGATAACAAATTTCCGGTCGCATGAATAGCTTTCCAAAAGCTTGTGAGTGTTTGCAGGCAAGTTTAACTTTATTTTGTAAATTAATCCGTCGTGCCACACTTTATCAAAAGCTTGGGAAATGTCAATAAATACACGTAGAAAAAAATATATGGTTGATATGACAATATTCTAAGGGCAACATACTATTGTTGAATTATATGGTTGGTACTAAAAATATTACATTGTTATATTTTAATGTCATTGATGTGCGTCACCATAGTTTTGTAAGCGAGAAATCCAACGATGATATAATTGTAATCAAACACAGTATTATTAAAATTTACCATATTAATATTATACCTAACCACGTTATTATTACCAACCACATCACTTTCATTAAATAACCATACTAATGTCACAAACATTCTTATTGGCATATAACCGTATTTAGATCATAACCAGCCATATTAATTAAATAGAGGCCGTTTCATCAAAAACAATACTATTTTATTTATTTATAACTACTTATTCATGTAATACACGAATACATAAAGAAAATAAATTAAAATAAAAACATTTAATACACTTCGATGAAATAAAATAATCAAAATTAATGTGCAAAAAATTGTTGGGGTCTCATAAGTGCAAATGACTTCGTTCGCAATAGGTTTTAGTGTCTCTTAGCTGAAATAAAAATCATTTATTAAGTATTTTGTTAATAATTGTATATTATTATAACAACATACATACAAATATTAACATATTAATATTCCAACATACCTCTAAATTTCCGGAAACACTTCGAATGTGTTTCTGCACAATTTTAATTTGCAGTCTTTTCCTTTTTACTTTTTTTTAGATAAACAAAAATATTTTATTATAAAAAACAAAACACATCTTTCTTCATAAAAAACAAAACTAAAAGAAAATTACATGTCAAAAATTAAAATGAAAAATGCTGACAATATTAAGTTTATTTTGGAAACTTATATTTGTTACATGTGAACAAACTATGCTTATATATGATAAAAACAAATATTATAGTATTGGGTATAACAAAAGCTATTATTGTTAAAAAAAAAATTACATGCATTACTAATATTGTATACAACCATATTTGGAAATTGGTTGGTGGTAATAATAGATTTACTGAAATGCAAACAAAACCATATTTATGGGGAAACAAACTATTAATAAATCGAGAATAAGCTGTTTTTAACAATAATACACAATATTATGGCATATAAACTAATGTTGCCGTAATCATATTTCTAACTGCCTTTTCTTTGCGTGTAGAGCTAAACAATACTTTTTGTCTTCAAAAGTCTGTCTTATGACATTAACTAGAGTATGTGTTTGTTCTATGGTGCTATGTTTAGCCCGAAAGCCAATTTGATGATTAGGGATACATCCGACATCACTTAGTATTGGAGTCAACGTCGCCATTAACAATTTTTCTAATAGTTTTGAAATGGTTGGTAGTAGACTTATTGGTCTATATGATTCTACTTTAGTGGGATCCTTGCCTGGCTTGAATATCATAGTAATCATAGATACCTTCCACTGTGCAGGACAATACTGAAGGCATAAAATAGCGTTAAAAATAAAAAGTAGAAATCTTCTAGCTACTCGAGGTAGCATTTAGAGCATTTTACCAGTAATTTTATCAATACCTGGAGCTTTCCTGAGGTTTATGTTATTGATATCGTTTTCGACATCTTGAAAGTTACGTCTCAAAGACACAGGCTTTCTAACAGCATATGGCGGAAATTCTGCTGCAGCATGCGCTGAATCATTTCATAAAAACATTTCTCAAATGATTAACATACACCATCCCCTTTTCAGAATCGCTTCTGGCCTAGTCGCCAGTTGAAGTTCGGAAAGGTGGCCTACCTATTACGGGTCTTTTCACAGCTTTTGTCGCTTTCCACAAAGAATAGTCAGATTGCGGAGTACCATCCAGGCTTTCCAAATATGTTTTAGAGGAAGACATTCTTTGAATTTCAAGCAGATTTCTTAGTCGAGTTACGCATTTCCGTAGCCTAGTTTTTCTCTTCGAACTGTTCTTCTGACAGAAGTTGCTGAATTTCAGCCGAATCGGTTCTACTGTTCTCGTTTCTGGAAAAAATAATGAAAAAGAAATTTAAATTAAATTTTTGGTTTGCACATATGTACATCGAGTTTTTGTTTTTCCTTTCTTAAGTTTTTTTCTTAAGAAGGATTTTTTACACTACAAATTTGCTGTGATCAATAATTTTTGATTGAAGAAGACAAGAAAAATAGTAATCAAATCTCTAGCTGGGGGACAACTAGCTGTTTCGTAGTCCCTACACTACTCATCAGCACCCACTGGGATTTGAACTCGGGTCATGCTTTGACCACTCAGCACCGAGCCATTTAATTATTCTCTATCTATATTCGTATCATGTTGAAAAGAAAAATAAATTTGTTAATAAAATAACTTTAAAGTAACATTTGAATAAGCAAATGTGCTCACAAAAGGATCAAAGTTATATATATATATATATATATATATATATATATATATATATATATATATATATATATATATATATATATATATATATATATATATATATATATATATATATATATATATATATATATATATATATATATATATATATATATATATATATATATATATATATACATTATTTTTTTTTTTTTGGGAAAAAATTTTTCCCTTGTAATGGAAATTTTTATGGAAAAATAGGTTCAGGTTATATCTTCAATTATCAAGATTTTAAATGTTCTGTATATGAGTAACCTCCTTTTATCACCAGAACTAGTATTAAGTTATTAATATATCGGTCGTATCTGAAATTTTAATTTCCTGAATTTCAGTAACCTCTTTTCATAATCGGAACTTTTTTTAAGCAAAAATATTTTTTCATGGAAAAATCAGTTTAGACTCGGATATATATTGACCGATATCGAAATTTTTCATTTTCTGTATTTAAGTAACCTCCTTTAATAACCAGATCACCTTTTAAGCAAAAAAAGTTGTTTAAGTTCCCATAGGCGACATTTTCCTGAAAGGACGGTTTTGGCTATATCTCGGGTATATATGGAGCGATATCGGAAGTTTTCATTTTCTGTATTTTTGTAACCTTCTTTTAATACCAGAACTGCTTTAGCGTTATCGGAAGTTTTCTGTATTTACTGAACTTCCTTTTATTACCAGAACTGCTCGGGTATATATCGACTGATATCGGCAATTTTCATTTTCTGTATTTGTAAAACCTTCTGTTATTATCAGACTGCTTTTAATAATAATAAATTTTACATGTACGGTGTCTTACTGTACCAAGTTGTGAAAAATTTTCAACCAAACGGTTTATTGTAGGTGCTGAAGTGCCAGTACTCACATGAAAGACACGTTGCGTCAAAACAATTGACCTTTTTGAACCATTTTAGTGTACAATAAGGTTAAATCGAAATATAATATTAATGGTTAAGTGGAAAAACGTAAGGTACGTGCAAGAGCGTCCGTGTGTATATACTTAGCAAACTGAAAACGATTTATTTTATAATTTCAGTTAACTTCAACCTCTATAAAACGCCTCTGGAAGTATATGCCGTGTTAATATTTGAATAAGTTTTGGAGTAGGATTTCCAAAAAATTTCTATTATATCTCTTGTCATAATCGTTAATGGACCATGCCATTATCCAATTGTAAACATGCGATATTAAACTAGCTTTTCGTTTATTTGAAATCGTTAACAGAAAATACTTAACCAAATTTAAGACAACAATGGCCAACAGAGCAAACGACCGCCCTTCTGGCCATTGGAATGTTCTATTCATTCAGGCATAAAGAAAGTTTCTCTTTTTTTTTTGCGGCAGACGTTTTTCTATCACTTGTGTGACAGGCTTTAAAAATTCTTGCTTCAGAATTTTTGGAAAAAAAAGTTTTTTGTTTGCTCTTAACCTAAACAAAAAATTTATGAACTTATCCTTATTCGAAAGTCCTTTGGTAAAAACAAATATGCATTTAAGCTTGTGTACGTGTGAAAGTTTTTAAGAATGTTTGGCTGTTGTTTTGGCAAAAAATAAGTTTGCGGCACAAAGTAGACGCATATAAAGTTGTTCGCCTTTAAATAATAGTTTTACTTTAAGCTTAAAACCTAAATCACTTTTAAAAGCTAATAAATACTTTTTTTTTTGTTTATTTAGGCCAGCGTCGACTTTAATCAACAAGAATCAAATTTAAGTATAACAAATCTTCGATATTATATTGCTTATCCCTTTTTCTGCTGCTTTGTTGAATTTTTGTTAAATAAAATAAAATTTTAAATCAAGTTCAGAGTATTTAAATTCTCTTGAAGAGTTTGGCTGCTTTGTAATTGATTTTGGTTTTTTTTGTCTATTTATTTATTTTGCATAAGAAAATTTAATACTACAATAAACAAATAGTAACAATATATAAGAAAAAAAAAATACAATGTCCCTCATGGGCACTTAAGTATTTTATATATAGAGTGTTATAATTTATTACAAACATTATTTTGCTAATTTGATACTTCAGAAAGAAAAAAAGTTATATTAGACTTATTATTTTACTGTGTAAAAGTTAAAAAAAGAAAAACTCGCTTGTGTATTGAGATTATGAATTGTCAAATTTTAAATAAGGAATAAAATGTCATTCTCGGAGGCACCAATATTTGTTACTTCGTAAGTTAGGTTTGATATTTTTATCATTAAGGTAAATAACGAGTGATTTTTTTGCTATTATCTTTTTGGCAACACTAGTTTTGACAGCTCACGCACGTTTTGTGTCTTGTATCACTGTCAAACATCTTCAGTTTGGTCTATAATTTAATCATGAATCGTCTTACAAACGAACAACGCTTGCAAATTATTGAATTTTATTACCAAAATGCGTGCTCTGTTAAGAAAGTTCATCGCGCGCTTCTTCCATTTTATGGTCAGTTTAATCGACCTACTGAGGCTTCTATTCGGGCTATTGTAAAAAAAAAATTTCGCACCAAATTTACATTGTTGGACATTAAACCACCAACACGCTTACGTAGAGTGCGAACTGAAGAAAATATCGCAGCCGTATCGGCCAGTATTGGTGATGACCGTGAATTATCGATTCGGCGCCGTTCGCAGCAGTTGGGCCTCTGTTACTCCACTACGTGGAAAATTTTGCGGAAGGATTTGGGTGTGAAGCCTTATAAGATACAGCTGGTGTAAGAATTGAAGCCAAACGACCTACCACAACGCCAAATTTTTGGTGAATGGGCTCTTGAAAAGTTAGATGAAGATCCACTTTTTTATCGAAGAATTGTGTTCAGCGACGAGGCTCATTTCTGGTTGAATGGATACGTGAACAAGCAAAACTGCCGTATTTGGAGTGAAGAGCAGCCAAAAGCATTGCAAGAGCTACCAATGCATCCACAAAAAACAACCGTTTGATGCGGATTATGGGCTGGCGGCATCATTGGGCCGTATTTCTTCAAAGATGATGCGAATTACAACGTTACTGTGAATGGTGAGCGCTACCGTGCGATGATAACAAACTTTTTTTGCCCAAAATGGAAGAGCTTGACTTGCATGACATGTGGTTTCAACAAGACGGTGCCACATGCCGCACAGCACGTGAAACAATGGAACAATTGAGAGGCGAGTTCGGTGAACAGTTTATTTCACGCTTGGGACCAGTCAATTGGCCGCCCAGATCGTGCGACTTAACGCCTCTAGACTACTTTTTGTGGAACTATGTTAAGGCTAATTTCTATAGCGACAAGCCCGCTTCGATTGACGCACTGGAAGCCAACACTGCCAATATTATTCGTGAGATACCGGCCGAAATGTTGGAAAGAGTATGCCAAAATTGGACTAAGCGGATGGACCATTTGAGGCGCAGCCGCGGCCAACATTTGCATGAAATAATCTTCAAACATTAAATTATATCGACCCAACTATCGATCCAAATAAATATTTCATGCATTTTTCTGAATTTTATGTGTTTTTTTTTAAATTTCCGATAGTTCTTATAAAATCACCCATTACTTGTATCAAATCTACATTTTCATTTTCTAGAACATTACTTGTAATTGAATTATTATTTGCCTTCCTATATATGTGGAAGAATATAGGATTACCTGACTCATTCTCGATAAATCCATGTTTATCGTGAAAGAGAAATGCACAAAATGCTGGCACAAAACCAGTTGGCAGAATATTAGCAATATATTATTCACACTGTAGTGCTTTTAAGTATATGTTCTCTTATTAAATGAACTATAAATGTTTGAAACATATTTTCTATAACCACTCTCGTGCGTTCTGTACAGCCCAGTGCAACATCTAATACATTTGCTTTCGAAAATTCTAATGTTTTCCATATATGAGGGAGAGATGTTAAACCAAATCTGGCAATCGTAAGTTAAAACGGGTCTTATTAAAGATTGATTATCTTGACTTTTGTGCTTATATGTTTACAGAAAAATAATTTTCTATAATAAAAAAATGCCTTCTTAGCTTTTGAAATTCCTTATATTATGATTACATTTCCCCACTGGAATCTATCGTGTATTTTTCAATAATATAGAAATACTTTTGTAATTTGTTGTCTATGTTCTTATCGGAATGATATACTATAATATCATCGGCGAATCCTATAATGTTTTCAATTTGTTTAAGTAGATCACAAATGCATATATTTAAAAAGAATGGTTGCATTAACAATGCCCTGTTTTAAACCATTAACAATTGTAATTTTTTTTTTGTACTGATAGAATTACCAGAATAAACTTTAAAAGACCTATTGGATAACATACGAGTATTGTAAGTTAAACAAATACGGTGAAACGGAAACCCATAATTAATAATTTTGTAAATTAATCCTGGCATCGAAATGTTATCAAATGCTTTTTCGAATGTTTTGTAATTGAATATAAATAACAGAGGTGTATAAGAGGTATATAACCTACTCGTATATCTATAAAGATTCCTTTATTAAAGCAGATTGTGTTAATGTTGTTGTTATGACAAAAAACTTAATAATTTCTTATCTTATAATTATGCTTTAATTTTGTACGAGTATGTGTTTGTAATAGAATAATAATTGTGTTAATAATCTCATTTTTTTCGATATAAAATAAAAGAAAAAATAAAGAAACAAAACAAAAAAATCCATAAATCTTTTTAAGCGTTTTTGTCGCAAAAATTAATCCGCAAAGACATCATTAAATACAGAGTAAATGAATACCTAAATCTTGCTACATTTACAGTTCTGCTGAGCTGCAATGGAAAAGTAAAAATGAAAAAGAAAATAAAAATAAAAGTCTTAGTAATGAGTGTAATTAAGACGAACAATGTTAAATGGAGGCTTAACGAGGCATTTAAATGAATTAAGACTGTTGAAATGCAAATAAATAGTTATGAATAAATTTCGCTTTCAGTTTCCAAGAAAAAGATATATCAGTATTTAAAGAAATAAAATAATTCATGCCAAAGGGATTGAAATATATTTAACTAGCAAATTAATCTTAAACGTCCTTCTCTGCACAAATATGATCTATTATACGAGTGACCAACCGAAATTTTTGTTTTTAATAAGGGATAAAACTGCAAGAGGGTGTTTTGAATACGCTTGTGTGTTTGTTTGTGCGCAACTCTCGAAGCCCACGTCGTATGAGTGATTCTTACACACGTCAACAACCTGCATGTCAGATAATGCGATTTCTCGCCAAACCTGGCGATTTGTTTTTACTATGGCGACTAAAATTGTGCGACTGGCGATTTTTTCGGTGATCTAAAAATTAAAGAATATTCAAAAATTGCTTAAAATAA
This sequence comes from Thecocarcelia acutangulata, assembly GCA_914767995.1. Lineage (NCBI taxonomy): Eukaryota > Metazoa > Arthropoda > Insecta > Diptera > Tachinidae > Thecocarcelia > Thecocarcelia acutangulata. The sequence goes on along the minus strand of OU612094.1, from coordinate 56,812,474 downwards.
ATATGATTGTTTGGTCTGTGATACAACCCAATAACATCTTCCTACACACGCAACTAACCTCAAGCAATAAGTATTCAATTAAACTAGCCGATGTATCAAAAACAGCTTCATCGTTAGAATTGGTGATTACCTTACACGCAATACCTTTCCTTACATATATTGCCACACCACCGTAACCGTTTCTATCAACGCGTTTAATATTATAGCCCGATAAATCTGTAAACTCAGGCTTAAACCATGCTTCCGACACACGAATTACGTCTATACCAGAGTTTTCAAAAATGAAACGAAACTCATCAATTTTATTCCTCAAGCTTTGCGCATTAATATGACAGATTTTAATACCATATCTTTGTTTAGCCAAGACTTTTATCATATTTGCTAGTCCGTCGTTCTAGCGACTTTTCCATTAATTCTGATTCGAAATATATATATATTTTATAGGGTCGCAAAAAAAAAAAACTGTAGAAATTAACATTTTTGTGAAGGGTATAAAAATGGCTGATGTAGCCAACATATATAACAGACATGTAGACCAAGTCTAGGAACATGCTCACCCATTACTATTAACAATAAAGTAATACCTCTACACAGTGAATTCAAATACCTCGGTATTCATCTTGACCGTAAACTAACACGGAAGACGCACATCGAGGCAAAAGTAACGCAAATGAAATTGAAAGCAGTGCAAATTAACTGGCTAATAGACAGAAATTCGACCTTGAAGCTCGATTCTAAAGCCAATATGGTGCTATGGGATTCAATTATGGGGCACAGCCTCGGCATCTTACATTGAAAAAATTCAAAGAAGTCAAAATAGAATTCTCCGTAGAATTACAGATGCTCTATGGTACGTTAAAAACTCACGAATCCACGCAGATCTGAACGTACCTTTTGTGAAATCTGAATTTGTGAAGTACGCGACAAGATATATTAACAAACTTGAATTCCACCCAAATCCTCTTGCAGTTAATATTCTTAACTTTGGTGGTCATACCCGTCTGAGAAGGAGGAATACTTTGGCTACCATTAGAGCTCTAAACAGATGACTGAATTCTGAAATAATATTCGCATAAAAATAAATTTTTGTCCAGCACTGGCAGGACTTTAATCACAATTTTTTTTAGTATTAAGATTTGAATACTTATTGTCATTACATTTTTTATGTAGATTCAATAAATAAAATAATAAAGTTAAAAAAAAATGTAGACCAACATAAAGCATTAAACACATTGAAGCCAGCAGACAACCGACTTCAATATGTCAAATATAAAATACATGCATTTAAATGCCAATATTTATTTAGACAAGACGACACGACTGCAGGTTGTTGTCCAAGCTGATTTTTTTGCCGCACTCAAATTAAACTAATTTCTATTTTTGTTGACTACAAAATAAAAACAGTGTGACCAATGTATAAAAAAAATATGTAATAAAAAAATTTTGCTCTTGGAAATATTTTATTTTCCAATAAAGCATAATAAAAGAACAATATTTTTATGGGTTTTTAAATAAATTAATAAATTTATTCGTTCTACTGTTAAATGTGTGCATACATATTTATCCTCAAAATAAGAATGCCTAATTTTATAAAAGAACTAGTTAAGCGCCAAACAAACTACACAAACAGCTTAACAAACATGCAAAACATTTGCACAAACATTACGCGATGTTAAAGGGCATGTTTATTTGTTTGTACATATACTTGAAGCATGTTTGCACGATTTTTGTGCAAAAATTTTGAATGTTTGTGTTGTCTTGTCATTTCAAAGAAAATTTTGCACAATGAAGTAATGAAAAAGATTTCTTGTTAGAATCTTTAGTATTATATTGCAGTTTACCTTCTTTGCAGAAATTGAAAAAACAAACAAAATTTATAGAAACAGGATATCAAGAAATAGAGGCTAAAACAAATTATAAAAAGATTTATGTGTTGTAAACTTCATATGGCGAGAAAACTGCTGCAGCATAATCGTCGTGTACTCCAGTTCAAAAGAAAATTGATTAATTTGTGTATCGTTATGAGTAAACGGAAAGCGCGTGTTTGCCGAAAGGTTTGCACAGTTTATTTGTCCCTTTAGTTTATATACCAGTTACTTCATTTCTGAGTAGTTTTAATTGCATATCTTCGACGAAATACATTTTGTTTTCTCGAGTCGACTAATTTTTGTACAAATATTGAAAAATTTGATATAAATTTTCAATTCTTTAATATTCTTCCCATTATAAATCAAAAGATTATATTTTCAACGCAAACGAAAGTTTTTTGAATTGATTTGTTTTTTTTTTTTTTTCTTTTTTAAATTTTAAAGTCTTTTTTTAGAGAAAACTTTTTTCATGCAAGATTGATATAAACAGAACTGGTTCTGTAAAACAATGGAATTTTGTAAAGATAAAAAATGTAAGGTGGCCACACTGAAGTATACTTTTATTCAAATGAATTTATGTTGCTGCCGTGTTCAAAATATTTCAGTAGTCGCCTACACAACTACAATTGCCGGTTGCAGCATTTGCTGTCGTAAAGTTGTGAAGTCTGCTGTGGTCTATGTGTTTAAAGCTTAACGGAAAAATCGAACATACGTAGCTAACGAAATCAGAAAATAACGGTAATTTTTTGATCAGACCTTGTATATCACACCATTAATAAACTTTAGCATTAAGTTTTAAGTAGACAATGCATTGCACAATTGTGCTACCCAGCTCTTGCACTCGAATCTAGCCCGTTTTACGTTACTTGCATATTTACTGTTTTTACACTTTAAATTTTTCTTAACTTTTCTTGATTTTAACATTTCGATCGTTGGATATTGAAAGAAAGTGATGTATCTGGAAACGTCTAGTTGTATGAAATACAAACTTTAAAAATTTGCGGTTTCGTCTTGCAGTCACTCCTCTTCCTCTTTACACTCCTTTTAATCTTGTTTAAGTAACTATTTGTTCTATTTTTTTTTTTTTTTTTTTTTTTGTAGACTTTCGTATGTTTTAGCAATGTTGTTTACTTTGACTGTTTTAGTTTACATATGTTTGAGTGCTGTATTGTGCGGATATGTTTGGGTGTTTGCAGCTTGTTGTGTTCGAATGCTGTTGCGGTTTTCGTTAATGTACGTGTTTCTTTCTTATTTACATTTTGGCTCTGCTTTTATGTACTTTTTTTAACTTTAAGGTAAATACGGTATTTAAACTTGCGAAATTTTTTTGAGCAACTTCGCCTAGAAAATTGGAAAATTAATTAGTGCTGAAAATAACTAGTTAAAAAACAATTTTCTTCTTTTGATAGTTTCTATTTATAAGTCGATGCTTCTTTGTGTCATTTGCTGGATGTTGCTAATGCTGCATAATTCAACTTTGAGCTTCTATTTTTGTACCGTATTTTTACTTAAAACATGTGTCTTTAAGCCGGCATAATTTTTAGTCAATGTAAAGGGTGATGCACCTAAAATGTCTAAGTTTGCAGAGAATTACTCGTACCTTAATAATTTTTATTAACTTCCTCTAAAAAAATTTTTGTTTTATTGTAAACTAGCTTGGCGCCCCTTCGCCATCGCTAGGAAGGTTTCTACTAATGTTTATATAGAACTGCTTAAAAGATATTTCAGTACAAAGAAAAATTTTTCTTAATTTATTAAAACAAGTCTTCTAAATTGGATTATTAAGTTTTGAGGGCCGATGTTGATTTTGAATAAAACGCAAATTATTTAGGAATTATTGCCATTACTTTTTATTATGATGACATTGGTATGGTTTAATTATGCATGGAACAAAATTTCGGCCAAATGGCCGCCACGACCGCGGTTGCATTCTACTGTCCGATGGTCAAATTTTATAAATACCAAATATTATTAAAAAAGATGGCTAATTCAAAATATTTTGCCGCCAAAGCAGTTTTACACTAACCAACAAGTACATACTTATTTACAAGTTGACATATTTAATCAAAGTTCAAACTTATTAAAAATATTACATGCAGAATATATAGAATCTATAAATTTTCCTTAACACTTGGCATAAATGTCAGCCATTTCATTGCCGTGACCTGGTTTATTATTATGCCAACTAAACACGGTTGCCACAGGGTTGTATATATAATTTTACTATATCTTAAAACTATTAACTGTTAATTGGCAATTATGTTAATTAAAATTTTTTATGGGTAATTAAAACCAATTAAGGCGTTAATTGCAAAATTTTAATTAAAAGTGTATGTATGAACAGCATATTAGTATTAACTGAGAAAAAGGTGTCTGCAATAAAACTAGCGCCATCTATGTGTTCGGCCCTGGTGCAATTGACTCAATAACTAAAGGTTCTTGACATTTGCAAGCGTCGTCAATGATCGGAATGGTGGCAAGAAATGTCAGATTAGTTTTCGAAAATCATCTTCAATGATGAAGCACATTTTCACCTCAAGTGATTCGTCAATAAACAGAATTGATGCATTTAAGCGATTGATTATCTAGGAACGATTGTTGAAAAACCAATGCACCCGCAAAGAGTGACTGCTTTGTGCGGCTAATGGCTGGCGGCATTATCGGACCGTATTTTTTTCCAAAGGAGTAGTATTTTGTCCTTAGTTCAGTGAACACGTTTTCGTGCCGTCTGCGTCTTTTTTTTACCTGTTTTATGTGTTGAAACTCGTGTCATATATATGCGTTTTTTTTCTACTTGCTCTTTTGATTTTTTTTTTTTTTCAATAAAAATTTAATTTTAATTATATGCAATTTAACTCCAACTGTTGTCCGTGGTTTCTTTATTTGTTCAATATTAATTTATTTTCAATGCATTTCATTACCTTGTAGTGTGAAAGGTGTTGGACTAAATTTTGCTAATCTGAGCAGTGTCGAAGGTATATACACTGGACACTGATCAATTTTAACTAATTTAATTCTAACATTGTAAATGCTGCAATAGAGTTTCTTTTAGTCTGTCGTGTTGTTATTGTTAAAGTTAAACCTCCACGAACACTACTCCCTCTTTTCTCCTCATCATAACTTATTTTCCTAGTTCCAGTACAATGCACTGCATATGTAGGGGCCATCCACTGAGTACTGGTCCTAGATAAAAAAAAAATGAGGCCGGTCAGGCAGTTACTGTTACTGTTCGCTATCGTTGTATGATACCGAGCTTTTTATGGCCAGAATTGAAAGATATGAATTTCGACAATATGTGGTTTCAACAGGACGCTGCCATTATCTTACGTGATGGCGATGGCAATTGGCCGCCAAGATCATGTGATTTGACACCGCTGGACTTCATGTTTTGTATGCCAATAATTCAAGAACTCTCAACCATGCCCAGGTTGAACTGCAAGCAGAACCATCCGGGTGCCACACTGATCCCCGTTCTGCCAATTTATACCCTTGGTAAGGATTTCGGAAAGCAACACAGCATAAGTCATGCGCCTTCCTTGAGTTTTATTTGCTGCAACAAATGAGAGACCCCTTCGCCTCTTTACCCGAAAAACAGAGTGCCCTGGTTAGGAATACGCCAAAGCAAAACCTTTTCCCCGGTGGGAGAACTAAAGGATAAGATAATTCAGCATATTAATGACATATAACCTCAATTATGCCTCAGCATCATTATTAATTTTTGTACCCGAATCTGATGTGCTTTTTATGTATTTTGGGTCAAAAACAACAATACCAGAGCAGTATGAAAAATTGGCAAATTTAATGTCATCTAATGCAGACATTGCATGTGAATATCACCAGCGATCAAAGGACGAAGTAGCAGTGTTCTGGGAGGAAGTTCCAGGAATCATCAATGCACTTGGCCCTCCAACAAAAAAAAAAAAAAAAATGCCAGCCTCATTATATCTCATATTTTTCTCCTCTCTGACCAACAATAATGCAGCTGTTATAGAAATTAAATTAATGTCTTTTTTCTTATTAAGAACTTATTTTTAATTATGTATACAAACAACTTTTTGTATTAAATTTGACATTTGTTTATGAAAACGATAACAAACTTGCTTATTTTGCAATTTCATTTCCACATTCCACAGAGATGCTATTAATTTTATAAACATTGTTCTTCTTCTTTCGATTTCGTTTTTATTAGAATACCAATTTTCGATCGCAACGGAACTGAATACGGAGACTTAGCAAGTGTCTTTCGAGCTAGGCCGAGGCGGTCAGCTAGTATCATAATAGAAAGAAATGACAATAATTCCTAAATAATTTGTATGTTATTCAAAATCAGCATTCGCCCTTAAAACCACCCTTTAGCTTCAAAACTTCATTTGTAAAATACTGATTTCTTTGTTGTGCCTTCAGCCGAGCAGTACAGTTAAATAAGACTCATGGCGTTTTCTTTTCTAGAAAAAGTGTAACATTTTCGATATTGTTTTGGCAAAAAAATACAGAAGTATACAGTTTTCTCAACTTTTTTTTTAGATATTTATAGTTATTGCGACATCTTCTTTTCATCTCAATAAAACTTAAATTTAAAAACTTGTATTTTAAGAAAAAAAGTGCAGCATAAAGGCAAAACTTTTTCAGAAAAGAAAACGGCATCAGTCTTTTTGTGCTGTAATTTACTTCAGTAAATAATAATCAAAAAGATAACAATAATTTTTTATTTAGTAAAAAATTTGTTCAAAAACGAAACTGGTTGATTCATTTTCTACCACCTTGTTGTTTTTTCAGCATAATGATAGCTTTGCAGCAAGTGTGGGGGTGGCAAAGACTAGTGAATGAAAACCTGGCAAGTTTTTAAGAAAACATTACAATATAATGAATGAATAAATATTTAACATGTTAGAAAGCACCCAAAACAAGAGTTACGAGTACTCTAGTCAAAAAGTATAGCAAAGACATGACAATTGAAGTGAATTTTTAATAACATGAGCTGGAAATAGTAATTTGACCAAAACGACACACTTGGGCACATTTACGTTGAAGAGGATATAGAAATGTAAAAAGCTGGCACATTACATTCCATGCTTAATAACATTTACAGGCTTAGCAGCAATGTTAAGCCCCAACATAATCAGTATACACCACTAGCTGAACTGCTCGCACTCATGTGGTAGTGAACAGTCAAACTCTATTTGTGCTAAGAGAGTATGCCAGCATAAAAAGCTTTTTCTAACGGTGTTTGGCTCTTAGTTTTTTGTTTCTCTTTGGTGTGTTTTATAATTTGCTACTACCAGCATCCTTGCCGTAAGGATAAGCAAATAATGTGCGTGCGTGTCCTTATTAAAATTGTAACGACTTCAGTTCAACGTTAGTCGGTGCAGCAGCAAGTAACGTTCATTTCCTATAAACGATTTATTACTTTCCGCTTAATCACGTGAATTGGAAACCAATCATAAGTTTTTTAAAGTTGACGTGTTTAAAATTGCACTTTCATCGCCGTCTGATCTAAAGTGTTTGAATGGTGATTGATGTAAAATAAATTATATGACATGTGGTCATTAACCTAAAACACTTCAGTTGAAGTTTTGAATGCATACTTTCACTAAATGCTTAATCAAGTGATATAAATATGTAAAGTCTATAAGTTCAAGTGATGTCTTAAACTCAAGGTGGTTTTAAATCGCCTGTGGTTTTGGCCAAGCTGAATGTAAAAGTTATGCAAGTGTAAGTGTTATAATATGCATAAAGCATTCTATATGTATATATGGTTTATATAGAAAAGCTTGTTAAGCTGGTGTTAGTGTTGCCGCCAATTAAAGGCATTTTGAATGGCAGAAAATTCAAACAAAGCTGAAACCAAAATAAAAAAGTAATAATGAAAAAATCAAAATGCTTTTTTTTTTACTTTTTGTTGCATTTGTTACATCCGTTTACGGTGGCCATTCATTCCCTCAATGCGAATACAAATGGAATGAGACGAAATGTAAATCCTTGTTAATTACAGTGTTTGCCTTGACTAAAGGCTTGATTTATAAATTACAAATAGTCGGCCACTTACCAGTAGCTGCGTTGGTTGCTGTGTGCCAAAGCTGTGTCAGTGTTTGTGTGGTCAATTAAAAATTTTTATTTTCTCAAAACCAAATAGAGAGAAAGTAATCATTATAATAAAAAAAAAAATTTTTGAATAGAAAGTGTATGTGAAAAAAATTGCACTTGCCAATGTCAATACTATCAGGAATAAATATACATATATAAATGCAAACGTATGTGCTAAGCTTAGTGAAATTTTTTACATTAAGCGAATTGGTGTAAATTGTATCCGAAACAAGTTAAATGTGTCAAAAACAAAAGGAAACAACAAAATACGTGTAAAAAAAAGAAAACAAACGAAAGCGAAAGGATTACGTGGTATTTCATTAAAAATGTATGTAAATGAAATTTTATTAAAGCCAGCTTTCAAAATTGATAAATAATAAAAACAAAACCTTAAAAAAATTAAGCATTACAAACATAATTAAGAGGATTATAAAATTGAAAATTTCAGTTCATTAATAATAAAATCTATGCTGTAAACTCGCAGGATTAAGTGCGAAATAAATGTAATCAATATATCTTTAAAAGAATTCAACAAAGTATTATATATCTATATCTCAGTGTAAATAAGGATGAAAAAATTATATATAAACGGTCATTAGCTTTAATGCAAAGTGAGTGGAATTTTTACGTTCCTTGAAGCCGACTCTGGGAAATTAAAAAAAAGCTCGTAACGCGTTAAACGGATATTTAAAATATTTAGCTTTTTACACCATATTTATTTATATACATAAATATATATATATATATAAATAAATAAATAAATATATATATATATATATATATATATATATATATATATATATATATATATATATATATATATATATATATATATATATATATATATTGGGTGATTTGATAAGAACTATCGGAAATTAAAAAAAAAAAAAAACATAAAATTCAGAAAAATGCATGAAATATTTATTTGGATCGATAGTTGGGTCGATATAATTTAATGTTTGAAGATTATTTCATGCAAATGTTGGCCGCGGCTGCGCCTCAAATGGCCAATTTTGGCATACTCTTTCCAACATTTCGGCCGGTATCTCACGAATAATGTTGGCTTCCAGTGCGTTAATCGAAGCGGGCTTGTCGCTATAGACATTAGCCTTAACATAGCCCCACAAAAAATAGTCTAGAGGCGTTAAATCGCACGATCTGGGCGGCCAATTGACTGGTCCCAAGCGTGAAATAAACTGTTCACCGAACTCGCCTCTCAATTGGTTCATTGTTTCGCGTGCTGTGTGGCATGTGGCACCGTCTTGTTGAAACCACATGTCATGCAAGTCAAGCTCTTCCATTTTGGGCAAAAAAAAGTTTGTTATCATCGCACGGTAGCGCTCACCATTCACAGTAACGTTATGATTCGCATCATCTTTGAAGAAATACGGCCCAATGATGCCGCCAGCCCATAATCCGCACCAAACGGTTGTTTTTTGTGGATGCATTGGTAGCTCTTGCAATTCTTCTGGCTGTTCTTCACTCCAAATACGGCAGTTTTGCTTGTTCACGTATCCATTCAACCAGAAATGAGCCTCGTCGCTGAACACAATTCTTCGATAAAGAAGTGGATCTTCATCTAACTTTTCAAGAGCCCATTCACCAAAAATTTGGCGTTGTGGTGGGTCGTTTGGCTTCAATTCTAGCACCAGCTGTATCTTATAAGGCTTCACACCCAAATCCTTCCGCAAAATTTTCCACGTAGTGGAGTAACAGAGGCCCAATTGCTGCGAACGGCGCCGAATCGATAATTCACGGTCATCACCAACACTGGCCGATACGGCTGCGATATTTTCTTCAGTTCGCACTCTACGTAAGCGTGTTGGTGGTTTAATGTCCAACAATGTAAATTTGGTGCGAAATTTTTTTACAATAGCCCGAACAGAAGCCTCAGTAGGTCGGTTAAACTGACCATAAAATGGAAGAAGCGCGCTATGAACTTTCTTAACAGAGCACGCATTTTGGTAATAAAATTCAATAATTTGCAAGCGTTGTTCGTTTGTAAGACGATTCATGATTAAATTATAGACCAAACTGAAGATGTTTGACAGTGACACAAGATACAAAACGTGCGTGAGCTGTAAAACTAGTGTTGCCAAAAAGATAATAGCAAATAAATCACTCCCCCGATGTACATATGTACAAACGAAAAAATTTAATTTAAAAATTATAAAGTTCAACAAAACGTTTAATAAATGAATATTTACATCTCTGGGTACGGAGACTTATTAAAATGCAAAAATATGTATGTTAATAACTAAAAAGGAAATACCGCTAGTTCTGAAACAGCAAACGCAGTACAAACAATGTGGACAATTAACAAAATGCATATTTGATTCAATATGAGATTAATATGGATAGAGAATAATTAAATGAGTCGGTGGTTGAGTGATTAAAGCAGCAGATCATGATACGTCATGACCCGAGTTCAAATCCCAGTGGATGCTGATGAGTAGTGTAGCGACTACGAAACAGCTAGTTGTCCCCCAGCTAAAGATTTAATTATTATTTTTCTTGTCTTCTTCAATCAAAATTATTGATCACAGCAGATTTGTATTGTAAAAAATCTTTCTTAAGAAAAAAATTAAGAAAGGAAAAACTTGAACTAAACCCTGATGTACATATGTACAAACCAAAAAATTTGATTTAAAAATTATAAAGTTCAACAAAAAGTTCAGTAAATAAATTTTTAGAAAATGTTAAAAACATAAGAACAAATAGTAGTTATTCGAATCCCACTACCAAACCGATCTTAAAAGGTGTGGAAAAAATCAAAGTTAAATACAAAAAAAAATTTTAAGAAAATTTAAGAAAAATTGATATAAAATATTAAATCCCGAAAATTGCATTCAAGCCCACTGTGCACATTTTTTTTATTTATTATTAGATAGCAGATAGAAATAGAAAAACAATGCAAAAACACTATTCTGTTGAGACTAATATTGGGAAAGCTATGAGTTTTTATTCGAGCACGGTTTTCTTATAATTCGGCTTATTTAAAAAGCGATATCTCTGAAATTATAGGCCAAAAAAATTTGAAAATTTGCTGAAATGTGCATCAATACAATTAAAAAATAAAGCAAATCAACTGTTACCCAAAAAATTAATTTGCAGAAATTCAAATCTTCTAAATGAAGTCAAAACAAAAACTATTAATCGTGTTAGAACTGCAAAATAACCATCCATAGTTTCCAAATGCATTAATTTGGCACAAAATCTTGGCTTTAATGTTGAAGAAAACCTATTTTTAGAACCACGACAACCTCCTTGGCAATTGGAAAAATCCTTATTGGTGCTAGATTTAACTCAGTTACCTAAATCATCAACATCTCCAATGGTTTACAAATGTTTTGTCATCTTTGTGATGAATTTCAACCAAACGTTAGACTTTTATTTACCGATGGTTCCAAATCGAGAAACTTCACCTCTTTCGCTGTTGTCGAAACATATTGGATATTGGCGGGGATATTGTCAGTATAAGTCATTCAGACAATTGCTGCTCCAATTTTACTGCTGAAGCTTTAGCACTTTTTGTCGCAGTTAAACGCGCCTCAAAAGAAAATTGCAAAACAATAATTTGTACCGACAGTTTATCAACTGTGCAAGCAGTAGATCTTTTTGTGTTCAGTATGGCGAACAAATAATAATTATGTTTGTTCCATCACAAGTTGGTATACCGGGTAATGAAAAAGCTGATCGTGCTGCAGATGAGGCAAAAAGGAGACCGCATTTGAAATATCCAACTTGGCAAAAACCAGATATTCTTCTTGCTGTCACTCAACACGTAAAACAACAACTCAGTGTACAATGGACCCAACACCAACACAGTTATAAAGTTTTTAATCCACAAGGCACAAACCATCAGGTCCTAAAACTTCTTCAAGAAGAGAAACAAATATATTTACGCGCCTGCAAGTTTTCCCATAAACATATATTTGAAAAAAAGTAATACACCTTGGTGCAGCCAATTAAGTGTGTCACATGTTCTGGACGAATGCCTTTGCTACAATTACTTTAGGTCATCAATCTTTGGGTCCACTACACCATCTGATCTACTTAAAGATCCGTGTGTCAAAAACATTAAACTCATATTTAAATACATTTCAAAAATATCAAAATCTTATCTAAAATAATTAATTTAAATTCGAGTTGAAAGCCATTGCAGCTAGTACTCTTATTTCTATATATTTATTGTAATTCAAACAATTCCAAAGTCTACTGATGATTAGGGTAGTTCCTATGAAATGTCGACATATAGATAGCTGGGAAACATAGAAGACAAGCTGTTTATAATTTTTATTGGTATTTATTGTAATAATTATATTATTAAATACGTAAATAAATAAATAAATAAAAGGCGATATCTCTGAAATCTTAAGCAAAAAAAAAAAATCTGAAAATTTGCTGAAATGTGCTGTTCAATACGCACATCAATACAATAAAAAATAAAGCAAATCAAAATAATGTTTTCTCCGAACTGTCCGATTTGACTTGGATTGCCCCATATACATAACTATATGTATATAAATAAAAAAGTATAGTTTAAAAACTAAAAAAACATGCTTCGACAGAAAATTAGAAATATCCATCTAACGTGCTCCGACCTAGTTTTTCGAACTCACAAAGTTGGCTTCAAGAAATGTCAAACATTTTCCCCAGAAGCAATATGGCAACTTCAATTTTCGCACTAAAGCGAATGACCGTTAATAGTTCAAGACGCATGTTCAACGGCAAAACCGCGTACCGAATATGAAAAACCGGTTCCAAAATCGTTTTCGTGAATCCCCAAAATCACCCACTTCTCCGGAATCAATATGGCAACTTCAAGCTTTGCACTAAAGTGTTTGAAGTATACCAATAAACAAACATACAAGTGAATATAAGCTATTAAACAAATTTTTATCTATCTATGATCACACAAAAAGTTGTGCACAATTTTGATATCATCATCAGTTGGCTTGTTGGATACTGCTGGATTCTTAACAACAAATAAGCAAAAATGCTTATTTTCAATCAAATAATAAGAATGTATTTTAAACAGCACACATTTGGCCAGGGTAATCGATTATTCGAATTTTTTCTAAAACTGGGTTTCAAATAACGCGAATAGTGGCAATTTAAAAAATCTTGGTTTGCAGTAAAAAGTTAAGGACAATCCCGGTAAACCGGGTTTTAATAAAATTGTTAGAATGAATTTGTTTTTATAACACAACATTTGACTTTGCTGGTTAAAGTAACATTTGAACAATAGCAAAGTAATTCCCAAAAACAACAAAGTAAACAAAACTTAAAAACTCTTGAATAAATTTGTGTTTTTCGGTGAACATATGAAGAGATACAAACTACAGGGTGTCTGGAGGCAAATGTATATTTTTGAATACGATTATTTCAAAAAGTAAAAAAAATAATTTTTGGTAATTATTATTAAAGTATAGCCGTTCTTATAAAACATATAAACAAAAATTTTAAGAAATTTATAAACAGCTTTGGCCTTATTCATAAAAAAAATTTTATGTTTATTAAACTGTTATTTGACAAGTTTCTATGGGAAATTTGTCAAATAACTGTTTAATAAACATACAATATTTTTTATGAATACGGCCGCTTGTTTTTTATGTTTCCCAGCATTCCCAGCAACATTTCATAGGAGCCACCTTAATAATCAGTAGACTTTGGAAATTTTTGAAAAATATTCTCTAACATTCAAGTTTATATCCCAACAACTGAAATAAATTATTCAGAATTTAGAAAGACAAATAAAGGGTGATTAAATTTCAAGGGCTGATGTTGATTTTGAATAAAACACAAACTATTTAGGAAATTATTGTAATTTTATTTTATTATGATATATTGGTATTATTCAATTATGCGTACAACAAAATATCGGCCAAATGGGCGCCGCGACCACGGCGGCACACTTCCATCCAATGGTCCAAATTTTCGATGACCCTGAGGCATAATGGAGGTTCTATGCCGTTAATGTGCCGAATTATCTCATCCTTTAGCTATTGAATTGTTGCTGGCTTATCGACGTACCCTTTTTCTGTCAAATAACCCCAAAGAAAAAAGTCCAACGGTGTCAGATCACATGATCTTGGCGGCCAATTGACATCGCCATTACGTGAGATAACACGGCCATTGAATTTGTTGCGCAAAAGAGCAATTGTTTCGTTAGCTGTGTGGCAAGTGGCACCGTCCTGCTAAAACCACATATCGTCTACATCCATATCTTCCAATTCGGGCCATAAAAAGTTCGTTATCATCTCACGATAGCGAACACCATTCACAGTAACTGCCTGACCGGCCTCATTTTGGAAAAAATACGGCCCGATGATGCCGCCAGCACATAAGCCGCAACAAACAGTCACTCTTGGATTCTCATTCGCCCAAATGCGGCAATTCTGTTTATTGACGAATCCACTGAGGTGAACATGTGCCTCATCACTGAAGATGATTTTCTTCGAAAATTGATCATCATTTTCATAATAAGTCTGGATAACTTTAACACGTTGTTGGATTGTGTATCTCTCCATGGTTCAAATTGAATAAGTCTGAAATAGAGAAATGTCAAATAAAATTCGGAAAAAAAACTTGACATTTAGGTGTGGTTCACATTCAACATCGGCCCTTGAAATTTAACCACCCGATATATTAATAATACTTGTCAGAACACAAAAAAAAAAAACAATATGTTTTATTTATACACGCCACTTACTTTTCTTTACACATTTCAAACAAATGAACAACCGTTGGTTGCTATGATTTGTTATTTGAAAGTATCAAAAAGAAAAAAGGTGTAAAGAAAAGTGACGTGTATAAATGAAAAAGCTTGTTTGTTGTGTTTTCACAGGTATTTAATAAAAGGCGAATTAAACTAACAAACTGCTTGGAACTTATACGTTTGTACAAACATTTTGCATTGTCTATGGCAGTGTTTGCCTGTTTGCACGAATAGCAAACATTTTTTACAATATTTTACTATGTAATCCGATGGAGCAGACTCACCTTAATGTTTATTGAGCTTTAATTTTATCTCTTTCGCCGTTTTCCATTTCAAATAATAGTGTTTAATCACTCCACGAAATTCACTTTTTTCCTTTTTTCAAGAAACTCTAAGTTGCTTACTTCAAACGACTACAACAAATAAACTAATCGTATAGTACTTAGCCCAACTTCTCTTAAGCACGTTAAGTTAATAAAATTTTCCTTCATTCTTTCAAACGATAATTTAACACATGGGCTGAAGAGTCCCGGGCCTAACAAACAAAACACAGTTTTCTGATTCAAAATTAGCTTTATTCAACGTGTCCATCCAGAGCAACGCAATCATTCTAGTGCCGCTCTAACATTTCAATACCACTTTTGCAGACCGATTTATCTTTTGCCTCAAAATAAGCCTCTGTTTCAGCCATAACCTCTTCATTCGTGAGAAATTTCTTACCGGCGAGCATTTTTTCACGTCTGTGAACAGCTAGTTGTCGCTGGAAGCTTAATCTGGAGAATACGATGATGTGGGAGCAAGTCGATGTTCACTTCATGTAGTTTTGCCATTGTTGTGGTGACACGTTGCGTTGAATTTCGGGCTTCAAACGCTCCAACAATGCTATATAATATTCACTGTTAATGGTATTTCCTTTCTCAAGATAGTCGATAAATATTACACCACGCACATTCTACAATACCAAGGCCATAACCTTTCCAGTCGACTTTTGTACCGTGTGCTTTTGACGACGTTCATCAGTTGCTGTCCACTCAGATGACGATCGTTTTGATTCCGGAGTGAAGTGGTGGATCCTTGTTTCATATATTGTCACATATCGACGCAAAAATTTCGGTTTGTTACGTTTTACGGCCAAACACTGTTCAGAATCATCAACACGTTCCCACTATGAACAGAGCTATCTCATAGACAAATGCTCCTGCAATATACAGCCAACACATTTTTTTTAATATCTTTACGATGTCAGCTAACTCCCACAATTTCATTTTTCGCCCATTCATAGCGATTTTTTTGGATTTTTTATGTTTTCTGGTGTTACCACTTCATTTGGACGTCCACTGCGTTCTGCTTCATCGGTGTCTCTACGACCACGTTTGAAGTCAGCAAACGAACGTTTTATTGTTGTTTCTGATGAAGCGGGGTCTCCATAACACTTTTCAAGGCATTGCTTCGCTTGAACGGTATTTTTTCCCATCAAAAAGCAGTATAAAATTAAAACACGAAATTTTTTTTGATCCACTTATATGTTTGTACAAACATTTTGCATTGTCTATGGCAGTGTTTGTTGGTTTGTACGAATTACAAACGTTTTTTACGGCGAGTCTGTTCGAGCAGACTCGCCGTAATGTTTATCGAGCATTTATTTTGTCTCTTGGGCCGTTTTCTCTTTTAAATAATAGTGTTTACTCACTGCACGAATTTCACTTTAACAATATTTTAAGAAGACGAGTATACTTAGACCATTAAAGAAGAAACCAGTTGCGCATATTTAGCCAAAAAAAAAAAACTTTTGATATCGTATATTGTTTAAAAAATTTGTTGTTTTCGATCGATAATTATTCTCAGTGAACTTTTGTTTACAATCGCGAATTCTTTTACAGGTCCGCGTTTAAATAAATATATAAATTTCGTCTAATATTATATGATGATGGTTGGTATCATGCGTCTAGCTCAAGTTCAATCCTGGCCAAAGCCAAGAAAATAAATATGTAAATATATAAAAAAATAACAATTTATTGGTAGATTCGGCGAATTTCGTTATTGAATATGAAAAATTTTATCAATTGTGCTAATCATAAAAATGCACAAAATACACTTTGAACGCCTATTTTCGTAAAAGGCTTCAACCATCTTGAGATTTAGGCCGATGCAGTTTTAAATTATCGTGAAAATGTACTTTTGCTCACACTGACGTTATAATGTTTGAAATATTCCAGATGTTGTCAATCGTCATACTTTTGATGAATACATATTTATCCACACTCAACTACCTGTAATCAATTCCCTAGATTACACGAATTTTTTTTAGTAAATAGAAAATACGCGTTTCTTAAAAGTTGTTTTAGTGTTCTTTTATTATAAAAATCAAAAAATTTTACAAGCAAACTTTTTTTTTGTAGTTGGAGTTTTCCCAAAGTGAACAACCGTTTTCAAAGATAACAAATATAACAGAAAAAGAGAGATTCTCGTGGGGATATATATGTTTACTCCAAGACATGTTCATTCGAATTAAGTACAATAGAAGAATTTAACAAGTAAGAGTGTAGTATATTCGGCTGGGCCGAATTTAAAATACCCTTCACGATAGTCATGAATATGTATAGTATATTAAAAATTTGGCCTGAATATGCTCGGTTATATATGAACCGATATCGGAATTTTTTATTTTCTGTATTTTAGTAACCTTCTTTTATAACAAGAATTGCTTTTCAGCAAAAAAAAAAAAAAAATTTTTAATGAAAAAATCGGTTCAGGCTATATCTCGGGTATATATGGACCGATATCGAAAATTTTAATTTTCCATATTTATATAACCTTATTTCATTACCAGAACTGCTTTTGAGCACAACAAATTGTTTAAGTTCGCTTACGCGACATTTTCATGAAAAACCCGATTTGGGCTATATCACGGGTACATATGGACCGATATCGGAAATTGTCATTTTCCATATTTAGGTAACCTAATTTCCTTACCAGAACTGCTTTTGAGCACAAAAAAGCTGTTTAAGTTCGCTTACGCGGCATTTTCATGAAAACCCTGGTCTAGGCTATATCTCGGGTATATATGGACCGATATCGGAAATTTTTATCTTCCACATTTATATAACCTCATCTTATTACCAGAACTGTTTTTAAGCAAAAAAAATTGTTGTTTAAGTTCGCTTACGCGACATTTTCATGAACAACCCGGTTTGGGCTATATCTCGGGTATAAATGGACCGATATCGGAAATTTTCATTTTCCATACCTATATAACCTTATTTTGCTATTAGAACTGCTTTTAAGCAAAAAAAGCTGTTTTAGTTCGCTTACGCCGCGTATTCATGAAAAACCCGGTTTAGGCTATATCTCGGGTATATATGGACCGATATCGAAAACTTTCATTTTCCATATTTATATCACCTTATTTTATTACCAGAACTGCTTTAAGGCGAAAAAATTGTTTAAGTTCGCTTACGCGGCATTTTCATGAAAAACACGGTTTGGGCTATATCTCGGGTATATATGGACCGATATCGGAAATTTTCATTTTCCATACTTATATAACCTTATTTGATTACCAGAACTGCTTTTAAGCAAAAAAAATTGTTTTTTAAGTTCGCTTACGCGGCATTTTCATGAAAACCACATTCCAGGCTATATCTGCGGTATATATGGACCGATATCGGAAATTTTCATTTTTCATATTTATATAACCTTATTTTATTACCAGAACCGCTTCTAAGCAAAAAAAGTTGTTTAATTTCGGTGACGCGGCATTTTCATGAAAAACCCGTTCTAGGCTATATCTCGGGTATATATGGACCGATATTGGAAATTTTCATTTTTCATATTTATATAACTTCATTTCATTACTAGAACTGCTTTTGAGCACAAAAATGTTGTTTTAGTTTGCTTACGCGACACTTTTATGTAAAACCCGGTCTAGGCTATATCTCGGGTATATATGGACCGATATCGGAAATTTTCATTTTTCATATTTATGTAATCTTATTTCATTATCAGAACTGCTTTTGAGCAAAAAAAAGTTGTTTAAGATCGCTTAAGCGACATTTTCATGAAAAACCTGATTTGGGCTATATCTCGAGTACATATGGACCGATATCGGAAATTTTCATTTTCCATATTCAGGTAACCTAATTTCATTACCAGAACTGCTTTTGAGCACAAAAAAGCTGTTTAAGTTCGCTTACGCGGCATTTTCATAAAAACCTTGGTCTAGGCTATATCTCGGGTATATATGGACCGATATCGAAAATTTTCATTTTTCATATTTATATGACCCTATTTGATTACCAGAACTGCTTTTGAGCACAAAAAAGTTGTTTAAGTTCGC
Organism: Thecocarcelia acutangulata; assembly: GCA_914767995.1. Lineage (NCBI taxonomy): Eukaryota > Metazoa > Arthropoda > Insecta > Diptera > Tachinidae > Thecocarcelia > Thecocarcelia acutangulata. The sequence goes on along the minus strand of OU612094.1, from coordinate 56,793,465 downwards.
TTACGCGGCATTTTCATGAAAACCCCGGTCTAGGCTATATCTCGGGTATATATGGACCGATATCGAAAATTTTCATTTTTCATATTTATGTAACCTAATTTTATTACCAGAACTGCTTTTGAGCAAAAAAAAGTTATTTAACTTCTCCTATGCGACATTTTCATTAAAATCCGATTTGGGCCATATCTCGGGTATATATGGACCGACATCGAAAATTTTCATTTTTCATATTTATGTAACCTAATTTCATTACCAGAACTGCTTTTGAGCACAAAAAAGTTGTTTAAGTTCGCTTACGCGACATTTTCATGAAAAACCCGGTTTGGGCTATATCTCGGGTATATATGGACCGATATCTGAAAAAAAAATGTTTTGTCTTTTAGTCACCATCTTTAATAAGTGTGTGAAGTTTGAAGCAAAACGAACAACTTTTGTTTTCAAAAATTTTCATACAAAACTGCAAAAAAAAATGGCTTTTTTCGGAATTTGGAATATATCTCAGCTATACGTGGACCGATATTACTGAATTTCAATAGCAAACCCATGAATCGATGGGGTAAAAGAATGGTGAAAGAAAAAAGTTTCTAAGTCGAATGGTTTTCTCAGAAACGGTATTTCAACAGCGGACAGACGGACATCGCTTAATCGACTTTTCCATTAATTCTGATTCAGAATATATATACTTTATAGGGTCGCAAAAAAAAACTGTAGAAATTACAAACGGAATCACAAACTTATATATACCCTTTACATTTTTGTGAAGGGTATAAAAAAATTTTGTTTGTTACTTTTATTTGAATATAATAACAGAGTACTTAAAATTATTATTGTTTTCAATACAAACGCAACACAATTTTTTTTCCAATACGCGAACAGGGATGTGTTAGTGTTTTAAATGCCCCTTTGGCTTTTAGACCAGAATAGAGACTTATAAGCAATTTGATGGAAAACGAACCTGAATCAAGCCTTTATATGTAAATTGGATCCCTGCTGCCTGTTGTAACTTAACTAACCTTTTAAAAATAGTAATATCTGCTGTTTGTTGTGCAGTAAGGTCTGATAAGTAAAATTTTTAAATCAATCTAATGTTTGTTTTACGAAACTCACGGAATTTTTAAAAGTGACTTTCCTGCATATATTTTATTCTTTACGTTTACCTGAGGGTCCACTATAATTGGAATTTTGGGTTGGCAGCATTCGTGAATTTTCTGCTTCAAAGCTTATGGCATAAGCTTAAGCGACTTTTTTCACCTTTAGCGGCCGCGAATCCTAATGAAGTGACAGGGATTCTGAGCCTTTTTCAAATATTTGCATACATACGAGTATGTACATACGTATATAGGTAATGCTCATTATGCAAATGCATGTAAATTGAGTTCTATTTTTGCCAAATTATATGCCACCTGAAAAATTATGTTATAAGTATATTCTGAACACAAAAATAAATTTCTCTACAAAATGTCTCCCAAATTTTAATGCTAACCCAACAAACACTAAAACATTAAACACATTGAAGCCAGCAAACAACCGACTTCAATATGTCAAATATAAAATACATGCATTCAAATGCGAACGTTTTTTTTTTATTTTTTTTTTAAGAACGTTTATTTAATGAAAACTTCATATGCTTACACTATAAATAAACAAATAGTACAATAGAATTATAGGTTTTCTTAATTATACACAGTCCCATAGTCGAGCACTCGGTTATATTACTTATATACGATAATACATTTTCTTTTAAGAAATTAATATTTACATTTTTACACGATATATACAAGTATGCATTTATATATAATGGGTGATTTTATAAGAACTAGCGGAAATTAAAAAAAAAAAACACATAAAATTCAGAAAAATGCATGAAATATTTATTTGAATCGATAGTTGGGTCGATATAATTTAATGTTTGAAGATTATTTCATGCAAATGTTGGCCGCGGCTGCGCCTCAAATGGTCCATCCGCTTAGTCCAATTTTGGCATACTCTTTCCAACATTTCGGCCGGTATCTCACGAATAATGTTGGCAATGTTGGCTTCCAGTGCGTCAATCGAAGCGGGCATGTCGCTATAGACATTAGCCTTAACATAGCCCCACAAAAAATAGTCTAGAGGCGTTAAATCGCACGATCTGGGCGGCCAATTGACTGGTCCCAAGCGTGAAATAAACTGTTCACCGAACTCGCCTCTCAATTGGTCCATTGTTTCGCGTGCTGTGTGGCATGTGGCACCGTCTTGTTGAAACCACATTTCATGCAAGTCAAGCTCTTCCATTTTGGGCAAAAAAAAGTTTGTTATCATCGCACGGTAGCGCTCACCATTCACAGTAACGTTGTGATTTGCATCATCTTTGAAGAAATACGGCCCAATGATGCCGCCAGCCCATAATCCGCACCAAACGATTGTTTTTTGTGGATGCATTGGTAGCTCTTGCAATGCTTCTGGCTGCTCTTCACTCCAAATACGGCAGTTTTGCTTGTTCACGTATCCATTCAACCAGAAATGAGCCTCGTCGCTGAACACAATTCTTCGATAAAAAACTGGATCTTCATCTAACTTTTCAAGAGCCCATTCACCAAAAATTTGGCGTTGTGGTAGGTCGTTTGGCTTCAATTCTTGCACCAGCTGTATCTTATAAGGCTTCACACCCAAATCCTTCCGCAAAATTTTCCACGTAGTGGAGTAACAGAGGCCCAATTGCTGCGAACGGCGCCGAATCGATAATTCACGGTCATCACCAACACTGGCCGATACGGCTGCGATATTTTCTTCAGTTCGCACTCTACGTAAGCGTGTTGGTGGTTTAATGTCCAACAATGTAAATTTGGTGCGAAATTTTTTTACAATAGCCCGAACAGAAGCCTCAGTAGGTCGATTAAACTGACCATAAAATGGAAGAAGCGCGCGATGAACTTTCTTAACAGAGCACGCATTTTGGTAATAAAATTCAATAATTTGCAAGCGTTGTTCGTTTGTAAGACGATTCATGATTAAATTATAGACCAAACTGAAGATGTTTGACAGTGACACAAGATACAAAAAGTGCGTGAGCTGTCAAAACTATTTTTGCCAAAAAGATAATAGCAAAAAAATCACTCGTTATTGGGTAGCAAGCTTATGGCACGCAAGTTCCTGAGGTTTCTAGTGTCCTTATCCTTTTTAGGCAGGCCAACAACTTTAGCAATTTTCCAAGCTCGGGGAAAATATGAGTTGTTTATCATATTGTTAAAAAGTGTACAATATTCAAGAATTAGTTCGTCTGGAATGTTTTTCAAAATTATATTGGGAATATTATCTACTCCCGAAGATAATTTTTTTCGTAAGTTTTTAAAAATATAAACTATTGTATCTTTTGTTACAAAAACATCTTGCACTTGCGATTCGCTTAATTCATTTGCCTTTTTGTCAATACTAAATGTGGTAATAGAAGATTGATTGCATTCATAACCAGTTTTATATTCTAAAAACCTGCGGAAGCAATTGTCAACTGTAACATGTAGTGTATTTTCTTCATCAATCTCTTTGAAAGAGTGGACAGACTCTAGGTATGCTCCAATTACATTTAATATTTGTTCTTGATCTCTTGATTGTTGTTTTCTTTTTCAACTTCAATAGGGTTAATCCCAACATGTCTAAATAAGGATTTTTCCTCCTGACTTATTTTCAAAATATTTATATCTAATGCCTGATTGGCTGAAAATTGTTTTTTGGACTGCAGGTTGTTGTCCATGCTGATTTTTTGCCGCACTCCAATTAAACTAATTTCTATTTTTCTTGACTACAAAACAAAAACAGTGTGAGCAGTATGTAAAATATTGTGTAATAAAAATATTATGTTATGGGAAATATTTGTTTTTTAATAGATATAACATAACAAAAGAAGAAGATTTAAATGGGAGTTTAAATAAATTAAGAAATTTATTCATGCTATTATCAAATATGTGCGTCCATACTTATACTCAAAATAAGAACTAATTTTATCAAATAATTAGTTAAGGTCCAAATAAACAACGTCAAAAAACATTTCAAAATTTTACGTTTGTACAAACATTTAGCGTTGTTTGTGGGGGTATTTGAGTGTTTGTACAAATACATGCAAGGCGAATCCATATCAGGTATATGCCAGAGCAATAAATACAACACTACAAAAAATAAATCTTTTTCAAACGTCAAGGGAAAAATGTAAACACAAAAAGGAATTCAAAAAAATATATATAATAAAAAAATTTACAAGAAAAGATAAACTTTTAATTATTTCGTGAAACGTTTAACTATTTCGTGAAAATTAAAGTCTCGGATCATAGAGCTCGGAAAGGAGAAAAAGGCCAGCCAGATTGGGAAGAATTCTGGATGATACCTGGCGCTCAAGATACAATAATAATATAAAAAAATGTTAAAATTTTTTTTAAACTTTGTAATAATTATTCCATTGACATCTGAAAAAGATTAAAATTAAAAAAAAAGTTATCAGCTACGCTGTCAATTTCACCTGTTATGAATTCGCCTTGAATACATGTATCATAAATATGTTGAATATTTGTGTTTCCTAGCGCGAATTTTTGTAATTTCAAGGAAAATTAGGCAGAGTGAAGTGATGCAGGATGAAGCACAAAAAAGTAATCAAGAAAAAGTGTCCGTGTTAGAATTGTCTAAAAGTTTGCCCTCTTTGTAGAAATTAAAAACACAAAGATTATAGCAGCAGAAACATTTTATGTTTGTAAACATCATATGGCGAGTAAATTGCCACAAACATAATCGCAGTGTACTCTCATTCAAAAGCAAAAAATGGGATTAATTTGTGTTTATGTGTACTTTTATCGTTTTTGTGCAAACAGAAAGCGCGTGTCTACCAAACGAAATGCTAAAAAAAAATCCAAGGTGGCCACACTGAAGTATACTTTTATGTAAATGGGTTTATGTTGCTGCTGTGTTCAAAATAATTTAGTAGTCGACTACACGACTACAATTGCCGGTTGCAGCATTTGCTTTTATAAAGTTGTGTAGTATACTGTGGTATATATGTTTAATACTTAAGGCTTGAACTCAAATTGAGAATGATTGGAAATCAAACCTTTTCTTATAGCGCGTTTTACTCGAAACACGTGTTTTGCGCAAAACATGTACAAATTAACATGTTTTTCCATTCGTTTTTGAAAAGAGGAAAACATCTCAAGCTACATGTTTTGGAGCAAAACACTTCGAAAAAGTTGTGTACAACACTGTTTGTACTAAATAAATAAAAATAAATCGTTGTGCTATCCAAGGCGAATTAATTACTTAATTCGCCTTGGTGCTATCCAATAAAAGTGAGTGACAAATTCGAAATCCGGCATATTCATTTGTCATATATTTACAAAAATAAAAACGCAAACGATAAAAACTCAAATTAAAAGTCACCGAAATGAAGTCCAAATCAGTCAAATCAGGCGACCGTGGAGGCCAATCACCATTACTATTTCTTGAAATAAGTTGTTGTGTAAAAAGGTCTCGTAGTAATTTCGTTGGAATTCTGGCTGTATGCGATGTGGCTGCGTCCTGCTGATGCAACATGCTAACCCAGCGCAAAGCATGTAGTTGTGGCGTTAAAAAGTTTTGAATCATATTACGATATCGCTTTCCATTTATAATGGGTGATTTTATAAGAACTATCGAAAATTAAAAAAAAAAACACATAAAATTCAGAAAAATTCATGAAATATTTATTTGGATCGATAGTTGGGTCGATATAATTTAATGTTTAAAGATTATTTCATGCAAATGTTGGCCGCGGCTGCGCCTCAAATGGTTCATCCGCTTAGTCCAATTTTGGCATACTCTTTCCAACATTTCGGCCGGTATCTCACGAATAATGTTGGCAATGTTGGCTTCCAGTGCGTCAATCGAAGTGGGCTTGTCGCTATAGACATTAGCCTTAACATAGCCCCACAAAAAATAGTCTAGAGGCGTTAAATCGCATGATCTGGGCGGCCAATTGACTGGTCCCAAGCGTGAAATAAACTGTTCACCGAACTCGCCTCTCAATTGGTCCATTGTTTCGCGTGCTGTGTGGTATGTGGCACCGTCTTGTTGAAACCACATGTCATGCAAGTCAAGCTCTTCCATTTTGGGCAAAAAAAAGTTTGTTATCATCGCACGGTAGCGCTCACCATTCACAGTAACGTTGTGATTCGCATCATCTTTGAAGAAATACGGCCCAATGATGCCGCCAGCCCATAATCCGCACCAAACGGTTGTTTTTTGTGGATGCATTGGTAGCTCTTGCAATGCTTCTGGCTGCTCTTCACTCCAAATACGGCAGTTTTGCTTGTTCACGTTTCCTTTCAACCAGAAATGAGCCTCGTCGCTGAACACAATTCTTCGATAAAAAAGTGGATCTTCATCTAACTTTTCAATAGCCCAGTCACCAAAAAGTTGGTGTTGTGGTAGGTCGTTTGGCTTCAATTCTTGCACCAGCTGTATCTTATAAGGCTTCACACCCAAATCCTTCCGCAAAATTTTCCACGTAGTGGAGTAATAGAGGCCCAATTGCTGCGAACGGCGCCGAATCGATAATACACGGTCATCACCAACACTGGCCGATACGGCTGCGACATTTTCTTCAGTTCGCACTCTACGTAAGCGTGTTGGTGGTTTAATGTCCAACAATGTAAATTTGGTGCGAAATTTTTTACAATAGCCCGAATAGAAGCCTCAGTAGGTCGATTAAACTGACCATAAAATGGAAGAAGCGTGCGATGAACTTTCTTAACAGAGCACGCATTTTGGTAATAAAATTCAATAATTTGCAAGCGTTGTTCGTTTGTAAGACGATTCATGATCAAATTATAGACCAAACTGAAGATGTTTGACAGTGACACAAGATACAAAACGGGCGTGAGCTGTCAAAACTAGTGTTGCCAAAAAGATAATAGCAAAAAAATCACTCGTTAATTATCGTTACGGCGTTTTCATTTTCAAAGATGTAAGGTCCAATGATTCTTCTTGACTAAATTGCACACCAGACTCTCACTTTTAATGGATGTAAAGGTGACTTGTGAACAATTTGACGGTTTTCCGACAATTCTTTTTATTCACATATCCTTTCAAATGAAAATGAGCTCACTCATTACTCATTTTGGGCGAGTGGTACATTCTTTTGGCATATGTACGGCAGTGAAAATGTTCTTGTGGGGGCAGCTCTGGTGTCAACTGTATGTTAAACTGAAACAAATGCAAATGCTTACAATATTTGCAATTTGGTTCAAAAATAAATTTTTCGTGTATTGTGTTGAAATAAAATAGTGATAAATTATTAACAAAACAAACAATTTGGCTAACTTTTACTTTTTATCGATAACACGTTGAAACATTTTGACGTTTTCAGATTTTCTTCAATATAGCCGAACTGTTTGCTCTTAATAATAATTTCAATGATAATATATCTATATACTTCTCCAAAAGTTTAAAAAGTAAGTGTCATTACGGCTTAAGCATCAGTAATATTTTCAGCTGATCTTGCAGTACGTTTTGGCTTGCAATTGTACCTATCACTTACAGACCCTCTTTCTTCGGAATCACTTACTACACGATAAGCAGTGCGTTTTGTTGGCACATTGTTGCTCACGGAAATTTCACGTAACTTTCTCATTGTCAAAGTAGTCGATGATTGATTTTTATAATATGTTTTAATAATTAAAACGTGTTGGCTTAGCGAATATTTTTTCGTGTCTACTTCACGACAATCAAATATAAAATGTGTCAAGACTAATGTTTGACAAAAGAGTGGCAAAAGGGGGATAAAAAACAAGTAAACCTTTTTGGTACATATTTAACAATAAACCCATTAACTTTATTAATTTATTTAAAACAGCATATAAATTTTGTGTTTTTTATTCTGTTATATTAGAAAAAAATTCTAAGAGCTAAATTGTTTGACATATTTTTTTAGAGGCTGGTCACACTGTTTTTATTTCGTAGTCAACAAAAATAGCAATTAATTTGACTTGACGGCGTTAAAAAATCACCATAGACAAAAACCTGCAGTAGTGTCGTCTTGCTGTTGTCAAAATAAAGGTTCGCTTGTACATTGTTTGAGGGCAAGTTTTCTTCTGCTGAATACTCGGAAGACAGGGTTTCTTCTATGATTGCATTTTCAACTAGTCTAGGGCCAAAAATGTAACTAAATTTTTGGTTCAGTGTATGTGCTAGTTATTGTACAGTATACAAATATTGCAAGGCGAATTCATAACAGGTGAAATTGACAGCGCAGCTGATAACTTTTTTTTAATTTTTATCTGTTTCAGATGTCAATGGCATAATTAAAACAAAATTGGAAAAAAATTTTTTTTTAAATTATGTATTCTATCTGAGCGCCAGATATCACCCAGAATCCTCCGCAATCTGGCTGGCTATTTTCACCTTTTCAAGCTCTATGATCTGAGACTTTAAGTTTCACGAGAAAATTAAAAGTTTCACATTATAATTAAGTTTTTCTTTTATTGTAATTTTTTTTTTATGGAAATTTGAATAAAAAATTTCAAAACAATTTTTTAATTTATGTATTACATCTTGAGCGCCAGCTATTATTCTGAATCCTCCCCAATCTTGCTGGCCATTTTCACCTCTATGATCTGTGACTTTAATTTTCACGAAATAACAAAAGTTTCATCAAATAATTAAATGTTTGTCTTTTATTGCAAATTTTTTTAATGTACATATATTTCTTTTTAAATCCTTTTTGTGGTAATATTTTTCTCTTGACATTTGAAAAAGATTTATTTTTTGTAGAGTTGTATTTATTTCTCTTGCATTTACCTGGTATGAATTCGCCTTGAAATATATGTTAGAATTTAAAATCTCATATGTGAATAGCACTTAAAAAAATTATAAGCTAAAAATTGTACAAATTGGTATGTAAAGGCGTGTGCTCATATTTTAAGGATACTAAAGCTACTTACACACGGTTGTAAGATCTTACAATATTGCCAGTAAAATTGTCTGAAAATGTATTACAATCTTGTGAACTGCCAATTTTTAACTTACAACGTTGTCAGAAAAACCATTGTCAATCAATTGCAAGACGACAATGTTGTCAGGCATCTGAAAATTGTGAGAACACTCTTCGTCGGCATTGCGAAATAATTGGCTGGTATTGTAAGCTGAGTTGTAATTGTCAGATGTATAAAATTAATGCACCTGACAATGGCATCATTGTCAGAAAAAAGTTTGATGGCAACACTGCCAAGCAGCTAGTTGTTGATATACATTAGTGGCAATGCCTTACAAAATGTCTGGCAATTTTCTTCATCTAACAATCTGACAACCGTGTGAACTGACAATTTTTGTTGTCAGATGAATTATTTGTCAGGCCATAGTCTGACAATGAAATTGTAAGATTTTCTTATGATCGTCTGAACACACAATTTACTTCTGCGTGACAATTTTTCATAGTCACTACATTGTCAGCATGTTGCCAGATCTTACAATATTGTAACATCTGACAACCGTGTGTACATGGCTTAAGTTTGAAGATGAACTCAAAACTTTAACTTTTATAAATCCCTACAACCCATTGTAGTTCTATCGTTAGTACAAGGGATTTTGGTCTGACAAAATTAGAGATCTTGTTCCCGAAACTCGCACATTTCTACGTAACACGCGTTCATCGTCCAGAGCTCATCCATTTATGGTCTTTGCACCGAGGAGTCGTACAACGCATTACAGAGAGAATTCGTTTTTCAGCCGTACGCTTCGTCTGTGGAATAAGTTGCCTGCAGACGTGTTTCCTGTCTGTTCTAACGTTGGAAAGTTCAAGTCAAATGTTTACAAACACTACTCCCTCTTTCCCCCCTCCTCACAACCTATTTTCCTAGTTCCGCTACAATGCACTGCATATGTAGGGGTCATCCCCTGAGTACTGGTCCTTAAAAAAAAAATAATGTAAAAAGTTTGCTCTTATTACTTTTTTCAATAAATTTCAATAATAGCTTTTTTGTATATTAAGCTTTAAACACATAGACGACAGCAGACAGCAAGCAGCAATCTGTCAAAAATAGAATACATGTGTTTAAATGCACACAATTATTTTAACGACATCACAGCAGCACGACTTCACAACAGCATTTACTGCTGCTGCCAACTTAGACTAATTTCTATTTTCGTAAGCAGCAAAAAGTAAATGCAGTGCTGCCACTATAAATATAAATTGGCAGCAATAAAAACTAAAATTTGTTTGATATATTTAATAGAAATAAACATCATATAAATAAAATAAACAAATAAATTGATGAGTTTTTACAACTTTACGTGATATTATTACGTTTTCAGTCAGTAATTTTAATTTTATTCGTGTAAAATATATATGTGGCACCTCTAAAATTTGCATTGCTAAATACACATAGTGCTGCTGCTGTCTTGAATATAATTATGTTGCTGACGAGACGGCAGCATTTGAAGCTAACTTCATTTGTAGCCGTGTGCTGTCGTCAAAGTCTTTAGAGCTTTAGGCTTATTTTTTTAGATCTTATATTAATAGCGGCGGCATCATAGCATCGTTACCGGCTCGACTTAAGAATTTTATAAATTCAGCTCAGATCTCTACGGTTTAATTATGACAAATAAATAAATACCGTTTAAAAAGTTCTATTAATCTATGACTTCTTTGTACGAAGGACAACAACAAAATTTTTATGCTGTCATAAAATATTGTGACATTATGCGTGATATGACACCGTTTGAGCACCCCAAGTATTTTGTTTCCCCACTTTCTTGGAGATTTGCAAAAGTCACAAATTGGCCCTTAATAAATGCAAACATTTTTGCAATTAATTAGAAACTACTTAGTTTTAGCTCTTTGGCAATCTTTTAATAAAATCAAAATAAAAACTCAAGCAAATATATATAATAACATTTACGAACAACATGTATGTTTTTATATTAATACACTGCGCTTCATCGGGTTAAATGTAACAATTTCTTTGAAAAAATCGCTACAGCTTTAAATTTGCTGATAGGCTTATAACAAAAGCAGCTTTACAAGGCTGTTACCTTGTCAAGCTGCTTGTTATTTTGTTAACAGAAAATTTGTTTCTTTCATATGAAATAAGAACCCAAAATATGGAAACTGATTTGATTTTATTTTTAGAAAATTTTCATTTCATGTAGTCGTTTCTTCATCGCAATTTGACTTAAAAGTATGTTGATGCTATTCGAAGGAACCCCAGTGTTTATGCTTATGTAAACTAGTCCATATTCATAATTCTTTTTTATAGCTAAATTTATTTTGGCTTAACTACCATACTTACATGTGCAGTCATTACTTTATGATTTTGGTATATTTTCTGCCCCAGTTAGTTTTTATTGTTTTTTTTTTTTGGTTTTCTTTTTTTTTCTCTCTTGGGTTATAATAGTACATATTTTTTTTTTGGAGTAAATCCCTGATCATCCCGCACATTAAGTTTAGTAAATTTTTATTAGAAGTTGTTAATTTTTCATTCCGATTATGGAAATCTCTTAGAAAATTTAACTTAATGCCATTTAAAAGGATTTATGCTGACCTTTTTACAGATGAAGATATACATTTATACATTGACATGTATATTCGTAAGTGTTAAAAGAAAATGGTCAACTTTATACATATGATTACATATAATCGTACACTTTTGCAAACCAGTCTGCATGCAATTCAAATGAAGTAATCATGTTACATACATTTTTCTTTTCCATAAACATTGATTGACCTTTCATTGAAAATAAAATAATGTAAATTACTTCTGTAAAACGTAACAAACTCTATAAAAAGGGAGTTTTATGGCTTAAAATATTTAATTAAATTCCTTGCAGTACATTAAAAAAATTTGAATTGCCCAAAAAATAGGCACAAAAAATGTTTTTTTTTGTGTTCAATAACGAAATTCGTTGAATCAATTAATAAATTGTTTGAATACGGACCTGTAAAGGAATTCGTAGATTCAAACAAAAGTTTAGTAAAAATAATTATTGATCGAAAACAACTATTTTTTTAACAACAACAAAATGCGATATCAAAGGTTTTTTTTGTATATTTATGTATATGTACATATGTGTACAAATTATTTTTTGAGACAAAAATTTTGTTGATATTATTTTTACTATAATTTTTTCTGTGACGGGAATAAGGGCCGTATCCAAAAAAAATTCTTACTTGAGTTTTAACGCATACGTTAGTTACCAAACATATTAACACTACCATACATTTGTTAAAAAAGTTTATGCAAAAACAGTACGTTTACTATTATATGTAGCAAGGAATTTAATTGTTTTATTCTGGCAATGCCGTTATGTTCAGTTGTAATTTTTTGAATAGTGATGTATGAAAACTAATATTTGAAAATCGAAAAATAAATTTTAAAAATAAAAAATTTTTATTATTACATAAAATAACACTGTTTTGACAACTATTTCCTGGATTTACCTTTTTAATAAATAATGAATATATAATATAAAGTGTATTAATGAAATTAAGAAAATATTAATGAAATTAAAAAAATTAATAGGATTACTTATACTAGAAATATTTTTATTATTCGAATAACGTTTATTATTGTATTCGTTTGATTGAAAGTGCATCACTAACATATTTTTTATTTATGTTTCCCTTTCAAAATGAATATTTTTAATTCACATAAAATGCAAAGCGTTAATTTATTTTTCTAACAATTATAATATATTGATATTCTTAATATATTTCATGAAATTGTGAATTTCAAGACAAATCAACATCAAGAAACCAAATGTCATTTTAACGTACAGTTAAAGTGGCCCATTTCATCTTTAATCGTATGGTAAGCTAATAATTGTTTTTGGATACAAAGTTAGGAAATTTTTCTTAACAATTGCTTATCAAGCTTTATTAAGTTTTTTTGCATACGACCGTAAGACATTAAAGGCCCATTTAGCCGACCGTAGAAATTGTAACAGTAACGTAAATGTAAATGTAACGTAAATGTAAATGAATGTAGTAGCACTTATAGAACACGTAAAACCGTATCATGTATTTTTGATGCAAACAAAAAAACAAAAGTGCATGTGAAGAAAAAGTGTTCACTTATTAATGATTTACAGAAAAAGTGTTCTGTTTTTCGTTTTTATATTATTGTATGTTAAAGAAAATAATAAATTTTTCATCACCCATATCTTTATATCAAATAATTTACAAAAATAAAATAAAAGCAATACAGCTGCTCATATCAGTGATGAGAGCTCATAGTATTCAGTACATATACAAAAGGTACGAAAATTGTTTAAATGGTACCTAAAATTTCTAATATTTCTTTTTCTGTCTATTGTCGACATTTCATATGGGCTACAGCTGGAAAATATAAAAAAAAGCTTTTTATAATTTTTTGATTAGTATAAATGTTGGAAGCGAATAAATCTCAAATGTGTGAATTTTTGTTCTCTGCTCTTTGGTACTTCTAAAGAAAACAAATTTAACTGCTTATAATATATAATAACATTAATATATAACAGGAGCGTAGTACATTCGGCTGGGCCGAATCTAAAATACCCTTCACGATAGTCACCTATATAAAAATTTGAGCTAAATATGCTCGGATATATATGACCCGCAATCGGGGAAAAAATATGTTTGCCTTGTAATCACCATTCCAAAAAGGAAATCTTTCATGGAAATTATCATGCAAAAATTGGTTTAGGCTTTATCTTGGTTAAATGTGAACCGATAACAGAATTTTCCATTTTCTGTATTTTACGAGTAATTAATTACCTCGTTTTATAATCGGAACTGACTTCAAGTAAAAGAAATTTTTCACTAAAACATCGGTTTAGACTATATCTCGGGTATATATGGCCCGATATCGGAAATTTTCATTTTCTCTATTTGGTAACCTCCTTTATCAGTACTTCTTTTAAGCAAAAAAAAAAACATTTATAGAAAAATCGCTTTAGGCTATATCTCTTTCGGAATTTTGAACATATCTCAGCTATATGTGAAGCGATATTACTGAATTTCAATAGCAATCCCATGACTCGATGGGGTTACAGAATGGTGCGAGAAAAACGTTTCAAGTCTAATGGTTTTCTCAGAAACGGTATTTCAACGACCGACGGATGGACAGACGGACATCGCTTAATCGACTTTTCTATTAATACTGATTCTTGAGAATATATATACTTTATACGGGCAGTCTTGACAACCTGACTAAAAAGGTTGGCCCATCCCTTACTTCAATTGGGTTCCCTCTAGGAATGGTAATGGAGCTTTACAAAGTATCTGTGATACTTCTTCGGCTTATCCTATCCTTTCTATCTATCCTTTCATTAAATACTTCTCCAAATATTGTTTCTATAAAACATGACAATAATTTGACCTTAGAGGTTACATTCTTCTACTATACTTTATACGGTCGCAAATAAAAATTGTAGAAATTATAAACGGAATCCCAAACTTATATATACCTTTTACATTTTTGTGTATAACAGTACTAAAATACTAGTTATATATAATTATTAGCTTATTATACTTAAAAAGTATTAAAAATGTTTTATTATTACATTTTCATTTCATCACAGACCTAAATTTATACTGTATTGCTTTCTTACATTTATATAAGCATAACTATATATTATAAACCAATTTTTAAAATTCATTTTATCGTTGAAAGATTGTGTTTGAGGAATATATTTTGGAAATCGAGCTAATAAATGTTGAGGTTACAAATAATGTGAAAGATGCAAAAATTGTGCGCAGTGTATAAATTATGCTGCCAATGTATGTATTTATATTCATTTGTGTATTTTTCAGAAAAGTCTTAAATTGATTAAAATATATCATGTGTGTGTACAAATTTAACTACTTAAACAGTTTAATTATAAAATAAACGAAAAGTACTAAAACAGGGCTGTTGTGCACTCTCCCATTCACAATGATATAGACCATCACTGACAACATTTGACACGTAAACACGTAATGAAATTCTATTTTCTACAGGTTCAGACGTTACGGTTACATTTCATTGCAGTCAGATAAGCATTCTCATTGTTTCTCGTATAACAAAAACGATCAGCTGTTCCGACCACATTTACATTTCTACATTTACGGTCGGCTAAATGAGCCTTAACTCAGTGTAAACATTCTTATATATATTACTACGTTTATACGTGCAGGTTATTTGCGAATAAAAATATTGTAAATAGCAAAAATTGCCCTATAAACAGTAAATAAAATTTTTATTTGCGATTAGCTAACTCACGAAAACAATTACTGATTAAAAACTTATTTACAAATAAGACCAAACAAGTTGCCACTTTATTTCACAATCTCAAAGATTTCCTCGATGTGGCACACATGAAATATAATAAAAACTACGTACAGAAGCAAATATTCAAAAATTTTAATTTCTAATAATCTTTGAATTACAAAAAGGATTTAATTTTTTTGTTTTCTGTTATGATTTCGGTAATCAAAATGCTTTTTAAACTAACAATGCTACCAATTATTTATATTTTGAACATATGCCATACTAAAAAAATAAAGCTTTTCCATATACAAGTTGGCGCATAAACAGTGAGTTAGTTATTTGCAAATAGTTTTTATTTGCGAATAGGCTGCGTATAAACGTAGTATATATCATTTAAATAATGAATCATAAGATAACTATAATTTAAATCATGTAAACTTAAATTTATTCAGCCCTGTTACAGAATTCCATTTCGTGCGGATATAGAACTCAACCCGTTTCTTCGTTCTCCAGAAAATGAGAAGCTAAAAGTTTTTTAACAGAAAATTTTATATGATTCCTTATAGTGGTCCGTTTTCTAAACAACCAAAAAACGTGTTGAATTCCATCAGAGCATAAGCATACGAATATTTTGGGCTGAAAAGTCCCGAAAGCCGAATTGATGATTAGGGGTACATCCAATATCATTCAATATTGGAGTCAACTTCGGCATTAACAATTTCCCAAGTAGTTTTGAAATTGATGGCAGTAGACTTATTGCCCTAAACGATTCTACTTTGGTAGGATCCTTCCCTGGCTTGGGTATCATAGTAATATAGACACTCTTCACTCTGCAGGATAAATGGCGTTAGCAATAAATATTAGAATTCTGCTAGCTATACGATGTTACTGCTCCAGTATTTTGCCAGTAAGTTGATCAATGCCTGTGAGCCCTTTTGAGCGCTTTTTCCATTACAGTCCCACACATTTCACGCGTATGTCATTAATTTCCTCACGAATAATTTGTTTGAGTTGTCAAAGCGTTTCAGGTTTGTTTGCAACAAAATTGCTTTTGCGATGTCCCCACAAAGAGAAGTCAGGTATAGTGAAACCAGGCGACAATGGAGGCCAATCAACATCACCGTTTCTTGAAATAACTTGTTGTGGAAAAAGATATTGCTGTAATTCCATTGCAATCCTGTCTGTATGCGATGTGCTACTGTCTTGTTGATATCACGTGCTAATTCGGCCCAAATTATGCAGTTGTAATGTTAAAAAGTATTCAATCATAACACGATACCGTTTTCATTTTGAAAGAAGTAAGGTCCAATGATTCCTGCTGACCAAATTGCACACCAGACTGTTACTTTTAATCAACGCAAATAATGATAATAATAGATAATTTGAGATAATTACCTAGGACCGACTACTTCGCTTATTCACATATCCACTGAAATGAAATCCCGCCTCGTCACGCATTATGGTTGTTTCCTGAAAATCGGGGTCGTCATGGCCGAGCTGTAACATCCTATAGGCATATGTATGGTGGCCAGTGTTGTCAACTCGGTACGTTTCGCACCGTTTTTGGTGCTTTGCAAAATATTTTGTGCGAAAAATTCTTTAGTGGATGCGGGATGCGCTTTTTAAATTTCAGTGGCACCAAATCGTTTTAATGTAAGAAAAAGGTTTATTCAAGTATCCAAAATATTTGCATATCATTTTATAGAAACATTTCGTTTTATAAAATTTTTGGATTTTAAAGAGTGTTTTGCTATTAAACGATCTAGCCAAGCTTGTCAAATATTACAATGAAAGCAGATACTGAATAGTGAAGTTCGTGTTTATGAATATGTGTGAAATCGTTGCTGCTTTAGTAATTGATAATTTACCAAATTATTATTTAAATTATAAAATTTTTCCAAAATGTTTGCATTTAATTTAGATTATGGTAAACTTCATCTTTTGTTCAATTCTCGTGAATTTTCGTATATTTCAATAAATCCTTTAAAAGTTACATTACTCAATTGGTTTTTTCACTGTTCCCTTACGAAAACAGAAATAAAATTTATACAGTCTTTGATAGAATTGCTTTTACACGAGTTTGATGGTTTATAGGTCTATTCTGTATCTTTTAATGATCCGATAATCGTAAGTTTCTTCGACTTACTTTATCCCTTGCAGTAACGATTATACTCGTATGTATAATTTTAACGACGATGAGGCAATAAAACTAATAGCTGCGACTGCGAATACTGTTGCGATATAGGAAAATATATCGTTATAATTATTATAAAGAAGCCATTTTTCTTTTCCAAGTACCAGAATCGTACTAGAGGCTAAATTCGACAAATACAAGTTCTAGCTAGTGAACGAATTTGATGGCATTCCATCAGTTTAATCGTATAATAGCCGCTTCAAAGGCTAATTCATTATCGTGCTTTTAATACAAAAATATTATATTTTTATATTACAAAATAGGGTTTTAAAAATGAAAAGAAAAATTCTAAATTTGGTGCGTTTTTCTTCAAATAACGCGCTTTTTTCCCATTTTGGTACGTTTTGAAATTTTATAGTTGACAACGCCGACGGCGGCGTAAATGGTCGTGTCGTTAGTGCCAGCTGAATCTTAACTGAAAACATATACGAATCTTTGTGCAAAATTGTGGCCAAAGTTGTTCTTTGAAGACCAACCTCCTGAGCACGGCGTCGAATTGAGGTTGCTGGATAGTTTCGAACACTTTCTTGAGCAGCAGTAATGTTTTCAGCCGATCTTACAGTACATTGCGCTCCATCCTTTGACCTATCAACTACAGAAACTTTTTTTTCGAAATCATTCACCACTCGACAAATAGTGTCGATTTGTTGGCATGATGTTTCTCCCAAAAACTTCACGTAACTTCGTCATCGTCACAATAGTGGATGATTGATATTGAGAAAATGTTTTAACGATTAAAATACGTTGGCTTAGCGAATATTTTTCCATGATAAATCTAGCACGTGTCTACTTCACGACTCTCAAATAAGAACTGTCCAGACTAATGTTTACTAAAATTAGAGCACAACAGCGTATTATACCTTCCCAGCGGACACCCGGTATTAGTTATAGTTATTAAGTAATTGTCATGCTCAACCATATTAGTATACTAATAATGCATACTTTTTCACATATAACCATATCAGTTTTATTACGAGTATGTAACCATATCAATGTCATGAATAACTTTTAGTAATACTGTAATAGATGTACAACTTTGACTTCACTGTTTTACAACAGATAACTGTAGTGGTAATGTAGGCGTTGGTAACCCTAGATATGTGATAGTGCGCTTAATTTAAGTCTGGCAATGCCAAGAATTGTATTGTTAAGTACATGGTGCAATTATTAGGTGGCAGCATTAGAGTTGGTGTACTAGATACATAATATTTTGTTTGTTTAAAAATTCCACCATACTGTCAAAAACATATTTACAAAACAGAGGAAAATGAAGAAAAAAAGTGTATATAAAGAAAATTAATTGTGTATTATTATTTTCATAAATAGTTTTTAACCCAATTTAAGCAATTAAATTGTTCTTGAGCCGACTGAAGTCGATAAGCAGTAGAATTTTTTTTTCTGCTATGTAGACAGCAACACATTTTAACGAATTAAAATATTTTTGAAATCGTTTTTATTGTTTCTTTTGCACTTTTTAAAACTGTTTAAAATATTATTTCACATCATTTTGTATAAACGTAAACAGCTTTTACGCACTTAACCTATTTTTGAAAATTTTGTTCTTTGCACGATTAAAATATTATTATTATGTTTTCACTGCACTTTGTATAAACATAAACAACGTTTGACACTACCGGTCGTGTCAAGGTGCATTAACGTATATACGGCGGCAGCACTAGAGCAAAATTACAACAATGCAACAAAAACAGGCATGTGGTAAGCTATGTTTATCAAACATATTTGTAACTATTTTCACAATTACAAACTATGAATCATTATAAATTATATTTATTTGAATTATTTATATGTTCACAAAATAATTTGTATATGTTTAATTCAGAATAAAACACTAAACTCACTTTCAAAAATGTAAACAATACATATGACGTAAATAGCTTACTATATTGCCAGTAGCAAAAAATTGTCACATGCCGTATTGCTGCATATTGTATTGTATATGTTAATGCACCTTGGATCGTATTAAATAAAAAATTGTCACCTGCGCTAGTGATGCCACCTGGTTAATGCACCTTGGTTAAGTATTATATGTATAAATGCCCATTTAGCCGACCGTAACTGTAGAAATGTAAATGTAGTCGAAACAGCTGATCGTTTTTGTTATACGAGAAACCATGAAAATGCTTGTCTGACTGTAAAGTGCTGTCCACACCTGACATGAGAACACTAACAGGAACAGCAAAATAATGTTACTGTCTGGTCTAGCCTGCAAATGTTACTGTTTTCTTGCCGTCTTGACACGGCTGTTAAGACGTCTGTTTTAAATGCTCTGTCTT
This sequence comes from Thecocarcelia acutangulata, assembly GCA_914767995.1. Lineage (NCBI taxonomy): Eukaryota > Metazoa > Arthropoda > Insecta > Diptera > Tachinidae > Thecocarcelia > Thecocarcelia acutangulata. The sequence continues at coordinate 56,773,759 of OU612094.1, read as the reverse complement.
AACAGAAAATGACATTTTAATATAAAACAAGTAAGAGTGTAGTATATTCGGCTGGGCCGAATCTAAAATACCCTTCACGATAGTCACGAATATGTATAGTATATTAAAAATGTGACCTAAATATGCTCGGTTATATATGAACCGATATCGGAATTTTCTATTTTCTGTATTTTAGTAACCTTCTTTTATAACGAGAATTGCTTTTCAGCAAAAAAAAAAAAAAATTTTTTTTAATGGAAAAATCGGTTTAGGCTATATCTCGACTATATATGGACCGATATCGAAAATTTTAATTTTCCATATTTATATAACCTTATATCATTACCAGAACTGCTTTTGAGCACAACAAATTGTTTAAGTTCGCTTACGCGATATTTTCATGAAAAACCCGATTTAGGCTATATCTCGGGTATATATGGACCGATATCAGAAATTTTAATTTTCTCTATTTTCGTAACCTTCTTTCATAACAAGAACTGCTTTTCAGCAAAAAAAAAAAATGTTATTGGAAAAATCGGTTCAGGCTATATCTCGAGTATATATGGACCGATATCGGATATTTTCTTTTCCATATTTATATGACCCTATTTCATTACCAGAACTGTTTTTAAGCAAAAAAAGATGTCTAAGTTCACTTACGCGACATTTTCATTAAAACCGCAGTTTAGGCTATATCTCGGGTATATATGGACCGATATCGGATATGTTCATTTTCCATACCTATATAACCTTATTTTGCTATTAGAACTGCTTTTAAGCAAAAAAAGTTGTTTTAGTTCGCTTACGCCGCGTATTCATGAAAAACCCGGTTTAGGCTATATCTCGGGTATATATGGACCGATATCGAAAACTTTCATTTTTCATATTTATGTAACCTAATTTCATTACCAGAACTGCTTTTGAGCACAAAAAAGTTGTTTAAGTTCGCTTACGCGGCATTTTCATGAAAACCCCGGTCTAGGCTATATCTCGGGTATATATGGACCGATATCGAAAATTTTCATTTTTCATATTTATATGACCCTATTCCATTACCAGAACTGCTTTTGAGCACAAAAAAGTTGTTTAAGTTCGCTTACGCGACATTTTCATGAAAAACCCGATTTGGGCTATATCTCGGGTATATATGGACCGATATCGGAAATTTTCATTTTCCGTATTTATGTAATCTTATTTCATTATCAGAACTGCTTTTGAGCAAAAAAAAAGTTGTTTAAGATCGCTTACGCGACATTTTCATGAAAAACCCGATTTGGGCTATATCTCGGGTACATATGGACCGATATTGGAAATTTTCATTTTTCATATTTATGTAACCTAATTTCATTACCAGAACTGCTTTTGAGCACAAAAAAGTTGTTTAAGTTCGCTTACGCGGCATTTTCATGAAAACCCCGGTATAGGCTATATCTCTGGTATATATAGACCGATATCGACAATTTTCATTTTCCATACTTATATAACTTTATTTCATTACTAGAACTGCTTTTGAGCAAAAAAAAGTTTTTTAAGATCGCTTATGCGACATTTTCATGAAAAACCCGATTTGGGCTATATCTCGGGTACATATGGACCGATATCGGAAATTTTCATTTTCCATATTTATGTAACCTAATTTTATTACCAGAAGCGCTTTTGAGCACAAAAAAGTTGTTTAAGTTCGCTTACGCGGCATTTTCATGAAAACCCCGGTCTAGGCTATATCTCGGGTATATATGGACCGATATCGAAAATTTTCATTTTTCATATTTATATAACCCTATTTCATTACCAGAACTGCTTTTGAGCACAAAAAAGTTGTTTAAGTTCGCTTACGCGACATTTTCATGAAAAACCCGATTTGGGCTATATCTCGGGTATATATGGACCGACATCGAAAATTTTCATTTTTCATATTTATGTAACCTAATTTCATTACCAGAACTGCTTTTGAGCACAAAAAAGTTGTTTAAGTTCGCTTACGCGGCATTTTCATGAAAACCCCGGTATAGGCTATATTTCGGGTATATATGGACCGATATCGGAAATTTTCATTTTCCATATTTATGTAACCTAATTTCATTACCAGAACTGCTTTTGGGCACAAAAAAGTTGTTTAAGTTCGCTTACGCGGCATTTTCATGAAAACCCCGGTCTAGGCTATATCTCGGGTATATATGGACCGATATCGAAAATTTTCATTTTTCATATTTATTTAACCCTATTTGATTACCAGAACTGCTTTTGAGCACAAAAAAGTTGTTTAAGTTCGCTTACGCGACATTTTCATGGAAACCCCGGTTTGAGCTATATCTCGGGTATATATGGACCGATATCGGAAATTTTCATTTTCCATATTTATGTAACTTAATTTTATTACCAGAACTGCTTTTGAGCAAAAAAAAGTTATTTAGCTTCGCCTGTGCGACATTTTCATTAAAATCCGATTTGGGCTATATCTCGGGTATATATGGACCGATATCTGAAAAAAAAATTTTTTGTCTTTTAGTCACCATGCTTAATGAGTGTGTGAAGTTTGAAGCAAAACGAACAACTTTTGTTTTCAAAAATTTTCATACAAAAATGCAAAAAAAATGGCTTTTTTCGGAATTTTGAATATATCTCAGCTATACGTGGACCGATATTACTGAATTTCAATAGCAAACCCATGAATCTATGGGGTAAAAGAATGGTGAAAGAAAAAAGTTTCTAAGTCTTATGGTTTTCTCAGAAACGGTATTTCAACAGCGGACAGACGGACAGACGGACATCGCTTAATCGACTTTTCCATTAATTCTGATTCAGAATATATATACTTTATAGGGTCGCAAAAAAAAACTGTAGAAATTACAAACGGAATCACAAACTTATATATACCCTTTACATTTTTGTGAAGGGTATAAAAAGTAAAAATAGTTTCAAATTAAAACAAACTGACAAAAAAAAATTCAATTCTTATTTTAGATTGCAAATTTTGCAATAAAAACATATTTTTTTTCTACAAACTATGAAAAAGGACATAAAAATTGATGATGTGTTCTTGTTGACGAAATTAAAATAATAAAAAATCAAGACATACGGTACTCCACCATGTAACAATCGGGCCGTCAAAGGTATGTTTTAACAGTATGTCTTAACGGCGTTTCATGTTTAATGTAGACGGGCTGTAATGAAATGTAACCGTAACGTTCCAACCTGTAGAAAATAGAATTTCATTACATGTTTACGTGACAAATGTAATCAGTGATAGTATATATTATTGTGAATGGGAGAGTGGCACAAAAGCCTTGTTTTCGTACTTTTTGTTTATTTGATAATTAAACTGTTTAAGTAGTTAAATTTGTATACACACAATATATATATATATATATATATATATATTTTTGGGTACCAATTAAACAATTTACGTACTTTTTGTATATTTACTGAATATTATGAACTCTCATCACTGCTATAAACAGCTGTATTGCTTTTTTTTATTTTTGTAATTTATTTGATATAACTATATGGACGATGAAAAATTAATTATTTTCTTCAACAATCAATAAGATATGACTGCAAGCCAGAACACTTTTTCTTCACATGCACTTTTGTTTATGTCAAAAACACATGATACGGTTTTATGTGTTCTATAAGTGATAATACATTTACCTTACAGTTACAATTTCTGCGGTCGGCTAAATAGGCGCACGAAAAAACCAAGCTATGAACAGATATTGAAAATTGAAAAGAATAAGTATTATAAATTATTGTTTTCTTACAGTAAATGACATTAGAAATAATTAGATTTTAGCTGTCGTACAATAAGCTTAGGTATTTATTAACATTACATCATCAAAGCGTTAAACGATTTGTGCCTGCGTCTTAAAGTTTATCTCGAGGTCAGCTTACAAGCCAAATTTTCATCATTTGCGAAAGGTTTTAACTTTCTGCTTTAATACTTGTATAAAGAAATCTTTTAGCAAATAGTAAGTGGTGTTTTGTCTATCATCCTGTGCACACGTCTTTTGTTACTGCTGTACGTATTTTCTACATGTGTATGTTCATTATTAATTTCGTATGAAACCAAATTGCACCGGAATAGGTAGCAGTACGTGTTCCTTTTTTTCGTCTAGTTTCACCGCTGTCCGTGTTTTCTTTATATGTTCAACATTAATTTCTTTTCAATGCATTTCATTACCTTGTAGTGTGGAAGGTGTTGGACTAAATTTTTCTAATCTGAGCCTTGTCGAAGGTGTACACACTGGGCACTGATCACTTTTAACTAATTTGATTCTAACACTTTAAATGCCGCAGTAGGGTTTGTTTTAGTCTTTCGTGTTGTTATTGTCATCAGAACCTATTTTCCTAGTTCCAGTACAATGCACTGCATATGTAGGGGTCATCCCCTGAGTACTGGTCCAACATAAAAAATAAAAATAAAAAAATATATAGTGGCCACACAATTAATGAAAGAACTTGCCGAGAGCTGTGTGATTCAAGAAGTGTGATTTTGACGTCGATGACCAATATGGTGGTAGAAGAGAGAGGATGCAGGATTATTTTTAAATTACTTTATCAAGACTCGTGTCAAACGCAAGAAGAATTGGTAGGATCTTTGGGAGTGACGCAACAAACCATTTGAAAACGTCTGAAAGCCATGGCAATGATTCCCGTAATTCGCTTTTATCTTTCATTAGTCCAAACTTGCCCAAGATATTATCGAACACATCTTATATATGTTTTTTATAACAATATTTTTTTTATTACAATGATTAAACTCTTTCATGAGTACATTGTTTTAAATGCATGCAAATTTTTAAATGAAGCAACCAAGAGAACCTTAAATGTCATTAAAATACACATGAGCACCACATAGCACTTGACACCTTCTTGGTGATGCCATTTTCAAATGATTTTAAGTTTTCAAGGTTAAAACTGAAGTGCATATTGCTATAATTTAAATTTATATACAAGTATTTGCAGCTCGCATTAATCTTCACTTATGGGAAAAAGACATTTTAAAATTTCCGTTGCAGTAATTTTAAGTAATTGCAAGTACTATCAAATTAAACTACATGCATCTTTATTAACATGTGTATACGAGTATACATGTAGTTAAAAGCAATAACAGCATAAGTCGAAAATCATGTTTTTAAGAAAAGTTAATTTTATTTTTTATAAAATTTTAAAGAATGTTGAGGATGAAATATATGTGAATTTTAAACTTATATGTCTAACCAGCAAAAACTTGGTAATGTGTTGCACTTACCAAATAATATACTTTTCCATATTTTAATATTAACCGCTTGCATTACTTTGAATTAGTGAAGTAATGGCTTGCTCAATATTTGTTGTATATGTATGTAGTTATTCTAACTACAAAATCTAAATATACATATATAACTCAAAGGTGACTGACTGACATACGAGTAGTGATCTATTAACGCATAGCCCAAACCACTGAACAGATCGGGCTGAAATTTTGCACACAGGTAGATGTTATGACGTAGGCGTCCGCTAAGAAAGGATTTTGATTAATTCTACCCCCAAGGGGATAAAATAGGCGATGAAAGTTTATATGAAACTTTATCAATTTTAAACCAATCGGTCTGAGACTTTCCATGCATAAAGCTAAAAACTATCCACAATTTAACGCGAGCTGCAGGCAAAAGCTAGTATATCTAGGGCTAGGCAAAATACTCACCTAATGTATTTCAAACAAAAGATTCAAAATATTACCCAGCTGTTTATTTCAAATACAAAATACAACTAAAAAATACAAACACTTTTTTTGTATTTCGATCTCATAAGAATAAATAGAAGAATTTAGTATTAAGATTTGAATACTTGTTGTTAGTTCATTTTGCAGATTCAATAAATAAAAAATGCTTAAAAAACAAGTAAGAGTGTAGTATATTCGGCTGGGCCGAATCTAAAATACCCTTCACGATAGTCACGAATATGTATAGTATATTTACAAATGTGGCCTGAATATGCTCGGTTATATATGAACCGATATCGGAATTTTCTATTTTCTGTAACCTTCTTTTATAACAAGAATTGCTTTTCAGCAAAAAAAAAAAAAAAATTTTAATGAAAAAATCGGTTCAGGCTATATCTCGGGTATATATGGACCGATATCGAAAATTTTAATTTTCCATATTTATATAACCTTATTTCATTACCAGAACTGCTTTTGAGCACAACAAATTGTTTAAGTTCGCTTACGCGACATTTTCATGAAAAACCCGATTTGGGCTATATCTCGGGTACATATGGACCGATATCGGAAATTTTCATTTTCCATATTTAGGTAACCTAGTTTCATTACCAGAACTGCTTTTGAGCACAAAAAAGCTGTTTAAGTTCGCTTACGCGGCATTTTCATGAAAACCCCGGTCTAGGCTATATCTCGGGTATATATGGACCGATATCGGAAATTTTTATCTTCCACATTTATATAACCTCATCTTATACCAGAACTGTTTTTAATCACAAAAAGTTGTTAAAGTTCGCTTACGCGACATTTTCATGAAAAACCCGGTTTGCGCTATATCTCGGGTATATATGGACCGATATCGGAAATTTTCATTTTCCATACTTATATAACCTTATTTGATTACCAGAACTGCTTTTAAGCAAAAAAAAATGTTTAAGTTCGCTTACGCGGCATTTTCATGAAAACCACGTTCCAGGCTATATCTGCGGTATATATGGACCGATATCGGAAATTTTCATTTTTCATATTTATATAACCTTATTTTATTACCAGAACCGCTTTTAAGCAAAAAAAGTTGTTTAATTTCGCTGACGCGCCATTTTTATGAAAAATCCGTTCTAGGCTATATCTCGGGTATATATAGACCGATATTGGAAATTTTTATTTTTGATATTTATATAACTTCATTTCATTACTAGAACTGCTTTTGAGCACAAAAATGTTGTTTTAGTTTGCTTACGCGACACTTTTATGTAAAACCCGGTCTACGCTATATCTCGGGTATATATGGACCGACATCGAAAATTTACCTTTGTCATATTTATATGACCCTATTTCATTACCAGAACTGTTTTTAAGCAAAAAAATATGTTTAAGTTCACTTACGCGACATTTTAGTTAAAACCGCAGTTTAGGCTATATCTCGGGTATATATGGACCGATATCGGAAATTTTCATTTTTCATATTTATGTAATCTTATTTCATTATCGGAACTGCTTTTGAGCAAAAAAAAGTTGTTTAAGATCGCTTACGCGACATTTTCATGAAAAACCCGATTTGGGCTATATCTCGAGTACATATGGACCGATATCGGAAATTTTCATTTTCCATATTTAGGTAACCTAATTTCATTACCAGAACTGCTTTTGAGCACAAAAAAGCTGTTAAGTTCGCTTACGCGGCATTTTCATGAAAACCCTGGTCTAGGCTATATCTCGGGTATATATGGACCGATATCGGAAATTTCCATTTTCCATATTTATGTAACCAAATTTCATTACCAGAACTGCTTTTGAGCACAAAAAAGTTGTTTAAGTTCGCTTACGCGGCATTTTCATGAAAACCACGGTCTAGGCTATATCTCGGAAATATATAGACCGATATCGAAAGTTTTCATTTTTCATATTTATATGACCCTATTTCATTACCAGAACTGCTTTTGAGCACAAAAAAGTTGTTTAAGTTCGCTTACGCGACATTTTCATTAAAAACCCGATTTGGGCTATATCTCGGGTATATATGAACCGATATCGGAAATTTTCATTTTCCTTATTTATGTAACCTTATTTTATTACCAGAACTGCTTTTGAGCAAAAAAAAGTTATTTAGCTTTGCCTATGCGACATTTTCATTAAAATCCGATTTGGGCCATATCTCGGGTATATATGGACCGATATCTGAAAAAAAAATTTTTTGTCTTTTAGTCACCATGCTTAATAAGTGTGTGAAGTTTGAAGCAAAACGAACAACTTTTGTTTTCAAAAATTTTCATACAAAACTGCAAAAAAAAATGGCTTTTTTCGGAATTTTGAATATATCTCAGCTACACGTGGACCGATATTACTGAATTTCAATAGCAAACCCATGAATCGATGGGGTAAAAGAATGGTGAAAGAAAAAAGTTTCTAAGTCTAATGGTTTTCTCAGAAACGGTATTTCAACAGCGGACAGACGGACAGACGGACAGACGGACATCGCTTAATCGACTTTTCCATTAATTCTGATTCAGAATATATATACTTTATAGGGTCGCAAAAAAAAACTGTAGAAATTACAAACGGAATCACAAACTTATAAATGCCCTTTACATTTTTGTGAAGGGTATAAAAGAATATACCTCTTTGGTTTTAGATACATATTTTATTTTACATATACACGTAAACTAAGTTGTATAGTCACCTAAAACTTAAAAAGGCGTAACTGGCAACACATTGAAAGCCTATTAAAATTTTTAGTTAGTTGATAATAACACCTCATTTAATAAAAATTACGGATTAGAAAATGTTTGTCAGTTACGCTCTTTTGCGTTTTAGGCGACAATATATATGTTCATACCTACAACTGCATATGTACTTATCTATGTATTCAAAGACTAGCGGCCGTATTCATAAAAAATATTGTATGTTTATTAAACACTTATTTGACAAATTTTCAATAGAAATTTGTCAAATAGCAGTTTAATAAACGTACAATATTTTTTATGAATAAGGCCATAGAAATATAGTTGTGTAATATTATATAAAAAATGTTTTAATTTGATTCGTTAGCACTGTTCTTCTGGAATATTCGATTTACATTTTATAACTACATTGTTAAAAACATATCGTGTATTATCTACTTTAACTCGTATAACAAAGCAACTATGGTTTTAGAAGTATTAATAAATTAAAAATTAAACCGAAAAAACAAATAAAATTAAGGCCGAGGCACATAGAATCCGTCGTACGTTATACGTTGCCTTTTTCAACTGACAACTAAGTTGAAGTGCATGAATTCTTATGAGCTTTGTCACATTCCGTACTTCTCCGTCAACGTAAAGTATTAAAGTTGAGCAACTTTCAACTTTTAACGTACGTTCAGAACTTTGACAACTATCTGGTAATATTTTTTGTATATTTTGAAATAATTTTCCGTTCAAAAATTAAATAAATTGGAAAAAAATTGTTTTAAATTTTTTGTGCTGTGTCTTAAATATAAATTCAAAGATTTTAATCAAATTAAAGTAAAATGCAGTTGATTTTATATCCGCTAACAAAGTACTGATTGTGCCAGCTTCATACTTCATATACGTTGATGTCAGTTGAAAAAGTAGACGGACAAAGTACGACGGATTCTATGTGCCCCGGCCTTTAGTGCCAGTTTACACACATCAAGTTTGACTCGTCAAGTCTTGAGCTTTTGGGAGAACGGGGAGAAGAGAGTGGAAAAGGGTGCAGACTTGACGGTACCGTCAAGTCTAAAACGGAATGCCAGAAAATATGAAAACTTTAAGGCAAAAAAACTTAAACTTGACGATACAAAACTTTTGTGTGTGAACGTGAATGCAAGTTCAAAAGAAAATTGATGCAGAATTGATCAAGAAAACCTGATGTGTGTAAATTGAGACTTACCGTTCTGCCAGTTGAAGGTGAGAACTACCGTACAACACGGTAATTATCGCACAGTTAGCATCACGGGCTACTAATGCTATTTTGCCATTCTCTGAGAAAACGAACGAAATTAGAAAAATGACAAAAAAATCATATTTTGAAATATTGTATTGCTTTCATCAGTTGTGTCAAAAAAAAAAAGAAAAAAAAAGTAATTAAATTTTTTAACATATTTTTTTAATTATATTTTTAGGCAAGAAACTAAGTGGACCCTTAAACTTGAAGAAAATTGGACATACTTAAAGAAAAGAGTAGAAACGTAAAAAAGCGTTTAATTAAGCCATTAAAAATCGCATTAATGGGAAGGAAACTTGGTATTCTTAACTTCAAAAAATATATGGTGTGAAATTTCAAGAGCGTATCCTTTTTGTTTGTTTTAATTTTAATTAAAAGGTATTTAAAAATGTAAGCGGAGAAAAAGGATGAAAAGACGTTACAAACTAAACAAGAAAAAGAAATTTAATTAAAAAATAAAGAACCCAACCACACCAAACCTTTTTGGAGAAATGAAACAGTTTTAAAGAAATGGGTCCCATAAAAAAATTAACAATAAAAAGAGATGCGGGACCTCAAACCACGCTTAAAACTTCAAAGCAGAACCGCATCCACCACATAAACAAAATCTTTCCTAAACAAATGCTTGGCAACAATTGTGTTAAACCTTAACAAACTTACATACATACATACTCGTATGGGTATAGATCAATAAAATCAAACAATATGTATCGAACAGAATCAAACTCAAATTAAGAAAAATAATCCAAAAAATCAAAATAGTTAGAAACAAAATAAGAGCAATAAAGAAGAAAAAAACTAAAACTAAAATGCTGGAAACGAGCAAAAAGTCAAACTTCAAGAATCGTTATATTAATTTTCTTTGTTATCAACTAAACTAACACACTGGCCTTCAAAGTAAAATAGCTGTGTTCACTACAACACATCTACACGAATGAATGTTTTGCCCCCCGCTGCTGTCGTCTCTAATTCAATAAGCTTTAAAAACCCAAATTAAATAAAAACATCGGCAAAAGCAAAAACGAAAACAAGAATATCCTTTAAGGCTTTCAACAACGATACACAACGGAGTTCCTTCATCCGCAAATAGCATTTCTTTTCACAATGTTTTTATCTCAACCTCTAATGCTGAGACAATTGTCGCTTCTTTATGGATGTTTGCTGTTTCTGGTTTTTACGCAGTCCTGGCTTGGTGTTTCTTGTGGCGAGAAATTGGGTAAGTACTTAGACATGTAAGCGCAAGCCAAAGAATTATACGAGTACAAACGAATTCCTGGTGAAGGATGTCAAAAGTACAATGTACTTCCGCTCACTACAATGTTTCTGCTATTTCTTTTTCTTGACATACGAACTTGATGACGAAGTAAACGTAATAGTATTAACATTCTTTTATCATAATTTATTTTTATTTGTTTATTTTTATTACAATTTTAACTTTTTTCTGTTTTTTTTTCTGTGTTGGTTCAACACACTTGTATATATTAATAAGGAAAAGTTAAATTTAATGAAGAAAACAAGAAAAAAAAAATAGCAAAAGAGAACATCACTCGTATAAGCACCATCTTTAAGTATTAAAATTAAGTAAGTAACCTAAAGAAGAAAAAACTTACACGAAACCAGTCAATTTATGTGTCCTTTTGGAGTTTTTAAAACAGAAATGTTTAATATGCTCTCATAAAAATTCATGATACTCTTCATTTATTTATTGATTATATCCCTACACAAAAATATTTTTGGCGTTTTCTCTTCTTAAAAACTCACGCTTCGATATCAAACTAATTATCCATACAACCAGATGATTATTCGTATAACAAACTCTGAGTTTCCCAAAATCGGCTTCATTAATCGCCAAAATCCCCCACTTTCCCCGAAACTTCAATGTTCGCACTAAATCGAATGACCTTTAATAGTTCAAACACACATTACAAAACGCGCACCGAATATTTTTTTTTTTTTGTCATTCATTTATTTATTGAATCTTCGAAATATGAACTAACAATAAGTCTTCAAATCTTAATACTAAATATAAAAGTTATTTAAGTCCACTGCTAGACAAAAAAGTTTCATTTTGCGCGAATAATATCGGTAGAATCACCTATTTAACGTTCTGATGGTGGCCAGGGTATACCTTCTTCTCAACCGAGAGTGGCTGCCAAAATTAAGTATGTTGCGTGCAAGAGGATTTGGGTGAAGTTCCAGTTTACTGATATACCTTGTGGCATACTTAGAGAACTCGTCAGTTACCAGCGGAACACACAGATTCTTGTGAATTCGTGAAATTCTTACGTACCATGGAGCTGCAGTAATCGTACGAAGAATTTGGTTTTGTCGTCTTTGAATTTTTTCAATGTTAGATGTTGAGGCGGTTCCCCATAGTTGAACTCCGTAGCACCATATAGGCTTTAAAATTTCGTTATATAACAAAAGTTTGCAATCCAACTTCAATGTCGAATTTCTGCCCATAAGCCAATTTAGTTGCGCTGGTTTTAATTTCAACTGAGTGACTTTCGCATCAATGTGAGGCTTCCACGTTAGCCTACGGTCGAGGTAAATACTAAGGTATTTAAATTCATTATGGTGCGGAAGAGGTGTATTGTTGATTTGGAGAGCCGAACATGTTTGCTTACGCAGTGTGAATGTAACGTGAGTACATTTTTGTTCATTAACTTTTATTTTCCAAAGTTTCAACCATTTCTCTAATATTGAAATATACTGCTGCAAATTTCGTAAAGCTTCTTGATGGTTTCCATGAACGCTGAAAAAGGCTGTGTCATCTGCAAAAGTTGAAGTATAGATTCCGGATCTCGTTGGCTTGTCAGATGCGTAACCGAGTGAGAAAACCCAGTTTCGATGCGGCTATCGAAGAGGTTCCAAGTATTTTGGGAATTCCCAAAGTCGTCTTTAGGAATCGCCAAAATCCCCCACTTCCCCCAAAACAATATGGCAGCTTTAATTTTCGCACTAAATCGAATGACCTTTAATAGTTCAAACACACATTACACGGCCAAAACGCGCACCGAATATGAAAACCCAATTTCGATTCGGTTAGCGAGGTTCCGAGTTTTTGGGAGTTCCCAAAGTCGGCTTTAGGAATTTCCAAAATCCTTCACTTTCCCGGAAACAATATGACAGCTTAAATTTTTGCACTAAATCGCATGACCGTTAATAGTTCAGATACACGTTAAACGGCCAAAACGCGCACCGAATATGAAAACCTGGTTTAGATTCAGTTAGCGAAGAGGTTCCGAGTTTTTTGGGAGTTCCTAAAAATCGCCAAAATTCTTCACTTCCCCGAAAACAATATGACAGCTTCAACTTTCACACCAATGCGAATTACCGTTTATAGTTCAGAAGCATGTTTCACGGCCAAAACGCACACCGAATACGAAAATCCAGTTCCAAATCGGTTAGGGAAGTGGTTCCGAGTTTTTTTGGGAATAGGGATGAAACGATACTAGTAAGTACTCGATACTTTTCTTTCGCTACCAAGTACTTTTGGTATCGATGCTTTACTACCGAGTACTAAGTAGATATCAGTCAAAAATATTCGTAACGTTCAGAAATGCACTTTTCTTAATGACAAGCGAAAAAACCATAATTTCCATAATTTTGTATGTTGTCAAAGTTTTTATAAAGTAAATCCATGCAAGCCATACAAGCAAATAAGACTACGAAAATCAGGTGTATGGCTGTATTTCATAAAAAAAGACTATAAGATTGCGGTCACGATCTTGAGATACTAAAGTAAATCGTGCAATTATTATATTCAGGCCACATTATGTGACTTTATCGCAATAGCTAAAAAATAACTGCACGGAGCCCAGCAGTTCTCGACAATCACATCACGGATCTCGAGGGGTATGGAAAAACTTTTACAAGAAGGGTTTCAGCTTCTTTATTTACGTATGAAACAAGAAAAATCATCAGAAATGCTTCTGATTCTGCCTTATCCTTATTAAAAATAAGAGCTCAAGCTAAAGTGCAAGCAAAACAGTCATCATTAGCAGAGCAACTAAAAGCTTTGATTATCTTAAATATTGGAAATCACAAAAAAAAGCCGCCATTTAATGCTCCTCGTAAGGAAAAGCGGCTTCAACTCGCAAAAGACTACACTAAGAGAAAAAACTTCATTCCATGTATGAATTTCGTTATTAAATTAATGATTTTTATCATTAATAACGAGCTAATGAAGCAATTCATGTCATTAATGAAAAAAGTTTCACTGTATTATGAATTATGAAATATTAAGCAGAATGAACATATTTCATTAAATTTATGAAGTTTATTCTTAATATTTCTAATATTATATGATAATGGGTTGTTATCATTCGTCTAGCTCGATTTCAATCCTGGCTAAAGCCAAGAAATATTTTTATTTATAATTATAACAATAATTGCCGCGATCAATAACTCTTGATCAAAGAAGACAGGAAAAAATAATTGAATACACTAAAGCTGGGGGACAACTAGCTGTTTCACATTTATTCTTAATGCAATGAAAATATATCATTAATAGCCTTACACATATTCATTGCAATAACGAAACATTTTCATTAGAGATATGAAAATAAATCGTTGGTTTATTGTGTTTTGTTCACTAATTCTATGGCAAAACTTCATTATTATTATGAACACTTTTCATATATCTATGAAACAAAATCACTGATTTATTGCCTCATTTCATATATTAAATGACAATCCATCGTTGAAACAATGAAACAATTATCATTCAGTTAATGAAATAATAGCATAATATGAATGATAATGTTTCATTCTATTTAACATTCATTCAATTTAACATGTATACATGGCATTGGATGTGTAGCAAAGAGGTCATGTAAATGACTGTATTTGAGGATGAGAAGACTAATTTGGATGGACCTGATGGCTATAACTATTATTTCTATATGATTTGCGCAAAAACAGGCGATTTTGAACCGACATCACAGCCGAGAGAGAGGCGTTATGGTAAGGGTTGCTATTACATACTATGGCACCATCGATCTTGAATTTCAAAGTGCAAAAATGACTAGTGCAAACTATAAAAAGTTATTAGAATCAGCTTTTCCGAAGTTAAATGAACTATTTGGTCCCATATCTTGGATATTGCAATCTAACGCGAGAGTAATGAAGGACTTCATTGCAAGCCAAAGTCTTGATATTCTTAACTGGTCACCTTATTCGTCAGATCTAGACATTATCGAAAATGTCTGGGGCTGGTTATCTCGTAAGGTCTACGATTGAGGTAGACAATTTGATGACAAGCAGTCACTAATTCAGGCTATTAAGGATGTTTGGAGTTAAATTTCGTTGGAGTACATAAATTTTATTTATCTGTCAATGAAAACCTGTATTACTAATTATTAAAGCTTCATTAGTTTTTAATTTCTGTTGCCGTTCTGTGACGTTGATTTCTGTAGCAAATATTTTACAATTACTTTTTCCGTGACAATATTCAGCAGTTTTTTACAGTAGAGCATAAATAAAAGAAAAATATTGGAATGAAAAATAAAATATACATAAATATCATCTTGTACACAGAAAAAAAAATTTTTTCGTCTTCAATAACGAAATTCGTCGAATCAATTAATAATTAGTTTCATTGCGGACCTGTAAAAGAATTCGTAGATTCAAAATAAAATTTAATAAAAATAATTATTGATCGAAAACAACTATTTTTTTAAACAACAACAAAGTACGATATCCAAGGTTATCTTTTTGATATTTATGTACATATGCATATGCATACAAAAATAGAACAAATAGACAAAAATTGTGCTGATATTATTTTTACTATAATTTTTTCTGTGTATGAAAACACCAAAAAAAAAAAAAAAAGAAACAATTTAATAATTTAGAAATGGCGATCAAACAGCCCACTTCTTTCTCTCAATCTGCAGAGTTTATGACACTTTTTATACAAAATGTAATTTTTTCCTCGCTCATATGATCATTCATAGATTTGTTATTTAATAAAGATGCATTTACTTTAAAAAATTTTTAATTGAAACGATTTTTTTTGGCTTTTGACAAAAAACATTATATATATTTGAATAAAAAATTAATGTTTCCATACCTGAAAAAAGTAAAACATGCACATGTATGATATTTTTGAGAATGTGGTAGAAGAGAGATCACACGTACACGAAACTTTCGGTCATTTTCTTCATATTGCCCTTAATAACTTGAAAATTGTGACCTATATTTCGGTCAACAATGTCAGTCAAATGACCGGTCATTTGACCGTCACCGTCATTATTTAAGTACTGTCCGTGAAGCAATTTTAAAGGCAAAAACGTAACAATATTTTGTGGAGCGAATGCGAAATAGCGATTCGCTTATTTATTTATTTATTCGCTATTTCTCACTGAAAAAATCAGGCCCTCACTTTTTAAGTTTAAGTTTGATAAACAATATTAAAATTTCACCAGATATATGAAAACCGGGACAAAAAAGAATTTTCCAGGAACGGGACTAACGAAGATAGATTTCCGTTTTCAAAAACTCCCAGATGCTGAATTGAAGCCGTTTTCGAAAACACTTTATATATCAAAAAAACGGAAAAAATTAGAACCCGTAAAAAAATGGAAAAAGGGAAGGATATCTTGATCGGTTTTTCAATCGCTAAAATCATCAAAATCAGTTTAGCCGTTTTCGAGAACTACTCGATTTTTCGATCTTAAAAAACCCTTGGTACCTACTTTTATCAACAACGTTTTCGATAACTATCAAGACATCGAAAATGGTTTAAAACTGGGATAAAATGGGTATTGTCGAGACTAATGACAGTCTAGATCGATTTTCCTTAACAACACTCAGGTGGCGAATTTCATCCAAATCGAGAACCAATAAAGAAAAAAACCCGGGAAAAAGTTGGTTTTCCCTGGACCGGGTCCAGACCAATTTTTCGAAGTTAAAAACGGCTTTCCAGAGCCAATAATAGTATTACAGATGAATAAAAACCGAGACAAAATGAGGACAACGAACACTATATATTGCTTTTTTGAGCTTAAAATCCTCTAGATACTGATTTTCATTAAAATCGTTAAAGCCGTTTTCGAGAACCAATAAAAGTTTCACAAATGAGTAAAAACCGGGACAAAACGGGGTTTCCTGGGAACAAAAATATTTTACTTTTAAAATATTTATATAGATTTTTTTATTTCTTTTCCTGGCGCAAAACCCTTTTTTTGTAATCATTCAGCCTTTCATTAATTTATTTAGTTGCTGTTCATCCAGTTTTGCTTAATTCTCTGTTAATAAATTGGTGATAATTAGCATTTGCTTTAGATCTCGTTTACACCGTAAGGATTTGCGAAAGTGTGTATATGTATGTGTGTGAGTACAAATCTTGTTATGTACGATATTTTATTGCTGTCTGTGCAAAACTAACTCATCACGCTAAGATTGATGAGTATCTTTGCACCAAATTTTCTTCACAATATTTGAAGAAGCTTAAGGCAAAGACGTGATGCAGCCACATGTTAGAACAACGCAAGGAATTTTAATTAAAAATTACTTTAATCGCCTTAAGCGCATATTTGCCTTGAATCATGTTTATACAGGGTGGGCCATAACTACCGAAAGTGTGGGGTTTAAAAATGGAAAAACCTTTTCATTTATACAGTTGCTCACATTCAAAGTCACAATTTGTATGTGTTGATGAAAGAAAATACATTTAACTTTTTTTTATATTTTATTAATATTAATATTTCGTTGTGCCACCTTTTGATCAGAGCGTTGGAAAGGTGATTTACCAATAAAATACACGCAAAAAACAACTTTTGGTCCAGCATTGGCTGGACCTAAGTAAATAAAATTTTTCCATATTAATTAATTTTTTTTTTTCTATATTAATTAATGAATTTTTATTTTTAAGATTTGTGTACTTATTGTTAGCTCTTTTAGAGGATACAATAAAAAATTGAATTATAAAAAAAAAACCTTTTGATTTTCGTCAGCTCGTAACCAGCTGAGCGTCGATTCCACTAAATTTTGGCACATATTAGATCTTATTTTAATCTACTCTTCCCGCAGAGCAATTTTCAAGGATTGCATTGATGTACACTGCCTGTTCCACATCCAGCGGGGTCAAATGCATCTTAATGCTTAATGGCATTAAGATCGAGCGAAACTATATGCATGATGACTTTCGCACAGTTGTACAACAACCAATTCTTGATATCATTTGCCGAATTTTTTCGATCGCTGTCCTGGTAAAATTGAAAATAGCTTTCAATCCTTAATTTTCTTATATATTCTTTCAAATTTTGTTTCTAACATAAATTGACAAATAAGCATGTTTATTCATTATTTCATCAATGAAATGTAAATTTACATATCCTGAAGCCGCTATGCATCCCCAAACCAAAACCAGGGTTTTCAAATTCTTCCGTTTAAGTACTTTGTTCAGTTTGCGCCACACTTTAGCCCTTCCATCACACCCAAACATATTAAGTTTAATTTTCAGTATACAATAACTAAAAATTAATAATTAAAATCGTAAAATTTTTATTTTTGACTCAACTTATTGTGCTCCAAAAATCAAAATCCAAACTAAGCCGCTAATCTCGAATTTTCTTGCTTACTAGGGGTTTCTTACCAGCAAGAAAATAATTCTTTCGGAGAACTCTTCTTACTGCTTCACGGGTTTACTCTGTTCAGGAAGCTTCTCTGACCATTGAAGTCAGTTTCCGAGCAAAAATATAGAAATTATTCTTCTATTCGCTTAAATCTATGCTCGTCTATGGGAAAGAAAGCTTTTTTGGCCAGGTTCCACGTTGCTTAAGTATTGCTTAGTATTTGCAATCAAATCCATATTAGCCCGTAAATATAATCAAACAAACCCATTTCTGTTTATCCGCCTATAACATCGTGTACTATTCATCTGCATTTTTAATAGTAGAATTCACAATCTTGTGCAGTTGAGATTGCATACTTCTGCAATTGAAAATGTAATATACTTGACTGTATGTTGTTAGTGCAAAGTAAAAATATTCTCCAATATTTTACAAATGCAATATTGCAAGACCATTTTCACCACATTGTGAATCGGGCTAATATTTTCCGTTCAGATTTTCCTTTCAAGTACATACTATTTACTATTTTGTGTTCCTCGAAAACGGAATGTTCAATATTACGCGTTTTTACGCGAAAAACTTCTTTACCGAATCACTTATCTTTACCGAATCACTTACAAAGCAACAACGAAGAATTTTGAAGCCAAAAAGAAAAGAAAAAATTGTTTAAACAAAATCATTTCCAGCCTACATAACATCACAGTGAAAATTTTTATTGCAAAGTAATATGAAAAAATTATAAATCGGTTGTTTTCTATGTTTTCCAGCTGTCTATATGTTGACATTTCATAGGACCTACCCCAATCATCAGTAGACTTTGGAAATTTTTTAAAGATATTGCCAAACATTTATCTTTATATCTCAACAGTCTAAATAAATTGTTGAGATTTTAAAAATAAAAGTATTTTAATAATACCTGTCAAAACACAAAAAACAAGCTTTTTCATTTATACACGTCTCTAACTTTCTTTACACCTTTCAAGCAAATGAACAGCCGTTGATTGCTACAATTTGTTTTTTGAAAAGCAGAGAACAAAAATTCAAACAATTGCGTTTTATTCCCTATATTAGCTTCTAACATTGATACTAATCAAAAAATTATAAACAGCTTGTTTTCTATGTTTCCCAGCTGTCTATATGTCAACATATCATAGGAGCTACCTTAATCATCAGTAGACTTTGAAAATTTTTGAAAGATATTCTCAAATTTTTAAATTATGCAAAGCAAGATACTTAATTTGGCATTGAAGCAAAAACATCATTTTTTGAAGGAGAACCAACGAGAAATACAATGGGTTGAAAATAATTTAAGACTATTTTTAAGTAGTGAGGATATGCGGAAGTTTTTATTATATGAGGACAATCTATCAAGAAAATTGATTATGAAGGAAAAACAGGTACACAAGAAGAAATTTGATTGTTTAATTGCTTTGCAAATAAGGGAATTAGGTATAACAGATTTAGATATTCCTGTTGATGTCCAGTGGATATTATCTTTAGGTCAAAAACATGCATTACCCATTAGTAAAAGCGATTTTCCAATTATGAGAGTTATTACGGATGGTGAAGATTTTGTTAAAACTTTAGAGAATGTAGAAGAACAGGAAATAGCTAGGTCTCATTTTATTACTGTTGTTGATAATCATATTAATAAAATAAAATTGGATAATAGGGATAAATTTATGCTTAATAAAGCTAAACGTTGCGAAAATTTTTTAAAACAAAATAAAGATGTTCTTGTTTTAAAAGCTGATTAAGGTAATAAGACAGTGGTAATGAATAAAATAGATTATATTTCTAGAATAAATAACATTGTAAGCGATACTACCACATATCAGATACTAAATAAAGATCCAACTTCTAGATTACAAAAGCTAAATAATAATTTAGTTGATGAGCTTTCTAAATGTGGGGTTGTTAATTCACCATCGTATGAACTTTGCAAATATATAACTAACATTCTTCAAAACATAACAGTGAATTCTAAGTATAATGTCAAGAACTCTATTCAATTTAAAGATAAAATTAAAAACATTAGGGTTAAAAGTGATGAAAAATTAATATCTTTAGATGTTGTTTCACTTTTTCCTAGTGTACCAGTTGAACTTGCTATTAATATTATTGAAGATAACTGGAGCAGATTATCAGAATTCATTAACATGAATAAAAATTTATTTTTACGAATTCTTAGATTTTGTATAATTGATAGCAGATATTTTCAGTCAGATAATAAAATTTTTTCACAAAATAAAGGACTACCTATGGGATCCCCAGCTACTCCCGTTGTAGCGGATATTGTTATGGAGAAGTTATTAGATTCATGTTTAGACAAATTGAGAAATAAACCTAAAATCTTAACTAAGTATGTAGATGATTTGTTTTCTATCATAAAAGGAGATGAAGTTGATATGCTAATGTCAACTTTAAATTCGTTTGACCCCTCCTGAATTAAATTTACAATTGAGACAGAATTAAACAACAGAATTTCATATTTAGATACATTAGTTTTAAGAAAAGATAATAGTTTGTTAATAGATTGGTATCAGAAACCAACGTCTTCTGGAAGAATAATTAATTATTACTCAAAACATCCAAAGAGAGTAATAATAAATACCGCAAAAAATCTTATAGACAGAGTATTTAATATTAGTGATATTAGATTCCATAGGAAGAATAAAAAAGTACTTAAAAATATATTAATTGAAAACAGTTTTCCTAAGGACCTTGTTTGCAAATTAATTAGACAATGTGATAGCAGAAATAGATCAGATGTTAGTATAGAAAAAAAAATTTAAAAAGGTTACAAAATTCTAGTATATTTGATAAAAGAAGATATAAAATGGCACACAAGATTTATAAAACAGTTGGAGGATTATTTAGTAAAACAAAAGATAGAATTAGTAAGCTAGATAAGTCGAATTTAGTGTACAAAATACCTTGTAGCGGTAATGATAGTGAACAATGTGACAAGGTATATATAGGAACAACGAAGAATAAATTGAAGACTAGATTAGCAGGACATAAGACAGATCAGAAATATAGAAATATTAATTCGTCTCAGAAGACTGCTTTGTCTATTCATTGTGGATTTTAATAGTGTTTCCATATTGAATACGGAAAATAATTATAGGAAACGTTATATGTTTGAGATGCTGCAGATAATTAATGTACCATTAGGAAATAGAATTAATTTTAGAAAAGATACGGAAAGTTTAGCTCAGAATTATAGGCATCTAATTTATAAAAATAAAGTAATAAATTAGCATATTAAGAAATCTATTATTATGTTAATTACATTATGTTAAAAATGGTTTTTGTGTATTTTAATTTTTTGTGACACTTTATGTTGAATGTATTTATGTATGTATGTTAATATTATTTTCATTTCCTTTCAAATAATTTATAAATAAAAAATCCAAAAAATTTTCCTGAAGAAGTCTTGAAATTATTGATTTAAATAAACACATTTTTTAAAAAATTTTTTATAAAAAAGACCTCAAGCTTGAAGATCATTTCATCTTAATTGATTTACTACAAATTTCATTTTGCAAACATGTGTAGACCCGTTTCTGTCATCTTATCTTTTTTAGGTTTGAGCAACTCCATGTATTACTCAATTTCTTTAATTAAATTTTTATTGTAAATATTGTGCATATGCTTATAGTTATTTGCCGAGAACAACTACCTTGCAGGAAATGTCAATAGTAAAACTATAGTGATTACCTATTTGCGATGTCACCAATACTACTGACAAACTGTACCCTTACCAGTGCTAACTACTATTTAACACGGGCTTGTCCTACGAAATCTACCAGTAGACTGCATCAATACTGACTAGGTAGTTCTTGTGGGTCCATATGGAGAAAACGTCAAATAGTAAGATTGTACTGACTTGCTATTGACGATATTATCGCACTGTGAGAAATGTCCATAGTAAATCTGTGTGATTCCCTATAGACGCTGTCACCACCTGCAGAAAATGTCAATAACAAAATTACTATATAGTGATTGCCTATAATGATAAAATATTTAACTAGTTTTGCACTTTTTACTTACCTTTTTATATCACTTTTTATTATTGCATTGGAATCAGCTATTTACCACAGATAAATTTTAAAAACAAAAGAAATTATTAACAAAAAATGTTCTCTATCTATTAAAAACAAAAGACAGAAAAAAAATTATTGACGGTGTCCCCAAAATGACACCACAAATGTTCACATGGATACACTTAACCCCATACCTTCTTCAGGGTACTTACATACGTACATACACAGCAGATATTAAACAAGTCATTACTTAACTAATTCTTAGTAATGCAGGTGGTAAATACTATGATGTTGAAAAGAATGTTCTTAGGTAAGTGCAACCAAGTTTTCGCTGGGATTGTTTGTCCGACTTTCAATGCGAGACTGGCAATACATTTTTGCTTAGATTTTTATTAATATATATAACACATTTCTTTTATTTTTTATAAAACTATAAATATTACTACTAGAAATTTTCGTCATACTTATACCCGACTTGAAATGTGAGCAGCTGTATATATTTTTTTAAGATCATAAAATATGCAAAATTATTAGTTTTTTACACCAAACATGGAAAATAATGTTACTGACAGCCTGTTTCACAATCTCGAATGTCCATTCGCATTCTAAGCGAAATAAAGTTAATTTCCATGCCTCTGTTTGGGTTATATAAACAATATTGCGAAAGAAGGTGTTAAGGGTTTCATCATCTAAAAGTGTGTTTCACAATACCGAAGATATTGTCAACACTACGAACGCCAATGGCAAAATCACGCATTTGTTGTTGTGCTTTCGCTTTGGAGTATTTTGGCAATCAAGTGTTTTCACAAGTGTTATTATTAAAGAAAATATTTCCAATATCATCAACAAGAGGTAAATTAAAACAGACACGTAGGTACATATGTATATAAGTGTAAGTTAATTTAGGTTTTTATTACTTTTGTGCAGCACATAGATACAAATCTATTTATTGCCAAGGGGAACAAGTATATGGAGGAACTAAGAAAACACTACCAAAAATTTTACTCCTTTGCTAGTTTTATACCAGCACGCACTGATATGCTACTAAATTCTGAAGCGAGTATTTGCTACAAATCAAGGTGCATTAACGTCTACACGGTAGCAGCACTAAAGCAAAATTACAACAATACAACAAAAACAGGCATGTGGTCAGCTATATTTGTCAAAACTATTTGTAGATTTTTCCACAATTATAAATTATGAAAGTACCTTTTCACAGTTGGAAATTATTTTTATATCAATTATTTTGAAGTTCACATAACAATTTTTAAGTGTTTAGTTAAGAATAAACCACTAAATTCATTTTCAAAAATGTAAATATCATATCTTTTGTTTTGTTAAGCGTATTTTCATGTACTGAATTTTTAAAATGAACTAACAATAAGTATTCAAATCTTAATACTAAATGTAAAAATAAACAAGTAAGAGTGTGGTAAATTCGGCTGGGCCGAATCTAAAATACCCTTCACAATAGTCACGTAAATGTATAGTACATGTTACAAATTTGAACTAAATATGCTGTTTTAAACCAGTAAAAAATTATAAATAGCTTGTTCCCTATGTTTCCCAGCTATCTATGTGTCGCTATTTCATAGGAACTACCCTAATCATCAGTAGACTTTGCAAATTTTTGAAAGATATTCTCAAACATTCAACTTTATATCCCAACAATCCAAATAATATCTTTCAAAAATTTCCAAAGTCTACTGATGATTAGGGTAGTTCCTATGAAATGTCGACATATAGATAGCTGGGAAACATAGGGAACAAGCTATTTATAATTTTTTACTTGTATAAATGTTAGAAGCTTAAATAGCGAATAAAAAACTTAATTATGCTGTTTTAATTTATAATATTGATAGTTCATTAAAATCTTTGATATAAACTAATAATTGCCAAAATATGTGCTAGGGATGTGTACATTTATTTAAAGCGCCGTGAAAAATTATTGTTTTTTCACACGCGTAATTTTCATTTGGGCGATGTGTAGACCGATATCAAAAATGTCCACTTTTTGGTATTTTAGTAACCCCCATAAACAGAACTGCTTTAATATAAAAATTATATATACCCTTTACATTTTTGTGAAGCGTATAAAAAAAGTCATTAAAAATCGGTTATCCTATATCTCGACCGATATCGGAAATTTTCATTTCCTGTATTTTAGTAGCCTAGTTTTACCATCAGAACTGCTTCTAAAAAAAAAAAATTGTTTAAGTGGCTTACCGATAGATACCCGAGATATATCGGGTTTTACACGAAAATATCGCGTAAGCGAACTTAAACTACTTTTTTTGCTCAAAAGCAGTTTTGGTAATGAAATAATTTTATATAATTATGGAAAATTGAAATTTCTGATATCGGTCCATATACACCCCAGACATAGCCTGAACCGATTTTTCCATTCACATTTTT
Source organism: Thecocarcelia acutangulata (assembly GCA_914767995.1). Lineage (NCBI taxonomy): Eukaryota > Metazoa > Arthropoda > Insecta > Diptera > Tachinidae > Thecocarcelia > Thecocarcelia acutangulata. The sequence continues at coordinate 56,749,091 of OU612094.1, read as the reverse complement.
TTTCTGAAAAGCAATTCTCGTTATAAAGAAGGTTACTAAAATACAGAAAATAGAAAATTATGATATCGGTTCATATAACCGAGCATATTTTGTTCACATTTTTAAATATACTATACATATACGTGACTATCGTGAAGGGTATTTTATACCACACTCTTATTTGTTTTTAAATTAGATTTTTGGTTTGTACATTTGTACATCGAGTTTTGGTTCAAGTTCCCAATGAGTGCTGATGACTAACGACTACGAGACAGCTAGTTGTCCCCCAGCTAAATGATTTGATTATTATTTTTCTTGTCTTCTTCAATCAATAATTTTTGATCACAGCAAATTTGTATTGTAAAAAATCCTTCTTTAGAAAAAACTTAAGAAAGGAAAAACTTGATGTACAAATGTAAAAACCAAAAAACTAATTTAAAAAGTTTTATTATTCGGGAACTATATCGGTAAAATCACCTATTGAATGCTCTGATGGTGGCAACGGTGTCCCTTCTTCTCAATCGAGAATTCCGCTGTTACCAGCGGAACACTCAGATCTTTACGAATTCGTTACGTACATAAAAAATGTACCATAGAGCTGCAGTAATCGTTCGAAGTATTTGATTTTGTCGCCTTTGAATTTTTTCAATGTTTGACGCTGAGGCGCTATCCCATAATTGAATTCCGTAGTACCACATAGGCTTTAGAATTGCATTATATAACAAAAGTCCAACTTTAATGTCGAGTTTTTGCCCATAAGCCAATTTAGTTGCGCTGCTTTTAGTTTCAACTGAATGACCTTTGCTTCAATGTGAGACTTCCACGTTAGTCTACGGTCGCGGTGTACATCAAGGTACTTGACTTGCTTGTGCTGCGGCATAGGTGAATTGTTAATTTGGATAGGCGGACATGTTTGCTTACACAGTGTGAATGTAACGTGAGTACATTTCTGTTCATTAACTTTTTCAAACATTTAGCCATTTCTCTAATATTGATATATATTCCTATAAACTTTGTGAATTGTTGCTTTTCATGGACGCTCAAAAGCGCTGTGTCATCTGCAAAGGTTGATGTGCGGATTCCGGATGTCGTTGGCAGATCAGAGGCGTAAATCAAACATAAAATAAGCCCCAGTATGCAACCTTAGGGAACTCCTGCCTCGATTGGCTGAGTTGAGCTTATAAAATCACCTTCTCTGATAACAAATTTCCGCCCATATAAGAAGCTTTCCAGAAGCTTGTGAGTATTTGCAGGCAAGTTTAATATTATTTTGTGCATCAAGCCGTCGTGCCTCACTTTATCAAAAGCTTGAGCAATGTAAATGAATAGAGCTGAGCAATACTTCTTCTCCTCAAAGGTCGGTCTTATGACATTGACTAGTGTGTTAGTTTGTTCTATGGTGCTGTGTTTAGCCTGAAAACCAAATTGAGGATCGGGGATGCATCGCACATTGTTCAATATTTTACTCAACCTCGCCATTAACAATTTTTCGAATACTTTTGAAATTATTTGCAGTAGACTTATTGGTCAATCTGATTCTACCTTAGTCAGATTTTTCCCTGGCTTGGGTATCATAGTAATCATTGCGACCTTCCACTCTGCAGGATAATGCTTAAGGCGTAGTAAAATAGCGTGAAAAATAAAAAGTAGAACTCTTCTTGCTACACGAGGTAACTGTTCAAGCATTTTACCAGCAATTTGGTCAATGCCTGGAGCTTTCCTGGGGTTTTTATTACCGATAATGCTTTTGACAGCTTGAAAAGTAAGTCTCAAAGACACAGGCGGTCTATCTACATATGGCGGTCACTCCGCTGTGTTTTACGCTGAATCATTTGTAATAAATTTTTTTTTTAAATGATCGACAGACACAACATTACGTTTTCAGAATTGCTTCTTACCCAGTTGCCAGTTGAAGTTCGCAAAGGTGCCTTACCTATTACGGGTCTTTTCAAACCTTTCGTCGCTTTCCACAGAGAATACTCAGATGGATGAGTACCATCCATGCTTTCCAAAAATGTTTTAAGTGAAGCCATTTTCTGGATTTCAGGCCGACTTCTTAGCTGAGTTAGGTATTCCCATAGCCTAGTTTTAAGCTGGGAGACCTGCGAAGTTGTCACTCTCCCCTGACTCTTCCTTTTCTGGCAGAAGTTGCTTAATTTCAGACGAATAAGTTCTATTATATGACTAGTGGTAGCATGCAGTATGGCCAGTTTGAGGTTTTCAGAAAACTCCTTAATTTATACATCAAAATCCTCAGGGGTTCTCAAGGCGATATCTTCCGTACAATGTGCACTCAAATATTTTTTTGTATGTTATCCACTTAACTCTAGTGACGGTCAATGCTAAGTCACTAAACGGGGAGCCAATCTCTTGGGGAAACAAAACAGAAATTATAGTGGGTGAGTGATATGATGACAAATCTAAAGAAGGCTCCGCTTGCATCCACTCTAAGAGAAGATTTTTTGTAATTCCAAAATCTAACAAGGAAATGAAAAGCAAACAAGCCGCAAAATTGCGCTTAATACCATTTGTACAACTCTAAAAAAAGTATCCTTTATTGGGAAGTATCGAACACTTGGATAATTAACTAATTAATTCCTTTCTGTATCGCGTTACAACTAATTAAAACTAAAAGGTATTTCTGTAACAATTTTGATAATACTTCAGGCAATGTAGTTGAGTTTTAATTGCAGCATCGAACGTATGTACGAGTAACTTAATTTGATTTCAAGTCATTTGGCTTAAGTTTCCAAAAGCAACTGACATATAAATGCAATTGTATTTAACAGTTCAACAAAGGAATATTGTTACAAAGGAAACTGTTACAGTTTTAATTTAAAACCAACAGCAATAGAAACGACTATAGTGGGAGGCATTTATGCCAGCATTGAACACAGGATTAGCATATTGCAGAAATTAGATATATCATGCGATAAACTTTCGGCAAATGTGGTCGTTGCTTTAAATAAAGAATTCATATCAAAGCAACCGCTTAAACAGTTTCCTTGTTCGTAGAAGTTTCTAAACGGGAAGAACGATTCTTTAGAATTTTCCATAAGAACTGCGATAAAGATAGATGATTAAACAACCTTGAAAGATGTACAGATAACATCCGCTAATAAAGAGAATTGACTAGTGACTTAATTAAGGTGCTCAACTAATTCAGTCAGTATTGTGGTGCAATTCAGAAACAGTAAATAATTAAATCTGGAATAGTGGTTGCAAACAAAATACTGTGTGCTTTTATTTCATTTACACTTAAAAGAATCCTTAAATCGTTTGTAAGAGGTAAAACAAAACTATATTTCTAATATTATATGATGGGATGGTGTCATTCGTGTGGCTCAAGTTTGTTTCTGTCTAAAGCCAAGAAATATTTTTATTTTTAATTATAACAATAATTGCCTCGATCAATAACTCTTGATCAGAGGACAGGAGGACAACTAGCTGTTTCGCAGTCGCTACACTGCTCATCAGCACCCGCTAGGATTCGAACTCAGCATCATGTAAACATGATGTATTTTTAATACAACCGCTTAACCAGCTAAGCCACTGAGCTCTTATTTGTTTTGTCGCCTATGTTTGTCTCAGATTGATCACATATGCAATTTGTATGTAGATGCCAAAGTATAAACACACATTTTTTCCAATCTCTGCAATTGTATCGAATTTTGTGCCTAAAAGAGAGTTTTTACGCGGAATTCTTTCATTTGAAGAAAACAGCTGCTGGAAGTCATGGATTGTTGGTAGAAGCTTACGATCAACCGCGTTGCAAAAGTTGTGATTGCAACACAGAGGACAAAGAGCGGCCTGGTCAAACAAAGAAGTTTGAAGTTGAGAAATTGGAAGTATTACTAGAAGAAGATTATTGTCAAGTGCAAGAAGAACTTGCACTATTGAGAGTCACACAATAAGCCACTACACTACACGACATTACACTACATTACTACACTACACTACACTACACTACACTACATTACTACACTACACTACACTACACTACACTACACTACACTACACTACACTACACTACACTACACTACACTACACTACACTACACTACACTACACTACACTACACTACACTACACTACACTACACTACACTACACTACACTACACTACACTACACTACACTACACTACACTACACTACACTACACTACACTACACTACACTACACTACACTACACTACACTACACTACACTACACTACACTACACTACACTACACTACACTACACTACACTACACTACACTACACTACACTACACTACACTACACTACACTACACTACACTACACTACACTACACTACACTACACTACACTACACTACACTACACTACACTACACTACACTACACTACACTACACTACACTACACTACACTACACTACACTACACTACACTACACTACACTACACTACACTACACTACACTACACTACACTACACTACACTACACTACACTACACTACACTACACTACACTACACTACACTACACTACACTACACTACACTACACTACACTACACTACACTACACTACACTACACTACACTACACTACACTACACTACACTACACTACACTACACTACACTACACTACACTACACTACACTACACTACACTACACTACACTACACTACACTACACTACACTACACTACACTACACTACACTACACTACACTACACTACACTACACTACACTACACTACACTACACTACACTACACTACACTACACTACACTACACTACACTACACTACACTACACTACACTACACTACACTACACTACACTACACTACACTACACTACACTACACTACACTACACTACACTACACTACACTACACTACACTACACTACACTACACTACACTACACTACACTACACTACACTACACTACACTACACTACACTACACTACACTACACTACACTACACTACACTACACTACACTACACTACACTACACTACACTACACTACACTACACTACACTACACTACACTACACTACACTACACTACACTACACTACACTACACTACACTACACTACACTACACTACACTACACTACACTACACTACACTACACTACACTACACTACACTACACTACACTACACTACACTACACTACACTACACTACACTACACTACACTACACTACACTACACTACACTACACTACACTACACTACACTACACTACACTACACTACACTACACTACACTACACTACACTACACTACACTACACTACACTACACTACACTACACTACACTACACTACACTACACTACACTACACTACACTACACTACACTACACTACACTACACTACACTACACTACACTACACTACACTACACTACACTACACTACACTACACTACACTACACTACACTACACTACACTACACTACACTACACTACACTACACTACACTACACTACACTACACTACACTACACTACACTACACTACACTACACTACACTACACTACACTACACTACACTACACTACACTACACTACACTACACTACACTACACTACACTACACTACACTACACTACACTACACTACACTACACTACACTACACTACACTACACTACACTACACTACACTACACTACACTACACTACACTACACTACACTACACTACACTACACTACACTACACTACACTACACTGCACTACACTACACTACACTACACTACACTGAAGGGACCATAATCTTCCCTCATGATAATACTCGGTCACATGTTGCAAGACTGGTCAGAAACTATTTGGAAAACAGTGGATGCGAAGTTTTAACTCACCCGCCTTGTTGTCCAGATCTTGCAATTCTAACTATAATTTGTTTCGATCGATGCAGAATACTTTTACTACAATACGGTTAACTTCAGAATAAGCTGTCAAAAATTAGCTTGATTCAATCTCTATCTCAAAAACGAAGCAGTTCTTTTGGCACAGAATATGCTACCAGAAAAATGGGAAAATAGGGCGCACCGATAAACAAACCTTTGAGTAATGTATCAGCTTACTTTGTTATAATAATAAATATATTTTTCAAGCAAAAAATCGTCATTAATAATTTGAACACCCAATAAAAACGTAACATTATTATTATTTTGATTAATATTTCACCTGAACAAATATTATATTACGAGGTAGGATGGATATTGTAGCTATAGATGTCAGCGCAAACACAAAACAGGTTTTTTAAGTGCGATCTGTCAAACGTCAACTGTTAAAATTTCACCCAAATTCATTGATTAGTTTATTTGTTGTAGTCATTTGAAGTAAGCAATTTTTGTGTTTCTTGAAAAAAGTAAAAAATTAATTTCGTGCAGTGATTAAACACTATTATTGGAAGAGGAAAATGGAGAAAGAGGCAGAAGACAAGCTCGATAAACATTACGGCTAGTCTGCTCCTTCAGATTACATGGTAAAATATTGAATTGCCGAATTGTTACGCGACCGAAGAAGCACTGCAACAGTATCATCACCAGTCCAAGGCCAAAAGAGGTGGTTACTGAAGAAACTGCCAAGAAAATTCTCGATATTGTTGTGAAAGATCGCCGAGTCAAGTTACGTGAGATTATTGAAATAACGTATGTTCAACATATACATGAAAAAGCTATCGGCAAGATGAGTGCCGCGTTTGTTCAGTGTAGAACAAAAACGAGTTCGATAGACCACTTCACGGCAGTGTTTGGAAATGATAAAGCGTAATCCTGTTAATTTTTGGTATCGATTGATAACTCTTGATGAAACGTAAAACCAGAAATTAGTCGAGACAATGAGTGCTCCGAAGAAGGCGAAGACAGTGGTGGAAGTGCTCCAAAGAAGGCGAAGGCAGTGAAATCGGCTGGCAAGGTTATGACCACCGTATTTTGGAATGCACACGGAATATTGCTAATCGATTATATCGAAAAAGGGTCCACAATCACAGGATAGTCTTATCGTGCATAATTGGATCAAATGATTAATGCAATCAAGAAAAAACGAGGATATTTATAGCATTAAGCACCCCATACACGTTTCAACACAGTTGGCAACTGAGTCAGTTATTGTCCAAATCAGGCCGTGTATAGCTTTGTCAGTTGATTAGTTTGGCAGTTGTCGAGTTGGTTGAAGAACAATTAAAATGATTTTTTCAAGTTGTCTAGCAGCTCTTTCAATTAATGGTGCTGTGTTTGTCCGAGTCTCTTGATCAGGTCTCAAAATTTATATTTGTGGTGTTTTTGCAAAGAGAACGCTACATATTTTTAAAACTGTCTATAATTTCATTCAATAGTTGAATGAAAATCTTTCAAATCAGTTTATGAACTGTGTGGGCAATAATCTATGTAATTGAAAGACTTAATACATAATTGAATTGAAACGTGTATGGGCCGCTTTAGATACGATGCTAAAATTACGTGAAGTGCACTACGAATTGGTTGATCATACACATTATAGTCCAGATTTAGCTCCTTTTCCAAACATGAAAAAATGGTGATTACCGAAACTAAAGCGTATTTTAAGGGGTTCACAAAATTGTATTATTCAGATGGTATCAAAAAGTTGGAATATCGTCTTACTAAGTGTATTGAACTAAAATGAGACTATGTTGAGAAATTAATGCTTTTGGAAAAAAATTGATATTTTTTTTCTACTTAAGTGGCTTCAATTTCAATCCGCCCTCGCATTTCATAAATTATTTATTATGGCTTTTCTCTGCTAGGTTTTTTTCACTTCATTTTGTAATTTCAATAAATATTAATTTCAATAAATATTAATTTCTTGCTCTTGGTGATGAACTTAAAGAGAATTTGTCTTTAAGTTTTATTTATTTTTGCACTGGAAACGGAAAATCATGTTTGCATTACATAAACATGAAGTCTTAAACTCGGCCTTGGACTTACTCGTAAACTTATTTACCAAATGCAATTCTCCAATTTTATTGGCAAATTTGTTATTACCAGACACTTAATATTCTTCTGGCATTTACAACATTATTTACTGAAGAAAAAGAAAAAACTCTTAAAGGCGATAAAACGGATACGATATAAAACAGATGATTTGACAAGTGACATTGTATGAATAATAAAATCAGCAAATGTATTCGTGAGCAATGGCGTACATATGTACGTGCATATGTTTGTATATGAACCTCAATGTCACCCAACAAACTAATGTGTAACAAAATCATAATTTGACTACATTGATACCAGAGATTCTGTGCAAAATTCTAGTACTTATATAAGCAAATATAAAGATAATAAAAATATATATGTTTTAAAACTTTATTTTATGAACATTTCTTGTTACAGCAGTACAGTGTGGTATAAATAAAGGTGTTTAACGTCATTCAACCCTCAGCATTAAAAGACACGTTCTCGTCTAAGGTTTTAACATGACTCTTTATTGACATTTGATAATATATGTAATGCACGAGAATGGCGGAGTTGCCAGAGTCTCCGGCTTAGAATGTCAGGGATGACACTACAGGTGCAGTAGTCTCTCATATATTAACACCACTTCGTTACTTGTTTGATGCCTATTTTCAAAATTAAGTTTTTTTCCTCCATTCGATTTCTGCTGCTCGATTACACCGCGTTACAAAAACAATATTTTTTCTGTCCCGCGGACTAAATTTACTTCTTCGAAAAGGGGAGAAAAAAAAAAATAAAACTAAATGCGTATTGGCAGTTTTCATGTACGCGTCACAAGTTTTTTTTTATACATAATACATAGTAGACCAGGCTTAAAGACTTGATAAGCAAAATCCCATTAATAGACACAGCCCTTAATCAACTCACCCGTCTAACCATCACCCCTGGCTTCTTACATTATAAGTATTTGTTGAAACGCCTCGCGGGTTATTAGACCACAAAAACGGCACGCACCGTAGTTCTCAGAGAACTACGGTGCGTGCCGTGGCTTAAACCTAAAATCCTGCGATTTTAGGTTTAAGCCACAGCTCAAACTAGTTCAAGATTAATTGAGTGGTACCGCAAGGCTCCTTTCTTTTTCCTATCTTATTTATATTTTTAGATTTAAACTAAAGTTCAAACGAGTTCAAGATTAATTTGGGGATACTGCAAGGTTCCGTTTTTTTCCTACTCTATTTCTTATTTTTCTCAACGTCCTTCTATACCTTCCAATCCTATCCACTCTTTCGCGGATGACAGCTGCATTCCCAATTCGTACTCAAGCAGTTATAGGCCCAGCCTTTCCGAAATCGTTGCCAAAATGCAAAATACGGGTGTCTCAGTGAATAGTGATCTTCTATTAATCTCCGAATGAGGTCGTAAAAATAGAGGCGCCTTCAACGCTCATTAGACCCAGTGTTGTCTATTAACAGCATGACAGCAAATGCTGCTTCATCTGTATTCATAGAAGGTATAAATGTCAAGGAATCGGATGCCCTTGATATTCTTGGAATGAAATTACAGCGTGATGGTCGCTGTACTGAACATATTTTTTATGTGTCCAAAAATTATTCAAGTAGCTCGGTTTTTTGAAATGGTGTAAGGTGTACTTCCCTCCATCCGAGCTCGTGACTATTTGTACCACCTATATCCGTTCGCGAATGGAATACAGCTCCTATGTTTGGGCCGGTGTCTCAAAATATACTTTGGGGTTACTCGACCGTGTACAGGAGAGGCCGAAGAATTTTATCATTGATAGTAGGGTATCCAACTCTATTGACGCACTGAAGCATCGACTCAGTGTTGGGTGCGTTACTCTGTTCTATTCAATGGATTTTGCTCTAACAAGATTAAAGATCTTGTTCCCAAAACTCGCACATTTACACATGACACACGTTCATCGCCCAGAGCTCATCCATTTGTGGTCGACTACCGGTGGAATCGTACAACGCATTACAGAGAGAATTCGTTTTTCAGCCGTACGTTTTGCCTGTGAAGTAAATTGCTGGATGAGGTGTTTTCTATCTGTTATAACGTTGGAAAGTTTAAGTCAAATATCCACAAACACTACTCCTTCTTTCCCTCTCCTCACAACCTCTTTTCGTAGTACGTAGGTGTCATCGCCTGAGTACTGGTAAGAGTTAAAAAAAGAATTGTAAAACGAAAACTTTTGAAGCTTAAATATAAAATAACATAAACCTTAATAAAAACAAAATACTAAAATACGTATGATGGTGGGTGGGTTGATTTGGAAGGACCAAAACTTGTCGGTTTTTCGGGGTCTTTAGGTATGAGGAAAAAAAGTACCATTACGATATGTCAAAAAAAAAATAGTATTGGGGACGCCTTTCTTTTTAGCTTTTCTTCAATTTTTATTTTAAGGTTTGTTGGGTAATAAATATTATGAGTTCTGTTTTTTTTTTGTTTAACAAAAGCATTTGTACATAAGTTTATTATAACAAATCTGTTAAATGTTCAGCCGTCAAATCTGTAAATCAGTTGCCTCTTAAAAACATAATAAATAATGGGTAACATTATGTTGAAATATAAGAAAGGGGTAAAATATTTTAGGAATCAGTATCAGTTGTCAGGTGTACATGTGTATGTGCCACATAAATACATACATGCACGCTAAAGATGTGTACAATAAACAAGTACTTTTAGCAAGTATTCAGTGTTCGAATATAATTTCATATTATAGGGCACAAACAGATTATTTTTGGTAAATTAAAATGATGCTAAAAGAAAATTAAAACTAATGGAAGATATTTTTATAGAGATATAAAATATTAAGCTGTGAACACTTCTTTAACTGTGTGCCACTAGTATTTCAACAGAAATAGACTGACATCTGAATAATGCTTCTATAATATGCAAATTTATTTTGATATCACGGTTCTGTTTGAAATACTTATCGCGCACTACGTTCGTTTTACATGCAACATAACATACGGCTCGCTTTTGTTTGAATGGATACAAACAAGTTTGCTGTATTTGGACTGAAGATAATCCTCAATTTGCGACACGTTCTTGCATCCAGAAAAACTGAATGTTTGGTGTGTTTTATGGACTGATAGAATCATTGGTCCGTACTTCACTCAAACTATGAAGCACTAATGTGCTGTCTACAGTCAATTGGCACCACTAGAGAAGAGTGATTACGGACGTTTTCGTTCATCAATTGAACAATCATGATGTGCAGAAGCTGAGGATAGTGTCACAGTTGATTTATTGAGGCAAACTTTTAGTAAACGTATAGTTTCACGTGTTGAACCCGTAAATTTGCCTTCAAGTTCGTGCGGCTTAACGCCACTGGACTACTTTCTGTGAGGATATGTGATATCACCAGTCTACGTCGATAAGCCTGAAACGATTAACGAAGTGGAAGACAGAGAACTTCACTTGTTGATTAAAAAATCGTTCAACGATAACAAAAAGGCACAAAAAACTTGTCTTTTATTTGCAAATGATAAAACCTGCCCACACACTCACTTTTGTTATTCATTTTGAAGCAACCGAACAAGGCGAATTCATACCAGATAAATGCAAGAGCAATAATTACAACACTACAAAAAATAAATCTTTTACAAATGTCAACAGAAAAATAAAAATACAAAAAGGAATTTAAAAAAAACATAATAAAAAAATATATAGTAAAAAATATTACAAGAAAAGACAAACTTTTAATTATTTCATGAAACTTTTCATTATATCGTGAAAATGAAAGTCTCAGATCATAAAGCTTAGAAAGGTGAAAATGGCCAGCCAGATTGAGGAGGATTCTGGATGATAGCTGCCTCTCAGGATGCAATACATAATTTAAAAAATCGTTTTAATTTCTTTTTTCAAATTGCTTTTACTGCTACTTCCACTATTTCGAATAAAAATTTTCATTCGCATAAAAACATTTGAAACAAAAACAAAATTGGAAAATTTGTTTTTGTTTTAAATGTATTTATGCGAATGAAAATATTTTTTCGAAATAAAGAAAGTGGCAGTTAATTATTCCATTGACAACTGAAACAGATTAAAACTAAAAAAAAGTTATCAGCTGCGCTGCCAATTTCACCTGTTATGCATTCGCCTTGCAACCAAACATAGGCCTCTTTGCTGCTTCTGAGCAGTGTGACCAGATTCAGATTTTTCGAGCTAAATTAGCACCAAAATAGTGGTAAAAAGTACTAAAAAAATTTTAAGCGCTAAAATGCAAACGTCTGAATTTTAAGTAAATGTCTTCTTAGAGAGTTTATAGTTTTATCATTTCTGCTTATGTTGCCTTAGAAATTATTATTTCCATTGAATAAAACAATATTTCTTAAGGCAATAAATTATCTTTTAAACATAAAAAATTTTAAAAACACAACAAAAATAATAACTCAGTCTTTAAATTAGATATCACATACACATGCATACTTTGACATTGATGTTCCAAAGTTGTTATGTTCTCTACCGTATAGTCTAGCCTTTCTTCCTTAAAATGTTCATTTAACTTAAGACTGGGACACATAGAATCCGTCGACGTTAGACGTTGCGTATTTCAACTGACAACTAAATTGAAAGGTTCGTACATTTAGTTTTATGAGCTTTTTCACATCCCGTGATTCTCCATGAACGCAAAGTATTAAGGTTGAGCAACTTTTAACGTACGTTGAGAACTTTTTACAACTATCAGTTTATATTTTTACGGCCTTATTTATAAAAAAAATTTTCATGTTTAATTAGCTCTTATTAAACAAATTTTCTACAGAAATCAGTGCAATAAGATCTTAATAAACATGAAAAAATTTGTATAAATAAGGCAGTTAGTATATTTTGATTTATTTTTCCATTAAAAATTAAAATAAAAACACATTATGTTCGATCTTCTCTCTATGATTAAAAAATGCATTAAATGATTTTAATCGAATTACAACAAAAAACCTGCTGAATTTATATCCGCCAATAAAGTACCGATTGTGTCAACTTCATAATGTCAGTTAAAAAAGGAAACGTATAACGTGTGTCCCGGCTCATAGAATCCACTTATCAACATTTAAACTATTTTTTATAGAAAAAAAATTTGTACTTTTTAGCATAGACAAATTTTCGCAAACATTGTCGTAACTGATAAACCAATTGTGCAATAAAACTGCGACGTACAATTCGTATTTCTCTCTCTCCTTTTCCGGATTTATACAGGGTGGCTCATGAAAGTTGCTACCTGCTCAAATGCGTGTCAGCAGACAGTCCCTGCAGACAAATTTTCACCAAGATTTATACTTATTTCCATATAAGATCAATTAACAAACAAACTGAAGCCTAGAGACTTGCCGATTCGCTTGCTATTTTGAGAGAAATTGTGAAAAAATTTACATCAGCATCTGCCTTTACGGCCTAATCCGATGATGGACCAGTTCCACGCAGTGAATGATTCACTATTCACAGTTAGCAATTTATGCCATATGTTTGTAGTCATATGAGCAACATCTTGTTGAGAAGTTTGGACTTTCTAATCCATCCTGTATGCAATTTCCCTGCAATCAATGGAAGACAAGGCTTAATGAGTTGGTAGGCCGAAGCCCACTAAGAGTATCAGCCCATAAACCAACTCACCCGTCAACCAGCAACACTGGTTCCTTACAGTACATGTATCTGTTGTTAAGGCAACAAATCCTCGGGAAATTGTTAGTCCCCAAAAAAAGCCACACGCCAAACAATTATCAACGATAATAACACTCCCTTCCTGCATTTTCGGTTTCAAACACAGCCAGAGGCTAAAAGTCAAGGTAGGCACCGCAATTTTGATCAGCCCGAGTTGAACTGCAAGCAGAACCATCTGGGGACCATGCTGATCCCCGTTCTGCCAATTTAAGCCCTTGGTAAGTGCTTCGGAAACCAACACAACACAAGTCATGCGGCTTCCTAGAGTTTTATTTGCTACAACAATCGAGGAACTCCTTTCCCTCTTTACCCGAAAAACAGAATGCCCTGGTTAGGAATACGCCAAGCCAAACCTGTTCCTTGAGTTGATTAATAGCATAGAACCTCAATTATGCCTCAGTGTTGTAGTAATAAAACAAAGATGTTTATATTATTCATTAATTTTATTCAGTTCTTGTTTAACCTTACAAGCACAAAAAAATGGACTGTAAAAAAAAACTTTTTCTTCCACTTAACTATCAGTGTTGCAATGAAAAGTACATTTTGCAGAGTTGTATTAAAGTTACAAACACTCAGCGTCATCGAAAAATGTGTCATCAGATGGATGTGTTCCGCCGAGATTATGACGGCCATTTGGCCGATATTTTATTCCATATATAATTGAACTATACCAATACTATCATAATAAAAACAATTACAATCCAATGGATAGGAACCATCGCCACAAGCGTAGAGATATGGATATGAGTATTTACAGTAAGCTAAATTACGCTCTCACGTTATGTTATTAATTTCTGTATCTTTTTATTTATCTGATCATCGTTTATGTACACATTGTTCAATATCTCATTTAGTCGATAAATAACTAAGCACCGAAATACATGTCGTTCATTGAATTACAACAATAATACAGCAAGGAGGGTGTTTACCCACTATGCCTTAAAAGCGTTAACGAAAGGCTACACCATTCAGCTACTACATCTGTTCCTACTCGTACTCACAAGTAGGTGTAACAATCGCTATCCACTATTCGGCAGCATTTTCTCTAGCCCAAGGTAGTGCAACAAACAGTTTTTTTATAATTCCTAAAGCATAAAACATTCAAAATTAACATCCTCCCTTAAAATTTAAACACCCTTTATATGTACATTTGAATCTGGCATGATCATTAGCAAACAACTAGAAGCTTCGAAATCATTGGAGAAGATAGCAAAGAAGTATGAATAGCAGGCAGATATTTGGTAGAGGTGGAGTTTAATATTAATCTTTGAGTAATAATGTCATAAGTCAGAAAAGTAAGCAAGTATAGTGTGTTAATATACAGTGGTATTAAGTGTACACAAAGTTGTGAAGTATTTCAGTACTGTGATGCAAATAAGTGACTGTGTCATCATTTCTTTTATTGCAACATAGTCATATTTCAAAAAATAAGCTCTTTAAGTTAACAAGGCAGAATTGTTAATAGTACTACATTTTTATATTGGGCCAAGAATTTATTCAAATTACTTTTAAACTGTTTGCTCTAGGAGATATTTTCTAAAAAATTTACCTTAGACTTGCATGGAAGCTAAAAATTTGAAATGCGTTTTTCTCGAAACAAGTTTTTTCGAGTTATGATTATGTTGCAATAAAGGAGCGATATGTATGTGCGCACGCCCGCTTGTTTTTGTGTGCCATTAGTGACTACAATCTAAAATTTTTTGTCACTAAGATAGTTTTCTTGCTTTGCTCAGAAATCTGAGAAAAATACCTTAATGTTTCAAGCATCAAAAGAAATATTCGTATTCAATATTCGCAAATATTACACTTTTTAACACAATCCGATTCCAAAACTTGATTGTGTAGTAACGTAAACATGCGGGTATGAAAGTTGTTATCATGATTGATGCTTTTACCAGAACTTTGTCATCCACACACTGTACGTGTGCCAATTTTAAAAATAGATAACATATTTAAAGCAACGATATGCCAAAAATAGATACTAGTATAAAGAACAAATCTAGGTTTTACATATTTTTCCGTGCTCATGTTCCTTTGTACCTCGTATATGGTTTTTGAAAATTGATTTTATTATACATATGAGTATATTTATGCTACATGCATAAATTCTTTAAGTTGTGGAGTAACACAAGTGAAACTCATAATAAAACATAAACTCGCTGCTCCCAAGAAGTAAAAACCCCAAAAAAAAAAACACTTTGTAGGCTTCATGGAATGCATTGATAACAACGCAAGGAAATATATTTCTAATATTAATAAAACGGGCTTTGTTAGACAGACAATTTTATAACATTAACATTTAAATAAAAAATATCTGGCTGTTCAGTGATAGCAGAATGCAGTACAAACCATTGGGATTGTAGCAAATTGCAATTCAATCTGAGACCAATATAGAAGAAATTCAAATTCAAATTCACTTTATTTCCATAATATTACATTTTCATATAATTAATTTACAATAAAGAGTTCAAGATAATTATGTTTTTCTTCTTAGTTATTAGGTTTTTAGTTACAATATTAATAAATACATATTCCATATTTACAAAATTTTCTATTTATTTGGAAGTAAAAATAAAATATTTGAACGTTTTAGTTTTTTAATAAAAAGGCTTATCCTAAAAAACTACTACACTACGTAAGATCGGCTAGCTCATTGGTATGTTCAAACTCTGAGTTCTGGCATTTTATACGAAAATTGTTATTAAGTCTGACAATTTTGCATGTAACTAATTCTATATCTGCGAGCAAGTGGAGCCTCGCAGTTGAATAAAACCATGGAAGGTTATAGATTAGTTTTAACAACTTGTTTTGTGCTATTAGCAATTTTTTTAAATGACAATTTGCACTAGTCGACCATACAGGGGCTGCATAGTAAATTATGGCATGGAAAATTGATTTAAGTATTATTTTTAGTTCCTGTTTAGAAATGGGTAAAGAATTCTGGTAAGTATATTTACTTTATTAACAATGTATGATATATGTTCGTGGAATTTTATTTTAGGGTCTAATATAACTCCTAGATATTTTACTTTATGTTTCCACTGAATAGGGTAATTGTTAAATGTCACACTACTCTGCGGTAAGAAACAAGTCTTTCGTTTTCTTGAAAAATAAATGGCTCATGTTTTACTGGAGTTGGACATGGGAGTTGGTGGTGGTATCTTTATGCCCCAGTATCAGAGGAGGATCAGTTTTAAGCTATATGATTAGTGTAGCGCAATGCAGGCTGAAATTACAGCTATTTTGAGAGCAGCCAACTGGTTGAGGTACTATAGGGTATACGGGGTGAATATCCGAATCTGTACTGATAGTAAGGCTGCGTTAAATGCGCTTGTGGGTGTCTATACGACGTCCAGGTTGGTTCAGGAATGCCGGATATCTCTTAATGAGATAGCGAGACATTCAAGCCTGGAGCTTTTCTGGGTACCGGGGCACAGTGGAGTGCCCGGAAATATTGTGGCGGATGAGCTGGCGAAAGCCGGAGCTTGCCTACAGAGAGGGGACATTGATACGATGGTAGGAGTCCCGCTTAACAGCTGTAAAAACCAAGTACAGCGTCAACTTGTAGGGACTGCGCAGGACAGATGGTCTGGTGAGGTCACCTGCCGAGTAGCAAGGCTGACATGGCCCGCGTATGATCGTAGTAGAACTGCGGTCCTAAAGGGTTTTCCCCGTCAAAGGTTGCGTACCTTGGTGGCAGTTCTAACAGGACTGTGTCTCATAGGGACGCATGCTAGGAGGTTAAATCTTCCATTTAATGATTTCTGTAGAGGTTGCGGGGATAAGGACGAGGAGGCTTTCGGGTTGGTTAGCATCTGAACCGTCGGGGGAAGTGTAAGTCTCGTGGGATGCACTTCCTCCTCAGGCAACACAACGGGACCAAAAGGACCCAAGTGGGCTGGTTTCGTGAAACTGGCGGCCTGTACAACCTAACCTAACCTAACCTTTACTGGAGTTTAACTTTATTTTCCATTTATTGAAATAATGTTGGAGTTCCGTTAAGTCTCGCTCAAGATTGACTATTATGTGGGTGGATAACACGTCGGAACAGATAACCGCTGTGTCATCAGCAAAAATTGAAACGGTACAATAATTTAATAAGTTGTAAAGGATGGGTGACAAACAGGAGCCTTGAGGACAGCCTGCTGGAATTGAAAAAATTTCGGACGAGAATGAACCAATATGGACTTTGAATGAGCGTTGTACAAGAAAGGAGTTTATAATTCTTATAAGATATGTAGGCAAGTGTAAATTAATCATTTTAAAGATGAGCCCATCATGTCATACCGAGTCAAAAGCGGCCTGAACATCCAATATTATCATTCCTGTAGATTTCTGGTGGCTGAAATTCGAATTTATTAGATTTTTTAATCGAATCACAGAATGGGAAGTACTATGTTCATTTTTTTTATATGGGACCAGTACTCAGGGGATGACCCCTACATATGCAGCGAATTGTACTGGAACTAGGAAAATAGGTTATGATGTTCATGCCGAAAACCAAATTGTTGGGGCGGAATTATGTTATTTAAGTTCATAAAATTTACTAATCTGTCCTTAATTTTTTTTTCTAAAATTTTACCTAACAATATAGAAGAAAAAAAAAAAATAAAAGCTCGATGGCTGAGTTGGTTAAGCGGCCGTATTAAAATACATCCTGTTTACATGACACCGAGTTCGAATCCTAGTGAGTGCTGATGAGCAGTGTAGCGACTGCGAGACAGCTAGTTGTCCCCTTGTCCTTTGATCAACAGTTATTGATCGCGGCAATTATTTTTATAATTGAAAATAGTTTTTGGCGAAAGCCGGCTTTAAACTTGAGCCATACACATACTTTCATGCAATACAAGAAATATTCCATAACTCCTCGTCTTCATGTGCCATCGACTAAAACACGACATGAACATAACGTCGACAGCGCGAAGGTAAAAATAAGTTCATGTTCTTGTATGTGGTGAATACCTATGTTCGGATTTACCTTATTAAAGTGTTCAGTGGAGCTCCATTTTTGTGTATTTTTGTTCGTAATGGCCAACTTCATGGCGAACACCGATGTTCAGTCATATGCATTAGCATTGATGAACGAAACATGGACATGAACGGTCCAGATTAGCCATTTGCAATGTTCGACATGATGCTCATACCAAGTTAATGGCAAATGGAGATCCCCAGTAAGATCAACTATTTAGCATTAATATACACGTAAAATATTTTCTTAAAAACAAATAAAAGTATTTTATACTAAATGTACATATAGAATTTAAAATGGATCCGGAAAATGAACTAATAAGTTCGAACTATATAGGTCAGAAAAACTAAAAACTAAGTTTCTTTTATCAAATCAAGAAAAGGCAACACAAATATAAGGGATATTAGAATAATTGATTTGGTGAAACTGAAGAACAATTGAGTAAAATATTTTGTTTTTTATTTTATCTTGCACCAATACTCAGGGGAGGGGGAAAGAGGGAGTAATGTTTGTAGACATTTGGCTAGAACTTTCCAACGTTATAACAGATAGGAAAAACGTCTGCAGGCAATTTATTCCTGGCAGTCGACAACAATCGGATGAGCTTTGGACGATGAACGTGAACTACGTAAAAATGTGCGAGTTTCGAGAACAAAATCGCTAGTCTCGTCAGCAAAATCCATTGTAGTAGAACATAGTAACGCACCCTACACTGCGTCGATGCTCTAGTGAGTCAATAGAGTTGGATACCCTACTGTCACCGCCCGCCCTACTGTGTTCGCCCTTTCCTGCACATGGTCAAGTAATCCCAAAACCGACTTTGAGGCACCGGCCAAAACATGAGAGTTGTATTCTATTTTTGGTCGGATATAAGTGGTATAAATAGTAAGGAGATCGGATGGAGTGAAGTACATCTAACACCGTTTCAAAAAACCGAGGCACTTGAATGCATCTTTAGAGACATGAAAAATGTGTTCAGTGAGCGAACGTTACACTGTACCTTCATTCCGAGAACATCAAGAGCATCCGGTTCCTCAATATTTATACCATCCATGAGTACAGATGAAGCAGCATCTGCTGTGATACGGAAGAAAAAAAAATGTGTATTGTGTGTCAAACTGCAACATGTTTTTATTTGATCGTCTCTAGGGTGCTTAATTGATTCTGCGAATTTCGTTATTAGGTTAGATTAGGTAGGCAAGCCGCTGGATACCACGAAATAGCCTAGGCTCACTTGGGTCCTGAAGTCGTTCCCTTTGTGATTGCCTCAAAAGTGGGATAGTGAAGTGAAAATAGAAGTTAGAAGAATATAGTGTTAGTGGATGAGATGGTTGGGCGGGGATGGGAAGGAAAGGCGGGAACCTTTTAGAGTAGCGTTACATGCTGCTGTACTAGCCACCTGTTGCTTCTTACGAAAGACCATATTGCGGTCGATTTGACTGGGGCCAGACATGATAGGCCTAGGCATCTTAGACGATGATGCCCCAATGCCGGGTATGTACCGAGGACATGAAGGATCGTCTCCTCCTCTTCCTCGTTTTGGCAACTTCTGCAGACGTTGCTGTAGGTTACGCCTAGTGGCATGGCTTCCAAACGGGCAATGTCCAGTGATGTCTGCTACAGTCACTCTCAGCTGAGATCTGAGCAGTTTTAATAGCTCCCACGTTCTTTTAGAGTTAATATGCGGCCACAGGTTCCTTGATATAAGGTATGAGGGCTCTGGTAGCCATTTTTCTTGGGCACGTTCCAGCGTGTGGAGTATTATTCTTTTCCAACACGCTGAGAGGGGTTGTCCGCAAAAGGGATCTATATCCCTATCCTCTAGGCCTGTCCTTAAGCCGTCAAAAGTGTTGTTCTCGTTGTTAGAGCCATGTCCAAGTACCCGTTTTTGGGTTAGGTTATTATGTCTCGCCATCTTATTTAAAGCTGTCCGACATTCTTTGACTGGACTAGAATTAGTGTATATTCCAATAAGGGAGTTGATGGAGGCTTTGCTATCATGATATTCGTAACGACAATCTCGGCCATATGGCCGATATCTGCCTGGCAGTCTGAAGAATATTTTGGTGTTGAATTCTTCTATGTAAACGCTACCCCCAACCCTTTTTCGCTTCTGGACCCATCCGTGTAAAAATAGAAGGATGCAGTTTCTAGAGTAGATTCCTCAATTTAGTAACCAAAGCTCTTTGAGAGGAATGATTTTGAAAAGCAGCAGTCAATTACATCGGGGACTAGGTCTCTTCCAATCTGCAGTATATTAACATGTCCCCACCGCTTGTGGGGACATGTTGCGTTCAACCTGATCGTGACTTTTGGTGCTATCTGCCTGGCTTCTAAGTCACATGGCATTTAGCTCCTCTGAAGTGCTTTGGTTGGTGTTGTCCCCATGGCCGCTGTGATCCGTGTTGCTGACTTTTTCAATTTGCAGTCTGTTGGTTGCGGAGTCCCGTGATTTCCACCATACTGATACTCCGTAGAAAATTATCGGTTTTATAACCATTTCATAAAGCCTTTTTGTTGTATGCCCCATGTTGAGCCTATTGATTTTTTGGTTACTTTAGCCGGTATATTCTCTTTCCATGATAGTTTGCTGTCTATAATGACGCCTAGCTAGTTTGCCTTACCCGATAGGATAAGTGTGGTGTCAACCATTTTTGGAGGTGTGAAATGTGGAATTTTATACTTTTTACTAAAAAGTACGATTTTCGTTTTCGCAGAATTTGTTTTTAGCCGACATTGACTTACCATCTTAGGAGAGTATTTCTACTGCTCTGTTATGCTGTCTTATGGGGAATTTCGTTCTTGAATATGAAAAAAAATTATCTGTGCTTTCTTAATTTGAAAATACTTGAAACACCATTAAAAATTAAGTGCATAAAAAGTGTTGTTACTTGAGTTTTGGAAAAAGTATTACGCGTAGACATTTTAAAACATGTAAAAAGCGACATTGCATATAAGGCGTGATGTGGACTTTCAGTTTTAGAAATGCATTCAGTATTGTTTCGACTTCTGGCAAAATGAATGTATTTATATTTGTCTCCTGTAAATTTTTACTATGGCAATAACGCAGTACATTTGGTTCCCCTTCACATTCGTTATATCGATGTTTGTCTGTAAAAAAATTTGTTCTTATCACAAAAGTTGTTAAGAAAGTCTTTAGGGAAAGGTGATGACACTCCTCATGGCAAACAACGACGAATAACATGCCTAAGCTTTTTAAGATTTTAACATTGTAAAGGAAGTGATAAACAAGATTAACTTCTGGTGGCGCTATAAACACAAGGAATGGGAAAATAAATTGCTGGTTCATGTTTACAGAGTAATCATATTTGAATGGAAAACGTTACCTTTTTATGAACAACAAGGTCAAACGCTGTGTGAAAGAACTCACTTAATGCGTTTTGAAAATTTTAATGCCAGAAGTAATTTTATGAAATTCGCCTGTGTTTTGCAGATGAAAAAATCAATAAATAATGATAATACTGTAATAAAATACTTGTTTTAAACCATTTTTAATGAACCTAATAAGCCATTTACATTTGTCTCCAAATCTAGTAGATTAGATTTGAAATCTCTCTCAACATCTAGTTAATTCACATCACATTTTTGTGAGATTTCATATTAATAATAAAAAGAGCTGACTAAAAAATTAAAAGAAAAATTGTAGATTAGATTTGAAATCTCTCCCAACATCTAGTTAATTTACATTATATTTTTGTGAGATTTCATATTAATAATAAAAAGAGCTGACTAAAAAATTAAAAGAAAAATTGTTATATTTCCGAATTGTATTTGATATCAAAATTTAATGAATAATTGTTATTAACATATAAGAGAATTTTTCTCTGCTTCATTCAATTCATTTTCGTTTTCCATTTGATTAAATTAAATATGAAAATTTCGATTTTTTTCAATAACTTTAATAACGCGCACAATTTTCTTTGTTTTGTTTCTTTAATTTAAATGCCATTTTATTATGTGCGAGTATGTGCGAGTATAGCAGCGTATGAGTAATTTATTAGCATTTTCATCTGCGATTGCAATTTAAAGTGTCATACACGAAGTTTGATAATAAATAACCGCTATTTTCAATTTTTTGTTTTTAAAAGTATTTATTTATTCATCGGTAACTATCTTGTCCACTTGAAGGTAGTCCCCCTCAGATATAATACACTTATGCCAGCATTTTTCCCAAGTCTCGAGACACATCTCAAACCCGCTTTTTGGTATCGAAAACATCGTCAAGGATGATGCAGATTTCCGAAAAAAAAGTCATAACTGGTGTATGGCAAGGACATTGAAACCAAAGCCCATTCATCCCCATGGAAGTGTCTGGAAGGACCAAGACCGAAAAAAGCACGTCAAATTCGTTGAGATGAGAAGGTTTTGCTCGCTGTTTTCTTCGACTGCAATGGCACGATGCATACTTCTTGCCAAAAAGTTGTGGACAGACAGAAGTACAAAAAATGCCGCAAAAACCAATATTGCAATTCAGAAAGAGTTGAATATTTGCTAAAATAATTAAAACTATATTTTGCCAAGCAAAGTTTTTTATATTTACCAACCGAAATAAATTTACATTCCGTTAAATAAAATGGAAAATAACAGTGCGGTGTAGTAAAATGTTGATTACACGATTTTGTCCTAGATGTTAAATTAAGTTTGCAATACTTTGTTTGAAGTTAGTTCCTTGTTGAAGAAGAAACAAATTTATTTCAATATTCTTATAAACTCTTCTGTTTTTTATTGCTCGTGTAGTAATTAATCTTTCTTTTTCCAGGTAAGTTTTCATCAATCAATTGTAACTAATCAACGAATGCCTAACTTGGGAATTTTTTCTCGTAAGTACAAAAAATAAAAACTGAAAACGAAATAGAACAGTTGCTAGTGCCGTTAATTGTTTCCCACGGGATTTTTTTTTTCATATATGATTTATTTCGTTGTTGACCACTTGGAGTGGTTCGCAGCAAGTTCAAGCGGGAGGTACAAAATTAAGATTACTTTTCGTAGTCACACACTGGAAAAGTATAATCAATATATAAATACCTTTGTTGATTTAACAAAAGTTTCGTTGCATACTCGTATAATATTGTATCACACAAAAAGCATTAACGTAAAAGATCAACACAATCTTTGTTTGAAAAAATAATTATTTTTCATTATATTTTTTGCTAATTCAGCAAATAATTTCATTCAGTATAATTTAGTATATCTTTTTTCGCGTAATAAAATTTACATAATGTTGCTTATTGTAGTATACTCGTACTTTCAGCTTACAGTTACATATGTATGTATATGCATATACACTAACTTACGTGTTATTTAGAAAATCTTAGGAACCAGATTTGGATGCACTAGAAACTCTTACTTTATGGAATTTGGTAAACAAAATTCATGACTCTTATTATTATTCTCTGAGTCGTCCTTACGGGGGTGAAGTATAAGACCGTCGCCCACTAATATTTCTTCCTCTACAGTTTACATGAAATACCTACTCCCTGATGAAGAGAAAATATTATTGTTTCAAGTTGTCGCTGAAAATAGAAGACCATATCGCTACACAGAAAAAATAATTTGTATGTAAATATCAAAAAAATAACCTTGAATATCATATTTTGTTGTTGTTTAAAGAAATTGTTGTTTTCGATCAATAATTTTTATTAAACTTTTGTTTGAGTCTACGAATTCCTTTACTGGTCCACATTCAAACAATTTATTAATCTATTCAGTTTTGTTTTTTATATAAAAAATGTTTTAATTAGTAAATTCTTCGATATTTCGTCTTCCTTGGGAAGACTTCTTCAGGAAAAATGTTTTCGGTTTTGTTTACAAAATCAAAAATATTTGAAAGCATACAATTTTAAGATATATAAAAACATACAATGTATGTTACATTGTAACAAGAAATTAAAGTGCATGAAAAGATGATTCATTAAGAGTTTTATACATAATTATATATATATATATATATATATATATATATATATATATATATATATATATATATATATATATATATATATATATATATATATATATATATATATATATATATATATATATATATATATATATATATATATATATATATATATATATATATATATATATATATATATATAACGAGTGATTTTTTTGCTATTATCTTTTTGGCAACACTAGTTTTGACAGCTCACGCACGTTTTGTATCTTGTGTCACTGTCAAACATCTTCAGTTTGGTCTATAATTTAATCATGAATCGTCTTACTAACGAACAACGCTTGCAAATTGTTGAATTTTATTACCAAAATGCGTGCTCTGTTAAGAAAGTTCATCGCGCGCTTCTTCCATTTTATGGTCAGTTTAATCGACCTACTGAGGCTTCTATTCGGGCTATTGTAAAAAAATTTCGCACCAAATTTACATTGTTGGACATTAAACCACCAACACGCTTACGTAGAGTGCGAACTGAAGAAAATATCGCAGCCGTATCGGCCAGTGTTGGTGATGACCGTGAATTATCGATTGGGCGCCGTTCGCAGCAATTGGGCCTCTGTTACTCCACTACGTGGAAAATTTTGCGGAAGGATTTGGGTGTGAAGCCTTATAAGATACAGCTGGTGCAAGAATTGAAGCCAAACGACCTACCACAACGCCAAATTTTTGGTGAATGGGCTCTTGAAAAGTTAGATGAATATCCACTTTTTTATCGAAGAATGGTGTTCAGCGGCGAGGCTCATTTCTTGTTGAATGGATACGTGAACAAGCAAAACTGCCGTATTTGGAGTGAAGAGCAGCCAGAAGCATTGCAAGAGCTACCAATGCATTCACAAAAAACAACCGTTTGGTGCGGATTATGGGCTGGCGGCATCATTGGGCCGTATTTCTTTGAAGATGATGCGAATCACAACGTTACTGTGAATGGTGAGCGCTACCGTGCGATGATAACAAATTTTTTTTTGCCCAAAATGGAAGAGCTTAACTTGCATGACATGTGGTTTCAACAAGGCGGTGCTACATGCCACACAGCACGCGAAACAATGGACCAATTGAGAGGCGAGTTCGGTGAACAGTTTATTTCACGCTTGGGACCAGTCAATTGGCCGCCCAGATCGTGCGATTTAACGCCTCTAGACTATTTTTTGTGGGGCTATATTAAGGCTAATGTCTATAGCGACAAGCCCGCTTCGATTGACGCACTGGAAGCCAACATTGCCAACATTATTCGTGAGATACCGTCCGAAATGTTGGAAAGAGTATGCCAAAATTGGACTAAGCGGATGGACCATTTGAGGCGAAGCCGCGGCCAACATTTGCATGAAATAATCTTCAAACATTAAATTATATCGACCCAACTATCGATCCAAATAAATATTTCATGCATTTTTCTGAATTTTATGTGTTTTTTTTTTTTTTAATTTCCGATAGTTCTTATAAAATCACCCATTATATATATATATATATATATATATATATATATATATATATATATATATATATATATATATATATATATATATATATATATATATATATATATATATATATATATATATATATATATATATATATATATATATATATATATATCTTAATGAGCTAATTTATTGCTCTATTCTTATAAAATAAATGCCTGTAGTTATGAGCTAAACTTTCTGTATCTTTTCTAAAATTAATTCTATTCACTATTGGTACATCAATTATCTGCAGCATCTCCAACATATAACGTTTTTTTTATAACTATTTTCTGTATTTAATATGGAAACCTTATTAAAATCGGGATTGTGGTTTTTTATATAAAAAATAAAACTGGCCTCAAGCTTAAATTAACATTTCAATTTGATTTATAAAAAAAGGTGAAAAATTAGGATCAAGATACTATACAAACATATATATGTATATTACTTTTTTGAAAATGAAAATTCTGTATGGGACCCACTTTAATGATTCAAGGTATGCTCTACAAAAATGCTGGGTTCACAAAAATATTGAAAAAATATATTCAGCACCTTTAACTACCCCATGTATCTGGTTATGATGTTAAAAACTACTTTTTTGTATGGAAGCCCCGTTAAGAAGTACAGTTAGTGGGTAAATAGGTTCACAGGAAATGTAAAAAGAGAAATATTAGTGGAAGTCGTTGTAGCATTTCACGTTTCGAAGAGCGACTCAGAGGCAGTTGTGAAGCCTTTTGTAGATTTTTGCAGTTTTGATCTAGCTTTCACATCGATGTGAAGCCATTTAGAAAACGAAAATTAACGATATCGGTCCAAGATATAGCCTAAACCGTTTTGCGATGAAAGTGTCGCGTAAGCGAACTCAAACAATGTTTTTTGCTTAACAGCAGTTCTGGTTATAAAAGAAGGTTAATAAAATACAGAAAATTAAAATTTCCGATATCGGTCCATATGTACCCAAGATATAACCTAAACCAAATTTTTCATGAAAATGCCGCGTAAGCGAATTTAAATAATATTTTTTTCTCCTAAAAGCAATTCTGGTAATAAAAGGAATTAACTGAAATACAGGATATGAAATAGTCTAAACCGATTTTTCCACGAAAAATTTTTTTTGCTTAAAAGCAGTTCTGGTTATAAAAGGAGGTTACTAAAATACAGAAAATTAAAATTTTCGATATCGGTCTACACATAAAATAGCCAAACTCTATTCGGGCTGCTACTGTGAGCCGACAGGACAGGAAACGTTGAAAAAGAAAGAAGACTGTGTGAATTTTAGTTGCACAATGTAATTTTATTATCTCGAAATTTAACTTTAGTTGCAGTGGCACTGGTTATATTAAATATATTGAAAAACGAACAGTTTCTTTTAACCAAAATTATAATTATATAAAAAGGGTCGTTTTTTACTTTTATACTACAACAACAAAAAAACTTATACATATATAAAGTAGTAAGTGTCGAAAACATTACGGCTACAGCGCCACCTACGAGTCAGATTCCACAAATAACACATTGGGCACTACAGCTTTAAGTTGATTAGTCACAATACTCTATTTTGGCTTAAACAATATATAACCGAGATATAGTCTAAAACGATTTTTCCATTAAACATTTTTTTTTTGCTTAAAAGCAGTTCTAATTATAAGAGAACGTTACTAAAATACAGAAAATTAAAATTTCCGAAATCGCTCCGTATATACCCGAGATTAGGCTAAATTAAAGCGATAAGCGATACTTCAGGCCATCCCATTTTGTATTAAGACTTGTCAAAAGTTCAAGTAAGACGTACAAGTGTGATTGTGTGAATGTAAAGCGCTAGGAAAATGAGATATAATACGGTAAGAATTTTGGCATTCCATAACACTTCACCATTTTTAGAAATTTGTTGAAACAATAAAATGTTTCTTTGGATGAGGTTTGCAATTAAAAAAATAAATAAAAAATAAAAAATAAAAAATAAAAATAAATAAACAAAATATTAAACCCAGACGTTCACCAAATTGGCTGTTTATTTATTCTCTACACATATTTTTCATTTTACTTCAGGTGTGATGGTGTGAAAGTAAAATGTAATATTATCTTATATTGTTTGACTGTTAAAGCAAATCCCCCGGAGAATAGATTTTGAATTGGCATATTCTACACCAGGACACTCTATTTTTTGGGTAAAGAGGGGAAAGAGTCTCTCGTTTGTTGTGGCAAATAAAACTCTAGGAAGCCGCATGACTTACGTATGTTGTGTTGGCTTCCCAAAACTCTTACCAAGGGTATGAATTGGCAGAATGGGGATCAGCATTCCACCAGGTGGTTTTGCTTGCAGTTCAACCCAGGTTAATCATGGTTGAGATGCCTACTTGGCTGGAACGTTCTGGCCGTGGTTTAAACCTAAAGACGCAGGAAAGAGGAGTTAGAATTCCTGACAATTGTTGATGCATGGCTTTTTTCGGAGGCCAACAATGATCAATTCAATCAGTTCGAGTTACTGAAATGGTGGCACTACCGGTATAAGCTATAATTCTCGCAATGTCTTCTGTTCTTAAAAGGAGGTATTTCATTACAAAAATTCTAAATTCCAGTTGAGTCATTGGAGCTGTTTTTTCCGATTTTTCACTAGGCAATGCAATTTCCAAGACTTAAACAAACATGCATCTCGAACATTAGAGAAAAATGGTTTATTTGAATTCTGTAATTGTTCATATCGTTGTCAAATAAATCATTGTTTAATTATATCTAACAATTAAGTTAACTTCGGCCTCACCAGCACAGCAGAATTAGCATTTGTACATGATTTTTCTATCGCAATGGCGGGAAACTTTAGAATAGACTTTTGCAACATACGTGGGCTGAGAACGAACTTCTTCTCCGTCTATGCTCACACGTGTCTCCATCGGCCGGATATTTTCGCCCTATGTGAAACCCAGGTATCTGAGAATGCTGATCCACAGGATTTTCATATACCTGGGTATCAATTCCTATCCCTCTTTAACTTCCATCGGGGCCTTGTAATTTACATTCGCAATGAAGTTGTGTTCCAGTGCCAGCAACCATTAGGCATGCTTGATGCAGAATTTACCTGTCTTTGGGTTAAATTCAAAATCAGGTCACACTTTTTGCATTTCGGGTTTCTATACAGAAGTCCAAATGCGGTGAGGGATACTACCTTTTCTGGTTTCGATGCCCTCTCCGACTCCATATCGAAGATCCTGGAAAGTTGTCCGAGCAGTGAAATCGTTGTTGCTGGTGATTTCAATGTTCACAACTCATCCTGGCTTCGTCATTCGAGTCATACAACTCCAGAAGGCCAATATGTCGAGTTATTCGCTGCGTACAACCACCTAGCGCAATTAGTGAATGAGCCAACGCATATTCCATGTGTTGAAGGGCACCATTCAAACACACTTGACCTATTCCTGACTTCACACCCTGAAAAGTATGAAGTCAGAGTTAGTGCACCTCTCGGCAATTTGGATCATTGCACCATTTCTGCCTCCTTTTCGATCTCGGGACTTCGTAACGTTTCAAAATCAGCTACGAAACGTTCAATATTTATTTACGAAAAGGCGCGTTGGGCTGAGCTCAACCAATTTTATGAGCATTTTAATTGGAAACTTTGTTTTCTAGATAACGACATAAATGCTTCAGCAAAAATGGTCGAGAAAATGATATTGCTAGGGATGAAAACATTCATCCCCTCCAAGCAGATTTCGATTAAACCAAAACCAAAGTCTTGGTTTAATCAGACGTGCAAAAACGCAGTCAGATCCAGAGAGGAAGCATTCAGTAACTGGCGTTTAAACAAAACACCAGACACTGATTTGCTACGCAAAAAGGCAAGATCTTCGTGTGCCAAGGTACTTAGGCGTGAAAAGTCTCTTCACGAACAGCGCCTTCGTGCCAAGGTCCTTGCAGCTCCTCGGGGCAGTAAGACCTTTTGGTCTTTCGTTAAGAGAGTAAAGAACAGTGCTAGTTCATCAATTCCAACTCTTTTAAAGAATGACCAAGCATTCACAGACCCGGTTGACAAAGCTAACCTGTTGGCTGAAATTTTTGCAAGCAATTCCTGCTTGCCGGAAAGCAGTCAGCCACTTCCCGAGCTCGAAAGAGTATCTGTAACTATGCCGAAGATATTCTTCCGGGCGCGAGCAGTTAAAAGGGTTTTGGAAGACCTCGATATAAACAAAACTCCTGGACCGGATGGCATTCCAGCACTGGTCTTGAAGCAGTGTTCTTCTACGCTTGCGCGTCCATTAGCACGCCTTTTCAGCATACTTTACCATACTGGTGAGTTTCCATCGTGCTGGAAGGTTGCTAATGTAACACCAATACCCAAAAAGGGTATGGCAAATAACCCCGAAAATTACCGCCCAATTGCAATTTGCTCTACACTCTCCAAAGTAATGGAAAACATGGTTAACCATCACCTTATGAGGTATCTGGAGTCGCATAAACTACTTTGTGATCGTCAATATGGATTTCGTAAGGGTCGTTCAACTGGCGATCTTATGGCATATCTCTCAGAGAAATGGTGCCACTCAATCCATCATTTCGGTGAAAGTAGGGTGGTGGCTCTTGATATTTCAAAAGCGTTTGACAGAGTGTGGCATGGTGCACTATTGGCAAAACTTACTGCCTTTGGTGTCGGTGATGACTTCTCTCGGTTTATATCGAGCTTTCTCAGAGACCGCTCTATACGAGTTGTTATAGATGGGGTCTCATCAAACGAGTTCAAGATTAATTCAGGGGTTCCGCAAGGCTCCGTTCTTTCTCCTACCCTATTCCTTATTTTTCTAAATGATCTTCTCTACCAAACTTCCAACCCTATCCACTCTTTCGCAGATGACAGCAGCATTTGCCACTCGTACTCTTTTAGCTATAGGCCCAGCCTATCAGAGATCGCTGCCAAGAGACTAAATATGAATGATTCACTGAATAGTGATCTTCTATTGGTCTCTGAATGGGGTCGTAAAAACAGGGTAGTCTTTAATGCTCGTAAGACCCAGTGTAGCTTATTGACGCACAAACAAACGACCGCAAATGCTGCTTCATCTGTACTCATGGATGGTATAAATATTGAAGAATCGGATGCTCTTGATGTTCTTGGAATGAAGATACAGTGTGATGTTCGCTGGACTGAACACATTTTTCATATCTCTAAAGAAGCATTCAAGTGCCTCGGTTTTTTGAAACGGTGTAAGATGTACTTCACTCCATCCGATCTCCTTACTATTTATACCACCTACATCCGACCGAAAATGGAATACAACTCTCATGTTTGGGCCGGTGCCTCAAAGTCTGTTTTGGGGTTACTCGACCGTGTGCAGGAGAGGGCGAAGAAGCTCATCGGTGACAGTAGGGTATCCAACTCTATTGACTCACTGGAGCATCGACGCAGTGTGGGATGCGTTACTCTGTTCTATCGATACTACAATGGATTTTGCTCTGACGAGATTAAGGATCTTGTTCCCGAAACGCGCACATTTTTACGTAGCACGCGTTCATCGTCTAGAGCTCACCCATTTGTGGTCGATTGCCCGGGGAATCGTACTACGCATTACAGAGAGAATTCGTTTTTCAGCCGCACGCTTCGTCTGTGGAACAAGTTGCCTGCAGAAGTGTTTCCTGTCTGTTATAACGTTGGAAGATTCAAGTCAAATGTTCACAAACACTACTCCCGCTTTCCCCCTCCTCACAACCTATTTTCCTAGTTCTGGTACAATGCACTGCATATGTAGGGGTCATCCCCTGAGTACTGGTCCAATAAAAAAAAAAAAAAAAAAAAAATAGCATTAGGCACGGTACTGACTGTCTTTTTTTTTTACCGTCGTATCGATTAGCTTGTTTCGAAGTGAAATACCCAGCATTTGGAATAAATTGAAATAAATAGCCATCAGTTCAACAAAGGCACCAGTATTTGTATCCAAATCTAATCGGTTTTCCTTTGATAAACATCTTACAAGAGCGTCTTCCATAATATGCTGTTATCTGTTGATTGATAGATTATTTGTGGGAAAACACTCTTAAGTTGCATAAGCTTCTCATTGATTATGTTGTTTAGTGGAGCTAGCTTTGCAAATTTATCATCTTTGTCCAATTTGGCATTGTCACATAAATGGATATTTATATTAATGCGTTTAAATCTCCCTCTTGTCATATTTTGCTTAACCAATTTGTTAGAAAATGCAGGGCTTACCGGCGAATGCATTTTTATATTGGGCATTGTGTTCACCCCTTTTAAATACAATGTAATAACGGTTATTTTTTGCTCAGACCATGTACCTATAAATATTTGAATATGTGCATAGTTCGTAGTAAACTTAGAGTCGTTTTTGTATATGTGGCTGTAACGATTAGTGCAATCGACAAGAAAATCAATTACTTCATCGTCATTAAATAACTTGAAAAGTTTTATTGGATTGGAGGAATTGGAGGAATTACAAGTATATAACTTTTGTATATTTCATCAGATACATCAACAGGAGATCTTGAAAACTCATTATTATGAAGACGTTTGGAGCACTTCATTGATAATGGAATTGATTGCACTTCCTGTTCATCTTATTCAACTTCATTCTACGAATATAATATTTCAACTCCCCCTGCTACTTCAGTTGGCAGTGTTCTTTGGTTATTTAAAAATTACTCGTTTTCCTATATAACGGAAGATATTGAGGAAAATTTAATTTCATCTGCTTTTGATGGCCTAACAGCTCAATAAGACTTGTCTTTCATTGATTGCTGGGATATTGCACACAGGAGGGGTAATAAACTCCCGAACAAGGTGTTGCCCATATGGCATTGCATGGCTATAATTGTCATATGTCATCAGTTAAAGCTGTAAAAGCAGGTGGTGATGTAAATTTTTTTCACTCTCTGTCGAAGCAAATATCATTAGATTTCTGTCTCAAAAAATGCAATCAATATCTTAAGACGTGTATGATAGTCTGAAACGCCCTTAACCAGAAAACCTGTTTGCAACTGAATATGTCAGTACGAGTACATTTTGGGCATTTTTAAATTCCAAACGTTAAAATGAAACGATTTGCGTTTGACGGAACATGCCTAGCTGCTAACTAAGATAATGCTATTCTGAAATTGATGATCGATTTAGCTTAATATAATCAATACTAGCCCCTTTTTACAATGCTTTTAGCTCTTCTGAATATGCTCAACTAACTCGTAAAAGCTCAATGAAATGTTTGATGTTTTTGAGAATGAAATGCGTTTGTAATGTAATGTCATCCATGAGAACGGTCCAACATAAAAAAAATATTGTGGCGCGTTATCACATGAATTCAATATATATATATATATATATATATATATATATATATATATATATATATATATATATATATATATATATATATATATATATATATATATATATATATATATATATATATATATATATATATATATATATATATATATTAATCGCATGCATAATCTAAGAATATTACATTTCAAATCTCACACGAGCAGCGTACGTTTCTTGGTTTTGCGCCGTTAGCTGTGATTGTGGCTTTTATAAAATGTTAAAATCCACGCATAATTAATGCGTTAAGTAGGTAGATGTTGTTGCTAAGGCTATAAGTATTTGAAATGCATTGCATTTTATAGTGCACACACTGAAAATATTATTT
The DNA here is from genome assembly GCA_914767995.1 of Thecocarcelia acutangulata. Lineage (NCBI taxonomy): Eukaryota > Metazoa > Arthropoda > Insecta > Diptera > Tachinidae > Thecocarcelia > Thecocarcelia acutangulata. The sequence goes on along the minus strand of OU612094.1, from coordinate 56,715,510 downwards.
ATGCACTAGGCCATGTGCAGCCAGTAATGACAAATCCGTTTTCTTTTAACTTCCCATTATATAAACTAATATATTAGCGTTAAGTCTATAATATTTAGGGTTGCATTGTAATTATGCCAAATCAGCATAATGTGGTGATACGACTTTATAAATACTTGCTTTCTTCTCTTTAATTTATCTTTGTCATCAAACAAGTTAAGCCATCCAAAGCCATAATGCTGAAAAAACTCTTATTTGAGCTGTAAAAATATACCCAGTTGGTAAAGTTACTGTAGGCGACATATTCATCGACGACATATGCGAATTTTCTTCTTTTGTTGAGGTCTTAGCTTAACTTTAAGTAACAGATGAGTGACAAATTGACCAGTTAAGCACAAAAAACAACGTGACTTTAAAAAACGATCTAAGTAATAATATATAATGATGGTATTCAAAGGATTGTCATAAAGCCATAAGTCTTAAAATATTAGTATGAAAAAATATGAATACTGTGAGCATTCTGACATAACGGTATAGTTACGGCAAACTCCGTTTAAAAAGTCGTATTATGAGTACTTTCTAACTTTTTTGTTCGAAGCATCACATAAAATATTTATGCGTGATATGACACCGTTTGAATTCCCTGAATGTCTTCAATCTAGTTCTCAGATCGTTCACGAACAATATATTTGAAAAAAAATAACAGCACTGTGAGAAAACAAATAAACAGACATCTTCTGAAAAGCGACAATTACTTAAAATCAGCGTTTTCGATGTGAAAACGCCAAATAGTTGTTCTAACAAACATGTAAAGCAAGAGGCGAATGGCTTTCGGATTTAAAACCGCCATATTGCTGTTTTAGTAATCGTATATCACTTAAAATTGGCGACTTCAACTAGCATGTCTATATCAAAGTTAATTGCTAAATTTGAAGAGGAAATAAAATTATTCACTATTAAAATTGAATATGTCTTCTTCTTATTTCAATAAGAAATTAAAAGAAATTAATTAATAAGAAATTAAAAGAATTTTACACATTTTCAAATAAAAAAAATCTTTTTTAAAAGTGCGAAATGTTGGGTGAGAAAATAAAATGAAATAGTTTTATTTTATTTGTTTTGTACTGACCATAGTTAGCCCGTAGAAAAACCACTGCTTTAAAAAAAATTCTCTATTTATTATCTATTTGCTTTCGTTTTATATAACTACCACGTACGTATGTAAACATTTTACACGCGTTCCTTAGAATACCTAAAAATGAATGTAGCGTTTTTCAGAATGCTTGACGGTTTCAGCTCGTGCGTTTCTCAGAAGATGGCTGAAAGGTATATAAAATCTGTTCACTATTAACAATTGTCGACAACATGGTTAAGCACACACGTCGTATGAACAGTCGATGAGAAAGTGAGGAAAATTGTCGCTTGTATGATCCCTTGATTGTGGACATTTGATCGAAAATTCCTTCAGCGATTTGTTTCAGCTATCTTTCCAATGTCTTCCATAACATTCTTTTGTCTTTAACTCGTCGTTTAAGATGTTTTAAGTGCATGGCCATCTGGTATATTATACAAGCAACACAAATTCTTATATAAAGGTATGTACATGTGTAAGCATATATTTAATCTTTTGTCAGTCATTTCATTGTACAGATATATAAAACATTTTTGCCACGCTCGCATTAAATTCTGTTATCAACGGGCCTGGGGTTGGGTATTAGCAGTAACTTCACCAAAATAATAAGGATCCCACTGATATAATTCTTAAGATCTGGGCAGCACAGTGATTTGACAATGCGGATTTTAAAACAAACTACTTGAAATTCTTTAAAATATAAGCACTAACACATGGGCTGAAAAGTTCCGGGCCTAGCAAAGAAAATACAGTTTTTTGGTTCAAAATTAGCTTTGTTCATCAGCGTAATCTCAATCAAGAGCTGACGCAATTATTCCAGCGCCGCTTCGACGTTTCAATGCCACTTTTGTGGTATTGAAACTTTGCGATAACCTCTTCATTTGAGCGAAATTTCTTACCGGCGAGCATTTTTTTCCGGTCTGCGAACAGCCAGTAGTCGCTGTGAGCCAAATCTGGGAAATACGCTGGCCAGTGGAGCAATTCGAAGTTAAATTCATGTATATTTGCCATTGTTTTGATTGACTTGTAACACGGTGCGTTGTCTTGATGAAACAAAATTTTTTTCTTTGCCATATGTGGTCGTTTCTTTGCAATTTCGCTATATAATATTCACTGTTAATGGTATTTCCTTTCTCAGGGTAGTTAATGAATATTACACCACGCAGATCCCAAAATATAGAGGCCATAACCTTTCGGGCGCTTTGGACTAGGTTCTCCAGTTGCTGTCCATTTAGGTGACGATAATTTTGATTCCGAAGTGAAGTGATGGATCCATGTTTCATCCAAAGTCACATATCGTCGCAAAAATTGCGGTTTGTTACGTTTAAACATGGCCACACACTGCTCAGAATCATCAACACGTTCTCGGTTTTGGTCAACAATGAGCAAACGCAGCACCCACTTTGAACAGAACTTTCTCATAGTCAAATGCTCATGCAATATAAAGCCAACAGGCTCCTTTGATATTTTTACGATGTCAGCTAACTCACGCAACTTCACTTTTCGATCATTCAAAACGATTTTGTGATTTTTTTTATATTTTCTGGTGTTACCGCCTCATTTGGACGTCCACTGCGTTCTGCATCATCGGTGTCTACGACACACTGGCAGGTACTCACAAACCACTACTAATTATAGTGCATTCCTGTTTTCGGGTACTAATAACATCCAAGGCGCTGTTGCCTTGCATTCGATACCTGTAATGTAAGCAACCAGTAGAGATGCTTAGACGGGTGAGTTGGATAAGGGCTGAAGCTCGTAATGGATTCGACCCACCAACTCATTATGCTTCACCTTCGATTAACTATCTGGGAAGTTGCATATAGGAGGGATTGGAAGGCCCGACCTCTTCAGCAAGGGGTTTGTCTACAAACTTATGGAAAAAAGTTGAGCTGGTAATTCGTGAACAGTGCACTCTCTGGAGCTGGTGCGGCATCAGATAAGGTCGACAAGGCAGGTGCTGATGTTAATCAATTTCACATTCTGTTCTAATAATAGGTGATTTTATAACAACTATCGGAAATTAAAAAAAAAAAAAACATAAAATTCAGAAAAATGCATGAAATATTTATTTGGATCGATAGTTGGGTCGATATAATTTAGTGTTTGAAGATTATTTCATGCAAATGTTGCCCGCGGCTGCGCCTCAAATGGTCCATCCGCTTAGTCCAATTTTGGCATACTCTTTCCAACATTTCGGCCGGTATCTCACGAATAATGTTGGCAATGTTGGCTTCCAGTGCGTCAGTCGAAGCGGGCTTGTCGCTATAAACATTAGCCTTAACATAGCCCCACAAAAAATAGTCTAGAGGCGTTAAATCGCACGATCTGGGCGGCCAATTGACTGGTCCCAAGCGTGAAATAAACTGTTCACCGAACTCGCCTCTCAATTGGTCCATTGTTTCGCGTGCTGTGTGGCATGTGGCACCGTCTTGTTGAAACCACATGTCATGCAAGTCAAGCTCTTCTATTTTGGGTAAAAAAAAGTTTGTTATCATCGCACGGTATCGCTCACCATTCACAGTAACGTTGTGATTCGCATCATCTTTGAAGAAATACGGCCCAATGATGCCGCCAGCCCATAATCCGCACCAAACGGTTGTTTTTTGTGGATGCATTGGTAGCTCTTGCAATGCTTCTGGCTGCTGCTCTTCACTCCAAATACGGCAGTTTTGCTTGTTCACGTATCCATTCAACCAGAAATGAGCCTCGTCGCTGAACACAATTCTTCGATAAAAAAGTGGATCTTCATCTAACTTTTCAAGAGCCCATTCACCAAAAATTTGGCGTTGTGGTAGGTCGTTTGGCTTCAATTCTTGCACCAGCTGTATCTTATAAGGCTTCACACCCAAATCCTTCCGCAAAATTTTCCACGTAGTGGAGTAACAGAGGCCCAATTGCTGCGAACGGCGCCGAATCGATAATTCACGGTCATCACCGACACTGGCCGATACGGCTGCGATATTTTCTTCAGTTCGCACTCTACGTAAATTTGGTGCGAAATTTTTTTACAATAGCCCGAATAGAAGCCTCAGTAGGTCGATTAAACTGACCATAAAATGGAAGAAGCGCGCTATGAACTTTCTTAACAGAGCACGCATTTTGGTAATAAAATTCAATAATTTGCAAGCGTTGTTCGTTTGTAAGACGATTCATGATTAAATTATAGACCAAACTGAAGATGTTTGACAGCGACACAAGATGCAAAACGTGCGTGAGCTGTCAAAACTAGTGTTGCCAAAAAGATAATAGCAAAAAAATCACTCGTTATTTACAATTTCTGAATTTATGCAACAAAGCCCTGTCAAAATAGAAAATGTTATATCCCTCTGGAATATAGTCCTCCAATAATCCTAAACTAAATATTCGACGGGTAGTTTCACTAGAATGCCTCTCTTGTGCAGTCTCTAAAAGTTGAAAAACAACCTTGAACCAAAACAACCTTGAATTTCGCTAGTTCGTCCGCTACTTCACTTTAGCATCACTATATAACACTATGTATTTTTATCTCGTGAAAAGACATCTCACATTCAGAGGACTATTGGTTCCTATTTACTCCACCGTGTCTGTGCGTTTATGTCTGTTTTACTTACTGCCAGAAGTCAGCAATGTTCATAACATTTTCCCACATCTTTTTTAGTTCTGGCTTAACTATTGCAGAAGGGGAAAATAAAAGACAAAAAAAAAATATTCTCGTATTTAACAGAGATCATTTAAGAGGGTCAAAGTAGATGAAATAATAAATGAAATAATATGAACAATGTCTTTAGCGTTAATACATCATCATCAGAGAAAAATATGTAAGCTGCCATCAAACCTTATACTCGTAGTCACTACAAACACATACCGTGTAATTAATAATCCTAATGAAAAACAGAATACAAATAAAAAACGATGAAATAAGCTGGAAAAGGAAAAGTGAGCATTAAAAAAATACGTTTATGCTATTATTATATAGAAATTAATTTTAACAAAATTACGAATTGAATATGTGGCGTTAAGCAGAACACGTGTAATAACTGAAGCGAAAATGACTGCGAACATACTGATTTAAGACGACTAATGAATTCAGTTTGGAGACTATTTATGTACGAGTATAAATATATTCCATCCAACAGGTGTTAAAGCGTAAATTGCAGGCTTCTGGTTTAATCACTACAACAGTTGAAGAGCTTATAGGAAAACACTCGTACTTGTGCGGATGAATGCTAACTAGTATTTGAAGTAGTTCAATATTATGATACAGATATAATTGCTCATTTAATTTTGGTTTGCAGGGAAGTAATTATGATTAAATATGAAATAATTTGCTATAGTGGCGATAGATTAATTGCAAAGCACTTCCTAAACTTCAAGTTTACTTGCCTATGTACGAGGATAATTTGAAAAGGCACTGTAATATATATGTCCACAAAAAGTTGTTTTATTTCTCAAGCTTCACTTAGTCCTAGATCTTTATTTCCTTCATAATAATAAGATATCTAAAGACACTCTGAATAGGAGTCTGTTTGAAAGTTCAACCGTTTTCTTTTAATCCAAATCTCTTGTCTTTCACCCAATCAAGATTTAGAAACAGCAAATATCCGCAAAGGGCCATAGCCTTGTCCATGAGCGGATGAGATGCACTCGTATGTTGGTCTGATGGAACAGTACTTTTCTTCGTTGCAAAGTTTTTAGTAATACACGAGGTCTGATCAAAAAATAACTTTTATTAAAATTTTTTTTTTTAATTAGTATTTTATTTTATTCATAACTATCTTGTTCCCTTCAAAGTAATCCCCCATTAGATATAACAGACTTATATCAAGGTTTTTTCTAATCCTCGAAACACTTCTGAAACGCACTTTTTGGTATCGCCAATAGCTTCTGTTTCAATTTTTCTTTTATCTCCTCAATCGCAGCAAAACGCTTCCCTTTCATCGGGATTTTCAATTTTGAGAAGAGGAAAACGTCAGCGGGGGCCAAGTCCGGTGAATATAGTGGTTCAGGGATGATAACGGGTTTGTTTTTGGCCAAAAACCTACGCACAAGCATTGATGTGTGAGCTGGTGCGTTATCATGATGCAAAATCCATGATTGTTTTTTCCACAGTTCTATGCGTTTTTAACGAATTGCTTCGGGCAAACGGTGCATAACTTCAAGATAATATTCCTTATTAACCGTACGTCCATGTAGCACGAATTCATGGTGCATCACGCCATTACAGTCGAAGCAAACAGTGAGCAACACTTTCATATTTGACCGAAATTGACGTGTTTGTTACGGTCTTCGCTTTTCTGGACGCTTTCATTGGGATGATTGGGCTTTGTCTTCAATATCATAGCCATACACCTAGTTATGACGTTTTTGAGAAAATCGGGATCGTCATTGACGATGTTCAGCAGCTCCTGAGCGATGCAGTAACGATAGGCGATCAATATTGCAATATAATACATTCGTATGTATATACATAACAAAATTTTTTAATTTATTTCTATTCAAATTAATTTTTGATTATATAAATATACTAGAAAAAAAAAAATAATACATAACAAAAAATTGTATATACAGGGTGGCGCAAAAATAACCTTCCGATGTTTATTTTGGCTGTAATTAAAAAAAAAAAAATGAAAAACTTTTAGCCTTCTTGTGGATTATTTTTATTTGATCTTTAAATTTTTTTACATCACGTCGAGAATATGATGTCATGTAAATAGCCGCCGCCACAGTTGATTGTCATTTGAGCCCTTTTTATACACTGAAAAAATTTTGTGCACAAATTCTCTGAATTTTGATATTACTTTTATCAATTTTTTCATTATTTTTCAACCATTGTAACTTTTTATAGAAATAATGAAACAAAATTCATTAGATTATTTTAATGAAAACCTTCATAAAAGTAATGAAACATTTTAATAAGAAACATGACTTATTTTCACTAAAAGTATGAAAGACAAATCATATGATTAGTGAAATAATTTCTCTAGATCAAAGAATCAATTTCATAAAGCACATGAAAACTGTACATTAAATTAATGAAAAAGTAACATTTATTTAATGAAATAACTTCTTTGTACTAATGTAACATATTCTTTAAAAATATGAAACTCCTTCATATGGTCAATGAAGTTATTTCATTTATCTAATTTTATTATTCATTGAGCAGCTGAAAAATTTACATTAAGCCAATGAAATAGTTACATTTGTTTAATGAAATAATATCATAACACACATTAATAAAATATGTTCACAAATGTACGTAATAAGATCAATGGAACTATTTCATTTATTCATTGATACTTTACTTCATTACACAAACAATACTATTCCTTACTTTTGTGAAATTGTACCTAATTATGATAAAAGAAAATGTTGAAAAAGTATTCTCCAAATAAAAAAGATTTTAATAATTCAAATGACTTCAATACACTGGTATTTAAATTTTTTAAGCTATTATTATGCTGATTTGAGTACATACACATATCGCTTCTTTATTGCAACATAGTCATATCTCAAAAATGAGCTTTTCGAGTTAACAATGTAGAATTGTTAACAGTATGGTGGCAAAATTTGATTTAAATTACCTTTAAACTGTTTCATTTAGGAGATGTTTTCTAAAAAAATTTTCTAAGACTTGTATGGCAAAATTCAAAGAATTTAAAAAAAAAAAAAATTAATTTTGTTGTCATAAATCCAATGATTTTTTTAATGAAACTATGAAACTTAGTGAAACCATTGTGATGGAACTATTTCATAATATATATGAAGTTTCATGCATATTGCGAAAAGTTTTCATTGGATTAATGAAAAGTATTTAATGAAACAGTTTCATTAAATATATGACGCATAATTCTTTCAGTGTAGAACACCTTAGAACACACGCAAAGCATTTTTCAGAATGCTTTGCGTTTTTAGATCGCGCGTTTCTTAGAACATGGCTGCATATAGCAGCTGACAAAATGCTCGACAATTAATTCATTTTTGCAAACTTAAAATTATATACCTCTTTAAAAAAATACTCTTTAGTTTCATAGCACAATAATTTTCTACAACTCAGTTTACTAAACCAGTATAATAATTCACAATAAGCTATTTTGGCAATTTGGCGTAAAGTAATAAAGAGTATTAAATATGTAAATCTAATTCAGTTTCATTACATTTAAATGTTAAATTGAATCATATGAGATTAATTTTTTGTTGACAATTCATTTTGAAATTATATCTTGATACTAAAAATTTTGTTCCAAAAAATTAAAATTTGTTTTTAGATGATGAAGAAATCTCCACATACTTCTTCTCTTCATATACATATGTGTATTTACTACAGTCGTTTAGAAAATAAATTGTATTTGAAATGCATTAGATAATGAAGTGTCATATTTTTTTCTAATATAAAGTTAAAATAAATGAGACAAATAGCTTAAACTTCTCTATCAGCCGTACTTTTTTTTTTTTTTTTTGTTTTATTTAATTTCTCAAAAGTATCCACTTAAGTATAAAAATATTTTGTGGCACTTTGGCTTTTTGTGTTTATTTCGCTTTTAAACAAAGATTGTATAGGGTGTTTTTTTAAGCTAGATAGAACTTTAAATTGTAAAAAGTAACACAAAAAATTAAATTTTGATGAAACATTTTTTTTATTTGTTTCAGTATACTCTGACAAATCATCATGAATAGACTCATGCTTGAACAACGCTACGAAATTATCCAAATTTAGCAGTTGGCAACTGACCCGTTGTTTTATCGCAAAATTGTGTTCAGCGATGAGGCGCATTTTTGGCTTAACGGGTTTGTTAATAAGCAAAATTGCCGCATATGGAGTGAGACCAATCCACAAGAGACCCTACAGACTCCATTACATCCAGAAAAATGCACTGTTTGGTGCGGTTTTCATGCTGGTGGCATCATCGGACCTTATTTCTTCAAAAATGAGGCCGGAGCTCGCGTTACGGTCAATGGAGATCGTTACCGCACCATGATCAATGATTTTTTGTTTGAAAATATGGATGACATTGATCCGGAGGAGATGTGGTTTCAACAGGTTGGCGCTACGTGCCATACGGCGAACGCAACCATCGACTTACTGAAATCAAAATTTGGCGATAAGTTGATTTCGAGAAATGGACCTGTCAATTGGCCTCCAAGGTCGTGCGATTTGACACCTCTCGATTATTTCCTGTGGGGTTACGTGAAGTCACTGGTTTATGCTGATAAACCAGCAACAATTGACGCCTTGGAGGCCAGCATTGTTCGTGTTGTTCGTGACATACGGCCAGCAGTGCTCGAAAAAGTGGCCCAAAATTGGACGTCCAGAATGCGCTTCGTCAAGAACTGCCGCGGTGCCCATATGCCCGAAATCATTTTCAAATGTTAATGTCACGTATTGATCTTTCAAATAAAAAAAAATTTTGATTACAATTTAATTTTTTGTGTTATTTTTTACAATTTCAAGTTCTATCGGGCTTAAAAAACACCCTATATTTAGTAATGTATGTTTTATTCTTTAGCATCTTCTTCCCAAATAGAAAAAGCCGCTTTTAGGCGGAAGGAAGAAAGATGAAAATTTATATTTCATTGCTTTACTTGCGGTTGGCGGAGGGGAGAAACTGATTTTAAAATAAAACTGCCAAAGTCAAAATAAAATTCAATCGTGGAGGCCAACGTCACAGCAAACAATTGTAGGGGCGGATGTTTTTTCGTTGGATTTATGACGGCAATTGTAAAAGAAACCAAATAATAGACATACGAATATATAATGCTAGATGCTGCTTGCTTTCCTCCTTATCTGAATACGAGTATGTGTTTAATATAAAACTTCATTATTATAGCTTCACATCTGAGTTGGGATTTTCTGTGGTGGAATTATTTTAATAGTGTCAAAATATTTAAACAGTGTCTGGTATAAGTATATGTACATGTTGCTGTTATAATATATTGAAACATTTTTAAGCTAAATTTTGATACGTTTTATAATTTGAGTGGTTTGAGGTTCAAGACAAACATAATTTACGACCATGTAATAAATTATGTTTGTCTTGAACCTGGATATGAGACCTAGTAGATACTGCTGAACAATGTAGCGGGTGCCAAACAACTACTTGCCCTTAGTTTTACGGTTATTATTTGAATGGCGTGTGTTACAAATGGCGACTTGTACTGCGACCATTAGAGATCTATTGTGCTACTCCTTAAACCCTTACGGGTTCAGTTTGTCATAAAGCCAGACTAAGTAACCCCGAAAATTACCGTCCAATTGCAATTTGTTGCGCACCTGTGAATGTTATGGAAACTATGTTCAACTATCATCTTGTGAGCTGTATAGAGGTGCACAAATTACTTTGTGACCATCAATATGGATTTCGTATGGGTCGCTCTACTGGCGATCTTCTGGCATATCTTTCAGATAAATGATGCAACTCGATCCATCATTTCAGTGAAGGCAAGGTGGTAGCTCTGGATATATCCAAGGCATTTGACAGAGTGTGACATGTCACATTACTGTCAAAACTTACTGTTTTTGATGTCGATAATGACTTCACTCGGTTTTTATCGAGATCCGTTCTTTAAGAAAAAGAAAGAAGAAATTGGGTAGGAGCCCTATTTCTTTTTTTTTTTTTTTTCTTAACAAACTTTTATATCAAACTTCCAACCCTAACCACTCTTTTGCAGATGACAGCAGCATTTATCATTCGCAATCTGTTAGGCTCAGCCTATCCGAGATCTTTGCCAAGAGGCAAAATATAAAGGATTCACTGAATAGTTAGGTTAGGTTTGGTTAGGTTAGGTTAGGTTAGGTTAGGTTAGGTTAGGTTAGGTTAGGTTAGGTTAGGTTAGGTTAGGTTAGGTTAGGTTAGGTTAGGTTAGGTTAGGTTAGGTTAGGTTAGGTTAGGTTAGGTTAGGTTAGGTTAGGTTAGGTTAGGTTAGGTTAGGTTAGGTTAGGTTAGGTTAGGTTAGGTTAGGTTAGGTTAGGTTAGGTTAGGTTAGGTTAGGTTAGGTTAGGTTAGGTTAGGTTAGGTTAGGTTAGGTTAGGTTAGGTTAGGTTAGGTTAGGTTAGGTTAGGTTAGGTTAGGTTAGGTTAGGTTAGGTTAGGTTAGGTTAGGTTAGGTTAGGTTAGGTTAGGTTAGGTTAGGTTAGGTTAGGTTAGGTTAGGTTAGGTTAGGTTAGGTTAGGTTAGGTTAGGTTAGGTTAGGTTAGGTTAGGTTAGGTTAGGTTAGGTTAGGTTAGGTTAGGTTAGGTTAGGTTAGGTTAGGTTAGGTTAGGTTAGGTTAGGTTAGGTTAGGTTAGGTTAGGTTAGGTTAGGTTAGGTTAGGTTAGGTTAGGTTAGGTTAGGTTAGGTTAGGTTAGGTTAGGTTAGGTTAGGTAAGCAGGCCGCTAGATGCTCCAAAAAGTACCAGGATTTCCCAGCTCCCTTGGGTGCTGAAAGATCGTTCTCTTTGTGATTGCCTGAAAAGGAGAATATTATATATAATAGAGATATAGTGGGAGTGACGGTGAGGGAAAGGAAAGGTGGGAACCTGCTTAATGTGGTACTGAATAGTGATCTTCTATTAATCTCCTAGTGGGGCTGTAAAAACAGGGCCTTTAACGCTCGGAAGACTCAATGTTGCTTATTAACACAAAAAAACCACGGAAAATGCTGCTTGATCTGTCCTCATGGATGGCATAAAAATTGAGGAATGCTCTTGATATTCTTGAAATTAAAATTCAGTGTGATGTTTGTTGGACTGAGCCCATTTTCATCCCTCTAAAGAACAACTCAAGTGTCTTAGTTTCCTAAAACGGTGCAAGAAGTACTTTACTCCATCCGATCTCCTTACTATTTATACCACCTATATCTGAGCAAAACTGGAATAAAAGTCTCATGTTTGGGCCGGTGCCTCAAAGCCTATTTTGGGATTACTCGAACTTGTGCAGGAGAGGGTAAAGAATCTTATCGGTGACAGTATGGTACCCAACTTTGTTGACTCACTGGGGCATCGTCATAGTGTGTGGTACGTTTCTCTGTTTTATTAATACTATAAAGAATTTTGCTCTAACGAGATTATGGATCTTGTTCCCAAAACTCGCATATTTATACGCCACACGCGGTCATCATCCAGGGCTCATCAATTTGTGGTCGAGTGACCAGACAATCACACAACATGTTACATAGAGGATTGGTTTACAGCCGTACGGTTCGGCTGTGGAACAAGTTGCCTGCAGAAGTATTTCCTATCAACTATAACGTTGGAAAGTTCAAGTCAAATGCCCATAAACACTAGTCCCTTTTGCTTCTCCTCAGAGCCTGCATATGTAGGGGTCATCGTCTGAGTACTAGTCCAAGATAAAAAAAACTGCTTCAAAAGGAGAGTGAGCGAGTTCTGTTCAACTAACGTGTGAGCTTATAGCAGCCTGTATCTCTTGAGTTCCAACCCCCCACATTAGGTAATCAAGTGTTTCGTTAACTTCTCTTTCTCACCGCAAAATCTGCAAATATCTGTATTGAAAATTCCCACTCTAACACATATAGGACAGGTATAACGACTTGTTAGTGAATCTGTCAGTATTCTTAGGCTATTCCTATTCATTCTTACAGCATTCTTAGCTTTCTTTGTATCAAAGCTATATTTAAGACTGTTTGCCTGGTTTCAACATTTCTCTATGATGGGAGCAGTCTAATTCTTCACCTTCCTCTTAAGAGATCTTTTTGGAAGGCAAAGGACGCAGCGGTTTCAAAAAGGTCCATTTTTGGCACAGATATCTGCCATCTCATTACTTTAATGGTTCCCATGTCCTGGCAACTAGACCAGAGTAATCTGGTGCTTGTCCATCAGTTTATATCCAGTACTCTCTTGGACGTAAAAACACAAGTGCTTACGGCTTTGAAGACTGATTGACTAACAGAGATTATTTTTATTTTCATTATTATTTTTATTATATTATTATATTATTTTTATTATATTATTATATTATTTTTATTATAAAGATTTAGACAACATATGTCATAACTATCACATAGAGTTTCTGTCAATAATAACAAATATATGTATATTTTTTGGAGCCTAAACTTCTGTTATTATAACTCAGTAATCGATAGACGTCAAAGTGTTTATACACATTTTTTGCAATCGCTATAATCATATCAAATTTTGTGCCAAACAAGGATGTTTTGCAAGAATCTGTGATTACATTCCCTCATTTGAAGAAAACGGCTGCTGCCAACTCACAAAATCTGAGAACAATGGTTTGCATGGTTCAAAAGTAGTGACTTCGGGAGAGAAGACAAGGATAGGCTTGGTTAGTCGAAAAAATTTGAAGGCGAGGAATTGCAAACATCACTCGAAGAAGATTGTTGTGAAACATAAAAGTACTTGGCTTGGGAGTCACTCATCAAGCCATTTCCTTACGTTTCAAAGCATTGTGATTGATTCAAAAGTAAGTAAATTGAGTTCCATATGAATTGAAATCGACGAATGTTGAAAAGCATTTCATTTCCATGCTGGAAATGAGGCTTGAACATTACAAAAAGTAGTATTATTATAGGTGTTGAAATACATTACGATGATTCCAAACGCAAAAGTTCATATGCAAAAGCCCGGCTAATCAGCCAAATCAACACCGAATATCCATGAAGCCATTGTAGTGCTCTATATTTAGTGGGTTCAGAAAGGTGTTTTATATGACAAATTGTTCAAATCGATGACCACAAGGAACCTATACCAAAGACAATTGATTCGTTAGAAGAGAGCAATCAGCAAAAAACGAGCAGAAACGAGACCACCACAATGCTCGGCCACATGTTGCAAGACCGGTAAAAAACTATTTGAAAAACAGCGAGTGGGAAGTCTCAGCTCACCCGTCTTATAGCCCAAACCTTAATATATTTACTTATTTTATTGTAATGAATATATTTTTCAAGCAAATAAATATACATTATTAACTTTTTTATTATTATTAACCCAATATGTTAATTGCTTCCTTTATTTCGTATAGTTCCGATTGGAAGATTTTGTTGTATTTATTAAAAGTTTCCCTTGCGTACTCTAGGCCCCACTATTCCTGCTCTCACTGCTTGGAGCGTTTTGAAGCCATCTGTTTAGCATTTAGGTGAATCATTCGATAACCAATTTGGGTTTGTGCCCAACTCTTTCTTTATAGAAAATATAATCCTGAACATCATGAAAAAGAAATGTATAGGCTCTATGTGGTCACTCGTTTCTGATGTCTCTAAGGCAGCAACATGACCAATAAAAGTTTAACTTCCTTTTTGTAAACTGAGGTTTCATGAATGCCTGCCTCTTGCACGGCCACGTTAAGCGGCGTTAGTTGTCCCTAGCTAAAGACTTACTTATTTTTCTTTTTTGATCCCACTCCTTGGAGCGTTTTGAATCCATCTCTGTAGCACTTTGCTGAACCTGCCAAGAACCACTTTGGGTTTGAGCGCCACTCTTCTCTTGTAGAAGAGATGATCCTGAACATCCTGTTAAACAAATTTATTGCATTTATAAGGTCACTAGCATGAGATATATCAATTACGTTTCTGATTTCCCAAAGGATTAGAAGATAACCAATAAATTCTTCTTCCTTTTGTAAATTGAAATTGCCGGAACTGCTGCCTCTTGGGTTAAGAGTTGTTACTTCTCCCCCAGCTAAGGATATACTTATTTTTTCTTGTTTGCTCCCACTTCTTGGAATCCATCTGTGCGGCACTTAGGTGACCCTTCCAGGAAATACTTTGATTTTTGTGTCCCACTCTTCTCCTATTGGAATCCTGAACTTTATGCCAAAGAATTGTATAGGATCTATAGGAGGTCACTAGCCAGAGACATATCAATTACGTTTCTGATTTTCCTAATGATTGTAAAATTACCAGTAAGTTTTTCTCTGTTTTGTAAATTGAGATAGTCTAAACGTCTGCCTCTTCCTGCACAGCCACCTTAAGTGGGTTAATTGTCCCCGAGCTAAATTTATAATTATACTTTTTTGCCTCCTTTGATAAAGAGTTACTGATCACACCAGTTTGAAAAACTTAACGCTGTTTATAAGCCCAAATAAAACCCATGTTTCCTTATTACTTTTTTCGAAATCTTAGATTTAAAGATGTATTCAATATCAAAATTATTTTAAAGCTTTCTGTACCCGGTCCATAAAGTTTTCAATCTTATACGACTACAAGTATATTCTGTTTTGTTTGATGCTGTAACACTTGGCGATACAAATTATTGCCGCATCGAAGCAGAAAATTACTTCTTTCCTAATTGTGGATGAATTGTGTTAATGTTCTCTTTCCATATTAAAAATACCAAAAGTTGAACTACCATAAAGTGAAAAATTAAGTAATTCATAGTAAACCACCAAATAATCTGTGAAACCATCTCTGAAATAGAAGAAAAAAATCTAATATTGAAATGATAATTCTTCTACGGCTTAGTTTTTAAAGCTATTGTGATATTATTTTGCTTGACGATTTTTGTTAATGTCGTGACTTCAATGATGTCGACTATTGGGATAAAATATTATTAGACTTAGAAAAGCGAAAAGAAAATAATATATTTAAAATATATTTAATGCTTCAATTAGAACACATATTAAAGAATAGAAAAATGCTAGAAATTGCGCTGATGAATAACAACTTTTATACTTTCAAATGTGTTAAAATTAAAAAAGCATTTAAAGCATTCTGTAAAATAGAGTAAGAGCGTGTTTAAAGCAGGAAAAATTCTTAAAGTTGAGGCATTGGCGTATTTACTTTTTGTTAAATCAGGACTAGTACTTAGGTTACGATTTTCTATTTATGCCGCAACTAGAAACTAGAATAGGCTATTGGGAGGAAGAAAGAGGGAGTACAGTTTACAAACTGTTTATTCCATAGCTAAACCATACGACTGAATAATGTATTTTCTCTGTAATGCATTGTACGATTCAGCGGTCAATTTACCACGAACGAATGAGATTTGGGTGATAAACGCATATTAAGTTAAAACTTTGGGGTTTGAACAACGAAATCCTTGATCTTGTTACAGCAAAATCCACTATAGTACCGTCTAAACAGAGTAACGCACCACATATTATGACAATGCTTCTGTGAATGAACTGATATGGAACCCTGCTACCAGCGATAAGTTTTCTCATGCTCTCTTGCACACAGTCGAGTAACCTTCAAATAGAGTTTGAAGCAAGCTCCAAATATGAGAGTATTATTCTATTTTTGTTGGGGTATATGTATGTATTTATAATTGGAAATTTTTCTTTTGGCCTTGGCTCTCCTGGATGCTTCCATTGGTATGATTGGGCTTTGGTTTCAATGCCATGGCTATATACACTGGTCAAGAGATTTTTGAGAAAATCTTGATCGTCGTCAACGATGTTCAACAGCTCCTGAGCGATGACTATGCGACGTTGTTTTTGCTGAAAATTTGGCAATTTTGAAACAATCTTCGCTGCAGCACGTTTCATGCCTAAAACATCCGTAAAAATTGCTTGGCATGAGCCGAACGATTTGCCAATATTATCAGCAACCTCTCTGATAGTGATTTGACGGTTAACCAAAATCATTTTCTTCACTGCTTCAATGTTTTAATTCGTTGTTGATGTGGTCGGGCGACCAGGACGAGCATCGTGATTGACATCTTCTCCGCCTTCCTTAAACCGGTTATATCACAATTGAACTTGTGTTCTTATCATAGTAGACTCGCCAAATGCCACAGTCAACATTTCAAATGTCAAAAACACGACTAACCTATCTATCTGTCAAAAACAAGCTGACAATCCGAAATGGCTGCCAACATATATAACAGAGATGTGTGCCAACATAACAGAAGAAAAATGCGAAAATTGAACATACGTAACTCACGAAATTTAAAAATAACTGTTATTTTTTTATCAGACCTAATATATTTGCGAATCAACAACTCAGTTAATCAACAACAAGTGCCTAGGTTTTTTGAAACGGTGTAAGATGTACTTTACTCCATCCGACCTCCTTACTATTTATACCACCTACATCCGACCGAAAATTGAATACAACTCTAATGTTTGGGCCGGTGCCTCAAAGTATATTTTGGGGTTACTCGACCGTGTGCAGGAAAGGGCGAAGAAGCTTATCGGTGACAGTAGGGTATCCAACTCTATTTACTCACTGGAGCATCGACGCAGTGTGGGGTGCGTTACTCTGTTCTATCGTTACTACAATGGATTTTGCTCTAACGAGATTAGGGATCTTGTTCCCGAAACGCGCACATTTTTACGTAGCACGCGCTGATCGTCTAGAGCTCATCCATTTGTGGTCGATTGCCCGGGGAATCGCACTACGCATTACAGAGAGAATTCGTTTTTCAGCCGTACGCTTCGTCTGTGAAATAAGTTGCCTGCAGGCGTGTTTCCTGTCTGTTATAACGTTGGAAAGTTGAAGTCAAATGTGCACAAACACTACTCCCTCTTTTCCCCTCCTCATAACCTATTTTCCTAGTTCTGGTACAATGCACTGAGTACTGGTCCAAGCTAAAACAAAAAAAAAAAAAAAAACAAAAAAAAATTCAGTTAATCAACAAAAACTGTAACAACAACAAGGCTAACTGAGGCAGCCAAAAACCGTGGATCAACAGCGGCAATAACAACAAGCGAACGTTCATATTGCACGTTCACTTGCTGTTATTTTTATGCGAATATTATTTTAGAATTCAGTCATCTGTTTAGAGCTCTAATGGTAGCCAAAGTATCCCTCCTTCTCAGACGGGTATGACCACCAAAATTAAGAATATTAGCTGCAAGAGGATTTGGATGGAATTCAAGTTTGTTAATATATTTTGTCGCGTACTTCACAAATTCAGATTTCACAAAAGGTACGTTCAGATCTGCGTGGATTCGTAATATTCGCATAAAAATAAATTTTTGTCCAGCACTGGCAGGACTTTAATCACAATTTTTTTTTTTTAGTATTAAGAATTGAATACTTATTGTTATTACATTTCTTATGTAGATTCAATAAATAATATAATAAAGTTAAAAAAAAAAAAAAAGAAAAAAAAACTTGCTGTTATTGCCATATTGCTTATGATTAAAAAGTAGGCCAACCAAATTATAAGTAACATCAAAACAAATGAAAAGTGCACGAAACGCATTTTGATTTCAACGCCCAGTTTCGTCAAAGCTGCTACTCAATTGCATACCTCTCCATCGTTGAATTTATCAGATACTGAAATAAAGAAATGTTAAATTAGGTTGGGCAAAAATCTTGATGCGATACACAATTAACATCGTGCATTATGGTTGAACCATCCTTTACATAACAACTCTTGGGTTAGCAAACAACTCTTGGGTTAGCAAATTATGAATGAAACATCATGAATATTTAAACTACGCTAGCGATTTGCAGAATATCAGAATAATTTCGTAAACATATTACTCATTCCAAGTAAGACTGTTTTATTTCACTTGAAACTTTTCCCTATAACAGTTTATCTTGGTCGGCATTTGGCATTCAGGGTTGTCATGGAGCCTGGTTACTATCACAGCCGAAGGCGATAACAAATTATTTTAGGGATAGGAATTCAAATATTATCTAAATTATAATTGAAACCGGAGATAAATTAGTTTCAGTGTCACTAAAACAGTAGTTACCTGTTTTATCTCCAAATCAAAATTCATGAAAAAAAAACACAATCTGTTTTCAACTTTTTAGTGAAAAATAATCCGTTTAGTTGGCAGGTGGCTGATTTTTATACTTGTTTTGATGAAAAATGTATATATAAACACAAATAAGTGAGAAAAGTTTCTAGTTGTGATATATACAAGGAGAAACAAATTTCATGATTTTTGTTATAAATATCGGAAAACTTAAAACAATATAATGGAACTATCGGAAATTAAAAAAAAAAAACACATAAAATTCAGAAAAATGCATGAAATATTTATTTGGATCGATAGTTGGGTCGATATAATTTAATGTTTGAAGATTATTTCATGCAAATGTTGGCCGCGGCTGCGCCTCAAATGGTCCATCCGCTTAGTCCAATTTTGGCATACTCTTTCCAACATTTCGGCCGGTATCTCACGAATAATGTTGGCAATGTTGGCTTCCAGTGCGTCAATCGAAGCGGGCTTGTCGCTATAGACATTAGCCTTAACATAGCCCCACAAAAAATAGTCTAGAGGCGTTAAATCGCACGATCTGGGCGGCCAATTGACTGGTCCCAAGCGTGAAATAAACTGTTCACCGAACTCGCCTCTCAATTGGTCCATTGTTTCGCGTGCTGTGTGGCATGTGGCACCGTCTTGTTGAAACCACATGTCATGCAAGTCAAGCTCTTCCATTTTGGGCAAAAAAAAGTTTGTTATCATCGCACGGTAGCGCTCACCATTCACTGTAACGTTGTGATTCGCATCATCTTTGAAGAAATACGGCCCAATGATGCCGCCAGCCCATAGTCCGCACCAAACGGTTGTTTTTTGTGGATGCATTGGTAGCTCTTGCAATGCTTCTGGCTGCTCTTCACTCCAAATACGGCAGTTTTGCTTGTTCACGTATCCATTCAACCAGAAATGAGCCTCGTCGCTGAACACAATTCTTCGATAAAAAAGTGGATCTTCATCTAACTTTTCAAGAGCCCATTCACCAAAAATTTGGCGTTGTGGTAGGTCGTTTGGCTTCAATTCTTGCACCATGTGTATCTTATAAGGCTTCACACCCAAATCCTTCCGCAAAATTTTCCACGTAGTGGAGTAACAGAGGCCCAATTGCTGCGAACGGCGCCGAATCGATAATTCACGGTCATCACCAACACTGGCCGATACGGCTGCGATATTTTCTTCAGTTCGCACTCTACGTAAGCGTGTTGGTGGTTTAATGTCCAACAATGTAAATTTGGTGCGAAATTTTTTTACAATAGCCCGAATAGAAGCCTCAGTAGGTCGATTAAACTGACCATAAAATGGAAGAAGCGCGCGATGAACTTTCTTAACAGAGCACGCATTTTGGTAATAAAATTCAATAATTTGCAAGCGTTGTTCGTTTGTAAGACGATTCATGATTAAATTATAGACCAAACTGAAGATGTTTGACAGTGACACAAGATACAAAACGTGCGTGAGCTGTCAAAACTAGTGTTGCCAAAAAGATAATAGCAAAAAAATCACTCGTTACAAGGTATAATACTAAAGGTCAGTAGTGCGATTCACTATGCTTTTTAAGCCCCAATTAATTCGGTTAAAATTATTAACCACAAAGTTAACCTTTTTCCTATTCACAAGTACTTTAAACACCATATGCTGGGGTTTAAAATCAGCTGCTTCAGGCAGCTGTTACATTTAACCACATAAATAGGTGTTAATTAGCACCCCAATATTTTGTGAGTTTAAAAAAGTGTTGATTTACGAGTATATTGTTTATATATTCATTTCATTTAATTTATGTAATTAACTATTTATCTAATAAAAAAGCAATAAAAGTTAGTGAACAACAAAATTAAATCTTGAAAATAATATTTTTGTATAAAACAATAATTAAAAATTTTTTATTCAATATGTATTTCGTTTTTCTTTAGAAAACTTCTTAAAGAAAGTATTTGTTGATCGATTATAAAATCAAAAATGTTTTGATAGACAGTTAACCAATGAGAGTGGGACACAAAACTTTCGAAGGCCAAACAACAAGCCTGACCGCACTTAAGAAATAATTACGATGACGCGAGAGCTGTTCTTCAGCCCAAAGCTGCTTTACTATTGTCTATATGTCTATTGAAAAATAGTTTTCAAATCCATTAAAATCTTTCTGATTGTCATCCATTAGTGGTATTACCCTCCGAGGTCGTTTCAAATTGACTCGTAAGCCTAAATTTGAATGTTAATAAAATTTCCTGATTTAAGACTTTTTACTATGGATTTTTATATAAAAATTTTGTATGAAATATTTGGATCAACTTAAGGTAAATAAAACCGATCAAGTATTTCTATTTGAATATATGATTGTGGGCCCAAAAATCTTGCCGAAATCTGCACAAATAACTTTGTGTTTATACAAAAAGAAAAACTCATATTAGTTAATTACAATGCACAGCACTGAAAATTTTCTCGAAATAAAACTATGTGGCTTTTGAAGCCCTTGGTTTAAACCCATCTTCAGTTTGTCTTTAGCACATAGAGATATTTTTACTCGAAAACTCTGCCCCGAAAGAAAGACGGCTAAATTTTTTATAGCAAACACAAAAACTGTAAAGCTTTTTGCTTGTCTACAGAAGTTCTTTAGTAGGAATTCAACTTGCGACATCGAGGCTGTCCGTCGAGCACACTACTAACTGCCCAATCAATTTAGAAAGGCTTTATCAAATTTATTAAGTAAAACGTTAAAAGATCTGTGGGTGTATGTTAAGCCACACGAGGGCGCTGGTGAATTGTGAATGATTCACTCCCTGGAATTGGTCCATCATCAGATACGGCCCTAAAAGCAGGTGTTGATGTAAATCGTTTTCACTCTCTTCATGACCTACTTTCCTAATTCTAGTATAATGCACCGAATTTTTAGGTGCGATCCCCTGAGCACTGGTCCAGGACAAAGGAAAAGATACTTAAGAAGGAGTAGTTAAATTTAAAGAGATATTTTGACTTGCTACATTTTTATAAATACTCAACTTTATTAATATCCTGCACTAAATGTATTTTTTTTCAGCGCAACATGACATCAGCACACTTTTTGCTAGTGCCATTAACATCAAGAAGTTGCCTAATGTTGACAGGGGGCTGTCGTAAATAGTAATGTCATTCGTGATCGAAATTGCTATCGAGTAGCAAATAATTTCGATATCGTGTAAATTTCTAATGATGTGACTCGTTACATAACAAGTCGAGTTATCACTTCAGTGCTGCAAAATACTGACAAAATGTGTTTTATAACACTGTCGAAAATTGTATGTATTTGCATACTTTGTATACATGTTGTACGTTCAAAAATAAATAAACACACATAATTTCACAATAACAGTTCATTTAAATCAGTCATATATGCGTGTTTGTACATTAAACAGGAAGTGAATAGAAATAACAATTCAATAAATATGTATGTAAAATCAATCATTTAACTATGTATAAGCCTATGTAAAGGGTGGTTAAATTTCAAGGGCCGATGTTGATTTTGAATAAAACACAAACTATTTAGGAAATTATTGTAATTTTATTCTATTATGATATATTGGTATTATTCAATTATGTATGGAACAAAATATCGGCCCCAACTGGGCGCCGCGACCACGGCGACACACCTCCATCCGATGGTCCAAATTGTCGATGACCCTGAGGCATAATGGAGGTTCTATGCCATTAATGTGCCGAATTATCTCATCCTTTAGCTGTTGAATTGTTGCTGGCTCATCGGCGTGCACCTTTTCTTTCATATATCCCCAAAGAAAAAGTTCAACGGTGTCGAATCACATGATCTTGGCGGCCAATTGACATCGCCATTACGTGAGATAACACGGCCATTGAATTTGTTGCGCAAAAGAGCAATTGTTACGTTAGCTGTGTGGCAAGTGGCACCGTCCTGCTGAAACCACATATCGTCTACATCCATATCTTCCAATTCGGGCCATAAAAAGTTCGTTATAATCTCACGATAGCGAACACCATTCACAGTAACTGCCTGACCGGCCTCATTTTGGAAAAAATACGGCCCGATGATGCCGCCAGCACATAAACCGCACCAAACAGTCACTCTTAGTGGGTGCATTGGTTTTTCGACAGTCACTCTTGGATTCTCATTCGCTCAAATGCGGCAATTCTGTTTATTGACGAATCCACTGAGGTGAAAATGTGCCTCATCACTGAAGATGATTTTCTTCGAAAATTGATCATTATTTTCATAATAAGTCTGGATAACTTTAACACGTCGTTGGATTGTGTATCTCTCCATGGTTCAAATTGAGTAAGTCTGAAATAGAGAAATGTCAAATAAAATTCGAAAAAAAAACTTGGCATTTAGGTGTGGTTCACATTCAACATCGGCCCTTGAAATTTAACCACCCGATAATTATGCATTTCTAAAATAAAAAACAAAAATAAATTCTTGAACATGTGACTTGAAATATAAGTTTTGTGTTCTTAGCAATACTCATCTTTATATAGATATTGCTGTATAAGTTAACACATGATGAGTCCCACTAATATAATGAGTCCCACTAATATAATGAATCCCACTAATGGAAAGAAATTTGATTTGTTCTTGCTGTTCTTGCTGTGTGAATATGCTGACGTCTTCAAGTAAAATCAAAAAATGAAGATCGCTGCTGCTGACGTCGTCATTTTTGAAAGATCTTATTTTTAAGTTTTATATTTTTAAGTTTAGTTTTAGTTTGGAGTTAAGTCAATAAAATTGTACGTAAGTACAAAATAAAATCCATCTAAAATAAAAAATAATAATTTATATATACGTCATATACATTATATGAATTGAAAAAAGCCTTAAGAACCAAAAATTCTCAATTTAATTTAACTACTATTGCTATTAAAAACAAATTTTTAATTTACATTTCTTTTGTGTTTTTCTGTTTGGCTGGTTTTCGATAGTACTTTTGCTCTCGAGTAAAAAAGTTGCACGATTGCATTCGAATGGTTACTCGCTATCGAATGCCATCATTAGAAATTTCGAAACCTTTTACTCGATATCGACTGAGATAATCCCAAAAGTGTAAAAACTCGCACATTCGAGTAAAAACTCGCTCGTAAGCGAATGACAGAATTAGCCCCCAGTTTTTGTATAAATACATAAATGTATATAAACAATGTCTCTAAGCAAGCGAAATGCTTTTTAAGCTTTATGTTATGTACATATCCTTGAAAGGAAAATATTGCTTGGCTTTAAATGTAAATAAAAATGTTGTTTACATGAAGAGTTAGCATATTGTCAATGTAAAAACAGTGAAAGCTTTTTATAAACCTCAAGCTATAAAACGGAAAAATTATGTATATTATTTAAAAGGATTATTTCAACACAATATAAATTGTAGCAGCTGGATAAAGATAATCTAGACTTTTAGAGTATCAAAGCTATAAAAATAATTAAAGATGATTTCTTTTAAGTATAAATTTACTTACACGAGTATATAGGTATAACACTTTTTTAAATAAAAGTTCAGGAGTTTACTTCTTACATGATGCTATAACCCAGATAAGTCATATAAATGTTT
The DNA here is from genome assembly GCA_914767995.1 of Thecocarcelia acutangulata. NCBI lineage: Eukaryota > Metazoa > Arthropoda > Insecta > Diptera > Tachinidae > Thecocarcelia > Thecocarcelia acutangulata. The sequence goes on along the minus strand of OU612094.1, from coordinate 56,691,270 downwards.
TATGCAAACTTTACTAAACAACTTATTTCCTAAACTCATTTTTTAGCTTTAATATACAATCAAGAATACATATTTACTTTGAAAGAATTATTAAATAATGTCTAAGTTATTTTAAGTATTGTTGTTTAACAATATAAAATCAATAGAAAGATAAATGATTAATATTGGATTATTTATGTACAATTTACTTTTTTATAAAACAAATTTTATGGCAAAAGCTTTCTAATCTTAACTTCTTACTCTATTGTATTATTTCGGAAAAAGCTTTTTAAGTTTTCTGGTGCAAACGCCAGCTTTTTTACCTCCAGTTTAACTGAGCCTTCTGTAAGGTGCTTTTAACAGTTTAAAGGAATGATGCTTTTGTTAAATACTCGTTAGTAAAAGAGCTTTTAGGCTTTAACATGCATATTTATATGTTGGCATAAAACACAGATGGCAGTTATTTCAACGTTTCGAAAGTAAGAAAATATTTCCCCTTATTGCGGCTGAAGGGTGTGAAAAACGCCTACGAGGGTTTTGCCGTAGATGAATGTATAAGCAAATTTGATCTCTTTGAACTGAAACGATACTACCATAAACGTTTTATTAATTAGATAACCGCAATAAATTCCATCATTTCGAAAAAGTAATTCTGTGCTGAAGTTATTATATCACTTTTGTGAAAATTGATTTACAGAATATGTCTGTTCATCTTATTTAACAGTACAGCTGCTGTGCCAGATTTTACATATCAGACGATAATAACAGAACCTAACAAACAACATTAAACAATAATTACTAAACAAATCATTATACCCAGAATTTCAATCTCAGTATTTGAACGTTAATTCGTAGTCAGAACTGCCAGAATTTGGAATGAGTTTCCTGTCCGCCTTAGATCATTTTCCTGTTCATTACCTACGTTGTCAGTTTATATGACCGAAATTTTTAATGTTTTAAGTTTTCATAACGCTTTTTTTCTTTTATATTAACGAATGAATTTTTATCAATGCTTATTTTTTTGAATTGTTAATTATTATAAAATGTTTATTTTGTACATTAAGTTTAATTATACTATTAACTATATATGGCCCCTTGGGGGCTCGGTTAAATAAATGAAAATATAATCGAAAACAATGGATTTCTGAAAAAAATTGCTAATTTGTTAATTATAAAAAGAAAAAAGTGCAAAATTAAAGTGCTTCGCATTGCTAAGGATTTTTATATTTGGTAGGAGTTCACTACAGAGACCAGTAGCATGTACAAAGAAGTCTGTAGTATTCGGTCTGTAGTATTCGGTAACGAATAGAGTTTAGTTTATTGGATCTTGAAAACTTAATGCTTCTGTGTAAGTAGGCAGGTGTTTTATTATAGATAATTTTGTTTAAAAATTGCAGAGGGCGGCATTTTCGCTGAAAATATTAAAAAGAATAATCATAGAATTCGTTTCTCCGCATACTACATTATAATATCCATATAATTCCAAGATTTTTAGCAGCATCCATCAGCTTAATTGTGTATTTTTCAATGCGTATTAGTGGTTTGTTTTTAAGCCAAGAGAGCTTATTCATGCCTATCTGCATATATTTTCAAGCTCTTGGTTCAATTTTCCACTACACTTGTTTATTGTGGATAGCAGGCAGCTAATAAAAAGCTGAAAGTCATCAGTGTACATGTGTGTTCCATAGCATCGCAAGTCGTTGGAATAAATTGTACTCGTATATTATTCACCACTTATATCAAAATGTTACACATACGCCACCCTATTCGTTTTACTAATATTGATTCCCAAAGTCTGCATTCGAAACACCCAAGAAAACAGTTCCTAAACAGCAAAACTTCGAATTATAGCACAAAAGCTTAGAAAGCTTTACGAAATAAGAATCTTTTTGTAAAAGTTTATATGTAGTCTCATTACTCTCATAAAGTAATTCCTGCTATAAAATCTTTTTGAAATGTTAACTTTCAGGAACATAATTTATATGTATTAAAAAAAGCTTTTTGTGGCAAAGTCTAGTCCATAGCTTAGTACATTAGAAGCAAAATTTGTTTTGGCCGATACAAACCACATCGATTATGCATTTTCAGTTATACAATTAAAAAATATTTTTTTTTTTTTTGTGTTATTTTTACAAAAGCTGTTGAGAAAATTAAAAAAAGAAAACCTGCTGTTTTCTATTATTCAAAAGCTTTGTTCTTCTTAATTTTGATTTATTGATTTAATCTTTACTAATATAATACAACTAAACCGATTTAGATGAATTTCGGTATAGATATATTTTAATGCTAGGGAATGAACAATGAATGATTTTTATTTCGACGATTATGTCATGAGGGGGAGAAATAGGGTCAAAATGGCCGTAAAAAAAGTAATTTTTAAATAAGTCCGACATTTATGAATTGTTTTTTAATATTGTATTTTTCGTTTGAAAGGCTCTACTTGCACTTTGGTGCTATTAAATATTTTTGATCAAAATAACTGCGCTATTTATGAACCAATAACAATTCTCTGTTCTATTGGAAGAGTTTACAAACAGGTTGAAAAAAAATGTGGACATTGAACGATATAATTTAAATTTTTTTTATACTATTTGAAAGAATGTGGCAACATACTACTACACTGAAAAAATTTTGTTCAGAAATTCTCTGCATTTGACCTTACTTTTATGAGCTTTTTCATTATTTTTCAACCATTCTAACTTTTCATAGAAATAATGAAATAAATTTCTTTTTATTATTTCTATGAAAACCTTCATTAAAGCAATGAAACATTTTAATAAGAAACATAACTTATTTTCATTAAAAGTATAAAAGACAAATCATATGATTAGTGATATAATTTCTCTAGATCAAAGAATCAATTTCATAAAGCACATGAAAACTGTACATTAAATTAATGAAAAAGTAACATTTATTTAATGAAATAACTTCTTTGTACTAATGTAATATATTCATTAAAAATATAAAACTTCTTCATAAGGTCAATCAAGTTATTTCATTTATCTACTTTTATTATTCATTGAGCACCTGAAAAATTTACATTAAATCAATGAAATAGTTACATAAATTTACATTACATCAAAGAAATAGTTACATTTGTTTAATGAAATAATATCATAACACACATTAATAAAATAAGTTCACAAATGTACGTAATAAGATCAATGGAATTATTTCATTTATTCATTGATACTTTATTTCATTACACAAACAATACTATTCCTTGCTTTTGTGAAATTGTACCTAATTATGATAAAAGAAAATGTTGAACAAGTATTCACCAAATAAAACAGATTTTATTAATTCCAATGACTTCAATACACTGGTATTTAAATTTTTTAAACTATTATTATGCTGATTTGAGTACATACACTTATGTACATACTTACCCAAGTTCGGTAGCCAGATATATATTTGTCATTGATCTAATGAATTCTATTTCATTGGAATTATGAAACTTATAAAACTTACATTTTAATAAAAGACTTGACATTTTTTAAACTGTAGCTTAAGATTAATAAATGCTCATTAATATATCTTACCAAAATTCAAAGAATTTAAAAAAAATGTAATTTTGTTGTAGTCATAAATCTAATGACTTTTTTTAATGAAACTATGAAATTTAATGAAACGATTCTGATGGAACTATTTCATAATATATATGAAGTTTCATGCATATTGTAAAAAGTTTTCATTGGATTAATGAAAAATATTTAATGAAACTATTTCATTAAATATATGACGCATAAATCTTTCAGTGTAGGAAGTACTACAATTTGTTGAGTTCTCCAGACGTTGCTCGGACTATCATTTGTGTAGTTCAATATTGTTCAGCTCTATTCCTTAATGTTTCTCAAGCTTTTGATAAAGAGTGGCACTACGGCTGATGCACAAGCTCCTGGAAATTTGTTACCAAAGAAGGCGATTTTATAAGCCCCTCACAGTTAATTGAAGTAGGAGTTCCCAAGAACCGACTTTACATTTTATATGCGCCTCTGACATGCCAATGAGATCCGGAATCCACACTTTAACTTTTGCAGATGACACAGCATTTTACAGCGTTCATAAAAATCATGAATTACTTTCACGATATTTGTGGGAATATATTTCGATATTGAAGAAATGGTTTAGCTTTGGTAAATGAACATAAATATACATTCACACTGCGTAAATAAACATCTTGGGTTATCCACATTTACACGTCACCTGGTCTGCACCAATGTGACCATTAACAAAAAATTAGTTTTTTTTATAAAAATATTTATATAACGCTAGGAACACAACTGCGACGAATATTTGGTCGCGAATATTCGTCGCCAAAAATAAAACACATTGGTGTATATGAAATTGCACACAATCAAGGTGTTGGTCGAAATTCGTCATACTCAGCGAAAGTTGAAATAGGTTCATTTCTAATTGTTTCGTCAGCGAACGACGATCAAAGCAGTATAAGGTGACCAGATTTCTTACATAAAAAAAGTATTTTTTTATGACGTAATACTTTTTATAATTTATATTAATCCATGTAGTAAAATATGTATGAAGATGTTCTCAAAATATAAAGTATCTGAGATTATTTGTTCAAAAATCCCTCTTTCGGATGGGATTTATACAGTTTTACTTTTAATATGGTCACCTTAGTATTTATATTCATTTTTTTTCTTTCTTTGCACGGAATGTAAACAATGTTCGTTGATATTGTGCTTCACACGACGAATTTGTACAGCTAAAGATTTGATTATTATTTTTCTTGTCTTCTTCAATCAATAATTATTGATCACAGCAAATTTGTATTGTAAAAAATCCTTCTTAAGAAAAAATTAAGAAAGGAAAAACTTGAACTAAAAACCTGTTGTACATATGTACAAACCAAACAATTTTTAATTTAAAAAATTATAAAAGTTCAACAAAAATTTAACAAATTGTACAACTAATATTTGCCGGCGAATTCGTCGCGATGTGCGAACTTCGTCGTTCGTCGCAGTTGTGTTCCTAGCATAAAGCTTTCAACATGTTAAATTTAATTTAATTTGGCAATGCCGTTAAAGGCGGCCGAGCGGCAATGTTGAATTCAATTTAGTTTTTTACTTTGCCACTTCCATTTGTCAAACCAAAAAGTAAATTAACAAAACTTCGAGAAAATAGAAGTAAAAAATAAATTTTCTTTATTTTCGGATTTACAATTTTTAACAATTAAATTTATTTATTTATTTTTGCGTTAAAAAATCATAATGTTGTTTTGTTTAAATTCCGGTACATAAATCTGTATTTCAATTAGCCGCGTTCGTTTGCCTATCTTCTATATATATAAAAAGAAGTGTACACTTTGATGTCACCACTAACTGGCCAAACGGGTAAACCGATTTCGAAAAAAAATTTAAAAGTACGTTGGCCATGAACTGTAGATGGTTTATGTCAAGTTTCCATTTTCCTATATATTCCCATACAAATATCAACAAAATGGCTTTCATGTTTCATAATTATTATGATTTTTTATTGTTACTTGAAAAAATACCAAACCTTGTATCGTAATATCTTATCTTTACAACGACATTTGGACTCCTGAGCTGATACTTTACAGGTGTTGTTTCGGTCATCATCTTATTTCCATGCTGACCGTTCAATTTTTCACTTGCTACATACGATTATTGTATCAAAGGTAACGCCATGAGATGCCAAGCTGAACGATTACATCAAAACTAACTGCAATGCGATGCACGATTTCAAACTACATCTGCGGATAGAAGCTCAAGAAATCGGACATCGGGCCAATTAACACGACTTTGACGTCGTGTTGTACAAGACATGGAATATACTGCTTTTAATTATGAGTGCGAAATGAATGTATGTATGTATGTATGAAGATGTTCACATATCCATATGCAATTGTAATCTCCATCCGTTCCACTCCATTTATTGGTTTTTGGAACGTCACCAAGTTCCAAACATTTTTGGCTCATATTCATACAATTTGACGTTTCAAATGGCTTCCTTCGTTGTGATAACAACGATGAGGGATTAAATATAAGCCGACGAATATTTTTATGTAACTTTTATGGGCCATATTCACTCGTGTTCCTGGTTTCACGTTTGTCTGGCGAATACTTGCGAATTTTTCTTTGGAAAGAAAAATTAAAGTATCTATCTAAAATTTATTTTCTGTGAAGGCGAGTTCATAATGTACAATACAAACAATGGATGCATTCATTTCATATACGCGGTAATTTCAGGTTATTATTATTCATATGGGACTGATAGTTTCTGAAAATAAGGACAATCACATCTTGAAATATCGCCATCTATTCCATCAATACGCTTGCAATATTCGATTACCAGTTCCTTTCTGTTATTTTTCCGAATCAAAATCTGAGCTCATCAGAAATGTTTTCTCAAACATTTTACAAAAATTATGTTTAGTTGATCGAACGTGCTGTTGTCTATTTGAATTTTGCGGATTCAAAGTTGAACTGCTTCCGAATGGATGATGTAGAAGTTGGTGGCTCTCTTCACTTCCCAAGATAAGGTCGTCAACTCTACAACCGAGTTTTGCAACTCGCTAGAATTAGTTGAAGTCAGACCGGTAGACATAATATTATGAAGTATAGACCAACTATGTCTTTGTAATGTTATTTGGCTTCCGGTGAAAAATTTGATGATCAACGTTTAAAAAAAAAAGAGTACTTAAAGGATAGTTCTATGGTTGCGAAAGGCATACCATTCCATTTTAAGCATTTGCAGTTGTCAATATACAGCTTGCACTGGCAATGACAATTTGAAAATTTAAAGTCATTCCTATTATGTAAATAAAATTTGAAGGCAAAACAACGTTTGCTTAGTCAGCTAGTATCAAATAAATTCAAGCGGCAAATAGAACAGTTGGTTGCCGCCCGTTGCCGTATGCCGCTTACATTGGCCTTTCACTATAATTCTACCTTGAAGTTAGATTGAAAACTTTTGTTATACAATGCAATTCTAAAGCATACATGGTGCTATGGAGTTTAATTCTGGAGCACTGTCTCAACGACAAAACAAAATAAGTCGAACGATTACTGCAGCTCCATGGTACGTTAAAAGCTCACGAATTCTGAAGAATCTGTGTGTTCCGCTTTTTTTTTCTCTTCTCTTTTATTATGTTTTAACTTCAAGAAACAAAACAGTGCAAAATAAATGTATTCATCGAAAACATAAATTATAATGGGTGATTTTATAAGAACTATCGGAAATTAAAAAAAAACACATAAAATTCAGAAAAATGCATGAAATATTTATTTGGATCGATAGTTGGGTCGATATAATTTAATGTTTGAAGATTATTTCATGCAAATGTTGGCCGCAGCTGCGCCTCAAATGGTCCATCCGCTTAGTCCAATTTTGTCATACTCTTTCCCACATTTCGGCCGGTATCTCACGAATAATGTTAGCAATGTTGGCTTCCAGTGCGTCAATCGAAGCGGGCTTGTCGCTATAGACATTAGCCTTAACATTGCCCCACAAAAAATAGTCTAGAGGCGTTAAATCGCACGATCTGGGCGGCCAATTGACTGGTCCCAAGCGTGAAATAAACTGTTCACCGAACTCGCCTCTCAATTGGTCCATTGTTTCGCGTGCTGTGTGGCATGTGGCACCGTCTTGTTGAAACCACATGTCATGCAAGTCAAGCTCTTCCATTTTGGTCAAAAAAAAGTTTGTTATCATCGCACGGTAGCGCTAACCATTCACAGTAACGTTGTGATTCGCATCATCTTTTAAGAAATACGGCCCAATGATGCCGCCAGCCCATAATCCGCACCAAACGGTTGTTTTTTGTGGATGCATTGGTAGCTCTTGCAATGCTTCTGGCTGCCCTTCACTCCAAATACGGCAGTTTTGCTTGTTCACGTATCCATTCAACCAGAAATGAGCCTCGTCGCTGAACACAATTCTTCGATAAAAAAGTGGATCTTCATCTAACTTTTCAAGAGCCCATTCACCAAAAATTTGGCGTTGTGGTAGGTCGTTTGGCTTCAATTCTTACACCAGCTGTATCTAATAAGGCTTCACACCCAAATCCTTCCGCAAAATTTTCCACGTAGTGGAGTAACAGAGGCCCAACTGCTGCGAACGGCGCCGAACCGATAATTCACGGTCATCACCAACACTGGTCGATACGGCTGCGATATTTTCTTCAGTTCGCACTCTACGTGAGCGCGTTGGTGGTTTAATGTCCAACAATGTAAATTTGGTGCGAAATTTTTTTACAATAGCCCGAATAGAAGCCTCAGTAGGTCGATTAAACTGACCATAAAATGGAAGAAGCGCGCGATGATTATTGAATAAAATTCAATAATTTGCAAGCGTTGTTCGTTTGTAAGACGATTCATGATTAAATTATAGACCAAACTGAAGATGTTTGACAGTGACACAAGATACAAAACGTGCGTGAGCTGTCAAAACTAGTGTTGCCAAAAAGATAATAGAAAAAAAAGTATATAGAGTTAAATAGATGACAAGCCAATTCTGTGTAAGATCATGTAGGACACATATGCATGAAATGAACCCACTGTAGCCTGTTATTCACTGTGTTTCATATGTGTCATTTCTAGTTGATACTTTGTTGCAGATACATTTGTTATCTTTGCTTCCTACTTAAGGCACAAACTGAGTTTAAACTTGGTTATTACGTTTCTCATGTCTAATTCAGACACCAAATACTTGTTTTGTACGCAAATGATTGCAAGTGTTGTTTGTGGCCAACATGCCAGTTATTAAATTTAGTTTGTTCTCATAACATTCCTTGAGGTTTGCAATTACCTGAAAAACTTAAGCAGTATTTAGGATATTATTATTAAACATATTCGCATTGCTGTCATAAACTAAAAGTCTGCAATGTTCTAAATATGACATCAAAGCGGACATAAACAGTTTAACAAGATATGGTTGCAAAAATGAAATTTCCTAGATCTTTTGTTCAAGTTCAAGTCATTTACCTTACAACTTTAAAATAGGTATCCTTATCTTAGCACATACATATAACGTGTTCCATGTTTGTATGTTTCAGTATCCGTGTAATGTATAAAATAATTTTGTTTTTTTTTGTTTTTGTTTGAAAGGCAAAACACAAGTTTAGATGTTTGACCCAAACTTCACAAGTGTGTGCTGTGTTGAGTTTAACCTAATGTCCTTTTTGTATGCACAGATTTTTGTTGCTGTTCATCTTGTTGTTGACCAGATAGTGACAGTAAGAGTTTACAACAACAAAACTGTTGGCAAGATTTAACAACCTGCATAGAGGAAAAGTAGTCAGACATGACCACAACGGATTACAAAACTACGTGAAGTAATCAGCACAAGAACGAACGAATGGACAAACAAACAAGCAAACAAACAATCAACTGCTGATCCAAAAATTGGTACACAGCCATGCACTCTCACGTATGCTCGTATATCTAGTCATTAATACAAACATTTGGAAAGCTGAAATCAGAAAAGTTTACACTTAAAATCAAAAGTTTGGTCGACTTCCTAAACGCAAGTTTGAAAAAATGCGTATCCAATGCTAAACATGTCTTATCTTATCTTATCACTATGCAACTTATACATAAAACAAATGTCAAACACATGTTATAAAATTTAATTAACTTTTTTTTTTTTAAATGGAGGTAGTCCAAAATTATTTATCCATTTTGTTGACAAGTGCTGAGAAATTATCTCAGGCTAAACCTTCAAAAATATTGATTTTATAAAGAAACTTATTAAAAAGGAAAAAATTAGAGACAACTTTTATTAAGAACAATAAATATCCCGAAAGAGAAGTGATCAAAAATATAAATGATGCGCGATTCTGACAGCTGAACGCATTAAAATGAGTTGCCAAATGATTAGGAACATTAGACGTTGCCAGAATGTTTACGTATGCGTTTACGAAGTGTATGCATTGTAAATATTCATTGCAACTTGCATTTAGGAAGTCGGCCTTTTTGTGTTATAAACTGTCAAAAAAAAATTCTTTCTATTAAATCGACTTATTTTGTCATCGCGCCCACTGTAAGGATTAGAGACACCCACACTACAAAATGGTGCCATAAAAATTGAAAAAAAAAATAAAATTTACGCTATTGAAAAAGTTCCTAACAAATTATTTTTGCGCATTCAGTTCTCTCCTGAAACTCACGTTTCGCAAAGAAAATGTGGTCACTTTTTTCAGCCACAAAATTTGTGTGCTCAAAAATGCATCCACAAAAAATGTAGTTATTACAACTCATAAGTAAAGAGTAGGTTAAATACTAAATACACTTGCCCATACAGGGTAGCGCAAAATTAATTACTCTATAGAAAGACTTTGTTATATATTTTTTTGTATACATTAATTTATAATATATTAATATGATCCAGCAATACGAGTAAGTATTCAAATCGTAATCTTAAACATAAAAAAAATACCAATAAAAAATTATAAATAGCTTGTTTTCCATGTTTCCCAGCTATCTATATGTCGACATTTCATAGGACCTAACCTAATCATCTGTAGGCTTTGGAAATTTTTGAAAGATATTCTCAAACATTCAACTTTATATCCCAACAATCCAAATAAATTGCTGAGAATTTAAAAAGAAAAATGCTCTAATAATATCCGTCAAACACAAAACACAAAAAACAAGCTTTCTATTTATAAACGTCTCTTATAACTATTTCTTTACACCTTTCAAACAAATGAACAACCGTTGGTTGCTACGATTTGCTTTTTGAAAGTATCGAAAAGCAGAGAACAAAAATTCAAACAATTAAGTTTTTTATTCGCTATTTAAGCTTCTAACATTTATACCAATAAAAAATTATAAATAGCTTGTTTTCTATGTGTAAAGAAATGTTAGAGACGTTTATAAATAGAAAAGCTTGTTTTTTGTGTTTTGTGTTTGACGGATATTATTAGAGCATTTTTCTTTTTAAATTCTCAGCAATTTATTTGGATTGTTGGGATATAAAGTTGAATGTTTAAGAATATCTTTCAAAAATTTCCAAAGTCTACTGATGATTAGGGTAGTTCCTATGAAATGTCGACGTATAGATAGCTGGGAAACATAGAAAACAAGCTATTTATAATTTTTTATTGGTATAAATGTTAGAAGCTTAAATAGCGAACAAAAAACTTAATTGCATAAAAAAATTAAATAAGTCCAGCCAATATTAGACAAAAGAGTTTTATTTTCCAAAACAATATCTGTAGAATCACCTATTTAACGTGCTGATGGTGGCAAGGGAAACCCTTTTTCTCAACCGAGAGTAGCCGTCAAAATTAAGTAAGTTGCGTGCAAGAGAATTTGGGTGAAGTTCCAGCTTACTGATATACCTTGTTGCGTACTTGGAGAATTCGTCTTCTACCAGCGAAACACACAGTTCCTTGTGAATTCGTAGGTTTCTAACGTACCATCGAGCTGCAGTCGAAGAATTTGGTTTTATCGTCTTTGATTTTTTTTTCAACATTAGTAAGATGTAAAAGCTTTAAAAAATGGAGTTTTTCAGCAGTCATACTTAACATTTGTGGACTAAATAGCTGCAGAATATAAACAGAAAAATTTCTTCACGAATAGCGTCTTCGTGCCAAAGTCCTTACAGCTCCCCGAAGCACCTTTTGATCTTTCGTTAAGAGAGTAAAGAGAAGAGTTAGTTCATCAATTCCAACTCTCTTAAAGAATGACCAAGCATCAGCGATCCAGTTTACAAGGCTAACCTGTTGGCTGAAATTTTCGCAAGCAACCACTTCCAGAACTCGAATGAGTATCTGTAACTATGCCAAAGGATGTTTTTCCAGGTTCGAGCTGTTTAAAGGGTTTTTTCCGACCTCATAATAAGTAAGATCCCTGGACATCCGGCATGCCAACACTGCTCTTGAAGCAGTGTTTTTCTACGCTTGCGCGTCAATTAACACTTCTCTTCAGCATACTTCACCATGTTGGTGAGCTCCCATCGTGCTGGAAGGTTGCTAATTTTATTTTTATTTTTTATATTTTAACTTTATTATTTTATTTATTGAATCTACATAAAAAATGTAATGACAATAAGTATTCAATTCTTAAGACTAAAAAAAAAAAAATTGTGATTAAAGTCAGTGCCAGTGCTGGACAAAAATTTATTTTTAATCGAATACTATTTCAGAATTCAGTCATCTGTTTAAAGCTCTAATGGTAGCCAAAGTATCCCTCCTTCTCAGACGGGTATGACCACCAAAATTAAGATTATTAACTGCAAGAGAATTTGGATGGAATTCAAGTTTGTTAATATATCTTGTCGCGTACTTCACAAATTCAGTTTTCACAAAAGGTACGTTCAGATCTGCGTGGATTCATTTTTTTATGAACTAACAATAACTATTCAAATCTTAATACTAAATTTAAAATTAAAAATGTCCTTTTTACTTAAGTCCGACCAATGCTAGACAAAAAGTTTTATTATACAGAAGCTATTTCGGTAAAATCACCTATTGAGCAATCTGATGCTGGTAACGATATCCCTTCTTCTAAGCCAGGTGTGGCCACTAAAATAAAGTATATTGCGCCCAACCTGATTTGGCTGAAGTTCCAGTTTACTGATATAGCTTGTCGCATACTAGGTTGCTAATGTAACACCAACTCCCAAAAAGGGTGAAGCAAATAACCCTGAAAATTGTCACTTAATTGCAATTTCCTCTGCGCTTTCCAAAGTAATGGAAAGCATGATCTACCATTACCTTGTGAGGCATCTAGAGTCGCATAAATTACTTTGTGCTCGTTAATATGGGTTTCGTCAGGGCCGTTCTACTGGCGATCTTATGGCATATCTCTCGGAGAAATTTTGCCTTTTAGTCCATCATTTCGGTGAAAGCAAGGTGGTGGCTCTGGATGGATATTTCCAAAGCGTTTGACAAAGTGTGGCATGGTGCAGTACCTGTAGAGCTTACTGCTTTTGATGTCGGTGATTACTTTTTTCGGTTTATATAGAGCTTTCTCCCAGATAAATATAAATTTCGTTTCTAGGGCACAACAGTCACAAGTAACACACGAAAAGCTCATATACCTCCCTAAGGTTACTGTGTGGTGTGGTGTTCACGCGGAAGGAGTGATTGGACCATATTCTTTGAAGGCAGTACAGTTACTGTTACTGGCTACAGTGTCATGATAAGTACACACATTTCCTGGTCGGTCAATCTCAAGTTTTGGAAATTTGGCATGGCCTGCAAAATCGCTCAAAACCTTTTTCTTTGAAAATATTTTAAGTCTAAGTTAAAATATCTAATCATTTTGTGATAGACAACTGAAGTTGCGCTAGCGATATTTAAATGTATGTGTGTACAAATGTATTACATTTCATTTTTGAGCTAGAAATATATAAAATTGTAAAATATCAAATAAAACTATCTGCACTGAGTATGTGCTGAGTAGAATAGATGTCGGGTTGAATTGGTTTAAGTAGAACCGACGGACGGACAAACAAACTAGTAAATAATAACCCTCAAAGTAGCAAGGAAGCAGAAGAACAATAAAATGGAATATGACAGGCATGAGTGCTGAAATGACAACATAAACTGACGCAAGTGGTCATCGGGAACATAAAATGAAACGACAAACACAAAAATAACATGCTTGCTACCAGCCACTCCAACACACATACCAATGTATGTGTGGAGGTATTTATGTATCTATGTACGTGTATATACTTATATGTGTAAATATATGTGAACAAATTTTCCTTTTTATGAGAGAAAAACTGAATAATTTATTCAAGTTATGACACATGTATGAGAATGTGTTACATTTCCTTTGTATAAGTGTTCAAGTAGTTTTTTGTAATTTTGCTTAAGAAAACGAGTGTTTCATCAGGAGCAGTGTTCGGATACACTAACAGGTGAAAATAATTTATACTGATATTGCGAAAGTATTTTAATCTTCATACTGAAATTATTTGTACGTTATTATATACATGCCGGTTCACTTACTTAAAGGCTCTAAAAATTCCATATTCAGAGGACTGTATCTATTGCAATTTTTAGCCGATTGTAGATTTTTACAATAGAAGTGGAAGCTAGACATCTTGAAATTTAAAAGAAAGCATACCAATAGTGAGTGGTCTCTTAAGCAAATAATTTTTTCTGAGCAATTTATAAAACAAAGGCAAAAAATGTGAGATATTTTTTTGGTTCACTTGAATAAAGGCATTTTATTATTGTTCTATTATTATTAAAGTAAGCGATGTTTATTTCTATAGGGCGATTTTTTATAACATCTTAATTAGTTTACGAGTGGAAATGGAAAGCAAAAATTTTATAAAGGGTGGTTAAATTTCAAGGGCCGATGTTGATTTTGAATAAAACACAAACTATTTAGGAAATTATTGTAATTTTATTTTATTATGATATATTGGTATTACTCAATTATGTATGGAACAAAATATGGGCCAAATGGGCGCCGCGACCACGGCGGCACACCTCCATCCGATGGTCTAAATTTTCGATGACCCTGAGGCATAATGGAGGTTCTATGCCGTTAATGTGCCGAATTATCTCATCCTTTAGCTGTTGAATTGTTGCTGGCTTATCGACGTACACCTTTTCTTTCAAATAACCCCAAAGAAAAAAAAGTCCAACGGTGCCAAATCACATTATTTTGGCGGCCAATTGACATCGCCATTACGTAAGATAACACGGCCATTGAATTTGTTGCGCAAAAGAGCAATTGTTTCGTTAGCTGTGTGGCAAGTGGCACCGTCCTGCTGAAACCACATATCGTCTACATCCACATCTTCCAATTCGGGCCATAAAAAGTTCGTTATCATCTCACGATAGCGAACACCATTCACAGTAACTGCCTGACCGGCCTCATTTTGGAAAAACTACGGCCCGATGGTGCCGCCAGCACATAAACCGCACCAAACAGTCACTCTTTGTGGGTGCATTGGTTTTTCGACAGTCACTCTTGGATTCTCATTCGCCCAAATGCGGCAATTCTGTTTATTGACGAATCCACTGAGATGAAAATATGCCTCATCACTGAAGATGATTTTCTTCGAAAATTTATCATCATTTTCATAATAAGTCTGGATAACTTTAACACGTTGTTGGATTGTGCATCTCTCCATGGTTCGAATTGAATAAGTCGGAAATAGAGAAATGTCAAATAAAATTCGGAAGAAAACTTGGCGTTTAGGTGTGGTTCACATTCAACATCGGCCCTTGAAATTTAACCACCCGATATTTATAGGAAAAAAACTAAAATCGATGTTTTTTGCGTCGACCATTGATTCCCACTAGTTTATTTAAATACACAAAAAAGTGGTTTTTATAAAAGGTTTATAACTTTAACTTGGTATACCAAGTGCTATAGCACTTTTTTAACTGGCATTAACATCTATAAGGGGGCAGCGCTACGGCATATGACCGCTGCTAGTGGTAATATACGAGGTCTAATCAAAAAATAGCCAGTATTTTTAAATTTCAAAACCCACGATTTTCGCATTTTTTTTTTTTTTTTGTTATGTTGGTACATATGTCTGTTATATATGTTGCCAAGCCATCCATTTTGGATAGTCCGTTTATTTTTGACAGAGAAAAAGGTTGTTAGAAAAAATGCATCAAAGAAATTGTGTCAAGTTTTGTATAAAAAGTGAAATTAAATTCGTAAGGGCATTTGAAATGCTAACTGTGCCGTTTGGCGAGTCTACTATGCGCAGAACACAAGTTCAATTGTGGTATAACCGGTTTAAGGAAGACCGAGAAGGTGTCCTGGTCGTCCGACCACGTCAACAACCGATGAAAACATTAAAGCAGTGTGAAAAAGGATTATGCATAATCGTCGAATCACTATCAGAGAGGTTGATGGTAATATTGGCATATCGTTCGGCTTATGCCAAGCATATTTTACATGAAACCTGCAGCAGCGAAGATTGTTCCAAAATTGCTAAATTTTTAACAAAAACAATGACGCATAAAACCGAAGTCCACTCATCCCAATGGAATCGAAAAGTGAAGTTGCGTGAATTAGCTGACACCGTAAAAATATCAAAAGAACGTATTGAATTTATATTGCATGAGCATTTGACTACGAGAAAGCTGTGTTCAAAGTGGTTGCCGCGTTTGCTCACTGTTGACCAAAAACGAGAACGTGTTGATTCTGAGCAGTGTGTGGCCAAGTTTAAACCTAACAAACCGGAATTTTTGCATCGATATGTGACAATGGATGAAACAAGGATCCATCAGTTTACTCCGGAATCAAAACGATCGTCATCTGAGTGGACAGCAACTGGTAAACCTCGTCAATGCTGTTGTTTTGTTTCGTCGATACATTCCAATGATATTGTTTGCATTGCTAATTCCTATGAATTCTCACTCACTCTTATTTTTTAAGTACTGCTCACAGACTCAATCAAAACGTTCTTAATAATGTTTGATTGTATAGAAATCATACACTGAAAAAATTTTGTTCAGAAATTCTCTGATTTTTGACATTACTTTTATGAATTTTTTTATTATTTTTCAACCATTGTAACTTTTTATAGAAATAATGAAACAAATTTCATTAGATTATTTTAATGAAAACCTTCATAAAAGTAATGAAACATTTTAATAAGAAACATGACTTATTTGCATTAAAAGTATGAAAGACAAATCATATGATTAGTGAAATAATTTCTCTAGATCAAAGAATCAATTTCATAAAGCACATGAAAACTGTTCATTAAATTAATGAAAAAGTAACATTTATTTAATGAAATATTTTCTTTGTACTAATTTAATATATTCATTAAAAATATGAAACTCCTTCATAAGGTCTATGAAGTTATTTCATTTATCTAATTTTATTATTCATTGAGCACGTGAAAAATTTTGATTAAATCAATGAAATAGTTACATTTCTTTGATGAAATAATATAATAAACACACATTAATAAAATATGTTCACAAATGTAAGTAATAAGATCGATAGAATTATTTCATTTATTCATTGATACTTTATTTTATTACACAAACAAAACTATTCCTTGCTTTTGTGAAATTATACCTAATTATGATAAAAGAAAATGTTGAACAAGTATTCACCAAATAAAACAGATTTTCTTAATTCAAATGACTTCAATAGAATGGTATTTAAATTTTTTGAACTATTATTATGCTGATTTGAGTACATACACATATCGCTCCTTTATTGCAACATAGTCATATCTCAAAAAAGCTTTTCGAGTTAACAATGCAGAATTGTTAACAGTAATACCTTTTATATGGTGGCAAAAATTTTTTTTAAATCACCTTTAAACTGTTTCATTTAGGAAATGTTTTCTAAAAAAATTTTCTAAGACTTGTATGGAAACTAAAAATTTGAAATGTGTTTTTCTCGAAACAAGATTTTTTGCGTTATGACTATGTTGCAATAAAGGAGCGATATGTACATACATACCCAAGTTCGGTAGCCAGAAATTTATTTGTCATTGATCTAATGAATTCTATTTCATTGGAATTATGAAACTCATAAAACTTACATATTAATAAAAAAACTTGACATTTTTTAAACTATAGTTTAAGATTAATAAATGCCCAAAATTAAATTTTGTTATAGTCATAAATCCAATGATTTTTTTAATGAAACTATGAAACTTAATGAAACCATTCTGATGGAACTATTTCATAATATATATGAAGTTTCATGCATATTGTAAAAAGTTTTCATTGGATTAATGAAAAATATTTAATGAAACAGTTTCATTAAATATATGGGGCATAATTTTTTCAGTGTATAACTCATATATTTTATATATATTCAAAAACTATAAAATAAGTTTAAAAACTATTAATTAAAAATCTTTTAGAACTAAAATGAATGGTGAACTTCCTTTAAATAAATTTCATATCATTATAAGTGTCAAAAGGGTTTTTGAATAAGTACTCAAAACACTCATATTAATTCATTGCCTTTGTGAATCATATAAATAAACTAATATGAAAATAACAGTCTCGTTGATATCAATCGTTCATTAGCATCATTAGCATCATTCATGTTTCATTTCATTAAAAAACAAATGGAAAATTATGGTAATCGATTCGTAATAGCATATAAAAACTGTAATTTTTGTAATACCCTTTAATCAAAAAGTTTGTTGGCATATGTGAGTTTCTTATCATATACTCGTATATGTATGTACCGGTAAAAAGCGGGAGAAAGCAGGCCTTCTTAAATGCCTGATTTAGGAGACAAGCTTTCTTTTGACTCGATTCCATATTAATTATTATTTTTACACGCTGTCCAAGACATCCACACTTGCTTACGCGGCAGATCTTATAAAAGTTGTGCTTCAGCAATTCTCATAGAAAGTGTACTTTAGTAGACCTCATTTGAGGGTTTCTTAGCAGAACGTATCTCAAGGCTTCTTTAGCAGGTCTGCACTAATAATAAAGTAAATATTAAAACAATGAAACGAAAAATAATGTAAAATGTTGGTATGCCTTCCTATAGCAGGGAGTCTCAAGGCCTTCATCAGAAGGCAGGTATGATTGAGTATTAGATCTATAACAATGTCCTAGAAGGCCTTTTGGAGAAAGACCTTTACCAGTTTCCCGCTGGGTACGTTAACTTACTCGTACTTATGCATATGATTTTTTCATCTAGCAATTTCATTCATGTTTGCGTATGTGATCGTTGACTTCATTTATTTAGGTGCTGTTAACGCAGTTTTCTTAATAAAAATTAAAATTTTATTTTATCAGTAAAAGCTCTAGAAAATTGTCCAAGAAGTGTACTAAAAACACTGACGTTTGCATAAATTACATCCTAAAATCCAAACACTCATAAATTGACTTGTAGGAAGAATTAAGAATAAATCATGAATATTTTATGTAAACGAAAAGCACAGCACTAAAAATAACATATGTATATTACTAATGCATAATAAAAAAAAACAATGTACATCGTTTGTAACTTTCGTATGAAAAAATGTAAGTACATCCCCAGCGAAAACTTGGTAATGTGTTGCTCTTACGTAAGAACATATTTTTCAATATCATAGTATTTACCGCCTACATTACTTAGAATTAGTTAAGTAATGACTTGTTTAATACCTATTGCATATGTACAGGCGTAAGTAGTTGTTCCTGGCAATTTTCCATACATGTCCAATATTTGCCATGAAAATTCAATGAAAGAATCTGAGTAATACTTGGTTTTGATAAGATAAGGTGATAGAAACGGAATTTAACATTTTTACAAAATGTAGCTAAATATTTGCATTTATAAATTATGCTGTTCTGGCAATTTTACTTATAGTTTCGATTGTTTTGCTATCATTACGACTTACAGGATTATGAATACCCAGCGTAAACTTGATGCTAACATTACATATATATGTGTTGCCAGCTTGGTGGAAATCTATTAACTATAAATTTAAAAAATCCTCAAATGATAAATCTCAGTGCTAATAAAAACCAGTTCCGTACTTAATTCCAAGACGTTAAAAAATAATTTTTATAGAAAGGTTTTTAAAAAAATTATTGAATATAACTGGTAATGACCGAAAAGAGCTTTTTGAAAGGCACAAGCACAGAAAAATGTCTTTTTCTAGAGATATTGTTTGTAAGAATACATTTATAAAGGTGGTGTTTGTACTATGATTTAAAGTCATGTCTTTTTTGTATTATACAAAGATATCTATTACATTTTATACATTTATAGAAAACATCGTCAGCCGTTTTTCTAGCTTTTGTCGTCACCAACTCGTAAATCAAAGACTTACGTAGTGTTTACACGTGCAGGTGCAAGTTCGAAAAACCTAATGCACTCAAACTTTTTTACTAACACACGCACAATCTCTGCACTTTCAACCAACTTTCAACTGAACTGACAAGCAATTTCAGTAGGCAGTGATTTTTTGGCACTTACTGAACGTCAAATGACAACTGAAATAACAGTGTTGCCTTACAACAAGTTTTGTTTTTGTCATATTTAAATTTTTCAAAACATATTTTTAAAATAATTCACATTTTTTTTTATTGAAAATATATAAATTAAGCACTCTTTGCCGTTTTGAGTGAAAAAAAGTTAAAATTATTATATTTCAATTATTTATTTTATTCCTACCATTCATTTCCCCGAAAAATAAAATTATGGTTTTCTATGGTAATGCTATTTTAGGAGCTGTTGTCTCTCCACTGACATTTTTAAACTGAACTTCCATGTTATTCTCTAAATACTTGCAAGAAAGTCGAGTATTTTTTCGACATTTTCGTTGATAATACGTACACAGGACTTCCATGCAAGTACTTGTACGTGTAAACGCAGTGTTATAAGCAATAAGCTTTTTAATAACTTTTTTTATGACTTTTCCACATAATTATTCGTATGTGAGAATGGTAAGTACTTGCCTCCAATGACATCGCGATGTTAAAATAATGATTTAAAATGCCAAAGTAGAAGTAGTGAGGAGTATGTTTATAAACATTTTAACACATTACTTTGCAATAGAAGTTTTTGCTGGGGATCTTTATATGTACAGGTTATTTTTTTTAAGTTGCGCAAGCCTAAAAAAAGAAATATATATAAGGTTAATGAAACGCGCTTTTTTGGATAGTAAGCTTTAAGAAATTAATGCCTATGTACATATTACTACGACTGGGGCTCGCCGCCTTGTTGAAACCACAGCTCGTGTACATCATCCCAGCGAAAATTTCTATTGGAAAGTAATATGTTAAAATGTTAATAAACATAATCTTCACTATTTCTACTTTGACATTTTGTCATTATTTTAATATAGCGATATCATTGGAGGCAAGTACTTACCATTCTCGTTTACGAATAACTATTTCAAAATGTCATTACAAAAAAATCATTAAAAAATCTAATTTTTTATAAGTCTTTGCTGCCGATAAAAACTATCAAAATAGCTAAAAATGTTTTGTAAATACTATAGATAACTTTATATAATATAAAAAAAGTCATGACTTTAAGTCATGGTATAAATTCTAACTTAAAAAATGAATTCTTACAAAAAATGTCTCTTAAGAAAAGTATATTTCTGTGCTTGTGCCTTTTTAAAAAGCTCTTTTTGATAAGAGTAGCACTAATATTTAATACTTTTCTTAAAAACTTTATCTATAAAAATTAATTTTTAGCGTCATGGAGTTAAGTACAGAACTTAATTAAGTACGGAACTGGTTTATAGTTTTAAAAATTTATAGCTAATAAATTTGAACATGCCTGAAGCGCATACGTAATGGCAATATCACTTTTCCACCGGTCATTCATAGCCTGTAAGTCGTAATGAAAAGAAAACAGACGACACGAATAGTAAAATTGCTAGAAAAACAAGATTTTATAAAAGCAGATATTGATTTACAACATTTTTCAATTTGTAAACATTTTTAAACCTGTTTCTAGATCCTTATTTTTACTTTTTTTTTTTAGCAAATCCAAGTACTACTCAAACTCTTTAATACAATTTTCATTTTAAATATTGCACACGTAATTCTATATGCCAAGAATGACTACATACATATACAACAGATATTAAGCAAGTCATTACTTAACTACTCCTTAGTAATGCAGGCGGTAAATAGTATGATATAGAAAATTATGTTCGTAGGTAAGTGCACTACATAAAAAGTTTTCGGTAGGCAGTAACCATGGCAGTTACCATTCACTGTAAGTTTTTTAAAGAAGTACTGACCACATTTGAGGAGTATCCCCGCCACAAACTCATGGCAGTTTTGCCATGTTTTTGTTTAGTTTTTATTGTTGTTTAATACCTTGGCGCTTTTTTACTTGCTGGATTTCTTTGTATTAAAATCTTTTCAAGTTTTAAATTGCATCGATATTGGTTCAGCCGTTTAGTCGTTGTAACACATGTATGGATTGACTTTTACGTTTAGTCAGGGGAAAGACATGTAGAGAGAAACATGGATTAGATGGCAAATAGTGTGCTCAAGTTATTTGGGTTTTATTTTTTCTTTTTTATACCCTTAACAAAAATGTCAAGGGTATATATAAGTTTGTGATTCCGTTTGTAATTTCTACAATTTTCATTTCCGACCCTAATTCAGAATATATATATATATATATATATATATATATATATATATATATATATATATATATATATATATATATATATATATATATATATATATATATATATATATATATATATATATATATATATATATATATATATATATATATATATATATATATATATATATATATATATATATATATATATATATATATATATATATATATATATATATATATATATTCTGAATTGGAAGTCGATTAAGCGATGTCCGTCTATGCGTCTGTCGGTCGTTAAAATACCGTTTCTGAGAAAACCATTAGACTTGAAAACTTTTTTCTTTCACCATTCTATTATCCCAGCAATTCATGGGTATACTATAGATATTCAATAAAATCGATTCACAAATATTTGAGATAAATTCAAAATCCCGAAAAAAAATTATTATTTTGTGCAATTTAATATGAAAACTTTTGAAAAAAAAATTGTTTGTTGTGCTTCAAACTTCACACAATTATTAAGCATGGCGATTACAAGGCAAAAATATATAGAGAGAGATATAGCCTTAACCGGGTTTTCCATTAAAATGTCGCGTAAGCGAACTTAAGAACTTTTTTGCTTAAAAGTTATTCTGGTATTAAAAGGAAGCTACTAAAATACAGAAAATACAAATTTCCAATATTGGTCCATATTAACCCGAGGTATAGCCAAAAGCAATTTTTCATGAATATGTCGCGTAAGCGAACTTAAACAAATTTTTTTACTCAAAACCAGTTCTGGTATTAAAAGAAGGTTACTTACATGTAGGAAATGAAAATTCCCGATATCGATCCATATATACCCGAGATATAGCCTAAACCGATTTTTCCATGAAAAAAAAAATTGTTTCTGTTTTTGCTTAGTAGCAGTTCTGATTATAAAAGGAGGTTACCAAAATACAGAAAATTAAAATTTCTGTTATCGGTCCATATATACCCGAGATGTATCTAGTCTAAACCGTTTTTTCCATGAAAAAAAGTTCTGTTTATACAAGGAGGTTACTAAAATACAGAAAATTAAAATTTCTACTATCGGTCGATATACACCCGAGATATAAACCGATATGTTCAAGAAAAAAATTTTTTTTTGCTTAAAATAGTTCTGGTTATAAAATAAAAAATACAGAAAATAAAATTTCCCATATTGGTCCATATACAAACATCCGAGATATAGTCTAAACCGATTTTTCCAAGAAAAAAAAATTTTTTTTTTGCTTAAAAGCAAGCAGTTCGGATTATAAAAGGAGGTTACTAAAATGCAGAAAATAAAAATTTCTTACTTGTTGGTTCTTAAAACTATTGTTTTATTAGATATCTGCACTTTCAATCAAAAAATTATAAACAGCTTGTTCTCAATGTTTCCCAGCTGCCTATGTGTCGACATTTCATAGGAGCTACCCTAATCATCAGTAGATTTTGTACATTTTTGAAAGATATTCTCAAAAATTCAACTATATATCTCAACAATATAAATAAACTATTGAGAATTTAAAAAAGAAAAAGGTTTTATTAATACCTGTCAAAACATAAAAAAATGTTTGTTGATTTATAGACGTCTCTTACGTCTGACTGGTATCAGTGTAGAAGCTAATATAGTGAATAAAGCACTTTAGTGGACTTTTATACAGCCTATTTCCGTCAGGAGGCTTCACTCTTTACTTTATTGAAAAAATTTTTAAAATTGCACCAGTTGTTCCAGAGATAGACTTCTGCAAACAAACAAACTTTTCCTCTTTATATATTAGTATAGATTTTAATTTATAAGCAAACATTTGCTTAACATGTTTCCTGAAGAAGTTTTTCAGAGAAAAAATATCAATTTCAGGTCTTTATAAAAACGAATGAGACATCCGTCAAGCTTGAATAATATTATTATTAAATATTAAAAAGAGACTAAAAATTTAGAATGAAATTTATTTTATAGAATAACATAAAGAAATGCCACGAGTTTAAAGGCAAAGAAAGTAACAAATCATTATTTGCAGATGTCAAGAAAATTTAATTAAATTTTTAATAAAACTTCATTTAATTAATTTCTTTTATGTACGTTGTTACAAACAAGACTAATTGAGAATATTGTTTACGGTAATGTTGACTCTAAATTTAATTGCCTTCAATAAGACACATCGACATTTCAAAGGATATATTCAAAAGATTCCTGCAATAAAATGGTCATTTACGACTTTACGTCAGCTGCAGCTTTTTATTTTATTATCTGTCCATCCTGCTGTAATGTGACAAGAAAAATAAAAATTGTGTAGTTTAAAAGAATTATTTTAATTTAAATACTTTTTTCGACTGCATATTAAATTTAATTTACTTAAAATGTTATCAACAGTAATGTACATTGTCTTAATTAAAAATTCTTTGTATCATCTGCACAAAAACTGACAAAAAAAAAAAAAAAAGTCATGTAGAACACACAGACAGACACATGTAATGCATTTCAACTGATATGCATAATTGTTATTTGTAAAATCTGTTTGTGTGAGCAATTTTAAAAACTGGTCTGTGTATATATCTGGACTTGCATATAAATTTCTCACTCATACACATTAATATGCAGATGTTTGTTTAAATCTAATCCCTAATGAAATCTAGCCACCCACAGGAAAATATGAAAACTTTGTTAAAATAACCATAACTAAGTTTGAACATTTTCAGGCTAACAAATACTCGCACTTGGAGAGTTGCAATATATTACTACACTAAGAAAAACATAAATTATTCTAAAAGTAAAATGAGTTTCAGAAATACTTTATTTGGCATTTAATATGATTACAAGTAAAATGAATGAACATAACGAGCCAGTGAAGGAAAATCGTTACGAAAATGCATTTCCTCTAAATTAAATATAATTTCATATTGAAAGCTCATTTTCCCTTAAATTAAGTACCGATTTCACGATAACGAAGCTGTTCGTTCGTTCGCACAATTACATTTGAAACAAAAACAACATTCAAAATTTTGTTATTGTTTTAAATGTAATTGTGCGAACGTACGAACAGCTTCGTTATCGTGAAATTGGCACTAAACATCATATTGACAGCTTATGTTTTTAATAGAATAATTTAGTTCCAATGAGAGAGATAGAATGTCTCATTGATTCCCATCAGCATTTGCCTTGACGAGCGTTATCCGATGACGGACCAACTATACCAGTCACCAGCTGCCCTGTGTGACTTGCAAAGCTCACACAGGTCGCAAATTTTTGCCATAAGTTTGCAGCTATATAGACAATTACTTTGGTAAAGTGTTGCGGCCTTCTAATCCTTCCTGTAAGCAATTTTCCAGACAGCCAATGAAAAATAAGGCTTAAGGTTCAGTTAGCCAACTGGAATGTAATGTAAATGGAATGTGGTAGTAACGTAAAGTAAACTTAAGACGTAAGTGCGATTATCGAACGTAAAAACGTGACATATGTTTTAGGAAAAAAATTAACTACTAATAAAAGATTTATGGGCATGTACACAAAAATAAAAATGAATTTTAAATAAACTTTAATTCAAATACTTTATAAAAGTTTATTAAAACAAATTTGGGTTTTATGAATATAAATATATATTGGTACATCCTACCCAACAAACACTAATTGAGAATAAATTGAAATCAGACGATTTCTCAAACGACAAACGTTTATATGTACTTCAATCATAAATGGGCTTCGCTCTAGTCATTACGCGTACCACGCTCACGAATATAACCAATGTGATTGAAGTAAATTTAATGGACCACCGAATAATATTAATAATATTTTTTATGCTGATTATGCACAAAAATTAATGAATTAAAAAAATGAGAAAGATATCAAAATTTTAACAATAAAATAAAATAATTTTTTTAATTGAGTCTGTACAAGGCAGCTTTAAACAGGTAGTGGCAGAATTACAATAAATACAACATCAAAAAACATCAACGTATATTTTTTTTTTTTTTTTGTAGAATTTACGAACAGTTATCAAAACTTTTTTGCAAAAGCAAGGAAGTCTATGCGCTTTTGATAAATTTACGCAAAGGAAACGAAAGATAGCTGTGCTTATACCACTACCGTAAGCAAGCTACCTTGCGTCTGTAGATTCAGTTTGAGAAATAAAATTAGATTTTAAAATAAAAGCTGATTTCCTTAATTTGTATGATCACACATATTAGTGCTTCAATTCTTATCACATCACGTAGGCAACACGATTACAAAATATTTAACATGAGTGCACACATATGAATATTAGTTTCTTGTGTGCACACATGATCGTGAAAAATGCATGCTCACTACCTCTAATTGCATTGGCAATGCTCTTTGTATTTAATTTCTAGCAATACAATTCCTAAAATACAATTTTAAAAACTAAAGTTATGAGGTAATGGAATAAATTGTGCTATTAAGGGCTTTTTATATCACCAGTTTGACAACACTTAAAAAAAATGTAACGTAAAAATGTAAGAAAATTCTATTTTCTACAGGTTTCAACATTCCGATTACGTTACATTACATTTCAATAACCGTTCTAACTGCTTTACACATAACAAAACCGATCAGCTGTTTAATTACGTTACTTTTACATTACATTCCAGTCGGCTAACTGCGCCTTTACGATTTGGTAGTCCGAAGCCTATTAACAGCTTCAGCTCTTAACTAACTCACCCGTCTAACCATCACTTCTGGTTCCTTAGATTACAGGTATCTATTGCAAGACAACAGCACCTCGGGGGTCATTAGCCAGCGAAAACAGCATGCACCATTGTTATCAGGGAAACTAATTACCATTTTCTGCGATCTAAGGTTTAAACTGCAGCCAGAACGTTTCAGCCAAGATAGGTACATCAAGCATGATCAACTCCAAGATGTTATGCAAGCAGAACCTCGCGGGTTTTTGGTGATCCCCGTTTTGCCAATTAACTATTGGTAAGGATTCCGCAAGCAAAGTGTGACATGAGTCATGCGGTTTCTTAGATATTGTTTTGCTACAACAAACGAGAAACTCCTACTTCTCCATGCTCCAGAATGGAGACTGCCCTGTAGTGCAATTCACTAACTTTTAACCATTTTGAAACGCGAGCTATTGTTGTTTGCACTAACGCTTATGTGATTCACTAACTTGTTCTTAACACTTCTGGTTGTATGTTAAAAAAATTTGAAATAATGTGGCAGCTTTGTTAAAAATAAAGAAAACCACAAAGAGGAACAGAAAACAAACAAACAAATTTGCAAACAATTCCATGTTTAGGGTAAGTAAAACTATTTATATGTTTGTTATTTAAAATATTTTTTGATTAATAATATCTTCTCACGGAGAACACGCCAACAGGCTGTTGGATTCTTCCGACAAGTCGTATGCCAAATACTGTGATGTTATACTACTAGAAATTTTAACGACATTATTGTTAAGATAAACACCACAAAAATAATTGGTGTTTAGTTAACGCTAATCAGTCAGGCTATAAAAACAGCTGATTTAAAACGAAAACAAATGGTGTTCAAAACTGTTACAGAATCGCGAAAACACCAACGCTAGTGTCAATTTCTCTAAACGAATTTTATTAGCGTTAAAACAGGTTAGTGAATTGCACTACTGGCTTGGTGTACACAAAGACAAAACTTGCTACCCGGGAGTACTGCGAAGAGGTACATAAAGAGAGAGAGAGAGAGAGAGAGCGAGAGAGTAAGATTAAAGTTGCTATTCTTTAAATTTTTTTGAACAGCAGTAATTTTCTTTAGTCGAAGAAGCACGCAAGGACTACGTCGCCGGACCATAAGTTTAACCAAATAGTGACTCTGTGGATGCATCGGAACCATTCCATGTGTATTTTCATTTGGTCAAATGCGGTACTTAGGTTTATTAACGAACCCACTGAAGTGAAAATGTGCCTCGTTGCAGAAGATGATTTACTTTGTAATGTCCGCATTCATTTCTGTATGTCGCACCATTCGGCATATTGTTAACGTTAGAGGTGGACATTTGACTATAGCTCTTAACACAGTGGTAACTTGTAAACATGTAAATTCAAATTTTTATTTAAAACTCGCAACAGTGATGTTTGTGAGCTAATCAATTGTGGAGCACGACACGAGCCGAGGTTGGTGACTTTTCTGTCAAACTATCGACAACAAAGCAATGTTTTCACCGGCAAACCGGTTGGCAAATCTGGGTGCAATGCTCCCGATTATGGACACATTTGGTCGATTAATCTGTTTAAAACAATCACGAAGGCCAAGAAATGCATTTTGATTAGAACGCCCATTTTCATAAGAATCTTCAACAATCTTCTCACGCTGTTCAGTCGTGTATCTCTTCGTGGTTGAATTTTTCAAACACTGAAACAAAGACATGTCAAATTAGGTTGGGCAAAAAAATTGACTCCAAGGTTTTATTCACAATTAACTCCGTGCATTATGGTTTTACCGCACAATGCAGTTACATTTATTTATACCGGCTGATAACTGATAGTCGAGTAGTTCTAAAACTACTCGACTATCAGTTAAAAATATTTATTGAAATAGCCAATTTTCCTATTCAATTTAGCGTAAAAAACAAGCAATAAATTCTGACTCTATTGCATATCGAATTCCAGCTTTACTTAAGGCGATACCTATTCATATCGCTCCTTTATTGCAACATATTGATATCACAAAAAATTAGCTTTTTGAGTTAAGAATGCAGAATTTTTAACAGTACTACATTTTATATTTTATCAAAAATTTATTCAAATTACTTTTAAACTGTTTCCTTTAAGAGATATTTTGTGAACATTATTTACGAGAATTGTATGTTTGTATGTGTTTTTCTCGAAACAAGCTTTTTGTAGTTATGACTATGTTGCAATAACACTTGCGCTTTTTAATAAATATTTCTGAAGGAAATTTTGTTGGCATGACTTAAGTTTTTCGGTGTAAATTTTGTACGCGTTTTGAACTGCTAGCAGCACCGCAGTATAAAGTAGAGAGTTTCAGCTGCGGCGAATCAACTTGACTTTTGCCAACTGCACACGCACTATTATCTGTAAGCTAAGAAGTGGTTCTATTGGCGCGATGAAAACGAAGCACTTAAAGAGAAACTAAAATAAAATCCTAAGAACAAAACTACAAACAAAGAAAATTCAAATTTGTAACGAACGCCATGTAATAAAGTGCTGTTGGGTTTTTGAAGTGGCTCAAGGCCACTTGGTCTAGAAACCCGTTTTCTTCGAAGTCGCCATAGCAGCAGTCAAACTGCAGATGCTCAGAGCCTGCACACAGTTCTCTCGAAAGCAAATGATGAGTATCAGCACAGGTCAGGTATACATTTTGGTCCCTTTTCTAATCTTGGAGCCATTTACATTTATTTCTTTATTTTATAAATTTTGCAGTTTCTAACTAAGAAAAAAGCCTGACGTGACCGTTTAATATGATGCATGAGTATTTTACACAAATGCCAATTTTGTGTAAAAACGGCTTGTTAATGCAGTGTTGAATCTCCTCCATTTATGCACCAGTAGTTTTGCCCTTGTTGACATAGATCTGTGGTTTGAAATAACCCCATGGAAAGAAATTTAATGGTGCCATTAAATTTCTTTCAATGGGGCCGATAATGCTCACTGAAACTAGAGTACGTTGGCTGGAGATGTCTCAGAAAGTTGTTGAATTGTTTCGCGGACTGAATATCATGTCGGTGCAACTTTTTTTATGCTGGACCACTCACTCACTACTCTACATATGCAGTGCATTGTACCAGAACTAGGAAACTAGGTTGCGACGAAAGGGAAAGAGAGAGTGGAGTTTGTGAATATTTGACTTGAACTTTCCAACATTATAACAGATGGGAAACAAGTCTGCAGGCAGCTTATTCCACAGACGAAGCATACGGCTGAAAAACGAGTCTCTCTGTAATGCATTATACGACTCTCTGTAATGCATTGTATCCACAAATGAATGAGTTCTGGATGGTGAACCCGTGTTATGTAGAAATGTGTGAGTTACGGGAACTAGATCCCTTATCTCGTTAGAGCAAAGTCCATTGTAGTAATGATAGCACTGAGTAACCACTCTATACTAAGTCGATGTTCCAGTGAGTCAGTAGAGTTGGATACCCTACTGTCACCGATAAGCTTCTTCGCTCCCTCTTGTAACCAGTCGAGAAACCCCAAAGTAGACTGAAGCACCAGCCCAAACATGAGAGTTGTATTCCATTTTCGGTCGGATATAGGTGGTATAAATAGTAGGGAGATCGGATGAAGTGAAGTACATATTACATATATTTAAAAAAAGCGATGCACTTGATTGCTTCTTTAGAGACATGACAAATGTGCGCATTCCAGCGAACATCACACTATATTTTCATTCTAAGGACACCAAGATCATCCGATTCTGCAATATTTATACCACCCATGGGTACACATGAAGCAGCAACTACGGTCGTGTATATGTGTGTTAATAAGCACCACTTGGTCTTACGAGTGTTAAAGGTGACCCTATTATTGGGTCTTAGGAGCGTTGAAGGTGACCCTGTTTTACAACTCCCATGCGGAGATTAATAAAATTTTACTAGTCAGTGAGACTTTCTTATTTTGCCTCTTGGCAACGATATCGGATTGGCGGGGTCTATAACTGGACGAGCACGATTGGCAAATGCTGCGGTTATCCGCAAAAGAGTGGATAAGGTTGGAAGTTTTAATGGGTGATTTTATAAGAACTATCGGAAATTAAAAAAAAAAACAACACATAAAATTCAGAAAAATGCATGAAATATTTATTTGGATCGATAGTTGGGTCGATATAATTTAATGTTTGAAGATTATTTCATGCAAATGTTGGCCGCGGCTGCGCCTCAAATGGTCCATCCACTTAGTCCAATTTTGGCATACTCTTTCCAACATTTCGGCCGGTATCTCACGAATAATGTTGGCAATGTTGGCTTCCAGTGCGTCAATCGAAGCGGGCTTGTCGCTGTAGACATTAGCCTTAACATAGCTCCACAAAAAATAGTCTAGAGGCGTTAAATCGCACGATCTGGGCGGCCAATTGACTGGTCCCAAGCGTGAAATAAACTGTTCACCGAACTCGCCTCTCAATTGGTCCATTGTTTCGCGTGCTGTGTGGCATGTGGAACCGTCTTGTTGAAACCACATGTCATGCAAGTCAAGCTCTTCCATTTTGGGCAAAAAAAAGTTTATCATCGCACGGTAGCGCTCACCATTCACAGTAACGTAGTGATTCGCATCATCTTTGAAGAAATACGGCCCAATGATGCCGCCAGCCCATAATCCGCACTAAACGGTTGTTTTTTGTGGATGCATTGGTAGCTCTTGCAATGCTTCTGGCTGCTCTTCACTCCAAATACGGCAGTTTTGCTTGTTCACGTATCCATTCAACCAGAAATGAGCCTCGTCGCTGAACACAATTCTTCGATAAAAAAGTGGATCTTCATCTAACTTTCCAAGAGCCCACTCACCAAAAATTTGGCGTTGTGGCAGGTCGTTTGGCTTCAATTCTTGCACAAGCTGTATCTTATAAGGCTTCACACCCAAATCCTTCCGCAAAATTTTCCACGTAGTGGAGTAACAGAGGCCCAATTGCTGCGAACGGCGCCGAATCGATAATTCACGGTCATCACCAACACTGGCCGATACGGCTGCGATATTTTCTTCAGTTCGCACTCTACGTAAGCGTGTTGGTGGTTTAATGTCCAACAATGTAAATTTGGTGCGAATTTTTTTTACAATAGCCCGAATAGAAGCCTCTGTAGGTCGATTAAACTGACCATAAAATGGAAGAAGCGCGCGATGAACTTTCTTAACAGAGCACGCATTTTGGTAATAAAATTCAATAATTTGCAAGCGTTGTTCGTTTGTAAGACGATTCATGATTAAATTATAGACCAAACTGAAGATGTTTGACAGTGACACAAAATACAAAACGTGCGTGAGCTGTCAAAACTAGTGTTGCCAAAAAGATAATAGCAAAAAAATCACTCGTTATATAGAAGGTCATTGAGAAAAAATAAGAAAATTAATTGAGGGATACCGCAAGGTTTGATGATGAGAGTCCATTGTCTTGGTCTTTGAGAAAGCTCACAAACACTACTCCCTCTTTCCTACTACTTATAACCTATTTTCCTTGTTCTAGTACAATGCACTGCATATGTAGGGATAACACCCTGAGTACTGGTCCAAGATGAAAAATATATATATAAATCGATCATCAGCAGTGAGTGCGTCATGGCACACTCTGTTAAACGCTTTGGAAATATCCAGAGTCACCACTTTACTTTCACCGAATTGATTGATTGCGTGACACCATTTCTCAGAGAGATAAGATCGCCAATAGAGTGACCCTTATGAAATCAATATTGGCGATCACAAACTAATTTATGCGGCTCTAGGTAGCTCATATGATGGTAGTTAACTATACTTTCCATTATTTTGGAAAGCGCAGAGCAAATTGCAATCGCTCGGTACTTTTCAGGATTATTTGCCTCACCCCTTTTGGGAATTGGCGTTACATTAGCAACCTTCTAGCACGATGGAAACTCACCAACATGTTAAAGTTTGAACGCGCAAGCGTAGAAATTACATATTGACTACATCCAATTTTGGCAGAAAAAACTGTGTAATTATGTGGCGGTATCAGCCACCAGTCACTGCTTAAATTGCTTTTCTGAGATTATACCGGCAATTCTTCCCCATTGTTTTGATATTGGCATTTGAACGGTTTGTTTTAACAAGACCAGTGTGTTTGTCGTCTCTGACAGATCCACTTTCACACTATTCTAATCATACATTGCAAGCAATTTTTGAACTGCGGTCGCCAAGCTGGCGATGGATTCTTATACAGTTACAAATATGACAATTGTTCTGTTTGATACCGTTTTAAAATTATGTGCCCAAGATTTCGTTCTCATAACAATGTGGGCATTCTGGACACAATTGATAATACATCCAAACAAAAATGCCTGCACTCATATAAATTACACGCTGAGGTACTTTTCTGTACAGGCAGCTTTATAATACGCTGGTTGTGTTTGTTAAGCACTTGAACACTTGACTTCTGCCAATCAAACCCATAAACTTATTAAAATATTCACTTTGTGCATAAATTGCTTTTTGTTACTCAAACCTGGACGTCAACAGTGTAGATCCTGCGTGATTGGACACGACATGAGCACTAAGAACAGTGCAGGTGTTTGAATTTCTAGCTTAAGCAAGAATATTGATTTACTGATAAATTTATTGTAAGCACTTTATTTTGTTTCAACATTTTTCCTTAAACCACAAGGATACTCGTATACTTGACTTTCCAATTACCTCTTTTGTTGTTCTAATTTAATAGATGCTTTTCTATAACAAATAATGAAAGGAAATCTATAGCAAATTATAATAAAATTTAATTTTGGATTATCACACATTTTAATTTAATTTATTAAATCGAATTCAGTAGTGCGATTCACTTACTTTAAACAATTTTAAAAGAGCATAGCTTAACGAGAGCTATTGTGGTTTGCACTAACGCTTATATAATTGACTAACTTTTTTTTAACACCTCTGTAGTGCAATTCACTGTGCTTTTTAAGCCCCAAATAATTCGGTTAAAATTATTAACCACAAAATTACCCTTTTTCCTATTTACAAGTACTTTAAACACCATATGCTGGGGTTCAAAGTCAGCTGTTTGAAGCAGCTGTTATATTTAACCACATAAATAGGTATTAATTAACCCCCCAATTTTTTGTGGCTTTAAAACAAATGTGGATTTATATTGTTTACATATTCATTTCATTTAATTTATGTCATAAACTATTTGTCTAATAAAAAAAAACAATAAAAGTTGGTAAATTTTGAAAATAATATTTTTGTATAAAACAATAAAAAAATTTTTTTATTCAATATGTATTTCGTTTTCCTTTAGGAAAGTATTTGTTGATCGAATATTTATTATTATTTATTAATAGATTTTTCTTAAATATTAACCAAATTCATATTTACAAAATTCAATTGCTATTAAAAATCTAATTATGGCTTAACATGATAGTTGTTAGCCAGAATGGCAAAAATATCTAAATATAACGAGTGATTTTTTTGCTATTATCTTTTTGGCAACACTAGTTTTGACAGCTCACGCACGTTTTGTATCTTGTGTCACTGTCAAACATCTTCAGTTTGGTCTATAATTTAATCATGAATCGTCTTACAAACGAACAACGCTTGCAAATTATTGAATTTTATTACCAAAATGCGTGCTCTGTTAAGAAAGTTCATCGCGCGCTTCTTCCATTTTATGGTCAGTTTAATCGACCTACTGAGGCTTCTATTCGGGCTATTGTAAAAAAATTTCGCACCAAATTTACATTGTTGGACATTAAACCACCAACACGCTTACGTAGAGTGCGAACTGAAGAAAATATCGCAGCCGTATCGGCCAGTGTTGGTGATGACCGTGAATTATCGATTCGGAGCCGTTCGCAGCAATTGGGCCTCTGTTATTCCACTACGTGGAAAATTTTGCGGAAGGATTTGGGTGTGAAGCCTTATAAGATACAGCTAGTGCAAGAATTGAAGCCAAACGACCTACAACGCCAAATTTTTGGTGAATGGGCTCTTGAAAAGTTAGATGAAGATCCACTTTTTTATCGAAGAATTGTGTTCAGCGACGAGGCTAATTTCTGGTTGAATGGATACGTGAACAAGCAAAACTGCCGTATTTGGAGTGAAGAGTAGCCAGAAACATTGCAAGAGCTACCAATGCATCCACAAAAAACAACCGTTTGATGCGGATTATGGGCTGGCGGCATCATTGGGCCGTATTTCTTCAAAGATGATGCGAATCACAACGTTACTGTGAATGGTGAGCGCTACCGTGCGATGATAACAAACTTTTTTTTGCCCAAAATGGAAGAGCTTGACTTGCATGACATGTGGTTTCAACAAGACGGTGCCACATGCCACACAGCACGCGAAACAATGGACCAATTGAGAGGCGAGTTCGGTGAACAGTTTATTTCACGCTTGTGACCAGTCAATTGGCCGCCCAGATCGTGCGATTTAACGCCTCTAGACTATTTTTTGTGGCGCTATGTTAAGGCTAATGTCTATAGCGACAAGCCTGCTTCGATTGACGCACTGGAAGCCCACATTGCCAACATTATTCGTGAGATACCGGCCGAAATGTTGGAAAAAGTATGCCAAAATTGGACTAAGCGGATGGACCATTTGAGGCGCAGCCGCGGCCAACATTTGCATGAAATAATCTTCAAATATTAAATTATATCGACCCAACTATGGATCCAAATAAATATTTCATGCATTTTTCTGAATTTTATGTGTTTTTTTTTTAAATTTCCGATAGTTCTTATAAAATCACCCATTATAAACTAATATGGTAGCACAATTTTATGGAAAATGTCACAATCCTTATACTTGTCAGATGGTGATTGTCAAGGAAAACTGAGAGAATAAAACTACCTTGTATTTTTTATATCAAGCTGTTACCAGTTCAAAATTGCTTAAATTATTTATGTATATGAAACCGAAAATAAAATGTTCTTTGAATAAGGCTGATAATAAAGCACAGATGGTTTTTTTTTAATTAACATGAAATAAAGGCAACCTTCCGGTATTATAATTTAAATATGGCTGCAGGAATATGATATCCAAAGCTAGCTCGGACGAAGTCTATTCTGAAGGTTCGAGTTTCGGTGACATTCTCCAACACTTGCGGTCGTACATCGACAATAACGCGACAAATGTTTGCCTTCAAGTTACCAAACATTTCCTCCAATAAATCAACTGTGACATGAGTTGTGTGCACATACGCGCTGAAGCCACAGCTCTTACACATCATGATTGTGCAATTGATGAACAAAAAAATTTGTTGTCATGGTTCTACAGCGGTCACTATTGACTGTAACGTTCCAATATGTATTGTTTTTAAAAAAGTACGGGCCAATAATTCCACCAGCTCATATAAGAAAACATTCATGCTTGCGACACTTGTGGATTATCATCACCCGAAATACGGCAGTTTTGTTCATTGACATATGTATGTAATAGGCTTTTTCCACTGAACAACATCTACCATCTACCATCAGGTTTTGAAGATGATAACATCTTCCCATAAGAAATACATTGTGCTAAAAGTCTACATTTTTCAACATCTTTATAAAATGTTCCTATCTCATGTTATTCCTTTCAAAATCTTTCGATTATTTCAGTGTCACCACTAGAAAAGTGGCAATAATGCCGAATATTCTTGTGGCATCACTGAAAAAGCTCCATTTGTTTTGAGAAAAAATTAAAAAAAAAAATCCTAATTTATTTATCATGTGTCAATTGTTTGCGTATGTTTTCTTCCTTAATTTTTTCTGAAATACTTTTTTCTCCGTTTTTGCCAAGTTTTTTTTTATGTGTCCTACATTTTGTTTATAGACATACGTATATCAATAAAAAATTATAAACAGCTTGTTTTCTATAATTCCCAGCTATCTATATGTCGACATTTCATAGGAACTACCCTAATCATCAGTAGACTTTGGAAATTTTTGAAAGATATTCTCAAACATTCAACTTTATATCCCAACAATCCAAACAAATTGCTGGGAATATTTATATTTTATAATTAATCTTTTGTCTTTCAAATTAATTTTTTTGGAAACAATTTTGCGTGCTTTTGTTCAATTGTTTCAAAATTGAAATAATAATATTTTTGAATTTTTGTTGAAATTTATATTTTTTAAATTAAATTTTTGGTTTGTACATTTGTGCGACTATAAGTTCAAGTATTTTCCTTTCTTAAGTTTTTTCTAAAGAAGGATTTTTTACAATACAAATTTGCTGTGATCAATAAGTTTTGATTGAAGAAGATAAGAAAAATAATAATCAAATCTTTAGCTGGGGGACAGATAACTAGCTGTTTCGTAGTCGCTACACTACTCATCAGCACCCATTCGGATTTGAACTCGGGACATGACGTATCATGATCTACTGCTTTAACCACTAAGCCACCGAGCATTTAATTATTCTCTAAACTTAAGAAAGGAAAAACTTGAACTATGACCCGTTGCACGAAAAATTTAATAATATTTTTGATTGATAGTATCGGGTGGTTAAATTTCAAGGGACGATGTTGAATGCGAACCACACCTAAACGCCAAGCTTTTTTTCGAATTTTATTTGACATTTCTCTATTTCAGACTTATTCAATTTGAACCATGGAGAGATACACAATCCAACAACGTGTTAAAGTTATCCAGACTTATTATGAAAATGATGATCAATTTTCGAAGAAAATCATCTTCAGTGATGAGGCACATTTTCACCCCAGTGGATTCGTCAATAAACAGAATTGCAGCATTTGGGCGTATGAGAATCCAAGAGTGACTGTCGAAAAACCAATGCACCCACAAAGAGTGACCGTTTGGTGCGGTTTATGTGCTGGCGGCACCATCGGGCCGTAGTTTTTCCAAAATGAGGCCGGTCAGGCAGTTACTGTGAATGGTGTTCGCTATCGTGAGATGATAACGAACTTTTTATGGCCCGAATTGGAAGATATGGATGTAGACGATATGTGGTTTCAGCAGGACGGTGCCACTTGCCACACAGCTAACGAAACAATTGCTCTTTTGCGCAACAAATTCAATGGCCGTGTTATCTCACGTAATGGTGATGTCAATTGGCCGCCAAGATCATGTGATTTGACACCGTTGGACTTTTTTCTTTGGGGTTATTTGAAAGAAAAGGTGTACGTCGATAAGCCAGCAACAATTCAACAGCTAAAGCATGAGATAATTCGACACATTAACGGCATAGAACCTCCATTATGCCTCAGGGTCATCGAAAATTTGGACCATCGGATGGAGGTGTGCCGCCGTGGTCGCGGCGCCCATTTGGCCGATATTTTGTTCCGTACATAATTGAATAACACCAATATATCATAATAAAATAAAATTACAATAATTTCGTAAATAGTTTGTGTTTTATTCAAAATCAACATCGGCCCTTGAAATTTAACCATCCATTAGATGTTAGATGTGAGCAATGTAAACAGTATTTCACATTTTCAACATCCTCCACGCATTCCATGGAGATGTTGATTAGTGTAAAAAGCCTGTAAAATGAATATAAAATTGATTTACATCAGACGATATTATCTGTTGATGGATTAACTGCATGAATGGGTTCAATTATTCACAATATGCCAGCGCCCCCGTAAAGCTTGTAAGGCCCATAAATACGTCGCAAATTTTTGGTATAAGTTTGTAGCCATATAGACAAACAAACCCCTTGCTGAAGAGCTTGGACCTTCTAATCCCTTTTGTGGGCTGGTTCTCATTAAGAGCATTAGCCCTTAAGCACCTCTCCCATCCTACCATCACTCCTAGTTCCTTACGCTACAGGTATCTGTTGCACGGCACCAGCTTCTCGGACGTTATTAGCCCCCGAAAGCCGGCATTCACCACAGGGTGCTGGGAAACAAATTCCTCTGCCGGAAATTTTAGAGTACTTCAGAATACTTCAGCCAAGATAGGCATCTTAACCATGAACACAATGGCACCAAATGGGGTCCAAGTGGGCTGGCCTGTTAAACCTTAAAATACATGATCAGTGCCCAGATGGCCTGCAAGCGGAATCTCCCAGGGTGTTTCGCTGATCGCCGTTCTGCCAATTTTAACCCTTGGTGAGGTTTACGGAAGTCTAACAAAACATAGTTCATGAGGCTTCCTCGAGTTTTATTTGCTAGAACAAACGAGGGACTCCTTTCCCTCTATGCACCAAAAAATAAGATTAGCCAAAATTGTGCTCTTCTATGAGGTCATGAGTTTTATTTGCTATAACAAACGGGAGAATCCTTTCCCTCTATGCACCCAAAAATAAGATTAGTCAAAATTGTGCTCTTCTATGAAGTCCAAGAGATTCGAAGCACTACGCTAGAATTGTATTTTTTCTTAAGCTTCACAGCAAAATCGTGATAATCTTGCATGATGATTTTTATGCAAGTTTATTTTAATGATTGTTGTAAGAAATCGTGTGTCTTATTTTATCATCTCATTAGTATCGATGTGGTCACTTGAATGAATAGAAACAAAACATAATAAAATAACAAATGAGTGAAAGAGAAATAAGAAACACAAAAGCATGAGAAGCAGAAAAAATTTTACGTTGTTCCAATTTTTTAGTATCGAAAACCGACACATGCCCTTTAGACATGGTTTTCAAAAGCCGTATAAAAATGCTCAATGTATTTTCGGTTTAATTTATTGTGTGCATTGGCTTAAAATTTTGCAGAAATATTGTTTTCATTACATCGCCTTCAAGTTGTACAATTTGCTACTAGTTTTATAAAGTTTGAAGAAAGTTAAAAGACAAGAATTTGCTTATGATTTCGAATATTGCGAGCCACATCCCATCATTTTTCAATCGATACAAGAATTCGTAGTATTATGAATAAATCAAATATTTTCAACCGTAAAACATGCAACCGAAATCCTGTTTCTCCTCGAGAAGCCATGCTGGCATTCATATTTGTACACGCTTATTGGAAACAAGAGGTGAATACAAAGTTTTCTATAGCATGTCTTAAGAATTCTTTTTCTATATTATTCTATATTAGCAAATGGAATACACACAGTGAAAGTTTGGTATAACGAACTTTGCTTTAGCAAAAGCTTAATGCAAATAATGGTGAACTGAAAGAACCTCTTTATGGCAAATTTTTTCGTACAAAAGTACACTACAGTTATAGTGAGGAAATTCTGAATAATAAAACCTCTATATAGCTAAATATGCATTCGGAACCTTCTAACAATGTGTCCAAACTAGTTTATTTATTTATATATTTATTTATGCCTATGGAGAGTAACTCCTTACAGGCAGATTACAAAAATAATAAAAAATAGAAAAAAATAGCTAATTACTGGATCCATCGGCCAAAAGTTTCGCTTACAGAAGCGATGATCCGATGCACACTTGTAAGTCAGTAATGCACACCATCTCATATACGAACCTAAGATACATTTTCATACACATTGCCGCATTTATAGAGTGAACGCCTACCACCTGCACACAAAGTAAGCGAGCTAGTGTGGTGTTGATCCAACAAAAGCTCATTACTTCCTAACATACATTGTAAGCTATCAGTAGGCAGTTCGAATATAACCCCGCATACTTTGTAAGTCGGAAGTAGGCAGCTCGGATACAATCTCGCATACATTGTAAGCCGCCAGTAGGCAGCTCGTACGTACTGCTCACTTCAGTTTTTAGGAATATTCCATTAAATAAATTTGATTTGTTTTTTGCCTACTGCATTTTTTATTTTTTCACTAAATGTTTTACATTTCTTGTACCTTTTTTTAAATTGTTCTCTAGGCACTTTTACCTAATTTTTTTAATTAAAATTTTTGCAACGTACGAGTAGTCTGACAAAGACGGCGAACGTTTGATTTACAACTAAAAAAAAAAATACATATGTATATAAATGTGATACAAAAGATGAACGTAATTCATTTTTCGGAACTCCATTTACTACTTTCATACACTTTGTAAGTTATCATTCATTGATTACAAAGTGTTGCACACATCATCGAAGAGAAGTAATGTGGCAGGCAGTGTTCGCCGCTGGGGAATTACAGAAATGTATAAGCAATAGAAAAAATTGTTAATTACTGGAATTTAATACTAAAATTATGCTTAACAAAATTTAAGTTCATCGAAAAGTCAATAACGTGGTACAGTTCATTAAAACAATAACATAATCTACGGAAGGGATCTGCATTCGCATAATTCTGACGGTAATAAAGCACTGATAAAGGTGGATATTGACGATGACTACGCTGGGGAACATCAAAATTTAGTTTGGACAACAGATACTCAGAGCAGATATTGCCGTTAATCAATTTGGGGACAAAAATGGCATTTAACATTTTTCTGCGACTTGTCAAAGAAGGCAGCTTTATTTGTTGCAGTCTGAACTCATAGGATGGTAAGTTGGCTACAGTGTTCGGGGAGATATTGCGTAGGGTGAAAAGAAGGAATTGTTTTTGGATTCACTCAATTCGATCACAAACTATTTAGGAAATTATTGTATTATTCAATTATATATGGAACAAAATATCGGCCAAATGGGCGCCGTGACCATAGCGATGGTCCAAATTTTCGATGACCCTGAGGCATAATGCAGGTTCTATGCCGTTAATGTGCCGAATTATCTCATCCTTTAGCTGTTGAATTGTTGCTGGCTTATCGACGTACACCTTTTCTTTCAAATAACCCCAAAGAAAAAAGTCCAACGGTGTCAAATCACATGATCTTGGCGGCCAATTGACATCGCCATTACGTGAGATAACACGGCCATTGAATTTGTTGCGCAAAAAAGCAATTGTTTCGTTAGCTGTGTGGCAAGTGGCACCGTCCTGCTGAAACCACATATCGTCTACATCCATATCTTCCAATTCGGGCCATAAAAAGTTCGTTATCATCTCACGATAGCGAACACCATTCACGGTAACTGCCTGACCGGCCTCATTTTGGAAAAAATACGGCCCGATGATGCCGCCAGCACATAAGCCGCACCAAACAGTCACTCTTTGTG
This sequence comes from Thecocarcelia acutangulata, assembly GCA_914767995.1. NCBI lineage: Eukaryota > Metazoa > Arthropoda > Insecta > Diptera > Tachinidae > Thecocarcelia > Thecocarcelia acutangulata. The sequence goes on along the minus strand of OU612094.1, from coordinate 56,649,705 downwards.
GGTGCATTGATTTTTCGACAGTCACTCTTGGATTCTCATTCGCCCAAATGCGGCAATTCTGTTTATTGACGAATCCACTGAGGTGAAAATGTGCCTCATCACTGAAGATGATTTTCTTCGAAAATTGATCATCATTTTCATAATAAGTCTGGATAACTTTAACACGTTGTTGGATTGTGTATCTCCCCATGGTTCAAATTGAGTAAGTCTGAAATAGAGAAATGTCAAATAAAATTCGGAAAAAAAACTTGGCGTTTAGGTGTGGTTCACATTCAACATCGGCCCTTAAAATTTAACCACCCGTTACATGGCCCGCAAGCCTAAAATACCCATGAGGGTTAGATTTTCTTGAGAAGTGCATATGCTTACACTTGCTGAAATTTAACTTTAAAAGGTTTTGCTTAGACCAGTTAAAGAAATTGTCCAAATCCAGTTGGAGGCAGTTTTGGTTCCAGAGCCCACATGTTGAAAAAAATTTTACATCGTCTGCATAGATTAGAATATTGGAAAATTTTATGACAGCTGGTAGATCATTGATGAACAATACAAAAAAAAAAAATGGGAGACCCGTGCAATTTATTTAAAATAAAAAAGTACGATTTACATACTTGCGATCATCAGTGCGAACGGTTTGATAATCCTTTTACCCAGAACCATTTGTGCCTACACTTTTAGCTCAATTAGTCTCTTTTAGTATTAATTTTCCCAAACCCGCGTTTAATTTCCTCACCTTGAGTTAATCATACGCACGATTCTGCGTTGGATAAAGCAGAACTGTGTACCGCAAAATTGCTTTTCCATCTCAAGGAAAGCAAGCTTTTTGTTCACAGTCAAATCAGAATAAACAAGTAAGAGTGTGGTATATTCGGCTAGGTTGAATATAAGTGGGACTTGATAGTCCCCATATAGCAAAAAGCTCATTCCAAGGCAAATCTATGCATACATTGCCAATAGTGTTACGTTTTTAGTCTTTAAAATACTTTGAAAGATTTTTCAATTGCAAATGAAATAATGACACCAGACAATTGTTTCTTACAAAGTACTTAAATACTCCAGATTTTTATTTACACTTAATATCACAGTGCATGAACATTAGACTTGCCTACTTTTTTGACATATGACTGTCTTTCACAACGTTTAAAATTAAACTCTGCCTTTGCCAAACATCTGCCTGTTATTTATGTTTATTTATTACCTTCTACCATAACCATGAATTGTGTAGGAGTTCACTAATGATTATTCCAGCTCTAAATGTACACATATATTTCCTATACGTATGCATACACACATGCTTGCGAAATAGTAAGAACGCAACAACAGCAATAAAATCATTGGTGATTGATTTACTTAGAATTTTGCGTTCTATAAATCATGTATGTTTGTGTTTTTTATATGTTATGTTTTTTGCTTTATGTGTGGATGTGTGTGTACATTTGTAACATGCAGATCAACAGCTCGCACAGTGGGTTAGAAGCGATGCAGATTCATAACAATATGATTGCATTCTTTGCTGGCTTTTTCAAAGTTGAATTTTTACTAGTTTTTGCGTTTAAAGTATGATTTGAATAAAATAGCTATAGCTTTAATGAATTTGTTTCATATATCTTAAAATGTTTTATTCTGCCAGTGCTTCACCGATGTATATTTTCAAATGAAGTATTTTGGATCTGAAGGTGAGATACGTCATATCGAAGTTTCACTGTATAAACATGTATACATAGGTACATACTTGCTACTGAATAAACATGTTATATTTTCAATTATGTCACGAATTAAGTTTTTGTCCTTGTGATGGAATAATGTACGTTGTTGTTTTCTGGTGTATCATTGTCAGTCATGATTGTCCTGTAAATAACTTCAATCACCAATACTTTTTTTTGAAAACATGTAAACAAACATGTTCACTTGCACATAAATCGAGTGCAGATGTGGAGGTTTGTGTGCACGAAGATGAATAATTCTACAAAACAACATATTAAATACACGAGTGGCTTGTGTTACATGTGTTGCTGTCGTCATTAGTGTTTACTCCAGAGACTCAGTGAGTGACTGACTAACTGACAGACATCCTTGTAGTACTCATTTTGACATCAGCCATGTTTGGATGGGTAACAACTGTTTACCAGTTACAAGCAAACCTACACAGCATGAGTGACTTATTATTTGTAGGTACCACTCCCAACACAAATACACGAACTTACAACCCTGCGCGCCGTTGATTGCAGCCAGATATTTTGCAACGAGTTGCAATGTGAAAGGTAGAGAGGATGCAGTTGGAATAAAATTTATATGCATTTGTTTGGAAAGACAGATTTATCTACATCAGATGGAGACACTATTAGTGAAATACGTGAAATCATACTTTTGAGTTTGAAAATCATACCAGGAGATGGATGTTGCGAGCAAACTGCACTTAAGTTTTTCACAATTTTGTAGGAGTCCCATTTGAAAAAAGAACAAATAAAAGACGGCATTAAAAGGACAACAGAACACATACATTTTAATTCCAGACATGCTTGAAACCATTTAAAAAGAGACACTACATATGTATGTAAAGATGCAAAAAGATCCAATCTGAATGTTGATTAATATAAAAATGATGATCACGGAAAATTGAAATTTTTCTTTCTTATAAGGTAATGATTTGCATCACATGCTTTAAAGCTAAAATTAAAATTTCAGTTTAACTTAAGGCCCTTAGCACAGTTGTGAAATTGATTTACAACACAAGCGCCCCCGTGGGGGTTGTTAGGCTCCCAAAGGTTGCAAATTTTCTGTATCATTTTGTAGCTCTATAGACAAACCCCTTGCTTAAGATTTCCAACTTTCTAATCCCTCCTGTATGCAATTGCCCAACAGTCAATGAAAGATAAGACTCAATGAAATGGTAGGCCGAAGCCCATTAAGAACATCAGCCCTTAACCAATACACCCGTCTAACCATCACTACTGGTTCCTTGCAGTATAGGTATCGGTTGCAAAACAACAGCACCACCTAATTCCCCTTCCTGCGATTTTAGGCTTAAACCATAGCCAGAATGTTTCATCCATGCTGAAACACCGACGGACCTGTAAAGCAGAATATCCCATGGCTTTGCTAGTCCCCGTTCTACCAATTCTCCCGGGTGGGTTGCTATGCTCACAGACGATGGAACTTTCTGCTATAAATTTGTAGCCATATCTAAAGCCCCATCGCTTAAGTGTTCGGGCCTCCTACTGTATGCAATTTCGCCACCGGGGAACAGGTTTTGCCTTGGCGTATTCCTAACTTAGGCGCTCTGTTTTTCGGGGAAAAGAGGGGAAGGGGTCCCTCGTTTGGTGCGGCAAACAAACTCTAGGAAGCCACATGGCTTATGTTGTGTTGGCTTCCGAAACCCTTACCAAGGGTATAAATTGGCAGAACGGGGATCAGCATGGCCCCCGGGAAGTTCTGCTTGCGGTTCGACCCGGGCTGATCATGGTTGAGGTGCCTACCTTGGCTGAAACGTTCTGGCTGTGGTTGAAACCTAAACCGCAGGAAGGGAGTGTTAGTATCCTTGATAATTGTTTGGTGATGGCTTTTTTCGAGGGCTAACAACCCGAGGATCTGTTGCCTATAGAACAGATACGTGTACTGTAAGGAACCAGTGGTGATGATTGACGGGTGAGTTGATTTAAGGGCTGATGCTCTTAATGGGCTTCGGACTACCAACTCATTAAGCCTTGTCCTCCATTGATTGCTGGGAAATTGCATACATGAGGGATTAGAAAGCCCGAACTCCTCAACAAGAAGTTGTTCATATGACCGCAATCATATGACAAGAATTGCTACCTGTGTGAGCCTAGCAAGCCACACGAGGGCGGTGGTGAATCGTGAAAAATTCACTTCGTGGAATTGGTCCACCATCAGGTTAGGCCGTCAAGGCAGGTACTGATGTAAATCATTTTCACAGTTGTATGCAATTTCGCAATAGAAGACAAGGTTTAATGATTTGGTAGGCCAAAGTCAAAGAAAAACATAAGCTCTTAAGCAACTTACTCGTCTAACCTGTACTCCTACTTCCTTAGAGTACAACACTTAGGGTGTGGTTTGCCCTCGAAATCCGGCATGCACCATAGTTATCAATGATATTAATTACTCTTTCTGCAATTTTAGTTTTAAAGCTAAGGCGGGAATTTTCGGGGGCCTGCTGATCCCCGTTCTACCAATTTTAACCCTTGTTAGAAGATCAACACAGTATAAGTCATGCGACTTCCTAGAGTTTTGTTTGCCACAACAAACGAGGGACTCCTTATCCTCTATGCCCAGAAAACAGAGTGCCCTGGTTTTGTCTACGCCAAGGCAAAACCTGTTCCCCGGGGGGAAAAGATACTTAGAACGATAAGAAATTATTGCTCATCTTTTACAGATAACCCTGCAGAAATCGAGACTACTCCTTACATGCGTGTAAAGAGTACTCTACAAAGGACCAGGACTAGTGTAAAAGTAATCCAAATATATGGGAAAAACATGTTCCATTTTACATTACAACGTCATAGGAGAGGACCATGTAATCCGAAAAAAAAAACAATACGTCAGAGTAATCCAAAAACTAGACCAAGTAACTGCTCCGCAAATTATTAACACAGGGTTAGTTTTGAAATTACTTCATGTCACTATTCCATGGATTACCACAGAAAACTAGTTTGGAAACCATTTTGAAATTACTCTGATGTGAATACTTCATGGAACACCACAAGAGACTAGTTTGAAAACTATCCTTTTGTAAAATTCTTTGGAGCACCTTTCGCGTGTTTTTGCAAAAAAAAAAGTCAAAAGAAATATACAATATGAATTCTTTTTCCACAAGGAAGCGTTTTAGGGCCAGCACGCTTTTTACCTCTGATATGCCAACAACAAATGATGGACGACACTGCTATTATTGTTTCGCACGATTCTTTCTCGGATGCTTCTAACATACTACAAATTGGTTTAAACCCAATAGAAGAATGGTTAATGAAATGGGATATTACTGGGACAATACTGAAAAGCCAATCCAAGTAACTTTCTCACAGAAGATTAACCTGGAAGGAGCATATAACGAGAAAACGGCAACAACTCAAAATAAATATGTATTGGCTTTTAGGATCTAAATCAGCTTTAATTTTGGAAAATAAAATATTATTATACAAACCTATAATCAAACCAGTCTGGAATTGGGGAATTCAACTTCGGGGAATTGCTAGTGACACAAACCTTGAAATTCTTCAAAGATTCCAGTAAAAAAATATTAAGAAAAATTACTCGAGCTTCATGGTTTGTGAATAATTAAAATATTCATCGTGACCTTAACATACCCCTGGTTAAAGATGAAATTAACAAATCCTGTGACAGATATTTACAAAGACTGAGCAACCACTCCAACCTTCTCGCCATTAATCCTTTGAATGATGATGACGAAATAAAAAGACTGAAAAGATATCACGTACTCGATCTTCCCTTTAGAAAATAAAGAAAGAGATTAATACAAAAATCATTTGGCTTGTCAGAAAACAATAATAATAATAATATATTACAAGTATTTCCAAATATCTTTATTTAGTCATCATGGTCCGTGTTTGCATTACCTCGGACTATGTTGTAACTACTCCTTTTTATTTAAAACGGATCATGTACTTCAATAATTTCTACAGGATAAAACTAAGATTTTTATGGAATGCACGCATATCTGTACACTGAAAAAATTTTGCTCAGAAATTCTCTGAATTTTGACATTACTTTTATGAATTTTTTTCATTATATTTCAACCACTGTAACTTTTCATAGAAATAGTGAAACAAATTTCGTTAGATTATTTTAACGAAAACCTTCATAAAAGTAATGAAACATTGTAATAAGAAACATGACTTATTTTCATTAAAGGTATGAAAGAGAAATCATATGATTGGTGAAATAATTTCTCTAGATCAAAGAATCAATTTCATAAAGTACATGAAAACTGTACATTAAGTTAATGAAAAAGTAACATTTATTTAATGAAATAACTTCTTTGTACTAATGTAATATATTCATTAAAAATATGAAACTCCTTCATAAGGTCAATGAAGTTATTTCATTTATCTAATTTTATTATTCATTGAGCACTTGAAGAATTTACATTAAATCAATGAAATAGTTACATTTGTTTAATGAAATAATATCATAACACACATTAATAAGATATGTTCACAAATGTACGTAATAAGATCAATGGAATTATTTCATTTATTCATTGATACTTTATTTCTTTACATAAACAATACTATTCCTTGCTTTTGTGAAATTGTACCTAATTATGAAAATGAAAAGAACATGTTGAACAAGTATTCACCAAATAAAACAGATTTTATTAATTCAAATGACTTCAATACACTGGTATTTAAATTTTTAAACTATTATTATGCTGATTTGAGTACATACACATATGTATATAATGGGTGATTTTATAAGAACTATCGTAAATTTAAAAAAAAAAAACAAGTAAGAGTGTAGTATATTCGGCTGGGCCGAATCTAAAATACCCTTCACGATAGTCACGAATATGTATAGTATATTAAAAATGTGACCTAAATATGCTCGGTTATATATGAACCGATATCGGAATTTTCTATTTTCTGTATTTTAGTAACCTTCTTTTATAACGAGAAGTGCTTTTCAGCAAAAAAAAAAAAAAAATTTTTTTTAATGGAAAAATCGGTTCAGGCTATATCTCGGCTATATATGGACCGATATCGAAAATTTTAATTTTCCATATTTATATAACTTTATATCATTACCAGAACTGCTTTTGAGCACAACAAATTGTTTAAGTTCGCTTACGCGATATTTTCATGGAAAACCCGATTTAGGCTATATCTCGGGTATATATGGACCGATATCAGAAATTTTAATTTTCTCTATTTTCGTAACCTTCTTTTATAACAAGAACTGCTTTTCAGCAAAAAAAAATGTTATTGGAAAAATCGGTTCAGGCTACATCTCGAGTATATATGGACCGATATCGGATATTTTCTTTTTCCATATTTATATAACCTTATTTCATTACCAGAACTGCTTTTGAGCACAAAAAAGTTGTTTACTCGGCATTTTCATCAAAAAACCTGTTAGGCTATATATCGGGTATATATGAACCGATATCGGAAATTTTAATTTTCCATAATTACATAACCTTATTTTATTACCAGAACTGCTTTAAGGTGAAAAAAGTTGTTTAAGTTCGCTTACGCGACATTTTCATGAAAACCACGGTTTAGGCTATATCTCTGGTATATATGGACCGATATCGGAAATTTTCATTTTCCATATTTATAAAAACTCATCTTATTACCAGAACTGCTTTAAGGTGAAAAAAGTTGTTTAAGTTCGCTTACGCGACATTTTCATGAAAAACCCGGTTTGGGCTATATCTCGGGTATATATGGACCGATATCGAAAAATTCATTTTCAATATTTATATCACCTTATTTTATTACCAGAACTGCTTTAAGGCGAAAAAATTGTTTAAGTTCGCCTACGCGGCATTTTCATGAAAACCCCGGTTTAGGCTATATCTCGGGTATATATGGACCGATATCGGAAATTTTTATCTTCCATATTTATATAAACTCATCTTATTACCAGAACTGTTTTTGATAAAAAAAAGTTGTTAAACTTCGCTTACGCGACATTTTCATGAATAACCCGGTTTGGGCTATATCTCGGGTATATATAGACCGATATCGACAATTTTCATTTTCCATACTTATATAACCTTATTTTATTACCAGAACTGCTTTTAAGCAAAAAAAGTTGTTTAAGTTCGCTTACGCGACATTTTCATGAAAAACCCGTTCCAGGCTATATCTGCGGTGTATATGGACCGATATCGGAACTTTTCATTTTTCATATTTATATAACCTTATTTTATTACCAGAACCGTTTTTAAGCAAAAAAAGTTGTTTAATTTGGCTGACGCGGCATTTTCATGAAAAACACATTCTAGGCTATATCTCGGGTATATATGGACCGATATGGGAAATTTTCATTTTTCATATTTTTATAACTTCATTTCATTACTAGATTTGCTTTTGAGCACAAAAATGTTGTTTTAGTTTGCTTACGCGACACTTTTATGTAAAACACGTTCTAGGCTATATCTCGGGTATATATGGACCGATATCGGAAATTTTCATTTTCCATATTTATGTAATCTTATTTCATTACCAGTACTGCTTTTGAGCAAAAAAAAGTTGTTTAAGTTCGCTTACGCGACATTTTCATGAAAAACCCGATTTGGGCTACATATGGACCGGGTACATATGGACCGATATCGGAAATTTTCATTTTCCATATTTATGTAACCTAATTTCATTACCAGAACTGCTTTTGGGCACAAAAAAGTTGTTTAAGTTCGCTTACGCGGCATTTTCATGAAAACCCCGGTCTAGGCTATATCTCGGGTATATATGGACCGATATCGGAAATTTTTATTTTTCATATTTATATGACCCTATTTCATTACCAGAACTGCTTTTGAGCACAAAAAAGTTGTTTAAGTTCGCTTACGCGACATTTTCATGAAAAACCCGATTTGGGCTATATCTCGGGTATATATGGACCGATATCGGAAATTTTCATTTTCCATATTTATGTAACCTAATTTCATTACCAGAACTGCTTTTGAGCACAAAAAAATTGTTTAAGTTCGCTTACGCGGCATTTTCATGAAAACCCCGGTCTAGGCTATATCTCGGGTATATATGGACCGATATCGGAAATTTTCATTTTCCATATTTATGTAACCTCATTTTATTACCAGAACTGCTTTTGAGCAAAAAAAAGTTATTTAGCTTCGCCTATGCGACATTTTCATTAAAATCCGATTTGGGCTATATCTCGGGTATATATGGACCGATATCTGAAAAAAAAAATTTTTTGTCTTTTAGTCACTATGCTTAATAAGTGTGTGCAGTTTGAAGCAAAACGAACAACTTTTGTTTTCAAAAATTTTCATACAAAACTGCAAAAAAAAATGGCTTTTTTCGGAATTTTGAATATATCTCAGCTATACGTGGACCGATATTACTGAATTTCAATAGCAAACCCATGAATCGATGGGGTAAAAGAATGGTGAAAGAAAAAAGTTTCTAAGTCTAATGGTTTTCTCAGAAACGGTATTTCAACAGCGGACAGACGGACAGACGGACAGACGGACATCGCTTAATCGACTTTTCCATTAATTCTGATTCAGAATATATATACTTTATAGGGTCGCAAAAAAAAAACTGTAGAAATTACAAACGGAATCACAAACTTATAAATACCCTTTACATTTTTGTGAAGGGTATAAAAACACATAAAATTCAGAAAAATGCATGAAATATTTATTTGGATCGATAGTTGGTTCGATATAATTTAATGTTTGAAATGTTGGCCGCGGCTGCGCCTCAAATGGTCCATCCGCTTAGTCCAATTTTGGCATTAGACTTAACATAGCCCCACAAAAAATAGTCTAGAGGCGTTAAATCGCACGATCTGGGCGGCCAATTGACTGGTCCCAAGCGTGAAATAAACTGTTCACCGAACTCGCCTCTCAATTGGTCCATTGTTTCGCGTGCTGTGTGGCATGTGGCACCGTCTTGTTGAAACCACATGTCATGCAAGTCAAGCTCTTCCATTTTGTGCAAAAAAAAGTTTGTTATCATCGCACGGTAGCGCTCACCATTCACAGTAACGTTGTGATTCGCATCATCTTTGAAGAAATACGGCCCAATGATGCCGCCAGCCCATAATCCGCACCAAACGGTTGTTTTTTGTGTATGCATTGGTAGCTGTTGCAATGCTTCTGGCTGCTCTTCACTCCAAATATGGCAGTTTTGCTTGTTCACGTATCCATTCAACCAGAAATGAGCCTCGTCGCTGAACACAATTCTTCGATAAAAAAGTGGATCTTCATCTAACTTTTCAAGAGCCCATTCACCAAAAATTTGGCGTTGTGGTAGGTCGTTTGGCTTCAATTCTTGCACCAGCTGTATCTTATAAGGCTTCACACCCAAATCCTTCCGCAAAATTTTCCACGTAGTGGAGTAACAGTAATTGCTGCGAACGGCGCCAAATCGATAATTTGTAAATTTGGTGCGAAATTTTTTTACAATAGCCCGAATAGAAGCCTCAGTAGGTCGATTAAACTGACCATAAAATGGAAGAAGCGCGCGATGAACTTTCTTAACAGAGCACGCATTTTGGTAATAAAATTCAATAATTTGCAAGCGTTGTTCGTTCGTAAGACGATTCATGATTAAGTTATAGACCAAACTGAAGATGTTTGACAGTGACACAAGATACAAAACGTGCGTGAGCTGTCAAAACTAGTGTTGCCAAAAAGATAATAGCAAAAAAATCACTCGTTACAAGCTCGGTAGCCAGAAATTTATTTGTCATTGATCTAATAAATTCTATTCCATTGGAATTATGAAACTCACAAAACTTACATTTTAATAAAAAAAACTTGACATTTTTTAAACTGTAGCTTAAGATTAATAAACGCCCATTAATATATCTTACCAAAATTCAAAGAATTTAAAAAAAAAATTAATTTTGTTGTAGTCATAAATCCAATTATTTTTTTTAATGAAACTATGAAATTTAATGAAACCATTCTGATGGAGCTATTTCATAATATATATGAAGTTTCATGCATATTGTGAAAAGTTTTCACAAAGTTGGATTAATGAAAAGTATTTAATGAAACAGTTTCATTAGATATATGACGCATAATTTTTTCAGTGTAGATCGTTGGTCTCATGTAGAAAGGCCCTAACAAAGATTTTATTCAGGACAAGGAAAAATCGTAATGGAAACTGTGTACCTAGGTACATCTAAAAAAAACATTTTTTTTCAATTGCTTTTAAGAGCGATATATATGAAATTATTTAATTAAATCTTCGTGACACTGTGTACTTGTGAGAAACGTAGTAGAGTCCCTAATAAAAGCTGAATTCAGGGAAAATGCGAGTTAAGGCTCTTCTGCATTAGACCAACGATATGCATTTTACGTATTCGCAGCGTGGTCATTTTGGAATGTTTACGGTTAAGTTTAGCATTTATTTTTCTGCTTTAACTGCACCTTTCGCTTAGGTTTTCTGTCGAAATTGTGAAACAGGCTGTAAGCTTCCATTTCTTATACAAGGTTGTGAACCATTTCAAATATACCTATAACAAATAATTGTTCAGTTTGTTAATTTTTATATAATACTGTAATCAATTTACAAATTTTTTTATATTTTAGGCTATTTCGCTTTAAACCCCATACAGCAACCAAAAATTTGTGTTTGTCAAAATTTCTTTAAAACAGCCAGATGTAGTCCCCAATTGCCAACTGTGATTTTAGCAACTAGCAATGTAACTAAAGCTCGGAAGCAATTCTTTTAATATTACTTTCGAAGTGTTGTTCAATAATGAAGACATCTTGTGCTAAGGTGCAACTCTCCAGTTTTACTAGCACTAAACGGTCAGCCATCGAATTGCTTTTTTAAGTCTACCAACACTTTTACTGCACAACTGTAGACAATTTTAAATTTTGCTTTAATTTTGGGACCACCTTTCTATTCAGAAAACTGAAAAACGAACTCAAAATTATTTAGTTACGAGTATAAAGTCATAACGTACCAAATTTAATTTTAGTGTCAATCAAAACTTTCAAGCTCCTCTTAATATCACAACGTTTTTTGCATATGCACGCACATGTACGATGGCGGATTGATATTGAAGCTACCTAAATAGGGGAAAAAATTGTTTTTTCAGAAACCATTGATTTTTCTCAACATAGCTTCCTTTTAGCACAGTACAATTAGTAGAATGATATTTCAACTTTTTTATATCATCTGAATAATATGCTTTTTTGAACCCTTCAAAATACCCGTTAGTTTCGGTAATCACTTCTTCGTTTGAGACGAATCTTTTCCTTGCAAGCAATTATTTCCAGTTCAAAAACAGGGGGACTACTCTCTAGTGCGAACTTTTTCGCCAAGTAGCTTCGATTACGATCCATTTTTCTTTCGCATCGCGATAGAGAGCAACCCCTCAGGAAAAAGTCATCTGAACTATAAGGAAATATATCTGAACTAAAAGGATGGTCAACAAAGTTGAAGTGTATTTCACGTAATTTCCAATGTAAATCCAATGCTATCAGAATAGGTGCGTTGTCTTGAAGATAGAGCAATTTTTTCTTCGTTAAATGTGGTCGTTTTCTCTTAATTTAATCAGTCAACTAATCCAATAATGCACGATAATATTTTTCTGTGATTGTGGATTCTTTTTCAAGGTAAGCGATGAGCAATATTCCGAGTGCATCCCAAAATACAGTGGACATAACCGTGCTAGCCGATTTCACTGTTTTCGCCTACTTCGGAGCACCTCCACCAGCTTCCACCCATTGTTTCGATTGATTGTTTTTTGTTTATATTGGACTCAGGGGATGATCCCAACATATGCAATGTATTTTACTAGAACTAAGAAAATAGGTTGTAAGGACAGACGAAGCGTACGGCTGAAAAACGAATTCTCTCTGTAATGCGTAGTACGATTCCCCGGGCAAAAATGTGCGCGTTTCGGGAACAAGATCCCTAATCTCGCCAAAGCAAAATCCATTGTAAGAACGAAAGAACAGAGTAACGCACCCCACACTGCGCCGATGTTCCAGTGAGTCAATAGAGTTGGATACCCTACTGTCACCCATGAGCTTCTTCGCCCTCTCCTGCACACGGTCGAGAAACCCCAAAATAGACTTTGAGGCACCAGCCCAAACATGAGAGTTGTATTCTATTTTCGGTCGGATATAGGTGGTATAAATAGTAAGGAGGTCGGGTGGAGTAAAGTGCATCTTACACCTATTCAAAAAACCGAGACACTTGAATGCTTCTTTAGAGACATTAAAAATGTGATCAGTCCAACGAACATCACGCTGTATCTTCATTCCGAGAACATCAAAAGCACCCGATTTCTCTATTCCTTCCATGAGTACAGATGAAGCAACATTTGCGGTCGTTTGTTTGTGCGTTAATAAGCAACATTGGTTTTTACGACCCCATTCGGAGATTAATAGAAGATCCCTATTCAGTGAATCGTTCATATTTAGCCTCTTGGCAACGATCTCGGATTGGCTGAGCCTCTAACTAAAAGAGTACGAATGGCAAATGCTGCTACCATCCGTGAAAGAGTGGATATGGTTGGAAGTTTGATAGAGAAGGTCGTTGAGGAAAATAAGAAATAGGGTAGGAGAAAGAACGGAGCCTTGCGGTACCGCTGAATTAATCTTGAACTCGTTTGATGAGAACCCATCTATAACAACTCGTATAGTGCGGTCTCTGAGAAAACTCGATATAAACCGAGAGAAGTCGTCAACGACACCAAAAGCAGTAAGTTTTGCCAGTAGTGCACCGTGCCACACTCTGGTTTCAGGCGGATAGTAGTGGAGCCACGTTTCATCAGCAGTTATTAATCGACGCCAAAAATCAACAGGATTACGCTTTATCACGGTGTTCACACACCAATGTGAAGTGGTTTGTCGAACTAGTTTTTGTACGACACTCAGCAAACACGGCACCCATCTTGCCGATGGCTTTTTCCTATGCAAATGTTCATGCAAAATGTTGAACACAGATTCATATCGCTCCTTTATTGCTACATAGTCATAGCTCAAAAAAGCTCGTTTCGAGAAAAACGCATTTAAAATTTTTAGTTTCCATACAAGTCTTAGCAAATTTTTTGAGAAAATAATTCCTAAAGGAAACAGTTTAAAAGCAACTTGAATAAATTTTTGGCATAATATAAATGGTAGTACTGTTAAAAATTCTGCATTGTTATCTCGAAAAGCTCATTTTTTGAGATATGACTATGTTGCAATAAAGGAGCGATATGACATGCTTACCATTTCAACAATCTAACCTAACTTGACTTAGCGATCGTTCATAACGATATGGAGGATTTTCTCGATATTTTCTTCGGTAATCACCTCATTTGGCCTTCCTGTTGATGGTATTGTTGCAGTGCTTATTCGGCCACGTTAAAATTCAGCAATTCAATATTTTACCATGAAATCTGACGGAGCAGACTCACCGTAATGTTTATCGAACTTATAATAGTGTTTAATTACTGCACGAAATTCACTTTTTTCCATTTTTCAAGAAACAGAAAAGTTACTTACTTCAAACGACTACAACAAATAAATTAATCGATGAAAATGGGTGAAATTTTAACAGCTGACGTTCGGCAGATCGCAATTTCAAAAAAAATGTAGCTTCAATATCAACCCGCCCTCGTATTAAGTACGTATTTTTACAAGTATAATAAGTATACTGTTGTACATTCATATCTATTTATAGTTTTGCAATAATTTTATTTTACATAATATTTAACAAATTTCGTTCACGTTCCACTTCTCTAACTTCCTTGCATTTCGTTATGTTTGTTAGCTCTTAATAAATATGAATACAAAGTCATTTTCAATTCATTCATATTAAGGATCTAACATCAATTTCAATCAACGTACGTGCTGCACTCCTCACCATTAACAGTTTTCATTTAAAAGACCTCATATGTTCTTAAATTATTTCCAACACAAACAAAGCCATACCCACCTAAATACCCACCTGAATACGCAACAACAACAACAACAGTGAACATTATAGATATACTCGTAAGTTTTGTTGTTTTTTTTTTTGTATTCGTTTTTCTTTTCGATTTAGAGGAGCAGTCATTTATGTATGTTGTAGCACACTTAAAAAACGTTTTTCTTATTGACCACAAAATTGCTGTAATTTGTAAACAAAATAGAACCTTGAGAAAACGAGGAGAACAAATCCAGAAAGACGTGAGAATCTTGCAATTTAAGTTGGTGAGATAATCAAGTGAGAAAGAAGTTAACACCTAATTGAGCAAATAAAAATGCTCGTAATAAAATGAATGGTGGCTTCCTCGTCTTCTGAGAGTGCAATAACAATCACATCAAGTGATTACGAAAATTTATTTTCATTAAGCTAAGATTATTTTATCATGTTTATTTTATTTTTTATTTTTATTATTATTTGTTTCAATGTGCTTGTAGGGACGGATCATGAAATAATGTATTTCTGGCTGAAAAAAAGAAATTTCGCTGCTGCTACCAATATACTAGTCATCAACTTGTTTAAATGTAAATTCTAAATTCCTGCACAAGTTATTTTAAAATTGGTGAAGATAGTTATTAAGATGACAGTTTATTGCTAGTTCTAAATATTTACATAAATATTAACGGCCGTATTCATAAAAAAATATTTTATTTGACAAGTTTTGTATAGAAATATGTCAAATAAGAGTTTAATAAACATACAATCAATTTTATGAATAAGACCATAAATATTTACGGCCGTATGCAAAAAAAAACTTAACAAAGCTTGGTAAGGAATTGTTAAGAAAAATTTCCTAACGTTGTATCCAAAAACAATTATTAGCTTACCATACGTTTAAAGTTAAAATGAGCTTTAACTGTACGTTAAAACGACATTTGATTTCTTGATGTTGATTTGCCTAGAAATTCACAATTTTATGAAAAATATTAAGAACAACAATATATTACAATTGTTAGAAAAATAAATTAGCGCTTTACATTTTATATAAATTGAAAATATTAATTTTGAAAGGGAAACATAAATAAAAAAATATGTTAGTGATGCACTTTCAATCGAACGAATACAACTAAAAACGTTATTCGAATAGTACAAATGTTTGTAGTATAAGAAGTCCTATTAATTTTTCTAAATTTCATTAATATACTACATATTATATATTCACTATATATTAAAAAGGTAAATCCAGGAAATAGTTGTCCAAAAAGTGTTATTTTATGTAATAATAAAAATTTTTTATTTTTTAAATTTGTTTTTCGATTTTCGAATATTAGTTTTCATACATCACTATTCAAAAAATTATAACTGAACATAACGACATTGCCAGAATAAAACAATTAAATTCCTTACTACATGTAAAAGTTAACGTAATGTTTTAGCATGAACTTTTTTAACAAATGTATGGTAGTGTTAATGTATTTGGTAACTAACGTATGCGTTAAAACTCAAGTAAGATTTTGTTTTTTTGGATACGGCCCTTAATATTTATCGGGACAAGAAATTCATAATGATATGGTGAATGTGTTAGGTGATAGTGCTCCTTCATATGCAACAGTAAAAAATTGGGTTGCTGAATTTAAACGTGGTCATGGTCGCGTTGAAGATGAATCACGTAGTAGACGCCCAAAAACAGCAGCAAGAACAGAAATTGTAGCCAAAGTGCATGATATGGTATTAAATGATCGACGAATAAAAGTGCGTGAAATAGCTAATATCATGGGCATCTCAAATGATCGAGTCCATTTAATTTTGCATGAAGAACTACAGCTAAAAAAGCTTTCTGCAAATTGGTTGCCGCATTTGTTAACAGTCGAGCAAAAACGCATAAGAATGAACATTTCTCAAGCTTGTTTGCATCGTTTTAAGCGAAATAAAATGGATTTTAAGCATCGTTTCATAACTGTTGATGAGTCATGGATCCACCACTATACTCCAGAGACAAAAGAACAATCCAAACAATGGACTGAAGCTGGAGGAAAAAGGCAAAAACAATTCAATCGGCTGGTAAAGTTATGGCAACGGTTTTTTGGGACTTCAAAGGTATTTTATTGATTGATTATCTGCAAAAGGGTAAAACAATAAATTCAGAGTACTATTGCAACCTTTTGGATCAACTAAATGTACAAATTCGAGAAAAACGTCCTGGCTTAAAACACAAATAATTTTTCATCAAGACGACGCACCAGCGCACAAGAGTGTTTTAACAATCAACGAATTAAAGTACGAGTTGCTTGACCACCCACCTTATTCTCCTGATTTAGCTCCCAGTGGCTTTTAGCTGTTCCCAAATCTAAAATAGTTCCTTGCTGGCAAGCAAGGGTAGTGTGAAAGGTGTTGGACTAAATTTTGCTAATCTGAGCAGTGTCGAAGGTATATACACTGGGCACTGATCAGTTTTAACTAATTTAATTCCAACATTTTAAATGCTGCAATAGAGGTTGTTTCAGTTTTTCATGTTGTTATCGTTAAAATTTCGCGAACACTACTCCCTCTTTCCTCTTCATCATACCCTATTTTTCTAGTTCCAGTACAATGCGCTGCATTGTAGGGGTCATCCCCTGAGTACTGGTCCCAGATAAAAAAAAAAAAATAAAAAAAGCGTTTTACCTCAAATGAAGATGCAATTACAGTTGTAAAGCACTATTTTTCTATCAAGGGATAGAATTGCTAGAAAAGCGTTGGACTAAGTGTATTGAAGTTTCAGGACATTATATTGAAAAATAAAAATATTTTTGAAAAACCACTCTTCATTGAAGTTTCCGAACTGCCCTCGTTGGATGAGCTGCATTTGTGGTTTTAATATAATACACGGTAACGGTGGCCCGTTAGCGTTTGCTCGGTAACGGGCCACCGATATTCACCATCAAACGAATTAGCCTCAACGGTCTACCAGCTGCCTTCTCCATGGTGCATTCTGTCTGCGCTGAGTATGTTAATCCCCAGTTCCGTCTTACCCCTAACTAGGTCACCAATTTGTTAGCCGTCGATGGGAATATGCACCTTTAAGGGTAAGTGGCGCGCTTAATCAAGGACATCAGTTCAGTTTTATGGGAGGCAAGCTGCAGTCCATGCGCCTCCAACCATATCCTCGCCTTAATTATAGCCTATCTCAGTTTAAGCTCGAAATCCTCGAATTATTGCAGTGATGTCATCTCTAGTAATCATGACTCTAGAGTGATCAGTATTAACTGTAACATTCTGATAAGCATCGATTTTAAAGAAGTACGGACTAAAAGAATGTTCTAAAGCCTACATCTCTCAAGCACTGTACTTTAGAACAATCTTTAAAACAAAACAAACAACCAGTAGAACATTTGGAAACAAAACAAACATTTCATGCTTTTGAAACACATTCACGACAGTACTTGACAATAATTGAATTCTGCTTCACAGCAAAAACCAAAACAAAACATAAGACTGAAGCAAATAAACGATGACTCATAGCAAAACATATCGAGTGCACTAAAATATTGGCACTAATACATTGGCACATGAGCATTCTGCGTATGCTCATGTAGAGCACAGTGCTTGTGCACTAATACAAAGGAAAATACTATGAACAACAACCAAATATTTTACAAATAAAACTGAAGTAGAACAGTTACTTAAGTGCTAGAAGTTCCTTTTCAATTTTGTTCTACTTCAGTTGTTAAATAGAACCTTATGTTTGGTTCTGTTTGTTCTAAACGATTATAATACAGTTTTCGTTTATGTGTTTAGGACATTTCGGCACTGAACTATTTGTTTTGATATATAAAAGAAGAGAATGGATAGTATTTGAAAATATAACTATGTCTTGCAAGACATCGTATGCTTGAGAAGCCCTCTAGTATGGACCAATGATTCCCCCAGCTCATAAAGCGTAGCAAACAATCCATTTTTCTGGATAGTGTCTCAACATACACTTGGGAATTATCATCATTCCAAATATGGCAGTTTTGTTTATTGGCGTATCCGTTTAAACAATAGTGAACTTCGTCGCTAAAAACATTTACTTTTCAAAGTCGGGATCAACGACAAATTTGTTTTGGGCAAAAATTTGCACTATTTGAAAGGGATATTCAGGCATAAGTCTGTTCTAATGTAAATGCCAAAGCAAACTAAACATAAACCGCTTAAGAGATGACAAAAAAAGTGTTGCCAAGTTAAAGTTTTATACCTCTATAAGAAAGAACCCGAAAGCGACAAGTATAGTGTTCAACACTAACCTCCTCCTCATTTCTATAGCTTTTACAGAAATCATTATTCCATAACCTTAATCTTTCCGCTTGTATTTGAATGTGACAGTGTCTTGCCAGAACAGCCAATACAACAATCTCCATTGGGATAGACCCGTCAGCATCATAGTACTCCTTTCAGTCTAACTCGTTCCCATTAGTCCAGTTTGTTGCCGATTAAACGCGATGCGAACTGATTTTAGTCCCACAGTGCAAAAATATTAATACCACGCTTAAAGATGCACTTAAACTAATACTTGGGAACATTGAATTATATATGTATGAGTATACTCGTATATGTACTATATGTTGATAATCAAAAAAAGAAATATTTTCAGTTCACAAATTTTGTCTGAAAAATCTTAATTTCCTTTTATTTAGCATAATTTATATATAGTGAAAACTGAACAAGAAGATAATTTGTTTAGTATTAAAAAAAAGAAAACAATAAACAAGGCAAAAATGTTTGCAACTTAAAAACTTCAACTGAAATATTCTGTATTATCATAATATTTTATTGTTGTAGTAAATACACTATGTCATAATTTGTTTTAAACAAAATTCTCTTATGATTGCAAATAGGACAAGTTGTGTTTATAAAATAATTATTATTTCATTAAAATTTGCCTCAGGGAGTCACTTGGCAAGATGCCATTTAGAATATTTGGATTTAATTTTATATAGCAGCAATATTGTATATAAATACAATTAAACACAAGGCTTTTAGCACGCAGCCAGTTTCTAATTATGACTCTAATGTGCCTTGAAATTTTAATAAGGATTCGAAATTATTAAAGTATTAGAAACAGTAGAATAGTTTATGAATTATTTAAGACTATTAATTTTTGTGTATTCCTTTTGCAAACCATAAGATTGCTTCAGCATAAAATTAGTTTGCAACTCACCTTGATATTGATACACACATCTACATATACAACATAATCGATTTAATACAACACACAGAGCTTCATATACTAGTGTTGGGTGTTTGGCTCAATTTATAAATGTGTGTGCTTGTTGGCAGCATAACAGTAATTTATGTTTAATCCAAATTTTAAAATCCCTGAATCCTTGAAGCATTTCCGTTTCCTTTTACCGGCACTAAACAAAACATACACCTGTAAATGTGTGTGATGTATTCTTTACACAAACATTTACTCAAACGTTTACGTATAAATATGCGAGCAAAAAGTGTAGTGTTGGAAAAATAAGTTAACAATATTTATGGAGAAAAAAATGTTCTTAATGTCAGAAGTAACAAATACACGAGATATGTACAAACGAGAAAACGTGTATGTTCCCAACATGTGTACATGTGTTTTCATAAACAGCGTTGGTAAAAAGTATGTGTTTGTTTTATTAGGGCGGTTCAGCTGGAATTCTTTAAGGTTGACATACAAATTTGATGTTTTAAATTGTGTTGAATTTGAGAACATTCTTCAGGCGTCAGTCTGTTCAAAATTAATGGATATCTACTATATGACAAAAAACAACCCTGTGGAAGATCTAGTGGAGGCTCGGCAGGTTTGATAAAAACCAGAATTAAGCACTATTTCGCTAGTCTCACGTAGAAAGGCCCTAACCCGCATTTTTCCTGAATTGAGCTCATTTAGGGATTCTACTACGTTTCACACAAGTACTCAGTGTCACAAAGATTTAATTATATAGTTTCATACATATCGCTCTTACAAGCAATTGAGCAAAAAAGTTACTTTTAGATGCACCTATTTATACAGTTTCCACTATGATTTTTCTTTCGTCTGTAAAACTATTTTGTTTGGGGCTTTCTACATGAGACCAACGATTTACTAAACGAGACACGTGAAAAATATCTACAAGCAACAAATATATTCATTGAATATTTTCATGAAACAATTGGTATTTCCTCGATTTACCACGATTTTCAGTAACAGAAAACCAATAATCACCTTTATTCAGATCACTTGGGTCTCGAGTTTTAGCGGCTGGCGACTATAACACTAAACACACTTTTTGGGGAGCACGTTTAATTTCCCCTAAAAGCCGCATGACTTTTGATACCGTTTCCAAAAAGGGCTTAGATATGATTTCAAGTGGACAACTCATTTGGGCGTCAGACAGTGGAAAAATCCCAGACGTTATAGATATTGGAGTGGCACAAAAATTTTCATTGCAATGCATTAGACTTGTCATTAGATCACTCAGCCACTATAATCTCTATTTCGTTACCTCAGGAGGTTGGTGTCCCGTTTAGTAACTTGGCGTTGACCGTCATTAGAGCCTATTGGAAAAAATATAAAACATATTTGAGTACTAATTGTACGAAAAATACGAGCAAACAGGTGTTCACAAAAGACGCATCCGCGATTTTTTTACAATGGAAAAATTAGAAATGCGTGGTGTCATTAAATATTTACATAAAAATGGTTTATCGGGACAAGAAATTCATAATGATATGGTGAATGTGTTAGGTGATAGTGCTCCTTCATATGCAACAGTAAAAAATTGGGTTGCTGAATTTAAACGTGGTCGTACACGCATTGAAGATGAACCACGTAGTGGACGTCCAAACACAGCAACAACAACAGAAATTGTAGCCAAAGTGCATGATATGGTATTAAATGATCGACGAATAAAAGTGCGTGAAATAGCTAATATCATGGGCATCTCAAATGATCGAGGCCATTTAATTTTGTCTGAAGAACTACAGATGAAAAAGCTTTCTGCAAGATGGGTGCCGCATTTGTTAACAGTCGACCAAAAACGCATAAGAATGAATATTTCTCAATCTTGTTTGGATTGTTTTAAGCGAAATAAAATGGATTTTAAGCGTCCTTTCATAACTGTTGAGGAGACATGGTTTCACCACTGTACTTCAGAGACAAAAGAACAATCCAAACAATGGACTGAAGCTGGAGGAAGTTTCCCAAAGAAGGCAAAAACAATTCAATCGGCTGGTAAGGTTATGGCATCCATTTTTTGGGACTTCAAAGGTATTTTATTGATTGACTATCTGCAAAAGGGTAAAACAATAAATTCAGAGTACCATTGCAAACTTTTGCATCAATTAAATGTACAAATTCGAGAAAAACGTCCTGGCTTACAACACAAGAAAAAAATTTTTCATCAAGACGACGCACAAGAGTGTTTTAACAATCAACGAATTAAAGTACGAGTTGCTTGACCACCCACCTTATTCTCCTGATTTAGCTCCCAGTGACTTTTAGCTGTTCCCAAATCTAAAATAGTTCCTTGCTGGCAAGCGTTTTACCTCAAATGAAGATGCAATTACAGTTGTAAAGCACTATTTTTCTATCAAGGGATAGAATTGCTGGAAAAGCGTTGGGCTATGTGTATTTAAGTTTCAGGAGATTATATTGAAAAGTAATATTATTTTTGAAAAACTAACTATTCTCTTTCATTGATAGGCTAAGAAGTGTCCGAACCGCCTCGTATTGCCTTGACAGCCCCTGAGGATATTGATGTGAAATTTTTGACGAATAAGTTCTATCGTTCGCATTTCTGAATCTTGTATGGCTAAGTGGTAGCATGTTTTACGGCCAGTGTAAGAACTTCAGAAAAGTCACTAATTCACACATCTATATCTTCAGGCGTTCTCAAGAAAATATTTTTCGTACAATGAGTACTCAAATATTTCTTATGTTTTAGATAGTTAGCTGTAGTAACGGTCAACGCCAAGTCACCAACCGGTGAGATTATAGTGAGCGAGTAGTCTGATGTGAAATCTAATGAAGGCTCTACCTGCATCCATTCTAAGGGAACATTTTTTCCAACTCGAAAATCTATATCATGTCCACATGCAAGGTACCTGTGGCCACATATTACCTTTTTGTTTTGATAGGTACAGTGGCAGTCATCACTGGATATTGCCCACTTGGGAACTATGTCAGGAGACTGGACTTACCTTAAAACGACTTCTGTAGAAGTTATCAAAACGAGGACGAAGAGGAGACGTTCCTTCACCTCTTTGGAATATGGCCGGCATTAAAGCATTGACGCCTAAGGTATCTAGGCAAACGGAGCTTCAATAGCCTATCATGTCTGGCCTTGATCCACCTGACCGCGCTATCCTTATTCATAATGAGTAGCGGATGGTTAGAACAATAACACGTAATGCCACACAGAAAAGTTTCCCACCTGTTTCCCCTTGTTGTGAGTTATTTGTACAATATCAACAAGAACAACAACATGCGGAAATAATTCAACCAATTAGGTCAACAGCACAATTGGTTGATATTGCGAAATATGAAATGTAGCAGTTGCGAAACAATTATGTCGCAACAACCAACAAATTTATAACTGCTGACAACACGGTATGCTGGCAAAACAGGCATCAATAATTAGAACAGCAGCAGCAGCAGCAAAATAATTGTATAAAATAATAAATGTATATAAGCTAGAAGTTAGTGAGGAAGAATAGATCATAATTTATAATCAATGAACAATAAACAATATTAATTAAAATTAACTTCTATCGTGCTTTTATTTCAATAAATAACAATAAAGTATTTCCTGCGAACCCTCCAGGAAATACCATAACACACTTTTCCCCTCCTAACTATATACCTATACCACTATATCCTTTTCAGCTCTCTCTTCTCACCTATTCTTCATATAGGCAAATGCAAAGGGAGCAAATTTAGGACCCCAGTGAGCTGGAGGAGCACAGGATACACTGGGAATACGGAGACCTGCCTACCTCAACTAAATCGCGCTACGTATTACATAGAAAATTCGTTTTTCAGCCGTACGGTTCGGTTGTAGAACGTCACATATAACGTTGGAAAGTTCCAGTCAAACGCCTACAAATAATACGCTCTCTTTCTCTCTCAACTTAAGCTATATTATTGTAGTTCCGATACAATGCACTGCATATGTAGGGGTCATCCCCTGAATACTGGTCCAAGACAGAAGAAGAAGAAAAAATATGTAGAAGACTAATTTTTTCCCGTAGTAGTATATAAGTCGTCTTCCTTTAGAGCTCGGCTTCTCTATTTCCAGCTGATCCCATTAAATAAACAGTAAATTTGTTATTTCCAAACATAATTGGCTAAACGATAAATTTTATACCTAAATGCAGGAACAGCAACTTTTTTAAAACCATTTTATATCAATATTACTCATAGTTAATCTGTAGAGAGACAGTGACGAAAAGATAAAGTTTTGCCAATCACCTAGGGACCACCTTTATATACAACTTTAAGTGCATTTTTTTCTTTTTAACAAGCACTCTATAACAAGCCGTCATCAGTTGAAGATAGAGAGTTAAAAAAAAAGAAATGTTTTTAAAAATATTAATATTAAGCAAAAGGAATAAAAATGAAACTATCATCAACTAACGCTGTTGTCTCCCGAACAGTTTTATAGCTTAAGCAGTTTAAAGTTTACAAAGATATTGAAACACATAAGAAACTGTGTTGGTTGTTTTTGTTTTTTTATCTCTTACTTTTCACTGCTGGGAAATGTCATTTAACTCAAGTACTCACTTAACCATCTGCACATTTTTCATTCCACGTCCACGTCTACGTCTCTGTTTCTGTTTCTAACTGCTTTGCAGATGTGTCTCCTCATCAGTAATTTTTGTATGCATTGACACAACTATTTTTCTTCATCTTATTCTCGTTTACTTTAAAAGCAATTTACCATTATTGCTTATTGTTCACCATTGCCATCACCAACAACATCAGCATCAGCATCAGCCCCTTCGGCTTCATCTACCAAGGTAATGGATGGCTGGTTGAAAGTATTGACACAATTTGGGATTTTCATCTTTCAAACGAAAGAAAAATCTCACTAATACCTTAAAAAAATATTGTATAGAAAAGCAAAATATTTTTATATAAATCTCATTTTTTTTTTACATTGTTTGTGAGTCTGGAGGTAAAAGGATGTATTGCTGGAAGCTCATGCCAAAATTAAGATTATAAAAAATACATGTGTTTTGTTTTTTCAATAAAATCATTAAGCGAAGAATGTTGGGATAGTAAAATTCAGGGAAAGTTGAAAAATTGTCCAAAAATTTAATAATGAGAAAAAAAAATGTTGCATAACATTCTGTCAAGTTCAAGAAACAAACAATCAATAGCATTCCAGAGACCCAATGAAAGACTAAAAGATATGATCCCATCTGATTTTAAATTCTAGTTCAGAAGAACCCAGTTGCTACAAAAGCTTTACGCTTTCGCAGAGAATTATGAACTTATATTAATATTTTCAACATATGATGGGTTGGTATCATTCGTCTGGCTCAACGAATGATACTAACGCATCATATAATATTGAAAAAATATTGTGTGCATAGTTGCCAGATAAATCGGGGCTAAAATCGTCAAATTTGTGGACAAAAATCGTCAAAATCGTCAATATAGCTATTGGAAGTTGCCAAAAAAAATCGTCAACATGTGAAATGATTAGTTTTCAAACAAAATATTTATTTTAAAGGGCAGAACAATTATTGCTACAAACTTTTAAGTATTTTTAGAATAATATTTCTTTTTAAAAAGATTTATCCAACTTATTTCTCCCTTTGGTTTGAAAATCCTTTCTGGATAAGGAGCCATGGTTAATATTCTTATTACAAGCTTGACCATAGTAGAAAAGAATAACTTTTGATTATTTAGTCAAAAAATCTTTATATATGTATCATAAAATAAATATCTTAAGTTCAGTAGTATTAGTTGCCTGAATTCGGAATAAATTTTCTGTCTTTCGCATTGTAAATTAGAGAATTCTTTGATTATATCAGAAAAAACTACTTAAGATTTTGAATTTATCTTCATATGGAAAACTCATTAGAATGCAATCACATATGTTTACACTTCTTAATACATAATTTTTTTGAATGTTACTCACATATGATCTTCTAAACGCTTGTCTAATATATTATACGTGCAAGTATACTCCGAAATAATTATCATTAACATTGAAGAAAATCTTTAACAATTTGTCACCAACTGCCTCAGTCCAAAGTTATTGGATTCTCATCGAAATGTATTAAAAGATGAACATATTTATGTTAATAGTTTTTTCTTATTATATTTTAGTATTCCAATTGATTTTTCTAAAATCTAATAACTTTTCTTACTTTTTTATTGATGTCATCACATATTATTATCAATGACTGGACGCGATCATTTATAGAAGCTGTTAAAAATTACATTCTCGAGAGAACTAAAAACCAAAGCAAACTAGTTCTATCAGTTCATAAATATGCCATAGTTAATACTTCCTTCCATACGCTGATGAAATTAGTTTAAACAAGTCAGAGTGTAGTATATTCGGCTGGGCCGAATCTAAAATACCCTCCACGATAGTCACGTGTATGTATAGTATATTTAAAAATGTGACCTAAATATGCTCGGTTATATATGAACTGATATAGGAATTTTCTATTTCCTGTATTTTAGTAACCTTCTTTTATAACAAGAATTGCTCTTCAACAAAAAAAAAAAAAAAAAAAAAAAAAAAAAAAAAAATGTTAATGGAAAAGTCGGTTCAGGCTATATCATGGGTATATATGGACCGATATCGGAAATTTCCTTTTTCCATATTTATGTAACCTAATTTCATTACCAGAACTGCTTTTGAGCACAAAAAAGTTGTTTAATTTCGCTTAGGCGACATTTTAATGAAAAACCCGATTTGGGCTATATCTCGGGTATATATGGACTGATATCGGAAATTTTAATTTTCCATAATTATACAAAATTATTTCATTACCAAAACTGCTTTTGACCACAAAAAAGTTGTTTAAGAATTTTCGTGAAAACCCCGGTCTAGGCTATATCTCGGGTATATGTGGACCGATATCGGAAATTTCCATTTTCCATATTTTTATAACCTCATTTTATTACCAGAACTGCTTTTAAGCAAAAAAAAGTTGTTTTAGTTCGCTTACGCGACATTTTCATGAAAAACCCGGTTTAGTATATATCTCGGGTGTATATGGACCGATATCGGAAATTTTCATTTTCCATATTTATATAACCTTATTTCATTACCAAAACTGCCAAACATATTTTCTTGTCTCGATCCCATATTATCAGCGTGTTTCAATAAATTTGCTGCATACAATTAAATCCAGAAATCCTATTTGTTCGTCTAATACCCCGACAAATAAAATGTTTTTCACCGCCGTTTTAAGCATTGGTCGCTTGTTAGAGTTTTTGCTTTTAATTTATTATTATTTTAAAGTTTTTCAACTTACAAAAAATTATAAATTTTTACCAACGTTTTTTGTTTTATTTATTTATATACAAAAGCCAAAATATAGGTTTACTTTTCTTTATCTAAGTAAAAAAAATTTATATGGAAAAATGCAAACAAATAGTAATTTTATCATATTGGCAACGATAACATTTTTTTAACTAATTGACGTGAACACGAATAAACGTAAGCTGCACGACTCGATTTAGCCTCGCTATATAAACCCATTTCATTACGTAGTCGTTTGCAAATCGGATCGTTACGAGTGAGCTTAGTCGTGTTCTATGAACTGGCTGTAAAACATACTTGGAAGCTTTTAAATGGAAAATCCTTCCCCACTTGCTCTATTCGCCAGACGTTGTTCCCTCAGACTATCATTTGTTTCGATCAATAGCACACGGCCTGGCTGACCAGCACTTCCGGTCGATCGCTTCAAAAAATGACCAGTTCTTTCAACGTGGGGTTCATACAGTGTCCATTGGATGGGAAAAAGCAGTATAAAGCGATGAACAATGCATTGGATCATATATACTTATATAACCAGTTTTCTACAATAAAGCCTCAAATTCCGGTAAAAAGAACGGCGGAAGCAAGGTTGTACAGTTATGTATTTTTTATTGTATATTATTTATTATTTGATTGAAATCGACATTATTTCGTTGTATACCCAATATAATAAAAATATTTTTTAATCATTTTCTCTATCATGCTTCTCACCTACATATGCTCTGCAATGCAATGACAGGAAATTGCAAATTTTATGAAATATAAGCCTTTTTTAGTTACAAAAAAAAAAAAAAAAAAAAAAATACCGCAAACTAATGATGCAAAATATATAAGTTTTAATATTTGTGTACATACATAAAGATATATTGACGACAACTTATTAGCCGGTTACCTAAACAGCTTCTCTTAAATACGTATCTACCTAGATATTTCACTTTAATTGATTATAATCAAATATAGAAATATTTCAAGGTGCAAAGTAATTCAATTTAAACTTGCAAATTAAGCACACTTTAAATGTCATTTTACCTAAAGTTGCCTGTTGTTTTTCATATTTCTAAGCTCAAGTGCTACAGAGAATGTTTCATCTGTAAATGTGATGAAAAACCACATTGAACGCATTTAACCCACATTCAAAAATAAACAGCACACTGACCTACATTAAATATGTATTTAAAATAACCACAAATAACTGTTGTTTTGCAGAGAAAAAACAATACTGCTTGTTAGAGCATGTCTTCCCGAAAGACA
The DNA here is from genome assembly GCA_914767995.1 of Thecocarcelia acutangulata. Classification (NCBI taxonomy): domain Eukaryota; kingdom Metazoa; phylum Arthropoda; class Insecta; order Diptera; family Tachinidae; genus Thecocarcelia; species Thecocarcelia acutangulata. Next base: position 56,621,387 of record OU612094.1, on the reverse strand, counting down.
ATAACCACAACAGAGCGAAAACAATATAAAGTTAACTTCCGCTATGTTTGATGCAACATATGAAGAGAATGCTCTTAAAAATTACAGTTATGTTATGTATTTTAACAGAGAATATAATAAAGAGAAAATTTCTTTGTAAAATAGCTTTGCCATTTTTTTAACACTGATAAATTTTGTAACAGGAATTTTTTTCTATATACATTGCATTGGATGAACTTGGTTAATTATGTAGACAACATAGATGTAAAAAAAAACTAATTTAAATTGAAATGTGAGTACTGAAATGGTTTGACCAAAAACAAGTTAAAATTTGTTACATTTTTTGTTATAATCCAGTAACTTCGCATAAATTTTTAACAGGGTGAGACCTTTTATTTTTTGACATGCAGCAGCATGCACTCACATGAGAAATTTCTTGGAAATTTCTAAGGATGGTGAAAACTAATGGTGTTTTGGTAAAAAATTGTGAATGTATTAAGTTTTTCCAACTGTTAATGGCATCTGTAAACTAAATTAATAGCGTTGCAAACTTTAACAAAAGTCTTGAGATTTTCTTTGGATTTTGTGAGACACAAATCCAATGCGACTTGCTGCGACGGTCAAAAAGTCTAACGAACTTTTACATTATGTTCTTGATCAACAGTTTTAATACTTTTATTATTATACCCTTCACAAAAATGTTAAGGGTATATATAAGTTTGTGATTCCGTTTCTAATTTCTACAATTTTCTTTTGCGACCCTATAAAGTGTATATTCAGAATTAATAGAAAGATCGATTAAGCCATATCCGTCTGTCGGTCGTTGAAATACCGTTTCTGAGAAAATCATTGTGCTTAGAAACTTTTTTCTTTCACCATTCTATTACCTCATCGATTCATGGGTTAACTATTGAAATTCAGTAAGATATCTGTGAGATATCTCCAAATTCCAAAAAAAAAACATTGTTTTTTTGCAATTTTGTATGAACATTTTTGGAAAATATACATATTGTTTTGCTTCAAACTTCACACAATTATTAAGCATGGCGATTATAAGGCAAAAAAAGTTTTCCCTGTTATCGGCCCATATATATTTGAGATATAGCCTAAGCCGATGTTGTGTAAGCGAACTTAAACAACTTTTTGCTTAAAAGCAGTTCTGGTAATAAAAAGAGGTTACACAAACCGAAAAAGGGTTTTTGAGTCTTCTGAAGCGCTTTGTTAAGAAAATATTAGAAAAATTTTTAGGTGAAGGTGAAAAGGATATAGAAAATGCTCGTGGCATGAAAGAAGATGCTCAAAGAGATACGTCAAATAACGAAGAGCAACAAAAGAGTAAGCAGCTTGATGAAATTTTAAAGTACAAAAGTGTTAGCGAGGGTTTGAAGCAGGCAACAAAGCTTGAGAACTAAGCAAAAAGAGGTTATATATACCCGAGATATAGCCAAAACCGAGTTTTCATTAATATAATGCGTAAGCGAACTTAAACAACTTTTTTGCAGCTTAAAAGCTGTTCTAATAATAAAAGGAGGTTACTAAAATACAGAAAACTGAAAATTCCGAAATCGGTCCATGTACTCGTACGCCCGAGATATAGCCTGAACCGATTTTCTATGAAAAATTGTTTTTTGCTTAAAATCAGTTTTGGTTATAAAAGGAGGTTACTAAAAGACAGGTAATAAAAATTTTCGATATCGGTCCCGAGATATAGTCTAAACCGATTTTCAATGAAATATTTTTTTTTTAAAGCAGTTCTGGTTATAAAAGGAGTCCTAAAATACAAAAAATGAAAATTTCCGATATCGGTCCATATATACCCAAGATATAGTCTAATCCCATTTTTCAATCAAAAATTGTTGTTTGCTTAAAATCAGTTTTGGTTATAAAAGGAGGTTACGAAAAGACAGAAAATAAAAATTTTTGATATCAGTCACATAGCCGAGATATGGCCATAACCGTCTTTCATGAAAATGGCGCGTAAGCAAACTTAAACAACTTTTTTTTGCTTAAAAGCAGTTCTGGTAAAAAGGAGGTCACCAAATAGAGAAAATTAAAATATCCGATATCGGTGCTATACACCCGAGATATAGTCTAAACCGAATTTTTCATGCTTTTTTTGCTTAAAATCAATTATAAAAGCAGTTCTCGTTATAAAAGAAGGTTACTAAAATATGAAAATGAAAAATTCTGATATCGGTCCCTATATAACCGAAATATAGCCTAAACAGATGAGAATTTAAGTTCCCTAACGCGATATTTTCATGAAAAACTGGTTAAGGCAACTTTCAGCCAATAAAGGTTTAATTATAAACATAATTGCCGTGATTAATAATTCTTAATCCGAGAAGACAGAAGATATAATTGAATACTTAAGCTGGGGAAGAACTAGCTGTTTCAAACTCGATACACTAGGATTCATGTGTACAGATTGGAATAGTGTAGCGCCTATGAAACTGCTAGTTTTCCAGCTAGTTAGTATTCAATTATTTTTTTGTGCCAGAGTTATTTGATTTTCTTGGCTGAAAGTGGATTTGAATTCAATACCACAACAAATATCATCATGCAAGAAAGAAGATAATGAGTGTCTGCCGGAAAGTTATACTATTCGCAGTAATTCCATTGTAATCCTGGCTCTATGCGATGTGGCACTGTCTTGTTGATACCATATGTATATTAATCGAACCCAAGTGTAGTTGTCACTCATAATGAGTGCTTCTCGTCACTCATTATGAATTTTTCAAAAAAATCGATTATTGATTTTGATAAAATATTTTAACGATTAAAACACGTTAGTTTATCAAATATTTTCCATAATAAATTTGCCACATGTCTACTTCACGACTACCAAATATGAACTGTCAAGACTAAAGTTGAAGGTCCATACCTCGCGTTCTATGCGCTGCGCTTTTTACGCGCTGCAAACTTTCTACGCCTTTTACACTTTTCTATGTACACAACGCTTTTTATGTGATGAGTTTTTTCAGGTGTTTGAAGTATTTTTTAAATAAAAACATATTTTTTTAACAAAAACATAAAATAACAATCCACGGCACAAATATTTTTAGTGACAACTTTGAACAAATCACGAATTGAACGAATTGTGATCTGCGGCTATCAAAAACAACTGACAGATTTTATTACGCTTATGACGCGTGCAATAGTAGTACTTTTTGCGTCGTACGCATCTATGCGTCCTATGCTTTGTGATATGTAACTTGTGCCATAAAATTTCACTGATTTTACTTTGTTAACAGACGCTTAGAACACGTTAACGCATGTAACGTGTGTTATGGACTTTCAGCTTAATGTTTACCAAAATGGAGACAAAATAAACTACTATACCTTCCCGTCGGATATATAAACCAAAATGTTATTCATTTTTCAAACCCACCCTTTCGTTAATTTTGGGTTGCCCTATATTTTTACTAAACCAGCACTAAATTACTAACATCATTGCTTTGTATGTATTCTGATAAGATTTTAACAGAAAAATATGTTAATATGTTAACACTGCATTGCTTGGTGCTTCATAATTTTGTCTCTTAAAATACCGAAAAGAGAAAACCTCCCTTCTGCTCCAATAGTCGAACAATGGCAGAACCGTTAAAAAACAAACACCACCGTTTTATCGACACAAGCCATGTAAATATTATTTTAGTCTTCAGTATAAAACTAGAACGATAACTAAAAGGTCGTGTTTACGCTTAAAACGAGAGTTGTGTATTTTTAACTTTCTTTGATGTGTGAAGAAAATAGAAAAAAAAATCCTTAAAAAAATATTTGTATATAGCCAACAACAGTTAAGCTTCTTTCTTGATAATCCTTCGTGGCTTAAATGATTTGTTCTTGTTTTCATAGTTTGCTTGTTGGTCGTTTAGCGCGGTGCTAAAATGAATATCTATCGCTTAAGTTGTGTTTTTGTGCAGCAAATAATCCTCAAAATAAATATAGCGAAAGGATGAAATCTGAAAAAGTGTTAAGAAAGTATGATACTCAAATTCGTGGACGCGATTTAAACAAAAAGTGTTTGTTAAACTATCAAGAGTATACAAGGAGGTGGGGCCGCTGACACACAACCGTGGATTACTGTGTTAGGCCTCCTGCCTGCTTTCACCCCTGCTAATAGAAAACACTTTAATTAAAATCATCTCTTGTCGGGTATTTAAAACAATCATCTACCGGTTTTCTGTGTATGTGAGTGTGCGGCTCACATGTATACATATGTAAGTGTGCATGTGGTGCCTTTGCTATTATTAGCGGCATAACATAAATATGTTGCTTTGCATTCATATTTGCTGGAATCATAAAAAACCTTTGTTTTAATAAAAAATAAAAAAATATATATTTTATTGGAAGAAAAAGAAACAAAAGAAAATAAATTATATGGCATTGATATGAAAAGTAATGGTGCGTGTGTGTGTGCACACGTTCGTGCAATTGAGTGAGTGTGTTTGTTAAATGTTTGCGTTTTTTTTAACGCAAACAAGGATACATAACAATTTTTATTTTATGAATATTAATATGGATGAGTAAATGTTTAACATTTCGTTACATTAACAAACACCAAAGCAAATAAACAACCATATATTTCTTTTATGGCTTGAATCAAGAATCATATAAATTTTACTGTTTACGGTACCAGTTGTGTTTGCTGTGGAGTGGTGTGCGTGCGTGATTGAGTGTTTGTGTGTGATTTGTGGCAGAGTAATAACTTGTCGCCATGGAAAATGCATTTAGCACTGAAGCTGAAGTTAATTAAAATGCTATTTACTAGCAAATTATAAGTATGTGATAAAACATATTTTTTTAAACAAAAAAATGAAATAAAATAACAAAATAAGAGAATAAAAAGTATTACATTAAAATGTAAAATCAAAATAATTGCTTTTTTTCAAAATTTGCTAGTTATTATTAAAAGTAACTAAAAAAAAGTTTATGAAAAAACCTTAAATGTGAAAATGAAAAACTGCAAAATTTATTCAACGGAAATTAAAGCGTTTAAACGGATATAAAGCATTTACGAGTAGTAGAAATAAAAATGTTTACAGTAAAAAATAAAATTGGTTGATTTTTTAATATAAATTTGTGTTTTTTTATGTTTTGGCCAATTCGTTATGTTACGAGTTTTGTTCTATTTCTGGTTTAGCTTATAAGGCCTAATATATTTTATAATTAAAACAGAGTTTAAATTATTGTTGCACCCGATGTTTCGTCGATTTTTTGTGGGTTTTATATTTTATGTCAGAATAATTTTTTTAAAACATTGAAACATTAACATATTGCAAATACAATAAACATTTAACGCAAAACTTGTACATCTTTAACCTAGTATCAGCTAAAATTAGTTGATTTGACAATATTGGTAACTTTACAAGTTACCGATATTTACAGCAGTCAAAAAAACACATACACTGAGAAAAAAAATCAATCAATTCGTACTGAAATGAATCCCAAGCGGTGACAAAGTATTGTAAGTACGGATTTTCTTAAATCAAGTACGGTGCGCTTGATTCAAGTACGGACTATTCAAGCACTAAATACTTACTTTTAGAAATATTTTATCCCATGCCCTCCGCTTGTAATAAGCAGTATATGAGACTGATTTGAGAAAACCGGAGATCAGATTGATTTGAAATTGATTCAAGTATTTTAGAGTTTTAACTAATTTAATTTCAAAATTTTAAATGCTGTAATAGAGTTTGTTTTGGTCTTTCGAATCAAACCTTCAAGAACACTACTCCCTTTTTTGTAATTCTTTTTTATAAATTTTTTTAATTATGTATAAATTTTATTTCACATTATAATTCATTTACAATAGGTTGCCTTAGCACGTAAAATGCATTGCTGAGGTGAGTTGGCAAGATTTTAGTTTCCTTTACATTTATACAGTGTAATAATAATTAGAAAGAAAATAAAAAAAGCGACAATAATATATTGTATGATATGACAGTAATTAAGTAAGAGTGTGGTATATTCGGCTGGTTCGAATCTAAATTACCCTTCACGATAGTCACCAAAAATGTTGGGGTCGGAAACCGAGGATTTTAAACAAATATAAAAAAATCAGGGGTTAATTTTGTCTTTAAATTTAAGTTTATTTATGGGTACAAAATAATTACCTCTTTTTTCCGTAATGAACAAAACAAAGTACACAGAAAAAATTATAGTAAAAATAAAATCAACAAAATTTTTGTGTGAAAAAATAATTTGTATGCATATACATAAATAACACAAAAATAGCCTTGGATATCGTATTTTGTTGTTTAAAAAAATAGTTGTTTTCGGTCAATAATTATTTTTACTAAACTTTTGTTTGAATCTACGAATTCCTTTACAGGTCCGCAGTCAAACAATTTATTGATTGATTCAACGATTTTCGTTATTGAACACAAAAAAAGCGTTTTTCTGTGTATAGTATATATTACAAATTTGAGGACCAATATTGGGCAAAAATATTTTGGTCTTGTAATCACCACTCCATAAATGAAATCTTTCATGGACATTTTCGTGGAAAAGTTTGTTTAGGCTATATCTCGGTTATATGTATATGAACCGATATTGGAATTTTCCATTTTCTGTATTTTAGTAACTCTCTGTTATAAGGAGAATTGCTTTTCAGCCAAGAAATGTTAGTGGAAAAATCGGTTCAGTATCTTGGTTATATATGGAAATTTATTTCCATATTTAAATAACCTCTTTTTATTACCAGAACTACTTTTAAGCAAAGGAAAAATTTTTTTAAGTTCGCTTAAGCGACATTTTCATGAAAACCCCGGTTTGGGCTATATCTCGGGTATATATGGGCCGATATTGGAAATTTTCATTTTCCATATTTATATAACCTTAAGTGTCAAAATTCAACTAAAATACATAAGTAAATGCGGATGAATAATAGTGACATAGACAAACCCAAATTGGTTCGAATGTGAGTGACTACCAGTGCAACCTATATTAAGGCATAAAGTGCAACGTAATTTAGCGCTTTGATTTTACGTTGTAGGAAGCGTTAAAAGAGTTGAATAAAAATCACTAAATAGATATAATAAAAAGTGATTAAGGTGCTAAATTAGTCTGAAAGTATCTAAAATGTGATTACTAACGGCCGCAACAATTGAGTAATATTTGTTTTAAAGCGAACTTTGCTGAGAGACAGTAAAGCTTTCTCTCTTATGCTCTGTCAAAATTGGATTTTCCAATTGCAAAACGTTGACGCCGCGCTATTTGGGTTGGTCTCATACATTTTGTATGTACCAAGGCGAATTAATTATTAGGTGGATGCATCGGCGAATTCAGGCGAATTCGATTAATATGGCGGCACTTTCTCTTTCAAGTTTTGTTTACCTTTTTCGGAGCCATTTAAATTTTTGTACATATACATACATCAACTACTTTTGACAGCTTAAGTGTGAATTCGCCTTTTTACACAAACAAAATACCTGTTGTTTTTTTTATTGTTGTATTGTTGTAGTGAAGCGGCTACCTTGTTTTTTGTATCATGGTATGTACATACACCTGGATTTTTGACAGATAAATTATGCTTGACGCGCTTATTAAGGTGCACAGTACGTTTTTTGTACGTTTAATTTAAAAAAAAAAAATTGTTGATTTATGTTGTTTACATACATATATATTTCATAAAATTTATCTACTAAACTCTTTGTTTACTAAAACAAACTCTGAAAGTTAGTAAACAACACAACAAAAATAAATCTTGAAAATAATATTTTTATATAAAAGAATAATTAAAAGGTTTTTATTTAATATGTATTTCGTGTTCCTTTAGAAAACTTCTTCAGGAAAGTATTTGTTGATTGATTATAGAATCAAAAATGTTTTGTTAGGAAATAAAATAAAATTCTTTTTATGTTAAATGTCATTATGTGTGTATGAATGTATGTATAGTTAAGCTGTTCATGTTATATTATTTCCTGTCATAAAAATTTTTTTCGATTTAATAATTAATCAACAAATAGAGGGTGTTTTTTTAAGCCCGATAGAACTTGAAATTGTAAAAAATAACACAAAAAATTAAATTGTAATCAAAATTTTTTTTTATTCGAAAGATCAATACGTGACATTAACATTTGAAAATGATTTCGGGCATATGGGCACCACGGCTGTTCTTGACGAAGCGCATTCTGGACGTCCAATTTTGGGCCACTTTTTCGAGCACTGCTGGCCGTATGTCACGAACAACACGAACAATGCTGGCCTCCAAGGCGTCAATTGTTGCTGGTTTATCAGCATTAACCAGTGACTTCACGTAGCCCCACAGGAAATAATCGAGAGGTGTCAAATCGCACGACCTTGGAGGCCAATTGACAGGTCCATTTCTCGAAATCAACTTATCGCCAAATTTTGATTTCAGTAAGTCGATGGTTGCGTTCGCCGTATGGCACGTAGCGCCATCCTGTTGAAACCACATCTCCTCCGGATCAATGTCATCCATATTTTCAAACAAAAAATCATTGATCATGGTGCGGTAACGATCTCCATTGACCGTAACGCGAGCTTCGGCCTCATTTTTGAAGAAATAAGGTCCGATGATGCCACCAGCATGAAAACCGCACCAAACAGTGCATTTTTCTGGATGTAATGGAGTCTGTAGGGTCGCTTGTGGATTGGTCTCACTCCATATGCGGCAATTTTGCTTATTAACAAACCCGTTAAGCCAAAAATGCGCCTCATCGCTGAACACAATTTTTCGTCTATAAGTTGCGCGAATCGACGACTGATTTTCAAAGTAAATTTCGTAGCGTTGTTCAAGCGTGAGTCTATTCATGATGATTTGTCAGAGTATACTGAAACAAATAAAAAAAATGTTTCATCAAAATTTAATTTTTTGTGTTACTTTTTACAATTTAAAGTTCTATCTAGCTTAAAAAAACACCCTATACATTCCTTAAGAAGTTTTCTAAAGGAAAACGAGATATTGAATAAACACCTGTTAATTATTATTTTATATAAAAAGTAACTAGAGCTCATATATTATTTTTAAGATTTTTATACATATGTACGAGTATATATATAAAAAGGTCAAAGTTAAAAAAGATCAAGAAAATACTAGTTCAGTACAATAGCTAATAACATTGAAATGGAGAGTTGCCACGTTATAACAATCTGATTAAAAATAGTTAAAAAGTGAATAACGCAGAGGTTAGTGCAAACAACAAAATGAGTGGTAAAAGTTCTTATTCACTTCTAATTGCGGTGTTAAGTTGCTGAATTGCACTACCGATATAATAAACTTACGCCAGCGCTTTTTCCAATCCTCGAAACACTTGTGAATGAAAAGCCCTTTTTGATATCGCCAACAGCTCCTGTTTCGATTTTTCTTTTATTTCCTCAATCGTAGCAAAACGCTTCCATCTCGTCGGTGTCTTCAGTTTTGTGGTGAGGAAAACAGCGCGGGTGTTCGGTGAATACGGTGGTTGAAGCATGATAACGGTTTTGTTTTTGATCGGAGAGCACACCAAAACACGACTAAACTTTTTATCTGCCAAAAACCAACCAAAACTATTTATGCATATTTGTGCTTTAAGCCGAGCAAAAACTAAAATAGTTTTTGGCGGATATTTATAGTAAAAACAAATGAAAAAAAAAAAATAAAACAAAATTCCAAATTTTGTGAATAGTAAGACATTTATAGCGAAAAGAAAAAATTGATATGTGTACGTACATACTCGTATATTCAATTAATCACTTTTTTTAGTTTGACTTATGTCAAAATGTCGTTGCTCTTTGACTTTTATAATCATTAATACTACTTTTTTATCGAAATGAAATGTGTAAAAAAAAAGAATAATAAATTGAATGAATGCAATTTTATCAATAAAATAATAAAAAGAAAGTTTTTTTTTGCTAACAATGCAATAAAAAATATAAATATTTGATTTAAAATAAATACATACAGGAAACCATATAGTTTAACGTCATAAATATATATAAGAATATACCAGCATTATAACAATTAACAATACTTTATGGGATTAAAATATTATTCATAAAAATATTTTTTTGTTGATTAAAGTTTAATACAATAAATTTCCATTCAAAAGTCATTTAATAAGCTTTATATAAACTGAACATTTTTTTTTTTAATGAATGAAGTTATGAGTATTTAAACTACAAAGGAATTACAGTTGGCTGATGAATCTTTTGACAATTTGAGTTTATTTATTTCCTATGGCGTGCACTTTTCTCATTTCATATTTTTAGCTTAAGCTATTACAGTAAAACTTCGATATAACGAAAACCAAAAAATATATAATTTAAGGCACGCATTAAACTTATCATCAGTGGAATGCGGACAATGCTAATGCAATTAGTGCTCCCCCAAATGATTTTTTTATTACTTCTAAAATCTTGTAACATGCAATCAAGGGTCGCTAAAGGTTTTTTTGTGGGCCAGTGTGCATTTATCACATATTATGATTTTACAAACTTGTAGCACTTTACCCACTGAGGAGAGTATTTTAATATTGCATGTGTGCAAGAAGTGTGGCTTTAAAGGTAATTTAATTGCCGAATGCGCTGTTCTACCATGCAAAAGTGTTGCGGCTATGCCGATCGATGCAAGGGCTAGTGCAATATTATTTAGCGATCAAATTTTAGCCAATATGAACGGAAGAAGGGAAGGGGTCCCTCGTTTGGTGCGGCAAACAAAACTCTAGAAACCCACATGACTTATGTTGTGTTGGCTTCCGAAACCCTTACCAAGGGTATAAATTGGCAGAGCGGGGATCAGCATGGCCCCCAGGAAGTTCTGCTTGCGGTTCGACCTTGGCTGAAACGTTCTGGCTGTGGTTGAAACCTAAAACGCAGGAAGGGAGTGTTAGTATCCTTGATAATTGTTTGGTGATGGCTTTTTTCGAAGGCTAACAATTTCCCGAGGATTACAACAGATACGTGTACTGTAAGGAACCAGTGGTGATGGTTGACGGGTGAGTTGGTTTAAGGGCTGATGCTCTTAGTGGGCTTCGGCCTACCAACTCATTAAGCCTTGTCCTCCATTGATTGCTGGGAAATTGCATACATGAGGGATTAGAAAGCCCGAACTCCTCAACAAGAAGTTCATATGACCGCAATCATATGACAAGAATTGCTACTTGTGTGAGCCTAGCAAGCCACACGGGGGCGGTGGTGAATCGTGAAAAATTCACTCCGTGGAATTGGTCCACCATCAGGTTAGGCCGTCAAGGCAGGTACTGATGTAAATCATTTTCACAGTTGTCCAATCCGCCATATTTTTAAGACTGTTTTATGCCGAGAGTTGTACTCGTATCTGCTGTACGAGTAAGTGTGTAGATTTGCAGTCAGCGTTGTCAACTTTGAAATTTCAAAACGCACCAAAATGGCGAAAAAAGCGCGTTATTTCAACACTGAACTTTGAATTTTTCCTTTCATTTTTAAAAACTTATAATATTTCTATACTAAAAAACGATAATGAAACAGCCTTTTAAGCGACTATTATACAATCAAACTGTATCCGATAGCCCCGCTTGATGGCATGCCATCAAATTCGTTCAATAGCTAGAATTCGTGTTTGTCAAACTTAGCTTCTAGTACGATTCTGTTAGTTTTATCTTTACAATGATTATAACGATCTTTTTTCAAATTTATTATTAAGCAGCAATATCATCTAATTATATTTGCTGTCGACCTAAATCAACTGTAACTTTTACTGCCTATTATCAGGGACAATACAGCCCCTCGTCAAAATTATATTGCTGGAGCATACTCCATTGCTGTCGAAAGAATTTCCGATTATCGGATCATTAAACATCACATAATCGCACTACAAGCCTTCATATTCGACTAATAGTAATTCTTTTACATACAGTGTTCATTTCACTCGTATTTTCGTAAGCGGTTTTTTGAAAAAAATGTATTAAAATATACGAAAATTACAAATAAAAGATGAGAAGTTTAGCATTTTCAATATTTAATGTAAACGTGTTGGAAATTATAATTTGGTAATTTCTCAATTACCTAGACAGTAACGAATTCACGCGCCATCATAAATACGAAATGTTCTGAGACTGCATTTACTGTAATATTTGACAAACTTAGCTTTATCGTGTACTAGCAAAACACTCTCTAAAAGCACTAAATTTTAATAAACGAAATGTTTCTTTTTCTTTCGAGAATACTGATAATATGCAACAGCAAGGTTGTCTCACTTTGTGCATATAACATGGTATGTTTTCCACGCTAAATGAAACGTAATAATTTTCGACATTTAAATAAACTCACATTAAAACAAAAAGTTGAGTTGAATTTAATTTTGTGCCACCGAAATTTAAAAAATGCACCGAAAATTAAAAAAGGAGCACCCCGCACATACTAAAGAAATTTTGGCACAAATAATTTTGAAAAGCACCAAAAACGGTGCGAAACGCACCGAGTTGAAAACGCTGTTTGCAGTCATAAATAGTTCTAACTCTTGCGGCTTGCAACTGCTTTCTCGTTGTAGATCTTGGTCAGACACATCATTGGCTGATTGATTGATTAGTACTAATAATAACAACTTCCGAGAACATATTGTTGTTTATTTGCAAAGACTTTTCTTCTATTAGAATAAACGCCCCATTATAAATTTCATCTGAAAATTTAATTGCTACGTCGTGGTAGTATTTCTCTTTCGATGCAGTATGTCTTCACTTTATATGTGCTTTATATATTTTCCAAAGTTGATTTGGTTCGGATGGAAAGCAAGTTACCAATATGATAGCAAATAATGCTCTTACCTGGTTCGGATGATTAGATATTGATGCATCTGCTAGTGTTGTGAATCTTTTTCTAAAAAATTTAGCTTATGGCACGCACCCGATAAGTTGCATACATTTGTCGGTACGCAACATTTCGCATTATTTTTAAATTGGACTGAAAATTGAATACACACCAAAGTTGGATCAAAAGAACCATATGTACATATATCGAAAAAAGAAGTTTACGTTGTCCGGTGCCATTGCAGCTCTTTGTTGCGCTTTAACATTTGTAATATAAACGCGCTGCCCATTTTTTATGTTATTTTAAAGCATTTATTTATTTTCGAATAACGAGTTGATGATACTGACCAGTGTTTGGTCATGTTTAAACGCAACAAACCGGAATTTTCGTTTCGATATGAGGCAATGGATGAAACATGGATCCATAACTTCATTCCGGAGTCAAAACAATCGTCACTTAAGTGGGCATGTATTAGGAAAAGTAGTTGAACAAAGTTGAGGTATATTTACCCAATCTTTGTATGGGAGGGAGTTTCTGAATTTAAATAATAAGAAATGCAGTTTTTCTCTCTATTCACTTATATTAATATTTATTGTAAAAAAGTATATTATATATGAGTTACACGCTGTCTAAACACCTTCTAGGACGAGAGTACATCGAATGAAAACCGGAAAAATCGCAAAAACAACACACTCAAAGCGATAGATTTGGTAATAAACAAATAATCAATATTCGTATCATATTTAATAATCATATTCGTTAAATAATAGTTCAATTTATTATATTTAATATTACTACAATAATACTTAGTTTTATATAACGCTTAAACAGTACTATACATAAGTACTAAAACTCCTTTTTATAATTTCTGTGATTTTCAATTTGCAATTTTATTTTCATAAATAACGAATAATTGAAAAAACGTTTTGACACTTTACCAGTTTGCAGGGGGGAAAAAAGTAGGAGTAAAGTCTGGTAAAATGAGAAACATAAATTATTCTCTCACAAGCTTTCTCATTTATGTGGGAACTGAGCATGAGTAATCCACAAATACAAGTACTGAGAGAGTAAAGGAGGTTAACAGAGTGGCTGTGGAGTTTACTCAATGTACATAATTAGTTTTGAGTTTTAAATTATATGTCGATCAGCACCCTTTGCTAGAAGTGTTTTTGGAAAAAGGAAAATAGAAAATAGATATACTTATAAAATATATAGACACGTATCACAAATAAAATATTATTGATTGATACCGGTAATAAAATGAGGAGCTTATTGTTAATATTGCAAGCCGTCTATTATTTCAATAAGAAGGAAGATCAAACGGCTAAGTTATCACATTTACTCATTTTTTCAATTGGGTGAACGCGGGTTCCCGTGGTAACATACGTCTAACAAAGCTATTGTAATAAAAAAAACCTTACATTAAGAAACGCCTTGAACCTTTAACCCGATTAGTCCGCACGTATATAGAAATAACTAGGATTTGTTTATAATTGTAAATGTCAACAAAAAAGCCTAATAATAATATATAATTAATTTACAGTTTTTTTTTGTTTATGATGTATTTTTGTTTTCCTTTTTTTTATTCATATTTATTTTCATAAGTTTTGCTTTAGCTTCATTTAATTTTAATATGTTTATTTTTAGCCATTAGGTTATTCTGTATATTTAGATTTTTTTAAAGTTTTTGGTAGCTTGCTTATTAACATGTATATATAAGTACGTTTGTATGTAAAATAAACAGTATTTTGTGGAAAAATTCAAATGACGACCGGTTTGTGCTTTAACATGACAATCATACCACATTCACACATATGCACTCATTGCGGCTTTCAACAAGTTCATAGAGAACTTAGCCAAATTAATGCAAATACACCAAAAAAAATCTATCAAAAAATAAGAAAATCACACTTTGTTCTGCAACTTCTCCTATGTGAAACAATTTTGATTTTCGTGTAAATTGTTAATCAGTGAATTTTGATTTTCACTTAATTTAACTTTTGTTTTGTTGTACATCAAAGGATTTGCTTGCAGTTGGCCAGTTTTGTTAACCATTTATTTATGTATTTATGTAAGTATTGAAATCTTAATACTAAACACCTGCATTGGCAGATACATTAGGTATCTGCATTGGCTGAAATATTCTGTCTGGGATTTACACCTGAAATTGCAAGGAAGGGGAATTAGTTTCCCTGATAAATATGGTGCAATGCTGGTTTTTGAGGGCTTATAACCCTTCGAAGTGTTAAAAACTAAACACAAAAAATTTACTAAAAAAAGACGTGCTTTTTATTTAAGTCCAGCCTTGCTAGACAAAAAATTTTATTTTGCGCGAGTTATACCAGTAAAATCTCCGATTTAATGCTCTGATGGTGGCACGCGTACATCTGGTTCTCAACCGAGTATGGCCGCCAAAATTAACTGTGTTGCGTGCAAGAGAATTTGGATGAATTTCCAGCTTACTGATATATTTTGTCGCATACATATGAAAATTTCTCTTTTACTAGCAGAACACACAGATCCTTATGAATTCCTGAGTTTTTTATGTTCAGTGGAGCTATAGTAACCGTTCGAAGAATTTGGCTCCCACGAATTTGAATTTTTTTTATGTTTGACGTTGAGGCGGTGCCCACAATAGAATTCCGTGGCTCCATATAGACTTTAGAATTACGTTGTATAACAACGTAATTCTAAAGTAGCACTATATCGACTTTAGAATTACGTTGTGCAACACAAGTTTGCAATCCAAGTTCAAGGTAGAATTTCTGTGACTTATATTGTGTTGAGCTTCCGAAACCCTTACCAAGAACTAATTGGGAGGACGGGGATCAACAAAGCCCCCAGGAGGTTCTGCTGCGCAGACCATCATAGTGCCCGTCATGGTTGAGGTACCTGTATTGTCTGAAACACTTTGGCGGTTGACAACTAAAATCACCAGGGAAGGGAATTAGTTTTCCTGATAATTATGGTGTAATGTCGGTTTTCGGGGGCTAATAACTCCTCGCGGTGCAGTTGTCTTGCAACTGGTATCTCTGCTGTAAGGAACCAGAAGTGATGGTTAGGCGGGTAGGTTGGTTAAGGACTGCTGCTCTTAATGGGCTTTAGCCTAGCAACTCATTAGGCTTTGTCTTCCATTAACTGTCTGAGAAACTGCATACAGAGGGAGTAGAAAGCCCGAACTCTTCAGCAAAGGATTTGTTCATATGGCTACAAACTACAAAGCCGAATGTTGCGACCTGTGTGAGCCTTGCAAACTACTCGGCGGCCCTGGTGAATAGTGAATAACTCACCCCAAGAAATAATTCTATCATTAGATAATACCGTCAATTTGCCACTGACCGCTTAAAGTCAGTACACACTCATTATACCCCATTTCATTATGGTTACTACATTTTTTAACGCACGAGTTAGTTCTGTAATTTTTTGCGCTGTGATGTACCGTGAAGTTTACCACACCAAATACAAATTGCGAGCAATTTACAATAAGCCTTAGTGTTGTCAAATTCTTGGCAGTTTAGGCGTTGAACGGGACCTAAATGCTTATGCGACGCTTTAATGGTGACGTTGCGATGTAAAAGAAATTTCAGTGTAGAAATTGGATGAATTTAATTCTTCTTTGTCCTAAAAAGTTGGCAGTGAGTGTAAAAGATGTACATCAGCAACTATCGTTACGGTCTTACCTGATGATGGACTAATTACTCAAAGTAAATTTTTCACGGCGCCCCCATATGGCTTACCGCATACACCGGTAGCAATCCCTCCTGCATGCAATCCCTCCCGTATGCAATTTCCCAGCAATCAATGGGAGACAAGGCTTAGTGAGTTGGTAGGCCGAGGCTTACAAAGAGCATCAGCCCTTATACCAAATCATTCGTCCAACCATCACCAGCGGCTCATACAGTACAGGTATCTTCTGCTAGAGAAAAGCACCTCACGGGGTTGTTAGCCCCCTAAAAAAGACATGCTCCAACAATTAGCAGGGATACTAACTCCCTCTTTCAGCGTCTTTAGGTTTAAACCACAGCCAGAACGTTCTAGCCAAGATACGCACCTCAACCACGATCAACCCAGATTGAACTGCAAGCAGAACCCGGGGGCATGCTGAACCCCATTCTGCCAATTTATATTCTTGTTAAGGGTTTCGGAAGCCAACACAACATAAGACATGTGGCTTCCTAGAGTTTTATTTGCTACAACACACGAGGGACTCCTTTCCCTCTTTAACCGAAAAAGAGAGTGCCGTGGTTCCGAAACACTATGGCAAACCCGTTCCCCGGGGGCTAAAAAGTTGGCAGTTATGAAAGGTTGTTCCGACGTAACTGTACCAATTCGCATTCTCTAAGTCGATTTTCAAAATAACCCCTGTCACCAAGTCAACTCAACATCAAAAAATTCTTAATTGTTCGGTATAATATGTATTTTTCGATAGGCAGACACTGTTGGCAACGTTGCCCCAAGAACGTCGCGTTCTACGATGACGCTTGTTGGAATTAGGAGGAATATCTTTTTACTTTTTTTAATGTATTTGATTGCATTTTGTACCATAGAATTTTTGTTTTTGGGAGAAAATCTGAAAATAAATTTTCAGATTGTTTGGCTTATTGTTTCAGAGTTATCGGGATTAAAAACAAACAAAATTATAAGAAATTGTGTTCGAATAAAAAATGCTCATAACTTTTTCAATATTAGTCCGAACAGCATAATTTTTTTTGCATTGTTTTCATTTTTCTGTCTACCATCTAATAAAAAATAAGGAAAAATTGCGCACAGTGCGCTTGGATGCGATGTTCGAGATTTAATATTTTAAATCAGTTTTTCTGTATTAAACTTTGATTTTTTTTTACACCATTTAAAACCTCTACCAAGGTATTCGAATGCTCATAGAAAATTTGCATGTACGTGTAAAGCCCTAGAGGCCATCGCCCGATGTGTTATTTCATAAATAACCATATCCTCAGCATTTAATGATTCAGTAAAAAATTGACAAAGAAAATATTAGCAGTGTTGAGTGAGAATCTTACACTTAGTGTACTTTTCATTTGCTTGCTGTTGCTCCTATCTAATAATATACTTTTCAATATTATAGTGTCTACCGTCTTTGTATCTTAGAAACATTCAAGTAACAACGGTTACAAGTTACAAGCTGTAAACATCCGGTGCGACAGTAATGTTAATATCGCATATGCCAAAAATGTATTTGCATGTTTATAATATGAAACTGAAATTACATTAAATATGTAAAAGATACAGTAACAAACCAACAAATTTCATTTAAAAATGGGTTGTTGTCATCTGTTTGTAATTAAAGATGAAACTCTGTATATGAAACTGTCTATGCATTCGTTTGAGCACAAAGAGAACACCCAACAAACATAAGATCAAGTGTTTGAAAGCGGGATATCAGTATATATTGAAACGAATTTTATTCGTGCAAATAATTTGAAATAAATATTGTATGTTTATTAAACTGTTATTTGGAAAAATTTTCTAGGAAATTTGCATACAATATTTTTTATTGATATGGCAAATATTTATTAATGTAATTAATTTGAAATTTATTTAATTATAATATTGAATATTACTTTATGTAAAAGCATTAGAAGTACTTTTATTTACTTAACAAAATGTCACCTATAATTTGATTTCATACTAAACACCCTTGACCTATTCCTGACTACACTCTCAACCGTATGAAGTCAAAGTTCACCTTTCAGTAATTCGGATCATTAAACCATTTATATTTACAAAAAAGCTCGTTCGTCTGAGTTCAACAAATTTTACGAGCATTTAAATGGAAAACGGTGCTTTCTAGATAATTATATAAATTCAACTTGATAGGGATGAAAATACTCATCACCTCCAAGCAAACTTTGACTAAATAAAGATCGATGTCTTGGTTTAATTAAAAGTTCAAAAACTTCGTCAGATCCAAAGTAAAAGCTTTCAGCATTTGGTTACGCAAAAAAGCAAGGACTTCGTATGCCACGGTACTTAGGCGGGAAAAATTTCTTCACGAACAGCGTCTTCGTGTCAAAGTTATTACTGCTTCCCGCAGCAGTAAGATCTTTTGGTCATTTGTTAATAGAATAGGGAAACATGCTAATTCCACAATTCCAATTATTTCAAAGGATGAAGAAGCCTAGACCAATCCGGCTGACAACGCTGAAATCTTCGCAACCAATTATTGTCAGAAAGTAGTCAACCACTTCATTAGCATTTAAAAGGCTTTTAGCATACCGCAATAAAAATTGTTTCCCTGGACCAGATGGCACTCCAGCATTTATCGTGAAGTAGTATTCTTCTGTGCTTATACGTCCATTAGCATACGTTTTTAGCATATTGTACTATGTTGGTGAGTGCTCAATGTATTGGAAGGTTGCTAATTAATAGTATTTAAGGGCCGATGTTGATTTTGAATAAAACACAAATTATTTAGGAATAATTGTCATTTACTAGGCAGGTGGCACACTTACATCCGTTGAACCAAATTTTCAATGAAGCTGAGGCATAATTAAGGGTCTACGCCATTAATTTGCCGAATTATCTTATCTTTTAGCTCTTGAATTGTTATAGGCTTATTGACGTACACCGTTCTTTTCTTTCAAATAACCCAAAAAAAAAAGTCCAACGGTGTCAAATCACATGATCTTGGCGGCCAATTGACATCGCCGCCACGTGAGATAATACTGCCATTAAATTTTGTGTGCAAAAAAGGCATTGTTTTGTCAGCTGTGTGGCAAGTGACACCGTCATGTTGAAATCAAGTTTCGTGCACATCGTCTAATTCGGGTTATAAAATATTCGCTATCATCTCACGACAGCGAACACAGTAACTACCTGACCAGCCCCATTTTGGAAAAAATACGGCCCAATGCTGCTGCCAGCCCATAACCCGCACCAAGAAGTCACTCTTTGTGGGCGAATTGGTTTTTCGACAATCACTCTTGGTTTATCATTCGTCCAAAAGAGGCAATTCCGTTTAATGACAAATACACTGAGATGAAAACGTACCCCATCACTGAAGAGGATTTTCTTCAAAAATTTATCACACATTGGTGCCATTTCTTGCCACCATTCTGACCATTGATGATGCTTTCAATGGTCAACAGGCTT
Source organism: Thecocarcelia acutangulata (assembly GCA_914767995.1). NCBI lineage: Eukaryota > Metazoa > Arthropoda > Insecta > Diptera > Tachinidae > Thecocarcelia > Thecocarcelia acutangulata. The sequence goes on along the minus strand of OU612094.1, from coordinate 56,601,563 downwards.
TAGTTATTGAGTCAATTGCACGTTGTAAGCGTGTAAATGCAAGTCTTTATGGATAATGTTCATCGACGTCAAGCCAGAGAGGTGCCATCGTTGAGCAGGACGACGAGTTGAGCAGGATGGCAAAAGAAAAAGCTTGTTTTTGTGTTTTGACAGGTAATGGGTGATTTTATAAGAACTATCGGAAATTTAAAAAAGGAAAACACATAAAATTCAGAAAAATACATCAAATATTTATTTGGATCAATAGTTAGGTCGATATAATTTAATGTTTGAAGATTATTTCATGCAAATGTTGGCCGCGGCTGCGCCTCAAATGGTCCATCCGCTTAGTCCAATTTTGGCATACTCTTTGCAACATTTCGGCCGGTATCTCACGAATAATGTTGGCAATGTTGGCTTCCAGTGCGTCAATCGAAGCGGGCTTGTCGCTATAGACATTAGCCTTAACATAGCCCCACAAAAAATAGTCTAGAGGCGTTAAGTCGCACGATCTGGGCGGCCAATTGACTGATCCCAAGCGTGAAATAAACTGTTCACCGAACTCGCCTCTCAACTGGTCCATTGTTTCGCGTGCTGTGTGGCATGTGGCACCGTCTTGTTGAAACCACATGTCATGCAAGTCAAGCTCTTCCATTTTGGGCAAAAAAAGTCTTTGAAGAAATACGGCCCAATGATGCCGCCAGCCCATAATCCGCACCAAACGGTTGTTTTTTGTGGATGCATTGGTAGCTCTTGCAATGCTTCTGGCTGCTCTTCACTCCAAATACGGCAGTTTTGCTTGTTCACGTATCCATTCAACTAGAAATGAGCCTCGTCGCTGAACACAATTCTTCGATAAAAAAGTGGATCTTCATCTAACTTTTCAAGAGCCCATTCACCAAAAATTTGGTGTTGTGGTAGGTCGTTTGGCTTCAATTCTTGCACCAGCTGTATCTTATGCAGTGGAATAACAGAGGCCCAATTGCTGCGAACGGCGCCGAATCGATAATTCACGGTCATCACCAACACTGGCCGATACGGCTGCGATATTTTCTTCAGTTCGCACTCTACGTAAGCGTGTTGGTGGTTTAATGTCCAACAGTGTAAATTTGGTGCGAAATTTTTTTACAATAGCCCGAATAGAAGCCTCAGTAGGTCGATTAAACTGACCATAAAATGGAAGAAGCGCGCGATGAACTTTCTTAACAGAGCACGCATTTTGGTAATAAAATTCAATAATTTGCAAGTGTTGTTCGTTTGTAAGACGATTCATGATTAAATTATAGACCAAACTGAAGAAGTTTGACAGTGACACAAGATACAAAACGTGCGTGAGCTGTCAAAACTAGTGTTGCCAAAAAGATAATAGCAAAAAAATCACTCGTTATTATTGAAACATATTTCTGTTTAAACTCTCAATAGTTTATTTAAAACGTTGATATAAAATGTTGAATGTTTGAGAATATATTTCAAAAATTTCCAAGTGTTCTGATAATAAGGGTAGGTCCATTGAAATGTCAACATATAGACATCTGGCAAACATAAAAAACAAGCTGTTTGTAAATATTTTAAACTAAATATCTAAAGTATGTATATCAATAATAAATAGTCGAAGTTAGTGAATACTTCTAATATTATGTGATGGTATTATTCGTTCAAGCCTGTGGGTGCTGATGAGTAGTGTAGCGGCTGCGAAACAACTAGTTGACCTCCAGCTTTAGTGTATTCAATTATTTTTCCTGTGTTCTTTGATCAAGAGTTATTGATTGTGGCAATTGTTGTTGTAATTACAAATAAATATAATTATTGGCGAAAGCCAGGTATGAACTTGAGTCAGGCGAATAATACCATCATATAATATTAGAACTAACTATCTAATTATACACTAAAAAAAAATTCGCCATTACTTGTTTAGTGAAATCTGATGTGTCGAAAATTGTTTAAAACGTAATAATGTTTGCTGGGTACAACTTTCCATATGTGGCATGTGCGTATGTATGTAAGTATGTGGTAATAAATTTTTTAAATTCATGTGTAGTTTCCTTTTTTTCCTTATCTGCCTTTTATATTCTTCGTTTACCTGATTTATGTTAGTTTAATTTTTTGCATACATGAAATGTTGCAATTTAAGAAATTTGTGGTATGTGTTTTACATTCAACACACTTCACAGCATTTTAAGTGCATTTTAATGAGCGCAAAGAAATATGTAGTTCTGCAATTAAATTGGAAGATATTTTTTTTCGCTTGAGTGCTCATTAAGAAGTAAACGCCTTAGCCCTTAATTAAAAATCATGTTGGGTCATGGGTTTCTTTGTTTTCATTTCCATTAACATTCTGCACTTGTGTCTATGTAGTCGTATGTTCATATATATGTACATAAGTATGTGTGTATATACAGACGTATTGTTTGAATTAAAAATCACAAAATGTAGTATTTTTTAAGGACAAGCTATTATTTTGCAGACATAATTTGTGCATGTAAATTCAAACGAACTTATTAAATATTTGTTTTTCTTTACTTTCTGGAATTCAAAAATCTTTCAGATTTTTTTTTTTTCATTTATGGTTCTATTGTTCATTTGGATAGGACCAAGTATTTGCTATGCAAAATTAATTAAGGAAACTAAATGAAGTTAGATTTCCAAAAGAGAAGAATAAGCCTCAAATGACAACATAAAGAAAAAATCAAGTACCAATGCATTATCAGCATTGCCAGTATCAAAATCTTACCTTAATGTTGGTAGTAAAATTAAATTTGATGATCATTTCTCAAAATAAGGATTTTTATGGGTTATTCATGTCACTTGGAAGCCAGGCAAATATCAGTAAAAACCGCGAACAGGCTGAAGACGACAGGAAGGTGGACTAAAAGTACACTTATATACTTGTGACTGAAAAGGACCTGTTCCCTATCTACTTGACTACTATATCTCAAAACTGTTCAAGGAGCTTTGGCTACTAAACTGAGGAATCTTCCTTAGAACTTGGATCCTTTTACGCTTACATGGTCAGATGTAGAAGGGAAAAAAGATTTAGGGGAGGGGTCTATATAAAGGAATTCAACACTAAAATATTCTTTAGACTACCAGACGAATGTAGTGTTCTTCAGGCCTAGATGGCTGACGTTGTAGCAAGATAGTCGGCACAGATATCATGATAATAACAGACAGCAAAGCTGCCATCAGTACCCTGATCGCAATATACATCAATTCCAATCGAATCCAGGAATGCCAGACTTCTTTAAACAAGATGCTGAGATATTCAAACTTAACCTTAAAATGGGTACGTGGACACGGTTCTAATAAAGACAACGCCATCACTGCCAAACTAGCTAAAACATGACAACCCTAGAGTGTAGGGATATTGATTTCTTTTGCGTACAACCCTTATCAGCGCGCTGGAGAGGGATAAAGCTTCACACGCTGAAAGGCACTTAAGAAAGATGGTCACAGAATCAACATGCCTTATATCAAGGAACCAGTGGTCGTACATTAAGTTTAAGAGAAAAAATTAGCTACCTAACCAAATCTCAGTTGAGAGCCCCTGTATTAGTCATCACTCGATACTGCCCGTTTGGAAACCATGCCAGGAGACTAGGATTACCTTGCAAAGAATTCTGCAGAAGTTGCCAAGACGAAGACGAGGAGGAGACGGTCCTTCACGTCCTCGGAACATCCCTGGCATTGAAACATCACCGCCTAAGATATCTAGGCGAGCGGAGTTTTAATAACCTATCACTTCTGGTCTCAGTCACTCTGACCTTGCCTTGGCTGATATGTTTAATCGAGAATAATTTTATGATGCAAACATAAATCCACTATTATTTCGATTATGTTATATTTAAAAGTACCAATATTTACTTTATTATATCATAATCTATTTGTTTCAATTACCACTTAACGCTATCGGTACCTATTGCAAAACGATGGAAGCAAAGTTGTACACCTAATACATACGTGGTTAGTCGTGTTTTGGTGTAGTCTTCGATTTTTTACTAAATTTGGAACAAGAACGACCTCACATGGACATCGCTTAGGAGCTGTTGAACATCGTCAACGACGTTCCAGATTTCTTAAAAAGGTCATAACTGGTGACGAATCGTGGGTGCATTGAAAACAAAGCCCAATCATCCCAATGGAAGCGCCAGAAGAGCCAAGACCGAAAAACGCACGTCAAGTTCGGTCAAATGTGAAGGTTTTGCTCTTTGACTGCAATGGCGTGGTGTATCGTGAATTCTTGCCACAAAGTCGTACGGTCAATAAGGAATACTACCTTGAAGTTATGAACCGTTTGCGCGAAGCAATTCGTCAGAAACGCACAGAATTGTGGGAAAAACAATAATGGATTTTGCACCATGATAACTCACCAGCTCACACATCGATGCTTGTGCGTCAGTTTTTGGCAAAAAAAAAAAAAAAAATTCGTTACCATGACTCAATCACCGTATTCACCGGAGTGGCCCCCCGCTTGCCAAAACTGAAGACACCGATGAAAGAAAAGTGTTTTGCTACGATTGAGAAGATAAAAGAAAAATCGAAACAGGAGCTGTGGACGCTGACATAAGTGTATTATATCTGAGGGGGATTACTTTAAAGGAGACAAGATAGTTATTCTTGAATAAATAAAATACTTTTTGAAAAAATTTAAAATATATCAGATCTTAAAATTACTAGTACATTGGGATAATTAAATATATTGTTACAAATTTTTATTACAACTTACCCAAGGCCGTTGATCTCTTTGTTTTAATATTATTTCTTCAGACAAAAATGGTGTTGATTTTATTTTTACCATAAATTTTTCTATGTTGGCTAAAAATAAAATTTTCATGCCCAGTCATGCAAAGAGCATGTTCTAAGAAAAAATTGCTCTGAAAATTACTCAAACAAAAATTCCTTGATAAAAACTAAACATTTTTAATTAAACTAAGTCTTTTGTATTGTTGGCAAATTTCATTATTTTTTGATTGTCATTAATTTTTCTCAATACATATGTATCAACAAAAAGTTTCAGTCAAGAGCACTCAACAGCAAGATTTCTTTTAAAATATAACTAAAATAATTTATACTTCAAATTGTTGTAGGCATCAATATGTTCGCATTCATTTTGTATTGTTCTTGCTCTCATCATCGTTTTGAAGGTGGGAACACCACTTGGAAAAGCAGCACTACGACAATATTATGTTGGAAAAGTTTTTAGCAAAAACTGGTCACAGGATAGATATTGAAAGCAAAGCATCAATATATTCAAATTTTTAATATCTTTTTTGATCATTATTATGATTTTTTTTTTTTTTTAACAATTTGCATCAGAGTTGTGCTAAACAGAAATATATCACAAAAGCTAAAACTGCAAAATTCAAAAGACTGCAAATCAATAAGAAACAAAAAGAATACAAATTTATGCACAAACTACAAAATGAAGAAAACTTTTCTACACATATATGTACTAGTATGTGTGTATGTAGTTGCTTTCACCAAATACAATTACATGTCCAACATGAGCAATCTGACAACAAAGGAATTCTCTCTATGCCTTTTATTAAAAAATCTTTTAAGTTTTATTTCGTTTTTTATTCGCCCAGATACGAACAAATATTTAGATATTTGTTCCAAATTTATTACAAATTTCCAACTAGAAAGCAAAGAGATAACTTTCTTTCGTAGTTTATGTTCGTAGTTTATTTTATTTTTAAATTTCTTTAAGCGAAAGTTAAAAAAATTTCGCAGTATATTAAATATTCTAAAAAAAAATAATTAAAGGCTTGAAAAATGGGTCATCATTGCGCTGCATCTGTGTTTATTTTTCGATGCTGATTCGCATATAAAAATATGATTTGCTCAAGGCAGATTTACCAGCTATTGGTACAAACTCGGGGCTAAGGCCATGATGGCCTTACCCCATGGTGGTTTTAACATCGGGTGAGAACCATGAGTTCAGCAATGCCCACTTACAGGATATACCACGCATGAGTACCAATTTTATTATTATTTAGAACATGATCTTCTCCCTAGTTAATAACAGACCCTATCTAATACTTCTTCTGATCTCTCCCCGAGATTTGGATCTAAGCCACAACCTTCACGTTACTACCCGTAGTGCCAATCCATAGCCAGGCCTGAGATTTTCCCTTCCCATGGTAGCACATCTGAATCTTCGGCCAGATTTCGCAGGCAAAGGACTATTAGCCGTTTCGAGCTCCATGAAATGGTAACTCTGTTAGCTCCGTTCAAGAAAATCTTAAAATATTGGTCCATTTTGTGGAAAAAGCATATTGCCTAAAATTAGCGCTTTAAAAATTAAGCGTTTGCAGACCGCTTTTGTATACTGAAGCGATTCAGACTATTTTATATACACTGAAAGAAAAACCTCTACATATGACCAAGAAACAATTCTTTCATTAATGACATGAAAAGTTTCATTTCATTTAACATTTTTTACAACTTCTTTAATGTTATGAATATTTTTTTATTCATGTTCATAAAACTTTTGCATGAAAATGTAAGAAATTCCTTATAGCTACTAAAACAGTGTAGTAACTATAATGAAAATATTTAATTGTATTAATGTAAGACTTTCGTAACAGCTACAAAACAATTTAATTTTATGAGGGCGGATTGATATTGCAGCTACCTAACGCTAGATGGCAGCACAAACACAAAATTTTTTTTCTCAAACTACGATCTGTCAAACGTCAGCTGTTCACTAAATTCATCGATTCGTTTATTTGTTGTACTCGTTTGAAGTAAACAACTTTTGTGTTTCTTGAAAAATGGAAAAAAGTGCAGAGATTAAACAAGTGGCGAAAGAGACAAAAGAAAAGTTCGATAAACATTACGGTGAGTCTGCTCCATCCGATTACATGGTAAAATATTGGATTGCTAAATTTGAATTCGGCTGAACAAGCACTGCAACAATACCATCAACAGTAAGGCAAAAAGAAGTGGTTAATGAAGAAAATATCAAGAAAATCCTCGATATCGTTATGAATGATCTAAAACTTAAGTCAGATTGTTAAAATGGTATCTTATTATATGAACATGTGTTCAACATTTTGCATGAACATTTGCATATGAAAAAGCTGTCGGTAATATGTGCCGCGTTTGCTCAGTGTCGAACAAAAATGAGTTCGACAGACCACTTTACAACGGTGTTTGCACATGATAAAGCATAATCCTCTTGGTTTGTGGCATCGATTGATAACTGTCGGTTAACGGTAGTTCCACCACTACGCATCTGAAACCAAAAGTCAATCGAAACAATGGGTGCAAGCTAGTAGAAGAGCTCCGAAGAAGGCAAAGACAGTGAAATCGGCTGGCAAGAGGTTATTGCCCCTCTATTTTGGGATGCACACGGAATATTGCTCATCGATTATCTTGAAAAAGGATTCACAATCAGAGAAAAGTATTATCGGGCATTATTGGGTAAACTGATTGATGCAATCGAAAAAACTAGCACATTTAAAGAACACAACACACCGGTTCATACAGCTTTAGAAACTATGCTAAAAATCAAATACGAAATTGGTTGACCATCCACATTCCAGTCCAGATTTAGCTCAGAGTGACTTTTTCCTGTTTCCAAACTTGGAAAAATGGCTGGCAGGAAAAAGATTCATCTCAAACGAAGAAGTGATTACCGAAACTAACGCGTATTTTGAGATGTTCCAAAAATTGTATTATTCAGATTGTATACAAAAGTCGGGATATCGTCTTACTAATTGTATTGAACTAAACGGAGACTATGTTGAGAAATAAATGGTTTCTGAAAAAAATGTGTTTTGCCTACTTAGGTAGCTTCAATATCAATCCGCCCTCGTGTATTGTAAATGCAGGATACGCATTATATAATTGACAGTGGATTCAGTAGAGTGATCGGCTAAAAGTTTCGATGTCACGGGTTCGATTCCTGCCTCAGAGTCTATTATAACCTGAAGAAAACATGTTTCTCAGCGGATCTACCGGTTCTGTTTCAAGCCAACCTGAGGATCATATGAAATAGGCCAATCGAACTTCAATACAGAAATCATTAAATTGAAGATTCAATCTCTTCGAATACGCTCCTATGAGACAATGTCTTGTCAGAAGCGCCACCATAGTGCATCTACGTTGGGACATACCCCTCAAGATAATAGTCGTTTTATTGTCATACTTGGTTTATATCAGCCTCAATATCCTACAGGCAGCCCCACAAGACCATCTGTTTTATAAATACAATGCTTAAAATATACCACTGTGCATAGTATTTACACCTTTTAAGCAGGATTCCATCTATATCTTATTGCAACCAGAACTTTCTCTTTGCTTGTTAGTCGTACAGTACTGTACCAAAAAAAATAATAATAATAATAATAATAAAATAGACGCCAGGTTTGAATATCTAGTGTCACCAGATATTCTTTTTATATTAGGCTAGATGGCAACCAATGTCATTTAACGTCGAGGTGGCAACTTCTACTCACGAGTTAAGTTAGTTGAGTTCGGACAGTGGCATAGTTAAGTTGAATTGAATGCATAAACAACTATTTTCTTAATAAACATTATTTAATAATTACTATATTATAAACGGTTGTTGTATATAATTCATTTATTTAAAGGAACATCATTGGTAAGTTTCAGACCACTCAGCCATCCGTGACACTAGCAATTACTTTAAGAGATATCCTGCTTCAATGAACGTCGTATAAACTGCTGCTTATGCCTTGCTCTCAGTTAGCTGCTCTCGTTATAGCCATGATTTCCTCCTGTGTTTAACTGCTACTGTCATACAGGAAAATAAAGATAACTCAACCATCTTCCAACTTGGATCCATCTACAAGGATCTTAAGCGCGTCCTCTGGATGATCCATATCGACCTGACAAAATTACATCAAACTTCTTGTCGCAGTACAACTGGTGAACAGTAAACCAAATTCACCTCAATGTCCTCTATTCTTTACATAACTATCTACCGTCTTTTACCACACTCCGCTTACCCTTAGACTGATAGCTGAATTTATGGACATTTCCTTCACCATGAGATCAGCCGGCAGCCAATTTAGCACTGAAAAAAGTGCGCAGGCAGCAGCAATTGCTATTAAAGTATATATTAGCAATATCCATCCAAGTATCTTTGCAGTAGATGCAGTGTCCCCCCAGGGAACACGTTTTCCTAACCAGGACACTCTATTTTTCGGGTAAAGAGGGAAAGGGGTCCCTCGTTTGTTGTAGCAAATAAAACTCCAGGAAGCCGTATGACTTATGTTGTGTTGGCTTCCGAAACCCTTACCAAGGGTATAAATTGGCAGAACGGGGATCAGCCCGGGTGGTTCTGCTTTCAGTTCAACCCGGGCTGATCATGGTTGAGGTGCCTACCTTGGCTAAAACGTTCTGGCTGTAGTTGAAACCTAAAACGAAGGCAGGGGCTGTTAGTATCCTTGATAATTCTTTGGCGTGGCTTTTTTCGGAGACTAACGACCTCCAGAGGATCTGCTGTCTATAGAGCAGATACCTGTACGGTGAGGAACCAGTGGTAATGGTTGACGGGTGAGTTAGTTTAAGGGCTAATGCTCTTAGTGAGCTTAGGCCTACCAACTCATTAAGCCTTGTCTTCCATTGATTGCTAGCAAACTGCATACAGGAGGGATTAGAAGGCCCGAGCTACCTCAACAAGACGTTGCTCATATGGCTACAAACATATGACAAAAATTGCTACCTGTGTGAGCCTAGCAAGCCACATGGGGCGCTGGTGAATCCTGATTAATTCACTCGTGGAACAGGTCCATCATCAGATCAGGCCTTATAGGCAGGTGCTGATGTAAATCTTTTTCACAGTAGATGCAATGTTATAAATTTGAATGCGAGAAACTGAAAATAACTAAAACCGTATCGCTTTCCTAGTCTCTTTCAACAACGTCGGATATAACCAGTTGTTAAGAATTCCAGATCACTTATGAACTTCATAGTAGTTGAGATTACAATTACATAAAACTCGGAAAAATTTTGAAAGTTTTTATTATCCATCCACTCTGTTTTCAGTTAATCGTTATGAAAATTCCACAAAATGTTTAATTTTCTTAAATTTCCCTTTTAACTTTTTATTCGTATGATAAGTAGGAAATGTTAACAAGGTCTTATGGAATTATATTTGGCAAAAGTTTATTAAAGTTATCAAATTTGTTGCCACAGGCTTAAAATATTAAATAGACCTTATGTTCGCTTAACTTAATATTCTCTTACATTGAATTACACAAGTACATAACTACATGTAAATGCTCGTACATTTATTATCCTCTTGGCAATTTATAAGCAATTTCTAATAAACACAGCTTTCACTTGTACATAAACTTGTTTGGAATGAACCACTAGTCTCTGTATGTGTTCATTTATAATTAATTACCATTTATATATTCATGTATTATTAAATTTAATTAGAAATCACATCTATTAAATAAATAATTCCGAAATAAACAGTATACCGGTTACAACAGTTTCAACATTAGAAATTAGGACTTTATGCAAATAGTAAGATACAAATCTACAAACATTTGTAATACTCGTACACACCAGAGATATGCACGGGTACAGGTCAACCATAAGTACACCGGTTGTTTACTTCACATCCGAATATTTTAAACACTTTTAAAAATGATGCGGTAGCTTTTATACTTGTCATTCGTGTGTGAAATCTATCTTGGTACTTTAAATATATATCCCATCATTCTCGTTGCTTATGTGGTTTTTTAAGAGTAAAAAAACAGACGACCACAAAAAATAGTGTTTTTGAGTGTTTTCTATTTTCGTCCGATCTATATGACGTAGGGACCGCTAATGCTGCCTCACCAGTACTCATGGATGGTATAAATATTGATGAATCGGATGCTTTTGATATTCATGAAATAAAAATCCGGGACATTAAAAGTTCGTTTAAAACCCTTAAACGACCCTTTCTTTTCGGTGCAAATGTTTATAATATTTTATTTAAATTTTTTCCATAATACTTATTTTTTTTTAAACAAGATCCAAGGCTTACTCAATATATACATATATATTTTATAATAACAAAAGTGTTTTCATTAACTAAGTAGTTTTCTAATAATGTTTACACGTTATCATCTCACGATAGCAAACACTAATCATTTTTGCCTGACCCGCTTCATTTTGGAAAAAATACGCCCCAATGATGCCGCCACCCCTTAAACCCTACCAAATAGTCTTTGTGGGTGCATTGGTTTTTCGATAATCACTTTCGGATTATCATTCGCTTAAATGCGGCAATTCTGCTTATTGACGAGTCCACTGAGGTGAAAATGTGCCTCATCACTGAAGATGATTTTCTTCGAAAGCTGATCATCACTATTGCCTTTTTTTGCCACCGTTCTGACCATTGACGACGCTTGGAATGTTTAAGAGGCTTTTGTGTTTGAGTAAATTGTACTTTGTAAATGTAGGTCTCTATGTATAATGGTCATCAACGACGAGCCAGAGAGGTGCAATTGTTAGGCACGACGACGAGTTAAGGTGGTCGGCTCTTTAGCTACACTATCGCAAACAGCAACAGTATTATCTGCAGAATAAGCTGTACGAACATGCACTGGTGTTTTCAAGTCTCCTACAGACCCAGTTTGCTCAAAGTTTTGCAAGACGTTTCTGATGACCGAAAAAATCAGAAAGTGCACGAAAGGCGTTTTGATTTGAATTCCCATTTTTATGATAAGTCTGATTAACTTTAACCCCTTGGTCGATTGTGTAGCTTTCCATGATTGAAATTGGGTTACTCTGAAATTGAGAAATGTCAAATGAAATGGAAAAAAACACTTGACGTTTAGGTGTGGTTGCCATTGAACACCGGCCCTTAAAATTTAATAATTATTTTGCTGGCTTTTTACTAAAAAACGTTTTCTTCAAAACAAGAAAGTCAAAAGCTTCTAGTACGAATGCGTTTACCGAGTGTTAGTAAGCAAATATTTAAAACTGAAGAAAACTCCGTAAGGTAAATATGCGACTACAATTTCTTCTTAGGTTAGGTTAGGTTTAACAGGCTGCCAGCTATTATAAAGCCAGCCCACTTGGGTCCAGTCAGGTCCCGTTGTGTTGCCTGGATCTGATATGTATCTCAGTAGATCTACATATCACTGGCTTAGAACCAACCCGAGGATCGGATAAAGGAGTCCAATCCACTTACATCGCATTCCGATACCTCCGTCAAATCATGCAGCATCGGTCTGCCTAGGTACAATGCCCTTATATAAGAAAGAGCTGGACACTGACAGAGGAAGTGCTCAACGCTCTCTTCTTCCTCCTCGTCTCTGCAACTTCTACAGAAGTCATTAAATGGAAGATTTAACCGCCTTGCCTGCGTCCCTATGTGGCAATGTCCCGTCAGAACCGCCACAGCAGAACGCAACCTCCGTCGGGGCAAGCCCCTTAGGATAATAGTCCTCCTGTTATCATATCTGGGCCACGTCAGCCTTGATATTCGACAGGTACCCTCATTAGACCATCTGTCTTGAGCGGTCTGAAAAAGTTGGCGCTGTACTAGTTTCTTACAGCTCGCAAGCGGGATTCCAACGATCCCATCAATATCTCTTTGTTGTAGCTGGACACCGGCCTTTGCCAGTTCATCCGCTACTAGATTTCCGGACACTTCACTGTGCCCACGTACCCAGATAAGCTCCAGGTTCGAATGTCTCGCTATCTCGTTTAGAGATATCCGGCATTCACGAACCAACCTGGATGTCGTATAGACTCCAGCTAGTGCATACAACGCAGCCTTACTATCAGTACAAATTCGGATATCATTCTCATATATCCTGTAGTACCTTAACCAGTTAGCTGCCCTCATAATGGCCGCAATTTCGGCCTGCGCTACGCTACACTCATTTTGCAGCCTAAAACTCATCCTCCTCTCATACAAGGGGATAAAGATACCCCCACCGACTCCCGAGTCCGACTTGGATCCATCTGTAAAAATTTCAAGCACGTCCTCTTGACGATCTGTACCAGTCGTCTCCGAGAACGAGCCTGATAAGATTACATCAAATCTCTTGTCGGGCAGTAGAGCCGGCGAGCAGTAATCAATATTTTCCGGAAGGTTCACTATTCTTCCTATTATTGAGGCATGACCATATGTCGCCTCCTTCCACGTCCCGCTTGACCACAGCCTGATAGCCGAATTCATGGCTATTTCCTTCACCATGAGATCAGCCGGCAGCCAGTTCAACATAGTGAAAAGTGCTTTCGATGGCGTAGTGCCGGAAGCTCCAGTCACCATCAAAGCAGCAGTACGCATTATCTTTTCTGCGATTTTGCAGTAGGTGGTTTTCTCCAACGACTTCCACCACACAAGCGCTCCATATGTTAGAATCGGCTTTGCAACCGTGCTGAAAAGCCAGTAGGAGTTCCTAGGATTTATTCCCCAGGTCTTTCCAATGGCCCTTTTGCACAAGAATAAGGCGATAGCCGCTTTTTCTGCCCTTGACTGGACATTATGCTGCCAGGATAGTTTGGAATCCAGGTAGATGACCAGATATTTCGCACTGTCTGACAACACTAGCTCAACCCCCCTTACGGTTGGCAGAGTAAACGATGGAGTCTTGTATCTTCGAGTGAAGAGCACAAGCTCCGTTTTTTGCGGATTCACACTTAGACCGCTATTTGTACACCATCCTACTATAAGGTTTAGCGCAGAGCCTAGTTGCTGTGATAGTATATCCGGGTACTTACCCGACACAGCAACCGCAATATCATCGGCATATGCCACTGTCCTAAACAGCATGGAATCTAATTCCATCAATAACGAATTCAGAGCTAAACTCCATAGAAGAGGAGATAGAACCCCTCCCTGTGGAGTGCCCCTTCTAGCCACTCTGCAAATTGTGGCTCGCCCCATATTGGAAGGAATGACCCTATTGGTCAGTAAATTCTTTATGAAGCTAACAATTGACTGATGAACGTTCAGTCTTTCCAGAGCGATTATTATAGCCCTTGGCAACACATTATTAAATGCCCCCTCTATATCAAGGAAGGCAACCAATGCATACTCCCCCTGCTCCAGAGCTCTCTCTACATACCCCACGAGCGAATGCAATGTACAATTTCTTCTTACATAAGTATTATTTTCGCTGTTGAAACGAAGTACGAGTTCGATTAAGATATGTGGAAAAAATAAATGTGAACCTAATGATGTTGTTCAATTGTTCAAGTGGTTCAATACGTTCTTTTCCAAAAAAATATGTTGCACTATTAAAGGCTGTCTGTCATGCTCGTTTGAAAACATGTTGCACATAAAACTGGTAAAAAATGTAACATATTCTACACCGTACTTCGAGTAAGGTGGAGATGCTGCGATTTTTTACATCTTATGCAAATATAAGATTCTTTTGTTTTTGTAGACGAGTAAACGGAGCTGCTTTTATTTGATAAAAATAGTGACTAAAACGTGGTTTATTAAAACTAGTCATGATGTATTGGAAGTACAAAATATATATTATTATTAAACTACATGTTGTTAGCACTCTGTTTTTTTTCTTAACAAAATATGTACCGTTATGTAAGGGTGGTAGTAATAAAAAAAAAAATGATAAACGTTTGAAATTTGGATTTTTTATTAGAACAGGAAGCACCATAAAACAAGCAGCCACCGCGTAGAAATTTGACTGGGTATGTTATGTGCTCATATGCTACAAACGCAAGCTCTAATGCAGACATGCCCAGGCCTAAGCGCTTGATGCTTAATTTTTTTGTAAAAGCGCTTAGCTATAGGGCTCTGCTGTTTAATACACACATACTGCGCCCAGCACTAGCAATGAAAAATACACAAACAACTTGGTCTTATATATATATTTTTGTCGTTCTTGACTGCACACACACAAAAGCAAAGCAACAACACTTTCGCATGTTTTGCTGGTAAGCATTGACGACAGCGATTATCAGTATGATTTTTGTTTTGTTTCGCTTTTAACAACAAAAAATATTATATAAAAGTAGTTTTTCCTTATATGTATTGGGGTTTACTCTTCCATATAGAACTTTTGGGCACCCCTGCTCTAATGAGTACAACACATACTTGTGCAAACAATATGCGGTGGTCAATCGCACCGCAACTCGACTTAAACGAGTATACTTAGATCATTCAAATAGGTACCGGTTGCAGATATCTGGTATAGAAGACATATAGAAGAGTATGATTTTTTAATAACTAAATAAATTGAAGATTTGGAATAAAGCAAAGCACCTAATTTATGTTCAAATTGTTAAAATTACATATAAAAGCACTTCCGTAATGCCCTTGACAAACATAGGATACTATACTACATGTATGTCATGGTAAGCTTCGATTAGTTTATGTTGAGCGCATAGTGTTGGGTGTTCTTTTTAGTGGTTTACAACTATAAATTGCAAAAGTGCTTTATTTGACGAGTCATTTAAGTTTTTTTTCGAAGGAGGAAATATGGATTTATGCATCACGAGGATAGTCTGACTAAAATTAAGTGGCGCTCTTATTTGTACGAGTATATGTGTTACCAACTTAAAAACCTCACTCCTCAATGGCTTGAGAGATTGCTATCTTGTGACGTCTTTCGCATTACCTCAAGGTGCCACCCCGTATTTGGTTGCTCAAATATCACTTCGTATGATGTCTGCGTCTGGGGGCCAAATTCCATAACGATGAATTTTGAAATGTTTACCAATTTTCGTGTTCACTTTTTTTAATTTTTGTGTCCGCAATAGTGAGAATGAATAATTTTGACACTTATGTGCTGTTCATGGAACACAGACGAGAACTCGCCTAAAAAAATGTATATGGAAATCACTCAAAAAATTGGGCAACTTTCATACAAATTTTCTACACGAGTTACTCGCTTATGTTCTATAAACAGCACGTTAAAGAATAATTTTTCAACCAAAAACTGTTGGATTCTTTGAAAATTTTTGTTGAAAGTTGAAAAAAAATATAAGCAAAGAATTATGTAAATTAAATTTCTATTAGCCAACTTGTGTTACAAAGTAAATTTAACAATTCGGCACATTACTCAGCCTGAACATACACTTTTAGCGCAACTTTTCCCACCTTTCCTTTCCCTCTTCTGCACTCCTTCTATATCCTTACAACTTTTATTTTTCCTTCTATCATACCCTAACTTTTCAGGCAATCACAAATGGAACGACCTTCAGGACCCAAGTGAGCTGAAGTATCCTGGTACTCTTTGGAGAACTCAGCGGCCTGCTTACCTAACCTAACCTACAATATTTCCAGCAGCAAATATGACAGTTTCAAATGCTTAAAGTGAACTTTGAAATTTACAATGACGATTAACTTACTGTTAAGTTATCAGGTTAATATTAAAAAAAAAAATTATTTGTTAGATGAAATCCGAATATTTTTTTTCGATTGGATAGGGGAAATGCCTAACGCATCGTCAGATACTCTGACCACACAGTATCCGGTATGTGGGATTTGCACCCACTAAAACCGCTCCCTTTTGTTTGAGCCACGTCTCCACCCCGGTACCGCTTTTGCGTTGCTTCTTCCTTTGCTTTGCATGGCTCTTCCTTTGTTCCTACCGGATTGCACGTGGCATGCCCACGTCTATATCTTGCTTCTTGTCTCGTAGAATCTTCTCAATAGAAGTTGCTATTTGACTCCATTGCCTCTCACTTTCCATCATAACTTCTACGACGTTTTCCGGTGTTATTTCACCAACATTCTCCTATAAGTCATGCTTTTCCGGCCTCCATCTGTCACATTTGAAGAATGTGTGTTTTGCATCGTACACGAAATCATCTCCATAAAGGTAGATCGATGTATCTGTCTTCCCCATTATATGAAGGTATTCCAGAAAATCCCCGTGTCCAGAAAGCATCTGTGTTATGTAGTAATCTATCTTAACATGCTTTCTGTTTAACCACTTGTCTATATCGATGATCACTCTCCCGAAATCCTAATGTCAACTATTTGCCAGTTGTAATAATGGCCTTTAATAAAAATTTGTGCAAATTGTTATTGTTTTTTATACCCTTATATAAGTTTGTGATTCCGTTTAGAATTTCTACAATTTTCATTTGCGACCTTATAAAATATATAAGTCTATATTCTGAATTAGAATTGATAGAAAAGTCGATGTCCGTCTGTCGGTCGTTGAAATACCGTTACTGAGAAAACCCTTAGACTAAGAAACTTTTTTTCTCACCATTCTATTACCCCATCCGTTCATGGGTTTGCTATTGTAATTCAGTGAAATCAATTCTCATATACCTGAGATATATCCAAAATTCTAAAAAAACCTTTTTTTTAATGTGTAAAGGTTTTTGAAAAAAAATTGTTGTTTTGCATCAGACTTGACACAATTATTAAGCATGGCGATTACAAAGCAAAAAAATGTTTTCCCAGTATCGGTCCACATATAACCGAGATATGGCATAACCGATTTTTAAACAATATGTTCTTACATAACATTTTTGCTTAAAAGTAGTTCTGGTAATAAAAGAAGGCTACCAAAACACAGAAAACGAAAATTTCCGATATCGGTTCATACATACCCGTGTGCTTAAAATTAGTTCTGGTAATAAGAGGAGGTTATACAAATACAGAAAATAATAATTTCAGATATCGGTCCATATATAACCGAGTATAAAGCCAAAACCGATTTTTCATGAAAATCTCACATAAGCGAACTTAAACAACAGAAAGTGATAATTTCCGATATCGGTTGATATATACCCCAGATATAGTCTGAACCAATTTTTCCATGAAATAGCTTTTTTAGCTTTTAAGCAGTTCTGTTTGTAAAAGGAGAAAATGAAAAATTAAAATATTGGTTCATATATACCCGAGATATAGTCTAAACCGATTTTTTCTTTAAAATGTCGTGTAAGCGAACTTAAACAACTTTTTTTTTTGCTTAAAAGCAGTTCTGATTATCAAAGGAGGTTACTAAAATAGAGAAAATGAAAATTTTCGATATCGGTGCATACAAAACCCGAGATAAAGCCTAAACCGATTTTTTCATGAAAATTTTTCTTAAGCGAACTTAAGCAAAAATTTCTTTTTTGCTTAAAAGCAGTTGTGGTAATAAAACGAAGCCTCTAAAATACAGAAATTTAAAATTTCCGATATCGATCCATATATATTCAACTATTTTTAGTTCAAATTGTTAATATATAAAATATTTAACTTTATCATTTAGATAGTAGTTATAATAAATTTATCATCTCACTTTTACTAAATCTCTAAAATTTTGCACCCAGCATTCAAAAATTTTTTATTACATATCCAATAAAATTTTCTAATGAAATAATGAAACCTAATGAATTAATTTCAATGAATATTTTCATTAATGCTATGAATCTTCATTGATGGAACGTAATTTTTCATTCCGTTAATGAAAATTATGAATGAATTCGGTTCATTAGAAATATGAAGCAAATATTTTTCAGTGTAGATATACCGAAAACAGTGCGAAAGAAGACGACGTGAATGAAGTCGTGGAAAACAAGTGCGACACTTAGACAATCAAGATCATTCTTCATATATTCTCGCCTTGAAAGATGTAAAACGAATGCGTACTCAACACAAAGAAAGAACTGATAAGTAATGAGCCAGCACGTAACACTCCGAAACAATCAAATTAGTACTGTGTTTAAACTATCAATAGACTTTGTAATTGCCGGCCCATAAATCTGTGAAGACCTTGACGCTGTTCTGAAAGTACTGTTCATGACGCTACTGAAAGAGGGGTAAAATTAATAGAATAATACAACATATTGTGCCGTTATGAGGAAGAGAAAGTATTTCGCTTCAAGATATTGCTGTAAATAGAAAGCAATATCGCTTGTATAATGAAAACATCTAAATTTGAAGTCATAACAATATTCAATTCCATAATTGAAGATAGTTAACAACTTTTTTCAAAAGAATAGTTAAGTATGTTCTGAAAAATGTTGGGTTCAAACAGATATTGACACATTCATACCGACAGATATTGATACATTCAAACCGATATTAATATATCATACATTTGACACATTTAGGAGCCCTCTGGGTCTAGTTAGCAAATGTTCATAACTAATATTTTTATGGTAGCCACTTTAATGTAGAATGACAAATATTAGTGGGGGTCGGTCTTTCATTTTACCCCCCTAAGAGCGACACAGAGACGGTTATGAAGCTTTTTGTGGATATATTGCCTAATCATTGATTATTATGCGAAGCCATTTACGGCCATTCGACCATCCCAGAAATAAGACTATCGTGAAGGGTACTTCAGATTCGGCCCAGCCGAATATACTACACTATTACTTGTAAAATAATGCTTTTCATAGAAGTCTGCATATTTTGGAGACTTAATTGACAAAATATATTCACTGGAAGCAAACACAATCTCAAACACTTACTGTAGCTATAAGATATTCAGCAAATGAGAAATACAGGGTATATTTTAATAAAATATGTTACTTTCACACTGCGAACTGACATAAAACTTTGCACACATACATATGCATTTTATCATGTAAGAGATTGTTTTATAAATATCTCAACCATGCAGAGAAGGCAACCGACCAAATAACTTTTATGTTTTGGTGAAATAGATTTTTTTTATTTAAGTAAATGTTGTGTGTGTGTGTGTGTGTATATATATATATTTTTTTACTACAAGCATATGTATGCATTATGAATTTATTTTGTCGTTTTGTCTGGTTGTTATCAGTTGGTATTTCCGGAAATTAAACGAACTACATTTACGATTCTATTAAATGCACAAGCAACACACACACACACACACATATGCACATGCTATTGCATACTATTAAGCGCACAAACACTGCTAGCAAATAATCTCCCACACACTCACGATTGTAATATATTTACGTACGCAGTTTCATTTATATCCTGAAACATTAAAGAGCAAAAAAGTGAATTAAAACAAACCCCAATTGAAAATAAAAAAAAAATGGTTTTAACGTTAAAAATGCAAAAGAGTGAACTGAGATCTCTTAAAGTTGCAACAGCTGAAGCACTAAAAGGAATGTGAATTATTAACAATGTTTAAAGTGTAAAAGGTTAACGTTTGTGTTTTAATCTAGAATATCAACTGGAACGCAAAATAAAAAAATTTAACAAAAATTTATGAAAGTCCAGAAAACACGAAATCTGATCGAATTTAAATAATAATAAATACACGTTTGCTGTTGTTGGTGGTTGTAAAAATTCCGCCGGTCGGTCACGAAGTGCTTCTTTTTTAACGGCGTGTGATTTTAATTTACGAATTATTTAACTGCATTTATTGATGGAAATTAATGGCGATGCTGGTGTTTCAACACAAATACAATATAAAAAACCAGCACAGCCACCAGCATCATCTGTGCTACCACTATCCCATGTACAGCAAATATTCATAAAGGATTATTATGTGCCGGCGTATTTCTACATACCAAACAATTTGGATTTTCAGCTTACTGTGCGGTTTCTCGTTTGGTTTTTGATGACAAAAAAAATTTATAAAATTGAAACAGCATCAGCAACGCCATCACTATCAATTTTGTTGGCGATTTCAACATCAGCACCAGCATCAGCATCAGCACCAGCACCAACATCAGCATCAACATCTCTATTGTCTCTATCATCAAGCAACAGAACAACAACAACAACAACAACACAAGAAAAAACGGCATCAGAGACAACATATTCGTTGGGAACAACACAGCGGATGCTGAATCATCGGTATCCGCTTAATAGTTGGCGGTACATGACCACAAGCATAATGGAAATTTCCCAAGCAAAAATCTGGATTTCTTTAATGTTATTCCTTGTCTTTGATGTTGTTGCTGGTGAAATTATTTTGCGCATAGATCCTCTGGGTAAGAAAAAATTACTTTTAAAATTTCCATTATGTCAACATAAACGATTTTCTCTTTTTTTTCACAAACTATTGTTTTTACTTAACGTTGTCGTGGTGGCTTTTTTTTTATTACTCGTATTTTCTCTTATGTACCACAAGTTTGTTCATGTTTGTGTCCAAAGATTAGATTTTGTCCCAAATGCAATTTTTATAATCAAATTTTTAGCGTTATTTACGTTGTGAATAAAATGAGGTTTAAGCATTATTGTTTTTTATTTTGCTTCTTTTTTCCTATTAAAAAAAATTTGAATTACATTTTTTAGTCAAAACAACGAGTATTTATTATTTTGGTAGAAAACTTGTTTCCATAAAGTTTTTCAATGCATTAGGGAAAATAAAACACAAATTTATGAAATTCACAAGGTAATATCTTAGTCAGCAAGAATGAGGAAATATACTCGTACTCTACTTCAATTTTATGAACTTACATAAATTTTTATACAGCCAAAATGAGAAGCACAGTGTTGTGATTCCTATAACGAGAGGCAACAAATATAAAATGTTACAGTACAGAGCTGAAATTTGGGCACTCATATTTAAAATGGTAAAACTTAGCAAAATTTTTAATATTAAGCAAATTCAGAACAAGGATTTGTGTCTTTTGTATATATCCTGAAATTTAAGTGTCATAAAAACTACAAAAAAAATATCCAACCTCAACAAATTTTGCATAATTATTCGAAATTTGACCAAATTTAATTCAATTCACATTAGGGACACGCTAGACTACACAATTTAAACTACGTAGGGTTAGGTTAGGTTTAACAGGCTGCCAGCTACTGTAAAGCCAGCCCACTTGGGTCCAATTTGATCTTGTTGTTTTGCCTGGGTGTGATATGTATCTCAGGTGATCTACATATCACTGGTTTAGAACCGACCCGAGGATCGGATAAAGAAGTTCAATCCATTTATATAACATTCCAATACCTCCGCCAAGTCGTGCAGCATCGAACTGCATAGATACAAAGCCCCTATGTAGGAAAGAGCTGGACATCGACAAAGGTAGTGCTTAATGCTGCAACTTCTACAGAAGTCATTAAATAGAAGATTAAACCCGCTCGCCTGTTCCCTATGTGGCAATGAGCTGTCAGGAGCTCCACAGCCGAGCACAACTTCTTCGCTGCAGGCCCCTAAGCATAATAGTCCTCCTGTTATTATATCTGGGCCATATTAGCCTTGATGCCGGACAGGTGACTTCACTAGACCATCTCTCTTGTGCGGTCTCAAAAAGTTGACACTGTACTTGTTTTTTACAGCTCGCAAGTGGGATTCCAACGATCTTTTGCCAGCCCATCTGCTACAACATTTCCGGGCATTTTATTGTGCTCTCATACCCAGAAAAGCTCCAGGTTCGAATGGCTCGCTATCTCGCTTAGAGATATGCGGCATTCACGAACCAACCTGGAAGTCGTATAGACCCCAGCTAGTGCATACAGTGCAGCCTTACTATCAGTACAAATTCGGATATGCTCCCCGTATACATATCCTGTAGTCCCTTAAGCAGTTGGCTGCCCTCTTAATTGCCGCGACACTAATTTTGCAGCCTGAAACTCATCCTACTCTCATAAAAGGGGATAAAGATACCCCCACCAATTCCCGAGTCCGACTTAGATCCATCTGTAAAGATTTCAAGCATGTCCCCTTGTGCCAGTCATCTCCGAGACCAAGCCTGATAAAGTTACATCAAATCTCCTGTCGAGCAGTACAAACGGTGATCAGTAATCAATATTCTCCGGAAGGTTCACTATTCTTCCTATTATTGAAGCATGACCATATGTCGCCTCCTTCCACGTCCCACTTGACCACCGCCTGATAGCTGAATTCCTGGCTAATTCTTTCACCATGAGATCAGCCGACTGCCAGTTCATCAAAGTGAAAAGTGTTTTCGATGGTGTAGTGCCGGAAGCACCAGTCACCATTAAAGCAGAAGTACGCATTATCTTTTCTACGATTTTGCAATAGGTGGTTTTCTTCAAAGATTTCCACCACACAAGCGCCCCATACGTTAGAATGGGGCACGTCGAATAGCCAGCAGAATTTCCTAGGATTTATTGCCCAGGACCTTTCAATGGCCCTCCTGTACAAGAATAAGGCGATAGCCGCCTTTTCTAACCTTGACTGGACATTCCGCTGCCAGCAGAGATTAGAGTCCAGATAGATATTCAGATATTTCACACTATCTGACAGCTCAAGTTCAAATTCCTTTATGGTTAGCAGAGCAAATGATGGAGTGTTGTATCCTCGAGTAAAGAGCACAAGCTCCGTTTTCTGAGGATTCACACTTGGACCGCCAACATATAAACTAAAAAAATCAATAAAATAAATAAACTTTTTTCACAATTAAAATATTTATACTGATCCTAATATATGGAACTTTTACTTTAAGCAATTTCATTTTTCAAAAATCAGCAAATTCGTTGATCGCTTTTTACACGCTAAATTAATTGCATTGTATTTGTAACTATACAGTTGAAATAAATGTGCAAAGTATACAGCATGGGCGGAGTAACGGAGATCTTATGCCCACGATGGTATTAACAGCAATTTGTCGCGGCGCTGTGAATAACTGTACCGATCTATGCCTTCGCATAGGAAGTTACTGCGTGGTTAACAATGAAGTGTCTCAAAAAAGCTGTAAACTAATACAGTTAGTTGAGGTAGACAGTTAACCACTGAGAGTGAGATGCAAAACTCTCGAACACCAAACAACAACGACAAGCCTGACCGCACTTAAGAAATAATTACGATGCCGCGAGAGCTGTTCTCCAGCCCAGAGTTGCTTTACGACTGCACGCTAAATTAAATGTTAAGAGCCATGTTGATTTTGAATAATATACAAATTATTTAAGAATTATTGTCACTTCTTTGGATTATAATAATATTGGTATATTTTAATTATGTATGGAAGAAAATATTGGTTAAATGGCCACCGCGACCTCGGCGACACACCTCCATCCCATGGTCCAAATTTTTGATGGTGCTGGGGCATAATTAAAGTTTTACGCCATTAATGTGCCGAGTTATCTCATCATTTAGCTCTTGAATTGTTGTTAGCTTATCGACGTACACCTTTTCTTTAAAATAAACCCAAAGAAAGTAGTCTAACGATGTCAGATTACATGACATGAAAAAATACTCTCCGATGATGCTCATAAGAACAAATCCCTCTTTCCCCCTCCTCACAACCTATTTTCCTAGTTCTGGTACAATGCACTGCATATGTAGGGCCCATCCCCTGAGTACTGGTCCAAGATAATGAAAGCTTATGGCGATTTTAGTTTTAGATGTAAACCACAGCCGAACGTTTTAACCTCAACCATGATCAGCATCGAGAGGTCTACAAAGAAGAATCTCCGGAAGGCTTTTGTGATCCCCGTTCTGCCTATTTTAACCAACACAACATGAGTTATGCGGCGAGTTTTATTGGCTATTACAAACGAGGGACTTTCGCTCCCCTATGCCAAAAGAAAGCAAAGTGGCCAAGTGTACGCCAACAGAAAACATTCTTCCCGGGAGGTTACTCATACGGCAACGTTATTGTGTTCCGCATTTTTTTCTGCTGTACAGAAGGAAAATAAGGTAAATGTATTTTTAAGTTGAGGCTTGAAAGCAACCGCTTTACTAACGTTGGACATACACCAAACGCCCTTGAGTTCTTTATTGGATCATATCGTTATAGATATTTAGGAATTTTCCGAAGATTATTCTCATGTGTTCACAGCTGCGTGCACCTTATTTGCGTGAAAACTGTTTTTGTCTGATAAAAATTTGTTTTTTTTTTGTTCAATTAGACCACTTGCATTTTAACTGAGAAGAACGCTTTCAACAATATTTTGTTTTTTTTTCAGTTTGAGATATTTAAACAATTTAAATTTCTTCATTCTAAAAAGTGAAATAAAAATTTTCATGTTCTTTGTTAACTTGTCCACCCCTATTTTCCATGCAGAATCAGATTTAACAATAACACCTACGAGCATCAAAAATGCACCTAAAATTGCTATTATATTACAAGTTGCAAAGTTAAATATATCTGCCCATAAACTGAAAGAAGCATTAAGTACAATTCCTATTATTTGTTCAATTTAATAACTATCCATGCTAAATCATTGAGCAATTAAACCGCAGCTTGGCCCCAAGACATAATAGGATACAACCATTGGAAAGAATTACAAAGTTTTCCCAATACAATAAAACCAAAACAAGTTCTCAAAGTGAGAATTTTCTTATTCTTTATTAAACCCATGAAAGCGGATTCTCATGGTTCAACTATGACAAAAACATAAAAATTTGAGCTTAAACAAAAAGCCATAAAAAATTATAAGAGAAACAATGTAAATTTTTATTGCCTTGACTGTTTTTTTACGAGCGTTTTGTGTAATTGACTGAAATGGAACCCTTTAAGGCAAAACTGTGGTAGTTGTAATTAAACGTTTGTTTTTATGATATTGCAAAAAAGAAAAGACAATAAAGTCAAAATGAGAAAAAGCATTCGCTAATGAAATTTCGCGTATTAGATTTTTCGCTGGCAAAACCAAAGAGGGGCCAGAAAAGCGATAAAAGAGTATTAGTGTTTCTCACAAAGATGTTTAATAAAATTTTATTGTGCTTAAGAAAAGTCCATTGGAAAAATCCCTAATGGTTCTCTATAGTTAAAGCAAATCGAAATTTCCAACGAAATCTAAAAATAAGCCTCCTTATTTTGGTTGCGGAATAAATAAAACGCCTACAACAGTTCCCTGAAAAAAGGCGTTGTAAAGGGTGGTACTACCCTAATGCACGGTATTGATGGTAAGTCACATCTTCATGTCAAGTTTGTTTTGCCAAATTTAATTAGGGATCTTTTTAGTTCAATGTTTAAACAATTAAACCATGAAGTGGTTCACAATTGAGTAGCGCCTTAAGGTTGTTGGAGCCTTTTACTAATGCATTACATGCGTTTCATCTTCAGCGACAAGGCGCACTTTTAGGTCATTGGAGTCGTTAAGAAGCGAATGAAAATCCACGAGTGATTGTTGAGGAGCTGTTGCATCTACAAGAATAACTGTTTGACGCAGTTTATTGGCTGTCGGTGGGCCGTAATTGTTCGAAAATTAGGTCGCCCAAGCAGTTGCCGTGAATGGTGTTTGTTTAAACATAGATAATATTGTTTATTGTAGACCGTGATTTTGGTTGTCATTAATGGTTTTGAAATAGTGTGTCACAATCTTTTATAAAGGAGTACCTATTGTGAATGTATTCATTATTTTGATCGCAAGCGTAACTGAACAAAACTGCTGGTTTGATGATGATTTTTGAATTTTTGACGGCGATTGTTGTTTGAACTTTCAACTAGGACTGATCGGCACAAGCAGCTTTCTCAGAGGTTTTCCCGCTTATTGAAATCGAAGGTTCCAGACTGTTAATAAAGATATTGAATCTAGTGTAAGTTGTAAATTATCTTTTTTATTATCAGGAATACTCTCCTGCAAACAAAAAAGTTTCAATACATTGGACTATTCTCAATCTACTTTCCATATCTACCTACGAGTATTGTTATTCCAGTTTGGTCATTTTACTACCATTTAAATTATATATTTGAACTTAATCACAAACCTATCTCATTATCATGAGATAATAAGGGACTTCTAGTGGCCAGAATATGGACCTGGACGATATGTAGTTCTAACAGTATGGTACCAGTTTCTTCTTGCCATGCAGCCAATTGGCTCTTTTGCGCAAAATATATAATGGTCGTGTTATTTCACGTTGTAAAAAACTGAATTTCACACCACGATCATGTTATTTGACAACAGCTATCTTTCTTTGGGGATATTTAAATGAAAACGTGTGAGTCAATAAACCAAGAACATTACAAATGCTAAAGAATGAAATAACTGGGCATATAAACAACATTAAACAACATTTATGTCTCGGGGCATTCAAGTCCCTTGGTTTTTTGAAAGGGTGCAAGATGTACTTCATTCCGTCCGATTTTTACTATTTATACCACCTATATCCGATCGAAAAGGGAATACAAATCTCATGTTTGGGCCGGTGTATCAAAATCTATTTGAAGTTACGCGACCGAGGGCAGGAGAGAGCGAAGAAGCTTATCGGTGACAGTAGGGTATCCAACACTATTGACTGAAGCATCGCCGCAGTGTGGGTTGTAACGAGTGATTTTTTTCCTATTATCTTTTTGGCAACACTAGTTTTGACAGCTCACGCACGTTTTGTATCTTGTGTCACTGTCAAACATCTTCAGTTTGGTCTATAATTTAATCATGAATCGTCTTACGAACGAACAACGCTTGCAAATTATTGAATTTTATTACCAAAATGCGTGCTCTGTTAAGAAAGTTCATCGCGCGCTTCTTCCATTTTATGGTCAGTTTAATCGACCTACTGAGGCTTCTATTCGGGATATTGTAAAAAAATTTCGCACCAAATTTACATTGTGAGACATTAAACCACCAACACGCTTACGTAGAGTGCGAACTGAAGAAAATATCGCAGCCGTATCGGCCAGTGTTGGTGATGACCGTGAATTATCGATTCGGCGCCGTTCGCAGCAATTGGGCCTCTGTTACTCTACTACGTGGAAAATTTTGCGGAAGGATTTGGGTGTGAAGCTTTATAAGATACAGCTGGTGCAAGAATTGAAGCCAAACGACTTACCACAACGCAAAATTTTTGGTGAATGGGCTCTTGAAAAGTTAGATGAAGATCCACTTTTTTATCGAAGAATTGTGTTCAGCGACGAGGCTCATTTCTGGTTGAATGGATACGTGAACAAGCAAAACTGCCGTATTTGGAGTGAAGCATTGCAAGAGCTACCAATGCATCCACAAAAAACAACCGTTTGGTACGGATTATGGGCTGGCGGCATCATTGGGCCGTATTTCTTCAAAGATTATGCGAATCACAACGTTACTGTGAATGGTGAGCGCTACCGTGCGATGATAACGAACTTTTTTTTGCCCAAAATGGAAGAGCTTGACTTGCATGACATGTGGTTTCAACAAGACGGTGCCACATGCCACACAGCACGCGAAACAATGGACCAATTGAGAGGCGAGTTCGGTGAACAGTTTATTTCACGCTTGGGACCAGTCAATTGGCCGCCCAGATCGTGCGATTTAACGCCTCTAGACTATTTTTTGTGGGGCTATGTTAAGGCTAATGTCTATAGCGACAAGCCCGCTTCGATTGACGCACTGGAAGCCAACATTGCCAACATTATTCGTGAGATACCGGCCGAAATGTTGGAAAGAGTATGCCAAAATTGGACTAAACGGATGGACCATTTGAGGCGCAGTCGCGGCCAACATTTGCATGAAATAATCTTCAAACATTAAATTATATCGACCCAACTATCGATCCAAATAAATATTTGATGCATTTTTCTGAATTTTATGTGTTTTTTTTTGAATTTCCGATAGTTCTTATAAAATCACCCATTATTACTTTAATTCATCGATACTACAATGGCTTTTGCTCTGACGAATTGAGGTATCTTGTTCCCGAAACCCACATATTTCTATGCAACACGTTTACATCGTGTATAGCTCATCCAATTGTGGTCGATTGGTCAGGGAATTACACAACACATTACAGAGAGAATTCGTTCGTCAGCCGTAGGGTTCTTCTGCGGAACAAGTTGCAGACGAGTTTCCTGTCCTTATGAAGTTCGAAAGTTCAAATCAAACATCCACAAATACTACTCCCTCTTTCCTCCTCCACATAATCTATTTTCCTAGTTCTGGTACAATGCACTGCATATGTGGGGGTCCTTCATTTAGTAATTTTCAACAAAAAGGAAAATTGTATTGGGGTTATTGAAAGAATGGACTATCCAATAGAGGTATGTCACCAAAGCCGTGGCAATCATTTGACTGTCATGAAATCCATAAAAAAGTAATTTTTTCCACTTCAAAAATTTTTTTCATGGTTAGATTTAAGCTCGCTTAGGCGACATATTCATGAAAAATTCGTTTTAGGCTATATCTCGGGTATATATGGACCAATATCTGAGATATTCATTTTCTGTGTTTTTGTAACCTCCTTTTAAAACCAGAACTGCTATTAAGCAAAAAAAAAATTGTTTTCATGGAAAATAGTTTTTTTTTTATCTTGGACCAGTACTCAGGGGATTACCCCTACATATGCACCAGAACTAGGAAAATGGGTTGTGGGGAGGGGGAAAAGTTTAAGCTATATCACGGGTATATGTTGACCGATATCGGAAACTTTCATATCCCATATTTAACCTTCTTTTATTACCAGAACTGCTTTTAAGCTAAAAAAAAGTTGTTGAAGTTCATTAACAAATCAGTTTAGGCTTTATCTCGGGTATATATGGAGCGATACCGGGGAATATTTTTTTTTTTTTTTTTTGCCTTTTATTCGTCAGACCGAATAACTGTGTCACGTTTGAAGCAAAACAAACTATTTTTTTTTTGTTGAAAATTTTCTTAAAAAATTTCAAAAATAATTGCTTTTTTCGGAATTTTGGATATATCTCAACTTCGTATTTACCGATTTTACTGAATTTCAATAGGAGACTCTTGAATCGATGGGGTAATAGAGTGGTGAAATAAAAAAAGTTTCAAAGTCTAATGGTTTTCTCAGAAACGGTATTTCAACGGCGGACATCGCTTAATCGAATTTTCTATCAATGCGGATTTTGAATATGTATACTTTATAGGGTCGCAAATGAAAATTGTAGAAATTACAATGGAATCACAAACTTATAGACACCCTTCAAATTTTTGTGAAGGGTATAAAAACGAATCCATCTCATGCAATTTATTAACATTTATAGGCGACTGATAACCATCACTAAACATATTGCTCCAACCAACAACAACTCAAATTACGAGTAAAGTCTCCAAGTACACAGAGTTTTCCTGCACCAACTTTATCAGCCAGATGAACCACATTAAAAGCATGGGCAGCATATACTGAATCGTCACTTTTGGGTGGGAGATAAGAAGCAAAAATATACAAATTTTCAAAGTTCATTATGCAGACACAAAGTTGATCCAAAACAGAGTTACTATCTAACAGAGTAATGAGCTTTGCATTTTGTGTTCTCTTCACTGCAATAAACACACCACCCCCATGAGATTTGCACAAACTCTCCAGATCACGATCTTTACAAAACACTTGATATAGATTTAGGTCACATAATTCGTCGTCATATAGTTAGCCAAGTTTCAACAATTATGATAACTTCAAAATGAGCTTGAAGACGTCTGATAATTTAGTGCGAACTCCAGATGCATTTCGGAAGAAAATTTTTAACCCAAATTTAGTAGGATAAGACGAAAAGGTACAGATTGCAAGACCAGTGTAGACAACTTGTTTTTTTTTTTTCTTTTTTATTAGTTGGTGCACATAGACGCACCATATTTTGTTGAACAGGGCTTATGTGGAGGAAGAGTCCTAACGTTTTTAGTCAGCCAAATCTGTTGTGAGCTTTTACTGCATATCGCTCCTTTATTGCAACATAGTCATAATGCAAAAAAGCTTGTTTCGAGAAAAACCCGTTTCAAATTTTAAGTTTCCATATAAGTCTTAGAAAAATTTTTTAGAAAATACCTTCTAAAGGAAATAGTTTAAAGGTAATTTGAATAAAATTTTGGCACAATATAAAAGGTAGTACTGTTAACAATTCTGTATTGTTAACTCGGTAAGCTCATTTTTTGAGTTATGACTATGTTGCAATAAAGGAGTGATGTTTTTAAGCATTCGTGAGTGTGTTGGTTCCAAAATTTTGTTGTTTAAAAATTGCTAAAAATTATTTGTAAATTATTATAAAAACAGGTTGAATTAAAAAAAAACAGGAAATTTTCAATTCAGCTACAAATCTGTCAAGTTAACGACACAGAAAAAAATAGATGCCATATTGATAAAAAAAATTGCACTATTTTTATCAAATTTCCTGTGAAAAAGATTTTTTGCCGGATTGATAATTAAAATTATAAAGTAAAAATAGCTTTTTCAACTTAAAATCAAAAATTATTGAGTTGAAAAAAAATTGTTGTTAATATGTAAAATCTGCAAAATATACTTAACAAAAAAAATTATTAAAGAAACAACAACTATTCTCTGTTATGTAACAACCTTTGAAATTTATTTATTGAATAACAATCAATAATTCGGAAAACTTTTTATTAATTGCATTTTATTAAGAGATATTTCCAAAAATTCAGAATTAATAATAATTTGATTGAGTCAGTACAAATTTGATTAAATTGATGGTTTTTTATTGAAAACATAACTTGATTGAAAAAATAATCTCATCTATTTTTTTCTGTGGAGTCTGTCTAGATTTATCTATTACTTTTTTCTTTGTCTTTATACATAAATATACACAAAACTTTTTGGAATGTTATTTTTGTTATCATAAGTCATGAACAAATGTTTCGGCGATACTTTTGGAAACTTTTCAAATAAAATATAAAATTTAATGCCAATGTTTCACAGCAATTGTGTGCTTGCAACAGACACATTAAATACTTAAAAATAAATTCTTAAGTAGTAGATGGGAATCGGACTTGTGGGCCGGAATGTGTATTGAAAACCATAAAATAATTCAAGAGAATTTTGTAGTAAATATATAAAAAGAAAAATGTTAAATAGTTAATTTGCTTCAGTTCATTCAACTAATTTTCTAAATGTGGCTTTTAAAATAAAATAAAAAGGAAAAATGTAGTTTTGTAATAAAACAATTCTAAACTTTCTTTGTGCCAAAAAGAAAAATGTAAAATATTATTTACAGCATAATATGCAAGCACAAACATGCAGGAACACATACATATAAAAAAAGAAAATTATTTTCTCAATAAATGTTCACTTAAATGAAGCCGGATTGGATTCTAGTTAAAGGGGAAAGTCAGCAATACATTTTATTAACTTGACAAATTTTAAATATGTGCACACATAAGAAAATGTATGATGATGGGGCATATCATCAGAATTGTGACATCAATTTTACTACTGATGAGCAGTGTAGCGACTGCAAAACAACTAGGGGACACCGAGCTTAGTGTATTCAACTATTTTTTCCTGATCAAGAGTTATTCATCGAGGCAATTAATTGTTATACTTAAAAATAATTCTTGGCGAAAGCCGGGCTTGATCTTCAGCGAGACAAATACTATCATATAATATTGGAAATATTGTATATATAGTCATTAGTATTGTGAAAACCGACTTCAAATTCAATGACAAAATTATTTGGAAAATTTTTTCATTTATTGAATATCATCAATGTTATAACTTCGATTACATCAAAAGTTTGGTAATAAATAAATAAACTTTTTAAAAATAAAATAGATGAATTTAATGGGTGATTTTGTAAGAACTAACGAAAATTAAAAAAAAAAAAACACATAAAATTCAGAAAAATGCATGAAATATTTATTTGGATCGATAGTTGGGTCGATATAATTTAATGTTTGAAGATTATTTCATGCAAATGTTGGCCGCGGCTGCGCCTCAAATGGTCCATCCGCTTAGTCCAATTTTGGCATACTCTTTCCAACATTTCGGCCGGTATCTCACGAATAATGTTGGCAATGTTGGCTTCCAGTGCGTCAATAGAAGCGGGCTTGTCGCTATAGACATTAGCCTTAACATAGCCCCACAAAAAATAGTCTAGAGGCGTTAATTCGCACGATCTGGGCCGCTTGACTGGTCCCAAGCGTGAAATAAACTGTTCACCGAACTCGACTCTCAATTGGTCCATTGTTTCGCGTGCTGTGTGGCATGTGGCACTGTCTTGTTGAAACCACAGGTCATGCAAGTCAAGCTCTTCCAAAACGTGTGTGAGCTGTCAAAACTAGTGTTGCCAAAAAGATAATAGCAAAAAAATCGCTCGTTAGATATTTCTAAAGCTTTTGATTAGGTGGATCATTCCATCTCAAAAACTATTTTGGAAAACATTGAAAAAATTCAAAGGCAACAAAACCAAACTCTTCCAACGTTTACTGCAGCTCCAGGGTACGTAAAAAATTCACGAACTCATAAGGATCTTTATGTCAGTAAACTGGAACTTGTCACAAATCCTCATGCGCGCAGTATACTTAATTTTGGCGGCCGCACTCAGTCGAGAGGAAGGGATACTGCTGCCATCATCAGAACATTCAATAGGTGATTTTACAAATATAGTTCCCGAATAATAAAACTTTTTGCTAGAGCATTGGCCGGACTTATTTAATTTTCACATGTCTACACTGAAAAAATTTTGTTCAGAAATGCTCTGAAAATTGACATTACTTTTATGAATTGTTTCATTATTTTTCAGCCATTGTAGCTTTTCATAGAAATAATAAAACAAATTTCATTAGATTATTTTAATGAAAACCTTCACAAAAGTAATGAAATATTTTAATAAAAAACATGACTTGTTTTCATTAAAAGTATGAAAGACAAATTATATGATTAGTGAAATAATTTCTCTAGATCAAAGAATCAATTTCATAAATCACATGAAAACTGTACATTATATTAATAAAAAAAGTAACATTTATTTAATGAAATAACTTCTTTGTACTAATATAATATATTCATTAAAAATATGAAACTCCTTCATAAGGTCAATGAAGTTATTTCATTTATCTAATTTTGTTATTAATTGAGCACCTGAAAAATTAACATTAAATCAATGAAATAGTTACATTTGTTTAATGAAATAATATCATAACACACATTAATAAAATATGTTTACAAATGTACGTAATAAGATCAATGGAATTATTTCATTTATTCATTGATACTTTATTTCATTACACACAATACTATTCCTTGCTTTTGTGAAATTGTACCTAATTATGATAAAAGAAAATGTTGAACAAGTATTCACCAAATAAAACAGATTTTATTAATTCAAATGACTTTAATACACCGGCATTTAAATTTTTTAAACTATTATTATGCTGATTTGAGTACATGCACTTATGTACATACATACCCAAGTTCGGTAGCGAGGAACTTATTTGTCATTGATCTAATGAATTCTATTTCATTGAAATTATGAAATTCATAAAACTTATATTTTAATAAAAAAAACTTGACATTTTTTAAACTTTAGCTTAAGATTAATAAATGCCCATTAATATATCTTACCAAAGTTCAAAGAATTAAAAAAAAAAAATTAAAGTTTGTTATAGTCATAAATCCAATGATTTTTTTAATGAAACTATGAAACTTAATGAAACCATTCTGATGGATCTATTTTATAATATATATGAAGTTTCATGCATATTGTGAAATGTTTTCGTTGGAATAATGAAAAATATTTAATGAAACAGTTTCATTAAATATATGACGCATAATTCTTTCAGTGTAGTATTAAGATTTGAATACTTATTGTCAGTTAATTTTGAACAAAAAAATATATATTTTGGATTCAGCTGCAAATGATATTGAAGCTACCTAGCGCTTGATGGCAGCACAAACACAAAATTTCTGCTATTTTTTGAAATTGCGATCTATCCAACGTCAGCCGTTAATATTTTACTCGAATTCATCGATTAGTTTATTAGTTTTAGTCGTTTTAAATAAGCAAGTTTTGTGTTTCTGTGGATTTCGTGCAGTGATTAAACACTAATATTTGAAGGCAAAACTGGCGACAGAGACAAAAGAAAAGTTCGATAAATATTACGGTGAGTCTACTCCATCTGATGGATCGTAAAATATAAGATTACTGAATTTAAATGCGTCTGAACACGCACTGCAACAATACATTTATATGAAAAAGCTACCGGCAAGATGAGTGCCGCGTTTGCTCAATGTCGAAAAAATCTAACTCGGCAGACCAGTCCACAGCGGTGCTTGGACATGATAAAACGTAACCCTGTTATTTTTAGCATCGATTAAAAACTGTTGATGAAACGTGGATCCACCACTACACACCTGAATCAAAAATCATTCGAAACAATGGGAGAAAGCTGGCGGGTACGATGTTAAAATTACGTGAAACACATTTCGAATTGGTTTATCATCAAACTTATAGTCCAGTTTTCACTTCGTGCGATTTATTCCTGTTTACAAACTTGAAAAAATGGCTCGCGGAAAAAAAATTCATCTAAAACGAGAAAGTGATTACCGAAACTAATGCGTATTTTAAGGGGTTCCCAAATTCTCGTTATTTTGATGGCACAAAAAGTTGAAATATCGTCTTACATGGGCTGAAAGGTCTCGATTAATACTAACCTTCAAAAGACAGCTGTTAAATTGTATTCATGGTATTCTCGTCATTATTTTGTGAGTTATGTCACTTTTGTTATTTTCAAAACAATGAATCAAAAAAAAAATTCGTGTTTTAATTTTACGCTGCTTCTTGATGGGAAAAAATACCGTGCAAACGAATCAATGGCTTGAAAATTCTTAAGGGGCGTCCCCTTTCATCAGAAACAACAATAAAATATTGGTTTGCTGACTTCAACCGTGGTCGTAGCGTCACCTATGATGCAGAATCGAGTGAATATCCAAACGAGGCGTTAACACTAGATTGATTGATCGAAAAGTGAAGTTGCGTGAGCTAGCTGACATTGTAAAGATATCAAAATGTTGGCTTTATGTTGCATGAGCATTTAACTATAAGAAGCTCTGTTTAAAGTGGGTGCCGCGTTTGCTCACTGTTGACCAAAAACAAGAACGTGTTGATGATTCTGAGCATCTTGATTTTGACGATCGTCATCCGAGTAGATGGCAACTGGTGAACCTCGTCCAAAGCGCCCGAAATCACAACAATCGCCTGGGAAAAGGAAATACGGATAACAGAAAGAAAATACTAATAACAGTGAATATTTGAAGGTTTGAAGGCCAAAATTGCAAAGAAACGACCGCATATGGCAAAGAAACAAATTTTGTTTCATCAAGACAACGCACTGTGTCACAAGGCAATAAAAATAATGACAAAGCTACATTATTTGAACTTCGAATTGCTCCCACATTCACTGTATTCGCCAGATTTGGCTCCCAGCGACTACTAGCTGTACGCAGACTTGAAAAATTGCTCGCCGGTAAGAAATTTCGCACGAATGAAGAGGTTATCGCTGAACCTGAGGCCTATTTGAGGCAAAAGGTAAATCATTCTATAAAATGTATATTGAAATGTTAGAGCGGCGCTGCAATGATTGCGTTGCTCTTGATGGAGATTATGATGATGAATAAAGCTAATTTTGAAACAAAAAAACTGTGTTTTCTTTGTTAGGTCTGGGACTTTTCAGCCGATGTGTTAAGTGTATTGATTTAAAAGGAGACTATGTTCAGAAATAAATGTTTAAAAAATTTGTATTTTCCCTACAATATCAATCCACCCTCGTAAAGAACGCAAGATCAGTCACTAATCATTTTTTTGTATTTGTTGCGTTTCCCTTGATTCTAAACCATGTGTTTGTGAACGTACGTAGAAATTATATTTGTACATTTGAATCTGGAATGATCACTAGCAAATAACTAGATGTTTCATGAACAGTGTAGAATGTAATAAAGATGTATAAATAGCAGGCAGTTATTCGGCATAGGAAGAGTTTAATTTTAAACGTGATGAAAGACTGTCATAAGTCAGAAAAGTAGGCAAGTCTAGTGTGTTAATAAACAGTAGTATTGAGTGTAAATAAAATTGTGAAATATTTAAGTATTGTGTAACAAACAAATGTCAACATCATTATTTCATTTGCAATTAAAGAATCCGCAAAACCGTTTTAAAGTAAACGCGTAATAGTATTACTGTGAAATTCCCACAGTAGTTGAATTCTTACAAAAAAATAAAATCTTTTAAAATTTCGAGCTAATAGCCTTTTGTGGAACGAATGAGTTACTAAATACATCGTCCACAACAGCTTAAATTTTTTACAACTAAAAACTTAAATTTTGCGTAGTAGTCAAGTTGAAAAAATGACACCAAAACAAAACTATAAGTGCGAAGGAAGACCTTTAAGTAAAATCGAAAGAAATTTCAATCGTTTTATTTACTTTTTCATCTACAGTTGGATTGTGCTTTGGCATTTTTCCTTCTTCTTTTTGCAAAAATCTATGTAAATTATTTGTGCAAAAATGTATGTCAACAATTGACATATTACACAGCAAAACAAACTGATGTCTGCCTACACAACAAAAAGGACCTGCCAACTGATTGTAAAAGAAGTGGGCGAAAACAAGATTAAGCGTGCAAATGTCGTTAAGCGGATATATGTGTCAGCTTAAAAGCTTTTTAAACAATGAAATC
Source organism: Thecocarcelia acutangulata (assembly GCA_914767995.1). Taxonomy (NCBI): domain Eukaryota; kingdom Metazoa; phylum Arthropoda; class Insecta; order Diptera; family Tachinidae; genus Thecocarcelia; species Thecocarcelia acutangulata. The sequence continues at coordinate 56,564,483 of OU612094.1, read as the reverse complement.
AATAACACTATTGTATATTTCTTATTTTTGTTTCATAGGCAGAAATTACATCGTCCCTGGTCGCTTTAATGTTTCTGTCAAATTACATAGAAAATATTTTAGAGATTTAACGTATAAACAACACAACAAACATTAAAATAAGTAAAAACAAATTGAACTGTTTCCCATTGCGTTACAAGGAAACAAATACAACCATAACACAAATGTGTAGTAATAACAATACATTAAATAAAGGGAAATCTCATTTGGTTGTTCTTTCAAGGGACGCCCGAATTGATAGGCGTGCAAGATAAGGAGATGTTGTGGCAGTTATAAAAACTTATGTTCTTCAAGTTACGCTTGTAGTGAGAAAGGAAAAATGTCAGACTTAGTATCACTATATGAGGTCTTTCTTATCACAGTCAATAATTTAGTAGTACGATTTACAGCGGAAGGGAAAAGTAGTTAATAAAACAAAATTATAATATAGTGTTATACACTGATGATGAGGAGTGTGAGAATGTAAATTGTTGGATTAAAGAGCTTTAATAAATGAGTTCTAATCCGGCAATACAATTAATAAGAAAAAAAAGCTACCAACAACAGAAAGGCAACTAGTTTTAATCTGGAAAATACATTTAAATAATTTGGAATATCGTAAAAGTTTCAGTAGAACACAACTATATTTGTTTGTTTGTATATCAGAATTAAATAAAACTGAGCTGAAAGAAAATTTAGCTTATCGAGACGCATGAGTTTTGGTTACATTTTTGAGTTTGTAATAAAGCCTCAGATACAAATTTTTTCAATTGCATAATTAGTCCTTAATAAGTCGGGCTTAGAAGGGGATATAATACAGCTAATTTACTGATGAATGTTAAACGAAGGCGGGTCGATAAGTTTGGGACTTTTTGAAATACCCGCCTCTTAAAAATTAAATGGCAACACTGCTGCTTTCACCAGGCAACTCCTGTCTATTCGACGGTGAGCAGGCTTTGCCTTGAAGTATGGCTAGCCAAGGCACTTTATTTTTTGGGACATAAAGGGGTAAGAAGTCCTCGTTTGTTGCAGAAATTATAAGTCATATATATATGCTTTGCACTACCGATACCTTCACCAAGTATTAATTGGCAGAACGGAAATTAGCAAAGCCTCCGGAACGTTCTGCTTGCAGACCATCACTGTGCTGATCATGGTCGAGGTGCCTATCTTGGCTGAAACGTTCTGGCTCGGGTTTATACCTAAATCGCAGGAAGGGGAATTAGTTTCCCTGATAACTATGATGCATACCGTTTAACGGGTATCTGTTGTCTTGCAACTTATACCCGTTATGTAAGGAATCGCACGTAATGATTAGATGGGTGTGTTGGTTAAGGGCTCTTAATGGACTTTGGCCCATCAGCTTATAAAGCCTTGTCTTCAATTGACTGTCTGGAAAACTGCATACAAGAGGGACTAGAAGGAAGGCCCAAGCTCTTTAGCAAGGGACTTGCCTATATGGCTACAAACTTATGGCATAAGTTGTGGCCTGTATGAGCTTTGAATATCACTCGGGAGCGATACTGAATCGTGAGTAATTCACCCTCGTAAAGACTTGTCTTCAATTGACTGTCTGGAAAATTCCACACAAGAGGGATTAGAATGCCCAAGATCTTTAGCAAGGGACTTGTCTATATGGCTACAAACTTATGGCATAAGTTGTGACCTGTATGAGCCTTGCATATCACTCGGGGGCGATACTGAGCCGTGAGTAATTCACGCTTATAAAGACTTGTCTTCAATTGACTATCTGGAAAATTCCATACAAGAGGGATTAGAAAGCCCAAGCTCTTTTGCAAGGGACTTGTCCATATGGCTACAGACTTATGGCATAAGTTGTGAGCTGTATGAGCCTTGAGTATCACTCGGGGGCGATACTGAATCGTGAGTAATTCACCCTGTAGGTTTGGACCATCAGCACATAAGGCTGACAAAGCAGGTGCTGATGTAGACCACTGTCCACACTCTGACTCCTGTCTAGATTTGAACAAACTTTGTATTTGTGTTGATTTTGAATAAAACACAGATGATTTAGGAATTATTGTCATTTATTTTTATTCCGATAACATTAGTATGGTTCAATTATGATTGGAACAAAAAATCGGTCAAATGACAGCCGCGATCTCGGCGACCATCTGAAGGTCCAAATTTTCGATTACGCTAAGCATAACTGAGATTCTATGCCGTGAATATGCCGAATTATCTCATGCTTTAACTCTTGAATTGTTGCTGGCTTGTCGAAGTACACCTTTTCTTTCAAATAACCACAAAAAAATGAAGTCCAACGGTGTCAAATCTCATGATCATGACCAATTAATGTCGCCACTGCGTGAGATAACATGGCCATTAAATTTGTCTTGAAAAAGAGCCATTGTTTCGTTAGCTATGTGGCAAGTGGCTCCGTCCTGTAGAAATCACATATCGTCCACATACATATCTGTTAATACCGCCATAAAAAAATTCGATACGTGACGTGTATAAATAAAATAACTTGTTTTTGGTGTTTTGACAGGTATTATTAAAACATTTTTGTTTTCAAATTCTCAATTATTTATTTAGATTGGTGGCATATAAAGTTGAATGTTTGAGAATATCTTTCAAAAATTTCCAAAGTCTACTATGAAATATCGACACATAGCCAGCTGGGACACATAGTGTTTGAGATCGGGCTTAATTGTGATACTAGTTTGCGTTGGATGATCGATCCACTGAAAGAAATATCCTCACCGTCTCTCCTTTTTATATGAATGCGACCAAGGAACCAACTCTGATGGCTGAAAGATTTGTTGATGTGCGATTTAATCGACATTTCTCAGCCAGACAGATCTCCAGCCGATATTTACACCAGAAAAAATGCACTAAGAAAAAAACCTAATCAAGTTTTCAATTTGAGAGTTTATTTAAAAACAAACTTTTATTTCGAGATGCCCACTCAGTCACTATCATAAAGCAAGTGAAGTAATCAGCATTTCACCTAGCGGCCATTAACGCTTATTTTAGCTGGCATCTTTTTTCTTTTGGCGGTAAAAAATAAAAATGTTATTTAATAGCTTAACATCACTAGGGCTTACGAAAAAAAAGTGTTAATAATAATGTCGGTAATACTGTTTAAATTCAAGTATAGATTAAAGTAATTCTTCAAATATTTCACTTTTCAATAATACTGATCATAACAATAGCAAAAATCCAATATACAGCCATGTCACAGAGCTTAATTCCGTTCGGAAATGGAATTAAATTCATTTTTTACTTCTTCAAAAAACGAAAAACCAAAAAACGTTTCGGAATGAAATTATTTCTAATTGCAAGAACGAAACTAGTATTATCTTATAGAATTGATTTCATTCCGAAAAAGTTTTAAATTTTCGTTTTTTGAAGAATTAAAAAACCGATTCAATTCCGTTTCCGAACGGAAGTGAAGTCTATGAATAATTCAAGAAAAATGCAAAAATAAATGTTTAGAAAACAAGCTGTTTATAATTTTTTGATTGGTAGCAATGTTAGAAGCTATGAAGAATGATAAAACTTATTGTTTGAATTATTATTAATTAATATATTCTGATACTGTGCATTAGTGCGGAATATTTTTGGCTTAGTGGTGGTAATTACCGGCTTCGAACATCTGTACTTTTTCCAACACATTTTCTATAACGTTTTATAAAATTTCCGGTGCTATAGCTTGAATTGCATGGCGTGTGTTTTTTTTTATTTGTGATTTAGTAGCTAGCTTATTCATGTACAACTTTTCTTTCAAATGCTGCAAAGAAAAAAGTCTGGCGGGGTTAAATCCGATAACGTGGGGGCGATTTGAAATGGCTACTGCGCGAAATAATTTGTTAGCCAAAGAGGTCCCGTAACAGAGCCATTGTGTCCCTTGTCGTGTGCCTCTATTTTGTGAAAACTATAACTGAGGATGGTTTTCTATAGCTGGCCTGAAGAAGTTGTCCAGCACTACTAACTGTAACTGAGGAGTCATGTGCATTTTTAAAGAGATATGGACCGCTGACCCTTTCCGACAACACACCACACCAAATAGTACATTTAACTGGATGTAATTGTTTCTGATGAACTCTTACTGATGAATTCCACTTAGCCTTTGGCCTGATTGTTTTGCTTGTTTACAAAACCATTCAATTGAAAATCCGCTTCATAGCTCATTATCAAATTGTGAATGAAACTGCGAGCTTCTTCTGTTTTTTGTCGGAATTAAAACGCTGTTCATAGTCTATCGGTTTCAATTCTTGAACAAACTGAACAGAAATATGTGCCATGTGTCCAAAATCTTCCGCGATAGCCCTTGTTGTGCCGAACGTCTTCTTTTTCATGTTTCTAAACCATCCTGTACACTAACCGCAACACGTTGGATATATTACTTCATATGGATCGTAGGTGGTCTTCCAGTACATGGAAGGTACCTTACTGTCGAAAATTTGCAACCAGGTGGTTTATTGTAGGTGCTGAAGGTCCAAGACTCACATTGAAAAAACGACGATAAGCACGTTGCGTCGAAACAATTGGATTTTTTGGACAATTTTTGATCGCTGTTCTGTTGTGTAGCATTCCACGTTAAGCTCCCTAAGTCTCTTCACAAAGTTCTGAAATAAAAATATAGTTTAACTTTAAAGCAAAACTTTAGTTATTTAACATTCCAACCATAAAAGTAGTTCTGCGCTACCCTGTAGCTGAAATTCTACGGCAACTTTATTTAACTTATATTAATATTGAAAGTTCGTTATATGAAAAGAAATCAGATAGACAACCAGTCTCCAACACAGAGCAATTATGATAATATTCATAAAAAATTAAAATTTACACGTAGAAAAAATTATATAGTTGAGAGAACAATATTCTAAGGGCAACATACTATTGTTGAATTATATGGTTGAAGGCAACCAAATAAAATGATTTCAGTCTGAAATGTTCCTTGCTAAACCATATTATGTGACGTAACCATATCTTTGGTAAAAGTTTTAGTAATATTCGCACGACAACCACATTATATTATCGCTCTTGTCTATATTATTGTGAACGTCTAAACTACTATTGTCACATCCAGTTATACTACTGTTGATGGCCACATCGTTAAATAAATTTATAATTTTTTGCAGTAAAATATAATTTATTTAAAAAATATTGTCTAAGGATTACTAATTCTAATTTATATTCAAAAAATCAATAGCATTTGGGCGTCTTCCTGGTATCTTTGGTAAATTATTGGGCCGCAAATCTGTCAAATAGCCATACAATTAATTTGTTATCGTTTGAAAATATGAAAATGCTAATATTTACAAACCTCTTTGCTTTCATACATTATTGTTCATTTATGACGATATATTTACAACATTCTTGACCGGCTTATTTATTTATTTAGTTTACTAAAAATTTCTATTATTAAAACTTTTTCTTTTATTTTTTATATTTGTTAATAATTAAACACACGAAAAAATTGACTGCTTGACATGGCAAAATAAGATAAAACTGAAATAAAATTATATGTCAAAGTCTTGAACAAAATCAGCAATGAATATTCTGTAAACATACAAGTGTGAATAGGTCTAACATACATATGTTTAAAATAAAGAACTTTTAAATACATATAACAACAGCTATTGTCGTATTCGAACTATATTTTTTAAATACTATTATTCTATCCAACCATATTTGAAAATAAAAGAGTCATAATAATAAATACGGTGACATTTTTACACTAGTATATTTATTAAGACTTATACTATGTTAAAAACAATAATACGCCACAATACAACGGAGTACATACTAATGTTGCCATAACAATATGAAGAAATGCATTTTCTCTGCGTGTATTTGAAATGATTATAGTAAAGTTTTGTATGGAAGTTTTGAACTAAAACATATTTCAAATTCATTAAAATTTTTAAGAATATCCTCGTATTATTAGTATATTTAGAAACACATGCTAGCTGTTTCGTCTGCAGGTTTTTCAGGATGTTGATAATTTGATCTTTGCACGTAGAAAAAAAATGGTTAATATGACAATATTTTAAGAGCAAAGTACTATTGTTAAATTATATGGTTGAACACAACCACATAATATGGTTTCAATACGAAATTTATTTACAAAACCTAGCACAGCCAAAAACCAAATTATACCATATAACCATATATATGGTGAAAGTTACAAGTTTTGTATCATGATTAATGATTAATACTGTATTAAGTTACCATTCCATATTATGTTACCATTCCTGACCAAAATTGTAAATTCTATTATCACGATCAACCATACTGGTGTTGAATGTCACTATATTATATTATTGCGTAATGTATACATTTACGTAGAACCATACACATAATTTCTATAAATAAAACAATATTTATGTAAATTATTTAATATATTTTTCTATTTAATATTTTAACAAAAAGATTAAAACTCATAAAATTTGGCAAACTCTTGATGCTCTAGAAAGCTTGAAGTTCATATTTTCCCTCGGGGGCAAAAACTGTAAAAATTCAAACACACACATTCAAATAATTTAATACAAATACATACATATATTTAAATATAAATTTATATACAAACCTTCTTACTTCCAAATGTTAATTTTTATACCCATTTTCTTTAATTAATAAATCTTGTATGCAATTATTATTATTACAATTATTATTATTTTTAATATTACTAATATTGAAAAAAGACACACACATGAAAATAACCTGATTGCTTCAAAATTTAAAAAATTAAATAAACATTTATATAAATATGTTCAACAACAATACTTGGTTTAATGAAAATGTGTTGTAGATACATATATTACATAAAAAATATTATATTATTGTACATAACACAAGCTATTGTTGTATTCAAGCTATCTTTTTAAACAATATTATTGCATTTAGCCATGTTTTAAACTGATAGAAATTTTACAATAGAAACATAGCACATTCAACACTGATATGTTTATAGAGGATAACACTATACTATAAATTATAATATACTGCTATTGGCAACAATAAGGAATATCACAGAGTAAATACTAATGTTGCCACAACAATATTCCCAACTGCGTTTTCTTTGCGTGTGTTATTTATTAAATTATTCAATACGCTCTATCTGCCCATCGCTGATATAAAACGACTGTGACTAAAATTATTTCTGGAAGAATTTAAAAAGTACAGTGCCACGAAAAAATTGGATCTTCAGCAAAAAAAAAAAAAAAAAATTGTTTTGGTTGCAAAAAAATTATGTTTTTTAATACTTATCTGTCGCAATAAATTTAAAACAGAAATCATATTGAAAACAAACTTTTCCTTAACGATTTCCTTTTTAAATCGCTGACGGGGAACTCTGCTTACAACAAATTTTCACCAAACAGTTCCTTTTAATACATCTAATGCTTTTGATAATAACATTTCGTAATCAAAGCAAATCTGAAAAACAACATAAATGAAGAGATTATGAAATTTTGATTTTAGTATTCTATAAAACAATGTCGTAAAAACGCTTATAAATAATTGCTTGTAAAAACAGGGTCGTAAAATGTGAACGGTCAGTAAAATTATCAAATAGAAAAATATTATTTACTCGTAATAGAGTAGAGTAGGGGCTACAAATAAAATAGCAATAGAAATTCATTTTACACGTTTTCAGCATTTTATATTATCATTATTTTTTTGTTAACAAAATATAAAACAGCGAAAGAAATTGATAGAAAAAAATGTTAATACATTAATACATGTTTCCGTGTACCCAGTTGGCCATGCATGTAAAACGTAGCTGAAAACAGAAAAAGACATATTGATGAGAGCTCAAATAAATCGTGGACGAAAAATTCGAACAAATGGCTACGAAATTGTGTAAAAAATCGACATTTTCCTTTATCATACATGTAGAAAAAAAATATATATGGTCCTTGATCCTAATTGCTTTGACCTTTATTTAATTCAATATTTGCAAAAAAAAAAAAATATTTGTATTCAATTTACACACAAAAAACAAATTTTCCTGAAGAAGTCTTCCAAAGGAAGACGAAATATTGAAAAATACATTAAACATTAAAAAAAAAAAAAAAAGAAACAAAGAGGACCTTGAGCTGAACGATTTTTTTTGCAAATATTAAAAATATATGGTATATCGAAGGGCAAAGTACTATTGTTGAATAAAGTTGAACACAAGCATATCGCTCCTTTATTGCAACATAGTCATATCTCAAAAAATGAGCTTTTCGAATTAACAATGCAGAATTGTTAACAGTACTACCTTTTATATTGTGCCAAAATTTTATTTAAATTACCTCTAAACTGTTTTCTGTAGGACATATTTTGTACAAACAATTTTTCTAAGACTTGAATGGAAACTAAAAATTTGAAATGTGTTTTTCTCGAAACCAGCTTTTTTGCGTTATGACTGTGTTGCGATAAAGGAGCGATATATGGTGTCTGATCATCTTAGCCTAAGCCGTGGGAACCAACTTGGTCTCCCAAATATTAACTCTGACGTTAGATAAAAAGTTGTCTAGAAATTCTCATAAGTACTCGTAGTATATAAGCAGACATAATTTTGCTTTTAAGACAATGACTGTTATGTACTGATTAGACCAACACTGAGTTGCTCATCAGATTTAGAAAATAATAAATAAAAATTTTAATATAAAAACCCTAACACTATTTTTAGCCCGTTAATATTATTATTATTATTTTTTTTTTTGGAAAAATATTTTTCATTAACTTTTTGAAGCCCAGAAAGAAGGCATTGCCACCCACTTAGAAAACTGAAAAAAACACATTTCGTAATAATATTGCTGAATACTACATCGTCAGTAACGAATTTGTCAACTGGGTTTGCTTATATATTAATTTAAACAAATTGTTTTTTTCTGCCTTTTTAAGTGGAAAACATAAAAAAAAACGAATAATAACATGTTTATAATGAAATTTTCTGCTTTTCCATTTTTATTCTTTTTTTTTGTACATGTCATCATTTTTATCAACTCGAATGAAGTAATCAAATTCGAATCAAAGCACTTGCCATACATTCATTTAAAGTTTTCCAGTTAGCAATATATTAATAATAAATATTTTTAAACTCAGCATTAAAAAATAAAATAAATAATTGTAAAAACAGAGGCAGTTTTTATTGATCCAAATCTCTTGACAATATTAAATATATAATTGATGTGCCATAAAATTTTATAAACTAAGAACTAAGCTGATTCCAAATACTTGTAAGTAGATGATGTTAGAATTAATATATTGGCGAAATAAATTTTCCATCAAAACTATTTTTTGTTTTCCGAATATTTTCCTCTCAGTTTAACAACTATGACATTTTAATAAAAAAACTAAATTTTTAAGAATTTACTTCCATATTCCTTGTGTGCTAAGCAAAACTCACATCTTAAAGCGATGTTCATTAGACGATAACAAGAAGCTTCTTTCATGCACATATTGTTTTATTTTTTATCTTTGATCAGTATTCAAGCAGTGGTCTAGAGCTAGGAAAATAAATTACGAAGAAGAGAAAAGAGGAAGTCGTTTTTGGAAATGTTGGACTTGCACTTATTAAAACAATAACAATAAAGAAATACTAAAAACCAACGTGATCACTGAATTTAAAGTGTTGGAATTAAATAAGTTAAGACTAATCAGAGCCCAGTGTATATACCTTGGACACTACTCAGACACAAAAATTAGTTCTAAAGCTCCCCTAATGCGTGGTAATGCAATAAAAAGCAAAAAACGTTCGAAAGAAATTAATAATGAAGAGGCCTAACTTTCTCTATGTTAGTAGTTTGATGTTTCCAATTTAATAAAAATTTCTTTAATAAATGAAAATGAAATTCACGAAACGTTGGGAAAATATGAACTCGTAATAAAAATTTCTGCAGTTTTATTTTTTATTTCGTAAAGTTTAGGTAATACAATACTACAAGATCAAGTCTTATATTACAGTATTGGTTAGTGATTTGACAGATATTTTATAATTACAATTAATGAAGTAAAGAAAAAAAATGTATAAGAAAAATTTAAGTAAAAAAAAAACAAAGGTAAACAAAAGATACGGTGAGAATAGTGTTAACAATTTTAGTTTTTACAAAAATAACAATAATATATAATTTAAGAAAAATGCTGAAATATGGCAGATTTGAATTTGCTTGCATTAATAATAGCATTTGTGAAAAAATGTTGCTCAGAAATGGCCTTATTATATTTCAAGTTGTTTCTTTTGTGACCTCTATTCGACCTGGAGAAAGTTATTATGTCAGAGAGGTAAGAAGGTTTTTTTGTATATAATTTTATGTAAAAACAATAGGGAGCGGCATTTTAATAAGCTGTCAAAAGTAACACCATAGATTTCCTTGGCATATTGTGAGATGCTCCTGTTCCGTTTGATTCCAAATATATATCTGGCAATGTTATTGCACGTTACATTAAGCCTACATTTACTAATAGCATCACAGCTAGAGAATAATTCGCAGCGGGTAACAAATACGTTTTGGCAAGAAGCATTCGAGTATTAATAGGCGTATAGTACTGAGAAATATATAAATTTCTAATTTTAACATGATCTGACCAATTAAGCAGTTTATTAAATATAACACCAAGGTTTTTTGCTTTTTCGACAAAGTTTATGACTACATTATTAATCTTGACTGGTGGAATGCATAAATTTGCTCTTTGTGACATTCCAATTATCATAACGGACTTTGTAGGGTTCAGACTTAGCTCATTTGCAGACGCCCACAGATTTATACGGCCCAAATCTTCATTTATCAGTTGTATGCAATTAGCAATGTCGGATACACCGCAGCTTTTATACAGTTGCACATCATCAGCACACATTTGAATACTACAATGTTTTACATGCAAAGGTAAATCGTTTGCATATATGGAATAAAGAAGCGGTCCAAGTATCGATCCTTATGGTACTCCTCTCGGCATTAAGTAGCATTCTGAAACATTTCCTTCGTGGAAAACACTCTGACATCTGTCACTTAGATAACCCCCCGGGGAACAGGTTTTGCCTTGGCGTATTCCGAACTTAGACGCTCTGTTTTTCGGGGAAAAGAGGGGAAGGGGTCCCTCGTTTGGTGCGGCAAACAAAACTCTAGGAAGCCACATGACTTATGTTGTGTTGGCTTCCGAAACCCTTACCAAGGGTATAAATTGGCAGAACGGGGATCAGCATGGCCCCCGGGAAGTTCTGCTTGCGGTTCGACCCGGGCTGATCATGGTTGAGGTGCCGACCTTGGCTGAAACGTTCTGGCTGTGGTTGAAACCTAAAACGCAGGAAGGGAGTGTTAGTATCCTTGATAATTGTTTGGTGGTGGCTTTTTTCGAGGGCTAATAATCTCCCGAGGATCTGTTGCCTATACAACAGATACGTGTACTGTAAGGAACCAGTGGTGATGATTGGCGGGTGAGTTGGTTTAAGGGCTGATGCTCTTAATGGGCTTCGGCCTACCAACTCATTAAGCCTTGTCCTCTATTGATTGCTGGGAAATTGCATACATGAGGGATTAGAAAGCCCGAACTCCTCAACAAGAAGTTGTTCATATGACCGCAATCATATGACAAGAATTGCTACCTGTGTGAGCCTAGCAAGCCACACGGGGGCGGTGGTGAATCGTGAAAAATTCACTCCGTGGAATTGGTCCATCATCAGGTTAGGCCGTCAAGGCGATACTGATGTAAATCATTTTCACAGTTGTCACTCTATTACTTAATAAAGAGTTTGTATACAGGTAGTCGCTTATTTGCGAGTGAATTAATCGTTCAAAAACTTTTGAGAGATATGGCAGAATATTATTGACATAAATAAAGTTAGGCCTCGCCAGCTAAGTGTATACACAGCACTAACAGCCTGTTCAACGATATCGAATGAAAATGTGTGCGAAAGAAAGCTAACCACTCAAATTCGAATCAATTTGGGTTCGTCTATTTGACTCGTATTACTAGTATTATTATGAAAAAAAAAATGCCGTGCGCTCGATATATCAAAAATATGGCACAATATACAAGTTGCTTTCACAATAATACAAGTTTCTTTCGTTCACGATTATTTTAAGCTGATTTTTAAAATTGTTTCTTTCTTATTTTGATATCGAAGCGTGTTTTTGCTGTTGGTTGTTGGTATGCTGTGAAAGCGTGTATAAGTATGCGTATGAGTAACGACAGTGTGTTTATATCTCCTGATAAATAATAACTCATACTACAGTGATTGCGAGATTTTCAAACCTACAAGTGAAGTAATATAAGCAGCGTTTTCAACTTTGAAGTTTCAAAATGCACCAAAATGGAGAAAAAAGCCGGTTATTTCAACAGAAATACACGGAATTCTGAATATTTCTTTTCAGTTTTAAAAACCCATTTTATATTGTAAAAATTTAAAAAATTTTATGTTAAAAACACGATAATAAAACAGCCCTTTTAGCGACTATTATACAATCAAACTGGGTAGGGTAGCACCGCCTAATGGCATGCCACCAAATTCGTTACATAGCTAGAATTCGTGTTTGTCAAACTTGGCCTCTAGTACAATTCTGTGATTTACATTGTATCTATGCAATAATTATAACTATATTTTATCAACTGTATTATTCAGCAACATTATTTAATTATATTCGCTGTTGACTGAAATCAGCTGTTACATTTACTGTGTTATCAATTGTAGCTGTTTACTGTCGTTAAAATTAAACTGCAGGAGTACAAATCGTTACTGCAAGAGATGATATAGTCGTATGTCGAAGAAATTTACAATTATCGGATCACTAAAAGCTACAGAATCGCACTTCAAGTCATCAAACTCTATTAATATTAATTCTATCAAACACAATGTAAATAAGACATGACGTCTACCATAATCAATATTTATGGAAAATGTAATAATTTAATTAATAATTTAGTAATTTATTAATTTACGCGCCATCATAAGTATAAACTTTACTATCTCTCTGTGCATTTATTGTAATATTTGATCAACTTTGATCGTTTAATAGCAAAACCCGCAATATAGGCAGCAAATTTTATCAAACGAAATCTTTGTTTTTTTTTTCGATAATATGTATAATACAGCAATATTGTCTTTGTGCATATAATTTGGTGCGTCGTCGTGTTCTGATTGTGTTATTCAAAATGAAACGCAAAAATTTTGGACACATTAATACTTTTTTTCTTACGTTAAAACAAAAACTTGAGCTGAATTTGATTAAGTGCCACCAAAAAAAAAACGCACCGGAAATTAAAAATTTTTCGCACAAATAATTTTAAAAAGTATCAAAAACGGTGCGACACGCACACGACACCGTTGAATATAAGTATACTAATAACCGCTTCATCTAGACAGCAGCTATTAAATTACTACACACCGGCAGGAAATGCTGAAAATTGCTATACGAGTAACGTTGCGTAAAAAGCGTATAAATTAACAAAAAAAAAAATAAAAATTAATGACTTCGTTAAAATTTCAGATTTCAGTTAAAATTTTCACGAAACAAAAGCGTGCCGAATATGAAATACCGCACTGAAGGAATTTTGTTCAGAAATTCTCTGAATTTTGACATTACTTTTATGAATTGTTTCATTATTTTTCAACCATTGTAACTTTTCATAGAAATAATGAAACAAATTTCATTAGATTATTTTAACGAAAACCTTTATAAAGGTAATGAAACATTTTAATAAAAAACATGACTTATTTTCATTAAAAATATGAAAGAGAAATCATAAGATTACTGAAATAATTTCTCCAAATCAAAGAATAAATTTCATAAAGCACATGAAAACTGTACATTAAATTAATGAAAAAGTAACATTTATTTAATGAAATAACTTGTTTGTACTAATGTAATATATTCATAGATGTATGGAATAACTTCATTAGAAATATCAAACTGCTTCATAAGGTCAATGAAGTTATTTTCTTTATCTAATGTTATTATTCATTGAACATCTGAAAAATCTACATTAAATCAATGAAATATATTTACATTAAATCAATGGAATATTGTACCTAGTTTTGATAAAAGGAAATGTTGAACAAGTATTCACTAAACAGATCAGATTTTATTAAGTGACTTCAATACACTGGTATTTAATTTAAATACATAAGCACTTTGCATAGAAATACACATTCATATTAAAAAATACATATTCATATTTTCCCCCTTCATTTGTTTTTCTAATTTATTTTCCTGTTGGGATAAGAAAGTAGTCAAGTAGCCACATAATTTTTGCTGAAAATATATCTGGTTCTGGCCTTTAGAAGGCATTTACATAATTACTTAAACTTATTTTAAACGCCAATAAAACGAAATTTGTTAACTTTAAGCCATATATTTCAAAATTAGAGATATGTATGCAGATCAATATTGATGGAAGGATTATCAGCGAATCTGAAAGTGTAAAATATCTCAGAATTCACTTGGCTCACAATCTGTCATGGGTTCTTCACACAGATTATTTAAAAATGAAGGTCGCAAGTGAAATAGGAATTTTAAACAATCTTAAGAATAAGCTAAATTTCAAAACTAACCTTCTGCTTTACCAATCATTCATTCCTTCACACCTCACATATTTACCAATGATTTATGGATGCACAAATAACTCATCCTGCACAAAATGAATCCTTAAAAATTGTTTTCAACCTAAGCTACAGCACTATAGATTTATATAACAGTTTGGCAAAAGGAGTACTTCCTAATAGAGGACTATGTACGCAACAGTTGCTGATATACGAGGGCGGTTCGGAAACTTCTTAGCCTAGCACAAAAAGTGCAGTATAAACAGAAACAAGTTAAGTGTTTTGGAAATTTCCATCTCTGCAACGAACACATGTTAAATTTTGTTTCCATCTGGTAACTCCTTCATAACAGGTGTTCACAAAAGACGCATCCGCGATTTTTTTACAATGGAAAAATTATAAACGCGTGGTGTCATTAAATATTTATACAAAAAAGGTTTATTGGAACAAGAAATTCATTCATGGTAAAAGTTAGGAGAAAGTGCTCCTTCATACGCAACAGTAAAAAGTTGGGTTGCTGAATTTAAACGTGATCGTACAAGCAGTGAAGATGAACCACGTAGTGGACGTCCAAAAATAGCAACAACAACAGAAATTGTAGCCAAAGTGCATGATATGGTATGAAATGATCGACGAATAAAAGTGCGTGAAATAGCTATTATCATGGGCATCTCAAATGATCGAGTCCATTTAATTTTGCAAGAAGAACTACAGATGAAAAAGCTTTCTGCAAGCTGGATGCCGCATTTGTTAATATTCGACCAAAAACACATAAGAATGAACATTTCTCAAGCTTGTTTGGTTCGTTTTAAGCGAAATAAAATGGATTTTAAGCGTCGTTTCATAACTGTTGAGGAGACACGGATCCACCACTATACTCCAGAGAAAAAACAAAAATCCAAACAATGGACTGAGGCTGGAGGAAGTGCCCCAAAGAAGGCAAAAACAATTCAATCGGCTGGTAAGGTTATGGCAACGGTTTTTCTTGGGACTTGCTATCTATTACTATACTATATAGTACTATTGCCATCTTCTGGATCAATTAAATATACAAACTCGAGAAAAATAATTTTTCATAAAGACAACGCACCAACGCACAAGAGTGTCTTAACAATCAACGGATTATATTACGAGTTGCTTGACCACCCACCTTATTCTCCTGGTTTGGCTCCCAGTGACTTTTACCTGTTCCCAAATCTAAAAAGATTCCTTGCTGGCAAGCGTTTTACCTCAAATGTAGATACATTTACAGTTGTAAACCACTATTTTGAAGACCTTGAGGAAAACTATTTTAATCAAGGGATCGAATTGCTAGAAAAGCGTTGGACTAAGTGTATTGAAGTTTCAGGAGATTATATTGAAAAATAAAAGTATTTATGAAAAACTAACTATTCTCTTTCATATATAGGCTAAGTAGTTTCCGAACCGCCCTCGTATGTGTTTAAGTCAATAAGGAATTTTGGCTTGCATTCCATTGAATTTGAACAAAACACCTCCACAACACATAGAACAACAAGGCAGTCGAATCATTTAACCATCGCAAGTTGTCGTCTTGAGCTAACAGAACAAAAGATTAGCTATTCCGGGCCTACAGAAAAAGTAGTTTTTACCGATTGCTCTGAAAATATGATCATTTTATCAACTTATAAAACCAAACTAGAAACCATTTGATGTCGAAAGGCTTCTTATATTATCAAACTTATAAATTTTACACTCATTGTACCTTATATAATCTCACTCTACTCGCATATTATTGTAGTCCTTTTGTTTTTATTGATTTATAATATAACATGAACTAGCTGCCTTTTAGCCTTTAATAGCCATATTTGGCGCTGAGACATAATTATTACTTTCTAATTGGATTTAGTTGAAAAATACGAATAATAATAATAATAAAAATAAATAAATAAATCAAATTTGAAGGCAAAACAACGTTTGCCGGGTCAGCTAGTTTGAATATGAATTTTAAAAACTTTGGCACTTTTTATTAAACTGCTGCTATTTTTGTTTAACAAATGAAACCAACATACGAGTACACTGAGATCATCTGCTCTGTCATGTTTCTAGTATTTGAACTATTTTAGCTACACATCACGGCAATGTAAAAAATGGCAATTGTATTTGTATATATAATAATTCAAATTTAAAAGGAAGAGTTTCATCATTGTGCAAACACTTTCACATTTGAAAAAGCTTCCACAGCAAAATTACTCTTATCTTGCAAACAACCCTTCGCAGGGCACTGTGGCCGACACGCAGTGCCACCTCCCATAAAAAGTTGCTAAAAAATTCAGTTTAAAAGTAAAATTGTTTGAGAAAATATTATTGCTTTGATTATGAGTATCATTCGAGTTGAAACTTGTCGCCGGCAAAAGTTACAATGATTGAGTTTTACAGCTTGGGGGGATTTTTATGTTATTCCAAATATTAAGCTAATAAACGCTTGTGACACATTTTCTTTTCTGTAAATTAAATAAATTCGATTTTAAAAGCTTTTCTATTTATTCTTATACAAAAAAAAAAAAAACTTTTAGGATAAAGTTTTAAATATGCCCTGTTTTGAATGGAATCAGAATTACTTAAGTCATTTGCTGGTATTTATTTTATATTTGGAGGGGTTTTTCTTGTCATATGATAAAATATCTAATATCCCTCCACAACCAGTATTTGAAGCAAAAGACCTGAATTTCATTAAGGCATAAGCACAAGTATATTACGTGTCACAAATTTACAATATTGTTTTCTATACAAAAGTTTATTAATGAAGACATTTGCATATGAACATCGGCAAATCTCATACTTGCAACACAATTCATGGCAATTTGTGGAAAAAGTGGGTATTATTTTATGTGAGGAAGATTTGTCATATCTTAAGCATTTTTAAGCATATTCAACTTTGGAAATTGGGCTTTGTTACCAAATCGAAAGGGGGGTGTTTGGCTGCGCAGAAAAAATATATTTACTGAGAGAAATGAGTCGAGTAAATGCTGCTGCACGTGTTCATTCCAAGTAATGGAATAATACTTATGTGCTGTTCATAGAACTCAGACAACTTGTTTAATTTTTAAGTGCATTCCAAACAAGTTTTTAGACAAGTCGCTCGTCTTTGTTCAGATGGTTGTCAGATCTGACAATTTGGAAAAAAAAAATTTACAGAAAATCCCTAATAACTATAATAATGAAAGAGATGACCACGGCTATCAGGCTATAGTGAAGCGGGGAGTGGACGCAGTCAACGTATGTACATGCCTCAAGAATAGGAATATTGACTGCTCAACGGCTCTATTACCCGACAAGAGATTTGATGTAATTTTGTCAAGCACGGTCTTAGAGATGGTTGGCACAGATCGACAAGAGAACCTGCTTGAAATCTTTACAGATATATCCAAGTCGGGAGTTGGTAGGAGTATCTTTATAGTCCTATAATGAGAGGAGGATTAGTTTCAGGCTGCAAGATTAGTTTAGAATAGCGCACTATCATCCTTAGTGACCTGCCCTGACGGAGGTTGTATTCTGCTTTAGCGGTACTGGCGAGACATTTTCTCATAGGGACGCAGACGAGGAGATTATAGCTTGTTTTTGTTTTTTTCTTTTTTTGACAGGCATTATTAGAGCATTTATCTTTTCAAATTCTTAATAATTTATTTAGATTGTTGAGATATAAAGTTGAATGTTTGAGAATTCTCTCAATTCAATAAATTTCCAAAGTTTACTGATGATTATTGTAGCTCCTATGAAATGTCGACATATAGACAGCTGAGAAACGTAGAAAACAAGCTGTTTATAATTTTATAATATTTTCATTTAAAAAATAATAATAATAAAAACTATTTCCTGCGATTTCTCTGGGACCTTCCTGGAAATACTATAACAAAGCTAATTGTTGAGTTTCATAAACGCTGCAAAGCGTTGCGTCATCTGCAAAGGTTGAATGGTGGATTTCGCATCTCGTTGGTATGTCAGAGGTATAAATTACGTATAAAGTAGGCCCCAGAATAATATTTTGGGAGCCTCTGATTCGATTGGCTAAGTGAGGCTTACAAAATCGTCTTCTTTAATAACAAATTTTCGGCCACATAAGTCCAGAATCTTGTGAGTGTTTGCTGGTAAGTTTAGCTTTGTTTTGTTCATTTAACCATCGTACAACACTATATCAAAAGCTTGGGAAATGTCCATGAATAGAGTTGAACAATACTTTTCGTCTTAGAGAATCTTTCTTATGGCATTTACTAGTCTATAAGTTTGTTCTATGGTATATATGTATCATACAGCGTTCAATATTGGAGTCAACTTCGCCATCAACAATTTTACAGTTTTGAAGTTGTTGGCAAAAGACCTATTGGTCTTATGATTCTATTTTAGTGGGATTCTTCCCTGGTTTGGGTACCATAGTAATCATATACACCTTTCGCTCTGCAGGATAACACTTAGCGTTAAAAATAAACAGCAGAATTCTTCTTGATACACGAAGCAACTGCTCAAGCATTTTACCAGTGCTTTTATCAATACCTGGAGCTTTCCTGGGGTTTGTGTTACCGAAAACGTTTTTGACGTCTTGAAAATTAAATTTCAAAGGCACAGGCGGTCAACAGCACATGACGGTAATTTAGCTGAATCGCTGGCTGCACGATTTGCAACAAAAAGGTTTTTCAAATGGATAACATACACCCCATTGTATGTTATCCATTTGAAATTGGTTCCTTCCCCATTTCGAAATTGGTTCTTGCCTAGTCCCAATTGAAGTTCGCAAAGGCGGCTTACCTCTTACGGGTCTTTTCAATCCTTTTGTCGATTTCCACAAGAAATAGTCAGATTGAGGAGTACTATCAAGCCTTTTCAAGTATATCTTAAGGGAACCCATTCTCGGGACTTAAAGCAGATTTCTTAATTGAGTTGTGCATTCTCGTAGTATAATTTTAAGCTGGGGAGATCTGCGGAAATGCCACTTTTTTCTGACAGAAGTTGCTGTGTGTTGACATTTGTCGAACAGTTTTGAAATGTTTGGGATCCTTCCCCGGTTTGAATAGCACTCACTACTCTGAAGGATAATACTGAAGACGTCATATAGCATTAAAAATAGATAGAAGAACTCTTCTAGCTACACGATGTGTCTGTTTAAGCATTTTACCACTAAATTGAGCAATACCTGGAGGTTTTCTAGGGAGTGACTGGCAAATTTTTTTTTATCTTTTTGTTATGCTGGTAAATGTCTTAGATCTATAATGAACATAACTTCTTCGACAGCTGGCTTCATTGAGCAGTACACTTATAATTCTTTAAAAATTTTTTTGCCTTTACCTTTTATTAAAGTTGGAAAGTTAGTGAATAATAACAATTTTGATACACAGAAAAATTTTTTTTCGTGCTCAATAACGGAATTCGTTGAATCAATTAATATACTGTTTGAATGCAGACCTGTAAAAGAATTTGTAGATTCAAAGAAAAGTTTAGTAAAAATAATTATTGATCGAAAACAAGTATTCTTTTAAACAACAACAAAATACGTTATCCAAATTTATTTTATTTATTTTTTATTTATTTATTTTATTATTATTATGAGATTTTTCAGATAAAAATTTTTTTGATTTTATTTTTGCTATCAGCCCAATTATAAATAAAAATTCCGTGGGAGTTTTATCACTTTTCCTTTTCTTCCAATTATGAGCAAAAACTAAGTATGGGGATTTTTTTTCTTCTCTCCATTCGTTTAAAACAGTAAAGGAAGATCAACTCTTTAATTCTTACAGTCAAGTTAACAAAAATTGTGCTTTTCTCCTTCATGTGAAGTAAAAAAAGTACTTTATGTGAAAAATAAATTCCGTGAGGAATAAATTCCGAGAGAAATAAATTCCGTGAGAATATTCATGATTGGGCTGTATAGTTTTTTTGTGTACCAATTAACTGTGATGTTCTATATGTGAAAATTTATAGAAAACTTAACTGAAAACATTCGTTAATAACTCTTAGCAAATGTTTGCAGTTGCATGAGTTTGCCATTTAATTTTTTGCTGGGTGGATAAGTATTTTCGCTATTTACTTTTCTGAACTTTTGCATAACATTGAATTACTTTCCGTCACACAAACATTACTAACATTGAAAAATTGCTCTTAAAAGATTCCTGTAGTTTAAGAAACACTTACAAAGAAGGTTTTGGAAAATCTAAAATTGTAAAGTTTTTTTTTTTTTTACTTTTCAACCTCATTCCACAAAAACCAACCTTGTGTAATTGCATTCAAGTGGTTTCTTGCACTTGACTCTGTTTAAAATATGTATGTATATTAACTTTTTTAATTAGCTAAGAATGTTTTTTTTTGTAAATAAAAGAGTCTGGTATTTTAGTCTTTACAAATGTAGTTTCATTTAAAGTCAAAGGACCTTCAATATGGTGAATCTTGCCTCTGCAGAATAATAAGGTAAAATTATATGTGTAGTTACCACATGAAAGGGTAGCTCAAAGATATGGTGAAATTTATTTAAAAAAATATTTTAAAGCATTGTCTATAAGTTTAAGTTAACCCTTACACTGCATTTACACATACAAGTAACTTACAGTAAGTTCAGTATACATATTATTATCGAAAATGTCAGAAAAATTCTCGAATGTCTTGCAACTTGCTTTTATGTTTACACAGCCAAGTGCAAGTTCATTTTTAAAATGTCGCCACAGCGTAAAAATATATTAAAAATTTTTTACGCTTATAGCTAAAAATGTTACATATACAAAAATGAAATTTATTTAATAATTTCCTGTTCTTTTATTATTTTTTTTTTGTATTTGATGTAAAATATTTTATTTAAAATAATATTTGATGAAACAAATATGGATCAAGTATTGCCGTTTTGTAATTATTTAAAAAGCTCGGAAAAGCATATTTGCATGAAATGATTTTTTCCAAAAAAAACACGTTATTTATGTCTAGTATTACCATTGAAATATATTTTTATACAACTGTGTTCTTTCTTTATTTTTCTTTTGATATAAATATACTAAAAATTAGTCATGCACACTATTTTTATTATAATAATTAATATTAATTTAATTTAAAACTCATTTTCGGCAACACTGTTTTGTTATTTGTCATTTTACTTACAGTAAGTATTCAAAATTCACTTACACTGCATTTCCACACACAGGTATCAATATTGTTATAGAAAATGTCGGAAAAAATGTTAAATGTCTAGCAAATTACTTTTATATTTAAAAGTCTATTAAAAATTGCTATAATTTTCTAGTTAAATATACAAAAATGAAAACGAGATTTATTTAATAATTTCCTGATCATATAATTTTTTTTTGTATTTGATGAAAAATATTTCATTTAAAATAATATATGATAAAAAAAATATGGATCAAGTATTGCCGTTTTGTGATTATTTAAAAAGCTCAGAAAAACATATTTGTATGAAATGATTTCTTTAAGAAAAAAAAAACATATTATTTTTTTTAGTACTACCATTGAAACATATTTTTATACAACTGTGTTCTTTCTTTATTTTTCTTTTCATATAAATATACTAAAAATCAGCTATGAACATTATTTTTATTTTCATAATTAATAACAATTTCATTTAAAACTCATATTTGGCAACACTGGTTTATTATGTGTCATTTTACTTACAGTAAGTATTCAAAATTCACTTACAATTGAATTTGATTGTAAGTTGAGTTGTAAATAAGAACAATTTGTTTGTGTTGGTAAAAAAGTATTGTATGTATGTAAGTAAAAGTATGTATTGAATTTTTCGAACTTGAACTTGCATGTGTAAATGCCGGCTTAAGTAAATGGTAAAAAAAGATGGCTACCTTTAGCGTTTTTTATGGCGTATTGTCATTTCAAAAAAAAAAAAATTATTAAAAAAAAGTTATCAAATGTGCTATAATATTTATATATTTTTATTATGCATTTCTTTTTATTTGGAAAACCCCTTAAATCTTATTAAACGAGCAATTCTTGTTTATATATTTATATATAAATTTTGATGAGAAATCGGTATCCAGGGGTTTTTGGGGACGAGAAATCGATTTAAGTTCATCTTGGGTCCGGGAAAATCCATTTTCTCCCGGTTTGATCCTATTTTAGGTTTTTAACCACTTGTAATACTTTCATTGGTTCTCGAAAATGGCTTCAATGATTTTAATGAAAATTAGTATCTAGGTTGTTTTTAGGCCAAAAAAATAATGTAGAGTATTCCCGGTCCAGGGAAGACTTATATTGTCCCGATTTTTACCCATTTGTAATACTTTTATTTGTTCTCGGGTTTTTAAATTCAAAAAAGTGATCTAGATTTTCCAAGGTTCCAGAAAACCCCATTTTGTTCCAGTTTGTACCCATTTGTAAAACTTTTTTTAGTTTTCGAAAATGGTTTTAATGTTTTTAATGAAAATCAGTATCTAGGGGTTTTTAAGGTTGTAAAAGCGATTTAGAATGTCCTTGGTCCAGGGAAGACCCATTTTGTCCCGGTATTGTACAATTTGTTCTCCTTATTTTCAAAATTTGGACAGTAAATCTAAGAAAAGTAATTCAACCTTGCTTTGCCGTTATTATAGAAAAATTTTTGAACGTAATATACTCCTAAATATATTTCAATAGGCGATTATTTATTTTGATTATAAAGTACTTTTTACTTCTGTGAAATCTCATTTCTGTAAAAAAAATTCAATTTTTTTTTTTTTTGTTTAATTTTTCAGGGGAATACTAATTATTAAATTTAAACAGAATATAAAAAAAATCCGGTATTGAAATAATCACTTGTTTATATAAAAGTGTCAATTTCTTTAAAAAACTAAATTTTTTGGTTTAATTTTTCAGGAGAATATTAATTAGTATGTTTAAAGAGAATATAAAAAAATCTGTATTGAAATAATTACTCGTTTAAATAAAATTGTCAATTTCTGATAGGCAATATAAGCAAGAGTTATGAGTCAAAGTTTTGCCACCGAAAGTGTGAAACAATTTGATAATGGGAACGACTTTTATTGGTTCACATTATCACTGAAATATACGGTTATTTTCATATTTAACTTCTTTTTTAATTATGGACCTTATGGCATTTTTAAAAGTGACATAATGTCCATTTGCAAAGTGTCACTATGCCCATGGACCTTATGCCACATTTATGTGTGTCACAGTGTCCATGGACATTATGACATGCCACCAAAATATATATAAAAAAAATATCCCAAAAGTATAAAAATACCTTTTTTTGTGTTTTAGAGTACAAATTTTAAATCGCGACTATGAGCGCTAACTTCGAAAAGCGGCTAATGCCATTGAATTCAGCGTACTCGAGCAGCATTGTCAACTCGGTGTGTTTCGCACCGTTTTTAGTGCTTTTTGAAATTATTTGTGCGAAAATTTTTTTAGTGGGTGCGTGGTGCGCTTTTTTTGAATTTTCGGTGCGCTATTTAAATTTCGGTGGCACCAAATCAAATTCAGCTCAAATTTTTGTTTTACATTTTTACGTTGCAATTTGCACAGCACAATCAGGGCGGTGAGTTACGAATATAATATGGAAAACACACCATATTATATGCACAAAGTAAGACAATCTATCAATCAAGTCAAGTTTGTCAAATGTTACAACAAATTCAGTACAGCGAAGTTCGTACTTATAATGGCGCGTGAATTCTTTACTGTTTGATAAATTACCAAATTATTATTAAAATTAGATACTGATTATAGTAAATTTCAATTTAACATCTGAGTTTGTGAATTCAGCATCTGTGTTTGATAGAATTGCTATTGATTGAGTTTGAGGGCTTGCAATGCGATTCTGTAACTTTACATGATTCAATATTCGTAAATTCTTTCGGCATATTTCATCCCCAGCAGTAACAATCGCATAATTTTGCAATATAACTTTAACGACGGTAAGCAGTGATAGTTTTGTGTACCTGATAATAGGCAATAAAAGCAACAGCTGATTTCGCCGAATAACAAATTTGATCAAATATCGTTATGATTATTGTAAATATACTATTATCTTAATAAAAGTAACAGGCCAAGTTTGATAAACACGAGTTCTAGGTATTGAACGAATTTAATATCAGACCTAATTTGAGTGTATAATAATCACTGGAAAGGCTGTTTCATTATAGTGTTTTTAATATAAAAGTCTTATACTTTTTATAATACAAAATATATTTTTAGAAATGAAAAGAAAAATTCAACATTCGGTGCGTTTTTCTTGAAATTACGCGCTTTTTCCCCCATTTTGGTGAGTTTTGAAATTTCAAAGACACAACAAATTCGAGCTCAATTTTTATTTGTATATGCTAAACCATAAACATTTCGACTGATTGAATAAATAATGACAATATGCTCACAGCTGTTATATTTTTTCATGTTAAAAATTTAAAAAATTTTAAATATAATTCACAAAAATTAAATGTATGTTTTTACTTTTTTCTCTTTTCATGTCCACATTTTATGGCGCTTTTGAATGGCTGGTAAAAAACAACAACTTAAAATAACATATCAACGTGCATTTATCTGTTTATGGAAAAAATGTTTATTTTTTACATGGACCTACTATGATACATGCATCCATATATATGTGTGTATGTGTGTGTGCTGGATATGCACCATTCCATTAATTACATCATTTGTCACATAAAATATGTTGTCGCTGATAATAATGATATGATCTAACACTGTGCTCATATGCACATATGGCTGTGAATATTTTCGTTTTGGTAAATGTTTGTTTGGTCGACAATATACAACTACACATACATATGCTTGTATACACACATACATGCATAATTTTTCTATTATAAAAATCTTGGCATCCCTTTGCCTGGTATCAATCCAATATGCCATCTTGCTGGTATCCGTATGCGATGCAAATATGAATTCAATTCGATCGTGTGATGTTGATTTTACCGCTGACTTGACAACCAAACGCAACGTCAATACAATACAAAATCATTATTATTGTTGTTTCTCCTTTTTTAAATATTTCCTTATAAATCGTTTAAATAATGATGATTAAAACAAATGACGACTCTTGAACACAAACCCATCTCATTGGCTTGATGAATGAATGCAAAAATGAATGAATTTTAAACGAACAACACACATCATACATGGTGGAAAAAATATGAATATGGATTTTACATTTCTCTGCTCCCCGTTGTTGGCTTTGTACACTTCTGCCCACCAACCCGATACAATGACCTCGTTTATATATTTTTTTACACAAACATCTCCTGAACTTAAATACATATTTTTCTTGATTTTTTTTTTTTTTGCTGGCAATGGTGTGTTACGGCGCTGACTTTCATTATAATGGCGCCTCTTGACTGCCCGGGCTGCTGCTGCTGCTGCCGGCCATGATGATGACGGTGATGATGCAAAATATTGGCCATTATATATGATCATGCATCGCTACATTTGATTATGTCATATTCATATAAAATACTATACACATACGGTTGCACGCGCAAACACCTGTGAACATATTGGCAAATGTAATTGCAACGCAAATATTTTTTATATTGAATTATTTCTTTAACATTGTACACAAACACACACGTACTTGCATGCACACATAATCATATACAATTGGATTTCAATTCACTTTAAATTGAATAAAACTGTTCTGACTTTACGGATGTTGGCTGCAGCACTTTTGTCAGCAACACTGCGCACATATCAGAAAGCAGCCTGTGACACAGATCAAGTTGTAATTACATGTCCACGTGGCACAAGTATATCCATTGAATTTGCACAGTACAATAAATTTATTGCCAAAGGTAAGTCATTTACAGTTTATATTTTCTTTACATGAATATGCATAAATGTATGTAAATATGGACGTTTGTTTATAAAAAATGCAAAAAGTCAAAAGATTAAAAAAAGTATTTATTAAGAATTAATAATCACACTTTAATTGCTTATAAGCAGATTTATGTGGTGTTTATACTGAAGCTTAAATTTAACTAAAGAAAAATTCATTAAATTAAAAAGGTTCTTTATGAACATAATGCATTAAATACTTGCAACACAACAGGCTACAAATGTGGCTACGTTTTTAATATACTTTTTATCTTGGCCCATCCCCTGAAAGAAAAAACGCTTCGTTGTGGGCATGAATTTATTTCTTTCTCCATTATTTCGTTAATAACATGAAGAAATTTATTACGTTTACGAAAGCTTCATTAATGTGATGCACATTTTTTGTAGCACCTTTTTTATTTCTTACAACTTCATTAATATTGCAATTAACGACACGAATGAAATTCTTTAATTAGTGTTGCGAAAAACTTTTGCAAGAATATATAGGAATTTCGTTACAGCTACTAAACAGTGTAGTAAAAATAATGCAAATGTTTCATTGTATAACTGCACTACTTTCGTTACAGTTATGAAACCATAATGGGCATATTTCATTAAATACCCGATGGCCGCAGGTTCGATTTTTGCCACAGACTCTTCATTTCTTTTTTATCTTGGACCAGTACTCAGGGGATGATCCCTACATATGCAGTGCATTGTACCAGAACTAGGAAAATAGGTTATGGGGAGGGGGAGCTTCGTGTTACTGCTTCGTAGTTTTTGTACTTAGTTTAAAAAATAATTGAGTTTTATTCACTCACACAATAGCTTCTAACATTGATACCAATAAAAAAAAATTCTAAACAGCTTCTATGTTTCCGAGCTGTCTATATATCAACATTAGAGGACGCTCAAGCACAACATAAATGTCTTACAAAACATCGTAGTATTTTCAAGTACTGTCCATCGTCTTCTTTCACATTTCAAAACAAAGACTTCAGTGCCGAAATGTTCTGAACACATAGACGAATACTATCTTATAAGCATTTAGAATAAACGGAATCAAACACAAGTATCGGGTGGTTAAATTTCAAGGGCCGATGTTGAATGTGAACCACACCTAAACGCCAAGTTTTTTTCTGAATTTTATTTGACATTTCTCTATTTCAGACTTATTCAATTTGAACTATGGAGAGATACACAATCCAACAACGTGTTAAAGTTATCCAGACTTATTATGAAAATGATGATCAATTTTCGAAGAAAATCATCTTCAGTGATGAGGCACATTTTCATCTCAGTGGATTCGTCAATAAACAGAATTGCCGCATTTGGGCGAATGAGAATCCAGGAGTGACTATCGAAAAACCAATGCACCCACAAAGAGTGACTGTTTGGTGCGGTTTATGTGCTGGCGGCATCATCGGGCCGTATTTTTTCCAAAATGAGGCCGGTCAGGCAGTTACTGTGAATGGTGGTCGCTATCGTGAGATGATAACGAACTTTTTATGGCCCGAATTGGAAGATATGGATGAAGGCGATATGTGGTTTCAGCAGGACGGTACCACTTGCCACACAGCTAACGAAACAATTGCTCTTTTTCGCAACAAATTCAATGGCCGTGTTATCTCACGTAATGGCGATGTCAATTGGCCGCCAAGATCATGTGATTTGACACCGTTGGAATTTTTTCTTTAGGGTTATTTAAAAGAAAAGGTGTACGTCGATAAGCCAGCAACAATTCAACAGCTAAAGGATGAGATAATTCGGCACATTAACGGCATAGAACCTCCATTATGCCTCAGGATCATCGAAAATTTGGACCATCGGATGAAGGTGTGCCGCCGTGATCGCGGCGCCCATTTGGCCGATATTTTGTTCCATACATAATTGAATAATACCAGTATATCGTAATAAAATAAAATTACAATAATTTCCTGAATAGTTTGTGTTTTATTCAAAGTCAACATCGGCCCTTGAAATTTAACCACCCTTTAGAACCAAATGAAATAGAACAAAATTTAAGTAGAACTTCAAGCATTGAAGTAATGTTCTACTTCTGTTTTCTTTATAAAATTTGTTGATTTTGTTCATGGTTTTTGTCTGGTTTTTTTTTTTTTTGGATTTTCCTGTGAATTAGCAAGTGGGTGCTAATGAGCAGTGTAGCTACTGCGAAACAGCTAGTTGTCCCCCAGCTTTAGTGTATTTAATTATGTTTTCTTGTCTTCGTGGTCGAGAGTCAATTATTGTTATAATTAAAAATAAAAATATTTTTTGGCTAAAGCGAGGATTGAACTTGACCCAGATGAATGATACCATCCCATCATATAATACTCGTATTAGAAATATTAAAATAAGTTCGACTATTTATCATTAATACATACAAAAATTAAAATATTTCCTGGCGAAAGACAGGTTTGAACTAAAGTCAGACGAATGATACTATCACATAATATTAGAAATATTTAATAAGTTCATTAATATACGCATGAAAAAACTTTAAGTCCCAATATTTATAAGCTGACGGAAGAAAAAGTCGTTTTAATTTTGTTTATTTTATCACAAAAGTTCTTTTATTTAAAAACAACAAAATCAATTTATTCCAAGTTCTTTTAAATGTATACGAAGGCTTAACTTAAATAAGGTCACTTTTCAGTCTCACATTTAAAGTCGGGCAATTAATAAAAAATTAGCATTATGTGAACATAACGCAAAATTAATATTTTGTAGATCCATCTTTTTGGGTTTCAACAGCTTGTAAGCGGTTAGGCAAAGATTCCACTAATTTTTTGCAAACCTCAGGACTTATATTATTCCACTCTTCCTGTAAGGCATTCTTTAGTTGTGGAATTGACGTACACTTCCTGTCCTGCATCCGGCGGCCTAATTCTTCCCACAAATGTTCAATAACATTGAGGTCCGGACTTTGTGCAGGGGTTTTAATAACCTTCGGACAGTTATAGAGCAGCCAATTCTTTACATCATATGCTGAATGTTTAGGATCATTGTCCTGGTAAAATTGGAAATTAGTTTCAATGCCGAGTTTTTTTACACTTTCTTTTAAATTTTTTCTCAAAATATTTAAATAAACATTCTTACTCATAACACCGTCAATGAAATGCAAATCTCCAACTCCTGAGGCTGCCATGCATCACCAAACCATAGCCGATCCACCACCGTGCTTTACTGTTTTTCTTAAATTCTTGCCTTCCATCTCTTTGTTTGGTTTGCGCCATACTTTGCCTCTTCCATCGCACCCAAATAAGTTAAATTTACTTTCGTCAGTAAACAATACCTAAATATCAATAATAAGCCTAATTAAATTTTTATGTTTGTTCCAACTTACGGTACTCCACAAATCAAAATCTTTGGTCATATATTGACGAGCAAAAACAAGCCGTTCGCTTTGGTTTTTCTTACTTATAAGAGGTTTTTTCCGTGCCACTCGGCCATGAAAGTCATTCTTGCGAAGAAGTCTTCTTACTGTTTTTGGGTTTACCTCCGTCCCAGAAGCTTCCTTGACCATTGCTGTCAGTTTTGGAATAGCAATAAAAGGATTTTTCTTCACCTGTTTTAAAATCATGCTCTCATCTCTGGGTGAAAGCTTTCTTGCTCGGGCTCCGCGTTTTTTATTTGCTACCAAACCACTTTCCTTATATCTAGAAATGATATCACTGTAGATTTGCTTTTTTTTTATCAAATTAGATATTTCTCTTTCAGATTTTCCATCTACGTGCAACTCAATTATTATTTTCCGTTCTTCGAAGGTGGATTGTTTAATTTTGCGCGGCATTTTTCAAAAAACTTTTATAATCTTCACTGATCGAATGATTGTGTAAGAAGAAATAATTGTTTTGGAGACAAAAGAAGAAAAAAGTGGAAATAACGGTATATTTCACTTTTTCATTGTACAAAACATTAAGTGCCCGACTTTCAATATGAGACACAGAATTTACTTTTTCTCATTTTGTTATTCTTACGTATTTTATAACGGGACTTAAAATAAAATTTCTATGGTTTTTCTATTAATAAGAGTTTTTGTGATAAAACAAAAAAAAGTTAAACGCATCATCTTTCATCAAAACATAAATATTAAGATCATAAATTTTCGACAATGTTTGCCCGACTTTAATGTGAGTGACTGTATATTTCTCACGGCCTATCCACATACATACATACGTTGATAAAATGCAGTACAAACAATTATTGTTACAATTAAAAATAAAAATATTTCTTGGCGAAAACCAGGTTTGAACTTGAGCCAGACGAATGATACCATCATATAATATTAAACAAAAATAATAAAATAAGTTGATACATTCTTCAAAGTATTGCACATTGTTAGCCATTAATTTTCCCATCTAACCGTGGTCTGAAAAACCCCGAGCCTAACAAAGGAAACACAATTCTTTGGTTCAAAATTAGCTTTATTCATCAACGTAATCTACATCAAGAGTAACGCAATCATTACAACGCCGCTCTAACATTACAATACCACTTTTGTAGAACGATTTATCTTTTGTCCAAAAATAGGCCTCAGTTTCAGCGATTGTTTGCATTGTTTGCGAACAGCCAGTAGTCGCTGGGAGCCAAATCTGGCAAATACGGTGAATGTACGAGTAATTCAATTCATGTAGTTTTGCCATTGTTTTGATTGACTTGCCATATATGGTTGTTTCTATCCAATTTCGGCCTTCAAACGCTTCAACAACGCTATATAATATGCACTGTTAATGGCATTTCCTTTCTTAAGATAGTCGATGAATATTACACCACGCTCATCCCAAAATACCGAGGCCATAATCTTTCTAGCCAATTGGTATACTTTTGGGCATTTCGGACGAGGTTCACCAGTTGCTGTCCACTCAGATAACGATCGTTTTGATTCCGGAGTGAAGGGATGGATCCAAGTTCCATCCATTGTCACATATCGACGTAAAAATTCCGGTTTGTTACGTTTAACCATGGCCAAACACCGCTAAAAATCAACAACACGTTCTCGTTTTTGGTCAACAGAAAGTAGACGCGGCACCCACTTTAAATAGAGCTTTCTTATAGTTAAATCCTCATGCAATATAAAACCAACACGTTCTTTTGATATCTTTACGATGTCAGCTAACTCACGCAACTTCACTTTTCGATCATTCAGAACGATTTATGTTTTCTGGTATTACCACCTCATTTGCGCTGTCTATGTGTTAAGCCCGACACTTTTCAACTCATGTAGTACAGTGTGATGTTCGCTGGACTGAACACATTTTTCATGTCTCTATAGAAGTATTTAAGTGTCTCCTGTTTTTCAAACGGTGTAAGATTTACTTCACTCCATCTGATCTCTTTACTATTAATACCGAAAACTGAATACAACTCCCATGTTTGGGCCGGTGCCTCGATCGTATGCACGAGAGGGCGAAGAAGCTTATCGGTGACAGTAGAGTATCCAATTCTATTGACTCACTCGAGCATCGTCGCAGTGAAGGGTGCGTTACTCTGTTCTATCGTTACTGCAATGGATTTTGCTCTGACGAAATTAGGGATCTTGTTCCCGAAACTCACACGTTTATACGAAACACGCGTTCATGGTACAGAGCTCATACATTTCTGGTCGATTGCCCAGTGAATCGTGGAGTAAGTTGTCTGTTGTCCCTGTGGAATAAGTTGTCTGTAGAGGTGTTTCATATCTGTTATAAGATTGAAAAGTTCAAATCGAATGTTCAGAAACACTACTCCCTCTTTCCCCCTGCTCACAACCAATTTTTCTAGTTCTGGTACAATGCGCTGCATATGCAGGGGTCATCCCCAGAGAACTGGTCCAATTAAAAAAAACAGAAAAACAAAAATTGTTTATTTTTTGTATTTTTATATGGTCAATTTTTTGGTAAATGTTGCTTAAAACGTTTTTGCTGTTTGACCTATTTTTAAATAAAAAATATGTTGTTTTTTCTTTTTCCCGACGCTTCGTAGATTTTTTGTCTACATTTTCAAGGGAGCGTCTATTCATATAAATATAAAAACAATTTTTATAATCTAAATACATATACATATGTGTGAGACTTACCTTAATTAATGTTGTTACATCTGAATTTTAAAAAAAATTATTTTGATAAGGATTTCAAAACAGAAAATACAAAATTAAAAACTCAACGTTAATTTAACACAAGTCTGTAATTAATGTTAATGTTATCCGTGTCTTCTTTTAAGTTCATCGTTTTGTTTATGTTTTGTTGTATCCGGAAGCTCTCATTTGTAAATCTCTTTTCCGTATTGTTTTCTATGTCCAAAATTTTAACGTTATCAATATCAGCTGAGTGTCCACTTTGTAGAATGTGTTATGCAAGTGCTGTTGTTTCTTTTTTTCTTTCTATGTCCATTTACGCTTACGTAGAGTGCGAACTGAAGAAAATATCGCAGCCGTATCGGCCAGTGTTGGTGATGACCGTGAATTATCGATTCGGCGCCGTTCGCAGCAATTATGCCTCTGTTACTCCACTACGTGGAAAATTTTGTGGAAGGATTTGGGTGTGAAGCCTTATAAGATACAGCTGGTGCAAGAATTGAAGCCAAACGACCTACCACAACGCCAAATTTTTGGTGAATGGGCTCTTGAAAAGTTAGATGAAGATCCACTTTTTTATCGAAGAATTGTGTTCAGCGACGAGGCTCATTTCTGGTTGAATGGATACGTGAACAAGCAAAACTGCCGTATTTGGAGTGAAGAGCAGCCAGAAGCATTGCAAGAGCTACTAATGCATCCACAAAAAACAACCGGTTGGTGCGGATTATGGGCTGGCGGCATCATTGGGCCGTATTTCTTCAAAGATGATGCGAATCACAACGTTACTGTGAATGGTGAACGCTACCGTGCGATGATAACAAACTCTTTTTTGCCCAAAATGGAAGAGCTTGACTTGCATGACATGTGGTTTCAACAAGACGGTGCCACATGCCACACAGCACGCGAAACAATGGACCAATTGAGAGGCGAGTTCGGTGAACAGTTTATTTACCGCTTGGGACCAGTCAATTGGCCGCCCAGATCGTGCGATTTAACGCCTCTAGACTATTTTTTGTGGGGCTATGTTAAGGCTAATGTCTATAGCGACAAGCCCGCTTCGATTGACGCACTGGAAGCCAACATTGCCAACATTATTCGTGAGATACCGGCCGAAATGTTGGAAAGAGTATGCCAAAATTGGACTAAGCGGATGGACTATTTGAGGCGCAGCCGCGGCCAACATTTGCATGAAATAATCTTCAAACATTAAATTATATCGACGCAACTATCGATGCAAATAAATATTTCATGCATTTTTCTGAATTTTATGCGTTTTTTTTTAATTTCCGATAGTTCTTATAAAATCACCCATTATTTATATGAATAGACGCTCCCTTGAAAATGTAGACAAAAAATCTACGAAACGTCGGGAAAAAGGAAAAGCAACATGTTTTTTATTTAAAAATAGGTCAAACAGCAAAAACGTTTTAAGCAAAAATTTTTTATATTTTTTAAATTAAAAATTTTTTGGTTTGTACATATGTACATCGGGTTTTAGTTCAAGTTTTTTCCTTTCTTAAGTTTTTTTCTTAAGAAGGATTCTTTTACAATACAAATTTGCTGTGATCAATAATTATTGATTGAAGAAGACAAGAAAAATAATAATCAAATCTTTAGCTGGGGGACAACTAGCTGTTTCGTAGTCGCTACACTACTCATCAGCAACCGCTGGGATTTGAACTCGGGTCATGACGTATATGATCTGCTGCTTTAACCACTAGCCACCGAGCATTTAATTATATTCTATCTATATTCACCTCATATTGAATCACATATGCATTTTTGTTAATTGCCCGCATTGTTTGTACAGAGTATGCTGTCTCAGAACTAAAATGGTTAATATTTTTTTGTTAATATCAATTTATTCAAAAACGCTGGCTTTTAAAATGAAAATTTTTTAGCAATAACTTTCTAGAAATGTAAGCAATCAAAAATTTTTTATATGTTCTGAAATTTACAATTTTACTGCTAGAAGAAAAAACACCCCGCAACATAGTTTTTTTTTGTGGAATATTTGTACAAGTATGTCAATACAAACAGAAGCTTCTTTTTACTCCAAACAGGAAAGAATCAATTGAAAGTAGATACCACGTGTTATGTGTTGTCGCTTTTTCCGCTTTTTAAACTTTCTAGGCGTTTTACACCTTCCTGTTCAAGTTACATGAAGCGCTTTCTATGAGACAAGCACTGTTTGTTGCGGTTGAAGTAGTTTTTAATTAAAAACATTTTTGTGATATGTGTATGGAAAAGGAGTCAATGACAAAAGAATTTCATTGACGCTTGTGATGAATATCACACCAATATTTGGGAATAAGCCTCCGTGGTTCAATTCAAGATTATGTCATATGAAAAATCTTAAAAATAAAGCTTTAAACTCAGTTTAAAAATTCTAATGGTAGTACATGTTGCTCAAAATTCCTTTTGGCGCGTAGTGAATATAATTTCTATCGAAACTTTCTTTATAAACAGTATATTATCGAAATTGAGAACAAAAGTAAATCCAACTCTTCCGCCTTTTGACATTATATTAATAGCAAAAAGGACTAGCATGGGATACTGAAATCGACTGATTTCTCATCACTATGAATATATGTGAATATTGCAAGCATGGCGGCAGCATTTGGCATTCGTGCAAGGCTAAGCCAGAGCTAGTGATTATCTGAGCATTCACAGTGCAATAGCCTGTGTTTGTCCCTGCTACACCCCGAGATATAACCAAGCTTACCTACCCCAGCAAACTCAATTCATCTGCGGATCAATCGTACCGAAGCATATGCATTATAATAATTTGCAATACGATAGTATTTCTAACACATAAGTATAAACTTTTTTCTTAATATTTTCAGAGCACTTTTGTTACACATACTTATAAAAATTCAATTTTTCATCTGCTTTCAAATATCAATAGCGGATTTAGGTATGACGTAACTGTTAACGAGGTCTCTGAAGCGATAAATTTTTTAAAGGACGTTCCTAAGTCCGTAGTCGGTTCATATCATATTTAAAAAAAAAAAATGAAGGTTCAGCCTTGCAGAGATTATTACGAAACTTTCTAATATGTGCCTTAAATATGGTAAAATTTTAGATTGCTGGAAATTCCACTGTATTGTACCAATTTTTAAATTAGATGATCGTAGCCTTATAACTAATTATAGACCTATAGTTAAACAGAGTCCATTTGCGAAGATTTTTGATAAAATTTGAAAGCATAAACTTTTTGACCATGTTAAGGGTTTTATGTCCCATCAGAAATATGGTTTTGTGCTTAATAGATCAACTACTACTAATTTACTTATCATAACCCGTGATATTATAACTGCAATGGGGCGCAGATTACAATGTGATGTTATATATACAGACTTTGCTAAGTCTGTGTACATAACAGTCTGTATATATAAGTCTGTATATAAAGGGTGATTAAATTTCAAGGGCCGATGTTGATTTTGAATAAA
Organism: Thecocarcelia acutangulata; assembly: GCA_914767995.1. Classification (NCBI taxonomy): domain Eukaryota; kingdom Metazoa; phylum Arthropoda; class Insecta; order Diptera; family Tachinidae; genus Thecocarcelia; species Thecocarcelia acutangulata. Next base: position 56,528,680 of record OU612094.1, on the reverse strand, counting down.
ACACAAACTATTTAGGAAATTATTGTAATTTTATTTTATTATGATATATTGGTATTATTCAATTATGTATGGAACAAAATATCGGCCAAATGGGCACCGCGACCACGGCGGCACACCTCTATCCGATGGTCCAAATTTTCCATGACCCTGAGGCATAATGGAGGTTCTATGCCGTTAATGTGCCGAATTATCTCATCCTTTAGCTGTTGAATTGTTGCTGGCTTGTTGCGACGTACACCTTTTCTTTCAAATAACCCCAAAGAAAAAAGTCCAACGGTGTCAAATCACATGATCTTGGCGGCCAATTGACATCGCCATTACGTGAGATAACACGGCCATTGAATTTGTTGCGCAAAAGAGCAATTGTTTCGTTAGCTGTGTAGCAAGTGGCACCGTCCTGCTGAAACCACATATCGTCTACATCCATATCTTCCAATTCAGGCCATAAAAAGTTCGTTATCATCTTACGATAGCGAACACCATTCACAGTAACTGCCTGACCGGCCTCATTTTGGAAAAAATACGGCCCGATGATGCCGCCAGCACATAAACCGCACCAAACAGTCACTCTTTGTGGGTGCATTGGTTTTTCGACAGTCACTCTTGGATTCTCATTCGCCCAAATGCGGCAATTCTGTTTATTGACGAATCCACTGAGGTGAAAATGTGCCTCATCACTGAAGATGACTTTCTTCGAAAATTGATCATCATTTTCATAATAAGTCTGGATAACTTTAACACGTTGTTGGATTGTGTATCGCTCCATGGTTCAAATTGAGTAAGTCTGAAATAGAGAAATGTTAAATAAAATTCGGAAAAAAACTTGGCGTTTAGACGTGGTTCACATTCAACATCGGCCCTTGAAATTTAACCACCCGATATAACATGTTATATATACAGACCTTGCTTTCGATACAGTTGTGAAAAAGATTTACATCAGCACCTGCCTTTACAGCATTATCTGATGATGGACCAGTTCCACGGAGTGAATTATTCATGATTCACCAGCGCCCCGTGTGGCTTGCTAGGCTCACACAGGTGCAATTTTTGCCATATGAGCAACTTCTTTTTCGATACAGTTAGTCATTATCTTTTGTTACGTAAGCTTCATAAATTTGGCCTTACAAATAATATATTACTATTTCTTAAAAGTTTCCTTACTAGCAGAAAAATTACAGTTAAAATCGGAAACGCTTCCTCTGCATTTTTAATAGTTCCTAGAGGGCCATTACTTCCTATACTTTTTATCAATGAATAATATGTTTGTTATTCCCTGATGATTTAAAATTGTACTCTTGTATCTCCAATCTGGCAGACAGCCATAAAATAAAAGCTGTCTATTGAAAAAGTATCTGACTGGTGATCTGAAAATGATTGTTGAGCAATAGAAATAATTGGTTTATTTTATTTTAACATAAGATTGACTTTGGAAAATTAAAGTTAATGAACAAAAGTGTACTCACAATACATTCACGCTGCGTAAACAAACATGTTCAGCCATCCAAATCAACAATTCACCTATTCCGCAGCAAAATGAAGTCAAGTACCTTGGTATTCATATCGACCGTAGGTTAACGTGGAAGTCTCACATAGATGCGAAAGTTACTCAGTTAAAGTTAAATGCAGCGCAACAGAATTGGCTTATGGGCAGAAATTCGACATTGAAGCTGGATTGCAAACTTTTATTATACAACGCAATTTTAAAGCCTATATGGCGCTACGGAACTCTAATTTAAATTCAAAGGCGACAAAACAAAATTCTTCGGATGATTACTGCAGCTCCATGGTACGTAAAAAACTCTCGAATTCATAAGGATCTCTGTGTTCCTCTTGTAAAAGACGAATTTTCAAAGTACGCAACAAGGTATATCAATAAATTGGAGCTTCACCCAAATCCTCTTGCACGCAATATAATTAATTTTGAAGGCCACTCTCGGTTGCGCAGAAGGGATACTCTTGCCACCATCAGAACGTCCAATAGGTGATTTTACCCATATTGACCGTGCAAAATAACATTTCTGTCTAGCATTGGCTGGACTTAATTAGCTTTATGTATTTAGTATTAAGATTTGAATACTTATTGTTAGTTCACTTTGTGAAGATTCAATAAATAAATGAATGGGAAAAAAAGATTGACTTTATTCGCTGTTTCTTTCAAATTCACTTTACAAAGGGCAAAGCTAAAGTAAAATTACAATTTATAATTCATGCTTGCTATGCCAAGTATATAAAGAACAGCCTTGTCAATTATATAAAATTTCAAAAAGCACCAAATTTAGAAGTATTCTTTTCATTTTTAAAAACCCATTTTGTAATATAAAAATATAAAATTTTTGTATTAAAAGCATGATAATGAGCTAGCCTTTTAAGTGGCTATTAGAAGATTAAACTGATGCAATGCCATCAAATTCGTTCAAAAGCTAGAACTTGTATTTGTCGAATTTAGCCTCTAGTACGATTATGGTACTTTTGTAAGAAAAATTGCTTCTTTATAATAATTATAACGATATATTATCATATATCGCAACCATATTAGCTGTCTCAGCTATTAATTGTATTGCTTCTTTGTTAAAATTATACATACGAGTACAATTGTTACTACAATCGATTCTCATCTGAGTGGACAGCAACTAGTGGACCTCGTCCAAAGCGCCCATAAGCACAACAATCGGTTGGAAAGGTTATGACCTAGGTATATTGGGATGTGCGTGATGTAATGTTCATTGAATATCTTGAGAAAAGTAATACCATTTACAGTGAATATTATATAGCAATGTTGCACCGTATATGACAAAGAAAAAAATTTTGTGTCATCAAGACAATGCACCGTGTCACAAGTCAATCGAAACAATGGCAAAACTATATAAATTGGACCTCCAATTGATCTTACATCCTCCGTATTTGCCAGATTTGTAGTCTCTGCGACTACAGGCTGTTCGTAGATCTGAAAAAAAATGCTCGCCGGAACTGAGGCCTATTTCGAGGCAAAAGATAAATCGTTCTACAAAAGTGGTATTAAAATTTTAGAGCGGCACTGCTATGATTGTGTTACTCTTGATGGAGATCACGTTGATGAATAAAGCTAATTTTGAACCAAAATGAACTGTGTTTTCGTTATTAGGCCCGGGAATTATCAGCCCATATGTTACCTAATTTGATGCGAAGGGGAGGTAGCAGAATTTTCAACGGATCAACTAGCGTTTTTATTTCTAGGGGTTAATGATGCTCCTTTTGACCAGTTTTTTTTTATCCAATGTTGTGCACTATTTATGCAATTCCCTTAGTATATTATTATATTTCCACACAAAAATCACAAAATTTTGACTCAGCCTATTTTGTAAGCCGTAATATCGCTCCTTTATTGCAACATAGTCATATCTCAAAAAATGAGCTTTTCGAGTTAGCAATGCAGAATTGTTAACAGTACTACCTTTTATATTGTGCCAAAAATTTATTCAAATTTCTTTTAACCTGTTTCCTTTGGAAGATAGTTTCTAAAAAAAGAGATTCTAAGACTTGGAAACTAAATATTTGAAATGCGTTTTTCTCAAAACGAGCTTTTTTTTAGTTATGACCATGTTGCAATAAAGAAGCGATATGATTTTAATCGCGACAAAGAATTTGTGTGTGGTAGATGAATATTTAAACGTCATTAGTACTCCGTTACTAAAGAAATTTGAAACTAACTATAGTAATTCTGGGTAATACTAGGAAAAATTAAAAAAGTAATTTTTTTCGGAAAATTTGGGTGATGGATTTTTTTTAGTATTTTTTTTTTTTGTAGCTTAGTTCATAATACGTATCCAAATTGCTAATTAATTTTTTTAAGGGGAAACTCATCGCAGGCCTGTGTTATTAGTATTTTAGAAGAAAGGAATATTCCGACCAAATGGCGCAAAAGGGTTGAAGCCAAACTTTTACCGCTGAATTTTGCTTGCTTTATGGACACCTTTGCATTCGATTTTAAAACCACTTTACTTACTTGCACATGAAAAATATCAATATGCAAAAAAATAACTAACGAAACACATGCAAATTATTTTAAGCACTGAAATTTAAACAGAAAATAAATGGCTTGCGTAAAACAATAAGCAAATACAAATTCCGTAGAGCTTAATTTAATACCATTTAAAAAAATATATATTTTTATAGTAATGCAGCATAATACAATATTTACAATAAAAAACAGGATTAAAATAAATGCAAAAATGTTCAAATTGAAATAAAAAAAACAAACATGCATTCATGCTGGATTTGTTAATATCAGAGTTGTGACAGGCATTGTTACATCTCTTATGTACAAATGTTCATATTTACATATGCATGTGTGTAGGTATGTGCATATGCATATAAATGCAAGAATACATACATATATATATATAGATATATGTATGCTTTATGCATACGTAGGTATAAATATATAAAATACTTATTTTCATTTATTTGAAACAGATGGTATCAGCATTGAGGAATTATGTCCTGCCAACGGTGATGGAATTGAAAATCGCACTAAAGCCAAACACTTACTGCGCGGCTCAACGTTCGGTTCACCCACACAAAAAGTACCCGCAAATCGTTATGTAAATGGTGCACATTTTGCTGAAGTGTCGAGTCTCGGTGGCTCTTTGGCAACCGATGCTGCCGCCGCCGCCACCACCACCACCAGCACGGCCGACCATGACGACAATTCACCAGAGAACTGCATGTGGCCAAATGCATTGCAGGTATTGTATCTTTTGCCATTTTATAGCAGATGCGACATATTCCATAGCAAACATATACTTTAATCGATACACACACACACACACACACATTCATACCTTGGAGCGTGGAAATGTAGGCACTGAAATTAACAAAACAACAAAAAAGTATTTTGACATGACATATCCACCAACTATGACACAAACGCGTTTTTATCGATTAACAGCCACAAAACGGAGCATTCAGAATTATGTAAATGTCATTCAAAGTTATCGTAACACAATTAAAATCATTTTCATGTCTTCGCACAGAGCCACATTTGTGCAGAATGTAAAGTAAATTTGGGGGGAGAAATGTAATAATATTTTCCACACACGCATTAATTCTGAAGATAAATGTGTGATTGCTAGGAGATAAATAAATCATTATTGTTTCTTCAATATCAATTCAGATATCCTCAAATATATATTTTTTCCCAATGATAAACTTTTTGCAGCAATGTTGTGTGTGGGCCCCTAATATTTGCATAAAATTTAATTTCATAAATGTTCGATTTATTCAGTAATTCTTTGAATGTACACAGGAACAGCCAGTTGTGCACATATTTGACCAACTGAATAAAATTAAATCAGTAATCCGAATGAAGTTTTGTATTTATAAACAACGGTGGCGGCCAGACACATGTCTTCATACTTATACGCTTGCACTATAAGCAGCAAAAAAATGAAGGTGTATTTTTGAAAAGCAGTAAAGTTAAAAGAGAAACTACTTTATTGATCATTGGTGCTAGAAACTTTTGTCGAATAATCTGTATTTCTCAAACATAAAATCTTAGTTTTAAGACAAAAAATCATAAATTTTTTTAATGCCTAAATGCTTGCTATTTCTTTATTTCAACCGTTTTTTCCCCTTTCGTGTAATTGTTCGAGCTTAAGGTCTTTTACGGAATTTTTAGTTTTTTTCGTTTTTAATTACCTGGCAATATTTCGCTTTCCTTTGGATAGCTTATTCCGGCCAAATAATATTTATTTAATTCAATGCCTAAACGTAATATATGTAATGTATAATTTTTGTTTAGTATAACAAAACTATGACTGCTCTAACACAAGACAAAAGCAAGAATATATATGGAGCGACATCAGGGTAAAAATATGTTTGCCTTGTAATCAATATTCCGAAAATTAAATATTTCATGGGAATTTTCATTCGGTTTGGCTATAGCTCGGTTATATATGAACCCATATCGGAATTTTCCATTCTCAATATTTTAGTAGCCTTCTTTTATAACGAGAACTGTTTTTAAGCAAAAAAAAAAAATGTTCGTGGAAAATCGCTTTGTCCTATACTTCGGGTATATATGAACCGATATCGGTAATCTTCATTATCTGTATTTCAATTACCTGGTTTTATAATCAAAACTGATGTTAAGCAAAAATAAGTTTCATGGAAAAATCGGTTTAGACTATATTTCGGGTATATATGGACCGATATCGGAATATTTAATTTTCTCCATTTGGAGAAAATTATATTATCAGAGAATATTATATTATCAGAACTTCGTTTAAGCAAAAAAATGTCTAAGTTCGCTTATCCGACATTTTCAAGAAAAAATCGGTTTTGGCTATATCTCGGGTATATATGAGCGATATCAGAAATTTGTATTCGCTGTATTTTAGCAACCTCTTTTTATTACCAGAACTGATTTTAAGCAAAAAAATTCTTAAATTTGCTTACGCGACATATTAATGGACAAATCGGTTTAGGCTATATCTCGGGTATACGAGTATATGGACCGATATTGAAAATTTTTATTTTCTCTATTTTAGTAATCTCCTTTTATCACCAGAACTGATTTAAAAAAAAATGTTAAGCTCGCTTACGTGATACATATTTTCATGAAAAAAAATCGGTTTAGGCTATATTTCGAATATGGACCAATACCGGGGAAAAATTTTTTGTAATTGTCTTGCTTAAATGTGTGGAGTTTGAAGCAAAACAATATTTTTCCATGAATCAATGGGGTAATAGAATGTAAAAGAAAAAAATTTCTAAGTCTAATGATTTTCTCAGAAACAGTATTCCAATGACCGAATTTTCTATCAATGCTGATTTTGAATATGTATACTTTATAGCGTCGCAAATGAAAATTGTAGAAATTATATTTTTGCGAAGGGTATAATAAGACATACATATGTGTTTCAAGCGGTAAAACACGTATAACGCATATAGTGGATATGTGTTGGCATAACGTAAAATAATGTACGTGAAATGCTAAGAAATTAGTAATACTCCTCTTCCTTATCTACCCTGGATGAAAAATCTCTACACTGACATCTGATGAAGTAGGAAACATACGGCAGGGGAGAGATGTTTTCATTGAAAAACTAGCACAATCAGAAAAATGTGTACTGTAACGAAAAAAAAAAAAAAATAACACAGTAAATTATACTGAGATTAAACTGAATACATATTACAACCAAACTTAAACCACAAATAATACTCGGCAGTGTAGATACATCAAGCACTGACATTCTGCGAGCGATCCAAGTGATGTGGTCGAATTAACCGCCCAATAAGTGTACGTTGGTGGCTCTCGCAATTTTTATTGTTAAATTCACTTCGAAAAAAATGCTCTGCTATACGAATTTGCACCGTTAACGCATTTTAGCGACATTTTTAAACGGCCGAAAAATGGCGGGGGAGGAGACTTAAATTACGAGGGACAAAAACTGTGTAATTTTTTTTAATAGAATATAAAATTAATACGAAAGTTTATTTAAACAACTATCATTATTATTTATACTACTTTATGTAATTAATAATGATTAACTGGCACTTCCTCTGTTTCGAATAAATATTTTCACTTGCATAAATACATTTAAAACAAAACCAAATTTACAAATTTTGTTTTTGTTTCAAATGTATTAAAATATTAATTCGAAATAGAGGAAGTGACATTAAATGTTTAATGAACTGGTAATGTGTTAAATTTCAAAGATTTCGATACAGAATAGTAAAAGGGACAAGCCAGGGGAGATACTCGTTTCTAGGTAAACATGAAGTTATGACTAAATTAAGGTAATTTAGGTATTGGAATTTATTGCTAAAAACTAAACTTTATTTATTATTAAACATGTTTGAATATCCGCAAAATTTTCAAACTATATATGATTTTTTGATGTAGCCGTCGATAGTACGTATTAACGTAGAAACGCCCATATACAAAGGAAGAATTTAACTGCTTGGAAAACATGGAAAAATTTTACTTTTGTACAAACACTCTTGTGTTACTTATAGGAGTAATTGCTTGTTTGCACAAACATTTGAAGCAAGTTGTCATGAAAGCCGTTTGTGTTGTTAAGCGCTAAAATTTGTAATTTCAGTTAAGGAATGAAGTATCAAACACATAAAATACACCAAGAAAATGTTGACTTTTTTAGGTTTTTTCTTTGTGGAATAATTAAAAAAAAAAATTACGAAGGCAACTGGTTATCAAAAAGCAGAGGTTGTAACATTTTTGCCAAGAAGTTAAAACAAAAATATCTTTTTATTTTTCATGGACCAGTACTCAGGGGATGCCCCCCACATATGCAGTGCATTGTACCGGAACTAGGAAAATAGGTTGTGGGGAGGGGGAAAGAGGGAGTAGTGTTTGTGAACATTTGACTTGAACTTTTCAACTTTATAACAGACAGGAAACACGTCTGCAGACAAGTTATTCCACAGACGAAGCGTACAACTGAAAAACAAATTCTCTCTGTAATGCGTAGTACGATTCCCCGGGCAATCGACCACAACACAGATATTACATTAGAAGCAATTTATATTTTGCGGATAGGGCGGGCAAAATTGCCAGAACACAATCGCCTGCTCTCGTTTGTGTTTGTATGAATTATGTTTGTGTCAGTTTGCATAGTATGTATATAGTGTAAGTTAACATATTTGTTACCTGGTTGAATAATTTTTTATTTTACTGTAAATTTAATAACACATTTCTGTTCAATTGTTATAATTAACAACAGTTAAACAAAAATAAGAACAAAAAATTTCATTGTCGTCTCTTCCTCTTTTTCTTTTTCTATATTTTGTTGCCAAGAGGAATAACACATTAACTAAAGCATGGGAGTGATGAAACTCTATCTCTGCTTTTGTTTACTCGGCATATTATTAAAGTAAGGAGAGATTAATTACCTCTCTTTTGAAGTTTTAGTTTTTTTTTCTCGATTCATTGAATCAGTTTCACCAGAGAAAACAGAAGTTAAAAGTTAATTGTTCATGGGATAAGAAGCCCAAGATTAAAAAAAGATTATAAAAAAACCCAGGATTAAAGGTTAACCCAAGATTAAAGAAAAACATGAAAATAATTTGTTACAAAATAAAGCTATCAAAGAAAAAAAAGGAATCCTGATTAAAAGAACAATTTTACATAGTAAATCATTAGAATCAAGAAATTAACCAAAATTAAAAAAGTGAAAAAAAATGGAAATTGCATAAAAATTTAAAGTTAAATTGGGTAAACAAACAATTTTACATAGTAGAAATATTAACACAATAAAAACTAAGATAAAACCTCATTTACAAAATTGTTATTGAAAACTAAATTATATAAAATAACATTTAAGGAAAAATTAATTGAATTCTGAAATGATATAAAAAAAAACATTTAAAAAAAACTAATTGAATTCTAAAACTGTAATAAAATAATATCACAACTTTATTATATAAAGTTTATGGTCAAAACTACCATAAATGTTGTTTCAATAAAAGTGCTGGGAGTGGAGTTGCTCGAGGCATTTAACCCGTGAACCGTCACCAAATTAACTTGTACAAAGGATTTGAAACCAAGAGATAAACAATTATTTCAAGTGTCATTATATTAAATAAGCTGAATTTCGTTGAATAATTTTAGAATACTAAATCTACAAAAACTTAGTTTTGAGAACAAGACCTTCAAATCTTATTTTATTTGAAAAATCTTCAAAATCAAAGTAAATCTTCATTCTGGCAACGCTGTTAATGATGGTTGTTGACATACGAGTATAAAAAAAGCCTCCATTGAATATTTGTCTTCAATAACATCACAAAAATGTGAGAGTGCGCACCAGTTAAACTTTTTGTCCTGCGCTCATGTGTATAAGAAATGAGATTTAAGCCATTGCTGAAGTACACACATGCAAAGTATTAAATAAAACTTGCTGCATTACTTGAACAACTTTTTCTCCAATTATTTATTTCGCGATGAATGCACATGATGTTTTTACACTTCAATTTGCGCAACAGGAATGTTTATAAATTAAAAATTTAGTGGTCAGTTAGCAAACAAATTGTGAATGAAAATCATTTATTAAAAAAGTTATTCCTTCTTTTGTTAGTGTTTTGTTTAAAGGTTTTTGTGCAGATTCATTTTTAAAATTGTACGTGCATTTTTCAGAATGATTAAGTTATTTACAAATTATGATGCTGAACTACTAAAGGATTATATTTTTAATTTTCATTTCCATATCAAACTTATCCCAGCAAATACAGAGGATTGATTTATACGAGTAAAGGGTAGTTCAACCAAAATGTGTGTATTTGCTAATCCTTACTAATGTAAAAAATGTGAAACTAACTCTGTCTGTTATCTTTTCACGCCTAAGCCGCTGAACCAATTTAGATGAAATTCGTTTTGAATTAGTTGCAGTTATTTAAGCGTAGTTTTTATTCTGAAATTTACGCCATAAAGGAGACGAAAAGACCATTCAAATCATATTAGTTTTAACAATCAAAAAATTATAAACAGTTTGTGCTCTATGCTTCGTAGCTGTCCACATGTTGACATTTGCTAGGAGCTACCCTAATTATCAGTACACTTGGAAACCTTTGAAAGATATTCTCAAACATTGAACTTTATATCCGAAAATTCTAAATATAAAAAAGGCTACAAAATATGCAAAATGGAAGTTTTCGATATCGTTCTATATACCGAGACCGATTTTTCCATGAACAAAAAAAATTTTTTTAAAGTATTTTTGGTTATAAAAGGAGGTTACTTAAATACAGAAAATGAAAATGACCGATATAAGTCCATATATACCCGAGATATAGCCAAAACCGATTTTTCTATGAAAAAAAAATTTTTTTTTTTGCTTAAAAGCAGTTCTGGTTATAAAAGGATGTTACTAAAATATAAAAAATGTTAATTTCCGATATCGCTCCACATATACCCTTAACCGATTTTTCCATGCTTGGCGATAACAAGGCAAAAAACATTTGGCCCCGATATCGGTACATATATACCCGAGATATAGCCAAAACCGATTTTTCTATGAAACAATTTTTTTTATTTTGCTTAAAAGCAGTTCTGGTTTTAAAAAGATGTTACTAAAATATAAAAAATTTAAATTTCCGATATCGCTCCATATATACCCGAGGTATAACCTTAACCGATTTTTCCATGCGGATGTAAGATTACTTTTTTTGCTTGGCGATAACAAGGCAAAAAACATTTGGCCCCGATATCGGTACATATACATATATCCGAGCATATTTAGTTAAAATCGGCCCAGCCAAATATACTAAATTCTTACTTGTTTTTTCCTGCCTTTTTTGATCAGGAGTTATTGATCTCGGCAATTATTGTTATGATTAAAAATAATTCTTGGCGAAAGCCGGATTTGAACTTCAGCCAGAAACATACCATCATAAAATATTAGAAATTTGTGATAACTTCAGCTATTTATAAAGTAATTCTCTTTCTTCTTTTGAAAACATACTGCGCCGTTTATGAAACAACTTTTAAAATGTTTTCTTCCTCTAAAAGAGTATATCAACGGAAAACCCGGGCTGAAAAAAACTTTTATGTATCGAGAAGACAAAATGTCAATGTGGAAAAGGTCCAAAAGTTTTTTATTTTCAGGCCGTTGACAAAACTTTTCAAATGGAATAAGCGGTTGATAAACTGCTAAGTTATTTAAAAAAAATTTTTAAGGCTTATCACTTTTTTCTCTTTGTGTGGTAGCTTTCAGGATAAAAATTCTCATTTGTTTTTAAGGCGTAACAAGCTAAAAAATCTTTCACACTCTGTACTCAAAAATTATATTTTCGGACTGACATTTCGTCAGTCCGAAGCCCAATTTTTTTATGCCATTGACACTTTTTTTGAAAGAGAAAAGTGTAATTTATTTTTCTGATGGGCAGTTTTCTGCCCGATTGTTTTTTATTGGCTGACTGTTTAGAACGGAGTGTACTTTTTCACCGGGATTAATGTGTTAAAAGGCATACTCATGCACAAACTGAAAATTTACAATAAGACTTACAGAATTTTTGATGTGAAATTATTCGAAGTTAACCGTACCTTATAATAAATCTGATTCAGTTCATGCGCTCAGGTGTGTAAGATGGCAAAGAACAAACTCGGGGGAAGTAAGTTGGTGATCAAGAAGTACCTGCACAGCGAATAACAAATTCATATTCGAATAGTTTTCCCCATAAGGGCATGCATTTTACCCAGCGGTCTTCGGGCTTTCGGTTCCGCCGGCAGCTTCGGCTGATGGGTTATCCCATGGTGTTCAGACTAACTGTTCTCTTAGCAATGTCGGCTGGCTAATTGCTAATATCAAAGATATCCAGATTGTGGCGAGAGTAATGTCTGCAAGAGGAGGTAAGTCCATTGCCCTAAGAGGAATTTTCAGCAGCAATCGTTATTATACAGAGCTCAGGGGTTCCCAGCATACTCGATTCCAGTATATGCTAAGTACGACTGTTGACCGTGTGGAAGCCCAATCGTACAAAGATACACGCGACCTAAGAGGAACTCTCACCAGCAACCGATATTATATCGTATTTGAGGGAGTGTCTACCATATCCGACTCCAGTGTACGCTAAGCATGACTGTCATACTGAACTCAAAGAATGTATGACGATACACGTTACCTGTCATAAGAATAATTCTCAACCGACGTTACACCGAAGTCGGGGATGTTCATACCATATCCGCTTCCAGTGCATAACAACTATCATACCGAACCCGAAGCCTGTACATACGAAGATACATGTGAGCAGTGATATGAGGAACTCTCAACAGCAACCGTTGTTATACTGAACCCGACGTATATCCGATTCTAGTCTATGCTGAGTACGACTGGCATACTGCATCCGAACCCTGTCCGTACGAAGACACACCCTACCTGTCATATGAGCAATTCTCACCAGCAACCGTCGTTACACCAATAGAGAGTTCCCGCAGCATCCGATTCCAGCGTGAGCCAAGTACGAAATCAAACCGAACCCGACTTGTGTCAATATGAAGATATAAATCCGACCTGGCCGTTAGCAATCATTACTCTGTAGATTAGAACTTCACGAAGAACAGCCAAGACAAGAACCAGACTGTAAGTATGGTGTGCCGAAGTCTATCATTGTAACTGATTTAAATACCAAATGAATAGAATTTTAGGTTATTGTAGGAAAAACCTTGTGTTTTATTTACTTAAGGTTCAGCCGACGACAAAACAACCTAACGATTTTTCTTACTTAAGATACGTGGATCCGTTTGTAGAACTTGAACATCACTTTATTACTTCAGCCGATGACAAAACCCCGTTACAACCCTTTCAAAAGAAAAAATCGGTTTATAAATTGTGAAATTCGCTTAAAACTTTTTTTTATACGGTCATTTTGCTATCTTTTAACCCCTTTGTGGGGTAACTTTGAGAATAAAAACTATCCAGTGTTGGTTGTCGGACTTCAAAGTATCTGCATCTAAATCGGTTCAGCGGTTTAGGCGCGAAGGGGTAACAGACAGACAAAATTACTTTCACATTTATGATATTAGCAAGGATTATCGATATTGTCTCTTCGTTTAAGAGAGTTTGCTAAAAAGAAAAAAATTTGTGGACATTTGAATTTTCGGTCTCAAAAGTAAATTTTTTAGTGACCCAGGGATTTATTCACCAATTTTCAAAAAAAAAATAAATTTTTGAGGAACCATTCATGAAACGATGTTCAATATTTTTTCGTCTTTTGAACGAATTTGTCAACCAACTGAAAAAAAAAGATTCTGAATATCGAACAGACAAAATAACATCTGAAAAACAAATTTTTGTATAACTTGGAATTACCCAACCAATTTCAAATATTTTAAATAATTTTTGTTAAGAGAAGAAAAGAAATTTCGTCATCGCACGAACAAAATATACGTCCCTGGGCGCCTTGCTTTCTGGGACATAGAGGTGTAGGAGTTTCTCATTTGTTTTCGCGTGACTTAAGTTGTATTACACTTCCAAAACCCTCACCAAGGGTCAATTGGCAGAATGGGGATCAGCAAAGGCAATTAGTCAAGCAATTTCAATTATTCTAAGTAATTTTTGTTAAGGGGATAAAATTAATTTAGTCATTGCACAAACCAAACCTCCGTCCCTGGGCACCTTGCTTTTTGGGACATAGAGGAGTTCCTCATTTGTTTTAGCCTGACTTATCCTGTATTGTACTTCCAAAACCCTTACCAAGGGTTAATTGGCAGAATAGGGATCAGCAAAGATCCCTAGAGGTTCTGCTTGCTTATCTTATCTGCAACGTTCTGGCGTAGTTTGGAAATAAAACCGTACGAAGTAGTATTAGCTCCCCTGGTAACTATACTGTATTGACGGTTTTCGGGGGCTAAAATCCCACCAAGGTGCTGTTGTCTTACAACAGATACCTGTAATGTAAGGAATCATGGGTAATGGACAGGTGAATTCGTTAAGGGCTGATACTCTTAATGGGCTCCTTATTAAGCCTTCCATTGACTTTAAGGAAATTGCATACAGGTGAAAGTAGATTAGCCCAAACTCTTTGCAAGGCATTTGTCTATACGATTACTATGACTTATGGCAAAAAGTTGTGACTTATGTGAGTCTTTCAAGCCACTCGTGGGCACAGGTGAATCATGAATAATACACTCCGTGGAGTTAGTCCATCATAAGATAAGGCCGCCAAGGCTGGCGCTGATGTAAATCAATGATCTGCCTGCTTGTAGTTTGCAGCTTCTAGTTCACAAATGTCAAATACAGTTGACTTAAAACGACAGTTGCAAAAGCATCTTATACAACGAGATCAAGAAAGGACTCAAATGGGTTAGTTTCATGAAACTGACTACCCGCACAACCTAGAAATATTAGTTCTGCACCACCTTCCTGAAATCCTATTTCACAGTTTTTAATAATGTCAACTGTTGGATTTTAAAGAGTAATTTTGAAATCAAGTATTTTATTTAACAAGTGGCGTGGTGTACTCATAGTTATTGGTCAATTTTCATGCTCATTAGAAAATATTCACTCTGTGCAACAATATAATAAATGTTCTGCCGCATTTCATTTTAAATCTTTTAATGGCACACACTCAGTAATGCCACAAATGAGAATTATTGAGAAGCATTAAACATTTGAAATTCAACACACGTATATTTATTTGTGTCACTTGTCTAACGTTATGTACATATGTATGTACGAGTATATGCACATTTGTTCATATGTTAGAAGCTTTATTTGCAATATTTTTTAATACATATGCATGTAATTAAGTTTCCCAAAATTTCTACGAAATAAAAATCCATGGGGAAGACTATGCAGTTGAGTGGCTAAAAATTTTGAAATTCTTTTTTATCTTCAAATTAGAATTTTATATATTTGTAGTTGAAAAAGTTTAAACATTTGTTTTTGACATAATTTTTTTTTATTTGAAATTCTATAAGGAAGTATATCAAATGAGTTTTGCAATAAATTCTATCTGCTACATTAACTCCAATAAATTACTAAACTGCACGATACAAATTTTGTTGTCATTAGCCACAATTTATGCTCCCAAAAAATAAAAAAAATTATAATAAACAACTTTTCCCATATTCAAATAACTTTTTTAAAGCTGTTCAAAGTTTATTACGAATTCCGTGCGGTAAGACATAAAAAATTTTCTATGAGTTTGTGCTTAAAATTCATATGATGGTTGGCTTTTAAAATATGTCTCCTACGAACAATCGGTCAGACAAAACAATTGAGTAGTACACTACATAATCTAGCTGATTAAGTTTGCTTGCAATTAGGTTAGTTGTCAAAGCTCGTACATATCAGAGAACAACTTTAAGTGATTGCAAAAAATCATACTTGCTCAACAATATGAAAACCATTTCATTTCGTTCAAATTTGATTTTGTATTCAGCCGCAGAAATGCGCAGTTGATTTTAAATCAGTAAACACAATGAGCGACAACTCATTCCCAAGAAATATTTTTATTTATAATTTTAACAATAATTGCCGCGATCAATAACTCTTGATTACAGAAGACAGGAAAAAATAATTGAATACAAAAATTGACGAACGATACCAACCCATCATCATATAATATTAGAAATATAAAAATAAAGTTCGACTGTTTAGCATTAATACATAAAAATCTTTTCGGTTTGAAACCATTTCTAATTTCAAGAATAGAATAGACTAGTATTGTCCTATACAGAGTGGCGTAGAACTGCCTTTATAGTTTGAATGGTCAATAAATTTTTTTAGTTTATCTACATTTATTTGTATTCCAGAACTTTTGGAAGAATACTTAGGTAATTAACTACAGCGTTTTGACGCAACATACTTAGGGTAAGTGTTTTTAATCTGAGTACTCGGCTTTCAGCACCTACAATAAACTGCCTGGTTACAAATTTTCGACAACATGGTACAGTAAGACACTATCCATATACCGGAAGACCACGTAC
The DNA here is from genome assembly GCA_914767995.1 of Thecocarcelia acutangulata. Lineage (NCBI taxonomy): Eukaryota > Metazoa > Arthropoda > Insecta > Diptera > Tachinidae > Thecocarcelia > Thecocarcelia acutangulata. The sequence goes on along the minus strand of OU612094.1, from coordinate 56,512,257 downwards.
GATTCACAAGGAAGAAAATATCTAACGTGTTGCGGATAGTGTACAAGGTAGTCCAAAAACATCAACAAGAAGATGTTCGATGCAACTGGGGCTATCTCGGGGCGATTTCCTTTTTTTGAAGATTCAAAAAAACTACTTCAATTCCGTTGTCTAGCTTATTTTCTTTTAAACTAATAAGAGCTGTGAAAATATTTGTTTTCTTTAAGCATTTTATACCCTTACCAAATATTTCGTGAATTCTGCTTGTAATTTCTACAATTTTTCTTTGCGACCTATGAAAATCTTAAGTTTTTTTAGGATTATAAAGTATGAACTTGTTTGCTTGGGACAAGTAACCAACCGCCAAATTTTCAGCGCTTTGGTGTAAACTATTTTTGAGCACATCTAAATAAACCTCTTTTGTCATTATTTGGTCAATAAAAACAAACTTTCCAACTCCTGCCGAAGATAAACACCCCCATACGAACACACTTCCACCTCCATATTTCACCGTCTTGCAAGTATTCTTTGGGTTTAGCTCTTCCCCTGGTTTTCTCCATACACGGGACTTGCCCTCTCAGCCAAATATGTTATATTTCGACTCATCTGAAAAAAATAACGTCGTCTTAAAACTCAATCCCTTTACTCATACAATTTGGCGAAATCCGGACGTTTTTTTCTGTTTGTATCATTCACAAGAGGTTTTTTACGAGCTACTCGTGATTGATAACCAGCATTTTTAATAGTTCTGCGAATTGTTTCAGCCGAAACTTTTTTACTAAATAACTTTTCCATATCTAATGCTATTTTGGTTGCCCTTTCAAATTGATCTTTTTTGATAATGGAAGTCACTGCACGCTTTTCCTTGTTTGTTAATTTTGCAGGACGCCCACTTCTGGGATTATTTTCAACTCTATTTTCATTTTTGAAACGGTCTATCACTTTTTGAACAGTTGATTTCGATCTTTTATTTTCTGCAATATCATTGTAGGATTTACCCTGCTTGTGGCAGTTTATTATAATTTCACGTTGTTCAATATTTAATTCTTTTCTGGACATATTAGAAAGTGTTTTCTTGAGCCTATCATGAATGCACCAGAATACCGCATTGGACATTGAATATGGCCTTTTCCTCATTCAGGAACCGTTGCTTCAATGTCCTGGTTTATTATAACAACATTGTTATAAAGTACGTCATGCAATTTAAACAAATTAGAAGTTTTAATTGCTTAGTACCATATAAAATAAGATACCCAAATGAATCTGCACACAACCATAGAAAAATAATTATTCAAGTTGAAAACATTTACATTAAATAACAAACAAGTATCTGATTTCCTTTTTTTACACATACGAGTATAAATTTTACACAAAAAAGTAATTTAACTTTCCACAAACAAATTTATATTAAGTTCACATGCATGTGTGAGTGTGTGTGTATGCAGTTGTATAAAAGTATATTAGGTATTTAAAATATTTCTGTGTCGAAAAAGAAATTACGAAACTCTCACACATTAAACAACGACAATCACTTTTGTTTAAACAATTTTGTAAAAAAAAAATTGCAAAACAAAATGAAACTTTCTGTTGTTTGGATATGAGTACATAAATATATAATGTGTTTTACTCTTTAACTTTAATTGTTGTTCTTTTAATTTTTTATCGTTCTACAATAACAAACTTATAAACAATTTCAACAAACAAACAAACCAAAGTATTCATTGTTGCAAACAGTTGTGGAAGCATGCCAGAAAAAGAAACATTGCAAATTTAATGGACGTCCACAATTTTATGGTTTGGGTGCCAGTGGCGTAGGTGATGCAAGTGGTTCGAGCAGCTATCACAGCAGCAGCACCATAAGTTCCAGCATCATCAGCTCAGATCCTTGTCCGAAACGAAGGAAAATTGTTGAAGTTGCCTACAAGTGCCGTCCATGTAAGTAAACTGCTAAAAACTTCTCCATAAACAACAAATACAATAAACATTTTTTTTTTGTACGAGTAAGCGTTTTAAAGTTTCCATTTTAATTAAATTCACTTATAACAACAATAATCGGTTTCAAGCCAAGTTGAGTGAAGTTTGCTTGCTGGTAAAAACGCACTCTCAACTTGGCAAATTGATTAAATAAAATATCAAGTTAATATTTTATTTTATAAACAACCTTTCTGTTGTACTTTGACTTTAATACACTTAAGCAGTGGTGCCCACAAGTTCTATATGGAGGAGTGAACACCAGCGTTGTCAACTCGGTGCATTTGGCACCGTTTTTGGTGCTTTTTAAAATTATTTGAGCGAAAATTTCTTTAGTGGGTGCGTGGTGCGCTTTTTTTATATTTTCGGTGCGCTTTTTAAATTTTGGTGGCACCAATAAAAATTTAACTCAACTTTTTGTTTTAATATAAGAAAAAAGTTTATTCAAGTGCCTAAAATTTTTACGTTTCATTTTGTGGAGCAGAATCAGAATACAGAGTTATAATATGAAAAAAGCACCATATTATATGCACAAAGTAAAACAATCTTGCTCTACTATACATATTTTCGAAAGAAAGTTTACTGCTTTTAAAGCGTATTTTGATATAAAACGATCAAGCCAGGTTTGCAAACACAGATATGGAAGTTCGTATTTATGATGGCGCGTGAATTCGTTACTGTTTTGGTAATTGATAAATTACTAATAAAATTATAAATTGTTTCCAAAACGTTTGCATATTTTGGTAACTTCATCTTTTATTTGCTATAATTCTTGCAAATTTTCGTATATTTCAACAAATTCTTTTAAAGGCACCCACTCAAGTGGACTGATTTTCACTGTTCGCTTACGAAAACACAAATAATATTTACATTGTGTTCTGATAGAATTGCTGTTAATAGAGTTTGATAGCTTGTAGTGCCCTTCTGTAACTTTTAATGATCCGTTAATCGTACACTTATTCGACATTATTTCATCCCCTGCAGTAACGATTGTATGATATAACTTAAGTAGTAAGTAGCTGTATTTTGGTGTACCGGATAGTAGGCAGTAAAACTAACATCTGATTTCGGTCGACAGCGAATATAAGTAATTAAATAATATCGCTGAATAATAAATTTTACAAAATATCGTTATAATTATTGTAAAGATAACATTGCCTTAATAATAGTAACAGAATCGCACTAGAGGATAAGTTTGACAAACACGAATTCTAGCTGTTGAACGAAAAGGCTGTTTCAATTGTTGTGTTTTTTAATATAAAAATATTATATTTTTTTGTAATACAAAATGCGTTTTTACAAATGAAAAGAAAATTTCAAAATATGGTGCGTTTTTGTTGAAATAACGCGCTTTTTCCCCCAATTTGGTGCGTTTTGAAATTTCAAAGTTGACAACGCTGGTGAACACCAATACATTTAAGGAAAAACTATTTTTATTTAATATTTTTTGTTGTAAAAAGCACAAAATTTACAAAAACAAAATTCACACTTTTAATTGCTGTCGTCAATATTTACCAACTAAGCATGCGAAAGTGTTGTTGCTTTGCTTTTGTGTGTGTGCGGTAAAGAACGAAAAAAAAATATAAAAGGCGAAGTTATTTGTGTAGTTTTCATTGCTAGAGCGCAGTATTTGTGTATTAAAGAGCACAGCCCTAAAGCTAAGCGCATTTACAAAAACAATTGAATATCAAGCGCATAGGCCTGGGCACACTTGCACTAAAGTGAAAAGAAAACGCAGTTTTTACACACCTTTTCCTTTTGTAAATCTTAAGCAACCAAATAAATACTCGTACACTCAAAAGAGAATTTAACCCAGCCGTACTTAAAACAGTCCCAAGCGGTGTCAAAAATACAGTAAGTACGGATTTTCTTAGATCAAGTTCTGAACGTATGATACAAGTACAAATTATTCAAGCACTAAGTACAGGATGGGTGAGCAATTTTGCTACAATAAGAAACTCAAATAACTTCTATGTAGTTTACTTTTTTAGTAGTTCATTAGAAACACAATACATTTTTATTAAAGTAATTCATGAAGAACAATTGAGTTTTATTTACAATATTAGCTTCTAACATTGACACCAATCAAAAAATTATAAACAGGTTATTTTTTATGTTTCCCAGCTGTCTATATCTCGACATTTCATAGGAGTTTTCTGTAGACTTTGGAAATTTTTGAAGGAAAGCCAGCCAACAACTGACTTCAATATATCTTACATAAAAGAGATGCATTTAAATGCGAACGTTTATTTAGACAACAGCAAGTCGACAAGACCACAGGTTGTTGTCCATGCTGATTTTTTGCCACATTCGAAATAAACTAACTTATATTTTTTTGTTAAATTTTTGTTGAACTTTTATAATTCTTTAAATTAAAAATTGTTTGGTTTGTGCATATGTACAACAGGTTTTTAGTTCAAGTTTTTCCTTTCTTAAATTTTTTCTTAAGAAGGATTTTTTACAATACACATTTGCTGTGATCAATAGTTATTGATTGAAGAAGACAAGAAAAAGAATAATCAAATCTTTAGATGGGGGACAAATAGCTGTTTCGTAGTCGCTACACTACTCACCAGCACCCACTGGGATTTGAACTCGGGTCATGACGTATCATGATCTACTGCTTTAACCACTAATCCACCGAGCATTTAATTATTTTCTATCTATATTCATCTCATATTGAAAAATTATATTTTTGTTGACTACAAAATAAAAACCGGAAATATTTTATTTTTTGATATAATATTAAAAAACATCAAAATTTAATTTTTGTTTTAAATACATTAATAACTTTATTAGTACTATTGTTAAATATATCGCTCCTTTATTGCAACATAGCCATAACTAAAAAAAAGCTTGTTTCGAGAAAAACGCATTTCAAAGTTTCAGTTTCAACACAAGTCTAAAAATTTTTCTTAGAAAATATCTCCTAAAGGAAATAGTTTAAAGGTAATTAGACTAAATTTTTGGCACAATATAAAAGGTAGTACTGTTAACAATTCTGCATTGTTAACTCGAAAAGCTCATTTTTGAGATATGACTATGTTGCAATAAAGGAGCGATATGCATACATACTTAGACTCAAAACAAGAAATCTTAATTTTATTAAATCATAAGGATTTGATTAAATACATATGTACGAGATGATTTTACATCACGTACGAACAGTTCTAATTGCATAACTTTGATATAGAATTTTTTAGAAACTTTTGGTCCACATTTTAAAATATTCGATAAATTGTCGTAAAGTTTAACTTTTTTAATACTGTTAAGTAGTAAAGAAGAGGAAAAAGTTATATCCGATTATATTTTCAACTTTGATGGCCCACCTAATCTGAATTAACCGTGGCAAACTAAAACTTTTTTAAAATAATTTATTCTTTTTATCCTTTTAAGACATTACTTTTAGAGAGAAGAACTTTTTCATGAAAGTTTAATATAAACAGACCTTGTTCTGTAAGTCAACGAAATTTTGTATAGCTAAAAAGTCTAAGGTGGCCACACTGAAGTATAGTTTTTTGGCAATGAATTTAAATTGCTGCCGTGATCAAAATAATTCAGTAGTGCAATAAACGACTACAATTGCCGGTTGCAGCATTTGCTGTTGTAAAGTCGTGTATTCTGCTGTGGTCTATGTGTTTACTGCTAAAGTTGAATGTTCGAGAATTTCTCTCAAAAATTTCAAAAATCTACTAATGATTAGGGTAGCTCCTATGAAATGTCGACATATAGACAGCTAGGACATATAAAAAATAAACCGTTTATAATTTTTTGATTGGTAATTCATTAAGTTTTAAAAATAATTGAATTCAAATAGCCTCCAACCTCGTTGACACATGTGCAACATCTTATCAAAAAATTATTCATTACTGCCTGGACTGCTGCAGCGGGAACTGTCTCAATTACCGTTCGAATGTATTGCTTTAAATCATCCAAATTTATTGGGGGGGTTTTTTTTGTAAACTTCTTGTTTGCAGTAACCCCACAAAAAAAAAAAGAAAATCGGGTACAATGAGGTCAGGAGACCTGGGAGGCCAACGAAATCTGGAGTTTCTTGAAATCAGTTTATAGGGAAATTTTTTACTGAATTCTGGCAAGCTTCCCGTCTTGTTGAACCCAAACAGAGTTGAAAGGGATTCTCTTCGGCAAGAAAAACTTTCAACATCTGTAAGAGAAGGTCTCCATTGACCGTAACAGTAAGACCGTTTTCTTCGAAAAAGTAAGGCCCGACAATGAACCTTGAAGAAACTGCACGACACACTGTGATGCAAGTAATTACATCTGATTGAGTATCTGTGGGTTAGAGTTACTCCATATTCGACAATTTTGTTTATTAATTAAATTAAAATGTGCCTTTTCAGACATAAAACCCCTGACACCATTTGAATGATCTTCTCAAAAAAAAAAATTCCAAGTGAATTGGGAGGTCTCTAGGGTTCAGTTTGTTTGTTAATTGAGTCTTATATAGAAATAAGTCTAAATCTTGGTGCAAATTGTCTACAGTGACTGTCTGCTGACACCCATTTGAGCAGACAAATTCCTTGTTGAAACTCAACAATTGGATTGTAAGGCAGCAGCTACATCAGCGATAGTTTCCTGCATCCTAACAGAGCGATTTAGATGATAAGGCTTTCTTGCGATTGTGCCACGCTCGGCAAAATTCTTTACGAACCTCATTATACTCCATTTGCTAGGAGGAGTGCCACCAAACCTGCGCCTATATTCTCTTTGGACGGAAACAACGGACTCTAAAGCGTAAAAGCGTTGCACTATCCGAATTCTTGTTTCATTGTCCCAATTCTCCATTTTAGTTAAACTTAAAGATTGATCTATAAAATACAATAAAAATGGAACACAAAATAAATTATTTGGTTTTGTTTTTGGTAACAGCTTTCATTAGCCACCCTGTACTTGATTTTAAACATACTTAAGTACTAAACACATAGACCAAAGCAAACTTCATGACAGCAAATGCTGCAACCGGTAATTATAGTCGTGTCATCGATTACTGAAATATTTTGAGCACGGCAGCAAGACAAATTCATGTATGTAAAAGTATACTGCAGTGTGGCCACCTTAGAGTTTTTAGCTTTACGATATTCCGTTGCTTTACAAAAAAAATTCTGTTTTTATCAACCTTTCATGAAAAAAGTTTTTCTCTCTATAACAGGTGTTAAAAGCTAAAAAGAGCAGCTTAACTTAGAAAGAGTTTTTATTTACAGCGGGCCTTCGAAGTTGAAAATGCAATCGGATATGTCTTCTGCTCTATGATGAGAACAATATTAAGGAATTGAAACTTTATGACGACATATCGAAATTTTCAATATATGGACTAATTCCATAAGTTAAACTCTTGCTACCTGCACTGCAAAAATTACCTAGCTGTAGCCCAAGAACATGGTTCGAACAGAACCAAGCAACTTTGCATTCGTCCAATATGTCTCTGCACGTGTTCGTGAAATTGTCTTAGGCAAACTGATCTCCCGAAGAGGTGACATAAATTGGCCTCCACGCAGTCCAAATTTAACCCCTATGGACATTTCCCTATGTGATTATCTTAAATCTAAAGTTTACGCTAGGTAGGTAGGTAGCTGCATGCTCCAAAAAGTACTTGGATTCTTCAGCTCACTTGGGTCTTAAAGATCGTACCCTTTGTGATTTATCTGTTTACGCTAATAAACCGACTTTATTGGCCCATTTGAAAGAAAATATCCCTTATGAAATGGCAGTCATCCTTGAGTCTACCTGCCAAGTAATTTTACTGTTCGATTAAATGATTGCCGAGAATGCGGGGGTTTACATATAGACGATATCATTTTTTAGAAATTAACCCCGAAAAAGTGTATTTTAATAAAAAAATTGTTCTACTTACTTTTTTAATCGATCCACTAAATATAAAACTTCTTTTGAGACAACTTGTAGCTAAATTCTTTCTACTTTCATACACTTACCTCAAATCTAACGCACATTACGGGAGGGGAAATCACAACCCAGTGAACTTTTTATCACATACATCTTCGATCTAAGAGCATTGACAATGTAAGCGCCACCCATCCGAAGTCTGTATACAATTCCTACTTACATTTACATAGCGATGGCCTAGGCCTTAAGATGCAGCCAACACTGTATACATTCTAAGCAAAGATTGGATAAGTTAAAAACTATATTATTGGCATTTCTTTTCTTCTTTGCTTCTTATGTACATTAAATATAACAAAATGAGTAGAAAAAATACTAATCTGAATCGGATACTGGTTGTTTGTTGTGCTTAACATGTTCATTTTGATTTTTACTGCTGCAATAATCGCTTACAATCGGATGCTTTGCAAATTGTAACAACTTGTGGACTGCTGGGAAGTTATGTTGAATTAAGAATGCTCAAGCAAATTAAGGTTGCCGTTTGTCTACGCTATTGATCGCTAACAAATTTTTAAAAGGGGGTTTTTACAAACCACTCTCATTACTAAGAGTATTATTAGTGGTGGCAAGGACTTTGGAGGATACGACTCATATTGTATATTTCATATACCAAATTTACAAATAACGTTTCCTACGTGGGCATTCAAAAATTAAAGTAAAGACTTAGGTAAATGTTCAAGCAAACAAAGAGCTCCAAGTCGAAAATTATTAATTTAGCTTTGTTTTAATACACACCAGAAACTTTTGTTTCAGAAGCCCTCGAAAAGTTTTCAGTTTTACAAAATAAAATATTGCTGTCAATCAGAATTGTCAAGTACATACTCGTACAAGGCATATTTGCACGTGACTTGAATAATTTTCTAAATGCTAATAGAAACTTGTAAAAAGGGTTTTCTTTAAAAGGGTTCTGCTTTGCAGTACGAGTATTACAACAAAATATGACGCATTTAATTTTGGGCTTAATCTCATGTGCAGGCCACAAAAATGATTTTATTATTGTTTCCAGTCTGTAATATGGCAGGATTAACAACAAAAAAGTTTTATGAGTCCCTTCACATTTAATTAATTTTGCTATAACTGAATTTTAACTCAAAAATATCTATCCGGAGATTTAATTTCACTTTATTTCAATACACACCAGAAACTTTTGTTTTAGAAGCCTTCGAAAAGTCTACAATCTTGCAAAGTAAAATATTACTGTCAATCAGAATTGTCAAGTACATAGAACACATACTCGTATTTGGACGCGACTTGAATAATGTTCTAAATGCTAAGAAATTTTTTCAAAAATGTTGCTGCTTTGCAGCATACGAGTACTAACAAAACATGGCGTATTTAATTTTGGGTTTAATATCATGTGCAGGCCACAAAAATGATTTTATTGGCAACCAGTCTATAATATGAGAATTTTCCCTTCACATTTAATTAATTTCGCAGTAACAGAATTTGAAAATAAAAACATCTATCCGGCGACCCAAGCCAAACGTGACCATTGTTGTTGCCTTAGTTGACGATCTGTGGCCATTTTAACGATTTTGGGTGTTGATAATAGCGCTTTGACGATTTGAAGATTTAAGGTCTATTTAGGACGATTTTTGTAGATCACATTTTAACTTTAACATCTTTCAAGCAATCTATCAATAAGTTTAAGCTCTGCACAGTGGTCCCAATGACAGGTTTTTGAGGCAATAAATCACAGGAACCAGCTAGATCTTTGAAATTTCGTACAGATGATTATAACGTGTTTTTAAGTTTTCAGTAAAAAATTCAAGTCAATCGAGCAGTGCCACGCCCATTTCCAGTAGGTTGATTATAGTGACACTGCGGTTGAAAATCACGGGGAATTTATTATTGTCTAATTTTCAATTAACGCACTATAATTCTCACCAATAATTTTTGTAAACATTTCAAGTCAATCCGCCTACTGCCACGCCCACCTCCAGTGAGAGCTCTCTTTGAAATTTAGCGAAAATTGTATCATTCTGTTTGATATAACATATATTTAGCAACTAACTTAAAATCACAAAATAATTCGTTAAAACATTTCAGAAATTTACTTAAAAAAGAATGGTGTTTGGATTGTAAAGGTATCATGAATCAATCTAAAAAGAGAAAATTTAATTAATACGTACAAAAAACTGGCTTTTGTAATAAATTCTTACTTGACACTTTTCTGATTCATCAACTTCTAATTCGAAATTAAAATAAAATGATTCCTCTTCGTCCTCTTCAGAGTATGAAATATCTTTATTTATAGCTGCATTTGACGTACTTGGCAGTTGATACTCATGGATTTCAGGAATCTTAAGAAGAGAAATAACTTCTCTTGGCAACTGCAAACTTCTCTTTTTTGAAAGACGATTTTTCAGATATATACTTGATAATAATGGGTCAGAAGAATCCAGGGCCCTGTTAAAAACATCCATTATATTATGCTCCCTAGAATCCTTTCGTGCGTGCTCCATGCGGTCTTTTTTATAAAATTTGTTTCTCGCCTCAGAAGCATGTTCACCAGCACATCCGAGAGGTACGATTGACGCTTGCAATATTTGATAAGAATGTGCTAAAATTTTATGTAATGTCGCTGACATTGGGTACCATTCATAATTTTTAAAATAAATATCTGCAGTCTCACCGCAAAATTTTTTTAAGTGGTCGCCACTTATTTCAAATTCAGAGTTAATGGTGATAAGAATTATATGTAAATGTTTTAAAAAGTCGATATTAATGTTGGTTATAGAAGAAAATAGTTCCGGATTAGAAAATGCTTTTCGTGCCGTATTGCCGTCGTTTGTGGAGCCACTCCCATTAGTTTTTGGCTTATGGACATGAAGGCCCATTTTTTGCCAAATTTGTTCTTGAATTTCACTCTTTCTCTTTAGCATAAGAAGTTTATCCTCAGCACTCCGAATTTGCCATTTTTTAATATTAAGTCTATATGAAAGATTAAGGACAAATTCGAAGCATCGAATCCAGGCGTGTAATGGGCTTATACCATATTTTAATGTATTCGATTTTGGCTGAAACACCGATGAGCTTAAATCTTTTATCGACAAAAACTGTTTTGGATTTCCACCGCATATTGGACACGACTGAGTACTCTTTGTTCCCGTTAGTACGTTCAACACTTTTCCATCAATTAAACTCATAATAAGCTCGTAGTTTACAGTGATCTTTCTACTGTTTACCATATAATATTCCATAGGCTTAATATTTGATATTTCCACATCAAGATTTGCTTTTTCTTTCAATATATGCTCTTTAGTTTCCTTTATAAATTCAATTTTAAGTGGTGGGCAAAAACGGACTGATTGAGGAGTACGGTTATTCCAAACGACTGCATTACTTGATGTGACTATTTTTAATGGTATAACTGACGTTACAAAGAGCGAGTTATCTAAACTTTCCGGGGAATTGCTGGTAAATATTTGTTTGAATGCACTCTGTCCTGTGGAACCGTCAAAACCGTAACTTAAAACAAAATTTATTTCATTGACTTCATCCATTTGCAGCAGAACTTCTTCCTGGCATGACAAAATTCTTTTTGCTGTATGATCAACTAAACTTTGGAGAGGAATATATGCTGATGAATCCGTTACCGTTAATCCATCGGGTCTGCATGCCAACTTGCTCTCTAGAATACTATTGTAACTGGGGAAAATATCACAGTTTCTTGACTTGCACATCTGTCTTATGTTAGTATATTGCTGTTTTGTTAAACTATTCTCTAGCAAAAAGCTTAATGCTTCTTCAGGGGAGAGCGGTAATGGCATTTTCTCGTTAGAAGTTATTTTTTTTCTCATTCTAGTTGCTTCTAATGGAGACGAGACAGCTTTCTTTAAAATAAAATTTAAATCATTTTCTTTTGCTAAATTAGCAGAAATAGAAGCAGCATGAATCAAAAGCATGGCATCATTTCCCTGTTCGGACGACACTTCTGAAGCCATTTTTCTTTTTTGTCGCTCACTTCCCTCACCATAACCCACATAAGGACGGCCTTTTTTCTTTGCACCATCCCTTTCTAATAGTTTGAACACAGTCTCCCGAGATAACCACACTCTTTCATTTTCCAGAAAACGCTTCGTGGTCCTCCGGTTTTTAACCCACTTTTGTTTAGCATGTGCGCAGAAATTATTAATTTGATTTTTCACTGTCGTCATACAGTTGTCATTGACACTTCTATTAAATTTCGCAGAAATCCAGTTGATAACATTATTGGGTTTTCTATCATTTTCCAACCAAAAGTTAAAAATATCCAAATTTTTAAGTTTTACATTATCTGGAAATAGATTTTTATAAAAAACGGCAGATTGGGGCAGATCGTTTTTCTAAAAACTTTTAGTACATATTATTATCTTTCCCCACACATAAATTTTTTCACGGATACTCTCCGATAAACATAGTTCTACTCCAAAGAACCTATGGACGACAACACAAACTGCACAAAAAAATCAAAACACATGTTGATACAAACTATTATTTACCACATATTTTTTTGTTTCAATTTTTAATAACATTTTAATTTGCATACCTTTACACGTGTTTTCCATTTTACAAAATTATTATAATCTTCACAGTGCACTGCAGTGCTTGTTTGGTGAGCCAAATTCCTTTGTTGTTTGTTTATGATTGAATGTCAGAAAATGTAACAAAGAAAACATGACAACTTTGACAGCTCGGCATGTCGTCAAGGGTTGCCACCTGACTCTAATATTTAACAGTTGAGTGTTTCAAAGTGTTAAATATAAAATTCCATTATTATTTTTTTCAAATGATTGACTTTGAAAATTGACTTTTTGCCTCAAAAACCTGTCATTGGGACCACTGTGCTCTGTAAGAAATGAAAGCAATACATATTTATGGTATATAAAGAAAAAACTGTTGTAAAATAATTGTGTACGTAAATATGTATGTAACACTAAAATGTTACGTTATATTTATTTGGAAGTGTAGATTAGAGTGGTTCGCCCTCCATATAAAAAAAAAAATTATAACCAGCAACGTTAATGCATGCTGTTGCTGGCAACAGACCATCTCTGCCTTTGGATCCTCCCATGCAAGGTGACTCCAGTATGTTAGTTTTAGTTATTGTGAAAAGGATCATCACAAGCCTTATTTTCGCCATTATATGAAACAGCACTTAGGACTAAAGATAAAGTAAAAACAATTCGAAAATTAATTCTGGAATTGGTTTTTCGACAATTACTCTTGGATTATCATTTGCCCAAATGCAGCAATTCTGCTTCGAAAATTGATCATCCACTGTTGCCATTTGTTCCACCTTGCTGGCCACTGACGCCTGGAATGACCAAGAAGCTTTAGTTGTTGAGTAAATTGTACCTTGTAAGCGTTTGAGTTTTTATGCATAATTTTCATTAACGACGAACGTGAGAGGTTCAATTGTTGGGCACTACGACGAGTTGATGCGGTTTGCTAAAATGTTTGCACTATTTTTCCTATTGTATGCACATTTGCACAATTAAATTGACCAAAAAATCACGAAGTGCACGATATGTATTTTTATTTGAACGTCAATTTTCATAATAAGCCTGAATAACTTTAACGCCTTGCTCTATTGCATATCTTTCTAGAGTTCAAATTAAGTCTGAAATTGAGAAATAAATAACTTGACGTATAGGTGTGGTTCACATTCAACATCGGCCCTTAAAATCCATCCGACATAAATATAAAAGTCTCAAGTCACAATGGCATTTATTTATTTCCGCAACATCCCTCTGGAACTCAATTATTTTCTACAAACTTTAAGTAGCGCCCGAAAATTCCAAGAGTGCTTAATGAATATATATTTTGAATAGTGTTCCTTCCTTCATTTATTGTAAATTTAGTTTTCTAAATTATTTCGTTTTTTGCTGTTTCATATAGTTCAAGCTGTATAATATACATACATCATTGTGTAATCGTTCGCACAATTACATTTAAAACAATAACAAAATTTTGAATTTTGGTTTTGCAACAGCTTAATTTTTTTTTAAACTATTAAAAATAATTTCGTAATATTTGCGACACTAAGTCCGCTTTTAGGGTTTGGAAATTGAAAGACAAACATTTTTCTCATTCTGCCTTGAACTTGCCGAAACCTTTTAGAGTTGCGAAATTAATAGACAGACAGTAATTTTTCGTTTCCCTTTTCTTTCTTTTTTGTTGTTGTTGTTTTTTTTAAGCACAGCTAGTGTGTTTATATGAAGTTGATGTTGATATGAGAATAATAATATCAAGCAACAACATAAAAAAATGCGAAGAGAGGTAACTTCAAACGAAAAATATCTTAAAATGCCCAGTACAGTAGAGGTTTACTGCACACTCTTCCTCTTTAATACATCGCGAACAAACTTCGTCTATCTGTCCATGAGTTTCCCAACTGTTAAAGGGGACTGACTGTTTTTCTGTTTTTATACATACTCGTAAATATGTTATATTATTACTTTTAATGCTAGGAACGCAACTGCGACAAACAATGAATTTCGCCCATCGCGACGAGTTCTCCGGCAAATATTTGTTGTATAAATTCGTCGTGTTAAGCACAATATTAACGAACTTTTGTTTATATTCCGTGCAAAGAAAAATAAAAAAATGAATAATAAATACTGTTAAGAATTTTTGTCACATCTAGTCCAGTGTGCAGTTGTTGATCTGTTTATTATAAATGTACAACACATTCATACAAACAAGACAAAACTGAAAACATAATACACAAACTACAAGATTTAAAGTACGTAAAATTCCAAGTAAATAAACTACAATGATGTTGTTGTTTTTCCTGTATTCTCGGTATTCATTTTATTATTGTTTGTTGTTGTGACTTGCGTATTAATCGCAAGCGTGTGTTTGAATGTGTATATGCGTACATTTGAGTCTAGAATTATGAATGGCTAGAAAGATCTTGATAATTGTAGAAGGTGTTAACGAAGTATAAACGACAGGCAGGTCGACGGCAATGAGTTAGTTTATTTTTAAGCTTTGTGCTACAGAGTCATAAGTCAAAATAAAGGTGGTATGACACTTCATTTTTATTTCATTGAATTGTTATAGAATTGTTAGAAAAAAATAGCAAATGTTAGAAGGAATAAACTATATAAAACGTAGGCAAAAACTTTTTTGCTGAAACAAATTTACATTTCAAAAATAACCAAAAAAGAAAACGTAAATTTATGAAAAAACTGATTATAAAAAAATAAAATGGTAAAAGTTTGGTTAGAAGAAGAAGTTTTATATATAATAAATGAAGTCAAGCAAGTGCCTTATATTTGGGATGCAAAGAAAGTTAAGTTTTGGGAGGAGCTGACCATAAAACTTGCTTTCTGGCTTTGTAATATATGGCTTTACTTTTGCTAAAATTTTCGCAAATTGATGAGGAGTCATCCTTAAAATGAGTCTTCACATTCAATTTCTTTGAATAGTTTATGTTTAAATCCTTCGTCTTCTCTGAGAAGGAGCCATCGGGAAGAACATTTTTTTGATTTTTTTTACTCCTGCTTGCCATTAATATGCTTATTGTATTTAAGGTATTTAATGCAATGAAATCTATAATGGTATCATCCATTTTATAAACGTTTATCGTTTTGAAACTTTTGTTTTCGAGTTTTTTATACAAATATTAGATATATTTTAGTTTTTTCACCGTAGTAATATTATGATGGGTCTAAGTGTCGTTCATTTCTTATTCATGAAACAAAACGCGCAGCTTAGAAAAAATCACATTAAAGCGCTGTCTTCGAAAATAAATTGCTGAATTAGCAGCAATTTTAAATTTCCAAGCTGGATTTGTCAATTTTAATGTGAACATTTTTACATTTTTTTGACATTTATTCATTTTTTATCGATAACAAGCACACAAATTTTGATATTCTAACATTTTGTTCAATATATCTGATGTCTTCGAACTTATTTAATTTTTCTATTACAATATGTTTTTACTATTTTCCAATACTAGAAAAATGAAGAAAAAATGTCATACAACCTTAAGCAAGTCTAGTATTTTGGTATACAGTAGTATGAACTGCCTCGCATACTATGTCACTCGACATCGATCGCTCGCATAAATACATGCATACCAAAAACAACATTTCAAAATTTGTTTTTGTTTCATATGTATTTATGCGAGCGAGCGATGTCGAGTGATATAGTGGGTCAGGCAGCAAGTGTAAATAAATGTAGTGAATTATTTACGTACTGTATAACGAACAAGTCTGAGTGTCATTATTTTATTTACAATTGAAGAATCCGCAAATGCGTTTTTAGAGGCAAAAACGTACCAATACTTAAAAAGTAAACCTATATAAATCAAATCCTAAAGAGGGATTTTTGTAGAAATTATCTGGGGTACTTTATATTTAGAAAACATCTTAATTTCACTACCTGGATTATTATAAATATAAAAAGTATTATTTCGTTGTTCGCTGACGAAGCAATTAGAAATAAGTCTATTTTCATACTTTCACTGAGGATGACGAATTTCGACCAACAACACGATTGTGTGCACTTTCATATACACCAATGTGTTTTATGTTTGAAGACGAACAGCCTGTTCGACGATATCGAATGAAAATGTATGCGAAAGAAAGCTAGTCACCACATTCGAATAAATTTTGGGTTTGTCTATGTTACTATTGTTCGTTCGCATGAACTTATGTATTTTAATTGAATGTTGACACATCGTTCGAATAGAATAAAGTTAGAAAAAACACAAGTCAATTTTCTTTCGCCTAGAATGCGAATGAACTTATTCTTTCGACATCGACGAACTGGCAGGATTTTTTTTTATTTTTTTATTATTATAAGTGTTAAAAATTCTTTATTTGACATACTACGATATAAAATATTATTTAACAAATATACAATACATATCAACAAAAAATTTTGTATAAAAATATATTAATCATAACGTTACACCATATTTAAATTATCTGAATTTATATATCGCGTGAAAAAATTCGTCGTTCGTCGCAGTTGTGTTCCCTGCATAATGCGACCATGTTAATTCGACCATATTAAGTCTTATGTGTGGAAAAGTACCAATAAAGAAATAAATAAATAAATCATAAATAAATATTTATAGATATTTGATTTAAATGTAATTCAGTAGAAAACACAAAATCAGTTTTTCTTATCAACACATAACCATTTTCTTTCAAGTTATGACGACATTGAGCAACACATTTAAAAAGTTGTGGCGCTTAAGAGGAAAAGTTTTTACAACCATTTACAATGATAACAGCTAAATTCATACTTATTTAAATACAAACACACATGCACTAGCAATCGCACACAAAGAGAGGAAGCAACTGACAAGCTTCATATGTACTTTTCCTCTTTCACGTAAAATTAGTTTTACAAACAGTGATAATTTTTATGGAAAAGTTTTTATACTTAATAAAGCGTATCTAAAGAGTAATTCGGTTTAAAGTTTCATGCTAAATTTAGTGTATTAATCACATCTGTTTAACAATTTTACCTCTTAACGCCAAAATGGGCTTAATGAATTTGACTACATAAACTTGCACAAATTATGTACTGCAGTGTACACGTGTCTGTATTTCAATTAGTGCGAGTAAAAGTAAGCACGAAAACGAGTACAGTAAAGGTAAATAAACTCGACCTTACCTCCGAAAAGTTTTAAAGATCTTAATTAAGAATAAGAGGAATAAAATAAAACTTGTTTATATACTCGTATGGGATCTTTAATAAAACTAAACGGATATAAAAGCGTCCAAATGGGATAAAATTACCATTCAAAAAATATTTTTTTTCTTAAGTTCTGTTGTTTATGAAACTATATTTTCTTTCCAAAGGTTTTGTCAACGGCCTGAAAATAAAAAAAAGTTTTTCAACACCGGACATACAAAATGTCCGTCCTAAAAATTCTTTCTTCTGTTGCAAGAGTTTGCTAACGGGCTTAATATAATAAATCAAATTGTACATTGGAGTGACGAAATGTCTGTCAGAAAAATAAAATTTTGAAAACCTTTGCCATTTATAAAACAAATTTTCGTTCTTTTGAAAGAATTTGTCAATCGGCTGAAAAAAAAACATTTCTTGACTTGTTGTTGGAGTAACTTTGCTATATACTGCTCAAAACTATTCCGAAAATATCTCGCTCTGAATAAAAAAGAAGTTCTAAGTTCCAAATAATGATTTTAATTTTTTAAGTGATTTCTGGTTATGCCTTAAATAAAATCGTTATATCCCAAACCCAGGAACGTAAATTCTCCGGGCATTTTCAGTATCCCTCGCATTATTGAATAAAAATGTCGCCTATGACACCAAGCATATAATGTGAAATAAAAGGCTGCACAGAATATTCTAAAGAACATATCTCACTAATACACTGAAAAATTTTTGTTCAGAAATTCTCTGAATTTTGACATTACTTTTATGAATTTTTTCATTATTTTTCAACCATTGTAACTTTTCATAGAAATAATGAAACAAATTTCTTTAGGTTATTTTAATGAAAACCTTCATAAAAGTAATGAAACATTTTAATAAGAAACATGACTTATTTTCATTTAAAGTATGAAAGACAAATCATATGATTAGTGAAATAATTTCTCTAGATCAAATAAACAATTTCATAAAGCACATGAAAACTGTTCATTAAATTAATGAAAAAGTAACATTTATTTAGTGAAATAACTTCTTTGTACTAATGTAATATATTCATTAAAAATATGAAACTCCTTCATAAGGTCAATGAAGTTATTTCATTTATCTAATTTTATTATTCATTGAGCACCTGAAAAACTTACATTAAATCAATGAATTCTTTAATCAAATAATACCATAACATATTAATAAAATATGTTCACAAATGTACGTAATAAGATCAACGGAATTATTTCATTTATTCATTGATACTTTATTTCATTACACAAACAATACTATTCCTTGCTTTTGTGAAATTGTACCTAATTATAATAAAAGAAAATGTTGAACAAGTATTCACCAAATAAAACAGATTTTATTAATTCAAATGACTTCAATACACTGGTATTTAAATTTTTTAAACTATTATTATGCTGATTTGAATACATACACATATGTACATTCATACCCAAGTTCGGTAGCCAGAAATTTATTTGTCATTCATCTAATGAATTCTATTTCATTGGAATTATGAAACTCATAAAACTTACATTTTAATAAAAAAACTCGATTTTTTTTAAACTGTAGCTTAAGATTAATAAATGTCCATTAATAAATCTTACCAAAATTCAAAGAATTTAAAAAAAAAAATTAATTTTGTTCTAGTCATAAATCCAATGATTTTTTAATGAAACTTTGAAACTTAATGAAACCATTCTGATGGAACTATTTTATAATATATCTGAAGTTTCAGGCATATTGTGAAAAGTTTTCATTGAATTAATGAAACATATTTAATGAAACAGTTTCATTAAATATATGACGCATAATTCTTTCAGTGTATGCAGTAGTTCCAAGCACTGTGTTTTAGAACAATCTGTAAAACCAAACAAACAAGCAGTAGATAGGGTATTTGGAAACATTGTTTCGAAACACATTTGCGATAATGCTTGACAGTACTTGAGTTCTAATTCATAGCAAAAACCAAAACAAAACATCAGACTGAAGCAAAAAACGATTACGCATAGCAAAACAGCGAGTGCAGTAAAACATTTGCACAATATATTGGTACATGAGCATACTTTTTATACAATAGTTGTGCACTACTACAAAGACAAAAGCCATAAACAACAGCAACAAAACAAAAGTGAAGTAGAACTTTTACTTCAATGTTTAAAGTTCTTTTTCAATTTTGTTCTACTTCAGTTGGTTCTACTTGTGTTTGGTTCTGTTTGTTCTAAACGATTATAATACAGTGTTTATATGTTTAGAACATTTCGACACTGCAGTGTTAATTTGAAATATGAAAGAAGAGAATGGATATTACTTGAAAATATTACGATGTCTTTCTTGTAAGACATTTTTCTTGTGCTTGAGCAGCCCTCTATTAGAGAACACAATTCATGGAGTTAAAAATGAAAGATATACACTCAAAAGAATTCCTTTATTAATATAATGAATGTTGACATTAATCTAATGAAAATTTTCATTATTTTTCGGCCAATGATGGCCTTCATTGGACTAATGAATCTTGTTTCATTAAAAATTATGTAATGCATATATTCGTTAGATTTTTTTTTTTATTTATGAATAATTTTTATTAAAACAATAAAAATATTCATTAAGTTAACGACTCAATTTCATTAGTTTTGTGAATATGATATATTAACATTAAGTAAAACTTTCATTTCTTTAATGAATGTTCTTCATCATTCAAACGGAATTTTTTCATTAGACCAATGAATGTGTTACATTATTTTTATGAAATATTTTCAGTAGTGTAATGAATACATTCGTTGCGCCTTCTTCATTCTAATGAAATAAAATCATTAGTTAAATGAAGAGTTGCATTATTCTAATGATCTTTTTTCATTAGAATTGTGCTACTGAAAAGAAACAACAATTTTTTATATATTAAGCATAAACTAATTTTTAATACACTATTGATTTTTTTTAATTTTTTATACAGCAATTAATGTATAAAATAATTTACTTTATCATTTAGTTAGTAGTTGTAATAAATTTATCATCTCACTTTTACTAAATCTCTAAAATTTTGCACCCAGCCTTCAAAATTTTTTTATTACATATCCAATAAAATTTTCTAATGAAATAATGAAACCTGGTGAATCAGTCTCAATGAATATTTTTATTAATGCTATGAATCTTCATTGATGGAACGTAATTTTTCATTCCGTTAATGAAAATTATCTAATGAATTGGGTTTATTAGAAATATGAAGCAAATATTTTTCAGTGTAGATATACGGAAAACAGTGTGGAAGAAGACGACGTGAATGAAGTTGGGGAAAACAGTGCGATACTTAGACAATCAAGATCATTCTTCATATATTCTCGCCTTGAAAGATGTAAAACGAATGCGTACCCAACACAAATAAAGAAAGAACTGATAAGTAATGAGCCAGCACGTAACACTCCGAAACAATCAAATTAGTCCTGTGTTTGAACTATCAATAGACTTTGTAATTGCCGGCCCATAAATCTGTGAAGAGCTTGACAAATATCGGTACTGTTCATGACGCTACTGAAAGAGGGGTAAAATTAATACAAGAATACAACATATTGTTCCGTGTTGAGGAAGAGAAAGTATTTCGCTTCAAGCTATTGCTATAAATAGAAAGCAATATCGCTTGTATAATGAAAATATCTTAATTTGAAGACATAACAATATTCAATCCAATAATTGAAAATAGTGACCAAATTTTTTCAAAAGAATAGTTAAATATGTTCTGAAAAACACCGATAGATATTGATACATTCAAACCGATATTGATATATCATACATTCGACACATTTAGGAGCCCTCTGGATCTAGTTAGCAAATGTTCATAACTAATATTTTTATGGTAGCCACTTTAAACAGGGCAGTTTAAGGATAGATAGGGTCACAAGAAATGTAGAATGACAAATATTAGTGGGGGTCGGTCTTTCATTTTACCCTAAGAGCGACACAGAGACAGTTATGAAGCTTTTTGTGGATATTTTGCAGTTTTGCCTAATCATTGACCATTATGTGAAGCCATTTACGACCATTCGACCATCCCAGAAATAAGATGTTCTAGCACATCCTAATCTCGTTCTTAACATTTGTCATGTACACTGAAAAAATTTTGTTCAGAAATTCTCTGAATTTTGACATTACTTTTATGAATTTTTTCATTATATTTCAACCATTGTAACTTTTCATACAAATAATGAAACAAATTTTATTAGATTATTTTAATGAAAACCTTAATAAAAGTAATGAAACATTTTAATAACAAACATGACTTATTTTCATTAAAAGTATGAAAGACAAATCATATGATTAGTGAAATAATTTCTCTAGATCAAAGAATCAATTTCATAAAGCACATGAAAACTGTACATTAAATTAATGAAAAAGTAACATTTATTTAATGAAATAACTTCTTTGTACTAATGTAATATATTTATTAAAAATATGAAACTCCTTCATAAGGTCAATGAAGTTATTTCATTTATCTAATTTTATTATTCATTGAGCACCTGAAAAATTTACATTTAATCAATGAAATATTTACATTTGTTTAATGAAATAATATCATAACACACATTAAGAAAATATGTTCACAAATGTACGTAATAAGATCAATGGAATTATTTCAATTATTCATTGATACTTTATTTCATTACACAAACAATACTATTCCTTGCTTTTGTGAAATTGTACCTAATTATAATAAAAGAAAATGTTGAACAAGTATTCACCAAATAAAACAGATTTTATTAATTCAAATGACTTCAATACACTGGTATTTAAATTTTTTTGAACTATTATTATGCTGATTTGAGTACATACACATATGTACATAAATACCCAAGTTCGGTAGCCAGAAATTTTTTTTGTCATTGATCAAATGAATTCTATTTCATTGGAATTATAAACTCATAAAACTTACATTTTAATAAAAAAAAAACTTGACATTTTTTAAACTGTAGCTTAAGATTAATAAATGTCCATTAATAAATCTTACCAAAATTCAGAGAAGTTTAAAAAAATTAAATTTTGTTGTAGTCATAAATCCAATGATTTTTTTTAATGAGACTATGAAACTTAATGAAACCATTCTGATGGAACTATTTCATAATATATATAAAGTTTCATACATATTGTGAAAAGTTTTCATTGGATTAATGAAAAATATATAATGAAACAGTTTTATTAAATATATGGCGCATAATTCTTTCAGTGTAGCACTAATTCAGCCTAGTGCTTATATTGAAGTAAACTGATTGAATTTGTCCAAACTTTAATTTCCAAGGAAACTAAAATTACCCGAAAAACATTATCTTGAT
This sequence comes from Thecocarcelia acutangulata, assembly GCA_914767995.1. Taxonomy (NCBI): domain Eukaryota; kingdom Metazoa; phylum Arthropoda; class Insecta; order Diptera; family Tachinidae; genus Thecocarcelia; species Thecocarcelia acutangulata. The sequence continues at coordinate 56,489,449 of OU612094.1, read as the reverse complement.
CCTAATTATTTGACCTTTTTGTTAAATTAAATTGAAATGTTGTTTAAGCTTGAGGTCCGGTTTGGTTTTTATATAACAAATATTTTAATTATATTCGATATTTCGTCTTCCTTCGGAAGACTTTTCCTGAAGCAGTCTTGCCGAAAAAAAAGTCAAATATTTTGATTTTGTTAGTAGGAAGACGAAATATCGAATATAATTTATCGAATATAATTTAATATAAAACATTTTTTATACAAAAAACAAAACTGATCTCAAGCTTAAACAACATTTCAATTTAATTACTCAAAAAATAAAATCGAATATGTTTTCTCTGTATTGCAATTAGATATCTATAAGAATTTTTTACATTATTTTATACGAGTATGTACATATGTATGTCAGCCTCGATGGCTGATCTAGTAGATTATTCGACCAATAGCCGCGAGGTAGCAGGTTCGACTAACGCGAAAGGCTCTGGTAGTTATTGCAGACACCTAAAAATCTTCTCAGTTTTTATATTTGCTTAAAAAATTTCGAGTTTTTTCCGCAACAACTCCGAAATGCTGGAAAATCGTGCATTCCTTAAAACACCTACGCATGAATTTAGCGTTTTTCAGAACGCTTTGCGGTTTCAGATCGCGTGTTTTTCAAAAAAATGGCTGAATCTTACACTATAAGATCGGTTAAAGTTTCAATGATGATGAATAATGATAAACAGATTACCTTTTTTTATTTAATATTTTTAATATTACATAAAGTTATATTTCTAGCTAAAGTTTAAATTTGGCTTTCGTTAAGATAGATTTTTACTTTTAATGCCAATTTGCAAGATAACGAATTTGAACCCTAGTGGGTACTGATGAGTAAGGTAGCGGCTACGGAACAGCTAGTTGTCCCCCAGCGTAGCGTATTCAATTCTTTGTTCCTGTCTTTTTTGATCAAGAGTTATTTATCGCGACAATATTGAAAGCCGGATTTGAACTTTACCCAAAAAAATAACATCATATAACGAAGAAGATATATTTAATTTAACCTACTGTTGTTATATATGGGAAAGATCCGCGGTACCTCATTCTCAACAAAAAGTGAAGGATTTTTTGCACAAAAACATCGAAAAAATTGTGTCTCTGAAAAATCTTAAATCGTAAATGTGGCAAAAAAAAACGTTTTTGGCAAAAAGATGACGAGTGAAATATTCTAATTTGAAGTAAATTAAAAAAAAAAGTAAACATTGAAAATTCAGTTTTTGTATTTTGTCTGTTTTTCAACTCAGTAGATTTAGCATTGTATGCAAGTCACAAAGAGTTTACTTATATCAAACATTTAACGTTTGTTTGTTTGCTAACGTTTCTGTTGTTGCTGGTGTTCTAACAATAATACAAAAAATTCAATGAAAAATAAATCCCCTAAGCTGTTTTGTATGGATTTATGTCTGTTCTGAAAAAGTTCGACGAAGAGTATTAGTTTTAAAAGCAATAATACTTTCATTTCACCTCCCATTTTTACATATTCATATACACAAAAATATCGCACCCTAAATACAAAAGGGTTTCAGAGAGACAAAAAACTGTTTATGTAATAATGATTGTAATATTTTTTTTATCTTGGACCAGTACTCAGGGGATGACCCCTGCATTGTACTGGAACTAGGAAAATAGGTTATGAGGAGGATGCCCTCAAAAACTAACAAATCCAACAAAATACTTTTTGTAGACTTCATGGAATGCACTCAAACACACAATTAAATAATACTATATTAGATAAGCTTTCCTCGTTGCTCTCAAAAAGTAACAAATCCAAAATATTATTCCATTATAAATATTATTCCATTATAAAAGGTTCTGCTATAGTTTTTTTTTTCAATTTTATATTATGTTTGCGAATACGTAAAATACTGAATTTTATGGAAAAAAGTCAGTTTTGGATATATTTGAGTTGTGATCGTTTTGTATTTAGCGTGCGATATGTATGTATGTATTTTAAAGGAATTTACCAGTTGACCAAACACCCTTCAGCAACAAAACTGTCAATGATTTCTATACCATCAGGCATTGCGAAGTTTTTTTTTTTTGAACGTGGATTTATAAAAGATAATTGCTGATATGTTTCAGTTCTTATCTCCTTAACTGAGAATGAGCAATTAGAGTAGATCGAGTTTAACAGGCTGCCAGTCTATTTGGGTCCAATTTAGTCCCATTGTGTTGCCTGAGTGCGATATGTATCTCAGCAGATCAACATACTACTGGTCCAGAAACAAATCCGCCTACAGTTTCCAACATTTCTGCCAAATTGCGCAACATCGGTCTGCCTAGATACAAAGCCTTTATATAAAATAAAAAAGAGCTATACACCTACTAAGGAAGTGCTCTCTACTTCCTTCACATCTATACCACTTCTACAGAAGACTTTAAATGGAAGATTTAATATTCTCGCTTGCGTCTCCATGTGGTATTGTTCCATCTGAACCTCCATCGGAGCTGGTTCTTAAGGATAATAGCTTTCCTATTATCATACCTGGACCATGACAGCCTTGATATGCGACAGGTGTTCTCACTAGACCATATGTCTTGTGCAGCCCATAAAGCGAAATCCCAGCGAGACCATTTATATTTCATTATTGTAGTGATACCCCGGCGTTTGCCAGCTCATCAGCTACAATACATCCCGGCCATTTCATAGAAAAGTTCCAGGTTAGAATCTCTCGCTTAGAGATGGGGGCTAGCAGTTCCTCTGTGTTTCCGGATTTTTGAAAGTTTTAGTTCTCGTGCACATCGCAAAATTTGAGGTTCTTCGTTAGTCACCGACACTGTTTTACATTGCTTCGATATTGGCATATACATGGCCTGGTTTTCGATGACCAATATGTTTGGCGTCTCCAATGGATGCAGTCTCCCTGAATTTTTAATTGTAATCTTGACAGTTCACGAAGTTATAACACTAGTCCGGTCATATTTTCCATGAAATTTTCTGTGTCCGCCAAGCTTTCATTTTTATTGAAATGTTGTTCAATTATGAAAGCAGGTTGTTGTATCTATTTTTACTAACGCTAAGTTGTTAGCTGTTGACTTGCTTGTTTAGTGTTGGCAATACTTTACTGCGTTTATTTTGGGACTGTAAACTATATTAAAAAGTAAACTTATATCGCTGATCGACTTCTTCTCCGTTTCAGTGAGATCGGTCTAATTTTCAAACTTAAATGTATAAAGATACAAATCCTACAAGACCAAATTTCTAGCAACCTATAAATGTTTTTTTAACGGTGTTATCTGATGATGGAACAACTTTACGAGGTAATACATTTACGATTCACCAGCGCGCCTTGTCACTTGCAAGGCTTACACAGGTCGTAAGTTTTGGAATAAGTTTGTAGCCGTATGAACAAAGCTAAAGAGCTCGACACTTCTAATACCTACTGTATGCAATTTCCCAGATAGCCAATGGAAGACAACGCTTAATGAATTGGTGGGCGTAACCCACTCAGCCGTCTGACTATCACTTCCGATTACTTTCAGTCCTGGTATCTGTTGCAAGAGAACAGCTTCCCTTGGAGTTATTAGTCCCCGAAAATCGGTATGCACCATAGTTATCAGTGAAACTGATTCCTCGTCCTGCGATTTAGGTTCAAACCACAGCCATAACATTTCAGCCTTGGTAAGGGTTTCGGTACTCCAAAGCAACGTAAATCATGCGGCTTTGCAGAGTTTTAGTTACTGTTTATTTTTATTTCATGACGTTAATGGCATAACAAATAATAGCGGCTTTTCGCATGATAGTCTCTGATCTGCTTGGGCTATCATGTGAATGCTGTGAACGATTTGCAATGTAGGACGTGACCAACTGGGTTATCAGTGGCATATATCATACGTACGAATATGTATTTGTGTGAGCATAGCGATAAAGACCATAATCGTTTATAGTTTACGATATTAGAGTAGAAATAAAAAGAAAGTATACCAGCAACAAAATGGATTTGAGCACTTCAAATACAAAGAGTTGTTGCAGCACGTTGCATCTACAACAGAATTGTTCGTACTTTAGAACACCGTATGCACAAAAACTTTTTCATATCCATTCTAAATCTATATGTATATGTTTGTATAATATATTTGGTTAGCTTCGTTCGTTTGGAGATTTGTCATGTCCACGTTGGTAACTATTTATACATATGTTGTGGCGTTCAATAGACCATTTAAAGTTAAAAGTATTCTCAATGAAGAACGAATTTACATATTACAACCGTAAAGAGACTTTAGTATTCTAAAACTTAATTACAAACGACTTTTCATATTGTTAATTTTATGATTTATCGCTTTAATATTCTGCTAAGTGTGAACACGAGTGGAATTATGAGTCACAAAAAAAACTTAAAGTAGCGTTAAATAAAAGAGATAAGTCGCAAAAATGTTGATATCTGCTTCAGAATAAACTTTTGCAACGTGGATATTAAAATGCTATTTTGCAGAATGTATATACGTAGTGTGTGTTAGTCGTGTATGTGGCTGCAAATAGTAGAATGAAATTATCTTCATTTTTTTTAACGAGTGATTTTTTTGCTATTATATTTTTGGCAACACTAGCTTTGACAGCTCACGCACGTTTTGTATCTTGTGTCACTGTCAAACATCTTCAGTTTGGTCTATAATTTAATCATGAATCGTCTTACAAACGAACAACGCTTGCAAATTATTGAATTTTATTACCAAAATGCGTGCTCTGTTAAGAAAGTTCATCGCGCGCTTCTTCCATTTTATGGTCAGTTTAATCGACCTACTGAGGCTTCTATTCGGGCTATTGTAAAAAAATTTCGCACCAAATTTACATTGTTGGACATTAAACCACCAACACGCTTACGTAGAGTGCGAACTGAAGAAAATATCGCAGCTGTGTCGGCCAGTGTTGGTGATGACCGTGAATTATCGATTCGGCGCCGTTCGCAGCAATTGGGCCTCTGTTACTCCACTACGTGGAAAATTTTGCGGAAGGATTTGGGTGTGAAGCCTTATAAGATACAGCTGGTGCAAGAATTGAAGCCAAACGACCTACCACAACGCCAAATTTTTGGTGAATGGGCTCTTCAAAAGTTAGATGAAGATCCACTTTTTTATCGAAGAATTGTGTTCAGCGACGAGGCTCATTTCTGGTCGAATGGATACGTGAACAAGCAGAACTGCCGTATTTGGAGTGAAGAGCAGCCAGAAGCATTGCAAGAGCTACCAATGTATCCACAAAAAACAACCGTTTGGTGCGGATTATAGGCTGGCGGCATCATTGGGCCGTATTTCTTCAAAGATGATGCGAATCATAACGTTACTGTGAATGGTGAGCGCTACCGTGCGATGATAACAAACTTTTTTTTGCCCAAAATGGAAGAACTTGACTTGCATGACATGTGGTTTCAACAAGACGGTGCCACATGCCACACAGCACGCGAAGCAATGGACCAATTGAGAGGCGAGTTCGGTGAACAGTTTATTTCACGCTTGGGACCAGTCAATTGACCGCCCAGATCGTGCGATTTAACGCCTCTAGACTATTTTTTGTGGGGCTATGTTAAGGCTAATGTCTATAGCGACAAGCCCGCTTCGATTGACGCACTGGAAGCCAACATTGCCAACATTATTCGTGAGATACCGGCCGAAATGTTGGAAAGAGTATGCCAAAATTGGACTAAGCGGATGGACCATTTGAGGCGCAGCCGCGGCCAACATTTGCATGAAATAATCTTCAATCATTAAATTATATCGACCCAACTATCGATCCAAATAAATATTTCGTGCATTTTTCTGAATTTTATGTGTTTTCTTTTTTTTTTAATTTCCGATAGTTCTTATAAAATCACCCATTTTATTAATTTAAACCAAGTCTTTAATTAGGCCAACTGAAAACATAAGTTTGAAAGAATTATTTGGTAAAATTTTTTATGTAAATGGTACAATTACATACGAGTATATTATTTCTTCACACATAGTTCTATATTAAATATCGCAACACAACCTAAACTAGGCCGTCAAGTGTAATTTATCTGACAAGAATCCTCATGTACATACAAACTGCTGCACTACTGGCAAAACTTACTGCTTTTGGAGATGACTTTTCTCGGTTTATACCGAGCTTTCTCACAGACCGCACTATACGAGATGTTATAGATGGGGTCTCATCAAACGAGTTCAAGATTAATTCAGGGGTACCGCAAGGCTCCGTTGTTTCTCCTACCCCATTTCTTATTTTCCTCAACGACCTTTTATATCAAACTTCTAACCCTATCCACTCTTTTGCAGATAGCAGCAGTATTTGCCATTCGTACTCATTCAGTAATAGGCCCAGCCTATCCGAGATCGTTGCCAAGAGACAAAATATGAATGACTCACTGAATAGTGATCTCCTCCTAACCTCCGAATGGGGTCGTCAAAACAGAGTCGCCTGCAACGGTCGTAAGAACCAGTGTTGTTTATTAACACACAAATATACGACAGCACGTGCTGTTTCACTTGTACTCAGGGATGGTATAAATATTGAGGAATCGGATGCTCCTGATGTTCTTGGATTGATAATACAGTATGATGTTCGTTGGAATGAGCACATTTTTCATGTCTCTCAAGAAGCATTCAAGTGCCTCGGGTTTTTGAAACGGTGTAACTCAGACTTTACTCCATCCAACCGAAAATGGAATACAACTCTCACGTTTGGGCAGGTGCCCAAAGTCTATTTTGGGGTTGGTCGACAGTGTGCAGGAGAGGGCAAAGAAGCCTATCGGTGACAGCAGGGTATCGAACTCTATTGACTCAATGGAGCATCGATGTAGTGTGTGGTGCGTTACTCAGTTCTATCGTTACTACAAGGGATTTTCGTCTGACGAGATTAGGGATCTTGTTCCCGAAACGCGCACTTTTTTACGTAACGCGCGTTCATCGTCCAGAGCTCATCCATTTGTTATCGATTGCTCGGAGAATCGTACAACGCATTACAGAAAGGGCTCGTTCTTCAGCCGTATGCTTCTCCTATGGGATAAGTTGCTCACAGGCGTGTTTCCTATCTGTTATAACGTCGGAAAGTTCAAGTCAAATGTTCACAAACACTAGTTCCTCTTTCCCCCTCCTCATAACCTATTTTCCTAGTTCTGGTACCATGCGCTGCATATGTAGAGGTCATCCCATAAAAAAAAGAAAATGTATGAGACCACCCAAAATAGCGCGGCGTCAACGCTTTGCAATTGCAAACAAGGCCAGAAAAAATATGGAAGAAATCTTTAATATCCCGATAATTTGTTAAAATATCGTCATTTAAGTTTCGAAATATCGTCAAATAAATCTAACTTATAAAACTACCAAATTTTAGCATATTAAAATTTTTATTTAATAAAAATATAAGAGATTTTTAATGCAAGATTTCAGGCTCAAATTTGTATTAATTAATTGCATACTATAAGTACATACATATATACATATCTTATTTATTTACGTCTCCATATTGCAATACGAGTACAAAACCGTCCAGGCTAACAAAACGTATCGTAGAGTACAAACGCATTGAGTAGATCACATATTTAAAAAAAATTAACACTAATTCATTAAATACTAATTATAATAAGATATAACAATGAAAATTAATACATATGAAAAGAGAAAAAAATATGTACGAAAGTTTATAAAATTAGATTTTAGATATCGCATAAATTGTATATGGGGCAATCCAAGTCAAATCGGACAATTCGGAGAAAAAAATTTATTTTTTGTTGTATTGATGGCCCTATTGAACAGCCCATTTTAGCAAATCTTCGGATTTTTTCGGCTTATAATTTCAGAGATATCGCGTTTTGAAAAATCTGAATTATGAGAAAACCGTGCTCGAATAAATACTCATAACTTATTCAATATTAATCCAAACAGAATAAGAATAATTGACATAGTCAATGGAAGTTTTTACTAAAACTTGCAAATAATAAAATAATATATGAGCATATAACAAAATATATGGATTAGTATTTAAAATATATCCTACAAAGTCCTAGAAAATTTTTGCACAGTGGCTTACGCAAAATAATATTTTTTTTTTTAAATTTAAAAACTCAGGAAAAATAGTAGTTATTCGAATCCCACTACCAAACGGGCCTTAAAAGATGTGGAAGAAATCAAAGTTAAATACAAAAAAAAAATTTCAGAAAATCGAAGAGAGAAAAATTAATTTAAAATATTAAATCCCGAAAATCGCATTCAAGCCCACTGTGCACAGTTTTTTTATAGTTTTTATTAGATAGTAGACCAAAAAAGAAAAACAATGCAAAAAAAAATTATTCAGTTTGGACTGTATATCGCATAAGTTGTATAACTGTTTCACAAAAATTTTTGTGTAAATCAAAGTCTTTTGAAACGATGAAACTTCAGATCCGTTTTTAAAATTTTATGAATAATCGCTCTTGGAAGTACCAGTGAGGCTGCTCTTTTCCGAATTGATTGTAGCGGAACCAGGAGAAGAAAAAGCCTGGTGAGCCATAAAATTTGAAAATGACGAATTGGAAGCATTGAGCGACGAAGATTTTTGATAGTGCAAGAAGAACTTGCACTATCGTTGGGAGTCACAAAACAAGTCTTTTCCCTACATTCAAAAGAAAGGAAATTGGCTACCATATCAATTGAAGCCGAGAGTCATAGAAAGGTGATTTTGCATGTTGGAAGTGATGCTTGAACGCTACAAAAGAATTTTATTTTTGTATCGTATTGTTACTGGCAAAAAAAATAGATACATTTCGGTGGCTCTAAGCGTAACAAAACATATATAAAATCCGGCCAACCAAAAAAAAATCAACGCTGAAGCCGAATATTCTTGACCCCAAGGTAATGTTCAGTATCTGGCGGGATCAGAAGGGCGTTTTGTATAATGAGCTATTGAAATCGGTTCAGACGGACACAAGAGACCTGTTTCGCAGATAATTCATTGAGTTGAAAAGAGAAATCTGCGAAAACCGACCAGAATATTTAATCAGATACCAGTCCTTAATCTTCCATCATGGTAACGCTTGGTCATATTTGTTGCAAAACCGGCTAAAAACTTTTTGGCAAACAGTGGATGGAGAGTTTTAGCTCACCAATCTTACAGCCCTCGTCTTTTCTCTTCTGACAAAATCGAATCCATCATACGTTACTTTTTTCAACTGACAACCAAGTTAAAGTACATGTGGTATTATGAGCCTTGTCCCATTCCATACTTCTCCGTCAACGCCAACCACCAACACAAACCAAAGCCAACTGTCGGTCAACTGCTAGTCACGCCAACATATATCACTACACGTGATTGATCGATAATGTGTAGTAGTGTAAGTGGGAGAGCACATTTAATTACATTCGAGTTCTCAAGCTGCATTAACATCTACATGGTGGCAGCGCTACGACATGTGACAATTTTTGCTACTGGCAATATAGTAAGCTATTTACGTCAGGTGTATTGTTTACATTTTTGGAAGTGAGTTTAGTGTTTTATTTTGAATTAAACATATAAAAATTATTTTGTGAACATAAAAATAATTTATGATTATGAGAAGATACATTCATAGTTTAAAACTGTAAAAAAGTTACAATTATTTTTGGCAAACATAGCTTACCACATGCCTGTTTTTGTTGTAATTTTGCTCTAGTGCTGCCACCGTGCAGACGATAATGCGCCTTGCAACTTTTCTTGCTTCGTCTCTCTTAACTATTTTCTCTTACAATAATTGAGATGAATAAAGTATATAAAATCATAAGAACGTGCTTAATATATAAATTATGAAATAGTAATAATAAGAATATAAAAAAAATAATATAATGTAGTAAAATACAAGGTAAATAATTTATATAAAAGGTAAACAAGTAATTCATTCAAAATATAAAGTAAATAATTCATTCAAAATATAAATAAATTCATGAAATGAATATAGCGATGAGAAACTTTGTTACAACATAGAAGGGTCCAGCTTGTAAGGGAGATTCCTTGATTTGGCAGCCGATGCTCCCTGAGAGGAATGGTTTTTAGATCCAGTAATCAATTAGATTGGGGCCGATGTCCTTTCAAATCTCAAGTATTTTGGCGTACCCCCATGGTCTGTGAATCCATGCTCCTCTCACATATTAGTATCGCGTAATAGTACTATTAACAATTGTGCATAATTAACTCGATAGCATTGGTTTTTGAGATATGACGTTATTTGGAGAAAAACGTATCTTAAATTTTCATAAACTTGTTGAACAAATTTAAAAAAAGTGCGTTCTAGAAAAACCGTAGTTTAATAACGATTTGACTGAATTTTTGGCAGAATGTAATGTATAGTACTGTGAAGAATTGTGCACTTTTGCCTCATAAACCTTATTTTTGAGATATAATGTTGTTGCAGTAAAGCAACAATACCTTTGTAGTTGTAATTCAAAGAAAGTTGAAGATTTTCTTACTCTATAAATATGTGTTTTTTGTTTTGTGTATTAATTCTATACGAGTAGCATTGATTACATTTTACATACACAAGACTTTGGCTTCTGTGTTTTCTTAATGCATTTTCAATTTTGCAGATGAATTCCGCAGCAAGGTGGCCTGCCACAATGATGTTGCACAGCTGGAATGTAATCCATATTCACGTATTGCTGTCTATAGTGCCAGTTTCGGGCGAACCGAATACGAAAGCATACAATGTCCTCAGCCGCAGGGTGTACGTGAAGAAAGTAAGTACAGCCTTTGCTTCAATTCCCATTCAGGGTGTATTTTGCAAACGGCAATGGCACAACAGTTTGCACATTCCACAAAAAAAAAAAAAACAAACTTCAATTTCAAAGAAAAAGTCCCCTTTTGGCTGGCAGTTGCTGTGGTCATGGTATTGTTGGGAACTTTTGGAAAAAGTGCTAAGTAGATTTCAAAGGAAGCCCACAAAGCTTAATCACCAACTGCTAACTGGTGGTACCACCATCCATAGCAATACCGACACCACCACAACAACTGCAAACAAAAGTCGAACATGAAATCAATTTAATTAATTCAATTTTCTCTTGGTTTCCCTTCTCTTTTTTATTACAACTCTTTGATTTTTTTATTTAAACTTTTTTTTTTTTTGTGTTCATTTATATGCTGATATTGTTTTATTCTTCGAATTTTATATTGTTTTGTACAACCATATTGCAATTTAATTTAACAATTGAACCGTTCAGCTTGTTTGGCTTCGTATGCCACCGAAACTGTTATGCAAATCTGTCATGGACGACGACGCTGCAATCTGGCCGCAGATGCCAATACGTTTGGTTCGCCATGTCAACCCAATTCACGGATGTATCTGAAAGTTGTTTACACTTGTGGTAAGTAAATCGTGACTTATGCACAATATGAACAATTGTTATTACCGAATTACACCCTTTTATCACAGTTGTTTTTGATTTAGTTTTGTTTGCTTAAAACATACCCGAAACCCTCTCACACACCCTTTAATGCAACCAAACAAACAAACGCAAATAGAATGTATCCACGACAACTCTCTGTGCTCATAACCATATCTACATACGCACATACATACTCGTACATACTCGTACATAAGTGCTAAACTGAAAAACATAGAAATATTTTGCACATCTTAAATCAAAGGAATTGCATTCAATTTGTAGTTGGGTGGATTTTATCGTCACCACTTTTGTTGGACTCGTTGTTGTGTTAAGTAAAATTGTTTTCAATACAATTCAAAGTGGAAACATACAAATGCATTTTATTTTTTTGACAAAGAGCAAAACAAATACGAAATTAAACCAGTTATTTGGATAAAGTACAATAGAATATAAATTGAAAAATTATTTTAAATCAAAAACGCAACGAGTGTTGGCTTCACTATATAAATATTAAGTATTATTCCAGGACGGTCTTCTTCAATTAAAGTTTAACTTATCCCTTCAAGTATGTTTGGTATAAAAGAATTTTTTTTTTTACTTCGCTCAAGGGATGAACCCTAAATATGGGATCCATTGTACCGGAAGTAAAAAATGGGTGATGTGAAGGAAGAAAGAAGGAGTAGTGTTTGTGTACGTTTGACTTGAACCTTCGAACGTTATATGTGACAGTAGTGAAATAGATTTACATCCGCACCTGCTTTTACAGCCTTATCTGATGATGTACAAATTCCACGGAATATATTAATCACGATTCACCCTCGCCCTTTTTTTTTAATTTGGACTAGTACTCAGGGGATGACCCCTACATATGCAGTGCATTGTACCAGAACTAGGAAAATAGGTTATGAGGAGGGGGAAAGAGGGAGTAGTGTTTGTGAACATTTGACTTGAACTTTCCAACGCTATAACAGACAGGAAACACGTCAGCAAGCAACTTGTTCCACAGACGAAGCGTACGGCTTAAAAACGAATTATCTCTGTAATGCGTAGTACGATTCCCTGGGCAATCGACCACAAATGGATGAGCTCTGGACGATGATCGCGTGCTACGTAAAAATGTGCGTGTTTCGGGAACAAGATCCCTATTCTTCGTCAGAGCAAATTCCATTGTAGTAACGATAGAACAGAGTAACGCACCCTACACTGCGTCAATGCTCGAGTGAATCAATAGAGTTGGATACCCTACTGTCAGCGATAAGCCCCAAAATAGACTTTGGGGCACCGGCCCAAACGTGAGAGTTGTATTCCATTTTTGGTCGGAGATAGGTGGTATAAATAGAAAGGAGGTCGGATGGAGTGAAGTACATCTTACACCGTTTCAAAAAACCGAGGTACTTGAATGCTTCTTTAGAGACATGAAAAATGTGATCATTCCAACGAACATCACGCTGTATTTTTATTCCAAGAACATCGAGAGCATCCGATTCCTCAATATTTATACCATCCCTGAGTACAGGTGAAACAGCACGTGCTGTCGTATGCTTGTGTGTTAATAAACAACACTGGTTCTTACGAGCGACTCTGTTTTGACGACGCCATGCGGAGGTTAGGAGGAGATCACTATTCAGTGAGTCATTCATATTTTGCCTCTTGGCAACGATCTCGGATAGGCTGGGCCTATTACTGAAAAAGTACGAATGGCGAATGCTGCAGTCATGTGCGAAAGAGTGTATAGGGTTGAAAGTTTGAAATAGAAGGTCATTGATGAAAATAAGAAATAGGGTAGGAGAAAGAACGGTGCCTTGCGGTACCCCTGAATAAATCTTGAACTCGTTTGATGAGGCCCCATCTATAACAACTCGTATAGTGCGGTCTCTGAGAAAACTCGATATAAACCGAGAAAAGTCATCACCGACACTAAAAGCAGTAAGTTTTGCCAGTAGTGCAGCATGCCACACTCTGTCAAATACTTTGGAGTATTAAACCCTGTGTGGCTGTCTAGGCTTAATTTTTGCCATATGTTTGTAGTCATATGAGCAACTTGTTGTTGAAGTGTTCGAGCCTGCTAATTCCTCTTGTTTGCAATTACCCAGCAATCAATGGAAGAGAAGGCTACATGAGTTGGTTGGCCGAAACCCACTAAGAGAATCAGCCCTTAGGGAGGTAATTAGTCCCAGAAAAAAGTCACACACCAAACAATAATCAGGGATACAAACTCCCCTTTCTTGAACGTTCCAGCCAAGGTAGGCACCTCAACCATGATCAGCCCGGGTTGAACTGCTAGCAGAACCACCCGAGGGCAATGCTGATCCCCGTACTACATATTTTTACTATTGGTAAGGATTTCGAAAGCCAACACAATATAGGTCATGCAGCTTCCTAGAGACAACTTCCCCTCTTTACCCGAAAAACAGAATGCCCTGGTCTGGAATAAGCCAAGGCAAAACCTGTTCCCTGACGGGCGTTATATGTGACAGAATCAGAAGATGTTTTACGTTGGTTCCTGCCTTGATGGCCCAACCCCAAGGTAATTCACTCACAAGGCGAAAAAAACGTTCACCCGGACGTCCCCATGGCATGCTGAATGGCGCATGCTCTCCCCCATGGTGTAAGGCGGAGCCTTCCTAAAACTCCTTCTGATCTCAGGGTCACGGCACCCGGTTGCAGTGCAACTCCACACCGAGTTCGAAAATTCTCCCCGCATTTGGGTATTAAACCACAACCACCACGTTGCCCCCGAAGGTCCTCAACCATAGCCGGGCGAGAACAATGATCCCGGTGCTCCCGGCTCCCGTGGTACCAGAAAATAATAGCCTCTGGTCAGACTATCGCAGCCCTAAAAAGGGCTGCTACAGTTTTAAACCCCAAACGGTTCAAGGAACGGCTAGCCCCCCGTTATATGTGACAGAAAACACGTTTGCAGGCAACTTGTTCCACAGACGAACCGGTACGGTTGAAAAGCGAATTCTCACTGTAATATGTTGGACGATTCGCTGGGCTATCGAACACAAATGGATGAGCTCTGGGTAATGAACGCAATTTGCATAAAAATATATGAGTTTCGGGAACTAGATCTCTAATCTCATCAGAGCTACATCCATCGTTGTAACAATAAAACAGAATAACACGTCCTACACTACGGCGATGTATAATAAAACAATACAGTTGGATACCGTACTGTCACCCATAAGCCTCTTCGCTTTTGCATATGGTCGAGTAGCCCAAAAATAGACACCGGTCCAAAAATGAGAGTTGTATTCCACTATCAGTCGGATATAAGTGGTATAGATACTATGGGGATCAGATGGATTGAAATACATCTTACCCATTTTACAAAACCGAGACACTTTTGTTCTTTTTTGGAGATATGATAAAAGTGTTTAGTCCAACGAACAATACTGCATCCAAAACCTCAATTCTTCTAGCATCCATGAGTACATACACGTAGAAAAAAATATATGGTTGATATGACAATATTTTAGCGGCAAGATAATATTGTTGCATTATATGGTTGTACCTGATATCATTATATTTAAATTTAAATGCCATTCGTGATATGACTCACCATAGTAGTGTAAAAAATATTGTAAATAACTATTATATATTTCGGTTCAATATTCTTATAATAATAAATAACCATAGTATTAATTAAAGTTACCATATAAGTGTCACACTCAACCATATTATTAAACTAAGAAACCATATTCTGGTCATATATATCATAAGTCCACAGAGATATTTAGAACTTTTCGTTAATGAAAAAAACTGTTCACTGCAAAATCGAAAAACATCATATTTCGGATGTAAAAAATAACCGTTGTTTCACAATTCGTTCAAAAAGAATTTATTTATTTAACATCAATAAAAATAATAATCATTCCCATGACCCATTAAGCAATGGGTCCAGAAGTTCGAAATGACTGGATCAACATTGCCAAAACAAAGATCCTGGTACCCTAAAACATCGTGGGAATGGAAAAGCGTAGAATGAGTATGAGCACCTGTTAGAGAACAACACAACCTCTCAACTCGTAAGCGGTCTGATGTTTCAAATACGCCTCGATCATCTCTAAATCGCATTTTACAGCAGCATCGGACAACATGCCATAATTGAAATGGTCTGGAAGATATTTTGCGATAGTTTTTGTTTAAATTAAATTTTTGGTTTGCACACATTTGTACAACGGGTTATAGTATATAAACCAAAAATTTAATTTAAAAAATTATAAAAGTTTATCAAAAATTCAATAAATTTATAGATAATTTTTGTTTGTAAAGTCAATGTTAAACCTGCATATTTTTAAAATGTGTATTCTACTGATAATGATGTTTGCAAAGAAGTGGTCAAGACGTCATCTATCTGTTCAGGAAGTGAGTGATATTGTGTTTAAGGTGCCTGCTGCTAACTTACAATATATGTGGGTTGATCATAAAATAACCGTTTTAAATTTTTTCAGTATGTATGTATTTATTTATCAATAACTATCTTGTAGCCTTCAAAGAACTCCCCTCAGATATGATACATTTATGCCAGCGTTTTTTCCGACCCTCAAAACACTTCTGAAACGCGGTTTTTGGTATCGCCAACAGCTCCTGTTTCGATTTTTCTTTTATCTCCTCAATCGTAGCAAAATGCTTTCCTTTCATCGGTATTTTTAGTTTTGGGAAGACCTAAAAGTCAGCGGGGGCCAAATCCGTTGAATACGGTGGTTGAGGCATGATAACGGTTTTGTTTTTGGACAAAAACTCAAGCACAAGCATCGATGTGTGAGCTGGTGCAAAATCTCATGGAGTTTTTTCCACAATTCTCTGCATTTCTTACGAATTGCTTCGCGCAAAAGGTGCTTAACTTCAAGGTAGTATTCCTTATTGAGCGTATGACCTTGTGGCATGATGCACCACGCCATTGTAGTCGAAGAAAACAGTGAGCAAAACCTTCATATTTGACCGAACTTGACGTGCTTTTACGGTCTTGGCTCTTCTGGACGCTTCCATTGGGACGACTGGGCTTTTGTTTCAATGTCAAGGCCGCACACGCACGATTCATCACCAGTTATTACCTTTTGAGGAAATCTGGACCGTCGTTGATGATGTTCAACAACTCTTGAGCGATGTCCATGCGACGTTGTTTTGCTCAAAATTAGAGAAGTCATCGGCCAAACGGTTACTGTGAATGGTGAACGCTACAGAGCAATGATCAACGAGTTCTTTTTGCCGTAACTTGATGAATTGGGATTGGAAAACATGTGGTTCCAACAGGACGGTGCTACGGCACACACTGCCCCCGCCACAACCGACATGCTGAAGGATACATTTCACGGGCGCCTAATCTCCCGTTTTGGCGATTTACACTGGCCAGCAAGATCGCCTGATTTAACCGCTGCAGACTTCTTTTTGTGGGACTTTTTGAAGTCGCGGATTTATGTTAACCAGCCTCAGATTCTTGCAACTCTTAAAGACAATATCCGTCAAGAATGTGTGGACCTATCGCCGGAAGTTTTGGGCAATGTGATGGAAATGCTATAAAAACGGCTCAAATGACAATCAACTGTGGTGGTGGTCATTTACATGTCATCATATTGTAACTTGATGTAAAAAAATTATAAGACAAATGAAAATAATCCACAAGAAGAATCAAAGTATCTCATTTATTTTTAATTACAGTCAAAAAATATCAGATGGTTATTTCTGCGCCACCCTGTACTTGCCTTTCAACAATCACTCGTGCATTCTGATTAGCCCAAATGCAGCAATTCTGCTGAGGTGAAGTGTCCCAATTATGCTGACCAGAAATGTAACGAAGTGCATAAAATGCAATTCGATTTGAATGTCCCCTTTCATAGTTAGAAAGCTTCAAAAATCTGATTGAGCTGCTCACTTATGCTCCCCTCTATGATTGAATTAGTCAAACACTGAAACACAGAAATTTCAAATTAAGTTGGACTAAAAGGGGACTCCCAAAAATGATCGGACCGTTTTGTTTGTAGTAAAATAGCTTTAAAACCTTTCTTGTGTTTTAAACGAACAAAAATATTTGAATATTTTAAAACATTCTTTTTGGCTCAAATGCTTCACTCACATTCCTTGAATAACTCTTAAAACGGTTTTCTAGCATTAACTGTCGTTTAATTAAACTGTTAAGTGCCCTTAAAACAAAATTTTCCCCGTCATAATGATGTTAAAATTTCATTATGTGTTTTCATGCAATGTGTACTCAGATTTCTATCGAAGCACTAATACTATTACACACTTGTGTGTATGTGTAAGAAAAATAAATATATTTGAATAAAAATCACTTCAAAATAAACTTACTTGTTTACAGCGCAGCACAAGTACTGGAGAAAAAAATTCCAGCAGTCAAACATTAATACACTCTTTGTTTCCAAATTTGAAAAAAACTCAATGACAATTAAGAACATTTCTGCTTTATTTGATTTCAGTGCCTAAACAAGTGCTTATGGATCGCTATGAGACCGAAGTTGAAGCTGATGAACCAGAAGATTTCGAAGGCGATGTAAATGATTTGTACGATGATGAATTGTTCTACAAGGAGTCTGAAGCAATACCAAAATTATACAGCAATACAACGGTGCCGGCAGCTCGCAACAATGCCAACTCAACAGCTGCTGTAAACTCAACATTAAATACCACCACAAGTGCCAACAGAGCAAATAATAATTCGTTTGGTTTTGAGGGTGATTTCGGTAGTGTTAATCCTGTCATGACCCACAGCGCCGATATGAGTTTAGAAGGTAATTAACGCAAATGAAAGGGGCACTTTGTTTTAAATACATACAGACTCGTATGTATACAATCGTACATGAGCAGACTTCTATATAAAACTGTTAAAATACCTTCGTAAGAAAACCAAAGAAAAACATATTTACGAGTATTTGTTCACCTCAAACCTCAACAACAAGGTTTAAGGATAATACAACAACTGCTAGAAAAACGGAAAATGGACGAACTTAATAAATGACATTGCAATTAAGTAAAAGATTTATTGCACTGAGTAAATGAGCACATGTTACATGTGCATTTGTACGAGGTATGTTCAAAAGAAATGGTAAATTTTGAAATTTTGCGGGCTCCACGCAATCGATTATTCTTATGTTGGTACACATTTCTCTTTCTCCTTAGGTGTGTGTTCTCAAGACAGGCATAAAAGTGAGACGAGTTTTGCATGTTTGGCGATATTCCGCTCTGGAAAGAAATGCATCAAATATTCACCCGTCGTGGCTAGTTCGTAATATTTTGACCTAAACGTATTAGCCACCTACGACTTTGTTGTTCCTAAAATTAAAGAGACGCATGAAAGAATAGGTGGGAAAACGATTATCGTGGGTATCTGCCAGTATGGCCTTACCCCACGGTACTTATCACTGGCTAAATACAATGCGTCTACCAGCGCCAATTTACTAATTCGATCGATGATTGAAGAGAAAAAACCCCATCGCTGAAAGAGTCCGAGACCATTTCAGAACTGCTTTAAAGATTGGGAAACACGTCGGCAGAAGTAAAAGGTGCGGAAATTTTAAGAGCCGATGTTTGTTTTGAATAAAACACAAATTGTTGAGGGATTATTGTCATGTCTTATTATGATAATATTAGTATGGTTCAATTATGTCTGGAAAAAACTGTCGGCCAAATGGCCACCGCGACCTCAGCGTCTCACCTCCATCCGATTATTCAAATTTTCTAGGACGCTGAAACATAATTGAGGTTCTATGCCATTAATGCACCAAATTATCCCATCCTTTGGCTCTTAAATTACTACCGGCTTATCCACGTACACTTTTTCTTTCAAAAAACACAAGAAAAAAAAAAGAAGTCCAAATCACATGATCTCGGCAGACAAATGATATCGCCACTACGTGCGATAACACGGTTATTGAATTTGTCGCACAAAAGAGTCATTGTTTCGTTAGCTGTGTAGCAAGTGAAACCGTCCTATTGAAACCACATATCGTCCATATCCATATCTTCCAATTCAGGTTGTAAAAAGTTCGTTGTCGTCTCACGATAGCGAACACCATTCACAATAACTGCCTGGCCAGCCTCATTTTGAAAAAAATTAGGTCCGATTGTGCCGCCAACCTATAAACCGCACCAAACAATACTCTTTGTGGGTGCATTAGTTTTTCGACAATCCCTTTTGGATTATAATTCGCCAAAATGTGACAATTCTTATTGACGAGGCCTAGCTTCTAAGTCACATGGCATCCAGCTCATAAGTGCAAAAAGTGCTTTGGTTGGTGTTGTACTCTTGGGCCCTGTGATCAGTATTGCCATGGTTTGACTGACTTTTTCAATTTGCTGTCTGTTGGTTGCGGAGTCCAGTGATTTCCACTATGCTGATACTCCATAGAAAATTATCGGCTTTATAACCATTTCATAAAGCCACACAAATCCTTTTGATTGTATGCCCCATGTTAGGTCTACTGCTTTTTTACATAGATAGATGGCTATTGTAACCTTGGCTACTCTAGCCTGTATATTCTCTTTCCATTATAGTTTGCTGTCAAGAATGACGCCTAGGTATTTTGCCTTATCCGACAGGATAAGTTTGGTGCCATACACTTTGGGAGGTGTGAAATGCGGAACTTTATACTTTTTACTAAAAAGTACGATTTTCGTTTTCGATGGACTTGTCTTTATTCCGCATTGTACACTCCATTGACTTACCATCTTTAGAGCGTATTCCAACTAATCTGTTATGGTGTCTAAATGGGTTTCAGAGACTGCAATCGCTACGTCATCGGTGTGGGCTACAGTTTTTATCTACTAATTATCTAGGAGCAGATTATTCACTACAGAATTCCACAAAAGGGGGATAGTACCCCTCCATGGGGTGTAGCCTTGCATACTTTTCTTGTAATTCTGGAGTTCCCCAATGTCGATGTTACAGTTCTGCGTTTTAGTATGCTCGTAGTATACATGATTATATGCCGAACAACCTTCCGTATATCTATGATTGCCTGCGTCTCGGCATTATTGAAGACACCTTCAATATCCATTAAGGTATAGTTTTTGTATTGATTGGACCGTTCAATATGACTGACTAAATTATGATCTGCCTTTTGTGTAGGCGTGTTGAGATGGCGACAACTGGTTGTTGCTAATTTTGTATCGTATGTGGATATCTATGATCCTCTCTAGCGTTTTCAAAATAAATTATGTCAGGCTATTTGACCTATACTCCTTTGCCTTAGTATGTGACGTCTTAACTCCTTTTGGTATCAAGATTACGTTACTTTTGGTCCATTCCGTTGGAATGGTCGCACATTTAGGGCAGCTCTATGCATTTCGAGGGGCGAACGTGTAATCAGATCCAGATTGTTCAGTAGATCTGCGGGAATGATTCCATCTAGTCCTGGTGATTTGAACGATTGGAAACACTTGATTGCCCAATGCAGCATCTCTTTTTTTCATATCCAGATACACCGCAGACTAAGTGGCTCA
The DNA here is from genome assembly GCA_914767995.1 of Thecocarcelia acutangulata. NCBI lineage: Eukaryota > Metazoa > Arthropoda > Insecta > Diptera > Tachinidae > Thecocarcelia > Thecocarcelia acutangulata. The sequence goes on along the minus strand of OU612094.1, from coordinate 56,468,675 downwards.
TACTCCTTTGCTTTAGTATGTGACGTCTTATCTCCTTTTGGGATGAAGATTACGTTACTTTTGGTCCATTCCGTTTGAATATACGAACAGTTAGAATCTCTGACCAGTTTCGGCCAGCTCTATAGATTTCGTTCTGGAGTTCTGCGAAAATGATTCCATCCGTTCCTTGTGATTTGAAAGGTTGGAAACTCTTGATTGCCCAATGCAGCATCTCTTTTATTATATCCAGATATACTGCATTCTGGGCGTGTGACAGGGAAGAGCTCGCGTTCTCCCTCAATGGTTGGTTACCCGGAAAGTGGGTATTCATTAATTCTTCTAGCGATTCCTTGCAATTTCATCTGCCTTTTGTATAAGGCTTGGGATTGTTGGTTGTTTAGGAAGTATTCTTCGAAGTCTGCATATATCAGAGGTACTATTCACGTTACTACAAAACTCCCTCTAGGATCTTCGTATAGAGTTCTTGATGAGATTCTCGTATTCACTGAAGCTTTATAGTCATTCCACGTACTATTCACGTTACTACAAAACTCCCTCTAGGATCTTCGTATAGAGTTCTTGATGAGATTCTCGTATTCACTGAAGCTTTATAGTCACTCCAAAAGAAAATTTTTTGACAAAACTTTCTGGCATCACTGCTCACCATGATTGAGTTTTTCGAGCATTCAAAAACAAAGTAATACAAATTAAGTTGGGCAATAAAGTATGACTCACAATTAACGCCGTGCATTATGTTTAGTATCTAAGAGGAACACTCTGAAAAGAAAAAACTAGAAATTTATATATAAATACATATTTTTGTGAGAAAAACTTCACCTTTTCTATTGAATACACCTCGTACATTTTCGGTGTTCATTTAGGGGGTTTAACGGAAAGACCAACAAGAATAAAAACTATTGTGGTTTATTTTTTAATAGTTCTTTTTTCTGCTTTGTTCCAATTTTTCTTTACATTTTTGTTCACCAAAATATCTACTGTGTGCACCGCAAAAACAAAAATGCACAGGCGACCAAGAACGTTTGTTTGTCTATCTTCTGACAGCTGGTTCAGTTGGCGTTATACTTTGTATAGTTGCTGTTGCGGTCAGAGTAGTGTTGCTGAAGCGTCACGAGAGCGTAACTGACACTCATTCAACTTCATCCGGCAAAGGCGACGTTGGTGCGATTATTGGTAGTGGAGCTGGTGGTGGTACGGGTGTCATCGAGGCAATGGGTGAGACAACGATACCAAACGGCTTTAACGACACAATTTCTGAAGTAGATGCAGACATCGATTTACAAACGCCAATTCCAGTGCCAAGTGTGTCAAAGAATGAGGTGAGTAAATAATTCAAGTGACCAAAAGAACATCGTCCACGGCAATTACAATCTGCAAAGAACACATGAACTGATTTTTATTTTGTAAGTCTTGTTTTTTTTTTAGTTCAATTCATATTTATGATTTTGGCTCTCCAGTTAAATTCTTCTTTTATTTTTGTCCCCAAAATGTTTAAATCTTTGTTAAACTTAATAAATAAAGTAAAACTAAATACAGGAAATGTGTTTATTGACTTTTGGGTGTGTGTGTGTTTGTATGTGTGGTCTTAAGTCAATAAAGTATTTGCAGAGAATCATTTATTGTATTTTTAATAAAATATTGTTTTCTATTTCAGAATTACATTAGTTTTGCGCCAACAGCAAATCTTTATGGCACATTGGGTCCCTCAAGCACGCTTATGTCACAAAGTAATACAACCGGATCGGTTTCTTCAAGTCTGATGAGCAATACAACGATACTATGCGGTCCAAGACAATCACCAGATATTTTGGGAATTTCAACCACAGTCTACGCCCCAACGAGTGCTTCAAGTACGGGGTCGCCGGCAATCGGTGGAATCTTGGCACCAGCCATTGTGCTCGGTAGTACAAGTGGCTCCATCGTCAGCTCAGGTAGTAATGTAATCGGTGAGTATTATTGTATTTAAAGTAAAGAAGGATTTTGAACATCAGTCCTTAACCTCCACCACATCTAAAACAGTAGTGCATCGGCAAGAATCCAGTAGCCTAAGCTACAGATAAAGACTGCGGCATGTTTCTGATCGCAAATAACTACAATGCGATGTTACCTTCCCTGTATATTCTTAACCTTCTCCTATAAAAAATGACTTGTGCAAAAACGTCCAACCTTTTACTCTACTACGATCCCCATCTGCAAAAATCCTCATGTCACACAGACCTGAAGTTTTTATACTATATTCATGAGCATAGAAAACTGAAGATGTGGCTACTGGGCATTAATTATACTTATCTTAATAGTCAGCTAATGAATAGTCTTAAGAAGTAATGTTTTCTTTTGTGTCTACTCAGGATATAATCCCAACGTTTGACTTGAACCTTCCAACGTCACGTCTGCAGGCAGCTTGTTATACAGACGAAAAGTACGGCTTAAAAAATTATATCTGTTATATTGTGAGATTCGCTGGGCAATCCACCATAGATGGATAAGTGCTGGACGATGAATGCTGGGTTTCGAAACAAGATCCCCAATCTCGTCATAGCAAAATCCATTGTAGTAGCGATAAAACAGAAAATCATACCCCATAGTGCGGTCATGTTGCAATAAGTCAGTAGAGTTGGATATCCCTCCTATTGTCACCGATAAGCTTCTACGCTCTCTCTCATCAGAGTTGTGTTACATTTTCGGTCGAATATAGGTGACATAAATAGTGAGGAGATCGGATAGAATGAAATACATCTTATACAGTTTCAAAAAACCCAGAGAGTGAATTGCTTCTTTGGAGACATTAAAAATACTATCAGCGAACATCACACTGTATTTTAAATTCAAGAACATCTAGAGCAGAACTGCCCAAGCCTTATGCGCTTCGTGCTCATTTGTGCTTGTAAAACATTTAGCTATACGCTGTGCACAAGTGCAAAGCAACAACACTTTCGTATGATTTGCTTATTAAATAAAATTAGTTTTTTCTCAAATGTATTGGTGTTTGCTTTCCCATATAGAACTTCTGGGCACCCCTGATTTAGAGCATCCGATTTCTCAATATTAATACCATCTATGATGAAGATGAAGCAGCATTCACGATCATGTGTCTGTGTATTAAAATAACTTTGTGTCTGGACCCTATTCGGAGATTGTGAAGATCATGTGTCATATTTTGGCTCTTTTCACCGATCTTGGATATTTACGAACTGCTGTTATCAGCAAAAGCGCAGATAAGGTTGCAAGTTTGATATAGAAGGTCATTAAGAAAAATGAGCAATAGAGACGGAGAAATAATAGAGCCCGGCGTTACCACTGAATTATTTTCTGCAATGCAGAAACCCTGTGAAAGGATAAATTAATTTTAAAGAAAGTATGTAGGTAAATATATTTGAGCACGACTATATACGCAAAGCAGCAACAAGAGAAAAAGAAATTCAAACGTTATTTTTCTGTGTTTGAAATAAAATTCACATAACGGCCATGAAAGTTGTGGCGCTTCTACGTCACGTTGTGACCTCAATGCCCAGTCTCAAAATTTCGGTGGACTGAATGGCACCCAACGCTGAATATAAATATATATTTTTTGTGTAAAAATGCGAATAATATTGTTTGCCGACAATAAGTGTATTTTTTATTTCCTTTCAAATTCTATGAGATTTTCAGAAATAATTGGATTGTTTAGCAGTGATAGGTCACGAGCTAGATTGCGTTTTATCGTTATACCTTTTCTATTTTTTAAGCTAAAGAAATATACTCCGTAATCCGTGACCCATAATAAATGAAATGAAGGAATGAAATGAAATAAACTACGTTCTTCAATATATTCCTTTTATTCTTGTCTTACATACTTACTTATATGTGTATATGAGCTGTCATAAGCAGTTGAAAAGAAAGCAAAAAAGGAAAGAGAAAATAATAAGTTATAAACAGTCTAGCAACTAAAGTTTATTTTAAAATTGTTGTAAAAAATGTAACGCATATAAAAGCCACAACTATACGAGTATGTGACATAACGAGTACTAAACTTGTTAAAGCATAAATAAATTTATATACACAATCTTAATCTTGTGGAACTTTTGCTAAAATTTTGGAAAATCGTAGTTAATGAACAAAAATGTACTCACATTACATTCACACTGTGTAAAGAAATGCGTTCGCCTATCAAAGCTAACAAACTACTTATTCCGAAGCACAATGCAGTAAAGTTGCTTGGTAACCACCTCGAACGTAGGCCAACGTGGAAGTTTCACATTGATGCATAACCCACTTAAGTTGAAATTAACAGCCAGTTTGCCAATTTCGAAAGAATATAAATGCGAACGAAAGCTAGTCACTCACATTCGAATCAATTGGGGTTTATCTCATTATTATTCGTTCGCATATTTTTGTGAATTTTGCTTGAGTTTTGACACATCGTTCGCATAGAAAACGTTTTCTTTCGCTCAAACTGCGACCGCAAACACGCTGTCGAGATTGGTAAACTGGCTGTAGAAGTAGTGCAACTTAATTGGTTTATGGCCAGAAAGTCTACATTAAAATCGGATTGCAAACTTCTGTTATACAACACAGCTCTAAAGCATATATGGTGCTACGGAATTCAATTATCGGGCATCGCTTCAACATCAAATATTGAAAATACTCAAAGGCGACAAAACCAAATTCTTTGAAACTGCAGCTCCATGGTACGTAAGAAGCTTATGAATTCACAAGCATCTGTGTGTTCCGTTAGAAAAAGGCGAAATTTCTAAGCATGCGACAAGGTATATCAGTAAACTGGATCTGCACCCAAATTCTCTTGCAAGCAACATACTTAATTTTGGCGACCGTACTCGGTTGAGAAGAAAGAATGCCCTTGCCACCATCAGAGCATTAAATAGGTGATTTTATCGATATAGTTCGCGCAAAATAAAACTTTTTATCTAGCATTTGCTGGACTCCATATCCAGAAAATAAATGAACGAAAAAAAAGAAAACGTTAACAGAATATATGATAATTTCCTAACCTAACGGTAGATAAACTCCAAGATCTTTTATATGGCTCACACGAGGGCTTGACTTGCAAGACACACTTAGTGGCAAGTGCTTGAACATATTCTGGTTAGCCATATTGATGCACCTCCTGGCTGAAAAGATCGGCCCTTTTAATCGCAAATTCCTGCTTTGTCAAAGTCATGCATTGTCTTTCTAAAATTTGGTTTGTCAAACATAATCCCTCCGAGTGGTACTTTTTACCTTGCCATATATCTGACTTTGACACTCTACTATCTGGTGTATTAAGGGAGAGGTTTCTCATTCTGCATACCAAATTAAATTCTAGAAAGTCGGTGACGACTTTTCTCGGTTTATATCGAGCACTATACGAGTTGTTATAGATGGGGTCTCATCAAACGAGCTCAAGAATAATTTAGGTGTACCGCAAGGCTTCGTTCTTTCTCCTACCCTACTTCTTTTTTTCCTCAATGACCTTATATTTCAAACTTTCAACCTCTTTCGCAGATGACAGCAGCATTTGCCATTCGTACTCTTTCAGTAAAAGAGTACGAATGGGAACGACATCGTTGCCCAAATATGAATGACTCACTGAATAGTGATCATCTATTAATCTGCGAATGGTGCCCAGTGTTGTTTATTAACACACAAACATACAACGGCAAATGCTGTTTCATCTGTACTCATGCATGGTATAAATATTGAGGAATCGTATAGTCTTGATGTTCTTGGAATGAAAATACAGTGTGATGGTCGCTGGACTGAACACATTTTTCATGTCTCTAAAGAAGCTTTCAAGTGCCTCGGTTTTTTGAAACGGTATAAGATGTACTTCACTCCATCCGATCTCCTTACTATTTACACCGCATCCGAAACACGCATTCATCGTACAGAGCTCATCTATTTGTGGTCGCTTGGCAGGGGAATCATACAACGCATTACAGAGAGAATTCGTTTTTTAGCCGTACGCTTGGCTTGTGGAATGAGTTACCTGAAGACGTGTTTCCTGTCTGTTACAACGCTGGAAAGTTCAAGTCAAATGTTCACAAATACTACCCCCTCTTTCCTCCTCTTCACAACTTATGTTCCTAGTTCTGGTAGAATGCACTGCATATGTAGGGGTCATTCCCTGAGTACTGGTCCAAGTTAAAAAATAAAAAAATGCGTAGGCGAAGAAGCTTAATTATCGTTAAAGGTTAAATATTAGGCCTCAGCAAACGTCAAAATCCCGCCACTTCCTCAGAACCAATACGGCCACATAAATTTTTGCACTTAAGCGAATGACCGTTAATAGTTCAGATACACGTTCCACAGCAAAAACACGCACCGAATATGAAAAACCGATTTCAACCTGGTTAGTTAAGTTGTTGCAGTTTTTTTGGGAATTCCCAAAATTGGCTTTAAGAATCCCCAAAATCCACCCACTTCCCCGGAAGCAAAACGGCAACTCCAAATGAAGTTAGCTTCAAATGCTGCCGTCTCATCAGCAACATAATTATTTTCAAGACTACAGCAGCACTATGTGTGTTTAAGCAATGCAAATTTTAGAGGTGCCACATATATATTTTACATAAATAAAATTAAAATTAATGACTGAAAACGTAATAATATCACGTAAAGTTGTAAAAACTAATCTATTTATTTGTTTATTTTATTTATATGATGTTTATTTCTATTAAATATTTCAAACAAATTTTTGTTTTTATTGCTGCCAATTTATATTTATAGTGGCAGCACTGCATTTACTTTTTGCTGCTTACGAAAATAGAAATTAATCTAAGTTGGCAGCAGCAGCAAATGCTGTTGTGAAGTCGTGCTGCTGTGATGTCGTTAAAATAATCGTGTGCATTTAAACACATGTATTCTATTTTTGGCAGATTGCTGCTTGCTGTCTGCTGTCGTCTATGTGTTTAAAGCTTGAAGCAGTAAAACTGTGTTACCTACCTATATATGTAATAATCACTCATATGGCAAAAGTTTTGAGTGTTGCAAACAAACAAACAAACATACAAGTGAAACTAATATAAGCGTGTGAATGACAATTGTGGCAACCTTTACATATAAAAATTTAATAATGAATGACGAGTTTGACGCAATAAAGTTTTATTTTAATTAAAGGTGTTTCATTTAAGTTCATTAATATTTCAATACGAACCCGTATTTCATAAAAAATTCATTCACTCAAACTTATGAATTATTGCTCAGTTCTGCAACTGTCTCAAATTAAAGTTTTATATTTACCCGAAAACAATTACTTTTAATTTAGCAAACAAATAACTTGTAGTACTCCTGATATCTTCATTTTATTTGGTATTATGTTTGTTTTCAATCCATTATATTAAGAATAAAATATATTTTATTAAAATGCTTTTAAAATTCGCCATTCACTATGAAATGGAAATGAAAGGGGTCCGTTGTTTGAGTAGGGTTGTAGTGCCAACTAAGTGATTTTTCCTCCTGAAAGATTTTGTATAGAAAACACTTTTATTTCTGCCATCCATCTTGTTTATAAATTCGAATGTATTTATTCTCTTTTATTTCTTTTTAATTTCTTTTTTTCCTATAATAAAGGTACTGTGGTTCCCATTTCATCCCTGGCACAATACACTACTGCGCCAACATTTCGCTCCGGTTATATACTGAATAGCGATAGCGTAATGCAAAGACCACCAAACATGGGCACACCACCAACAACATCAATGCCGAGCAATAATGAAACATACCTGTGCCAACAATATCAGCAACAACAGCAACCACACTCAGCGATACCAATGCAAACAACTAGCAATAGTGGTTTGACGTCGACGACTGCCACACTAAGACGAATGAAGCAGGCCAATATGGCTGTTTCTTCCGTTGCGTCACCTCCTCCTGCTCATACATCAGCTGCCCCACATCACCACCAGCTACAGCAGCCATCAATGACAAAAGGTTCAACGTCAACCTACGATGGTCTGGCACCACGTACGTTATCCACTGGAGTAGCTGTAAATTCGCAGTTCTATTACGGATGACAACATTTGCAAGAAAATCCTAACGAGCACAATACAATGTACACTGCTGAAAGCGTAGCCAAGACAACATCGCCGTCTTTAAAGCACCAACACCAGCATCAGCACCAACAACCAAAACAATAACAAAAACAGCAACAGCAACAGCAACAGCCAACCAGTAATTGTTCTTGAAGTAAAATTTCAGAGCCACTTAAAAAAATTGGCGTAAACATCGCCAACGATAATATGCCAATTCAATGGAAATAATATGAAAAAAAAACTTAGCGGAGCAGAGCAGAGAACTAGAGGCAAGCAAGAATAAAGAAAATATTTAAAAAGAACAAATAATCAAACAAACAAGCTGTAAAGTCAAACAAACAATAAAATGAGATGAATAGGGCCAAAGTTGAAAGCAAATGGTTCTGGAATCGTTGTTGTATGAATAAAATAAAAGTCAAATATTGTTCATCATTGACTCTTTGCGCAAAAGAAAGGACAATACATACATATTATGTTTTTGTGTAAATAAAGTACCTCCATATTATCATATTACAAAAAAAAAATTATTCCTAAAAAACTTTGTTTGCAAAAAGAGCAAAAAAAAGAAATATTTATACAAAACATTATCTGGCAATGACAGCATTTACACACTGGGGCTACAAAATATAAAAATAAATACAATTTATACTCTTTTATAATGCCAACTTTAAGCAAAAATGAACAATAAAAGCTGATAAAGCTGACTTTAAAAAGCCAAACGGACAACGACAGCGTGTTACAGCTAAAAACAACTTTCAACTTTTTGAATTGTATCAATAAAAAAAAGGAAAACTAATACAAAAACTGTGCAAACAAATACCACAACCACACCACCAATACGACCATCATCTTAACAACTTTAGAGTGAACATTTTGCTTTCTTAAAATGGACGAGCTTCCGGTAATGTAAATACTAAACAAACATACAATATACAATACTATTATGTATCTAATAACAATTTTATATAAAATTGATATAAGTAAGCAAGTAAGTAAAAGTAGCAAAATGAGTTTATAAATATTCATGTGTATATAAATATGTATACATACACACATACATAGATACTACCCAGTTAGCCCAGCTAGCATATGTTGTTTGTTATAGCGTATTTACACTTAAGCTATGTAGACACGGTTGTCAGATGTTACAATATTGTAAGATCTGGCAACATGCTGACAATGTTGTGACAATGAAAAATTGTCACGCAGAAGTACACAGAAAAAACTAGATGAGATTTTTTTTCAATCAAGTTATGTTATTAATAAAAAACCATAAATTTCATAAAATTTGCATTGACTTAATTAAATTATTGTTAATAATGAATTTTTGGAAATATCTCTTAATAAAATGCAATTAATAAAAAGTTTTCCGAATTATTGACTGTTATTCAATAAATAAATTTAAAAGGTTGTCATATAACAGTGAAGAGTTGTTGTTTCTTTAACAATTTTTTTTTTTGTTAAGTATATTTTACATATTAACAACAATTTTTTTCAACTCAATAATTTTTGCTTTTAAGTGAAAAAGCTATTTCTACTTTATAATTTGAATTATCAATCTGGCAAAAAATCTTTTTCACAGGAAATTTGATAAAAATAGTGCAATTTTTTTTTGTCAATATGGCATCTATTTTTTTCTGTGTAATTTATGTGTTCACGCGATCGTAAGAAAATCTTACAATTCCATTGTCAGACTATGGTCTGACAAATAATTCATCTGACAACAAAAATTGTCAGTTCACACGGTTGTCAGATTGTTAGAATGACCGAGCATTCAACGACCCGGTTGACAAAGCTAACCTGTTGGCTAAAATTTTTGCAAGCAATTCCTGCTTGCCGGAAAGCAGTGAACCACTTACCGAGCTCGAAACAATATCTGTAACTATGCCAAAGATATTATTCCGGGCGCGAGCAGTTAAAAGGGTTTTGGCAGACCTCGACATAAACAAGACTCCTGGACCGGATGGCATTCCAGCACTGGTCTTGAGGCAGTGTTCTGCTACGCTTGCGCGTCCATTAGCACGCCTCTTCAGCAAACTTTACCATGTTGGTGAGTTTCCATCGTGCTGGAAGGTTGCTAATGTAACACCAATACCCAAAAAGGGTATAAGGCAAATAACCCTGAAAATTACCGCCCAATGGCAATTTGCTCTGCACTTTCCAAAGTAATGGAAAGTATGATCAACTATTACCTTGTGAAGTATCTAGAGTCGCACAAATTGCTTTGTGATCGTCAATATGGTTTTCGTAAGAGTCGTTCTACTGGCGATCTTTTGGCATATCTCTCAGAGAAATTGTGCCACTTATTCCATCCTTTCGGTGAGAGTAGGCTGGTGGCTCTTGATAATTCAAAAGCGTTTGACAGAGTGTGGCATGGTGCATTACTGGCAAAACTTACTGCTTTTGGCGTCGGTGATGACTTTTCTCGGTTTATGTCTAGCACTATACGAGTTGTTATAGATTGGGTCTCATCATACGAGTTCCGTTCTTTCTCCTACCCTATTTCTTATATTCCTCAACGGCCTGCTCTATCAAACTTCCAACCCTATCCACTCTTTCGCGCAGCATTTGTCACTCGTACTCTTTTAGTTAGAGGCCCAGCCTATCAGAGATCGCTGCCAAGAGGCTAAATATGAATGATTCACTGAATAGTGATCTTTTAATCTCCGAATGGGGTCGTAAAAACAGGGTCACCTTTAACGCACGTAAGACCCAATGTTGCTTATTAACACACAAACAAACGACCGCAAATGCTGCTTCATCTGTACTCAGGGATGGTATAAATATTGAGAAATCGCATGCTCTTGATGTTCTTGGAATAAAGATACAGTGTGATGTTCGCTGGACTGAACACATTTTTCATGTCTCTAAAGAAGCATTAAAGTGCCTCGGATTTTTTTAAACGGTGTAAGATTTACTTCACTCCATTCGACTTCCTTACTATTTATACCACCTACATCCGACCGAAAATGAAATACAACTCTCATGTTTGGCCCTGTGCCTCAAAGTCTATTTTAGAGCTACTCGACCGTGTGCAGGAGAGGGCGAAAAAGCTCATCGGTGACAGTAGGGTATCCAACTCTTTTGATTCACTGGAACATCGACGCAGTGTGGGGTGCGTTACTTTGTTCTATCGTTACTGCAATGAATTTTGCTCTTTCGAGATTAGGGATCTCGTTCCCGAAACTCGCACATTTTGTACATAGCACGCGTTCATCGTCCAGAGCTCATCCATTTGTGGTTGATTGCCCAGCGAATCGTACTACGCACTACAGAGAGAATTAGTTTTTCAGCCGTACGCTTCGTCTGTGGAATAAGTTGCCTGCAGACGTGTTTCCTGTCTGTTATAGCATTGGAAGGTTCAAGTCAAACGTTTACAAACACTACTCCCTTTTTCCTTTTCCTCACAACCTATTTTCCTAGTTCCGGTACAATGCTCTGCATATGTAGGGGTCATCCACTGAGTACTGGACCAAGATAACAAAAAAAAACATTTTTATAAATTGCATACGTTGTCCGTTTTGTACTTAACCATGTCGAACATTTTGAGTTTACTGAGAAAAAGGGAAAGTGACAGTTAGATGATCAGTGAAATAGTTGGTTAATTTTTTATTGTAGTCTAAGAGATGTTTGGCATTAAACTTCTAGCCACTCAGATCTGCAATATATCCCTGTGCGAGTGGTTACGTATAGGCACAGTTTTATCAGCAAAATTTTGTTTGAAGAACTTTTTTAGATACGTGTTTATTAAAAACGTTGTTCTCAATGCAAACTTAAAGATCATAGTCGATAACAACAAACGTCATATGCACGCAAAAAAGAGGTCAATCCTTGATTGGTTACTAAGCGCATGGTTGATAACGAGGAACTGAGGAGGGTTTTGACTGAAATATGTTTGTCAAACTTAATTTTTGGCTGATCAGATCTGCAATATCACCTATGTATGCTGTTATACATGCCTGCCAGGTGTTTACTACAGTTTACGAATTACGAGTAAATTTTTCCGTTAGTGTTAATTTTTTAGACAGAAGAGTTTTTTGAGAGTAATTTGTACAATTTGCTGAAAAGTTGTTGAAAACTTTGCTGCAGGTTACTCTAAAGTAAATGAATAAATCTATTTTTGTTAGCCCGAAAACAGCTGTTTTGCTGGTTGCCGCATCAAACATCAAACTCTTAATTGATGTTCATTGTTAAATATTTCCCCAATGTGACCGTAGCTTAAATGTTGCTGAAGTAAACGTTACATTACATGCTGCCTCCAAAGTGTTTAATTCAAGATAGTACTCATATACAAAACTGTTTGCTTTCTAACCTTAAGTTAGGCAGTTTATGTTTACGGCCACAGAGAGGTATCTATAAATTCAAACGCCATAACTTTGAGACAGATGATTTGGCTGCTACTACAGAGAAATGTGCCGTAAACAAAATTTTCGAATTCATTTAGTGCACATTAAATATTTAGTAATAATTTGTTAAAATTATTCAATGGCACTTTGTTGGTGCTCACATTGCAAATTGATATTTTGCCGTATTAAACAAATATTTATTTTTCATTTAAGGACTTTAACAAAACATGAGTAAAGCAGATAGAAAATATGTCAATATTTGAAACTGATAATATTTTTCTAAAAATATTAAATAAACATTAGATATTTGGTGATTGTTTGTGTTGTTAAAATTCCAATGTTTATCACATTATGCAATTAGAGCTGCTGGAAAAAATGTGAATGCAAAAGAAAACTAAGAGAAAAGGAAAAAAATATAAAATTTCATTAGTTTTTTTTTTAGTTTTGTGCTATTATTCAATCGTAACATACACACATACAATTATATGTAAGTAAGTACTAAATAACTTTGATATAAAATGACTATCATTTGATATCGAGCATAATTTTTAGCAGTTGAACTCAAATTGAGCATCATCTGAATGACACCAAATGTTTTCTCAGTTTGCTTTAGCGTGTAATTCTAGAGTTTGAAATAAATGTGGCAGTAATTGAAAAAATATATGTATGTATACGAGGGCGGTTCGAAACTTCTTAGCATAAAATGCGCGGTATAAACAGAACAATGTTAAGTGTTTTGGAAATTTCCATCTCTGCTATGAACACATGTTAAGTTTTGTTTCGATCTGGTAACTCCTTCATATAGAAACAGGTGTTCACAAAAAACACATCTGCGATTTTTTTGCAATGGAAAAACTAGAAATGCGTGGTGTCTTTAAATATTTACATAAAAAAGGTTTATCGGGACAAGAAATTCATAATGATATGGTGAATGTGTTACGTGAAAGTGCTCTTTCATAAATAAAATTTGGTTGCTGAATTTAAACGTGGTCGTACAAGCATTGAAGATAAACCAGGTAGTGGACGTCCAAAAACAGCAACAACAACAGAAATTGTGGCCAAAGTGCATGATATGATATTAAATGATCGATGAATAAAAGTGCGTGAAATAGATAATATTATAGGCATCTCAAATTGTCAAGTCCATTTAATTTTGCATGAAGAACTACAGATGAAAAAGCTGTCTGCAAGATGGGTGCCGCATTTGTTAAACGCATAAGAATGAAATGTTCATTCTTCAAGCTTGTTTGGACCAATTTAAGCGAAATAAAATGGATTTTAAGCGTCGTTTCATAACTGTTAATGAGTCATGGATCCACCACTATACTCCAGAGAAAAAAAAATAATCCGAAGCTGGAGGAAGTGCCCCAAAGAAGGCAAAAACAATTCAATCGGCTGGTAAGATTATGGCAACTGGTTTTTGGGACTTCAAAGGTATTTTATTGATTGAGTATCGGCAAAAGGGTAAAACAATAAATTCAGAGTACTATTGCAACCTTTTGGATCAATTAAATGTACAAATTCGAGAAAAACGTCCTAGCTTCCAACACAAAAATATAGTCTTTCATCAAGACAACACACCAGCGCACAAGAGTGTTTTAACAATAGCTAAAATCAACGAAGTTAAGTACGAGTTGCTTGACCACCCACCTTATTCTCCTGATTTAGCCCCCACTGACTTTTACCTGTTCCTAAATTTAAAAAAATTCCTTGCTGGCAAGCGTTTTACCTCAAATGAAGATGCAATTACAGTTGTTAACATCTATTTTGAAGACCTTGAGGAAAACTATTTTAATCAAGGAATAGAATTGCTAGAAAAGCATTAAACTAAGTGTATTGAAGTTTCAGGAAATTATATTGAAAAATAAAAATATTTTTGAAAAACTAACTATTCTTCTTCATTGATAGGCTAAGAAGTTTCCGAACCGCCCTCGAACATATATACATATATTAAATTTACGGCCATGAAAATCAATTGACCCTTTCAGTCCTGAATTTTATTGGACGGGTGGTTCTGCTTGCATTTCAACCCGGGCTGATCATGGTTGTGGTGGCTGCCTAAGCTGGAATAATTGTTGCGTGTGTGGCCTTTTTCAGGTACTAAAAACCTGGCGAGGGTCTGTTGCCTTCACAACAGATATCTGCACTGTAAAGAACCAGTGGTGATGGTTGACGGCTGAGTTGGTTTAAGGACTGATGCTCTTTGTGGGCTGCGACCTACCAACTCATGAAGCCTTGTCTTCCACTGATTGTTGGGAAATTACATACAGGAGGGACTATAAGGCTCGAACGCCTCAACAAGAAGTTATTCATATGGCCACAAACATATGGCAAAAATTGCTACCCGCTCGGTGGCTGAGTTGGTAAAGCGGCCGTATTAAAAATACATTAAGTTCACATGATCCCGAGCTCGAATCCCACTGGGTGCTGATGAGTAGTGAGCGACTACGAAACAGCTAGTTGTCCCCCAGCTATATAGTATTCAATTATTTTTTTTTTTGTTCTTCTTTGGTTGTATTGTTTCACAGCAATTATTGTTATAATTAAAATAAATCCTTCTTCTTGACTGAAGTTAGACTCGAACCCACAACAAGTAAGTTAATATCGTATATATGTATATAATCAGCCATGTTCGGAGAACGCGCCTTCTGAAACCGCAAAGCGTTTTGAAAAACGCCTAATTGATTTTTAGGTGTTCTGAGGAACGCGCGTTTTACTGGCGTTTAAGAGTTTTTTTCCAAAAAAATACAACATGTGTTTTACATACGTATATATGTATGTGGTAGCAATATAAAAGTAAAAAAAATTTTACAACAAATAGAAAAATTTTTCAATTTAATTTTCTTAACGAAAATGTGTAAAATTCTTTCAACTTTTTATTGAAATAAAATAAAAACATATTAAATTTTAATTGTGAATAATTTTATTGCCTTTTGCGAGTTGAGTTTTAGCAAATTTGATTAGTTCACTTCAATATATGTGTTATATATCTATATGTGTTTTCCAGAACACCTATTTGGCGATTTCAAATCGCAAAATCATATTTCTTGCGTTATACGTTTCTCAGAACACCTATTTGGCGTTTTCAAATCGAAAACGCTAAATTTAAGCGACTTGCGTTTCTCAGAACATGCATGATAAGTTCACTTATTAATTATTTATACATAAAATTATCGTCTTTTTAAATTCCTAATTTTGTATTTTATTTGTAAATACTGCTGTTGTTATATTATTAAACTGTTTGTAAGGAAAATATATCCATAGAAAAGAATTGTAAATAAATAAATATTGTTAATGTCCCAAATTTTATCATCCTTAAGTTCTTGAATTGTTCTTAGCATATTGATGTATACTTTTTCTTCTATATATCCCCAAAGAAAGAAGTCTCAGGATATTAGAGCACATGACCGAGGCGCCGAATTAATATCGCCACGACGTGAGCTAAAACGATTGCCTTAAAAAGGCAATCGTTTCTTTGACTGTGTAGCAAATAGTGCCATCGATTTGGAGCCAGAGGTCATTCAGGGCCATATACTCAATTTCTGGCCCCAAAAAGTCCGTTGTCAACTCACGATTACGATCACCATTCACGGAAACTACTTGACCAAGTTTTATGTATTTGAAATTCTGGAATTCCACTGCGTTTGTTTTAAACAAATTTAAGCAGTAAATTTCACTTTCAATGAATTAAAATTTGTCTAACTATTTTAGATAAAAATACGGCGTCGATGTTGTTAATTTTGTTTGCCACTGTTTTTGTAACTGTGTGTTATAGCCGTCATACATGCATGATTTAACTTGTGTTGGTGTTTTAAATAAATTAGAAAATTGAAATTCATAAACAAACCATTAAACTAATTTGGCGGTTGGTTATTTGGTTTGCTTGTTTTCATAATTAGATTTGCGCATCGCACACTAAACAGTCATAACTCAAACTTTATTAAAATTATCTTCTTACAAAATTCTTATATTCATAAAGACCCGACTTCGGAGTAATATCTAATGGAATAATGTTTAATAAACGTATAGATTTCGTTTTCATTTCAATCCTCTATAAATGAAAATCTTTTTGCTTCTTGAAATTACTCCTGTTGATGGCATAACATCGCCTAAAGAGTACCTTTTGTTTCAGTTTCTTCACTTGACAACTGCTTTTTAGCAAAATAATATTATTTCGCATTTTCGTATTTTTGATGAACATATTTTTCACCCTCAAACAAATTTTTGAGTTATCACTATTTAGCATTTAGACAGAGCGATATGTATGTATATTGTATCAGTTTTTCCAAATTATTAGATTATTTAAATTATTCCCATTATATTGTTTAGTCATGATAAAATTTAACCACATATGACAATAAAGTTTTGTTTCAAATAAATTTTATTTAATTAAGTTAAATTAAATTATGTACATATTTGTTTTAGAAAATGAACAAAAATTTAATTTTTAAATGTTAAAACTGCTGGAAAAGTTTAAAAGTGAACAAATGAAAAGACCTTCAATTTTTGGTAAAACAGTTGAAATTTGAAATAAATTTTATTGTAAGAATCAATTTTAGGAATAAAATTGCCAAGAAGAAAACAATAAAAACTCTCTGGTAGCACTCTGTTCATTAGGGGGATTAATGTTATATGGAAAATCTTAGGAAGAAGAAAAATGCATGCTCTCAAAAATTAGCACGGTAGGAATTAGTTTATGATGCGAAGCAATCAAGATAGATAATCGCTTCGCATCAGGCTCAAAGGTAGGTGAAAACAGCAGAAAAGCCACAAAATACTGCTTCATAACTGTCTCTGCGTTATTCTTAGAAGAATAAAATGTAAGACCAACCCACACTAATATTTCTCAGTTTATATTTCTTGTGAATATACATATCTAACCCCTATCTGCTATCCTTAAGGGTGCTTCCATACAAATGATTAGTTTTGAACATTTTAGGATCTACCGCCCTAGGTAGGTAGGTCACTGGTTTCCTTAGAATATTCCGAGGTCTCCAACTCACTTGGACCCTTATTTGTCCCCTTTGTGGTATTCAATCCTCCCAACTAGCCCCAGAGGGCTGTTAAAGGTGCTGCATATGTGACCGACTTCCAATATTTTTGTAAACAACATTTTTGCAGAACATACCTAGCTTCTATCTACAATCATTAGGGTGTTCCAATTCTAAGTGCATTTCCTGTAATTTTAGCATCGTATCTAATGCTGTGAGTTGTCTTGAATAAATAGCTCTACTTTTTCTTCTTTAAACGTGGTGGTTTTTTCTTGATCTTGCATCAATCAATTGATCCAATAACGCACGACAAAACTTTCCTGTGGTTGTGGATAATCGATGAGCAATATTCCCTGTGCATCCAACAATACAGTGACCGTAACCTTGCCAGCCGATTTCAACGTCGTCACCTTCTTCGGAGAACTTCCACCAGCTTTCACCCATTGTTTCAATTCATTTTTGGGTTTAGGTGTGTAATGGTGGATCCAGGTTTCATCAACAGTTATTAATCGACGCCAAAAATCCACAGGATATTACTAGCTCCGATGATATAAAAAAATATTCCACCAAGTCCATATATTGGACAAATTTTAGGCTCTTGCATGTGTCGAAGAGTGTAATTTTTTAACATCTCTGTTTCTTGCTTCTTCTGTCAATATTAATCCTGGGTAGCCAAAATTTTTCTGCGTGTTCCATTTTCAGCGCAAGCAGCTGTATTTAATGAGAGGCAATCTGGTGATGAAGAGAATACTTTTTTGTATATTATAGGTTTTTTCTTATCCAAAAAAGATAACAATTCCGAAAGCAATTAGTATAATTAAATTAAATAAACATTTTAGCTCCTCATGAAACACACTTCCCAATCTGTTTGTTTTTTGTTTCAAAAAGAAAACTACGAAATTTAACCAAATTTTAATAATTTTGTTTTTAAAACGAACTTTAAAAGCATTTCCTTTGATAACACGATTTTATGTAGAAAAAATGATTTAAGTCAAACAAAAAAATATAGAAGAATTAAAGATTTAAATATCTAATAAAATTCTCTCTTGCAAATCGTATTTTCGTCTTAAGACTTAAGTGAATTGCTTAGTGGCTTACACAAAAATGAAATTTAAGACATGTTTAAAGAGCAGCGACTGCTTAAAAGTTACTCTAGTTATTTCCATACTCAATTGCATATATTGGGTTGGCAAGTTAGTAATTGCGGATTTTTTTTTTCTTGGAAAATCAAAGACCAATTTTTCATGCAGCTAAATAACTTTATTGTGTAATTTATTGCCCATTTTGATCTATGACTTTTTGCCATCTGCATAAAACTTATGGTTTTTATTAGTAAAAAACTCAATCAGGTACGATTTGACCTCATCATCATTATTGAAATTTTTACCATTCAAGAAGTTTTGTTAAGTTCAAAACAAAAAGTAATTAGATGGTGCAAGGTCAGAACTATATGGTGGATGTACTCTAATAATTTTTGCCGAGAGACCAAAGATGTGTGTGGCTTTATATTGTCATGATGGAATACAACACCTTTTCGTTTTGTCAAGAGGTGGTTACTGAAAAAAATATCAAGAAAATCCTCGATATCGTCACACAGAAAAAATTTTGTTCAGAAATTCTCTGAATTTTGACATCACTTTTATGAATTTTTTCATTATTTTTCAACCATTGTAACTTTTCATAGAAAAAATGAAACAAATTTCATTAGATTATTTTAATGAGAACCCTCATAAAAGTAATGAAACATTTTAATAAGAAACATGACTTATTTTCATTAAAAGTATGAAAAACAAATCATATGATTAGTAAAAAAATTTCTCTAGATCAATTTCATAAAGCACATGAAAACTGTACATTAAATAAATGGAAACATTTATTTAATGAAATAACTTCTTTGTACTAATGTAATATATTCATTAAAAATATGAAACTCCTTCATAAGGTCAATGAAATTATTTCATTTATCTAATTTTATTATTCATTGAGCACCTGAAAAATTTACATTAAATCAATGAAATAGTTACATTTGTTTAATGAAATAATATCATAACACACATTAATAAAATATGTTCACAAATGTACGTAATAAGATCAATGGAATTATTTCATTTATTCATTGATACTTTATTTCATTACACAAACAATACTATTCCTTGCTTTTGTGAAATTGTACCTAATTATGATAAAAGAAAATGTTGAACAAGTATTCACCAACTAAAACAGATTTTATTAATTCAAAAGACTTCAATACACTGGTATTTAAATTTTTTAAACTATTATTATGCTGATTTGAGTACATACACAAATGTACATACATAGATCTAATGAATTCTATTTCATTGAAATTATGAAACTCATAAAACTTACATTTGAATAAAAAAAACTTGACATTGTTTAAACTATAGCTTAGGATTAATAAATGTCCATTCATATATCTTACCAAAATTCGAAGAATTTAAAAAAAAGTTAATTTTGTTGTAGTCATAAATCCAATGATTTTTTTTTAATGAAACTATGAAACTTAATGAAACCATTCTGATGGAACTATTTCATAATATATATGAAGTTGCATGCATATTGCGAAAAGTTTTCATTGGATTAATGAAAAATATTTAATGAAATAGTTTCATTAAATATATGACGCATAATTCTTTCAGTATATGAATGATCGCCTAAATGGTAAATATGTTCATATGATATGTTTAACAGTTTGTGTGATTATTTGCTTATAAAAAAGCAATCAGAAAGATGGGTGCCGCGTTTGCTCAGTGTCGAACAAAAACGAGTTCGACAGACCACTTAATAGCAGTGTTTGGACATGATGAAGCGTAATCCTGCTGATTTTTGGCATCGATTAATAGCTGTTGATAAAACGTGGGTACACACGTGAAACCAAAATTCAATCGAAACAATGGATTGAAGCTTGTGTAAGTGCTCCGAAGAAGGCGTAGACAATGAAATCAGCTGGCCAGGCTATGGCCACTCACCGATTGTCTTGAAAAAAGATTCACAATCGCAGGAGTTACGATAATTTATTGTAACTGATTTATTTTATTCTTCTTATTATTTAGTCTTCGTTTCCTTAATTCTAAATCTTTATTTCATTATTTTACTCTCGTCTTCATTATACCTATAGCTTTACATTGCTCTTAATTTAATTTAAGTTTGTTCCTCAGTCTCGTATTATCGATTCATAATAGAGCTATGCCGGGTCGTTCATTTTAGTGACCAGTCACTTTAGTTCAGTTACAAAAGACTGATCCGTTCATTCATTTCGTTCAATCGGTCACTTTGAACCAATGGCGGTCAATTATCAACACAGCACTGGAAAATTAACAAAACAAGATATCAAGATAAAAAATGATAAAGTGGTAAAAAAAATTATTGTTTTAAAAAGAAGAAATAATTTTAAATAAAAACTATTTTGGTGTGATAAATTTTGATTAGTTTTATAATCGATTTTTGTCTTATTTCAGATAATTTAAAATAATGCAAAGAAAAACAGCCCCCACTTTACTTAAACTACACAACAAAAACAAACATGAACATGACACAAAAAGAACGAAAGATATTTTTACGAAAGCTACCCAAATTGAACGGCTCACTATTGAACGAAAAGTGGTCAATTTAATGACTGGCTTACTACGTTCAACGAGATGATCCGTTCAATTTAACCCGTTCGTTCATGAACGACACAGCTCTAATTCATAAATAAAGAAGCACTCATCAAGACAAGTATTGATTTTGGCTATATATTTATAAGTCGCATTATTGGATCAATTCATTGATGCAATCAAGAAAAAACAACCACATTTAAAGAAGAAAAAAGTGCTCATTCTTCACGACATCGCACCGGTTCATACAGCTAGTAACGTGGTTATGTCTGATGTAGCAAAGCGACGTCCAAGGTCCACTTTCGGATCCACGAACCTTAAGTAATTAACAAGATAGGATTTTCCTTTTTGAGGCTTACAATAGCCCAAATTCTATTTATTCAGTGTTTAAAACATTAACAATGATAGGTTTAGGCTCAGGATGCTTGCGGTTCAACTTTTATTTCTGTTCTTCGTGCGGTTTTAACCAGCAGTGATGATTGCTTGCGGCCGTCTTGGATGTATATCTTCGTACGGACAGGCCTCGGGTACGATATGGCAGTCGTAGTCGGCACACACTGGGATCAGGTATGGTGAGAACTCTCTCGGGTTCGGTATAACAACGGTTAATAGTGCGAATTCGTCTTGGGACGGGTCGGGTGTATCTTCGTACGTACAAGCTTCAGGTTCGGTATGGCTGTCGTTCTCGGCATACACTGGGATCGGGTATGGTGGAAAGTCTCTCGGGATAACAACGGTTGCTGGTGATAAATTTCTCTTATTCTCTTAGGACGGGTCGGATGTATCTCGTATAACTCTCGCCACAATTTGGGTATCTACGAAATGGAGAACAAAGAAATTATTTTGCGAACAGTCTAGCCCGAATGCCACTGGGGGAACAGTCAGCCGAAACTGCTGGGTAAACAGCTAGCCGAAGCTGCTGGGTATACTGTCAGCCGAAGCCGCTGTAGGAACAGTCTAGGCCACTGGGGGAATAGTCAGACGAAGCCGCTGGGGGAAGAGTCAGCGGAAACTACTGGGTAAACAGTTAGCCGAAGCCGCTGTGGAAACAGTCTAGCCCGAAGGCCGCTGGGGAAACAGTCAGCCGAAGCTGCTGGGTATGTAAAATTAGCCGAAGCTGCTGTTGAACAGTCTAGTCCGAAGACCGCTGGGTATAATTTATTTCCTGAAGGGAAAAAACGCTTTCGAATATTCCTGGTATAGATATCTTTCGAGACTTGCACCGACGACTTCTTTCTTTCTTTTTCATCTTAAACTTCTCAGTACACGAACTTTCGGTAAAACAAGCATTTCCTTTAATACAAACAAGATATTTTAATGAGTCATCCGACCTCTTGTTGGGGAGTGAATAGAACCTACAGGTCCTGAGGAAGATAAGCTGCTGCCAAGTTCTATAAATGCAAGTGTATATTGAAGTGAACTGATTGAATTTGCTAAAACAGAACTTACAAAAGCCAATAAAATTATCTACAATTAAAACTTAGTATGTTTTCTTTTTATTTCAATAAAAAGTTAAAGAATTTTACACATTTTCAACTAAAAAAACTAATGCGCTGTTCATGAGCACTTGTCTAAAAAAAGAGATCACTCAAAAAATTTAGTAACTTTCATACAAATTTTCTAGACGAGTTGCTCGTTTGTGTTCTGTAAACAGCAAGTAAAATAAAAAAATCTACTTGTCAAATTTTTTCATTTTTATAACTACCACGTATATAAAACACAAGTTGTATTTTTTCAGAAAAAACTCCGAAACGGCAGTAAAACGCGCGTTCCTAAAGTCAATTAGGCGTTTTTCAATACGCTTTGCGGTTTCAGAACGCTCTTTTTTCGCAAATTGACTGTATGAGAAATAAATGGTTAAAAAAATATGTTTTTTTCTACTTATGTAGGTAGTTTCAATATCAATCCGCCCTCGTATGTGAGACATAAAGCTTCATTGCAGTCTCACGTGTTGTATTATGACGATCCGAATCGATTATTGCTTGGATTAGGGCGTCATTAACATCAACTAGCGGACCAGAGCATTTTTCATTTTTGCGCGAAGAATCACCAGAACGAAAGTTGGCAAACCAATTTTAACACTGCTGTTCTTTTAAGGCTTTGTGAACTAGCGATGTGTTTTTGTCTTTGCGGGAATAAAAAAAAAAACAAAGTATGATGAAAATTTTCCATTTTTCACTTTTTTTTATTGATTAACAGCTGGATTGATTGCCAGCTATCAAATAATATAATATGTTCTACATCTGTACTACGTCTGCAAACCTAAAAATTCAACTCAAGTCATCTATGAGTGAAATCCGCAATTACTTAGTTGTCAACCCAATACTTATATTAGATTGCATCCAAAACTATAATGCAAAGATGAAAGAGTTCTACTAAATAAATAGTTCAACTAAAACTTATTTTAAAAAACAAAAAAAGATAAGATTGAAGAAAACAAAAAACAACTATTAGATAGTTTGCGCCTTTCTGTACGTTTGGCACCTTTTCCACTCCTTCTTGTTAAAGAACGTTTAAAGGAGTCATTTGCCACAAAAACTAACTGTAAAGTATACACACACACACACACACTGTCAAACACACACGGATACACGTGTGCATTTATACAACACCATAAATTTACACATTAAAAACCAGAAAAGATATATTAAGGCAGGTACGAGTATGTATGTATGCATGTGTATGTATACACCCCAACTTCCGAAAAGATAAACATGAATTTAAATACAAAAAAAATGTTAAAAATAATTTTAAGCAAAAACAAGAATGTACTTCACCGGTGACTGAAAGCAAACAGAACATTTCATAAGCGTTTCCAGGAATAAAATGAAAAAAAAAAGAAATTTTTAAAAAGTTTTTAATGGATTTGTACATGAGTAAAAACAAAAACAAATACTTTTAAAATGATAAAGAGCGCAAAGACAACAATTTAATTTTAACATATCGTCATATGCGTTACATGCGTGCAACTGGGAACAAAACAAAAGGAGGTGACAAAAAATTTTAACAACTTATATTTACTTGTCAAAAAAACCTGAGTTTTACAAAAATAAAACAAAAATGATTTACAAACAATTGAGTTTTTTTATTCGCTATATTAGCTTCTAACATTGATACCAATAAAAAATTATAAATAGCCTATTTTCTATGGTTCCCAGCTATCTATAGGTCGAGATTGCATAGGAGCTACCCTAATCATCAATAGACTTTGGAAATTTTTGAAAGCTATTCTCAAACATTCAACGTTATATCCCACCAATCCTAGAATTCCAGATGTTATAGATTTTGGAGTTTCGAAAAGTTTTCCTTTAGAGTGGTTTCAAGTGGAGCCTTCGTTAGATTTGTCATCAGATCCACAATAATATCTATTTTGTTCCCCCAAGAGTTTTCCTCCCCGTCTACTGACGAACACTAGAGTTAATTGGCTAAAATATAAAAAATATTTGAATACTCATTGTACCGAGAATATTGCTTTGAGAACGCCTAAAGATATTGACGTGTCCATATCACATGTACAACATGCTAGCACTAACTATATAAGATACAGAAACGAGAACAATAGATCTTATTCGTCGGAAATTGAGCAACTTTTGTCAGAAAAAAGAAGAGTTAAAAGGCAGTGGCAACTCCGCAGGTCTCCCCAGCTTAAAATTAGGCTACGAGAATGTGTAACCAAATTGAGAAATCTGCTTGAAATAGAAAGAATGGCTTCCCTTAAATCATATTTGGAAAGCCTTGATGGCACTCCTCAATCAGACTATTATTTGTGGAAAGCGACAAAAGGTTTAAAAAGACCCGTTATAGGTAAGCCACCTTTGCGGACTCCATCTGGCGACTGGGCAAGAACCGATACCGAAAAGGGGATGTTGTATGTAAATCACTTGAGAAATGTTTTTACAGATGATGCAGCAAACGACATAGCAGTATTTCCACCATTTGCCGTAAGACCGCCTGTGTCCTTGAGATTTAGTTTTCCAGATGTGGAAAACGTTATCAATAAAATAAACTCTAAGAAAGCTCTAGGTATGGATAAAATTACTGGTACAATGTTTGTACAACTACCTCGCGTGGCTAGAAGAATTCTTCTTTTTGTTTTCAACGCTATCTTACGCCTTGAGTTTTATCCGGTCGAGTGGAGAGTGATAACGATGATACCTAAGCCGGGGAAGGATCATACTAAAGTAGAATCGTACAGACCAATAAGTCTACTGCCAACAATTTCAAAACTATTTGAGAAATTGCTAATGATGAAGTTGAGTCCAGTACTGGAAAAAATAGAATGTATTCCTGATCATCAGTTCGGTTTTAGGGCCGGTACCATCGAACAGACACACAGACTAGTTAATGTCATAAGAAAATCATTTGAAGACAAGAAGTATTGCTCTGCACTTTTCATTGACGTTTCCCAAGCTTTTGACAAAGTGTGGCATGACGGTTTAATGCACAAAATAAAACTAAACTTTCCTGCGAACACCCACAAACTTTTTGAAAGTTATTTGTATGGACGTAAATATATCGTTAAGGAAGGTGACTTTTATAGCCTCATTCAACCAATCGTCGCAGGCGTCCCACAAGGCAGCATACTGGGCCCTACTACAATTCAAAGAGGTAAAATCTGCAAAACTCAAGAATTTCTCGTGAAAAAATCTGCAAAACCTGCACTTTATTTTCCAAATCTTCAAGCTCTTATTAATATGCCCTTTTTACCAAATCATTTTAAAAATATTAACATAACATATTGAAAGAAATTATGTATTTCAGAATATTTAAATGCAAATGGATTTAAAGGGAAAACAAACATATTTAGAAGGTGTTAAAATTATTTAATGCCTAAACACATTTACCGATGTATATTCGGACTTCTGCGTCGTTAAAATTTACCTATGTAGCTGTAGATTCTCTCCACATTTGCTGATGAATGTGGTAAAATCATTATATATTTAATAAACTCGTTTAGAATTTGAAAATTATGTCAGAATTAGTTGGTTTTATATTAGATACAGCTCTGGGCTGGAGAACGGTTCTCGCGTTATCGTAATAATTTCTTAAGTGCGGTCAAGCTTGACGATGTTGTTTGGCCTTCGAGAGTTTTGCGTCTCGTTCTCACTGGTTAATTGTTAGCTTCAACTAATTGTATTAGTTTACATTTATTTTCATGACACCAAATGAAACCAATATTGTTTTGCAAAACCGACAATTAGTAAAACCGACTGGGATTCTATGACACCCCTGGATAACTTAGTTGATTTTGGATAATTGCTTAAGGAATTTCACGGGAGATTTATGATATCATTTGTCACTTCGAGGGAAATTAAAATTTCACGTGAACAAAAATTTCACTTGTTATTCATGATTGGGGTGATTATGTTTGTTCAATTTTATAAAGGGTGGTTAAATTTCAAGGGCCGATGTTGATTTTGAATAAAACACAAACTATTGAGGGAATTATTGTAATTTTATTTTATTCTGATATACTGGTATTACTCAATTATGTATGGAACAAAATATCGGCCAAATGGGCGCCGCGACCACGGCGGCACACCTCTATCCGATGGTTCAAATTTTCGATGACCCTGAGGCATAATGGAGGTTCTATGCCGTTAATGTGCCGAATTATCTCATCCTTTAGCTGTTGAATTGTTGCTGGCTTATCGACGTACGCTTTTTCTTTCAAATAACCCCAAAGAAAAAAGTCCAACGGTGTCAAATCACATAATCTTGGCGGCCAATTGACATCGCCATTACGTAAGATAACACGGCCATTGAATTTGTTGCGCAAAAGAGCAATTGTATCGTTAGCTGTGTGGCATTTTACATTCATATCTTCCAATTCGGACCATAATAAGTTCGTTATCATCTCACGATAGCGAACACCATTCACATTAACTGCCTGACCTGCCTCATTTTGGAAAACATACGGCCCGATGGTGCCGCCAGCACATAAACCGCATCAAACAGTCACTCTTTGTGGGTGAATTGGTTTTTCGACAGTCACTCTTGGATTCTCATTCGCCCAAATGTGGCAATTCTGTTTATTGACGAATCCACTGGGGTGAAAATGTGCCTCATCACTGAAGATGATTTTCTTCGAAAATTGATCATCATTTTCATAATAAGTCTGGATAACTTTAACACGTTGTTGGATTGTGTATCTCTCCATGGTTCAAATTGAGTAAGTCTGAAATAGAGAAATGTCAAATAAAATTCGGAAAAAAACTTGGCGTTTAGGTGTGGTTCACATTCAACATCGGCCCTTGAAATTCCACCACCCGATATTATGTTTGCGAAAACATGAAAAACTGACTTTGATGGAAAAAGTCAGTTTTGGAAAATTTTCAGTTGTAACCCTTTTGTATTTAGGCGCGATATGTTTGTGCCACATGAACAAACTCCTGGCTGAAGAGCTCAAACCTTCTAATCCCCAAACAGAATGAGCAAACTGATTTACCTCAGTGCCTGCTTTATCGGCCTAGTCTGATGATGGTCTAACTCCACGGTGCCAAGTGACTGGCTAGGTCACACAGGTCGTAAAGCTACACACGGTTGTCAGATGTTACAATATTGTAAGATCTGGCAACATGCTGACAATGTAGTGACAATGTGTTCAGACAATCGTAAGAAAATCTTACAATTTCATTGTCAGACTATGGTCTGACAAATAATTCATCTGACAACAAAAATTGTCAGTTCAAACGGTTGTCAGATTGTTAGATGAAAACAATTGCCAGACATGTTGTAAGGCATTGCCACTTATGTATATCAACAACGATCTGTTTGGCAGTGTTGTCCATCAAACTTTTTTCTGACAATGATGCCATTGCCAGGTGCGTTAATTTTATACATCTGACAATTAAAACTGAGCTTACAATACCAGCCAATTATCTGGCAATGCCGACAAAGATTGTTCCCACGATTGTCAGATGCCTGACAATATTGTCGTCTTACAATTGATTGACAATGGTTTTTCTGACAAAGTTGTAAGTTAAAAATTGGCAGTTTACACGATTGTAATATATTTTCAGATAATTTTACTGGCAATGCTGTAAGATCTGACAACCGTGTGCACGTAGCTTAAGTCTTTATCATATATTTATTTAGCCATATGTACATACATTTTTTGTTGGACTGCGATAGACAAATAACTTTTGACAGAACTGCATTTCTTGGGCCAACATTACAACAGTATAAACATAAAAATAATATATTTCACTAATTCATATTTAATTTTTTTTAACTGCCTGGCCCACTATGTTGCTCGATATCGCTCGCTCGCATAAATACATTTGAAACAAAAACAAATTTAAAAATGTTGCTTTTGGTATGCATGTATTTATGCGATCGATCGATGTCGAGTGACATAGTCGGCCAGGCAGTTACTGCATTTTCATTTCACAGATGTGCCCTTTTCGTAATTGTTGTTTTATGTAATTGTTTATTTCTATAAATATATATGTATATAATATGTATATAAGAGTTTTTGTGTCGGTATGAGGTGTTAATAATTGTGTGTATGTAAGAAATAGAGATTCAAATGTTCAACATATTTGTACATACCTAACAACAATAAAAACATAATAGTAAAATATTTAAATTGAATTAAGCAAAAACCTAAATTGAATTTTTATTATGTAATTAAATCAAGGAAATGTTACAAAATACGAGTTTGTATGAATACGAAAAATAAAAAATAAAAAATAAAAACACTGAAATTAGGACATGTAAGAATAATTTTAAGAAATAAATATGTATTAGTTAAAATAAAAGAAAATGTTTATTTTCTTCATTGGTTGATATTTGTTAAACTAAAATTGTATAAGCAAAATAATAATAATAATATTAGTAAAGAACAGAATAAACTACAAGTCATGATAACCAAAGTCAGTCATTTGGAATAGTTTAAAGTTTGAATTTTTTGAAAATAATGTACCTTTTGTAAATTTAATTCTTTAGCAAATAATAAATAAATCATGAAATATAAAAAAATACAGAAAATATTATAACAAATTTAACAAACAAGAGTTTTCCTTTCGATTTCTTTGCAAAGAAAAAGGTAAGTTATATAAAGCATTAAGAAAACAACGATTTAATGATAAACATCTGTGAGATCAGCCATTTGGGTTCGTAGTTAAATGTCACTTTTTCGGATTATAAAGTGCTGTCCACAGTGCGATTCTGTAACTTTTATAACGATAATCGAGTCGTTAAAGTAATTATAAAGATATTTTATCGAATTTGTTATTCTGTAACATGTTTGTAACGATATTCGCCGCCGATCAAAATCAGTAGCGCGATTCTGTAACTTTTATAACGATAATCGAATCATTAAAATAATTAAAAAGATATTTTATCGAATTTGCTATTCTGTAACATGTTTGTAGCGATATTCGCCGCCGATCAACATCAGCTGTTAATTTTACCGCCGATTGCCGATATCTTAAAGACAAAAATTTTCTTGCTGTTTATTCAATCGTTAAAGTGTATTTTTTTTAAATTGTGCTTTCATGAAATAAAGTTCTAATAACCAGATTTCTAATACATAGAAATATTTATTAAAACCATTAAATATTTATTAAATACATTTTGAAAAACAAAAATTTCAGTATAATTTTTTAACCGGTAAAGTGTGTTTTGTATTCACACAGCTATTGAACGTTTGGCATTCGGACTTGCAAGGGATGAAACAAGTTTGAACGTTTCAAGGGATAATCAGTGTGTTTATCGGGAGTTGACAGCTAATGAATTTAAAAAGTTATATTGATTATCACCAGCCTTAGTTGTGGTCATTCTGAACATACAGAAATTAGTACATATATGTATAAGTCCCAATTTTCACGAGGCAACTTTAGTTGCGCAATTCTTGAGTTTGTGGACAAATAAGTGAGGAAAGAGCGGGGAGTGTAAAAATGAGGACAGACTTGCTTGTACTCGGAAAGTCGTTTTGTACTATCGTAATGTCAGAAATTTTACATTTTCTTTCATTTGTGTTTTTCTTTTATGTATTGATATGTTGTCTGAGATGAAAGTAATATTGTGGCAAGAATTGATGATGTTCTGATAGTGATTCGACGATTATCCATAATCATATTCTTCACTGCTTAAATGTTTCCATCGGTTTCCATCGGTGACTAGGACGAGCATAGTCTACTCGACCTTCCTTAAACCGGTTACACCACAATTGAAGTTGTGTTCTGCTCATAGTAGACTCGCCAAACGTCACAATCAACATTTCAAATATCCTTGCTCATTTAATTTCAGTTTTATAACCTTCACATAAATGTTAAAGGTATATATAAGTTTGTGATTCCGTTTGTAATTTCTACAATTTTCGTTTGTGACCCTATAAAGTATATATGTATATTCTGAATCAGAATGAATGGAAAAGTCGATTAAGCGACGTCCGCCTGTCCATCTGTCCGCCGTTGAAATATCGTTTCTGACTTAGAAACTTTTTTCTTTCGCCATTCTTTTACCCCGTCGATTCATGCTATTGAAATTCAGTAATATCGGTTCACATATAAATATATTCAAAATTCCGAAAAAAGTAATTATTTTTGCAATTTTGTATAAAAATTTTTGAAAAAATTGTTTGTTTTGCTTCAAACTTCACACAATTAATAAGCATTGCGACTAAAAGGCAAAAATAAAAAATTTTTCAGATATCGGTCCATATATACCCGAGATATAGCCTAAACCGAATTTTTCATGAAAATGTCGCGAAAGCGAACTTAATCAACTTTTTTGTTTAAAAGCAGTTCTGGTAATGAAATAAGGTTATATAAACATGGAAAATGAAATTTTTCGATATCGGTCCATATATACCCGAGATATAGCCTAAACCGATTTTTCAGGAAAATGCCGCATAAGCGAACTTAAACAACTTTTTTTGCTTAAAAGCAATTCTCGTAATATAAGAAGGTTACCAAATATAAAAAATGAAAATTCTCAATATCGGTCCATATATACCTGAAATATAGCCTAAACCGATTTTTCCATTAAAATTTTTTTTTTTTTTTTGCTGAAAAGCAATTCTCGTTATAAAAGAAGGTTACTTAAATACGGAAAATATAAAATTCCGATATCGGTCCATATATACCAGAGATATGTCGCGTAAGCGAACATAAACAACTTTTTTTGCTTAAAATCAGTTCTGGTAATAAAATGACGTTATATAAATATGAAAAATGAAAATTTCCGATATTGGTTCATATATAACCGAGATATAGCTTAAACAAACTTTTCCATGAAAATGTTCATGAAAGATTTCATTTTTGGAATGGTGATTACAAGGCAAAAATATTTTTTCCCCGATATTGGTCCATATATATTCGAGCATATTTAGTTCAAATTTGTAATATATACATATACGTGACTATCGTGAAGGGTGTTTTAGGTTCCGCCCAGCCGAATATATCACACTCTTACTTGTTTTTTGACAAAACTTAATACACTTTCTTTGATCCATTTTTACGAATAGTAAAAAATCGAAGAGCACCCCAAAAAAACTAATCTTTCTTCTGTCAAAAACAAACTGACAATTCAAAATGGCTGATATTGCCAAAATATATAACAGACATGTGAACTAACATAACAGAATATACGAAATTTGAAAATAGCAGTTATTTTTTTTTATCAGACCTCGTACTATCGCAACAAAGGTTAAGTGACAAATGCAAATTTTGTTATAATCTTAATATTCGCGATAGAAATCATTCTCCAGCGACTCAACCCATTAAGCAATAGGTCCAGAAGTTCTACATGACCAGATCAACATTATCCTCACAACGACCCGGTCGTATTGAAACATTGAGGGAGCCTGAAAACGAAATCGCGAATACGGGCATCTGTTCGAACAGAACGCCACTTCTGTACTCGTAAGCGGTCTGCGGTTTCAAATATGCTTCGATCATCTCTAAATCGCATTTGACTACAAGATAGGGCAACATGTCATTCGTCGAATGACTTCGTGGCTGCAGTTCCACAAATTTGTGGTCAGGAAACCATATCGAAAAGAAGTGCAATTAACTGGCCACCCCGTAGCTCCAATTTGTCTCTAATAGAATTTTTCCTTTGGCGATATCTAAAAAAACAAAGTTTTCAGTAACGTCCCGAGGACCGTTGGCGAACTAAACGAAAATATACGCGAGGAAATGCAAAACATTTCTACTGATATTTGTCGTGCGGTCATGAAAAATGTCTGGTCTATGTGCCAGAGTGCACAAGAGTTGCATTTAAGCGATGTAATTTTCAAAACTAAAACCCTGTTTCAATTAACAAAGTTACGCGGCTTAACAAAGAAAACACAGTTTTTTTTTGGTTCAATAATAATAATAACACTTTTCAAGTCATTGCTTCGCTTGCACGGTATGTTTTCCCATCAAGAAGCGGTGTAAAATTTAAACAGAATTTTTTTTAAATAACATAAGTAGCGTCACTCTTAGCACAATAATCCACAAACTAATAAATAGAATATCATGCAATTTCAACAGCTGTCTTTTGAAGGTTGGTATTAACTGAAAACAGGTGACTGCAATAAAACTAGCGCCATCTATGTGTTAGGCCCCGCTTTTCAGCTCATGTAGTTCTTTCGTAATTAACGAATTTATTGATCATTTCAAATATTAAGAGACTTATGGTCCACTGTATATTTTAACCTATAGATTCACTTGAGTTCAAATCACGGAGAACTTTTGTCTTGATATTTTGTTACTTCGTTCTATTTAGTTTCATAGCAATTAATGATAGCTACGATATTCGCTACGGTCAACATACCCGTTTCTCGCTCAAGCTCCTGCTGATTCCTTTTTTTGCGGTATGGAGGCAAAAGAAGGCATTACGTACACTCGCCAGAGCACGTTACCTCTCAGCTGTTTTGGGCTCTATGTCTATGACTAAAAGCCTCGTCTTTTCTACTCTAAGGAAGAAAATCCACTCTAGAACTGCCTTTTCATTACTCCGGTAATAGCCGTGACCTAACAGCATTTGAGTCAGGTAAGAGTTCACATTCCTATCCCATCTGCTCAAGCATTTCGCGATATTGGGAATAAGACGCTCCGTCCATCAGCCCCTAGTATTAGTACTCCATCTATACTGCCAACTGTGTAACATTTCCTGCCGTAATTTGCTGCATTCTTATAAGGTTTGCATAACCACTTTGTTTTGATATCTATACGTTTATTCATGGTAGAATCTGTAGATCTATTGGGATCATTCCTGCTATTATTGTAACCGCGTCCGCCCATACAGTAGGGTATGCAGATGTGACCCGTAAAGCAGCTACACTTTGCACTGCTAACAGTGGTCTTACTTTACTTTGCTCTCTAACTTTCTCCCCCTAGATTTCGCTCCCATAGAGAAGGATGCTATTGAATGCCTCCAATAGAAGTTGGCGTTTTGCTGGAAGCGGACCTCCTATGTTGGCCCTCAGCCGGCTGAATCGTCCTGTTATACCTCAGTACCTCACAAGATGATACTTAACCATTCCTTTTCATTACTTTCGAAAAAGTATTTTTCACTACTCTCGAAAAAGAAGAGAAAACTGATATTGGTTGCTAATTTTAAATTTATTTATCTCTTTCCTTTTAAGGATTGGCTACTCATTTACAACCTTCTAACATAATGGGAACTCATCAACGTGGTCCACGGTGATATAAAGGCATGCTCCAATATATATATGTCTGGTTTCTTGTATATTAAAACTTAAAATTGTTAATTCAATACCTCAAATTGTTTTTTTTTATAGTTTTTTGCTGCACCTGTAAGCTTACGGAAAGTAATGTTATGTTATTTGGCATTTTAGGTGACGATATGTATATAATAATGTACGCATGTACACATATAATAAAGAAAACGTCTGATATATGCAATCCATATTTATATATATACATATATAATGCAATTACCTTAGTCAACACTGGCTGTCGATTCCAGCTAAAGTCCATGATCGCTAGATTCGCTTACAATTCTTGATTTATTTCCACTTTGTATTAGTACTTGTATTTTAAAATGTTGCCTGTTGAGACGTCTTTTGTATACATTTTAACTAAAATGTATTCAGAAGTAAACGACTGCATGGTTGGATAATCGTCGCAATCCTTTAACTAGCAAATTGTCGAAAATACGATACCGTAAACGCAGATTCGAGTAATTTCTATTTTTTCAAGTCACTGAAACATTTTTTTCCATTTATGTTTTATGCTTTTTTCTTCTTGTCGCTACACATTGTAACATTGCAAACAAAACCGTTAAAAGAATTATTTTACAACATAAAAAATAGAAAAAAAAAACATAAACGCTTCAAAAACTACTTGAAAATAGCTTTTCATGACAATTGCCATGTTACGGCATACAAATTTCTGAACTCGTTTTCGTTGTGCTTCAAACCAACTTTACCGAACATATTATACTTGGCAAGCGGTAAGATTGGGCAGGCCTTCCAAAGTCATGGCCTCTTTATTTTTTGTACACCGGTTTACTTATTCAAAGGCATTAAGGGCTGTATCTTTTGCAATTTTTATCCGTTTGCAGAATTTTAAAATAGAAGTGGAAGCTAGACATCTTGAGGTATAAAAAAATCCTGCCTATAGTGGTTGGCCTCTTAACTAAGCAACTGTTTCTGAGCAATTTATAAGAAAAATTTGCTTTATTTTGTTACACTTGAAAAAACACGTAGAAAAAATATATGGTTGACATGACAATATTCTAAGGGCAACATACTGTTGTTGAATCATATGACTATTGTCAACAACATTATATTGTTATATTCAAAACGCAATTGACATGTCTAACTATAGTTTTGTTAAAATAATTTTATATATAACTGTACTACATGCTGCTTCAACATTATTGTAATTGTGAGTAACCATACTACAAACTGAAGTTACCATATTAGTAATATATTAAACCATATTATCATACCAAACAACCTTACTTTTCCATAAATAATCATTAAGCAATCATAACAATGTCACAAATAGATTTATTGTTATACAAAAATGTTGTAATTAAAACAATACTCATACATACACAATAATTAAAGCGAAGAGATAGAGTATGACATATTATCAAATAACTAATAATAATTCGAAAAGAATAATACGGGATGCATGCATCTGATTTGAACAGTTTCTACTTGATCTAGAAGTATTTATTAGCTACAAAAAAAAAAAACAAAAATTAATTATGAACATTTCATCTGTGATTGCAACTTAAAATATCATACATAACCGTATAAAAATTATAGGATGTTACATACATAGTATTCAACCATACTGGGTAACAGCCCCACAACAGTAGTATTATTAAACCTAAGAATTTTTTAAGTATGTAACTTTTAATCTGTTCAAATAAAGACATACCCCTGAAGAAGCTTGTAAAAAACGAGCGAAACGCTTGGTGACAAAATAAAATGAAATAGTTTTATTTTATTAGTTTTTGGACTGACCATAATTAACCCGTGGAAAATCCACTGCTTTTAAATATTTTTTTTTAATTAAAAAACAAAGAACACATATTTTTTCCTCCAAAAATATAATCGCTAGATTATTAAATGTCAACGGCTAGAACAAAAATGTTGTTAATGATGGCAATAGTAAATTTATTTTGTAAACTTACCTTAGTTTAGTATTAGTTCATCATACATATGGCAAAAATAAATTCTTTGGTATTGGTCGTGATGAAAACTCTTGTTGTTTTTAAAAAAATTTAATAAATGCTATTATTGTATGCAACCATGTCTAGAAGTTGATAGATGGTAACAATGGAATTACGGAAATGCAAACAAGAACATATCTAAGGGGGAATAAACTATAATTAAATCCATAACAAACTGTTTCTACCGATGATATATAAAGTATACAGAATACAGAATACTATTATAATATACTATTGTTGCTGTAACCATATTTCAAACTGTATTTTCTTTCCGTGAAGGCATCTTAACTAATTTTATAGAAAAATAGTTTTTCTTGTTTTTTAATTCATCTTTCTTTATTATTGCTTTATTTACTTTACTTTAGAATTAGAAATATATAGTTAGTAGTACGGCTTTTCATTGACCGATAAAGCGAATTTATGTAATCCAATTTTACTCCAAGCACCCTCAATAGCCTGAACTAGTGATTGCTTATCATCAAGTTGTTTACCTCCTTTATAGACCTTGCGAGATAACCAACCCCAAACATGTTCGATAAGTTTTAAATCTGGCGAATAGGGTGGTCAGTCAAGAAGATCAATATTTTGACTAGCAATAAGCTCCTTTACTATACTCCTGCATTATGTATAATGACATTATCCTGTTGCAATATCAAAAAGATATGAAACCAAATAGTTCATTAAACTTCGGAAGAGCTGATTCCTATAACATTTTATAGCTTGCACTAATCACTTTTGCACTTTGAAATTCAGTATCGATGGTGCCATAGTACGTAATAGCACCCCATGACTTACCGCCTCTTTCTCGGCTGTGATGTCGGTTCAAAAATCAGTTTTCTTTATGCAAATCCTGATTATTTCCATCATATAGCCATCAGGCCCATCGAAACTAAACTTCTTTTCATCCGTAAATACAACGGTTCTCCAGTCATTTACATGACCTCTTTGCTGCCCATCCAATGTCGCCATGTAGTCTTTTGCGAATTTAAGTTGCATACGAGCAGCATTTGATGGCGGCTTTTTTGCAACTTCGGTATTTAAGATACTCACAGCTTTATATTACTCTGCATACTCCTAACTTGCTTGCAATCCAGCTTCTATATCTCTTGGCCTGTCCAGAGAACAGGTTTTGCCTTGGCGTATTCCCAACCAGAGCATTCTGTTTTTGGGTAAAGAGGGGAAAGAGTCTCCCGTTTATTGTAGAAAATAAAACTCTAGGAAGCCGCATGATTTATGTTGTATTGGCTTCCTAAGCCCTTACCAAGGGTTTAAATTGGCACAACGGAAATCAGCATGGCGCCCGGGTGCTTCTGCTTGTAGTTCAACCCGGGCTGGTTGTGGTTGAAACCTAAAACGCAGGAAGGGGCTGCTGGTATGCTTGATAACTGTTTGGTGTGTGGCTTTTTTCGGGGACTAACAACCTCCCGAGTGTTTGTTGCCTTTACAACAGATACTTGTATTGTAAGGAACCAGTGGTTATGGTTGGCGGGTGAGTTAGTTTAAGGGCTGATGCTCTAAGTGGGGTTCAGCCTACCAACTCTTTAAGCCTTATCTTCCATTGATTGCTGGGAAATTGCATACAGGAGGGATTAGGAGGCCTGAACTCCTCAGCAAGTAGTTGCTCATATTGTTTTTTTTATCTTGGACCAGTACTCAGGGGATAGCCCCTACGTATGCAGTGCATTGTACTGGAACTAGGAAAATAGATTATAGGAAGGAGGAAAGGAGAGTAATGTTTGTGAACTTAACACGTGAAAACAAACGTTATCACAGCATTTAAAGTGTTAAAATTAAATTAGTTAAACCTGATCAGTGCCCAGTGTATATACCTTCGACACTGCCCAGACTAACAAAAATTAGTTCAACACCGCGCACACCGTATGGTAATAAATACATAGGAGCAACATAAAAAGATATTGATATGGCTAAAAACATATGGCAAAATTTGCTACCTGTGTGAGCCTAGAAAGTCACATGCGGGCGCTGGATAAGGCCGTGCTAATGTGAATCTTGTTCACAACTTCTATACCTCTCTACTTATAAGTGGTCTGCGTCGATCATCTATAAATCGCATTTTACAGCAGCATGGGACAACAAGCCATAATTCAAATGGTTTGGAAGATATTTTGCGATAATTTTTGTTTGTGAAGTCAATGTTAAACCTGCATATTTTTAAAATGTGTATTCAATTTTCAAAATGTCTATTCTACATCTTTTAATGATGTGTGCAAAGTAGTGGTCAAGACGTCATCTACCTGTTCACGAAGTGAGCGATAGTGTACTCAAGGTGCCTGCTGCTAACTTACAATATATGTTAAGTACTAATGAGCCGTCATTAATTTGTGTAAAAATGGAAGGCATTCACTCACAAATGCGGCAATGTATTTATGTATAGATAATGTGCATTATTGAAACTTTTTCCGATGGATTAGTGCAAAGGAGGGCGCTAGCCAGCAGAATCGAGATATAAAGTCTATTTATCTGAAAAAGAAACTTGCTAAAAGGCCTTCTGGTTCACTAATTCAACCTCTGCGTAACTAATGTTTATGCAAACATTTGTGCATTCTAATCCAGTGAACAAGTCCTCGCTTAATCGACTTTGCTATCAATGCCGGTTCAGAATGTGTATGTATACTTTATATACCCGGAAATGAATTTTTGTGAAGGATGTAAAAAAGAAATGTCACATGATGTAGCGCTGCCACCTTGAAGATTTTAATGCACCTTGAAACAGATGTTTCTTTTTGTAATGGAATCATCCCAAAAGCTTTTCGTTTCATTATATTCGAATTAATTGTAAAAGAAATTTAGTTCTTTACAACTACTGCTAATGATTTCAAATTCACTTGAAAATATTTTTTAGTAAAAGCTTAATTTTTTTGCACGCTATACGAATAAACAAAGTTAACATACACAAATTAAATGGTTATGTTTGCTGGGTATTTCAGTTTTTTCAGAGTTTGTGTAAATAATTGCCGAGAGCAAAAATTCAATTTTACTAGTACAATTTAATTGTTTTCTTTTTCCTCTTTGTGTGAATTTTAGTTTTTATATCCAACTTACAAACTATAAAAATAAAAGTCAAATTTCAAACAATTTGGCAAGGAAGAGAGAAACTGCAGTAAAATTTTATGAAAATTGTTAAAAATGTTGAAAATATTTAATTTTATGTTTCAATTGTATTTAAACTCGAGTTCACAAGAAAAAAAAAACTTTATATATTCGAGTCGTTTTATCGATTTTAGTTTTTAATTCGCACACAACTTCCGCTCAGTGCTAAAAAAAAACACCACAATCCTTCCGTTTTTTCTAAGTTTTTTACATAAAATATAAAATGCTGTACATGTGTTTACAATTAATAGTTAATTTATACAAGAAAAGTCGTAATATAAAACATAATTTGTTTAAAATAATTTTGGCTGGAATTTTTACTGTGGTCAGTGGTTTTAAACCGACTCAAAAAAGAAGCCAACATTATTAATTCGTTTGTATTTTTTTTTTTTCTGTTTTTTTTTTTGAGTGCAAATAAAATATTTTCAGAGAATTATTTTAATAGTTTTTATTACAATAAAAGAATCTACAGTCGTAAAGCAGCTCTGGGCAGGGGAACAGCTCTCGTGTCATCGTAATTATTTCTTAAGTGCGGTCAGGCTTGTTGTTGTTGTTTGGCCTTCGAGAGTTTTGCGTCTCACTCTCATTGGTTAGCTGTCTACCTCAACTAACTGTATTAGTTTACAGTTTTTGTGAGGTATTTCGTTGTTAACCACGCGGCAACTTCCTATGCGAAGGCATAGGTCGGTATAGTTAGTCACAGCGCCGCAAAGGAAATACTATTAATACCATCGTGGGCATAAGGTCTACGTTACTCCGCCCATGCTGTGCATCCTATACTTTGCAAATTTATTTGCAACTGTATAGTTATAAATACAAATACAAATACAAAAGAATCTATGAAAATTTTGTGCGAATCAAAATGTCGGCAAAATGCTGGCCACAGCTTCGGTGGCATATCTCTATCCAATGGCCCAAATATCCATTGACTCTGAGACATAGTTTATGTTTAGTGTCGTTAATTATCTCATCCTTTAGCTCTTGAAGTACACTTTTTTCTAATATCCTTAAAAGAAAGAAGTGCAACGGTGTGAAATCGTGACTGCCAATTAGCATCGCAACGACGCACTGGGCTGTGGCCTATTAACAAATATAACAAAAACTTAGATCTTGTTATATGGACACAGAAAAAAGTATATGGTTGATATGATAATATTCTAGGGCAACATACTATTGTTGAATTATATAATTGTATGTGATAAAACTATATTGTTAACTTAAAACACCATTGATATGGCTCTCCATAGTATTGAAAATTTTTTTTTATAAGTAACTATTCTATATTTTGGCTCAATATTTTATAATAGTAAGCAGCCATAGTATTAATTGATGTTACCATATTAGTGTCATACTCAACCACATTATTATATTAAGAAATCATATTTTTGTTATACATAACCACATTACTTTCATTAAATAACTATACTAATGTTGCAAATAACTTTATTTTAATAGAACCATATTTTATTCTTAATTTAATATACGATGTTTATTAAGCTCTTATTACACAAATTCCCTATAGAAATCAGTGCAATAAGAGCTTAATAAACATGAAAAAATTTTTATAAGTAAGGCAGTAAATTTATATATTCATGATATAAAATAATTAGAAATAATTCGGAACATTTAGCCGGGTTGTTTCTTGATGGGATGAAAGCACAGATGCCCTCTTTCATGTAATAAATCAAAAATAGTTATTAACCACTTCGTTGAAATTGCGATATTGAGAGTAATACATAACCATATTAATATGGTTAGATGTAATATAGTATGGTTGATCACAACAATAGTATGATTGACCATAAAAATTGTAATGACTATGACAATAGTATGGTTGGGTATTACCATACTTTGGTTAGCCGACAGTATGGTTGGCTACGTCATAGTATTGTTGGTTACCAGACGCATACATATGTTTACATCTTAATAAACTAACCTTTCAACTTACACTATCACTTAAAACGGGGATTTTTGTATAATTTTCATCTCATTTGTTTACGTCAACATATGTTGATTTACAGAGATATTCTTTAAATAAAACGACACACAACACATTTTTTTAATATCAAAGAAAAAATAAAACTAAAAGAATATTAAATGTTAGCGATGAGAATGAATATATAATTAATGATGCTAATAGTAAGTTTATTTTGTAAACTTAGTTATGTTGTAGGCGAGTTAGCGTATCATACTTAAGTGCGGTCTCCACCTGACTTGAAAACACTAACTTTAACGCTAACTTCAAGTTAAAGTTAAATGTGGACTGCTCATGTTGAAGTTTGGTTAAAGTTATAACTTCGTTGTTAAAACATTTCATTTGGAAACTCTGTTATAACTTAAATTGACAACAGCCTGCTATTTGTAGTTGTTTTTTGCCATTTTTATTGTTTTGCTATGAAAAGTTATAACTCTAACATCACTACGTGTACGCCGACTTTAACAGATAGATATTTAAACAGCAAGTTTTAACTTCATGTTTTAACTGCGTTTCAAGTTAGGTGTAGACTTTATAACATGCAGTTAAAACAAATTTTTTTATAGTGGATGTGATAAAACCTATTATTGTTTTAAACAAAATTTTCATAAATGCTATTATTGTACGCCATCATATCTTGAAATTTATAGACGGTAACAATATCATTTCAGAAATGCACACAATAACATAGTTTTAGAGCAATAAACTGTAATTAAATTGAAAATACACTGTTTTTAACCATAATACAGAATGTTATAGCATGTATAATGTATAATGTTGTTGTAACCATATTTCAAACTGCCTTTTCTTTGCGTGTAGATAGAAATACTCGAAGATCGATATATAAACATAAAACTTAAACGAATTTTAAAGAATTTTTTGGATCTAACTCTTTTTTAGTGGCGCTAGAGGGTGCCAAAGTAGGAAAATGTGAAATAAAGGTAGCTAAACAACTATTCGAGCTTTACATGCTTCAGGAAACTAGCTTTGGACTATTAGATTGAACTTTTTTTCTGTAGTAGCTAGCTTCCTCCCTCCAGGGTATTTGGGCACAGAGGGGTAGGAGTTCCTCGTTTATTGTAGCTAAGAAAACTCTAGGAAGCACCATAATATATGTTGTGCTGAACCCTTACCAAAGCCTAATTGGCGAAACGGGGATCAGCAAAGCCCTCGGGAGGTTCTGCGTGCTGATCATGATTGTTGAACCAGAGCGTTTTAGCCAAGGTAAGCAGGAAAAGGTTTTAGTTTCCCTGATAAGTATAGTGCAATGCTAGTTTTCAAGGGCTAGTAGCTCGTGAGGTACTGTTGTCTTTCAACATATACCTGTAATGTGGGACACCAGTGGTGACGGTTTGACAGCCGAGTTGGTTAGTAAAGTGAAGCTATTAACTAGGTCCAGCCTACCTACTCATTAAACCTTCCATTGACTTCTGGAAAACTGAATACAGAAGGGGTTAGAAAGCCCGAGATAAGTAAGGGGTATGTCCATATGGCTGCAAACTTATGGCAGAATTTACGGTCAGTGTGAGCCTTACAAGCCAAATGGGGGCGTTGGTGAATCATGAATAATTCACTCCTTGTAGTGGGTCCACTATCAAATAAGACCGACAAATAATGTAAAGCAATTTCCACAATCTATTGGAGTCAGCTATAATTGAAACTAACTGGGAACAAAATTTTGTGTGAGATCTTTTTGGTAAATATTTTTTATAAGTCTGAAAAATTCTTTTTATTCACTAAAGCTCCAAAAAATTACGAATTTTCATGAAATATATATTAAGCATGTTTCTAGTTTAAAAAACTAGAAACATGCTTCGCTATCACACTAAAAATTAAGAAATATCCGTATAACGCGTTCAGTATTTTTTTTTTTTTTTGAATTCCCAAATTAAGCTTCAGGAAACGCCAAAATCCCTACCTGGAAGCAATATGGCAGCTCCCTTTTGCACTAAACCTAATGACCATTAATAGTTCAGATACACGTTCCACGGTGAAAACGCATACCGAATATGGAAAACCAGTTATGATTCAATTAGCGAAGCGATTCCATTTGCTCTGGGTAATTTCCACAGCCGGCTTCCACAATCGTCAAAATCCTCCCACTACCTCATAAGCAATACGGCAACTTAAATTTTCGCATAAGGCGTATGACCGGTTATAGTTCAGATGCAGATTCCACGGCAAAAATGCGTGCCGAATATGAAAACCCGGTTCCGATTCGGTTATCGAAGTGGTTCAGAATTTATTTGGCACTTGCCAAAATCGGTTTCATGAATCCTCAAATTCTCCCTCCCCGGAAGAAATACAGCTCGAACTCCAATTTTTGCACCAAATCACCGTAGATAGAGTTTTATAAACCTTCATATATGTATATGTAATAATCACTCACATAGTCTGGGTTTCGAGTGTAGCAAACATACAACAGAAACTAATATAAGCATTTTAAAAAAGGACATGACATGTCCCATGTTCGATTTTACAAAAAAATTTAGATATCTTAATTAAAGTATTTTATAATAGTATACCAAATTTCAAAACTCTGGCACCACTTCTTCTATTTTTGTCCCATCGCAATATGGGATCAAAACACTGTGCGACGTGAAATACGACTGTTGAGTTTTTCGCGCAAAAAAGCTATTACTTCGTTGTGGTATCTTTAGACTTTTTCTTCAGTTTTGTAACTTGAAGCTGGCTTAGCCTAGACTTATGTGGAGTTGGCAGGTCAATGTCGCCAAATTATGATAAAGTACAAACTAGGAAATTTATAAGCCTTAGCAATAGATCAAGTTTGCTGGAAGTAATAACGAAATACTTGATGATAGGACGACAAAAACCATTACGTCACTTTGCTTGTCATAAATTTTGCGGTAGTTTCAAAAACTAGGGAGAGGAAAACGGGTCTTGTGTTTTCTTTTTTGTTGAACGCCAAACATTGGCTGTTAGGAGAAAGAACTTTTTGGGAAAAAGTTTATTTCCGGCCTTACACGTAGAAAAAATTATATGGTTGATACGACAATATTTTAAGGGCAACATATTATTGTTTGATTATATGGTTATACTTGATAGTACCACATTGTTGCATTTAAAACACCATTAACAGTGTGTCCTGTAGTATTGAAAAAAATTATTATAAGTAACCATACTATATTTTGATTAAAGTTATCAAATAATTGTCATACTCAACCATATTGTTATAATAACCCCTCATACTTTTCTCATATGTAACCATGTTACTTTCATTAAATAACCATATTTATAATTATAACAAATATATATGAACCATTTATATGTTATAATTAGCACAAATACATACATATTATAATTAATTACAAGAAAAAGACAGCTTATAATATATTTTAATACTGTGTTTAATATAAATTAAAAAAAAATAATTACGTGGCATCTTCTCTTTGACGTTGAATTATCTATCTGCTGCAATAAAACAAAGGTAGTTATTAAGAATTTCATTTGCGATTATAATTTTAAGAATAATATGTAACCATATTAATATGATTGCACGTACTAATGTTTTCACATATGTTTATGTCTTAATATTACAGACTTA
Organism: Thecocarcelia acutangulata; assembly: GCA_914767995.1. NCBI lineage: Eukaryota > Metazoa > Arthropoda > Insecta > Diptera > Tachinidae > Thecocarcelia > Thecocarcelia acutangulata. The sequence goes on along the minus strand of OU612094.1, from coordinate 56,424,421 downwards.
CCTTTATATTTTCGCGAATACTCAATGTGTATTTTTCGCCAATTTCGTCTTCTTTTTTCTCATTTGTATATAAAGCTGAACAAATATATATATTTTTCAAATTAAAAGTTCACAAAACATTTTTTTATATTCAAAGAAAAAGTCGAATGCAAAAAAATAATGTGTCAGCGACTGTAAGGAAAATATTATTAATGACAACAATAGTAAATTTATTTTTTAAACTCTTTTGTTGGATATGAATTATCATATCATACATATTATAAAAACAAACATTTTTATATTGGATGTGATAAAAGCTATTGTTGTTTTTAAACAAATTTTCACAATTGCCATTATTGTGTGCAACCATATTTTGGAATTTATAAATGGTAACAATAGAATTATAGAAATGCAAACAGTAACATATTTATAGAGGAATAAACTATAATTAAACCGATAATACGCTGTGGTTAACAGTAACATACACTGTTATAGAATATGTATTAATGTTGTCGCAACCATATATTAAACTGCCTTTTCTCTACTTGTAGACAGATATGAGAGTGCAAGATTGATGAAGAAGACCCATTGCAATATTTTACGGTTGAAATTTTTCTCAACCCGCAAATTGATTGATTTCATTGAAACAGGGTTCTTTCGACGGACGCTTCTTGAGTTTTTCCGCACAGTAAACTACAGTTGAAGGTCCATAAAACGCGTTATACGCATTAACGCATTCGAAGCGTCTGTCAAAAAAGTAGAATCAGTGCAATTGTATGAGACAAGTTACACACCACAAAGCATAAAACGCATAGACGCGTACGACGCAAAAAGCATCGCGTAATAAGCATTATAGAAACTGTCAGTTGTTTTCGATAGCCGCAGATCACAATTTGTTTTCTTTTTTCAAAGTTATCGCCAATAATATTTGTGCCGTGAATTGATATTTTATGTTTTTGTGTTAAAAAAATGTTTTTATTTAAAAAATACTTCAAACACGGCAAAAAACTTATCGCATGACGAGCGTTGCATGTAACTCGAGCTTAGAAAAGTGTAGAACGCGTAGAACGAGTAAAAGCGCATATAACGCGTGGTATGAGCCTTCAGCTTACCACATAAACTTAACAAGGTCCTACTAATAGGCCGTCATGATCGAGTGACTTAACCGCATTGGACTTTATTCTTTGGGGTTATGTAAAGGCAGTTATATATGTCTTTAAACAAGAGATATTTGAACATGTGGACATCAGCTTTCGAAAAGTTGTTGATAGCCTAAAATGCTGGGAAAAGTTTGTGAAAGTTGGTGTTCCAGAAGTCCGTTTCATTGATATTAAAAACACATATCTTTATTTTTCTTTGATTTAAAGTTATTTTACTCTTAAAAATACCTTGTGTCTCCAGAACGGTGTATATATGTATATATATATATATATATATATATATATATATATATATATATATATATATATATATATATATATATATATATATATATATATATATATATATATATATATATATATATATATATATATATATATATATATATATATATATATATATATATATATATATATATATATATATATATATATATATACAAATTCGTAACAGTATATGTATATCATAATACTGTTACGAATTTGTATCACATCTAATCAAGTGTGCAACCGTTGATCTGCTTATTATAAATGTAAAGCACAATTCCACAAATGAGGTAAAACTAAAGACATACATAAACAAACAAAGACATGTTGTGAAGAACGCAAAATTCCAAGTAAATCAACGACAAATTATGGTGTTATTGTTTTTGCATTCTTGGTATTCGTTTCTTATTGTTTGTTGTTGTTACTTGCTTATAGTTCGTAAGAATTATATTTGTACATTTCAGTCTAGAATTATGAAGAATCCGCAAAGCGTTTTTAACGCAAAAGTGTAACAATATATTATATCAGAAAATAAACACATTTGGCATATTTGTAAAAACAATTTATAGTAATTATTTACTAATCGAGGAGGTGTCTAATAAACGAGTATATAAATAAATTTAAAGAACAGTTTTGTAAAAAGGCGCCAAAAAGAGGGTTCGACATAATGTGTAAATTGCAAAAAAGTACCAAACCTATTTAAAATTTATTTAGAAGAGCTAAAATTCAATATCTATGCTTACTGCTTTTTGAGCATAAGTAGAATACACAATTGGTTGAAAGCCAGAGAGAGAGAGAGAGAGAGAGTTTCGTCTATTTAATTGTTTCAAAAGAACAAAAAGTATCACACACCTGACCACTTTCTTTTCGATAAGTTCAATTTAAGTTGGAGTTTGGTTATAAGCTTAATTAAATTCGGTGATGAAGAATTATCTAGTTTAAACACTTTCAACACCTTAATATCCGCATTTCCATAAACCTCTTCTTAGCCGATTAGGAGATTATATACAAAAGTTGAAATTATGAAAACTTTCAAAATTTCAGTATTAAAGAAAATTTTTATAGGAAAAAGTTGCTTTCACGAATGAACCTACTTCGGTGTTTGAGACATTTTAAACAATTTGATTAATTATATTTATAACGAAGTTAACTTGCTGCACAACGTCTGGGTGGTGATTTCAAAATCTATAACGAACATACATACCTACGCACGAGTACTTAGGAAGCCGTATATAACTGACTGTTTTCTAAGTATTCGCATGTATCCAAACAAACCTACAATATATTGTTATTAAGGAAGAATCAAATAATTGAAATTCTTTAGAACTTCTAGCTTTGTTTATTAACTTAACGAAAAACAAATTATATTTTACTACACGTGTGTGTTAAGAAGACACTTATATGCTTTTTCCACTTCACTGCACCTTTCTGCCCCTTGAGCCCAAATAAAACCACAATATCCCTATTTATATTTGGTTAGTGGCATTTTCAAAAATGTGATTCCTTTAACAGAAACTTCAACATATTTTTGGTTTTATTAAGAAATTCCTTAATGTTAAATATACAAATATTAGATATGTAACTTATTTGTGTGAGACATTCAAATATGTTTGAATCTTTAGGTGATTTGAAGACATGCCTTGACATGTCGTGCTGCTATTCGGTTCAGCCAGTGAACGAGATGGAATCTATTGTTTTAAAATATTATTTTTTTTAGACGATCAGTGGAAAAAATTATATAAAATGTTTTCATATAAGATATTCACACCTCCTCATCCCAATAATCAATTTTCCTAGTTCCACTACAGTGAATTGCATGTGTAGTTATTCGCTGAGTAATAGACCAAGATAAAAATAAAAAAATATATTCACTAACTATAACCCGTTGTACAAATGTACAAACCAAAAATTTAATTTAAAAAATTATAAAAAGTTCATCAAAAATTCAATAAATTTATATTTACATCTCTGGGTACGGAGAATATTAAAATACAAAAATATGTATGTTAATAAATAAAATAAATACCGCTAGTTCTGAGACAGCAAACGCTGTACAAACAATGTGGGCAATTAACAAAATGCATATGTGATTCAATATGAGATGAATATAGATAGAAAATAATTAAATGCTCGGTGGCTTAGTGGTTAAAGCAGTAGATCATGATACGTCATGTCCCGAGTTCAAATCCCAGTGGGTGCTGATGAGTAGTGTAGCGACTACGAAACAGCTAGTTGTCCCCCAGCTAAAGATTTGATTATTATTTTTCTTGTCTTCTTCAATCAAAATTATTGATCACAGCAGATTTGTATTGTAAAAAATCTTTCTTAAGAAAAAAACTTAAGAAAGAAAAAACCTGAACTATAACCCGTTGTACAAATGTACAAACCAAAAATTTAATTTAAAATATTCACTAAGATTTTTGTTTGATCTCAGAGTGCGTCGTGAAAGGAAGTGAGTGACATCGACAAGATAAGAAAAAAATTGTCGATAAAGTTTTAGTAATTTGTGGCAAATACATAACATTACATTACATTACTTTACATTACATTACATTACATTACATTACATTACATTACATTACATTACATTACATTACATTACATTACATTACATTACATTACATTACATTACATTACATTACATTACATTACATTACATTACATTACATTACATTACATTACATTACATTACATTACATTACATTACATTGCTGCTTTTATTAACAATATTATAAAAAAAAAATTTATCAAAATCCAATATCTTCAAAATTTGAAATTTACAAAAGTTATATTATTGTTTCTTACATTTTTACACAGCTCTTAATATCACTTTACGCATACTTTTTTATTTTTTATCTTGAACCATTTTTATGACTTAACCATTCATATACATTGCAATATCCTGAAACGAGGAAAATAGATTATGAAGAAGAGGAAAGAGGGAGTAGTATTTGTGGAGCTTTGAATTGCAACTATCAACAACAACGCGAAAACACCAAACAAAAGGTCTGGAATTAAATTAATTAAAACTGTTTAATGCCCAGTGTTTCGAGACAGCTAAGATTTGCAAAAACTAGTCCAACACCTCCCACGCTGTAAAGTAGGGTACGACATTGAAATTGAATATAAAGAAAAAGCGGACAAAAAAACACGTGTTCATCGGATTGAAGACAAAATACTACTTATTTCTAAACGCTACTTACTCCGGTTCAAAAAAAAAAAAAAAAAGAAAAAAAGAGTGAAGGAAGACAAAACTCTACTTATTTTTATTGCCAATAACTTTTGTCATAAGCAAATTCTTTTGCGTAAACAAAATTTTTGTCGTGTTGTATTTACTTACTATATACAATAGATATACTTCTGTATCACCTAAACAAAATCGTAATTTTTAAGACAAAAATCATCATTTTGTTAAATTTGAGCATGGAAATCGTCAAAATGATGATTTCGCGCCAAATCTGGCAGCTATACGTATAAGTTATGCAACTCCTTAGGAATTTAATAACTTACCCTTCTCTGAACGCCAGAGTTTGTCTCGTTCTTTGTTTAAAACTGAACTTAAAGGATTTTTGCTAAATAATTTTTAAAAAGTCTTGCCTAGCTCAATTTGGGTTTTTGTTTGTTGGTTAATGTAAAAATTACTTGAAATAGTTAATGTTTTCATAACAATACGAGTATTTTGAAAATAATTGTTGCCTTTCGCCTCTTCAATGCCAATAAAAGTGCTGCGGCTGTAAAATGATATGTATATATGTAAATCCAAGTTTTTAAAATGGAGAAAGCTTTTTATATCTATATAATTGATGGCTCCTTTAGAAAATTTGGAAGTGTTTTAATCTTTTCCCCCAAATCTGGATATTGATTAAACATTTTTTTTCAACTAAAAACAATATTTTAATAAAAAGTTGTATAATTAATTGTATTGTTATTAAAAACAAGTAAGAGTGTAGTATATTCGGCTGGGCCGAATCTAAAATACCCTTCACGATAGTCACGAATATGTATAGTATATTAAAAATGTGACCTAAATATGCTCGGTTACATATGAACCGATAGCGAAATTTTCTATTTTCTGTATTTTAGTAACTTTCTTTTATAACGAGAATTGCTTTTCAGCAAAAAAAAAAAAATTTTTTTTAATGGAAAAATCGGTTCAGGCTATATCTCGGGTATATATGGACCGATATCGAAAATTTTAATTTTCCACATAACCTTATATCATTACCAGAACTGCTTTTGAGCACAACAAATTGTTTAAGTTCGCTTACGCGGTATTTTCATGAAAAACCCGATTTAGGCTATATCTCGGGTATGTATGGACCGATATCAGAAATTTTAATTTTCTCTATTTTCGTAACCTTCTTTTATAACAAGAACTGCTTTTCAGCAAAAAAAAATGTTATTGGAAAAATCGGTTCAGGCTATATCTCGAGTATATATGGACCGATATCGGATATTTTCTTTTTCCATATTTATATAACCTTATTTCATTACCAGAACTGCTTTTGAGCACAAAAAAGTTGTTTACTCGGCATTTTCATCAAAAAACCTGTTAGGCTATATATCGGGTAAATATGAACCGATATCGGAAATTTTAATTTTCCATATTTATATAACCTTATTTTATTACCAGAACTGACTTAAGGTGGAAAAAGTTGTTTAAGTTCGCTTACGCGACATTTTCATGAAAAACCCGGTTTGGGCTATATCTCGGGTATATATGGACCGATATCGGAAATTTTCATTTTCCACATTTATATAACCTTATTTAACTACCAGAACTGCCTTAAGGCGAAAAAAGTTGTTTAAGTTCGCTTACGCGGCATTTTCATGAAAACCACGGTTTAGGCTATATCTCTGGTATATATGGACCGATATCGGAAATTTTCATTTTTCAGATTTATATAACCTTATTTTATTACCAGAACCGCTTTTAAGCAAAAAAAGTTGTTTAATTTCGCTGACGCGGCATTTTCATGAAAACCCCGTTCTAGGCTATATCTCGGGTATATATGGACCGATATCGGAAATTTTCATTTTCCATATTTATGTAACCTAATTTCATTACTAGAACTGCTTTTGAGCACAAAAATGTTGTTTTAGTTTGCTTACGCGACACTTTTATGTAAAACCCGGTCTAGGCTATATCTCGGGTATATATGGACCGACATCGAAAATTTTCATTTTTCATATTTATATGACCCTATTTCATTACCAGAACTGTTTTTAAGCAAAAAGAGATGTTTGAATTCACTTACGCGACATTTTCATTAAAACCGCAGTTTAGGCTATATCTCGGGTATATATGGACCGATATCGGAAATTTTCATTTTCCATATTTATGTAACCTAATTTTATTACCAGAACTGCTTTTGAGCACAAAAAAGTTGTTTTAGTTTGCTTACGCGACACTTTTATGTAAAACCCGGTCTAGGCTATATCTCGGGTATATATGGACCGACATCGAAAATTTTCATTTTCCATATTTATATAACCCTATTTCATTACCAGAACTGGTTTTGAGCACAAAAAAGTTGTTTAAGTTCGCTTACGCGACATTTTCATGAAAAACCCGATTTGGGCTATATCTCGGGTATATATGGACCGATATCGGAAATTTTAATTTTCCATACTTATGTAACCTAATTTCATAGCCAGAACTGCTTTTGAGCACAAAAAAGTTGTTTAAGTTCGCTTACGCGACATTTTTATGAAAAACCCGATTTGGACTGTATCTCGGGTATATATGGAGCGATATCGGAAATTTTTATTTTCGGTATTTATATAACCTTATTTTATTACCAGAACCGCTCTTAAGCAAAAAAAGTTGTTTCAGTTCGCTTACGCGACATTTTTATGAAAAACCCGATTTGGGCTATATCTCGGGTATATAGGGACCGATATCTGAAAAAAATTTTTTTGCCGTTTAGTCACCTTGCTTAATGAGTGTGTGAAGTTTGAAGCAAAACAAACAACTTTTTTTGTCAAAAATTTCCATACAAAATTTCAAAAATTCATGGCTTTTTTCGGAATTTTGAATATATCTCAGCTATACGTTGACCGATATTACTGAATTTCAATAGCGAACACATGGCAATATGGAGTAATAGAATGGTGAAAGAAAAAAGTTTCTATGTCTAATGGTTTTCTCAGAAACGGTATTTCAACGACCGACAGACGGACAGACGGACATCGCTTAATAGACTTTTCCATTAATTCTGATTCAGAATATATAAACTTTATAGGGTCGCAAAAAAAACTGTAGAAATTACAAACGGAATCACAAACTTATATATACCCTTAACATTTTTGTGAAGGATATAAAAACGTGTGCATAGAGTGAAGGAAAACAAAATACTACTTATTTTTATTGCCAATAATTTTTGTCATAAGCAAATTCTTTTGCGTAAACAAAATTCTTGTCGTGTTGTATTTACTTATATACAATAGATATGCTTTCTGTCTCACCTATAAAAATCGTAATTTTTAGGACAAAAATCGTGAAATCGTCATTTTGCTAAATTTGAGCATGGAAATCGTCAAAATGATGATTTAGCGCCAAATCTGGCAGCTGTGCGTATACGTTATACAACTCCTTAGGAATTTCATAAGTTACCCTTCTCTGTACACCATAGTTGTCTCTTTCTTTGTTTAAAACTGAACTTAAAGGATTTTTGCTAAATAATTTTGAAAAAGTCTTGCATAGTTCAATATCTATTTTTATTTGTTGCAGATATAAAAATTACTTGCTATAGTCGAGTATTTTGAAAAAAAATTATTGCCTTTCGCCTCTTTAATGCCAATAATGGAGCTGCGGCTCGAAAATTATATGTATATATGTAAATTCAAGTTTTTAAAATAAAAAAAAACTCTTTATATCTATATAAAAAATGGCTCCTTTAGAAAATTTTAAAGTGTTTTAAGTTTTTCCCCCAAATCCGGAAATTGATTACACATTTTTTTTTCAACTAAAAACAATGGTTTAATAAAAAGTTATATAATTAACCTTATATTACTGCGTTTCATTCCAAAATTTTAGGCCTTCTCCTTTTTTTCTGCACTCGTATTTCCAAAATTCTGAAAAGTTACCTGCCTAGTATATTGTATATACATACGAGTATGTATATTATATACTCATATAAGTATGTACGTATGTAGGTTACAATTTAATGAATGTTTATTTGAGAACAAAAATTTAAGCCCTTCGTCAATAAAAAATAAAAATGTCCAAAAGCCAATAAATTCTATTATTTGATTAATTCGTTAGTTAAATCCTTTTCCTTGTCAAGGAAACATTGATTTATTTCACATAAAAGAAAATGACAATGAAATAAACAATAAAAGGATTTTCTTTACTTCCATCGAGTGTTGTGCTTTCTACACTCAAAACAATTTTAAGCGGTCGTTGCGCGTCAAGAGCATTTTTGACAGGACCTATATAAATAAAAAGCAAAGTAATTTTGCACAAGGATCAAAAGCAAACTTCCTTAATTAAAATTATTTCTTTTTAGACCTAAAGAAAAGGGTTTTGGTTGGCATTTGAAAAATATGTTGATTACACTTCAGTTAACTCTTTTTCGAGTGTAGAGTTTGTTTTATTTAATGTGATTTAGTCTGTTATTTTCAAATGTTAATGGAATTTGACAGGATTAGTTCAGAGGTGTCGATAATTTGTATTTGTATCAATTGGTGTAAAGTGCATTTAGTAATAGTAGTCTCTGTTGTCTCAGATTATATAAAGAGTGTTTTTTATAGAGGTATAATAAGTTGGAAATGGAAGAAAACAAAAATGTTTTTTTTTTAATTGACAAGAATTTGACTTTATTCGAAGGACAGTCTTCAGTAAATATAACTTCAGGCATATGAACACCACAGCTGGCTTGGACCTAGTCTAAACTGGTGGTACAATTTTCGTGCTCTAAGTGGTCAATCGTTTCAGACTTATCGGCATAGAGCAACAACTTCACATGCTCTTATACCCGCAGAAAAAAGTTTAGCGTTGTTAAATCACACGAACTCTGAAACGTGAAACTATACTGTAATTAAACGTTGGCTTCAATAAATCAGCTAAGTTCAAAGTCAAGGTGCAATAACTTCTACAAGGTAGCAGCGCTACTACATGTGGTAGGTTTTTGCTACTGATTGATATTGAGCGAACTCAACGTTAAATGTTAACGTGTTATACTCTTCATAAAAATGTGTAGAGTATATATAAGTTCGTGATTCCGGTTGCAATTTCTACTATTTTCATTTGTTAAATTTTTGTTGAACCCAATGTACATATTGGGTTCTAGTTCAAGTTTTTCCTTTCTTAAGTTTTTTTCTTAAGAAGGATTTTTTACAATACAAACCCGCTGTGATCAACAATTATTGATTGAAGAAGACAAGAAAAATAATATTCAAATCTTTAGCTGGGGGACAACTAGCTGTTTCGTAGTCGCTACACTACTCATCAGCACCCACTGGGATTTGAACTCGGGTCATGACGTATCATGATCTACTGCTTTAACCACTAAGCCACCGAGCATTTCATTATTTTCTATCTATATTCATCTCATATTGAATCACATATTGAATCACATATGTTAATTGCCTGCATTGTTTGTACAGCGTAGAATTTTCATTTCCGACCCTACAAAGTAGACATACTCGTACTCTGAATCAGTATTGATAGAAAAGTCAATAAATCGATGTCTGTTCGTCCATCTTTCTCCATTCTATTACTCAATTTATTCATAGATTTGCTATTGTTACTCAGTAAAATCGGTTCACATATAACTGAGATGTATCCAAAATTCCGAAAACAGCCATTTGTTTTTGGAATTTTGTATGAAAGTTTTAGAAAAAAATTTTTTTTGACACAATTATTTGGCATGACGACTAAAAGCCAAAAATAAGTTGTTCACCGATATCGGTCCATATACATATATCCGAGATATAGGATAAACCGATTTTTTCATGAAAATGTCATGTAAGCGAGCTTAACTATTTTTGCTTAAAAGCAGTTCTGGTAATAAAAGGAAGTAACCAAATACAGATAATGAAAATTTTCGATATCGGTCCATATATACCCGACATATAGCCCAAGCCGACTTTTGATTGAAAATGTCGCATAATCGAACTTAAACAACTTTTTTTTGCTTAAAAGCTGTACTCATAATAAAAGAAGGTTATTTACATAAAGGGTGGTTAAATTTCAAAGGCCGATGTTGATTTTGAATGAAACACAAACTATTTAGGAAATTATTGTAATTTTATTTTGTTATGATATATTGGTATTATTCAATTATGTATGGAACAAAATATCGGCCAAATGGGCGCCGCGACCACGGCAGCACACCTCCATCCAATGGTCCAAATAATGGAGGTTCTATGCCGTTAATGTGCCGAATTATCTCATCCTTTAGCTGTTGAATTGTTGCTGGCTTATCGACGTACACCTTTTCTTTCAAATAACCCCAAAGAAAAAAGTCCAACGGTGTCAAATCACATGATCTTGGCGGCCAATTGACATCGCCATTACGTGAGATAACACGGCCATTGAATTTGTTGCGCAAAAGAGCAATTGTTTTGTTAGCTGTGTGGCAAGTGGCACCGTCCTGCTGAAACCACATATCGTCTACATCCATATCTTCCAATTCGGGCCATAAAAAGTTCGTTATCATATCATATCACGATAGCGAACACCATTCACAGTAACTGCCTGACCGGCCTCATTTTGGAAAAAATACGGCCCGATGATGCCGCCAGCACATAAACCGCACCAAACAGTCACTCTTTGTGGGTGCATTGGTTTTTCGACAGTCACTCTTGGATTCTCATTCGCCCAAATGTGGCAATTCTGTCTATTGACGAATCCACTGAGGTGAAAGTGTGCCTCATCACTGAAAATGATTTTCTTCGAAAATGTATCATCATTTTCATAATAAGTCTGGATAACTTTAACACGTTGTTGGATTGTGTATCTCTCAATCGTTCAAATTGAGTAAGTCTGAAATAGAGAAATGACAAATAAAATTTGGAAAAAAAGCTTGGCGTTTAGGTGTGGTTCACATTCAACATCGGCCCTTGAAATTTAACCACCCGATATAAGAAGTGAACATTTCCGATATCGGTCCATATATACCTGAGATATAGTCTAAACGGATTTTTTAATGAAAATGTCGCGTAAGCGAACTTAAACAACATCTTTTGCTTAACAGTAGGTCTAGTTACTAACGCCGATTACTAAAATACAGAAAATGAAAATTTCCGATATCGGTCCATATACATCCGAGATATAGCCTAAACCCATATTTTCATGAAGCAATTGTTTTTGCTTAAAAACAGTTGTGGTAATAAAAGGAGTTTACTAAAATACAGAAAATGAAAATTTCACATTTCCGATTCATATGTACGCAAGATATAAGATAAACCGATTCTAGTATGAAAATTTCCATGCAAGATTGCTTTTTTGGCGATTACAAGACAAAATATTGATCCCCTCGATGTCGCTCCATATATCCGGGCATGTTTAGGCAAAATTTATAATATATACTACATATTTACATGGCTATTGTGAAGTGTATTTTAGATTCGGCCCAGCCGAATATACCTCTTTTATTTGTTGAAAGGGAATTTAGTGGTTTATTCTGAATTAAGCATAAAAAAAATTAATTCAAATAAAAATAATTGAAGTAAAAATAATTTATAATTGTGACGAAGTATTTCCATAATTTATATAATGCTAGGAACACAACTGCGACGAATGACGAATATTTGGTGGCGAATAATATAAAACACATTGGTGTATGTGAAAATGCACACAATCGTGGTGTTGGTCGAAATTCGTCATACTCAGCGAAAGTTGAAATAGATTCATTTCTCATTGTTTCGTCACCGAACGACGACCAAAGCAGTATCAGGTGACCAGGTTTATTATAAAAAAAAGTATTTTAGTAGTATTTTGATATTGTGCTTCACACGACGAGTTTATACAACGAATATTTGCCGGCGAATTCGTCGCGATGCGCGAAGTTCGTCGTTCGTCGCTGTTGTGTTCCTAGCATTAGGCGTACACTTTGCTTTCGCCGTTTTTTAACAGATGGCTGTAGCGATAAGCGGTAGTCGAAATAAATAGACCGTACAAGTGCTTACATCATACATCCCGTGTACGCGTATTTTTTCCCCCGTCTTTCGCGCTTTCTTCATATGTTCATTATTAATTTCTTAATAATATTCTGGCTGTGAAATTCACAACCTTGCAGTGTACGCGGTTATAAAAGGAGGTTACTAAAATGTAGAAAATGAAAATTTCTGCTATCGATCCACATATACTCGAGATATAGACTAAAAATATTTTTTTAATGAAAATTTCTATGAATTTTTAGCTTTTTGGCATGGCGACTACAAGGCAAACAATTTTTTTCCCCGATATCGGTCCAGATATATCCGAGCATACTTAGTTCAAATTTGTAATATATGACTATCGTGAAGGGTATTTTAGATTCGGCCCAACCAAATATACTACTTACTTGTTTGTTTCTATTTCAGAACTTTATGAAGAAGACTTACGAAATTTAACATGGCCTTAGGAAATTTAACATGGACTACTACACAACTGAACAGCAATTAAAAATTGTTGAATTTTATTGTAAAAATAAAAGGTAAATTTAAACAATAATGATAGTTTTGTACCACCCTGTATTTGATCTTCATAAAACTTGATGGGCTTCTACAACTAAAATGAGTTCCAAAGATGTTGGATATTAAAACAAACGGAGTTTTGATAAATTAATTTAGAATTCTTGTTCTTACAGAATATTAATTATTAAAATAATTAAAAATATTAGTTTCCTATTTATTATTGTATTGCAACTTATTCTCCTATTAAGGAATAAAAAGTCCACGTCAACACGATGGAAATAACAAACCAATTATAATAAAAGAATTCGACAAATAATAATTAGAAAGGGCAGGCGTACCTTCGTTTTTTTATCACACTGCAATATGATTTTATTTTGCTCTTTTCATGTGAAAAAGCACATTCATTGAAATTTTATCTTTTGTTTATACGAGTACATATTTGTATAAAAGTCTATTTCATTTTAGGGAAATGGAAATTTTATGTAAAGTCATTTCCTCTGGTAATACAATCGGGTTACACCCACCTACTCAATATTAAACTGTCGATATATACATACATACATATATTCTAGTACACAAAAGTATGTATGAATATGTATCTGCATTAGGGGGATTAGTTTTATATGGAAAATCTTAGCACTGATATGTGAATGGAAGCTCTGATTTTGTTGGGTTTGGTAAAAAGAAAATGGTAGGATGTGGATCGCATTCTACCGTCAATGGCAGGACCTAAACGGCAGATAATCCACAAAAAGCTTCATAACTGTCTTTGAGCTAAAATATCTTTATTTCGCAAATATTTCGATATGAACTAATAGGAAATAAGCCGACAGCACAAACGCAATCGCGGTTCTAAATAATGATGTAAATTTTTCTAAATTGATTTATGCCTTGACTGACGACTGATATCGCAAAAACTGTGAAGGAGATTTATTGGGCATATTTGGTATCTTAGCGGTGAAGCTGTTGCTCTCGTATTATTTGATAAAATATATGTAGCCTATGCCACCAAACATTAAATAGTAGTTGCATTTCGTAGACTTAAGATTGAAATATATAGAAATAGCGAAAACAGTGAGGAAAAAGACAAGATAAGTGATGTAATGGAAGATAAGTGCAATCAAGATCGTCCATCATATACTTATTTATTTAATTAATTTATCTAATAAAAAATTATAAACAGCTTGTTTTCTATGTTTCCCAGCAATCTATATATCCACATTTCATAGGAGCCACCCTAATCATCAGTAGACTTTGGAAATTTTTGAAAGATATACTCAAACATTCAACTTTATATCCCAACAATCTAAATAAATTGCTGAGAAATTACTGATGATTAGGGTAGCTCCTATGAAATGTCGACATATAGATAGCTGGGAAACATAGAAAACAAGCTGTTTATAATTTTTTATTGGTATCAATGTTAGAGGCTAAAATAGCGAATAAAAAACTCAATTGTTTAATTTATTTATTTATTTTCAGACAAGAGAGTGTAAAACGATTGCACACTCAACACAAAAAAGGAACTGCTAAATAATGAGCCAGTACGTAATCTGCGCCTGTTTCTCCCGAAATTCGAGGCTTTATGGTAAAAAAAACTGGTTATACATTAATGATTCAAAGGGATGACCATCGCTGGCCACTACTTTCTCCTATCTTTCGGGCAGCATACGATTCCAGCGTTGAAAAAACTGATGATCTTTTACAGCGATCCACGAATCGATCCAATTTTATACTTCTTCTTAAGAACCACTGTGCTGGTCATTCAGGCCGCGTGCCATTGATCTGATCTTATGATAGTCTGACAGAAGACGTCTGGAGAAAACTCAAAACAACGAAATTATTTCTGCGTTTCCGCGAACTTCCGACCCGGAAACATGTACTTAAAGTGCGCGCTGTTAATGATACTGCTAAAAAAGGGTTAAAGTAAATAAAGATGTACAACATATTGGGCCATAACGAGGAAGAGGGTGTATTTTTGCTTCAAGATGTCGCTGAAAATAGAAAGCAATATCGCTCGTATAACGAAAATGTTTTAATTTAACTTTATAACATATAATACCATTCATTTTAAAAAACCTTTTTTTTTAAATAACCTTTTATATGGGGACTACCCTAATGACTGAAGATGAAAGCTGGGTATGTTCTACAAAAAACTTTGTTTTACAAAATATTGGAAGTCGTTCATTCATTTATATCTCTTGGATCCCTATAGGGCTACTGAGGACTGTTTTCACTCGAAATTCGAGGCTTTATTTTAGAAAAACTGGTTATACATTAATAATTCAAAGAATTATCCTTCGCTGGCCACTACTTTCTCTTGTCTTTCGGGCAGCATACGATTTCAGCGTTGAAAAATTGGTTATCTATTGAAGCGATCCGCGAACCAATCCAATTTTTTCTTCTTCATAAGATCGCAAGTGCTGGTCAGTCAGGACGTAAGCCCTTGACCGGAAGGGAGTCTGAAGAATACGGCGGAATGGGGTAAGGCTTCACATTTTAACATTTCCCAGTATGTCTTAACCACTTTCGCTACATGGGGACGAGCATTGTCTTGTTGTAAAATCAATTTATCAAGTCTCTCATTGCTTGATTCCAATGCTCGCCTCCAATGCATCAATTGCGTTCGATAACTGTCGCCTGTAACTTTTTTCAGATAGTTTGATCAACTCATATAATACTACACCAAGGTGGTCCCACTAAATACTGAGCACAACCTTAGACCCGTGAATATTTAATTTGACCGTCGACATGGGAGCATGGCCGGAATATCAAGAGCTGATGCCCTTGCGACTATCCTAATAAACCCACTTCGCATCCCCAGTCACAATGCGATGTAGAAATCCCTTCCAACTTTGCCTTATAAGCAGTAGTTTACACGCAAACACAAGAATTTCAACATCTCTCGGTTTCAAAACTACAACACCCAATTTCCATGTTTCTGAATCATTCCCATAACTTCCAGGCATTTTGAAATGTCTTACTGCGTTACACCTAATGATCCTGCCAATTTCTGTTGCGTTTGACATGAGTATAAACACACTTGAAAAAGTAATGTTTCCAATTCTGAATCTTCGAAAATCTTTTCTCTGGCATTGCCATGGCGGTCCCCGTTCTTGAAGCGTTGAAACCGCTCTTGAAGCGTTGAAACCGCACCATAGCATTTTATTCAAACGCCACTTGCACCCGAGGAGCATCAGCTGCAGATGTTTTCGCATTAAAACAGAAAATTCAAACCTCCCACAAATGACGAGGATTTGGCTGATATGTTGAATCGTGAATAACTTTTGATCTAGATACAAATCGACTAATATTTCGATGTCGTTATGTTTTCAAATACCTAAGCGTATTGTATTACATCTACGATCTATTTACTTTGACTACCACTTACCGCTACAGCCATCTATTGAAAAACGGCAGAAGCAAAGTTGTACACCTAAGAATACATTATATAGAAGCTTCCTTAAGGAGGGCTGTTAGGAGTAAATGTGTTGACATGAAATGTAGAGTGAGAAATATTAGTGGGGGTCAATCTTACATATTACCCCTCTAAGAGAGACTCAGAGATAGTTATGAAGCTTTTTATGGACTTTCTACCACTTTGCCCGACCTTTGACCATGATGCTAAGCGGCTTATCCCAATCTCCATCTTAGCGTCTTAATTTTTTGGCTCATTCATTTCTTTTTCTACAAAATTAGAGGTTCTAGAGAATCCACATCCAAAAATTATGCACTAATTCCACCCTAATATTCCGTATACTTCTATTTTTTTGTATGTTTATTTCAACTATAAAAAACTGTCGCTAAATTAAAAGCGTGCTTGGAACTTTTTACTAAACGACGTTAAATTCCGCTTTCGGAAAACACAATGCAAAAAGTTTAGTGTGTGTTAATAAATGTTTTGTGTTTTTTTTTTTTTTAATCCATCAAATGAAGAATCATTTTTTAAAATTTTTGTAACCTTTTCTTTAAAAAATCCCAAGGGGTTAAATTATTTTATTGCGTTTGCTATGACCACCATTAAAAGTATGGTGTGGCTGTAGCTGTTTGTGAAAAAAACTTTTCCAATAAAAAATTATACTCACACATTTCGGCAGAAGCTGTTAACAGCCAATAGAGTGTTTTTTACACAAGTTTAAATCATAATAAAACAATGAAACATACTCGTATTTTTAATACCACTGAAACGGGCTCTTTTATGGTTCATTTGTTTCCTTTTACCCCAAAATGCAGGAAATGAGATCTTCTAATCCCTCCTGTATGCATTTTGCCAGCAATGAGTGGCTTAATGAGTTGGAATGCCGAAGCCCCTAAGAGCACCACCACTGTACAGTACAGGTATGTATCTATTGTAAAGGCAACCTACTCTCGGAAGATTGCTAGTACCCGGAAAAAGCCACACACCAAACAATTATCAGGGATGCCAACTCCCCTTTCCTGCATTTTAGGTGTAAATCACAGCCAGAACGTTTCAGCCAAGGGCTATGCTGATCCCCGTTCTGCCAATTTATATCATTGGTAAGGGTTTCCGAAGCCAACACAACATAAGCCATGCGGCTTCCTAGAGTTGTATTTGCTGCAACAAATACTACTCTAAGAACTCGAAAAACAGAATGTTCTGGTTTTAAATACGTCAAGACAAAACCTGTTCCCCGGGGGGATTTATACAAACAGGCAAACACTCCCATAAACAACGCAATGTTTTTACAAATATAAAATTATGGATGTTTGCCCATTAGTTTGTGTGGTTCATTTCGCCGTTTACATTTATATGTATACTACTAGTTTTAATACTACATTTATACCAACACAAAAACTAGTAGATTTGAATTAAAATCTTCAACGAAATCTATATCATTTACACCACCATTTTTTGACATCTTGTAAGATTTTATTTTCACAAAAATAATTTATGCATGCGGGTTTGACAATACAATATTATCAGAGACTGAATACACCAGCATTAAAGTGTATATTTTTGTTGCTCAGAGACTGCATACACCACATTAAAGTGTAATAATTATTGCAGCGTAGTATTTTTAAGAACTTTTTGAGCAAAATCACGGTTGCATCACTTAGTACTGAGTAGATTTTAGGAGATTTCATCGAAATCTACTCATAAAGTAGATTTCATTTTGTATGGGAAATCTTTTCAAAATCTACTAAATTTGGGTTGAAATCTCGAATGAGCAGATTTCGCTTTGGGGTAAATAGACTATAAGACGGGAAATTTTATTGTATTGAATTTTTACTTCAAATTTTTGTTTTTTTATCTCTTGGTATTCTACCATCCTTTTGTAATAATTAACAAATATTATCGTTTGAAAATATACATTTCTTTCTACACAGAAAAATACTCGTAATTTTTAGATTTGTGTAGAAAAGGTATAAGGTATCTTCCAAATATACGGCAAACAATTCTTCCTCCATTTTATAAACAAAATTTTTTTAACATATATTTTTTTAATAATAATAGTCAACTGTCAACAATCCCGTAGGCAAATATATATATATGAACATTACCCGTAATTTTTGTTTCAGTTAACGGAAAAAAGTCTCCACTTTTACTTTTAACATAAATGTAATAATAAAAAATATCAAAAATTCCTTTTTACTTTTCTTTAAGAACTCCGTACCGGTATGCGGAAATTTACATAAGTAATTCACCAACCTGAAATTCCGTAACTATTTTTACAGACAGTTCTTATGCGAACCTGAATTTCCGTAAGAACCTTTAGACCAGTGGGGCCCACAAGTTCTATATGGAAGAGTAAACCCCAATACATTCAGGAAAAAAACTATTTTTATTTAATATTTTTTGTTGTACAAAGCAAAACATTTACAAAAATAAAATTCACACTGATAATCGCTGTCCTCAGTGTTTACCAACAAAGCATGCGAAAATGTTGTTGCTTTGCTTTTGTGTGTGTGCGGTGAAGAACGAAAAAAAATATAAAAGACGATGTTGTTTGTGTATATTTCATTGCTAATGCTAAGCGCAGTATTTGCGTATTAAAAAGCACAGTCCTGTAGCTAAGCGCATTTACAAAAACAATTGAGCATCAAGCGCATATAGCTGGGCATACTTGGTTTAGACATTAAAAAAATATTTTAAGATTTTGTTCCTATAATTAAGATTTTATAGTTGACAAATGAAGATTTTTCGGCAAAATTTTCCGGCCCCACTCACTACTACTCATCAGGTTTTCTTGATTAGTTCTGCTTCAATTTCTTTTTGAAATTGCACACAAAAGCTTGATTATTTTTGTCTTGTAGAGTCTGTAACCCTTTCCATTCTCTTCTTCTCCCAAAAACTCTAGACGTGATGAGCTAAACTTGTTGTGTGTAAACGGGTATTACCAAATGGCCAACTAAAACTATAGAAACCCTTAATACGTTTGTCAAAACGCCTATTTGGCGTTTTGAAATCGAAAACGCTAAATTTAAGCGATTTGCCTTT
This sequence comes from Thecocarcelia acutangulata, assembly GCA_914767995.1. NCBI lineage: Eukaryota > Metazoa > Arthropoda > Insecta > Diptera > Tachinidae > Thecocarcelia > Thecocarcelia acutangulata. The sequence continues at coordinate 56,404,930 of OU612094.1, read as the reverse complement.
CTCAGAATATGCCTGGTAGTCTCTTTTTAGCTCAATACACTTAGTAAGACGATATTCCAACTTTTCTATGCCATCTGAATAATACGGTTTTGGGAACCCCTCAAAATCATTTCTTCGTTTGAGATTAATCTTTTTCCTGCGAGACATTTTTTCAAGTTTGGAAACAGAAAAAATGCGAAATTTGGACTATAAGGTGGATGTGAAACCAAGTGGCAGAGTATATACTAATGTTGTTAATAGCGTACATATGTATGTATTGAGGAACCCCTCAAAATCATTTCTTCGTTTGAGATTAATCTTTTTCCTGCGAGACATTTCTTCAAGTTTGGAAACAGAAAAAATGCGAAATTTGGACTATAAGGTGGATGTGAAACCAAGTGGCAGAGTATATACTAATGTTGTTAATAGCGTACATATGTATGTATATAACAAAAAGTTCACTTAATATTAATTTACATTCTTAATAAAAATCTTTTAATAATTATATTAACATTAAGTATTAAATAAAAACTATTATATAAAAATAAAATACTATACTATTATATAAAAATAAAATACTTTATTGCGGAAAAAAAACAAAACTTAGTTATAATTATATTAACATTTAATATAAAAATGAAATAAAATGTTTGTTGTTTTGCTCCATTGTTGAATAAGAGAATAAATCTCTTAATTTCAGTTTGATCGGTACAGTATTTTAGGAGTAAACCGGCTATTACCCAGCGGCCATAGTTTCGCTTACAGAAGCGATGTTCCGATGCACACTTACTTGTAAGTCAGTAATGCACACCATCTCATATACGAACCTAGTATAAATTTTCATACACATTGCGGCATTTGTAGAGTAAACGCCTACCACCTGCACACAAAGTAAGCGAGGTAGTGAGGTGTTCACTCAACAAAAGCTCATTACTTCCTAACATACATTGTAAGTTATCATTAGGCAGCTCGAATACAATCTGGCATATTTTGTAAGTCGGAAGTAAGCAGCTCGGATACAATCTCGCATACATTGTAAGCCGGCAGTAGGCAGGTCGTGCGTACTACGCACTTCAGTTTTTGGCAATATTCCATTAAATAAATTTGTTCCGTTATTTTTTACTAAATGTTTTATATTTCTAGTACCTTTTTAAAATTGTTTTCTAGGCACTTTTACCTAATTTTGTCAAGTAAAATTTTTGCAACGCAGTGTGATAAAGACGGCGAACGTTTGACTTACAACTAAAAAATAAAATATAAATGTGATATAGAAGATGAACGTAATTCACTTTTGGGAACTCCGTATACTACTGCAATACACTTTGTATGTTAGCATTCATTGATTACAGAGTGTTGCTCACATCATTGAAGAGAAGTAATGTGGTAGACAGTGTTCGCCGCTGGGAAGAGCTGTAAAACAAAGAATGCCGTCGATTGCGTCTACAGTTGATTCCCACTAGTATGCATTAATGCATAACCATATGAATTTTTCAAGCGTTTATATAACGCAGCTGTGATCTGCTATTTTTGTTTCGTTATTATTTTTGATAATAAATGTTTGAGTAAAATGTGCCATGTTACTGTAGCGAACGAACTGGTAAAGGCCGGTATCCACCTACAAAAGAGGGATATAGATGGGATCGTTGGAGTCCCGATTAGGAGCTGCAAGAAACAAATACAGCGTCACCTTTTAGAGTAGAGAGACCGTTCAAGCCACATCGTGTGGTGAGATTGCCTGTCCAGTATCATGGCTGGCATGGCCCAGATATGATAAAAGAAGTACTTTTTCTTTTTGAATAATTTTTTTGGTTTGTACATATCGCCCTTTTATGGCAACATAGTCATATCGTAAAAAAGCTCGTTTCGAGAAAAACGCATTTAAAATTTTTAGTTTCCATACAAGTCTTTTTTTTGAGAAAATATCTCCTAAAGGAAACAGTTTAAAAGTAATTTGAATAAATTTTTGGCACAATATAAAAGGTAGTACTGTTAATAATTCTGCATAGTTAACTCGAAAAGCTAATTTTTTGAGATATGACTATGTTGCAATAAAGGAGCGATATGTGCATCGGGTTTCAAGTGTTCAAGTGTTTCCTTTCTTAAATTTTTCTTAGGAAGGATTTCTTACAATACAAATTAGCTGTGATAAATAATTTTTGATTGAAGAAGACAAGAAAATAATAATCAAATCTCTAGCTGGGGGACAACTAGCTGTTTCGGCTTTTTAACCGTTTTCCTTTTTAAGCATTTTTTATGTATTGAATCTTCAAAATGAACTAACAAAATAATTATTCTATAATATTATAAAAATGTGCTTTTTACTCAAGTCCGGCCAATGCTAGGCAAAAAGTTTTATTATGCGGAAACTGTATCAGTAAAATCACCTATTTAACGTTCTGTTAGTGGCAAAGAGGACTATTATAAGCTTTTTCTTTACATTTTTCCAACTAAATTAGAGACGTATGCAAAAGAAAGAGCTTGTTTTTGGTTTTTTGACAGGTATTATTAAAACATTTTTAGCACGCTTGTAGTATTTTCACTTATATTTATGTATGTTTGTTTGCAACACCCGAAATGCATGTCGTGTAAATGATTATTACATATGCAGCTATATAAAAGTGTTTATACAGTGTTGCTGCTTTAGTGTAAGAATTGTAGTTGCCGTATTGCTTCCGGGGAAATGGGAAGATTTTGGGGATTCACGAAGTGGATTTTCGGAATTAAAAAAAAAATTCGGACCCGCTTCGTTAACCAGTTTTTCATATTCAGAGTGCATTTTTGCCGTGGAACTTGCATCTGAACTATAAATACTAATTCGCTTTAAGGCGAAAATTGGAGTTGCCCTATTGCAGGGGAAGGGGATTTTGACGTACGTCTCGGAACCGCTTCGCTAACCGAATTGGAAACGGTTTTCCACATTTGTGCGCGTTTTGGTCGTGAAGCGTGTATCTGAACTATTGTTGCCATATTGTTTCCGGGGAAGTGGGGGTTTTTGCTAATTCCTGAAGCTGAATTAGGGAATTCCAAACAAAAACAACTCGGAGCGCATTATACGGATAACTATCTAGTTATATGGATAATTATTTTAGTTTAATCTTGAAGTGTGTTTTTTTTTTAATTTTTAAACAATATGCTAATTGAATTCTCAATACTTTATTTAGAATAGTGGGATATAAAGTTGAATATTTGAGAATATCTTTCAAAAGTTACCAAGCATATTGATGATTAGGATAGCTCCTATAAAATTTCATTATATAGACAGCTAGGAAACATAGAAAATAGGAAATTTTTTGATTAGTATCAATACTAAAAAACTTTTAAAAATAAAAATAAAATAAATAAAATATTTGAATTGAATTGAATTGAAAAAGTAAAAAAAAACTGATTTAGACGCCTCGAAAATGAGTTTTTTGATAAGTCGTAGTGGAACTTTTTTTTCCTCATGCCAAAAGCAAGCAAAAAGTCGATGATACAATATCGACAAAGTATGGTCCTTCTAAATCAAACCACTCTACTGCATATGTAGATAATTCATAGAGTTAAAGATGATTTAGAGCAGATATGCCCAGGCATATGCGCTTGATGCTCAATTGTTTTTGTAAAAGCGCTTAGCTATTGGGCTATGTTCTTTAATACACCTATACTACACTCACAGCTTTAGCAATAAAAAAAAACACAAACAACAAAAATTATTAAATAAAAGTAGTTTTTATTTATTGTTGGTGTTGGCTCTTCCATATAGAACTTTAGGGCACCACTGATTTAGAATATAATATCCACTTAGCACTACAAGTAAACCCAATATATTACGGGTACCAAGCATTCTATATACATCCGGGTCAAATACATACTTAAACACTTCTTTAATGTACTTTACACATTTAATTTTATAACCAACTTTAAATTGTTCCAAAAGGCACTCCACCGCTGCAGTACGTATTTTTCACACTATCTGTGCTCATGTACATATAAATTAACTTTACATTTAAAGTCTATATATTTTCGCTTTTATCTTCTCTGCGAAAGACGAGCAGATTTTGCAATTTGTAAAGTGGCACATACTTTACATACGAGCACGAAGCCTGTCCATGAAGCCATACATAAAAGACATAATGAAATAAATTTATACACATACTTGGATAAATTCCCTTAAATAAGTGCATACATACACATACTTATCCATATACTTATTTATTTTATAAAAGCTGGACAGTTTTGGCGAATAAGAACACGTATGGGCATAAACATATGTATACGAGTACTGTATAGTACTGGAGATAATAAAGCAAAGGCCCCATGTTACGCAGATAATAAATTTAAAAACTTTTTAAATCTAAATTATTCCTATTTGAATTGCCACTTAACACACACATACATACGACATTGGGAAAAGTGGTACCAGCTATTTCGGAAGCATCGAAATATTGAATATGTGTTAGGCTAACTAAGAGATTCCAAATATATATACATGGTCTGATCAAAAAATTACCGTTATTTTCAAATTTCGTGAGTTCGATTTTTGCACTTTCTTTCTGTCATGTTTGTATACATATACATATGTTGGCAATATCAGCCATTTTGTATTGTCAGTTTGTTTTGGACACATAAAAAGTTTAGTCGTGTTTTGATTTCGATTTTTTTTACTAAATTTTGAGCTAAAACAATTTCGCATGAACATCGCTCTGGAGCTGTTGAACATCATCAATGATAATCCAGATTTCCTCAAGAAGCTCGTAACTAGTGACGAATCATGGATAAACGCCTATGAAATTGAAATCAAAGCCCAATCACCCCAATTTTGGCGAGTCTACTATGAGCAGAACGCAAGTTCAATTGTGGTATAACTGGTTTAAGGAAGGCCGAGAAGATCTCAATGGCGATGCTCGTTCTGGTCGCCCGAGCACGCCAACAACCGATCAAAACATTGAAGCAGTGAAAAAAATTATTTTGGACAATTATTGAATAACTATCACTGAGGTAGCTAATGATGTTGGCATATCGTTCGGCTCATTCCAAGCAATTTTTACGGATGTTTTCGGCATGAAACATCTTCAGGAGCTGTGGAACATCGTCAACGACGATCCAGATTTCCTCAAAAATGTCATAACGAACCATGACTATGACATTGTAACTAAGGCCCAGTCATCACAATGGAAGCGGACAGAAGAGCCAAGACCGAAAAAAGCACGTCAAGTTCGGTCAATTATGAGGCACAGCCTCGGCATCTAACATTGAAAAAATTCAAAGAAGTCAAAATGGAATTCTCCGTAGAATTACAGATGCTCTATGGTACGTTAAAAACTCACGAATCCACGCAGATCTGAACGTACCTGTTGTGAAATCTGAATTTGTGAAGTACGCGACAAGATATATTAACAAACTTGAATTCCATCCAAATCCTCTTGCAGTTAATATTCTTAACTTTGGTGGTCATACCCATCTGAGAAGGAGGGATACTTTGGCTACCATTAGAGCTCTAAGCAGATGACTAAATTCTGAAATAATATTCGCATAAAAATAAATTTTTGTCCAGCAGGACTTTAATCACAATTTTTTTTTTTTAATATTAAGACTTGAATACTTAATGTCATTACATTTCTTATGTAGATTCAATAAATAAAATAATAAAGTTTAAAAAAAAAAAAAAAAGTTCGGTCAAATGTGAAGGTTTTGCTCACTGTTTTCTTCGATTGCAATGGAGTGGTGCATCATGAATTCTTGCCATAAGGTGGTACCGTCAATAAGGTATACTACCTTGAATTTGTGCGGTGTTTGCGCGAAGCAATTTGTCAGAAACGCAGAGAATTGTGAAAAAAAACAATCATGGGTTTTGCACCATGACGGGATGCTTATGCGTAAGTTTGTGGCCAAAAACAACACCGATATCATGGCTCAACTACCGGCCTAGGCCCCCGCTGACTTTTTCCTTTTCACAAAACTGAAGACAGCGATTAAAGGAAAGCGTTTTGCTACGATTGAGCATATAAAAGAAAAATCGAAACAGGAGCTGTTGGCGATTTCGTAAAGCGCTTTTCTAAAGTGTTTCGAGGATTGGAAAAACCGCTGGCATAGGTGGATTATATCTGAGGGGGATTGGATTATTTTAAAGGGAACAAGATAATTTTTGATGAGTATATAAATACTTTTTGAAAAAATTGAAAATAACGGTTAGTTTTTGATCAGACCTCATATGTACCCGTATGCAACTATATATGTAAGTACATATATTTGTATATGCCGCTTAATAGCTGAAAATTAATTCAAAGTTCATTTTATAAAAGGAATCAAAATTCATTGAATGTTTGAACACAATTCGAAGATTAATTACTAAAGCGTGGTTAAATTTTAACGGCCGATGTTGATTTTGAATAAAACACAAATTATATGGCAACTATTTTCATTTCTTTTCATTGTGATAATATTGGTATGGGTCAATTATATATGGTGCAAAGTAACGGCCAAATGGCCGCCGGCACTAGGGCGGAACATCTCCATCCGATTATGCAAATTTTTCATTACGCTGAGCCATAATTGAGTTTCTGTGCTGTTAATTGCACCGTCCTGGTGAAACCACATATTGTCCACTTCTTTAAATCCGGGCCATGAAAAGTTCGTTATAAACTCACGATAGTGAACATCATTTACAGTAGCTACATGACCTGCCTCATTTTGGAAAAATTTTGGCCCGAAGATGCCGCTAACGCATAAACTGGACCAAACAGTCCCAGCACCCACAAGTGCTTTGGTCTTTCGCCAATCACTATTCATTCGTCCAAATGTGGCAATTCTTTTTATAGAGAAATCCACTGAGGTGAAAATGGGCCTCATCACTAAAGACGAGCATACACTGTTGCCATTTCCTGCCATCATTCTGTGCATTGAAGATGCTTGGAATGGTCAAGAGGTTAGGTTAGTTCTTGAGTCAATTGCATCTTGTAAACGTGTAAATACAAGTATTTCTGTATAACGCTCGCGTGAGAGGTGCAACTGTTGGATACGACGACGAGTTGAAGTGGATGGCTCGTTAGCCACACTATCGCTAACTGCAGCAATATTTTCTGCAGCTGTACAAGCATGCACTGGTGTTTTCACATCCCCTACAGACTCAGTTTGATAAAAAATTTTCACGATTTTTCCGACTGTACGCACATTTGGACGATTAAATTGACCGAAAAACCACAAAGTATGCAGAGAAGATATATATTTTTTTTTCAATGTTTCAAATTAAATTAGTCTGAAATTAGGAAATGTCATTGCATGTTAGTAATTATTTGGCGGCAAAAATACTCTATACATGCCTCAGCTACCACATTCACCAGAGAAAAATTCAGAAAAAAACATGACGTTTAGGTGTGGTTTACATTTAACACGACTCCTAAAATTTAAGTTTCCATTAGAATCTCAAATATTTGAATTTTGAGAGAAAGATCTTCAAATCTTATTTTGGTTATAAAATCTTCAAATTTAAAGTAAAATCTTCATTTTGGCAACACTGGGTTGATGCTTTGTTTACATTTGAAAAAATATCATAAAATTAGTTGCTCTTTTTCCGTCGTAATGCAGCTCTGGGCTGGAAAACCGCTTCGTCGTCATCGTAATTATTACTTAAGTGCGGTCAGGCTCAGTGTGGCCATACCCAAATATATTTCACAGCTAATTCGGCTTAAAAATAATGCTTAAAATAATCTTACTCGTAAACTGCCAAAAAATAATGCTAAAACTTTAACTGAATAATGTTTTTGATACTTTGGTTAACATATATTAAAAAATTTATTTTTCATAAGTCTTCCTTATTAAGAACACCTATTGGCCATCATTTCAATAATATAAACTGATTAAGAAATAATAAAATATTTATTGAACATAGTCTGAAAACTATAAAACAAATATATTTCATTTTTTTAAATTAAGGTTTTGTATGGCGACTCCCCTAATGATTGAAGATAGAAGCTGGGTTCTCAAAATTTTTGAAAGTTGGTTGTACATTCGATACCTTTAAGAGCCTAATATATTAGAAACTAATATTTTGTGTGGAAGCGTCCTTAAGCAGAGCAGTTAGATGGTAGGTATGTTCACAGGAAATGTAGGGGAAAAAATATTAGCGGAGGTCGGTACTTTTATTTTACCCCCTAAGAGCCACTCAGAGAGAGTTATGAAGCTGTTTGTGGATTTTATGCTGCCCAAATTTTTACCCCGTTGAAAAGCCCAATCCTAATTTTTTGGCTCTTGAATTTTATTTTACCAAACTCCACAAAATGAGAGGAATAAGAGGTATTTAAATCTGGTTTCTAATATTTTGCATATAACTAATGCCCCCTAATGTACTATACACTTATAAAAATAATTCAGCTGTTTGAAATCAAACTCAACATAAAGTAGCAAATTTATAGTTTTTACCGTCATACTTGAAATTTTCGTTTTTATGAGATTCATTTCAATGAAAATTCTTTCAACTTCCACGTTTCTAAGTGGCAAGACCAGTAACTTCACTGCAAAAGTTACTAGTTCCTAAAAGAGATACTCTTGTAATGCAATTTATAATCATAAAAATTTATCCAGAAATCAAGAGTTGAATACTTATTTAATCATTCCTATGATCTTCGTTTCTACCACTGATGTTCCAAAGTTGTATTTTTTCTATAATAATATCAATAATTTCTTCTCTAAATTATTAATTTTTAAACTGTTTTTACACGTTCACAGAAAAAAATAGATGAGATTTTTTTTCAATCAAGTTATGTTATTAATAAAAAACCATCAATTTAATAAAATTTACATTGACTTAATTAAGCTATTATTAATAATGAATTTTTGGAAATATCTCTTAATAAAATGCAATTAATAAAAAGTTTTCCGAATTATTGACTGTTATTCAATAAATAAATTTAAAAGGTTGTCATATAACAGTGAAGAGTTGTTGTTTCTTTAACAATTTTTTTTTTCGTTAAGTATATTATACATATTAACAACAATTTTTTTCAACTCAATAATTTTTGCTTTTAAGTGAAAAAGCTATTTCTACTTTATAATTTGAATTATCAATCCGGCAAAAAATCTTTTTCACAGGAAATTTGATAAAAACAGTGCAATTTTTTTATCAATATGGATGGCATCTATTTTTTTCTGTGTTATTTTTTATATTAAGATAAGATGTTGGCAATCGTTGTCTAAATAGACATATTAATTGATCCATATTTTGAATACTCTTAAACTGAATCAGAATAAAAAATGCTAAATTTATACGCAAAAATGGCCACCCTGGTCTTGTTGGTGTTGTTTGGCTCTCGAGAGTTTTGCGTCTCGCTCTCACTGGTTAACTGTGTGTCTCAACTAACCGTATTAGTTTTTTTTTCAATTTCATTTGAAACTTTATAGTTAAATAAATAGTTGCTCTTTTGAATTTAATGAGGAAAGGTCTCATTTCGTAGCTTTTCAAAAATTCACTTCGCTTTTTGCTGCGACTAATGGTAGCATATAACTAATAATGTAGGTGTCACAGCTACATTATTACATTATTGATTTTATAATAGCCTTAAGCCAGCAATTCTTTTTCATTACTAGAAGCAGTTTTGACATATACTATGCTATATGACCTTGAGCTCTCTAAAACTTCGGTTTTTATCTCCGCAAGTGTCGTGGGTATCTTCAATGTTGGGACTAGGAAAAAGTCACAAAGGGCCACATCAGGTGAATACGGTGGCTGAGGCATGTATAGAGTAATTTTGCACCCAAAACTACTATCATGCAATGATAAGTTTGAACAGGCGCCTTATAATGATGCACAGCAGCAAGTCACTGAACTTGAAAAACATGTCTAACTGTTATGCCTCTCACAAACAAATTTAACTGAGAGCATATGTACCAGAGAAAAGTGCCAACTAAAAAAGTTGCCATTCGAATGCAGCTTTTCTGTAGAACATATCTTTCTATACGAGTATCTTAAAAATTTCCATTGTGATGGCCTTGCTTTATTTACGCTGCTGTTTTGTGCTCATTTTACTCACATGAAGTTATCATTTGATTGTTTTCTCCATACGTAAGCATTTTGTTATAAACGAGAAGTGAAATGAAATAACTAGACAGCATGACAAGAAGCATCATGCGTTGCACAAACTGACACATTTTCTGTATGCTTTATCAGATCTACGTACACAAGCAGTGACAAGTGTAAGAAGATGCATACAGGAGAACGGAAAAGAACAACTGCAAAAGGACATAAACATACCGAATATGACAGTTTTAAATCAGAAACGAATTATTTCATACATTTTGATGTAGACATCTAAATAAATTTCTAAAGTGTTAGCGACGAACAGCAAAAAATGGAAACTAAACATCCTGAAGTGATGTAACAAAATAATATAGTCAGCGATTGTTGTGAATATTTTAATATTAATATTAAAAATATTTAATGTCGTAATAAAAAGTAAAAAATACTCGTAATAATACTTTTTAAACGGAGTTTGCCTTAACTAAACCGCAACATATCAGCTGATTCAAATTTAAAAAAGTTTATGTCGGAATGCTCACGGTATTTATATTTTTTTATACTATTATTTTAAGACTTATGACAAAGGTTGCCATATCCCTTTGAATACCGTAATTGTGTTTTAATTTTTATTATGAGACAGATATTTTTTTTTAATATCACATACGGTAATAGTCAATTCGGAAGAAGCTTACGACCAAACGTAAGTAAGAAGGTTAATTTGATTTTTAAAGTTTTCAGCAACAATAGGCTTAGATTTTTCCCTCTATCCCCCCCCCCCCTTTAATTCGTATCTGATACCTATTAAGAAGACTTTTGAGTTTCTAATTACAAATCACAAGAAGCGAGCTTCCACTACTAATTTTCAACTACGAAACTGAAAACATATAAAATATTTTAAAATTAGGTTTAAGTGGCTCAAATTTCCGCTATACGCGGAAAATGAAAAATAATTCTCTATTTTTGCGTTTTCTTTCAAATAAATGAAGACAGCATTGGAACATCGGTGGTCTAAATCACAAGTTTCTTTTTAAATACATTAAAAACTAACTTCAGCTCTGTTGTCTGTACCAGAGATCTGCGTGATTGCAAATCAAACGACATATTTTTGACTTTTTAAAAATTAGTTCCAAGCACTCAGATTTAAGCAAGAGATATGCTCATATATGATTCACATCAACAACAACTTTTGTTATTAAACGTATGGCACAGCCTGCCATATCCGTTGTATGATTGACAATTTATCCCAGGGGCTTGTACAGTTACCTCGTGTGGCTAGAAGAATTCTTCTTCTTATTTTCAAGGCTAATTCACGTGTCGGGTATTATCCTGCAGAGTGGAAAGTGTCTATGATTACTATAACACCTACGCCAGGGAAGTATCCCACTAAAATATAGTCATATAGGCCAACAAGTCTAGCAGCAACAATTTCAAAACTGTTCATAAATTGTCAATGGCGAAGTTGACTCCAATATTGGTTTCACATTCGGCCTTCGGGCTAAACAAAGCACCATAGAACAAATTTCATAGGAAAGATTTTTGAGAATTTCTTATCAGAGAAGTTCCCCAAGATAGCATTATGGGACCTAATTTATATATGATTTACGCTTCTGATATGCCAAGCAGATCTGGTATTCACCCTTCAACTTTTGCAGATGACACAGCAATCTGCTGTGTTCATGAAAACCATCACTTAGCTTCATGAAATTTGCAGGAATATATTTCAATATTAGAGAAATGACTAAAACTTTGGAAAATCAAAGTTATTGAACAAAATGTACTCATGTTACATTCACACTGCGAAAACAACATGTTCGCCTATGCAAGTCAACACCCCACCCATCTCGCAGCATAATGAAGTCAACTACTTTGGTATTCACCTCGACCGTAGGCTGAAATGGAAATCACACATTGATGCGAAAGTCGTTCAATTGAAGCTAAAAGCAACGCAACTAAATTGGCTTATGGGCAGAAATTCTCCCTTGAAGCTGGATTGCAAACTTTTTTTTTTATCAGGGGATGACCCCTACATATGCACCGCATTGTACTGTAACTAGAAAAGTAGGTTATGATGAGGAGGAAAGAGGTAGTAGTGTTAACAATAAAAACACAAAAGGCTAAAATAAACTATATTGCAGCATTTGAAATGTTAAATTAGTTAAAACTGATTAGTGCCCAGTGTATATACCTTCGACACGGTCTATCTCGGGTATATATGGACCGATATCAAAAATTTCGATTTGCTGTATTTTAGAATCCTCCTATTATTACCAGAATTGCTTAAAAAAACAATGTTTAAGTTCGCTAATGCGATGTTTTCATGGAAAAATCGGTTTAGGCTATATCTCGGCAATATATGAACCGATATCGAAAATTTTCATATTCTCTATTTATATAACCTTCTTTTATTAACAGTATTGCTGTTAAGTACAAAAGTTTTTTAAATTCGCTTACGCAACATTTTCTGGGATAACCCGGTTTAGACTATATCTCGGAAAAGTCTGATATCGGGGAAATTTTTTTTCTTTTAATCGTCATATTAAATAGTTGTGCAAAGTTTGAAGCAAAAAAAGTTGTTTTTCAAAAATTTTCATATGAAATTGCAATTCTCGGAATTTTGGATATATTTCAGCTATATGTAAACCGATTTTACAATAGCAAACCCATGAATCGATTAAGTAATACAATGATGAAAAAAAAAGTTTGTAAATCGTACAGTTTTCTCCGAAACGGTATTTTAACGGTGGACAAACGGGCATCGCTTAATCAACTTTTCTATCAATACTGCTTCAGAATATGTACTGTATAGGGTCACAAATGAAAATTGTAGAAATTACAAACGGAATCACAAACTTATTTAAACCCATAACATTTTTTTGAAGGGTATAATAAAGGATTAAAAACAATTGTGCATATTTTTATATTGTTTGAAATATTGTTTGTTTTCTCAGAAATTGTTAAGGATTTTTGAAAATTTATATAACATGTATGTATGTACATACGTATGTACATACTCGTACATATTCATGTGTTGGTTTATTTATTATCGACCGCTTTTATTTTCAGATTTACATATTTAAAGCCAACACTTTTAGTAAAATGAATTTATTATCGAACATTATATAACATTTATTTTAAACAATAAATAAAAAATTTAAATGCAATAGAAACAAAACTTTGTGCAATATTTCGGTGATAAAATTTGAAAATAAAATTGAGTGTTTATTCAATTACCTTATTGCTTAATTCGAACTGTTTTCTCAATAAAGTGAATTAAATGTTTGAATTAAAGCATTTATTTTTTAATTTGGTCTATATTTTAAATAGAATATTAAATAATATTAATAAAATGATAATATGGTTATACAACAGCAGCCGAACTTAAATTGAGCTAACTATTATGAAAATTAATTACGACTATCGAAATATTGTATAAAATGTGTAACCAAAAGTGCCTGCATTCCTTAAACTCATCGCCCATTAATTGAAAGTTGATGCGATTTTCTTTACATAATTATTTTTTTTTACAATTATTTATTTATTAAATTTTCCAGATGTGAATTAACAATCTGTATTCAGATCTTAATACCAAACACTAAAAATTAACAAAACAAGATGTGATTTTTTCTTAAGTCCGGCCAATGCCAGACACGATGTTGCAGTAGTCGAGTGAGCATCGCGCGTACGATGTGGAGACATTTTTTAAGAGTAATGATTCCTACGTAATTGTTCAAAAACAATTTTGTTCAAAGGACCACGTGTAACTTTAATTCGTTCATGGGTGTAGAGATTCAATGCTACTGCATCGGTTATGAATGTCCCACAGCCAGGGTCCAGATGATCTTCAAGGACTTCTGAACACACTGAATTGGTTGAAAACAGTTTACGTGTAAATCCGCGAATTACAATGAGGAAAAAAAGTAACCTCACTGACACTCCCAAAAGCGATTTTTCACGAACCTTTAAAAACGGAACTGAAGTTCTATTCTTTTAAAATTCATATCATTCAAGAACTGAATAAAAGTGACTTTAATTTACGCAAATTTTTTTTTTTTGTGAAACGATGATGGAACTTTTTCGCACTGTAAATCCCATTTTTTGGAGCGACGAGGCTCACTTTTACTTAAATGACCACGTTAACAAGCAAAACTATCTCCAGGAACCCTTATCCATGCATGCAATAATTTTACCATTTTTTTCGAAAATTCTCGAGGCCACGCGCCTCGCATGGTTATGGAATCTTTTATGCAAACCTGCGGGCACATTAATAGCAGTCCTCACTTACGTGTGGACTCCACATTTATCAAATTCGATGAATTTGTTTCAGGAATATTTCTCCCAAAAACTCATCAGTCATTTTGGGGACATTCCATGACTCCCGAGGTCACCCGTTCTAACTTTCATGGATTTCTTTATGGGGCTACCTTAAAGAGAATGTTTATAATAACAATCCCAAATCTCATTTTAAGCGTGAAAATATAAACCTGCTACAAGACACCCTGTATGTTGCGTGCAAAACGATTTAGGTGAACTTTCTGCTCACTGATATACGAGTACCGTATCGCCTACTTTGAAAATTCGTTGCCATATTTGATGATTATTCGCCATTTTGACGATTTTGGGTGCTCAAAATAGTACTTTAACGATTTAGGGCCTGTTTTTGACGAATTTTGTAGATCACATTTACAACTGTTGTGTAGCAGTCGCTGTCCTGCCGAAAAACTATTTCTGTGTATAGCCGAATCTCTTCACCCACGAACGATTTACAGTTACACTCGGTCTATCACGTGTTCACCGATGACCAAAAAGAATCATTGCTCTTAAAAAATATCTATACAGTGAATGTAGATGATACTCCGTCAACCACTGTAGATGATACTCCGTCAACCACTGCAACATCGTGACTGACAAATCCACACAATTGATATTTCCAACCGCAGCACCCACCGCTCGCAACATTTATTACTTTTTGAAAAAAAATCTTATTTAAAAATAAAAACAATTGAGTTTTTTTCACTATATTAGCTTCTTACATTGATACCAATCAAAAACTTATAAACAGCTTATTTTCTATGTTTCCCAGCTATCTATATGTCGACATTTTATAGGAGCTACCCTAATCATCAGTAGACTTCATTCTTTATTCAACTTTATAGCCCAACAATCTAAGTAATTTATTGAGAATTTAAAAAGAAAAATGTTTTAATAATACCTGTCTTTCAAAAATTTCCAAAATCTACTGACAATTAAGGTAGCTCCTATGAAATGTTCCAATATAGGCAGCTGGGAAACATAAAAAACAAGCTGTTTATAACTTTTTGATTCGTATTTACAAATATAAATTTGCCACCAGATACCCTATAGTTCCCGAGGTGGTACTATATTGTAACAAACCCTCGTACCTGTAATGTAAGGAACCAGAAGTGGTAGAAAGACGGAAGAATTGGTTAAGAGTTGAAGCCCTTCGGGCTACGACATTGTGGAGTCGCTTTTTTATAGTCTGTTTGAACAAATGCATACAGAAAGAATTAGAAGACCCTAAGTTTTAACAGCGGAATGGATTCATACAGCTTCAAACATATGGCAAAATGTGTGGGACCTATGTAGGCTTTATAAGCACATGGGGGTGCTTTCGAATCGATTCACACAAATTCACGATTATTAGATTAGACCTTCGTGGTTGGTGCTGACGTAGATCATTCGCACATATCGGGTGCATTGAACGCGTCAGCCGTGGCAGTTCCATGGCAGACATTATATTTTAGCATTAAATTCATAAATTCATATTAAATTTTTTTTTTTTTTTTTGTTAAACTTGTGTAGTTGTAAAAAAAACACCCTGTATTAACATTTTGCAAATTATCTATTCTAGTAGTAAAATTCTTAGAAACATGATTGCTACACTCGTGTACAATTGCCATCAATGTTTTGGGTTTTTGCATTCGTTTGTTTTTCAGAGATTTTCATTTCATTCTATTACTCTGTACTCAATTTTATTTATTAATTTTTTCTTGCACTCTTTCTTGTCGACTGTTCGGCCTTTTGTTGCTTTGGCCCGAAGCCAAAACTATATTTTGCATTTCATTAAAATTTATTTGTTTCTATTTACTTGCGTTTATTAGTATGTTCATATGTGCATTAGGGAGGTAACTTTTCGAATTATTTTCTTAAATGATGAGATATTGATATCCAGTGTTGTATTAACAGCTTAATATAAGATAGATATATTATTGGAAAGTGTGTTTATTCGGACATGTTCAAATAATACATATGTATTTTATTTTTTTCCACTATCATATGGAAATTTCGCCGGGGAACAAGTTTTGCTTTGGTGTACACCTAATCAGGAAACTCTGCTTTATGGAATAGAAAAGAGTAGGAAACCCCTTATTTGTTGTAGCAAATACAACTCCAAGAAGTCCCAGCATGATTCAGGTTGTGTTAGATTTCCTAAACCCTGACCAGGAGTTATTTGGCAGGCTGGGGATCAGTATAACCTTCACGAGATTCTGTTTTGTAGAACATCCTTACACTGATTGTTATCAAGGTGAACGCATTTTGAGACGTTTTAGCTGGGGTGTAAACCTAAAATCGTATTTAGGGGTTATTAGTATTCCCTGATAAATATGGTTCTTAGGCGGTACTAATTATAGGAACTTATTGTAGTCACCAAGGTACTGCTGTTATTGCAATATATACTTGTTATATTAAGAAGCGACAAAGGGGCATAAGAATTGGCTAAAGCCATTTGGGCTTCAACCTATCAATTCATTAAGCTTTATCTTCTATTGGCTATCAGGGGAGTTGCAAGGCCAGGGCTCTTTAGCAAGAAATTTGTTCACATGGCTGCAAAATATGACAAAAAGCTGCGCCTTGCGTTAGCCTTGCGCTGTTGAACCGTAAAACACTTCTTCCACAAAAATTGTTCCACCGTCTAATACACAAGAATAAGCCACCTTTTGAATATTATTCGCCTTTGAATGTACATTCCGCTGTCAGGTTAATTTGGAATCAAGGTAGATGCTTTCATATTTCCCACTAACTGATAGCTGGAGCTCAATTCCTCTACAGGTGGTAGAGTAAATGATGTAGTTATATATATCCAAGTGAAAAGTGTGGATTCACACTTAGCTCACTATTTGTGCTTCATCTTTTTACAAGCCTCAGTTACTGTGAAAGCCTTACCAGGTATTTACTCGACACATCCAGCGCATTATCATCGGTATATGATTACTGTCCTAAGCAACATGGAATATAATTCTACCAAAAAAGAGCTCGTGCCAAAATTCTATAGATGTGGTGACAGAACCCCCTCCCTGTGGCACGACTTCAATTTCTTTTGAAAATGGAAAATCCATTTAATCCATAACAGCAAATAATAATTTCATCCTTGAAAACAAAAATTTGTTTATTACGAAAACTTTTTTTATATGTAGCTCCATCCATCTGTAGTAAATTTTTTAAAATTTAGAGCAATTGTTCGGTGCTATTCAGTTTTCTTCATTTGCATCAGTTGCACTCTCGAAGTAGCTATAAATCATACTTAGAAGGTATATACCTAATGTCCGTACACACACATATATGTATAATACTTTTTATACACATACATACATACATACATATGTATGCATTTATTTAGGAATACGGTAGGTGGATTTCAATTTCGTAATTTGTATACAGCAGGTCTGACAACAATATAAACAAAAAGAGTTCAAGAGTACAATATTTTTATTCATAAATCAAAAAGAATATAATTTACTGATAAATATTTAATGCTAAAATGCTTTTAGTATTCACTTGAAAATCAAATATTTATTGTGACTAAAATGAATGATATCCAAAATCTTAATAGGCTTCTTAAAGCAAATTGTAATTTAAGTAATCGATAGATTAATCGTCCTGTTCAAGAATGTTTGGGTATTGAGCTAGTTTTCATACAGTGTGGTGCAAAATTTCCGAAGGAGTGAGTTTTAAAATTTTAGTAACTTTTTCTAATATTATATGATGATGGATTGGTGTCATTCGTCTAGCTCGAGTTCAATCCTGGTTAAAGCCAAGAAATATTTTTATTTATAATTATAAAAATAATTACCGCGATCAATAACTCTTGATCAAAGAAGACAGGAAAACATCATTGTATACACTAAATACAATAAAGACACTAAAGCTAGTTGTCCCCCAGCTTTAGTGCATTCAATTATTTTCTCCTGTCTTCTTTGATCAAGAGTTACTGATCGCGGCAATTATTGTTATAATTATAAATAAAAATATTTCTTGGCTTTAGCCAGGAGTGAACTCGAGCTAGATGAATGATACCAACCCATCATCATATAATATTAGAAATATTAAAATGAAAGTTCGACTATTTAACATTAATACATACAATAACTTTTTCGCTTATATATATTTTTTATAAAATATGTAAAATTACTATAGGATAATAGTAATGACATTTAGGACCTTTGCCAGCTTCATGAAACCAGCACACTTGGGTGCTTCCTTGGTCTTGTTGTGTTGTCTAAGGCAAATTCATATCGAAACTAACCCGAAAAAACACATTCTAACATGTCTGCCAAACTATACAATGTCAGTCCGGCCAGATAGAATGCACTCATTTTTTTTATTTTGGACCACAGAAGGACTCCTACATATGCCATGCATTGTACCGCAAATAGGTTATGAGGAGGTGGAAAGAGAAAATGTAGTTCGTGATCGTTTGACTTCAACCTATCAATAACAACTTGAAAATATTAAAATAATAACATGGAAATATTATCACAGCACTTAAAAGAGAAAGAGCCAGGCGAAGATATGCTCACCGCTATCTTCTTCCTTCTCAACCCAACAAATTCATTATGTGGAAGATTTAAATTCCTTGTTAGTGTCTGTATAAGACATTGTCCAGTCAAAGCTAAAAAACCGTTTAAATGAAATTATTTAATTTATTAGTGGTGTCTTCATAGAGCTCGCTGGGAGCTCCTAAGTTGATGTTTATTTTGATTCTGCCTTAAAACTAAATTCATTCATGCTACTTATGAGAAGTTTTAGGTAAAAAATCTTATATTTGATATTTTACCAGCCAATCATAAATTTTAGGCAGTTCCCAAAAAGCATAGTTAACAAACATTCATACTTACACATACATACTTTGATCTAATACTACTTACAACAAACTTTACCAAGTCTGTTTTCTACTGGTGAAAATTGAGGCGAGCTGCACATAGTCCCAATTTACACACGTCGGATTTTTAGTGATCAGTTCTGCTTCAATTGTCTTTTGAACTTGCATTTACGTTCACACACAAAAGTTTTGTTTCGTGAAGTTTAAGTTTTTTTGCATTCAAGTTTTCATATTTTCTGACATTTCATTTTAAACTTGACGGTACCGTCAAGTCTGCACCCTTTTCCACTCTCTTCTCCCAGTTTTCCCAAAAACTCAAGACTTGACGAGTCAAATTTAATGTGTGTAAGCTAGCACATACATAGTTCCAAAGTGCAGTTATATGCATCTAAACATTAATCTTGAATGTTTTGGAATGCAAGAACATCGGCCAACGGCATCACCAAGAAGGTGATGAATGCAGTCTGTTGCTGATCTGAATATGAGACACTTTTGGTTGCTTTATGTGCATGCACTTTAATTAATGTATTCATTTAGTTGTAAATGTAATGTATTTATGTAGTGTAATGTATTCATGTAGTGCAATCATACTATAAATACACGCAACTTTCGCCGAGGATGACCCCTTTGCACGACTGCCATCCTACAGACCATATTAACATCGCCATCCGACAAGTAACCTTACCAAATAATTTGCCGCAAAATTTAACGCTGCACCTGGTTTTTACAGTACCACATTATAATCTAGAAAGCCTTATGATTTATATTGTGTTGGACTCCCAAAGTGAGTGGTGGTGAAAAGCTACCAAGTTTTAATTGGCAGAATTGATATCGGCAAAACATCCGGGAGGTTCTGCCTTGCAGCCTATCCCGGTTGGTTGATGCGAAGGCATCTTGGGAGAAAAGTTCCATATGGAAGAGCAACCACCAATACATTTAAGGAAAAACTACTTTTATTTAATAGTTTTTGTTGTAAAAAGCAAAACATTTACAAAAACAGAATTTACAGTGATAATCACTGTCGTCTGTGTTCACCATGCGAAAGTGTTGTTGCTTTGCTCTTGTGTGTGTGCAGTGAAGAACGACAAAAGTGTTTGTGTATTTTGTATATTTTTCATTGCTAGTGATGAGTGCATTATGTGTGTATTAAAGAGCACAGCCTTATAGCTAAACGCATTTACAAAAACAATTGAGTACCAAGTGCATAGGGTTTGGGCACATCTGGTCTATATATATAAAGAAAATAAAAATTATAGTGAATATCCGCTGAGTACCACAGCTAATTCGCATTTTCAAGTAATTAAGATCAGCACACAATAAAATTGCACAAAATGTGCAATTATTCCACAAATGTACAAAGTCAAATAATATTTAAACCCTTTCATTTCGAATTAGTTTAAACTCAGACATCCCATACTCGTATGTATACGAGTATGTAGGTACATGAAAATTAACTTACATATGTATTGTATAATTCATCAGTAGTAGAATAATAAAATGCAGACATTTATATTATAATGTTTGCTAAGCTTGTAGACAACAAATCTCAGTCACTGACCATACAGATTGATGAGAAAAATACATACATACCCAGCAAAAACTTGATACCGAAGAACATATTTTTCAAGATCATAGTACTTACCGCCTGTATTACTTAGAAGTAGTAAGGCAATGACTTATTTACTATCTACGAGGGCGGCTCGGTAACTTCTTAGCCTAGCACAAAAAGCGCGGTATAAACAAAAAAAAGTTAAGTGTTTTGGAAACTTCCATCTCTGTTAACTTTTGTTTTGATCTGGTAACTCCTTTATAACAGGTGTTCAAAAAAGACGCATCCACGATTTTTTTACAATGGAAAAATTAGAAATGCGTGGTCTCATTAAATATTTACATAAAAAAGGTTTATCGGGACAAGAAATTCATAATGATATGGTGAAAGTGTTAGGTGAAAGTGCTCCTTCATATGCAACAGTAAAAAATTGGATTGCTGAATTTAAACGTGGTCGTCGTACAAGCATTGAAGATGAACGACGTCCAAAAACAGCTACAACAACAAAAATTGTAGCCATAGTGCATGATATGGTATTAAATGATCGACGAATAAAAGTGCGAGAAATAGCTAATATCATGGGCATCTCAAATGATCGAGTCCATTTAATTTTGCATGAAGAACTACAGATGAAAAAGCTTTCTGCCAGATGGGTGCCTCATTTGTTAACAGTCGACCAAAACCTCATAAGAATGAACATTTCTCAAGCTTGTTTGGATCATTTTAAGCGAAATAAAATGGATTTTAAGCGTCGTCGTTTCATGACGTGCCCCAAAGTAGGCAAAAAAAATTCAATCGGCTGGTAAGATTATGGCAACGGTTTTTTGGAACTTCAAAGGTATCTGAGTGATTGACTATCTGCAAAAGGGCAAAACAATAAATTCAGAGTACTATTGCAACCTTTTGGATCAATTAAATGTACAAATTCGAGAAAAACGTCCTGGCTTGCAACACAGAAAAATAATTTTTCACCAAGACAACGCACCAGCGCACAAGAGTGTTTTAACAATGGCTAAAATCAACGAATTAAAGTAAGAGTTGCTTGACCACCCACCTTATTCTTCTCATTTAGCTCCCAGTGACTTTTACCTGTTCCCAAATCTAAAAAAAACTCCTTGCTGGCAAGCGTTTTATCTTAAATGAAGATGCAATTATAGCTGTAAGCCACTATTTTGAAGACCTTGAGGAAAACTATTTTAATCAAGGGATCGAATTGCTAGAAAAGCGTTGAACTAAGTGTATTGAAGTTTCAGGTGATTACATGTACATTATTGAATGTAAGAATTTGAGTAATACTTCCATTACAGCAATTTTCGTATATCAAGGACTTATAAGCAATTAGCATTTTAATAACTTTTTTGGAGTGACTTTTTCACATTCGTAAGCGAAAATGGTAAGTACTTGCCTCCAATAACATAATGACTTAAAATGCCAGAGTAGAAGTAGTGAAGAGTATGTGTTTTAACATTTGAACACATTACTTTGCAACAGAAGTTTCCACTGGGCATGTATGTATTAGGATTTTAACATTTGAATTATTTCATTGGTAAAAGACGTTTACAGTGCATGTATGTTTATTGTGAAAAAGTTATTAATGGTCTCACATAGACGCATTTTACATTCATTCTTTCAAAAACTGAAACACTACATAATAATGAGAAAATATGCTCTTATGTGCATATGTTCATAGATATCGCTACTTAAAAAACGAAATGCCGAAGGCTGCATCACTAAAACAGGAGTGCAAAAATTTGCAAATGGAAAAATCTTAGAATAAAGTGGAAAAGAAAAACGACAACAGCTAAAAAAAATTTGAAAATAGAATATTTTTAAGGCATCTGATAATATCACTTACTCAATTCACTGAAATGTTTTCCCATTCGAAGCGCAACAGCTAAAGGGTGGTTAAATTTCAAGGACCGATGTTGATTTTGAATAAAACACAAACTATTGAGAAAATTATTGTAATTTTATTTTATTCTGATATATTGGTACTATTCAATTATGTATGGAGCAAAATATCGGCCAAATGGGCGCCGCGACTGCGGCGGCACACCTCCATCCGATGGTCCAAATTTTCGATGACCCTGAGGTATAATGGAGGTTCTATGCCGTTAATGTGCCGAATTATCTCATCCTTTAGCTGTTGAATTGTTGCTGGCTTATCGACGTACACCTTTTCTTTCAAATAATCCCAAAGAAAAACGGTGTCAAATCACATGATCTTGGCGGCCAATTGACATCGCCATTACGTGAAATAACACGGCCATTGAATTGTTGCGCAAAAGAGCAATTGTTTCGTTAGCTGTGTGGCAAGTGGCACCGTCCTGCTGAAACCACATATCGTCTACATCCATATCTTCCAATTCGGGCCATAAAAAGTTCGTTATCATCTCACGATAGCAAACACCATTCACAGTAACTGCCTGACCGGCCTCATTTTGGAAAAAATACCGCCCGATGATGCCGCCAGCACATAAACCGCACCAAACAGTCACTCTTTGTGGGTGCATTGGTTTTTCGACAATCACTCTTGGATTCTCATTCGCCCAAATGCGGCAATTCTGTTTATTGACGAATCCACTGAGGTGAAAATGTGCCTCATCACTGAAGATGATTTTCTTCGAAAATTGATCATCATTTTCATAATAAGTCTGGATAACTTTAACACGTTGTTGGATTGTGTGTTTCTCCATGGTTCAAATTGAGTAAGTCTGAAATAGAGAAATGTCAAATAAAATTCGGAAAAAAACTTGGCGTTTAGGTGTGGTTCACATTCAACATCGGCCCTTGAAATTTAACCACCCGATAGAATGCTACAGAACACATTATTGTTGCTGTACCGGAAATGTTGTGTCCCCCCGGGAAACAGGTTTTGCCTTGGCGTATTCCAAACTAGGGTAGTCTGTTCTTCGGGTATAGAGAAGGAGTCCCTCGTATGTTGTAGCAAATAAAACGCTAGGAAGCCACATGACTTATGTTGTGTTGGCCTCTGAAACCCTTACCAAGTGCTGCTGGCAGTTCATCCCGGGCTGATCATGGTTTAAGTGTCTACCGTGCTGGAACGTTTTGTCTGTGGTTTAAACCTAAAATGCAGGAAGGGGGTGATGATAATTATTTGGCGCGTGGCTGTTTTCAGAAACTAACAACCTCCCGAAGGATACCTGTGTTGTAAGGAACCAATGGTAATAGTTTACGGTTGAGTTTTTCTAATGGTGTAAAAAGTTGTTGAGTTGTTCTAATGGTAAAAAGTGTTTTGTCTTTCGTTCTGTACACACGTGTTTTTCATTGTCGTCCGTGTATTCTATACCTATATTTATGTTTATTATTAATTTCTCAAAAAACGAAATTATACCGGAATCGGTACAGTTTTGTTTCGCATCATTTGTGCACGTGTCTTTTTTTATTATTTTGTGTTTATACTGCCGTTTGTTTTTTCTCTATTTGTTATTTTTTTTTTTTTTTTTTTTTTTTTTTTTTGAGCATTTTTATTTATTGAATCTTCAAAATGAACTAACAATAAGTATTCAAATCTTAATACTAAATTTAAAATTAAAAAATATGATTCTTATGTCCGGCCAATGCTAGACAAAAAGTTTTATTATGCGGGAGCTATTTCGGTAAAATCACCTATTGAGCAATCTGATGGTGGCAGCGGTATCCCTTTTTTTAAGCCGAGTATGGCCACCAAAGTTAAGTATATTGCGCGCAAGAGGGTTTGGATGAAGTTCCAGTTTACTGATATACCTTGTCGCATACTTAGAAAATTCCTCTTTTACCAGCGGAATACTCAGATCTTTATGAATTCGCGAATTTTTTACGTACCATGGAGCTGCAGTAATCATTCGAAGAATTTTGTTTTGTCGCCTTTGGATTTTTTCAATGTTTGACGCTGAGGCGGTGCCCCATAATTGAATTCCGTAGCACCATATGGGCTTCAGAATTGCGTTGTATAACAGAAGTTTGCAATCCAACTTCAATGTCGAGTTTCTGCCCATAAGCCAATTTAGTTGCGCAGCTTTTAGTTTCAACTGAGTGACTTTTGCTTCAATGTGAGACTTCCACGTTAGCCTACGGTCGAGGTGTATACCAAGGTATTTGACTTCACTGTGCTGCGGAATAGGTGTGTTGTTTATTTGGATAGGCGCACATGTTTGCTTACACAGAGTGAATGTGACATGAGTACATTTCTGTTCATTAACTTTGATTTTCCACAGTTTTAGCCATTTCTCTAATATTGAAATATATTCCTGTAAATTTCGTGAAGCTAATTGGTGGTTTTCATGAACACTCAAAAACGCTGTGTCATCTGCAAAGGTAGAAGTGTGGATTCCAGATGTCGTTGGCATGTCAGAGGCGTAAATCAAATATAAAGTAGGCCCCAGTATGCTGCCTTGGGGAACTCCTGCCTTGATTGGCTGAGTTGGGCTAATAAAGTCGTCTTCTCTGATAACAAACTTCCGCCCATATAAGTAGCTTTCTAGAAGCTTGTGTGTATTTGCAGGCAAGTTTAGCTTTATTTTGTGCATCAAGCCGTCGTGCCACACTTTATCAAAAGCTTGAGAAATATCAATGAATAGAGCTGAGCAATACTTCTTCTCCTCAAAGGTCTGTCTTATGACGTTGACTAGTCGGTGCGTTTGTTCTATGGTACTATGTTTAGCCTGAAAACCAAATTGATGATCAGGGATACATCCCACGCTGTTCAATATTGGACTCAACTTCGCCATTAACAATTTTTCGAATAGTTTTGAAATTGTTGGTAAAAGACTTATTGGTCTATATGATTCTACCTTTGTCAGGTCCTTCCCTGGCTTGGGAATCATGGTAATCATTGAGACCTTCCACTCTGCAGGATAATACTCAAGGCGTAAAATAGCGTTAAAAATAAAAAGTAGAACTCTTCTTGCTACACGAGGTAACTGCTCAAGCATTTTACCAGTAATTTGATCAATGCCTGGAGCTTTCCTGGCGTTTGTATTACCGATACCATTTTCGACATCTTGAAAATTAAGTCTCAAAGGCACAGGCGGTCTAGTAGCATATGACAGTAATTCCGCTGTATTATTCGTTTAATCATTTGTAATAAAAACGTTCCTCAAATGATCGACATACAACATGCCCTTTTCTGAATCGCTTCTTGCCCAGTCGCCAGTTGAAGTTCGCAAAGGTGGCTTACCTATTACGGGTCTTTTCAGACCTTTTGTCGCTTTCCACAGAGAATAGTCAGATTGCGGAGTACCATCTAGGCTTTCCAAATAGGTGTTAAGGGAAGATATTCTGTGGATTTCTTAACTGAGTTATGCACTCTCGTAGCCTGCTTTTAAGCTGGGGAGACCTGCGAAGCTGCCACTCTCTTCTGACTCTTCTTTTTTCTGACAGAAGTTGCTCAATTTCAGACGAATAAGTTCTATTGTTCTCATTTCTGGATCTTACATGACTAGTGGTAGCATGCTGTACGGCCAGTTTGAGGTTTTCAGAAAAATCGTTAATTGACACATCAATATCGTCAGGCGTTCTCAAGGCGATATTTTCAGTACAATGTGTACTCAAAAATTTATTGTACTTTAGCCAATTAACTCTATTGATGGTCAACGGGGAGTCATTACCTTGGGGGAACGAGACAGAGATTATAGTGGGTGAGTGATCTGATGACAAATCTAATGAAGGCTCCACTTGCATCCACTCTAAGGGAAAATTTTTCACAACTCCAAAATCTATAACGTCTGGGATCTTCCGTCGGTCTGACGGCCAATAAGTGGGGTGTCCGCTTGAAACCACATCTAAACCCATTTTGGAAATGGTGTCAAAAAGCACACGGCCTTTCGAGGTAGTTAAACGTGATCCCCAAAAAGTGTGTTTAGCGTTATAGTCGCCAGCCGCTAGAAATCGAGGACCAAGTGATTTGAAAAAATGTGAATACTGATTTTCTGTTACTGAAAATCGTGGTGGTGAGTAAATCGAGGATATAACGATTTTATCATGAAAATAATCAAGGCATATATTTGTAGCTTGGAGATATTCCTCACGTGTCCCGTTCATTAGATAGTGCTTAATTCTGGTCTTTATCAAAATTGCCGAACCGCCGCAAGATCTTCCACGGGGATCTTTTGTGTCATATAATGTGTAGCCATTAATTTTGAAATAACTGTTGGTTGTCAAATGCGTTTCAGCAATCATCGTTATATCGATCTGCTTTTCTATAAGGAAGTGCTCAAGTTCATTTTTATGTTGGCGAATGCCGTTTGCGTTCCAGAAACATATTTTTAACCAATTCATTTTGTTAAAATTGCCTGCAAAATGGTGGATTGCATTTTCAGCATTTCCTGCATCATGTTCGTCATGGAAACCGTAAATGTATTTATAGATTGAACAAGAGTCTGCAGAGTTGAATCAAGATTGCCAAAGTTTTGGTCGGAAAATTGAGGCTTGGGCTCCTGATTCAACTTTGGTTTATCGGATTTTACCACATTCGCATAAGAAATTTGTTGGGGGTTTTGCACGTTTATATGGCTGGTTGGCTGGCGTACCTGGGGAAAATTGGTTGTAGAAATAGTGTTTGACTGCTGGGGTGGCATATTTAAAATCAATGGCCTATTTGTCATTGACCTCTTGAAGTGAGTGTAGACAGGGCACCCCCTGTAGTTTGCAGTATGGTTACCTCCACAGTTACTGCATTTTTTAACGCTCGCGTCAGTCTTAGATTTTTTGCACTGTGATGTACCGTGAAGTTCACCACACACAACGCAAACTGCGGGCAACTTACAATAGGCCTTAGTATGGCCAAATTCTTGGCAGTTTAGGCATTGAACGGGCCCTAAACGCTTATGAGGCTCCTCAACGGTAACCTTACGATGCAAAAGATATTTAAGGTTGTAAATTGGATGCACTTCATTCTTTTTTAACACAACATCACTTGGTTCCAATTCAACCCTAAACATGGGTTGAGGAATTTTTATTATTTGTTATTAAAATTATAAATAGCTTGTTTTTTATGTTTCCCAGCTATCTATATGTCGACATTTCATAGGAACTACCCTAATCATCAGTAGACTTTGGAAATTTTTGAAAGATATTCTCAAACATTCAACTTTATATCCCAACAATCCAAATAAATAGCTGAGAATTTAAAAAGAAAAATGCTCTAATAATATCCGTCAAAACACGAAAAACAGACTTTTCTATTTATAAACGTCTCTAACATTTCTTTACACCTTTCAAACAAATGAACAACCGTTGGCTTGTTTTTTGTGTTTTGACGGATATTATTAGAGCATTTTTCTTTTTAAATTCTCAGCAATTTATTTGGATTGTTGGGATATAAAGTTGAATGTTTGAGAATATCTTTCAAAAATTGCCAAAGTCTACTGATGATAGGGTAGTTCCTATGAAATGTCGACATATAGATAGCTGGGAAACATAAAAAACAAGCTATTTATAATTTTTTTTACTGATATAAATGTTAGAAGCTTAAATAGCGAATAAAAAAGTTAAGTGTTTGAATTTTTGTTCTCTGCTTTTCGATACTTAGTACTGTGTACTAAAACACTAGGTCTGCTACTTATGACCGTCTTCTACAAAGCGTAAAAATAAACTGACTCGTTGCTGCCGACCTGCCTGCTATTTATACTTCATTATCATCTTCTGCAAATAATAAAATCATTCTAGCTATTCATAATTCTACACTCAAATGTACCATATAAGTCTTACAAATATACACATTCATACACATGCTTGCAAACAATAAGCAAGTGACAACAATAAACAATAATGAAACAAAATACCAAGAATGCAAAAATCACAACAACATCATTTGTAGATTTATTTGGGATTTTACGTACTTTAAATCATGTATGGTTGTTTGTTTGTGTATTATGTTATTAGTTTTATATTGTTTGTGTGAATGTGTTGTACATTTATAACAATAACAGCTGCACACTAAGTTAGATGTGACAAAAATTCTTAACAATATTATATTATGTTATTTAAATGGCTCAAGGTCAAGAATAATTTTTAATTATACGATTAATTGCAGCGATTAGTAACTCTTGATCAAAGAAGACAGGAAAAAGTAATTGAATACCATAAGCTGGGGACAACTAGCTGTTTTGTAGTCGCTACTAGGATACGAACTCGGTATCATGTAAGCATGGTGTGTTTTAATACAGCGGTATAACCAACTCAGCCACCGAGTTTTTATTAATTTTTTTGTCTATATTTGTGATTAATCATATATGAAATTTGTTATAATATAAAACAATAACTAATAAAAAAAACACGATGTGTAATGCAACAACGTGACATGAAAAATAGTTCAGTTTTTCTTTCCTAGCTAAGAGAAATATGATAAATTGTCCCACTGTAATTTTTTTACCACATTTTTCTTAATGCTAGGAACACAACTGCGACGAACGACGAACTTCGCCCATCGTGACGAATTCGCCAGCAAATATTCGTTATATCAATTCGTCATGTAAAGCACAATATCAACGAACATTGTTTACATTTCGTGCAAAGAAAAAAAAACGGATATAAATACTAAGGTGGCCATATTAAAAGTAAACCTATATAAATCCCATCCGAAAGAGGGATTTTTGAACAAATTATCTCAGGTACTTTATATTTTGAGAACATCTTCACACATATTTTACTTCATGGATTAATATAATTTATAAAAAGTATTTTGTCTTGAAAAATACTTTTTTTTATGTAAGAAACCTGGTCACCTGATACTGCTTTGGTCGTCGTTCGCTGACGAAACAATTAGAAATGAATCTATTTCAACTTTCGCTGAGTATGACGAATGTTGACCAACGCCACGATTGTGTGCATTTCCATACACACCAGTGTGTTTTATTTTTAGCGACGAATATTCGCGACCAAATATTCGTCGTTCGTCGCAGTTGTGCTCCTAGCTTAAGATGTTACTGAAAGTAGCCAGTCAATAGAAATACACTTTGAGTGGCATCATAGATGAAACATACGCAGAAGATTTAAATTTTGTGTGAAAGTATCGTAATCTTGTATTCTATCACACTTGAAGTTTGGTCATCGCCGCAGCAGAACTTTGCGTCCTATATCCGCAAGCATAGGAAAATCCAATTTTAGCCGACGCTGGTCCAACAGCGTACTGAGTTTGAAGACATCATAAAATTTTATTAAATTGCTTATTACCTGCAACACAAAAATTCAAAAACTGTAATAATAACAAAAGTTTGAAATTTTTCAAATGAACCGAGTGCAAGCTGGTGCACGCTCTATTAAAGAATTTTCGTTACGACAATAGCAATTTGCGTTAGCGATATGTTTATCTGGTAGGCTGTGGGCAAAAAAAAAATAAAATTTATTACCTCCTTAGTTTATTGATTGCAATAGCCATTTGTTAGCTTTTTATTTGTTAAATTTTCCGACTGTCTTGCATTTTTTTTCATATTTGTATTTATATTTTTTTTTCTTTTTTTTTTGGCTACACAAAATGAATAGCTTCTATTTGCATACTTTTTTTAATTCCTTTTTACATTGGATGTAAAAGTTTTATCTAAATGAATGAAAATAAGAAAGACTTTGCATTCATGCTGACATTTTGATTCCGACCTTTGATATATTTAAAACAGATTTCTTTTATGTCTAATACAAAATCCCATATTGTGGACTAAAACCTCTGCAGCACTTGTACACAGAAAAAAATAATGGCTTTTTATGGTGGCTTATGCAAAGTAAATATCCAGTGGTTAAAAGTTTTTTTTCTGCATATCATCTGACATTTCTCAGTTGCAGACTAACTCAATTTGAACGATGGAAAGACACGGAATCGAACAACACGTTAAACTTAGTCAGGTTTATTATGAAAATGGGCGTTCAAATCAATATGCTTATCGTGCACTTCGTGATCGTCCAAATATGCGTACAATCGGAAAAATCGTGCAAAAATTTTAGCCAACCGGGTCTGTAGGAGATATGAAAACGCCAATGCATACTCGTACAACCAGTTCCGCAGAAAATATTGCTGCTGTTCGCGATAGTGTGGCTGAAGAGCCGTTCACCGCAACAAGTCGTCGTGCCAAACAATTGCATCTCTAACATTCGTTGTAAAGACTTACATTTGCCCGCTTACAAGGTGCAATTGACTCAAGACCATTTCAAGCGCCGTCAATGGTTAGAGTGGTGACAAGAAATGGCAACAGGGGATGATAAATTTTCAAAGAAAATCATCTTCAGTGATGAGGCACATTTTCATCTCTGTGAATTCGTCAATAAGCAGAATTGCCGCATTTGGGCAAATGATTATCCAATAGTGCTGTCGAAAAACCCACGCACCCAAAAAGAGCCCTATTTTTTCAAATGAGGCCAATCAGGCAGTTAGGAAGGCCAAAACAAATGTTATCACATCATTTAAAGTCTCTGAATTAAATTGATTAAAATTTCTTATTCGTCGACTTCATGTCACTACGATGACGCCTCTTGGAACAAGGGGGATTGGGTCGATTCAATAAGAAATGGCAAAAGTAGGTAATTTGACCAAAGTAAAAAGTTCCTTTCCACAGGGATAATGCGAGGATGCACACGTGTTCAGTTTCCATGCCAAAAATCCCTCAGCTGCCCTATTCTCCACATCTGGCTACGAATGGCTATTTCTTGTTCCGAAAAAAATTAGAGAAACATTGGACTAAGTGTAAAGAACTCAAAAAAGAGACTATGTTGTTCGCTATCGAGAAATGATAACGAACTCTTTATGTCCCAAATCGGAAGATACAGATATGGACGATATGTGGTTTCAACGGGACGGTACCACTTGCTCACAGCTAACGATATTTTGCTCCATACATAATTGAACCATTAACAATACGAGCATTTTCGTAATAAAACGATATGACAATAATTCCTAAATAATTTGTGTTTTATTCAAACTCAACATGGGCCTTAAAATTTAACAACCCTCTACTTCGAGCAGCCTTTTGCCTGTCACTTGTTGTGGAATCAAACTGCAAGCAACCAAAAGAGAAAATTGTGCAAGAAATTTACTCATAGCAAACAGCATCTTCATATTGATGACGGCGGGTCGTCAGAGTTGGTATGTATAGTCATCAGTATGTATATAGTCATCAGTATGTATATAGTCATCAGTAATATGACAACTGACATCAATCCCAACGACAAAAGTCATCAGACAATATTTTCATATGTTGAGTATCACCAGTGCTACAACACTGGTGACATCAATGCAATAGTACATTTTATTAATACTCGTACTTATAATACATCTAATTTGTCGAAACTGATTATAAAAAAGCCTAAATAGTGTTAAAATATTTTCCATTAATTGTTGAAAAGGAATTTGTTTGCTAAAATTATTATTTTTAAATTAATTGTTAAGAAGTAAGAAAAAATGCATCATATTAATGACATTTAGTCATCATATGCGATGTTAGTTACATAAATGTAATGACATCATAGAGAATAAAATAAAAAGAAGAACTACGAGGCAAAGAAAGAGAATATTTTCCCGTACACAGCATACACACAATTAAAACACAATAATGCGCCACACAGAAATTACGTCATCAAAAGGATTATTAAAGCATTTTTAATTCTCCTTGATTTCCTGAAAACGATATAATATAATATAAAAATAAAAATTATAAATAGCTTGTTTTCTATGTTTCCCAGCTATCTATATGTCGACATTTCATAGGAACTACCCTAATCATCAGTAGACTTTGGAAATTTTTGAAAGATATTCTCAAACATTCAACTTTATATCCCAGCAATGTAAATAAATTGTTGAGAATTTAAAAGAAAAATGCTCTAATAATACCTGTCAAAACACAAAAAACAAGCCTTT
The DNA here is from genome assembly GCA_914767995.1 of Thecocarcelia acutangulata. Lineage (NCBI taxonomy): Eukaryota > Metazoa > Arthropoda > Insecta > Diptera > Tachinidae > Thecocarcelia > Thecocarcelia acutangulata. Next base: position 56,372,451 of record OU612094.1, on the reverse strand, counting down.
TCATTTATTCACCTCTCTAACATTTCTTTACACCTTTCAAACAAATGAACAAATGAATAAATGAAAAGGCTTGTTTTTTGTGTTTTGACAGGTATTATTAGAGCATTTTTCTTTTAAATTCTCAAGAATTTATTTACATTGCTGGGATATAAAGTTGAATGTTTGAGAATATCTTTCAAAAATTTCCAAAGTCTACTGATGATTAGGGTAGTTCCTATGAAATGTCGACATATAGATAGCTGGGAAACATAGAAAACAAGCTATTTATAATTTTTATTGGTATAAATGGTAGAAGCTAAAAATAGCGAACAAAAAACTTAATTGTTTGAATTTTTGTTCTCTGCTTTTCGATACTTTCAAAAAGCAAATCGTAGCAACCAACGGTTGTTCATTTGTTTGAAAGGTGTAAAGAAATGTTAGAGAGGTGAATAAATGAAAAGGCTTGTTTTTTTTGTGTTTTGACAGGTATTATTAGAGCATTTTTCTTTTAAATTCTCAACAATTTATTTACATTGCTGGGATATAAAGTTGAATGTTTGAGAATATCTTTCAAAAATTTCCAAAGTCTACTGATGATTAGGGTAGTTCCTATGAAATGTCGACATATAGATAGCTGGGAAACATAGAAAACAAGCTATTTATAATTTTTATTGGTATAAATGGTAGAAGCTAAAAATAGCGAACAAAAAACTTAATTATAATATAAAAATATAAAACTACGTGTTTTTCTTAACATATTTTTGAAATTATTAAATTGCACCGGAGTTTAATGTTGATGATAGCGTACCATGGTATTGATGATATTTCGTCACCAAATTTACTTCAGGTGCCATTTTTCTGACGTTAATCAGCTATCACATCAATTAGATTGAATCCAAATTATACATGGTCTGATATTAGTGCGCCATTCTATTGTTAATATTTTGTCATGACATTGACTTCATTTACACTCATAGAAAAAAGCGTCTTCATATTGATGACGGCGGGACATCAGAATTGTGACACCAATATTATGTAAATAGTCATCAGTAATGTGAAAACAGATATCAATCTCAATGACAAAAGTCATCAGAGAATTTTGTCATACATTGAGTATCATCAATGGTACAACTATGGTTACATCAATTCAATGATACAATTGATTAATAATTATAACACATGTAATTGGTCAAAATCGATTTAGAAAAGGGTAAATAGTATTATAATATTTTCAATTTATTGTTAAAAAAGAATTTTGTTGTTAAAATCATTATTTTAAAACTTACTTGAATTTGTAATCACAGCAAGTATTGTTTAAGCAAAGACAAATAAGTATAACTATAAAGCGAATATATAAATGAGTGATAATACGAGTACATCATTTTGATGCCACTTTGTCATCACATGCGGCGTTAGTTAAATAACGAATGCAAGGAGAGCGTAGAGAGTAAAATGTTAATGCCACATAAATACATTATATTGATGACAGTAAGTCATCAAAAGTATTAGAACATTTTTAATTCTCATTGGTTTCTTGAAAGTAGGGATACATAAAGTTATATGTTTGAACTGATTTTTGAATTAAATTAAATATAACTAGAATTTAAGTTTAGTTTGTGATAGCGTGCCATGGTACTTATGACATTTTGTCATAAAACTTACTTCACTTTCATTTACGTAATTTTTCTGATGTTAATGAACCATGACATTAATGAGATTTTTACATCATATTGAAACCAAATTATAGTTGGTCTGATGTTATGATGTGATATTCTACTGATAATATTTTGTCATTATATTGGCTCCATTTAATCATTTCTTCGATATTAGAGTGTCACGGCATTGATCACATGCTCACATCAAACGTATTCCAATAAAACAGCACCATGATGCTGATAATTGTCATAATTACTGCTAATGATAATTAGAGCAGCTGTCAACCATTACATCACATTGATGTTAAAATACATCACAGTTATGACGGGTTTTTAATGAGTGTAGTAATTTCCTCGGTATTGGAGTTTACTTGCATTGGTTACATGCTCACATCAAACGTATTCCGACAAAGTATCCCTATGATGCCAGTATGACATTTCATTGATGATATAATTGTCATAATTGCCGCTATTGGTAATTAGAGCAACTGATATAATGGTTGACATCACAGCGACGAAAAGTGTCATGAGGTCAAAATGATGACATTTGTCATTGCATTGATGTTAAAATACATCAGAGTTATCACAGATTTTCTGCGAGTGAAGAAATGACAAAATTTTCTTATTTTGCAATGTCCGTCTGTCCGTCGTTGGAATACCGTTTCTTAGAAAACCATTAGACCTAGAAACTTTTTTCTTCCACCATTCTATTACTCAATCGGTTCACGAATTTGCTATTGAAATTCAGTAAAATCGGTTCACGGTTAGGTAAAATATATCCAAAATTCCGAAAAAATCCTTTTTTTGCAATTTTGTATGAAAATTTTGCAATTATATGGCACCGTCTTGATGAAACCACATGTCATGCAAGTCAAGCTCTTCCATTTTGGGCAAAAAAAAGTTTGTTATCATCGCACGGTAGCGCTCACCATTCACAGTAACGTTGTGATTCGCATCATCTTTGAAGAAATACGGCCCAATGATGCCGCCAGCCCATAATCCGCACCAAACGGTTGTTTTTTGTGGACGCATTGGTAGCTCTTGCAATGCTTCTGGCTGCTCTTCACTCCAAATACGGTAGTTTTGCTTGTTCACGTATCCATTCAACCAGAAATGAGCCTCGTCGCTGAACACAATTCTTCGATAAAAAAGTGGATCTTCATCATTTTCAAGAGCCCATTCGCCAAAAATCTGGCGTTGTGGTAGGTCGTTTGGCTTCAATTCTTCCACCAGCTGTATCTTATAAGGCTTCACACCCAAATCCTTCCGCAAAATTTTCTACGTAGTGGAGTAACAGAGGCCCAATTGCTGCGAACGGCGCCGAATCGATAATTCACGGTCAACACCAACACTGGCCGATACGGCTGCGATATTTTCTTCAGTTCGCACTCTACGTAAGCGTGTTGGTGGTTTAATGTCTAGCAATGTAAATTTGGTGCGAAATTTTTTTACAATAGCCCGAATAGAAGCCTCAGTAGGTCGATTAAACTGACCATAAAATGGAAGAAGCGCGCGATGAACTTTCTTAACAGAGCACGCATTTTGGTAATAAAATTAAATAATTTGCAAGCGTTGTTCGTTTGTAAGACGATTCATGATTAAATTATAGACCAAACTGAAGATATTTGATAGTGATACAAAACGTGCGTGAGCTGTCAAAACTAGTGTTGCCAAAAAGATAATAGCAAAAAAATCTTTCGTTATATCCGATCACATTTAATTGAAATTTGTAATATATTGTGAAGGGTATTTAAGATTCGGCCCAGCCGATTACAGCACATTCTTAATTGTGTTTTTTAAGGTATAAATTCGCTGTAGGAATGAATATGAAAATTTTTTAAAGTTATTTCAAAAAAATTTTGTTATAATTCTCTCTGTGTATGAAGCTTCAGATTAAGAAAGAAACGTTCGCAATATATGTAGTGTCTTAAAATAAATCTTTGACTATGGAAAAGCAAAATTCGTTTCATAAATTATAATCTTCCTTTCGAAACTGTGAGTGCAGTTTAACAAGTCACAGAAACCTGAATAATATAAAGAGAAAATAAAGAGATGAACAAAAGAATAAAACATTTATTGATACATAATATCTATTTTCTTTGGCGCAATCATTGCATACAGAAAATCCTGATATAATCATATAAAATGAAAGACATTCAAAGGACATAAAGGTACGCTTAAATGGTGATAGAATTATAAATATATATCATAAATTTTTATAGAGAGCAGCTAATTATTCTTCAGCAAAATTGCGGCTAAAGCTTAAGTGCAAATTTTGTATACAAACATTATGGAAAAAATTATCTTAAAAATTTGTGTTATTTTCCCCCTTCATTAATATTCGATATAATTTTACAATAGCTCAAAAATTTAATTTCAAATTGTCTATTAAAAAAGTTTTAAATATTACTTTGTAAAAATATATAAATATAGTTTAAAAGCAAAAAACACACTTCTATATCGAACCAAGAAGTAAGAAATAATTTTAAGAATAAGCTTAAATAATAGTGAATGAAAATTAATAGTGTTATTGTGAATTAAACATGAAACGCTGTGTCATATTTTTTGTATATCGAAGAATATTATATACATATATCGAGCGCCACAATTTAATTTTTGGAATTACAAAAATCGGCTTTAGGTATCGCCAAAATTATCTTACTTCACCAGGCAGCAATATGGCAAGCTCAATTTTCGCACTAAAGCGGCAACATTGTGTTTTCTACCATAATCATGAATTTTCTAGTAGTTTGCTACAGATTATATCAAACACAATTGTACAAATATAATTGCTATGCACAACAAACACATGATTGTGAAACAATAAGTACGCAACAACAATAATAAAATCCTTGGTGGTTGATTTACTTGGAACTTAGCTTTTTTTGAGGTGTAGTTATCTAAAGTTTAGTTATAAATCTAATGATAGTATGTTTTTGGCTAAGTTCAAATCCAGCTTTCGCCAAGAATTATTTTTAATTATAACAATAATTACCACGATCAATAACTCTTGAGCAAAAAAGACGGGAAAAATAATTGAATAAACTAAGCTCGGGGGCAATTAGCTGTTTTATAGTCGCTATACTACTTATCAGCACCCACTAGGATTCGAACTCGGTATCATGCAAATGTGATGTATTTTGGTACGGCCTCTTAACCCACTCAGCCACCGATAGTTAAAAGCTAACTTTTGATAAACTATCTTTAAGTTAGTTAAAAAGTCATGCAGATTCGGACAATTGGACCATCATCCTGTTGGAATATTCAGTTATCTCCATGGAAAATAATCTAAATGTCAACCAGCATCAGTTGAAAAAGAACTAGTTTAAGATGCCTTTAGGCTAACTGAGTTAGCTTTATGTGGTATGTGTGGATATGTGTGTACATTTATAACGGCTTGCACAGTAGGTTAGAAGATATACAAATTCGTAACAACATACATTAGCGAGACGAATCATTTTCACCCAATCAACACAAATGTCCGCCTTAAAAAGAATCCAAAATATCGGCTACATTAACGCATACTGACTTGTACTTGTACAAATCTGGCAGCTATTTTAATTTTTATAGCCACGGAAAGCTATATTTACACTATGGGTTGGTTTTCTTTCTTTGGGAACACTTAAGAGAAGAAGTGTACGTCCCTGAGCCCCCCGGGGAACAGGTTTTGCCTTGGCGTATTCCTAACTTAGGTGCTCTGTTTTTCGGGGAAAAGAGGGGAAGGGGTCCCTCGTTTGGTGCGGCAAACAAAACTCTAGGAAGCCACATGACTTATGTTGTGTTGGCTTCCGAAACCTTTACCAAGGGTATAAATTGGCAGAACGGGAATCAGCATGGCCCCCGGGAAGTTCTACTTGCGGTTCGACCCGGGCTGATCATGGTTGAGGTGCCTACCTTGCCTGAAACGTTCTTTCTGTGGTTGAAACCTAAAACGCAGGAAGGGAGTGTTAGTATCCTTGATAATTGTTTGATGATGGCTTTTTTCGAGGGCTAACAATCTCCCGAGGATCTGTTGTCTATACAACAGATACGTGTACTGTAAGGAACCAGTAGTTATGATTGACGGGTGAGTTGGTTTAAGGGCTGATGCTCTTAACTCATTAAGCCAACTCATTAAGCCTTGTCCTCCATTGATTGCTGGGAAATTGCATACATGAGGAATTAGAAAGCCCGAACTCCTCAACAAGAAGTTGTTCATATGACCGCAATCATATGACAAGAATTACTACCTGTGTGAGCCTAGCAAGCCACACGGGGGCGGTGGTGAATCGTGAAAAATTCACTCCGTGGAATTGGTCCACCATCAGGTTAGGCCGTCAAGGCAGGTACTGATGTAAATCATTTTCACGGTTGTACGTCCCTGAGCCAAGAATAATTTAAGAACTAAAAGATGAGATAATTCACACTTTAACGATATTGGACCCCAATTAATTGAAAATATTGACTAGTGAATGGCTAGTAGACTAGTACTTGTATGGCACTGAAGCCGGAGCAACCCTTAGCCGTTATTTTGTTTTACACATTATTGTCATAGATTCATATTTAGCTAAAAATGGCTGATGGCCGGGAAGGTATACTACTTTGTTTTGCTTCTATTTTGGTAAAAATATTTTATATTTTTTTTAAATAAACACAAAAGCGAAGCTCTTTTTGCTTGTCTGCAGTAACACCTAGGGTCTGAGGCAGGAATTGAACCTGCGACCTCGACAGTGTTGGTCAAGTACTCTACCAAATCAGGCCTCGAGGCACCCCCAATTTGGTTGTGATAGTTCATATTAAGCAGTCGTAAGTATAAACGCGGCATATTTATTGTGGAAAAATATTCGATAAACCAACGTGTTTTAATCGTTAAAACATTTTATCAAAATCAATCATCGATTGATATTATGTGAAATTTTTGGAAGAAACAACATGCTAGCAAAACACACTATTTATCGTGTAGTGAATGATTTCGAAGAGAAAGAGAGTCTGTAGGTGATAGGCCCAAGTATTTTATTTTTATTTTATGAAAAAGGTATATCACATACAACAAGATATAAATCTTTTGAATTACAGTATGTGGTTTTATAATAGCACAATATATATTTTAAAGTTATTTTACGTAGAAGTTATAATAGATAAAATATAAATTTTAATACACTAAGTTTTTCAACAATGAATTTGCGATATGAAAGTATATTACTTGAAAAGCAAGCAAAACAAAAGTATTATTATAAGACAAATTGTTGAATAATAATTTTATTATAAAGGTTTGTGTCAAGGTTCAAACTTAACTAAAATATAGAAACAGTTGTTGTTTGAATTGTATAGCGTTGCCAGTACATTGCAAAGTATTGGGTAGTGAATTCCACATCCGTATGGTATTTGTAAAGAACTGCCACTCGGATATTAGTGTTCGATGTCTGATTTGTATAATGTGAACGTGCAAACTGAAGGCGTTCAAATAAGTAAATAGGCTCTTTTATATAAATAATTTTGTGCAGTAAAATTAATGATCTTATCTTTAGCAACTCGAGAATATCAACTCCATATAAGGATTTAGAGTATTGTGATGTTCCTTCATATCTCTTAATATTATAAGCATATCGTAGGATGGCGTTATAAACTACCACTAATCTATTCTTACTATATGAGCCACTATAGGCAAAAATTTCACAGCCATATAATAGCTTTGGTACTAAATAGGACTTTGCAATGAGCACTCGGATATTGAGAGGTGTAACATGCTTCGAGATATTAAGTATTCGCAGCATCGAAAAAATTGTTCCACAAACAGAGTTAATGTAGGTATCCCATTGAAGTGATTTGTTGAAAATGATTCCAAGGTTCTTTGCTGATTCAGCAATTACTATATGTTCATCACCTAATAAGATCGGCACATCTACGACAATGTTTTGATGTATGGATCACAAAGTACTGCAACATCGGCTGAAAATATTACTGCTGCTCAAGAAAGTGTTCAAAAGAATCCATCAATTCATCATCAATTGGCCACCGTGTTCAGGAGCTTGTTTTGCAAAGAACAATTTTGGCCACAATTTTGTACAAGGATTTGTTTGTTTGCATTTGATTCTACTTAAGATTCAGTTAATACAAGAGCTTCTTCGCCAGGATAATTTAAGCCGCTGTACATATGGCAAAAGGATGTTACAGCTCACCTATGACAACCTCCACATCCATGAAAAAATTGTAGTAAGTGACAAGGAACATTTTCATTTGAATGGATATTTGAATATACAGAATGATCGGTTCTGGGTAATGAAAAACCCTTAAATTATTCATCAGTCGCCTATGCATCGATTAAAAGTGACAGTCTGGTGTGCAATTTGCTTCAGAGAAAACCACCTATTGCAGATTCATAGAAAGGATACTGCGGTCATCTGCTTTGATGGTAAGTGGTGCTTCTTGTACTACGCCAACTAAAGCACTAATTACGATGATGCATTGGCGGCCAGCTGATCTCATGGCGAAGGAAGTGGCCATGTGCTCGGCAATTAGGCTAAAAGCCAGTGAGATGTGGAAAGAAGCGACAGAAGGTCACGCTTCGATAATAGAAAGTATAACGGACCTCCCGGAGTATATTGATTACTGTGCACCAGCTCTAATGCCCGACAAGAGATTTGACGTGATCTCATCAAGGACGGCCTCGGCAGCGAACCAAATGGGTCGCCAAGAGGACGTGCTTGAAATTTTCACAGATGGATCCAAGTCGGACATGGGAGTTGGTGGTGGTATCTTTATGCCCCAGTATCAGAGGAGGATCAGTTTTAAGCTATACGATGAGTGTAGCGTAATGCAGGCTGAAATTACAGCTATTTTGAGAGCAGCTAACTGGTTGAGGTACTATAGGGTATACGAGGTGAATATCCGAATCTGTACTGATAGTAAGGCTGCGTTAAATGCGCTTGTGGGTGTCTATACGACGTCCAGGTTGGTTCAGGAATGCCGGATATCTCTTAATGAGATACCGAGACATTCGAGCCTGGAGCTTTTCTGGGTACCGGGACATAGTGAAGTGCCCGGAAATATTGTGGCGGATGAGCTGGCGAAAGCCGGAGCTCGTCTGTAGCATCATCACGACATAAATTCACTCTTTTAGCCATAACATAAATGCATCCTATTAAAGGCATGCATAAGAAATAACTAAAAGAATATTAGGTTACATTTTAAACAATTCATAACCCACGTCACTTGACACCTCTTGCTGTCACTGACCGTCGTCGCGACAGTGCGCCTATTGAGTGCAATCATTTGAAATTTACTTGAGCTGCGAATGATATGGGTTGTGAAGCTCTGTAAGCATGTGTGTGGCATTATAATAATTAAAACTAAAAACGTTTGAATCACGCCGCACTCGTACATATGTATGCACGTACCAAAGAAATAATTTATGGCCTTGAACCATCTATGCATGTATGTGATGTCTGATCAGCTTACCCCTAAGACGTGGGAACCAAGTTTGGTTCCCATACATTAATTTGGATAGTACAACACTTAGTATAGATGAGTCGTCTAGAACTTCTCATAAGTAGTATATAAGCAATTGTAATTTTAGTTTAAGTAAGAATTGGAGACACAGAATTGGTTCGAGCAACTTCGCGTTGCTCATCAGTTAAATTAAATAAAGGATAAATAAATAGAAAACAATTTTATAAATAATTCAATCTTATTAAACGTCTACAGAGAGGGGACATTGGTACGATGGTTGGAGTCCCGCTTAACAGCTGTAAAAACCAAGTGCAGCGTCAACTTGTAGGGACTGCGCAGGACAGATGGTCTGGTGAGGTCACCTGCCGAGTAGCAAGGCTGACATGGCCTGCGTATGATCGTAGTAGAACTGCGGTCTTAAAGGGTTTTCCCCGTCAAAGGTTGCGTACCTTGGTGGCAGTTCTGACAGGACATTGTCTCATAGGGACGCATGCTAGCAGGTTAAATGTTCCATTTAATGATTTCTGCAGAAGTTGCGGGGATGAGGACGAGGAGGAAAGTGTTGAGCATTTCCTCTGTCAATGCCCGGCTCTCAATTCTATGGCGGACCGATGCTGCACGGGTTAGCAGATATATCGAAATGCCGAGTGAACGGACTGGATTCCTTTATCCGGCTTTCGGGTTGGTTTGAATCTGAACCGTCGGGGGAAGTGTAAGTCTCGTGGGCTGCACTTCTCCCTCAGGCAACACAACGGGACCAAAAGGACCCAAGTGGGCTGGTTTCATGAAACTGGCGGCCTGTACAACCTAACCTAACCTTACCTACTTCGACTATTTTCCGAAAATTTTTTGTTTATAGTTTACAATTAGTAACATAGATTTTGGTTCGACCACCCTTTATCTTACATGTCTGCTTCAAATTCTGGAATATTAAGTGCTGCCTGTGTCTGGCTAGAAGCAATAGAGAAGTTACATAACAAATTATTTATATGATTTATTTATTATATATAAAACATTTATTTATTCCCGATGATGTATCCGTAATAAAGGTTCTTTTAAATGTTTCAGAGCGATATGAAATATAAAATTAATATCTTCGTATTTGGTAGAGGTGGTGAAGCGATAATTCCGCACAGCGCCAGCAACAATAACTTTCAAAGAAAACAAAGCATAGCGCCAACCTAACAAAAGTAATATTTTAGTGGACTTGAGGCAAAGTCAAAAATTTTTATTCAAAACTTACCAACACAATTTCGCATTCCTTTTGAGAATGGTATGAAAGCATATGGATGTCTGCCAGCCATGTTTTGTGGTAGGAAATTGTCGGGATCAAAATTGTTTGCATTTGGACCCCAAATATCTTTTCGACGATGTACATGATACAGTGATACTTGGATCTCTAAGCCCCGGGGTAACGTAAGGTCCTTCGACAGTTCAGTGTTGTTTGTCACCTGACGACCTATTATGGGTATTGAGGGAGCGAGACGCAGCGTTTCATTTATGACCATATCTAAATATGGTAGTTGCTCTAAGTGCTCATAGCGCATTTCAAAATCCTTTTCCGGAAAAATATTAACAATTTCTTCAAAAAGACGTTCCTGCACTTCAGGATGCGTGGCCAACATTAAAAGTGCAGAATGTAAAGCATTAGCCGTAGTTTCAAATGACTGAAAATAGATATATCATTGGGAGAAATATTGAAAGGAAATGCAATAATAAACTTACTGCTATAACCATATTGTTGGATTCAGCAATTATATCATTCAATGAAAATATCCGGTTCTTATAATTTTCAATTGCGTGGTCTATAAATATACTTGGAGTTTTCATTACAGAGTCTTGATTATCATCGTCAGTAGTTTTTATTTCTGTTCTATCTTCGCTCTTCATTCTGGTAAACTTTTCTTGCAGCAACTAAAATATGAAAATTGATATTTGAGAATTAGTTTGGGTACATATATACAAATCTAGGTATATAACGATATTACCTCTAATACAATTTTGTAGCAGTATTTCTTAGCATTCTGGTACTTTGAGTAGAACAAAAACAATGAACCAATATTTATGTACGAAAACATTATATGAAGTACAATTTTTTCCATTACACTAAAATATAAAACAATAGACTTGTAAGTAAATGTTTACAATTTGTAAGGCTGATGTCGGAGTAGGCGCTAAGAGCTGTAAAGTGGAATGGCACTAGTTGGCACTAGAAACTACTGCTAATATATTTCTTATGTGAGTTTGTGCAAAGACTTGTAGGTTATAGTTTCTTATTTACCGCTACAGCCATGTATAATGATATACATGGTCTGATCAAAAAATAACCGTTATTTTCAAATTTCGTGAGTTACGTAAATTCAATTTTCGCATTTATTTCTGTTATGTTGGTACACAAGACTGTTATATATGTTGGCAGTATCAGCCATTTCGGATTCTCAGTTTGTACTTGACAGATAAAAAGATTAGTCGTGTTTTGGTGTGCTCTTCGATTTGCTACTAAATTTTGAGCAAGAACAACGTCGCATGGACATCGCTCAGGAGCTGTTGAGCATCGTGAACGACGATCCAGCTTTCCTCAAAAAGGTCATAACTTTTGTATGGCTATGACATTGAAGCCAAAGCACAATCATCCCGAAAGAAGCATCCAGAAGGGACAAGACCGAAAAAGCACATCAAATTCGCTCAGTTCGGTTCTTCTGTAAAGATGGGTTAGAAGAGAGTGGCAAATTCGCAAGTCTCTACAACTTAAAATCAGGGAATGCATAACTAAATTAAGAAATCTGCTGGAAATCCACAGAATCGCTTTCCACAAGAATTATCTGGAAGGTCTTAATAACACTCCTCAATCCGACTATTCTCTATGCAGAGCGGCAAAAGGTCTGAAAAAGCCCAAAATAGGTAAACTACCTTGGCGAACTTCAACTGGAGACTGGGCAAGCAGCGAATCCGAAAAGGGGATGGTGAAAAATGTTTTTACCACACCTGTGCCTTTAAGACTTAATCTTCAAGATGCCGAAAACGTTATCGGCAATACAAACCCCTGGAAAGTTCCTGGTATTGATATAAATAATAGTAAAATACTTGAGCAGCTACCTCGTGTAGCTAGAAGAATTTTTCTTTTTGTTTTGAACGCTATTTTGCGTCTCGAGAATTATTCTCCAGAGTGCCAGGGAAGGGTCCCACTAAAGTGGAACCATACAGAACAATAAGTTTACTGCCAACAATTTCAAAACTGTTCGAAAAATTGTTAATGGCGAAGTTGACTCCAATATTGAATGGCTCATATAACATTAAAAAAAAAAGCCAACAAAATCAAATTCTTCATACGATTGCTGCAGATTCATGGTACTTACAAAATTCACGAATTCATAAGGATCTCTGTGTTCCTCTTGTAAGAGACGAATTTTCTAAGTACGCGACAAGGTATATCAGTAAACCGTAACTTCACGCAAATCCTCTTACATGCAATATACTTAATTTTGGTGGCCACTCTCGGCTGAGAAGAAGGGATACCCTTGCCATCATCAGAATGTTAAATACGTGATTTTATCGATAACGTTCCCGCCAAATTAAACTTTTTTGTCTAGCATTGGCTGGACTTAAATATATATTTTTTATATTTGGTGTTAAGGTTTGAATACTTATTGTTAGTTTTTTTTGAAAATCCAATAAATAAATGAATAAAAAAACAAAAAAAAGTTCGGCCAAATGTGAAGGTTTTGCCCACTGTTTTCTTTGACTGCAGTGGCGTGGTGTATCATGAATTCTTGTCATATGGTTGTAGGTTCAATAAAAAATACTACCTTGTAGTTATGCGCCGTTTGCGCGAAGTAATTCCTGCGAAAGTAAGAGAATTGGGGAAATACACTCATAGATCTTGCACTATGATAATGCACTACCTCACACATCGATGCTTGTGCGCCAGTTTTTGGCACCGTTATCATGCCTCTACCACCGTATTCACCGGAGTTGGCCCCCATTGACTTTTTTCTCTTTCCAAAACTGAAGACAACGATGAAAGGAAAGCGTTTTGCTACGATTGAAGAGATAAAAGAGAGAGGAGGTGTTGTCGATACCAAAAAGGGCATTTCAGAAGTGTTTCGAGGATTGGAAAAAACTCTGGCATAAGTGTAATATATCTGAGGGGGATTACTTTGAAGGGGGCGAGATTCATGAATAAATAAATACTTTTTGAAAAAATTTAACATAACGTTTATTTTTTAATCAGACCTCGTATTTATAAATTCGCATATCTCAATTGATTTATATAAAAAGGACACAAATATGTTACGGATTAAAGTTAATTTTTTGAGTTAATCTCTTACAAGTTTTTTCTGCAAAATTTAAATTTTATTTTGCTATTAGTGAAAAAGAAAAAAATTAAAAACTAAATTTTAGTCTCTGCACAAAGAGTTTTGCTGTTAAACTAAAATTAAAAATAGATTAGTAAAAACAAGTAAGAGTGTAGTATATTCGGCTGGGCCGAATCTAAAATACCCTTCACGATAGTCACGAATATGTATAGTATATTAAAAATGTGACCTAAATATGCTCGGTTATATATGAACCGATATCGGAATTTTCTATTTTCTGTATTTTAGTAACCTTCTTTTATAACGAGAATTGCTTTTCAGCAAAAAAAAAAAAAATTTTTTTTAATGGAAAAATCGGTTTAGGCTATATCTCGACTATATATGGACCGATATCGAAAATTTTAATTTTCCATATTTATATAACCTTATATCATTACCAGAACTGCTTTTGAGCACAACAAATTGTTTAAGTTCGCTTACGCGATATTTTCATGAAAAACCCGATTTAGGCTATATCTCGGGTATATATGGACCGATATCAGAAATTTTAATTTTCTCTATTTTCGTAACCTTCTTTCATAACAAGAACTGCTTTTCAGCAAAAAAAAAAATGTTATTGGAAAAATCGGTTCAGGCTATATCTCGAGTATATATGGACCGATATCGGATATTTTCTTTTTCCATATTTATATGACCCTATTTCATTACCAGAACTGTTTTTAAGCAAAAAAAGATGTCTAAGTTCACTTACGCGACATTTTCATTAAAACCGCAGTTTAGGCTATATCTCGGGTATATATGGACCGATATCGGAAATGTTCATTTTCCATACCTATATAACCTTATTTTGCTATTAGAACTGCTTTTAAGCAAAAAAAGTTGTTTTAGTTCGCTTACGCCGCGTATTCATGAAAAACCCGGTTTAGGCTATATCTCGGGTATATATGGACCGATATCGAAAACTTTCATTTTTCATATTTATGTAACCTAATTTCATTACCAGAACTCCTTTTGAGCACAAAAAAGTTGTTTAAGTTCGCTTACGCGGCATTTTCATGAAAACCTCGGTCTAGGCTATATCTCGGGTATATATGGACCGATATCGAAAATTTTCATTTTTCATATTTATATGACCCTATTCCATTACCAGAACTGCTTTTGAGCACAAAAAAGTTGTTTAAGTTCGCTTACGCGACATTTTCATGAAAAACCCGATTTGGGCTATATCTCGGGTATATATGGACCGATATCGGAAATTTTCATTTTCCGTATTTATGTAATCTTATTTCATTATCAGAACTGCTTTTGAGCAAAAAAAAAGTTGTTTAAGATCGCTTACGCGACATTTTCATGAAAAACCCGATTTGGGCTATATCTCGGGTACATATGGACCGATATTGGAAATTTTCATTTTTCATATTTATGTAACCTAATTTCATTACCAGAACTGCTTTTGAGCACAAAAAAGTTGTTTAAGTTCGCTTACGCGGCATTTTCATGAAAACCCCGGTATAGGCTATATCTCTGGTATATATAGACCGATATCGACAATTTTCATTTTCCATACTTATATAACTTTATTTCATTATTAGAACTGCTTTTGAGCAAAAAAAAAGTTTTTTAAGATCGCTTATGCGACATTTTCATGAAAACCCCGGTCTAGGCTATATCTCGGGTATATATGGACCGATATCGAAAATTTTCATTTTCCATATTTATGTAACCTAATTTCATTACCAGAACTGCTTTTGGGCACAAAAAAGTTGTTTAAGTTCGCTTACGCGGCATTTTCATGAAAACCCCGGTCTAGGCTATATCTCGGGTATATATGGACCGATATCGAAAATTTTCATTTTTCATATTTATTTAACCCTATTTGATTACCAGAACTGCTTTTGAGCACAAAAAATTTGTTTAAGTTCGCTTACGCGACATTTTCATGGAAACCCCGGTTTGAGCTATATCTCGGGTATATATGGACCGATATCAGAAATTTTCATTTTCCATATTTATGTAACTTAATTTTATTACCAGAACTGCTTTTGAGCAAAAAAAAGTTATTTATCTTCGCCTGTGCGACATTTTCATTAAAATCCGATTTGGGCTATATCTCGGGTATATATGGACCGATATCTGAAAAAAAAATTTTTTGTTTTTTAGTCACCATGCTTAATAAGTGTGTGAAGTTTGAAGCAAAACGAACAACTTTTGTTTTCAAAAATTTTCATACAAAAATGCAAAAAAAAATGGCTTTTTTCGGAATTTTGAATATATCTCAGCTATACGTGGACCGATATTACTGAATTTCAATAGCAAACCCATGAATCTATGGGGTAAAAGAATGGTGAAAGAAAAAAGTTTCTAAGTCTTATGGTTTTCTCAGAAACGGTATTTCAACAGCGGACAGACGGGCAGACGGACAGACGGACATCGCTTAATCGACTTTTCCATTAATTCTGATTCAGAATATATATACTTTATAGGGTCGCAAAAAAAAACTGTAGAAATTACAAACGGAATCACAAACTTATATATACCCTTTACATTTTTGTGAAGGGTATAATGAAGGGCTGATGTACATATACTCCTATGTATATAGAATCTAACTCGTTTGTGTATGTGTGTACATATGAGTTAGATTCTATTAAAACGGATTTTAAACTTAAGGACTTAATAATGAAGCATATTTCTTGGTGGAATGAAAAAGGTGAAACCATACTCATTACTGAAGCCATTTGCTTCTGTCTAGCTTATATGCAAATGTTACACAAAAGTTGTCTGTAAAGGTTGGCATCTAAGTTTTGAATACATCATGAGAAAAATTTGTCAAGCTGCTGAGGACACGCGGAATTTTAATGGCACTTGCCAAGTCACTATAGATTATTTCTTTAAAGTCGACAAGTTTTTAATATTTTATATTCATACACTGAAAGAATTATGCATCATATATTTAATGAAACTATTTCATTAAATATTTTTCATTAATCCAATGAAAACTTTTCACAATATGCATAAAACTTCATATATATTATGAAATACTTCCATCAGAATGGTTCCATTACGTTTCATAGTTTCATTAAAAAAATCATTGGATTTATGACTACAACAAAATTTAATTTTTTTTTTTAAATTCATTGAATTTTGGTAAGATTATTATTAATCTTAAGCTACAGTTTAAAAAATGTCAAGTTTTTTTTATTAAAATATAAGTTTTATGAGTTTCATAATTTCAATGAAATAGAATTCATTAAATCAATGACAAATAAATTTCTGGCTACCGAATTTGGGTATGTATGTACATATGTGTATGTACTCAAATCAGCATAATAAAAGTTTAAAAAATTTAAATACCAGTGTATTGAAGTCATCTGAATTAATAAAATCTGTTTTATTTGGTGAATACTTGTTCAACATTTTCTTTTATCATAATTAGGTACAATTTCACAAAAGCAAGGAATAGTATTGTTTGTGTAATGAAATGAAGTATCAATGAATAAATGAAATAATTCCATTGATCTTATTACGTACAGTTGTGAATATATTTTATTAATGTGTGTTATGATATTGTTGCATTAAACAAATGTAACTATTTCATTGATTTAATGTAAATTTTTCAGGTGCTCAATGAATAATAAAATTAGATTAATGAAATAACTTCATTGACCTTATGAAGGAGTTTCATATTTTTAATGAATATATTACATTAGTACAAAGAAGTTATTTCATTAAATAAATGTTACTTTTTCATTAATTTAATGTACAGTTTTCATGTGCTTTATGAAATTGATTCTTTGATCTAGAGAAATTATTTCACGAATCATATGATTTATCTGTCATACTTTTAATGAAAATAAGTCATGTTTGTTATTAAAATGTTTCATTACTTTTATGAAGGTTTTCATTAAAATAATCTAATGAAATTTCTTTCACTATTTCTATGAAAAGTTACAATGGTTGAAAAATAATGAAAAAATTCATAAAAGTAATGTCAAGATTCAGAGAATTTCTGAACAAAATTTTTTCAGTGTAGTTTAACAAATAGTCTTAATTCTATAAAACCACATTAACCGAAAAATGGTTGCAGTTTGATCAAATTTCTAAGTTTTTTTTATACGAGTATGCTAATAATTTTCAAACTGTATGCGATAGATTTTTTCTTCTGATTTTTTCCATGGTGGTTACAATTAATTTACCCCATTTCAGCTTAACATTGAGCTTTGCGACAATCTGTACACTGTAGACTCGTCTACATATTGCTCTTTTATTGCAGCATAGTCATAACTCAAAAAAGCTTGTTTTGAGAAAAACACATTTTGTATTTTTAGCTTCCGTACATGTTTCCGAGAGGAAACAGTTTAAAAGTAATTTGAATAAATTTTTGGCACAATATAAATGGTAGTACTGCTAACAATTCTGCATTGTTAGCTTGAAAAGCTAACTTCTTAAGATAATGCTATGTTGCAGTAAAGGAGCGATATGTCCAAGTTAAGGTAAGGGCTTAATATTCTCTTTTTCAAGTCGGTTTAAAAAAGGACCGAGTATTTGTCTTATTTACATACATATACATATATTCAAGCACAAATCTGTCCTTGGTGAGCCGATACCAAAATAAAACAATTGATAAAAACTCCCTGTGATTGGATCCCATACTTTTTCAAAATCGTGCAGTCTTGATTTGTCCTCTCTTAATTTTGTTGTGTAATACAAAAAAGGACTAACCCGCTAAAAAAAATTTCATAATTAAATTGCCACTGAGAGGTGGCTATTGTCTTCAGGTCATAAAGTTTGTCCTAAAATTAAGAGTTGAATTTGCCATAAGTTGTTAGTCATATGAACAAACCTTTCAGAAGAGCTCTGGTCTTCTAATCCTTCTTGAGTGCAATTTCGTTGACAGTGAATGGAAAACAAGGCTTAATGAGCTGGCAGACCGAAGTCCATTAAGGACATCAGTCCTTAAACAAATCATCCGTGGAACTATTCCTACTGTTTACTCACATTACATGTATCTGTAGCAAGACAGTAGCAACTCGGGGGTTATTAGCCCCCAAAAACGGGCAGGCATCATAGTTATTAGGTAAACTAGTACATGTATCTCAAGCAAGACAACAGCAGCTCGGGGGTTATCAGCCCCCAAAAACTAGCAGGTTTTAATTAAACTTAACAGGGTTAAGTAAACTAATTTCCCTTGCTGTGATTTGGGTTTAAACCACAGCTAGAACGTATTAGCCAAGATAGATAGCTCAACCATGATCAGCACCGCAATGGTCTGCAAGCAGAACCTTCGAACATAAGTCATGCGGCTTTCTAGAATTTTATTTGCTGCAACAAAAGAGGAACTTCTACCTCTCCATGTTCTAGAAAGCAAAGCGCTCTGGTTTGGCGGATACCAATGCAAAATCTGCTCACTACGGCTTTTGAACATGAGAAAATGGATGCTGATTTTTCCTGCAAAGCAATAAGTGTACATTTTCACCCTGATAGCTTTGTTAAACGGGTTCTGAGTACCCCATATGTGATTGTAGAAAAACATCACTAATTTATCGAATAACATAGCACATTTCCATCAAACTTTTTGTCAGGCAGTAATCGTTGCTCGATATCGCAACTTATTAATTGGATGATACTGATATGGCGGCCAATATTGGATTTCAACAAGCAGGTGCCATGCCATATAGCTCGTGAAACAATTCAATTGCTGCATGAACCATTTCCAGGTCGAGTTCTTTCCCGTTTCAGTGATTTGAATTGTTCGTGTGACTTACCATAATCAGATTTATTTCTACAGGGTTATTTGAAATCACAAAAAATAACCGTAATTTTCAATTTTTTCAATAAGTATTTATTTATTCATCAATAACTATCTTGTGCCCTTTAAAGTAATCGCCCTCAGATATCATACAATTATGCCAGCATTTTTTCCAATCCTGGAATCGCCAACAGCTCCTGTTTCGATTTTGCTTTTATCTCCTCAATCGTAGCAAAACGCTTTCCTTTCATCGCTGTCTTCAGTTTTTGGAAGAGGAAAAGGTCAGCGGGAGTCAAGTCCGGTGAATACGGTTTTGGATCTATCTCAGCTATACGTGAGCCGATTTTACTGAATTTTAATAGCAAACCCATGAATCGATGGGGTAGTACAATTATAAAAGAAAAATGTTTGTAAGTCTAATGGTTTTTTCAGAAAGGGTATATCAACGGCCGACAGACAGACAGACGGATGGACGGACATCGCTTAATCGAATTTTCTATCAATGCTGATTCAGAATATGAACTCTTTACAGGGTCGGAAATGAAAATTGTAGAAATTACAAACGGAATCACAAACTTATGTATAGCCTTTAGATTTTTGTGAAGGGTATAAAAATGCGAAAATTGAATATACGTAACTCACGAAATTCTACACAATGGGACCAAAAGGTTTCATGAAACTGGGGGCCTGTATAACCTAACCTAACTCACGAAGTTTGAAAATAGCGGTTATTTTTTGATCAGACCATGTATACCAACGAGATCCTAACCAACCATTTAAAGCAGAAGATGCAAGACTGCATTAACGGAATTCGTTGATCTAATTTAAAAAAATATAATAAAAGTTCAACAAAAATTCAGTAAATTAAAGTTCGGTCATATTTCTCACCAAACTCTTATTTCATACACAACCATACCCAAGTACATGGGGTATGGTTGTGTATGAAATCATTCAATAAAATAAAATAACAATAAAAAAAAATAACTTTTCTATTTCATTCCAATCTTGCGTTAATTTTGGGTTACCGTTTGTTAGAAAAATATATGAAAAAGCGTAAATTAAGGCAATGTCTCAAATCATAAGCAAAACGTGAAATTTTCAGTAGTATAGCTGTTCTGTATAGATAAAACGAGTTTGCAGTTTTTTAATGCAGAATGGCTGGTAAAAATTAATAGTGCACTTATATTAATTAA
Source organism: Thecocarcelia acutangulata (assembly GCA_914767995.1). Taxonomy (NCBI): domain Eukaryota; kingdom Metazoa; phylum Arthropoda; class Insecta; order Diptera; family Tachinidae; genus Thecocarcelia; species Thecocarcelia acutangulata. Next base: position 56,352,134 of record OU612094.1, on the reverse strand, counting down.
AATCCAAATAACAATTATAGTGGTACTTATATAGCTGATATCTCAAATTTATGTACTTACAATCTGAATTTTGTTATCATTTCCTCATCAGCTTTATCGCCCTGCTGCATTAATTTGCCCATTGTCGTTTCTATAGGATAAAAGAAAAAGTTACAATTATTTGTCTTCAGTTTATAGAATAATACTTGGAAAAAAATGTCTGCTAAAATATTACTTTGCTAAAAAGAAATATATCTTTCGTTGTTTGTTGTCAGCTGAGATATATCCAAAACTCCGAAGAAAATCATTTTGTTGATAATGGTTTTCTTCGGAATTATACGAAAAAAAATTATTTTTTTGCTTCAAACTTAATAATATTGTCCAAACTACGTTGAACAAACAATATTTTTTAATTTTTTATAAAAAAATATATAAATGTATACATATTTTAGTAATTGCTGATTATGAATTTCTTTAATGAATTGTACTTACGATTTATATTGAGTTAATTAATTACTTACTTACCTGATACTTACCACTCATTTATTTGAACTACTTAAGCTATGTACACACGGTTGTCAGATGTCACAATAATGTAAGATCTGGCAACATGCTGACAATGTAGTGACAATGAAAAATTGTCCCGCGGAAGTAAATTGTGTGTTCAGACGATCGTAAGAAAATCTTACAATTTCATTGTCAGAGTATGGTCTGACAAATAAAATGTCTGACAATAAAAATTGTCAGTTCACACGGTTTTCAGATTGTTAGATGAAAAACATTGCCAGACATGTTGTAAGGCATTGCAACTTACGATCAACAACGATCTGTTTGGCAGTGTTGCCCATCAAACTTTTTTTGACAATGATGCCATTGTCAAATGCATTAATTTTGTACATCTGATAATTAAAAATGAGCGTACAATACCAGCCAATTATCTGGCAATGCCGACGATGAGTGTTCTCACGATTGTCAGATAGCTGACAACATTGTCGTCTTACAATTTATTGACAATGGTTTTTCTGACAACGTTGTAAGTTAAAAATTAGCAGTTCACACGATTGTAATACATTTCAGACAATTTTACTGGCAGTATTGTAAGATCTGACAACCGTGTCAACCTTTTTGTAAAGTTCTTCGCCTATTGGAATTTTCCAAATGTCATTTTTTTTGTACATCTTTTCCGATACAAAAATCAATTGAGTTTTGTACATACCATAGTGAACGGCAATAGAACCAGTGCGATCAACCTTAGTATCTATTTTGGAATTTATTGATTGTTATGTACACCCATTGTAAAAACAGGTAAATAATTTAAAAAATTACTCCTGTATATGTTGGAACGATATACTAAAGCCCTGTTTATTTATTGCTTTTTCCCAAAACCTTATTGTAATTGACTCGCCCCGAGTAAATTATATTCCCAATTCTGCTTTGGATAAAGGCATTTGGCCTTCTAATTCTTCCTGTATATAATGACAGCCAAAGAAAAATAACGCCCACGAGTTGGTAGACCGAAGCCTATTAAGAACATCAACCCTTAACCAACACACCTGCCTACGGGCGGTTCGAAAATTTCTCAGCCTAGCACAAAAAGTGCGGTATAAACAGGAAAAAGTTAAGTGTTTTGGAAACTTCCATCTCTGCTACGAACACATGTTATATTTTGTTTCGATCTGGTAACTCCTTCATATAGAAACAGGTGTTCGTTCACAAAAGGCGCATCCGCGATTTTTTTACAATGGAAAAATTAAAAATGCATGGTGTCATTAAATATTTACATAAATAAGGTTTATCGGGACAAGAAATTCATAATGATATGGTGAAAGTGTTAGGTGAAAGTGCTCTTTCATATGCAACAGTAAAAAATTGGGGTGCTGAATTTAAACGTGGTCGTACACGCATTGAAGATGAACCACGTAGTGGAAACAAAGATGAACCACGTAGTTGAACAGGAAAAACATTTTTTTGTGTTCAATAACGAAATTCGTTCAATCAATTAATAAATTGGTTGAATGCGGACCTGTAAAGGAATTCGTGGATCCAAACAAAACTTTAGTAAAAATTATTATTGCTCGAAAACAAATACGATATACTAGGTTATATTTTTGATATTTATGTATATGCATACAAGTTATTTTTTCAGAAAAAAATTTTGTTGGTTTTATTTTTACTATAATTTTTTCTGTGTTTGCCAAGAAATAGTTTTATTTTTAATTATAAAAATAATTGCCACGATCAATAACTCTGGATCATAGAAAACAGGAAAATGTAATTGAAGACACTAAACCTGGGGGATAACTAGCTGTTTCGCAGTCACTACACTGCTCATCAGCACCCACTAAGATTCGAACTCAGTATCATGTAAACATTATGTATTTTCAATACGGTCGCTTAACCAACTCAGCCATAATAATATAATATTTCGTAACAAAATCAATTATGTCATTTGAAAGTTATTATAAGTTGTGTTAGAAAAACACTTTAAAAAAGTCATAGACGAAGACGAAGTATTGAGAAGAATGAGTATTTTAAGACAAAAACTGACTCAAGTCTGAACTGCACTCCATTTGAATTTCAAAAAAAACGTAAAAACTAAGGTCAATAGAACTTAAATAAATAAAGTTTATAGAAGTAAATAACACGCTTCGATATCAAACTTAAAAAAACGAGTGACCGATTATACTTCAGATGCAAGTTTCACGGCAAAAACACGCACGGAATATGAAAACACGATTCCAAACTGGTTAGGCAAGTTGTTCTGATTTTTTTCTGGATTCCTAAAACCGGCTTTATGAATCCCCAAAATCCCCCCACTTCCCGGAGACCAATACGGCAACTCCAATTTTCGTACTAAAGCAGCAACTCTGCTACATATACCTATATATATCAAATTGGACAGCTCGAAGAATTAATTTTTTTTTTATGCGTTATTTTCTACTATCACCGAAAAAATTATAATAAAAGTAAAATCAACAAAATTTTTGTCTGAGGAAATAATTTGTATGCGTATGCAAAAATATCAAAGCAAAAAACTTTGGATATCGTATTTTGTTGTTGTTTAAAAAAATTGTTGTTTTCGATCAATAATTATTTTTACTAAACTTTTATTTAAATCAACGAATTTCTTTACAGGTCCACATTCAAACAATTTATTAATTGATTCAAAGAATTTCGTTATTGAACACAAAAAAATGTTTTCTATGTATATTGATGTTCCTTTTGAACAGCACATTTTAACAAATTTTCCGATTTTTTTGGCTTCAAAAAATAAAGCAGGTAACCAATTTTTTTTACTTATTATATAGCGATATTTTAGAGTTTTTCTGTTCACTTGTGTTTGAAAACTCTATAAATATATTAGGTGTACTACATTGCTTCGGCCGTTTATATCTTTTTAGATTTTAAATTTCTTTTATGGTCTTAAATACTCTCCATAAGTAGAGTTTCCTTAGAGTTTTCTGCTAAAGTTGTCTAATCAGACTTACCATATGATATGCCTAAAGTAAGACGTTCCAGCTGCTCACTTAGCTTGTGTTCTCCATTGTCAACCATTTTATTGAATATAGAGCACAGATTGTTTTTTGCCTTATTAAAAACTGGCAAGAAACTTACTAAAACCTTGTGATGAAAAATTGGATTGACAGCTTTACGTTTATGCTTCCAAATGGATGCTGAGTATGAGAAAAAAATGGCAGAATTGTAGCAAAATATAAGGAATTGTAAATTAGTGATTCGTCTTACCTGGACTGGAAATTATACCGCCTTGAAAAGCTTGATAAATAGGAGTATAAGTGCACTTAGCCTTATCCAAAAGTTCTGAAGATGACAGTACTTTCTCAATAAAGTCTGGATCTGCTGAAAATATGGCCGGCTGGAGTCCAAGCCACAAACAAATTGTATACGACTTGCAGCTTGCAAACAAAACATTCAAGGCTTGTAGAATTTCTGAAAACAGGAACAACAAAATTTCATGGAAATTTATATTAAATACCAAAACACTACCTTTGAGATCCCTAATAACCGTAAACGATCCAATAACAGGTAAGCCAAAATGACCAGGAAACTTCAACGCAAAGCGGTATAAGTCTCTTCGTGACCACAGCCAAGACAACCAAAAACTGAACAAAAAGGTAAAAAGTAATATTTTGATAAAGTTTTTTAAATTCTGATTAAGTTGTTCCATGTTAACAGTGCTGCTCTACTCTTTTGACTGTTCAAAATTCACCAAACAGTTATCACTTAATCTTACAAAATCTCAAACTATATTTGCTTTTTGACTGTTTATAAATATGTGTGCAAGTAACTATTTTATGCATAATACTAAGCCAGACCATACTAGTACATAAGCGTACACGCGCGCATACATTAATTTTAGTAGTTTCCTCAAATATTTCTTGAGAAACATTTTGATCGTATCTTTAAGCCCGAAAACGACTCATTATAACATAAGTATGATACATGCACTTTGGTTTACAAAAACGTAGATTGTACTTTGATTATGTATATGTACATATATGAATGCTTATGTCAAAGTTCAATGTCAAATTAAAAACGTGTGCGAAAAATTGCTTGCAAAATAATTCTCTAATGAGATCTTCATATTAGTTACACTATAAATACGAGTACACGAAAATTATTTAGGGTTTCTCATTTAAGAATTCTGCTTTGCTAGAAACTACAGGGAACGAACGTACCCCAAGTAAACACATTTTAAACACATTCGAATGCAGATTTAATAACTTTATCATGGCATCGTACTATGTTAACAAACAATATATCGAGCAAGTTCAAAAAAAAATGGCTAAGTGCTACCAGAAGCATTTGTACACTGAAAAAATTTTGTTCAGAAATTCTCTGAATCTTGACATTACTTTTATGAATTTTTTCATTATTTTTCAACCATTGTAACTTTTCATAGAAATAATGAAACAAATTTCATTTGATTATTTTAATGAAAACCTTCATAAAAGTAATGAAACATTTTAATTAGAAACATGAGTTATTTTCATTAAAAGTATGAAAGACAAATCATATGATTAGTGAAATAATTTCTCTAGATCAAAGAATCAATTTCATAAAGCACATGAAAATTGTACATTAACTTAATGAAAAAGTAACATTTATTTAATGAAATAACTTCTTTGTACTAATGTAATATATGCATTAAAAATATGAAACTCCTTCATAAGGTCAATGAAGTTATTTCATTTATCTAATTTTATTATTCATTGAGCACCTGAAAAATTTACATTAAATCAATGAAATAGTTACATTTGTTTAATGAAATAATATCATAACACACATTAATAAAATATGTTCACAAATGTACGTAATAAGATCAATGGAATTATTTCATTTATTCATTGATACTTTATTTCATTACACAAACAATACTATTCCCTGCTTTTGTGAAATTGTACCTTATTATGATAAAAGAAAATGTTGAAAGTATTCACCAAATAAAACAGATTTTATTAATTCCAATGACTACAATACACTGGTATTTAAATTTTTATACCCTTCACAAAAATGTAAAGGGTATATATAAGTTTGTGATTCCGTTTGTAATTTCTACAGTTTTTTTTTGCGACCCTATAAAGTATATATATTCTGAATCAGAATTAATGGAAAAGTCGATTAAGCGATGTCCGTCTGTCCGTCTGTCCGCTGTTGAAATACCGTTTCTGAGAAAACCATTAGACTTAGAAACTTTTTTCTTTCACCATTCTTTTACCCCATCGATTCATGGGTTTGCTATTGAAATTCAGTAATATCGGTCCACGTATAGCTGAGATATATTCAAAATTCCGAAAAAAAGCCATTTTTTTTGCAGTTTTGTATGAAAATTTTTGAAAACAAAAGTTGTTTGTTTTGCTTCAAACTTCACACACTTATTAAGCATGGTGACTGAAAGGCAAAAAATTTTTTTTTTCAGATATCGGTCCATATATACCCGAGATATAGCCCAAATCGAATTTTTAATGAAAATGTCGCATAGGCGAAGCTGAATAACTTTTTTTTGCTCAAAAGCAGTTCTGGTAATAAAATTAGGTTACATAAATATGGAAAATGAAAATTTCCGATATCGGTCCATATATACCCGAGATATAGCCCAAACCGGTTTTTTCATGAAAATGTCGCGTAAGCAAACTTAAACAACTTTTTTGTGCTCAAAAGCAGTTCTGGTAATGAAATAGGGTCATATAAATATGAAAAATGAAAATTTCCCATATCGGTCCATATATACCCGAGATATAGCCTAAATTGCGGTTTTAATGAAAATGTCGCGTAAGTGAACTTAAACAACTTTTTTTTGCTCAAGAGCAGTTCTGGTAATAAAATTAGGTTACATAAATATGGAAAATGAAAATTTCCGATATCGGTCCATACATACCCGAGATATAGCCTAGACCGGGGTTTTCATGAAAATGCCGCGTAAGCGAACTTAAACAATTTTTTTGTGCTCAAAAGCAGTTCTGGTAATGAAATTAGGTTACATAAATATGGAAAATGAAAATTTTCGATATCGGTCCATATGTACCCGGTCCATATGTAGCCCAAATCGGGTTTTTCATGAAAATGTCGCGTAAGCGAACTTAAACAACTTTTTTCTGCTCAAAAGCAGTTCTGGTAATGAAATTAGGTTACATAAATGTGGAAAATGAAAATTTCCGATATCGGTCCATATATACCCGAGATATAGCCCAAATCGGGTTTTTCATGAAAATGTCGCGTAAGCGAACTTAAACAACTTTTTTTTGCTCAAAAGCAGTTCTGGTAATGAAATTAGGTTACATAAATATGGAAAATGAAAATTTCCGATATCGGTCCATATGTACCCGGTCCATATGTAGCCCAAATCGGGTTTGTCATGAAAATGTCGCGTAAGCGAACTTAAACAACTTTTTTCTGCTCAAAAGCAGTTCTGGTAATGAAATTAGGTTACATAAATGTGGAAAATGAAAATTTCCGATATCGGTCCATATATACCCGAGATATAGCCCAAATCGGGTTTTTCATGAAAATGTCGCGTAAGCGAACTTAAACAACTTTTTTTTGCTCAAAAGCAGTTCTGGTAATGAAATTAGGTTACATAAATATGGAAAATGAAAATTTCCGATATCGGTCCATATATACCCGAGATATAGCCTAAACCGCGGTTTTAATGAAAATATCGCGTAAGCGAACTTAAACAACTTTTTTAACCTTAAAGCAGTTCTGGTAATAAAATAAGGTTATATATATATGGAAAAAGAAAATATCCGACATCGGTCCATATATACTCGAGATATAGCCTGAACCGATTTTTCCAATAACATTTTTTTTTTGCTGAAAAGCAGTTCTTGTTATAAAAGAAGGTTACGAAAATTAAAATTTCTGATGTCGGTCCATATATACCCGAGATATAGCCTAAATCGGGTTTTTCATGAAAATATCGCGTAAGCGAACTTAAACAATTTGTTGTGCTCAAAAGCAGTTCTGGTAATGATATAAGGTTATGTGGAAAATTAAAATTTTCAATATCGGTCCATATATACCCGAGATATAGCCTGAACCGATTTTTCCATTAAAAAAAAATTTTTTTTTTTTTTGCTGAAAAGCAATTCTCGTTATAAAAGAAGGTTACTAAAATACAGAAAATAGAAAATTCCGATATCGGTTCATATATAACCGAGCATATTTAGGTCACATTTTTAATATACTATACATATTCGTGACTATCGTGAAGGGTATTTTAGATTCGGCCCAGCCGAATATACTACACTCTTACTTGTTTAAACTATTATTATGCTGATTTGAGTACATGCACATATGTACTTACATACCCAAGTTCGGTAGCCAGAAATTTATTTGTCATTGATCTAATGAATTTTATTTCATTGGAATTATAAAACTCATAAAACTTACATTTCAATAAAAAAAAACTTGACATTTTTCAAGCTGTATCTTAAGATAATAAATGCCCATTAATATATCTTACCAAAATCCAAAGAATTTAAAACAAAAATTTAATTTTGTTATAGTCATAAATCCAATATTTTTTAATGAAACTATGAAACTTAATGAAACAATTCTGATGGAACGATTTCATAATATATATGAAGTTTCATGCATATTGTGAAAAGTTTTCATTGGATTAATGAAAAATATGTAATGAAACAGTTTCATTAAATATATAACGCATAATTCTTTCAGTGTATACATAGATAGTCAACGATATATTCAAAATTATGTCGGCATTTCTGTGTTATACCACATTTTTCGACGCGCTAATACTAAAGCCAGAACTAGTAAACAAACTACCCAACATAAGATACGATGCAAGCCTCTACTTCAGGGATAATATGTTGCCATGTTGCCGAATTCGAATACTAACAAAAATTGGTTGCTGAACGGATCTTGTAGCTATTTTTTTAATATATTTTACCCTTTAACTACATATCTTTTAATTATACTAATATCAAAGTGGTTTTTTCGGTTGTTTTTTTCCTAAACAAAAATTCAAGTTATTAATGTACAAACATATCGCTCCTTTATTGCAACATAGTCATATCTTAAAAAATTAGCTTTTCGAGTTAACAATGCAGAATTGTTAACAGTACTACATTTTATATTGTGCCAAAGATTTATTCAAATTACTTTTAAACTGTTTCCTTTAGGAGATATTTTCTAAAAAGATTTTCTAAGACTTGTAACTCAAAATTTGAAATGTGTTTTTCTCGAAACGAGTTTTTTTAGTTATGACTATGTTGCAATAAAGGAGCGATATGTGTCACAGAATGTAAATGTAAATTAATTAATAATAAGTTTCTCAAAAAGAGCTTGAATTTCTAAAAAAATGAATATACTAGAGTGCTCGAATACGGAACAATGTACACTAGGGTGCCCCTTATTTTTAAAAGTGAAAAAATGCACCTTCCCTTAAAAGTGAAAAAATGCACCTTCCCTAGAAATGTACTCGGTGGGCAAAATATACTCTGTTCAAAATTTTATCCAGATTGGAATAGGAGAAGGCGTGGCGCATCCGACCACAAAATAATTAAAATAAAAATTATAAATAGCTTATTTTCTATGGAACTACCCTAATCATCAGTAGACTTTGGAAATTTTTGAATGATATTCTGAAACATTCAACTTTATATCCCAACAATCTAAATAAATTGTTGAGATTTTAAAAAGAAAAATGCTCTAATAGTATCTGTCAAAACACAAAAGACAAGCTTTTTCATTTATACACGTCTCTAACATTTCTTTGCACCTTTCAAACAAAGAAATGTTAGAGACGTGTATAAATGAAAAAGCTTGTTTTTTGTGTTTTGACAGGTACTATTAGAGCATTTTTTTTTATCCCAGCAATTTGTTTAGATTGATGGGATATAAAGTTAAATGTTTGAGAATATCTTTCAAAAATTTCCAAAGTCTACTGATGATTACGGTAGTTCCTATGAAATGTCGACATATAGATAGCTGGGAAACATAGAAAATAAGCTATTTATAATTTTTTATTGGTATAAATGTTAGAAGCTAGAATAGCGAATAAACACTTAATTGTTTTAATTAAAATATAAAAAAAATAAAAATATATATAATAAAAAAAAAAATTTTGTAAATATGAAATTTCCACACAGATATTGTTTAAATATAAGTTCGTGTAGGAATCTGGAATATTTTTGGAAACATTATAATAAATCTATTCCTTCTGAATTGGAATTCCATAATTCAAGTACAGTTATTATAGGTTTAACAGGCTGTCAGCTATTGGAAAGTGTTGTGCTAAGGTTAGGTTTAACAAGCTGCCAGTACTGTTATTTTGAGTCATTCTGTTCTCCCAACAGTACGATTTTGATAGTTTACATGAAATTAAACCTGTCTCTGTTATGTTTAATTTATTGTATTTTTTTAATTATATTATAATATTATACTATTAAGCTATTTATATTTGCTCATTATACTTATTTAAAACAAGAGGTCAAATATAAAATTTTTTTTTTGTAATTTCCAATATTTCGCACACCACTGGGTAGCATCATCAGGGATTTAGATATTGTTTTTTTTTTCCTAAAGGAACTCTACAAACACAAAATAGGGATCCTTTTAAATTGCATGTTATAATTGTACTAATTAATAAGTTACTATGTGATCTAATTTAGCTTAAATAAGCTAGTTACAATGTCCATCCTACGTAATGCAGACATGGACAACGTCAATTGTTCTATATAACGTAGACGTGGACCATGTCATTGTTAAACAAGATTTTTTATTTATATTAGTCGGTAAATTTTCACTTTTAAATTGTTGTTTTTTTGTTGCTTTTTTTAACGGAAATTTATCCTAGTGGCATATTTCAGATAGTCTTTTACAAACTACTCTTTTGTGGTATACTAGGGAGTAGTTTTGACACTACTCTTATGCAATATAAAGCTGGGTTATATATCCAGATCTCAGACAACGTAATGTTAAAAAGACGCGGGGGATTTTTTTTAGTTTTTTGCCTAAGACCTGAACCCCTGGGGAGCAGGTTTTGCGTTAGTGTACACCCAACCAGGGCAGTTTGCTTTCTGGGGCATTTCATTTGCTGTAGCAAATGAAACTCTAGCAAACTGCATGACGCATTTCAGAGGTTAAGAGGTTTTGCTTTGCAGACCATCTAGGTGCTGATCATGGCTGAGGTGCCTGCCTTGGCTGAAACTTTCTGGCTGTGGTTTACAACTGAAATCGCAAGTAGGGGAATAAAGTTTCCCTGATAACTTTGGTGCTTGCCGGTTTTGCGGCGTGAATCAGCCTCCGAGGTGATGCTGTCTTGCAACAGATATCTGTACTGTAAGGAACCAGAGGTGATGGTTAGACGGGTGGATTGGTGAAGAACTGATGGACTTTGGCCTATCAATTCCTGACGCCTAATCTACCTTTGACTGTTAGGAAATTGCATACAAGAGGGATTATAATGCCCGGTTTGTCCATATGGTTACAAGTTTATGGCAAAAAGTTTCGTTCTCTGTGAGCCTAGAAGGCCACTCAGGAGCGCTGCTGAATCGTGAGTATTTCACCCCGTGGAATTGTTCCATCATCAGATTAGGCTGGCAAATAGTTGCTCATGTAAATCAATTTCGCAATCTGTCGAAAATATTACAATTATATTACAGTGGAAATTACTATTAAGAGCAAAGAGTTCAGCTATATTCAAAATATTTTATGAACTTAAAAATTTTGCGACATACAGTTACGAACAATAAAATAGCACTACTATTATACTTCCCTATATTTTTGAAGTTCAGTAAGAGACCAGGGGTTTTGATATTTATTTTAAAGGTATATTTTATAAAGTAAAATAAAAGATATTGAAATTCAGTTCCGGTTGGTTAACTCAGACTTTAAGAGAAAAAGACGTAGTTCAAGCTTAACATTAAAATAGCAGTGGTTCCAAAATACACAGCAAAATAAAAAATTTAAATGAAATTTTAGGTTAATGTCCTAGTATTTGGTCGCAAATCCTTTGTTTTTTAAAACTGCTCTGAAAAGACGTGGCATTGAGTCGACTAAGTGCTGACATCGGCTTGTTGGAATTTCGTTCCAAGTTTTTTGTACAACTTCGCAAAGCTGCTGGCAACCAGATGTTTTTAAGTCATGCACAGCCTTTTTAATGTCCCTCCAAAGATGCCCCCACTAAAATTGTAAATGATTGAAAAAAGTAATATTCGTTGCTAAATACACAATAAGTGATAATTTATTAACTTACTTTCACTTTGTACTTCTCAAAAATTTACTTCTTTATATACAAATTTTAAGATAAATGACTCAGTCACTGAAGACTGCTATTTTAATGTTAATAAAAACGAAGCTTTGAAAACATAATTCATCAAACTAATAAAGAAAAAAATTACAACGAGCAAGCAGAGTTACCTGATTATTACAACATACACTTAAAAAAAAATTTATACACAATTAAAAAGAGTACACCGCAAAAAAAAGGTTCTATTAGTGGTACTGCTATTTTAATGTTCGTAACTGTATACTTGATAAAAAGTAGAAGTGTTCGATACTTTGATATCAATCTGTATATCCTGTGTCCTAATGACCCACAGTGGGTGATCAAGTGATCCACTGACTTCTGTTCTTCCCTACAAAATCGGTAAATATGTGTATTAGAATTGCCTATTCTGTACATATGCTTGAGGTATAATGACCTGTAAGTGAATCTCTCAGAGTCCTTGGGCTTTTCTTATTCTGTCTTAGAGCACGTTCGTTACATCAAAGCTTAGAAATATATTAGCATATAGAAGATCGTTTGTCTCGCTTCTCCACGATGGACACGGCCTATTTTTTCACGTCCCTCTTACCTATCGTTTAGACAGGAAAGTAATTTCATGAAAGTTGCAATACACTCACACTTTTTTACTAACACACTCTCATTTTGCTTACTTTCCACTCAGCTTTCATTAAAAATTTCATGAAACAAATTTTTGGACATTTTCTGAAAGTAAAATGACAAACTGCTAAATATTGTTGCCACATACAAGGAATTATACAAAATTTCAGTATTGTAATAAAATAATAATTATAAAATTAACTTCTTTTGCAAGTCTATGAAAATAATTATGATCATTCGTCATTGTATTGTATATTTAACACTTAAAGAAAACAATTAAAGTCTTTTTATAAAAATAACATCATAGAAAAGTTTATAATGATAAGTTTTTTCAACTATTGCCCCATAAATTTGTATATGTAATAAGTTCGGCAACTCTGATTAGTAAGCAAACAAAATAAGAGTGGAGAGAAGTAGAGGCAAATTTTGCAACTCTTGGCCTCGGCGACATTTGTAAAATGAACTTTCACTTTCCTGTGTAGACGAACAAGAAATTTTCATGAAAGTCGTTTATTTCATTTTTATTTGTAATACGTATACAAAAATTTCATGAAAGTACTTTCCTGTGTAATGTCAGCGTTAAGGACACAAATGTTGGAGTGGAGCCAATAAAAGTCTGTTATATCATTACCACAGTGCTCCTGACATCCTGGCACCCTGGCACCCTGGCACTAGAGTAATCGTTAGTTCCTTTCAGCCTGTTGTGCCAGTGCCAAACTAGAGTAATCGCCAGTTCATTTAGGCTGTTGTGATTTTCCAATACTAACCTATACGTAAAAACACAACTGCTTTGGGCTTTGAGGATTGATCGACTATCAGAGTGTATTTTTTATTTTTTTGTGACTTATACAAATAATTGTATTTTTTTTTTCAAAATTAATTAAGAAACGTTCAATCTTAGATTAAGAAACGTTGAAAAAATTTGTATCATTACGATTTTCAGCGGAGCAAAAGTGTTGCGAAAATATTTTTTCTTTTTGCTTTATTCTGCATTGTTGTTGTACACTAGCAAAATAAATATTGTGTTGAAATCAACTTGCCTTCTTTATGTTTTTTCAAGATGTTTTAAATTTGGCTAATTATAACAAATTACTTATTCTCTTTTTTCAAAAGCACTCGCTGCCCATCACTGATTTAAATGAAAACGATTAGGCAGTACACTAATTGTTTCGTACCCTCTACTCGTAGTACTACTGAAGAGCACCCACTAGTTTTCGAACTTGAGATCATGGTATACTTGTTGCCCTTTCACAGCTGCTTAAAGCTCTCAGTCACCGAACTCTTTAGTTTACTTTTCTGTCCATCATATATCTGAGTGTACTAATGAAGTGTTGTACAGGGTGGCCCAGAAAGACCGAAGTGGTGTGAATTGCTTATAACTTTTTATTTAAGAGATATTTTTTTAATTTTTTTTTTTTTAAATACATTAAATTTATGGGGAATATTTTTGGATTAGTTATTAAAAATGATATCCCGCAAGTGGTGGCCATATTCTGCTTCGCACAAATGTGCTCTTTCCAACACATTTTCCATGACCTTTCGCAAAACTTCCAGTGGTATGTTGTTAATTTCTTCTCGAATATTGGTTTTTAACTCCTCAATAGTCCTAGGCTTATTAACATAAACTTTTCCTTTTAAATAGCCCCAAAGAAAACAGTCTGGAGCGGTTAAATCCGGGGAACGCGGAGGCCAATTAAAATTGCTGTTACGAGAAATTATTCTTTCACCAAAGATGTCGCGTAAAAGAGTCATTGTGGCCCTCGCAGTGTGCGCTGTGGCTCCATCCTGTTGGAACCATATTTGCGGATGGTTTTCCACGGCTGGCCTTACAAAATTTTGCAACATGGCCCGATATCGATCACCATTGACGGAAATGGCGACACCTTGTTCATTTTCAAAAAAAAATGGGCCAATGATCCTTTCTGAAGAAACACCGCACCAAACGGTACACTTAACTGGGTGCAATTGTCGTTGATGAAGTACTCTCGGGTTTTCCGTAGCCCATATCCTACAGTTTTGCTTGTTAACGAACCCATTTAATTGAAAATGGGCTTCGTCACTCATTATTAAGTTATGAATAAAATTTGGATTCTCTTGTGCTTTTTGCTGGAAATAAATTGCATAGTCAAGTCGTTGCTGGTAATCTGTTGGTTTCAATTCTTGGACAAGTTGAATTTTGTATGGAAACAATCCTATGGTGTGCAAAATTCGCTGCAGCGACGTCCTTGAGAGGCCCAGTTGTGACGAACGTCTCCTGGTTGATGTTTCTGGATCCTCCCGAATACTCTCCTGTACCACTTGAATATTGTCAGCCGTGTGGACAGTTCGGTGTCTGCCGGGACCAGGAAGGTCCCTTACTGCTCCTTGTTCTCGAAAATTTGCAACCAGACGGTTTATTGTTGACTGAGAGGGTGCAACCCGCACATTAAATTGACGACGGTATGCACGCTGAGTCAACACAATGGACCGTTGATTTGAAAAGTAAATTTCAACAATTTGGGCACGTTGTTCAATTGTGTATTGCTCCATTATAAATTATCCAAGTCTTCTTTACAAAATACTGAAAAGAAAAGAAAAAAAAAATTATAATAAAAAAGTTATAAGAAATTCACACCACTTCGGTCTTTCTGGGCCACCCAGTACAAACGTTTGTTAGCACACACTTTTGATTTATATTATAAATGTTTTTATTTCGGGTCAAAGTGTAAGTGATGTAAATAAATGGTATATTTATGTTTTGTTTACATGTTTATAATAAATAAATAACACACACAAGTATGTACGTATAAATAAGCGTAAAAGAAATCATTCCTAAGAAGAAAATTTGTATCAACAATTAAGAACAAATAATAATAATAAAAGCCATAATAATGTCTACATACTGACAGCTATTATTTAAAAGTATACAAATTTCAAGTGCAGTTAAAGAGTGGTCCAGCCGTAGTGTACGATGTTAATTATGAGTCACGCTTTAACGTCGAGGTTTTTGCCCAATTTAATTTGACATTTCTTTGTTTCAATGTATGACATGGTTAAGATTATTGAAGCCAAATCAAAATGCATTTCGTGCACTTTGTGAGAAACAGTTTCGCCTAAGTGGATTCGTTAACAAGTAGTATTGCCATATTAGGACAAATGTGTTGCCACGAGTGACTGTGAAAAGGACGATACATCCACAAAGCGTGACTGTTTGGTACGATTTATGGGCAGACGGCATCTTCGCGCCATATTAATTTTCATCTCGGGTATATATGGACCGATATCTGAAAAAAAATTTTTTTTTGCCTTTTAGTCACCATGCTTAATGAGTGTATGAAATTTGAAGCAAAACAAACAATTTTTATTTTAAAAAATTTTCATACAAAATTGCAAAAAAAAATTGCTTTTTTGGAATTTGGAATATATCTCAGCTATACGTGAACCGATATTACTGAGTTTCAATAGCAAAACCAAGAATCGATGGGGAAAAGAATAGTGAAAGAAAAAAGTTTCTAAGTCTAATGGACAGACGGACAGACGAACACCGCTTAATCGACTTTTCCATTAATTCTGATTCAGAATATATATACTTTATACACTGAAAAAATTCTGTTCAGAAATTCTCTGAATTATGACATTACTTTTATGAATTGTATCATTATTTTTCAACCATTGTAACTTTTCATAGAAATAATGAAACAAATTTCATTAGATTATTTTAATGAAAACCTTCATAAAAGTTATGAAACATTTTAATAAAAAACATGACTTATTTTCATTAAAAGTATGAAAGAGAATTCATATGATTAGTGAAATAATTTCTCTATATCAAAGAATTAATTTCATAAAGCACATGAAAACTGTACATTATATTAATGAAAAAGTAAGATTTATTTAATGAAATAACTTTTTTGTACTAATGTAATATATTCATAGATATATGCAATAAATTAATTAAAAATATGAAACTCCTTCATAAGGTCAATGAAGTTATTTCATTTATCTAATTTTATTATTCATTGAGCACCTGAAAAATTTATATTAAATCATAAAATTTACATTAAATATAAAACTCACTAAATTAACTTTTTGATAAAAAAAAACTGGACATTTTCCTAAACTGTAGCTTAAGATTAATAAATGTCCATTAATATGTCTTACCAAAAATATTATTTGAGCATATTCGTATTTCATTTTGAATTCTCATTAATTTATTTAAAATAATGGAATATACAGTTAAATGTTTGAAAATGTTTTTTTGAGTTTTCCAAGTTCTCTGTTGATTAGGATAACTTCTATGAAATGTCGACATGCATACAAAACAAGCTGTAGATATATTTTATTGGTTTAAAGATTACGTCCAAATAGAGTAAATAACAACGGATTCAATTGTTCTTATATCAAGTATGGACTCAGGATTGAAACAGCTCCAAAATTCTTGAATCAATCTTATTTTTGGCCTATTTCAAGTACGGCTTTGGTATAAGAGAAATGTCTAAAAGTATTTAGTGTTTGAATAATCCGTACTTGAAATAAGTAATTCGTACTTGACTTAAGAAAATTGCCGTACTTTTAACACTGCTTGGGATTGATTTAAGTACGGATGGATTGAATATTATTTTCTGTGTATCAGCACCTTCCTAGAAGTCCTGATCTGAAATCTACTTGGTTCACCAGCGCCCCCGTGTAGCTTACAATGCTCATACATGTCGAAACTTTATGCCATAAGTTTGAAGGAAACCCTTTTCTTAAGAGTTCGGGCCTTCTAATCCCTTCTGTGTGCAATTTCCTAGAAGACAATGGCAAACAACATTATTAAACATTAAGGACATCAGCCCTTAACTAACTCACCCGTCTAACCATAACGTCTTGTTCTTTACATTACAGATATCTCTTGCAAGACAACAGCACATTGAGCGTTATTAGCACACAACATAATTATCAGGAAAACTAACTCCTATTCTTGTGATTTTAGGTTTAATCTACTGCCAGAACGTTTCAGCCAAGGTAGGCACTTCAAAGACGGTCTGCAAGCAGAACCACCTGGTGATGAACCAATTCCACGTTCTGAATTGTTCACGATTGACCAGCGCCCCCGTGTGGCTTGGAAGGCTCACACAGCTTATTTTATGTCTATATAGGCAAACCCCTCGATTAAGAGCTGGGGTCTTCTAACCACTCATGTATGCAATATCCCAGGAGCTAATGGAAGCCAAGACTTAATGAGTTGGTAGGTCGAAGCTCATTAAGAATAACAGCTCTGAACCAACTCACCCTTCTGTATGCAATTCCCCTAAAGTCAATGGAAGGCTTAATAAGGAGCCCATTAAGAGCATCACCCTTAACGAATTCACCTGTCCATCACCGCTGGTTCCTTACATAATAGGTATCTGCTGCTAGACAACAGCACCTCGTGGGTTATTAGCCTGGTTATCAGGGAAACTAATTTCTCGTCCTATGATTTTAGGTTCCAACTACAGCCAGGTATGCAAATGAACCGTATTTAGCGCCGAGATGATTCGTATCAAAAACCTCCTCTGGGTCTTGCTGATTACCGTTCTGCTAATCTTAAGACTTGGTAAGGATTTCGGAAGTGTAACACAGCCTAAGTCATGCGACTTCCTATAGTTTTATTTACTACAACAAACGAAAGCAAAATGCGCTGGTTTGGTGTACTCCAAAGCAAAACCTGCTCACCCGGAGGGAAGAGCTAAATCATGCGATAGTTCGGCACACCAGCGACATTGAACCTCAATTATGTCTTTGAAAATATAGACCATCGGCTGAACACATGCCACCAAATCAATGGCGAGGTTTTGCCACATTTTTTTCACACATAATTCTCATAAATCCTTCTATCATAATAAACATATTGAAATAATTCTCTGAAAAGTTTTTGTTTAATTTTGCTTAATAATCATACGTTTTAATTCGACTACCTTTTATGTAAATATTAAAGTCCTTTTGTATAATAAGAAACCTTGTGCTAAATAAATTGCTGCTATCTTTCCTTAATGGAAATTTACATACAGAAAACTTGGCAGCTTGTTAATAACATAAGGATTTTGATAATGCATATAAGGCCGTAAGAGTGTTGTGTACAAGTAGTCGAAAAAAGTTTTGGAAATATGCCTAGAAAGTGCTTTTCCTGGTATGAAATAAATTAGATTGATGATGACTTTGTTGTTATTGTTGTTGATGGATTACAAAACGTTTATAAAGTCTTCGACACAGCTCTTGCGCTTGAAATAACATCTTTTCATAGGGTGTTTTCAAAATAGCGCAAGAACAAACTTTATGTAAATATGCAAGAACATAATTTCACCTTCTGCTTACACTTAATGCCGTATGTACGAAACACTTAAACGGACGGTGATTGATGTGGCATTTTAAGCGCAAAGTTGGCAGAATATTCAATTTGTGTTCTTCGTTGCCGTTTAGCACTAAACAGCGTTATTTTTTTTTGCTTTAGTATTCTGTTTCTCAGGCACACGGCAAAAATAAAGTGATTTTAGAAGCATTTATTTGGAACAACGCAAGCACACAATATTTGTCTCACGCAGAGTGAGTCAAATCAACTGGTAGCTGTTCCATTAATCTATTGAGCAGCAGGGGGGGTCAGTCAACTTTCATTAAATAATCATTGACTGTATCATTGACCTGTACTTCTTTCCGTCACGTTTATAATCCATCAGTGTATCAAGTCTTTCTAAGCGTACAATTGGTTAAGTTTTTAAATTTCTTTGCAGAGCAGCTGATGAGAATGCCAAGCATATTTTTACCGCTACAATAGAAAAAAATTATTATATATTCTAGTCCCTTACGCCTATATCTGACCTTAGAGTTTGCAAGAATAATAACATTTGCTAAATTATATTAATTCCTAAAAGAACTAAAAATATCTTTGGCTTTCAAAAGAATCAAAGGGTGATCCAAGCCAACCACATACGATGTTGATTGTAAATCAATCAGCCGTTTTCTGAGAACTAATTTAATATTTTAAACAGGCTTTTATTAGCTTCACTTATGTGTTTGTAAGTTTGTATTGCAACCCCTGCTGCAATGTGTACTTTTGAGGAATTTGATATTCCGCCATCGAGAATAGTGTTGACGCTTTAGTGCGCAAATTGGAGTTGCCGTATTACTTCCGGGTATGTGAGAGGATTTAGGCGAATGAATGAAGCTTATTTTGGAAATTCCACAAAAACTAGGAACCGGCTAGAGAACCGGGTTTTTCGGTTTTCATTCGCGCGTCTTCGCCGTGGAATGACCGTCATTATGCCGATTCCAAAATGCTCTTTGGTTTTTTTTGTAGATTTTGACCAGTATTTGACCTTTTTTTGTCACTATATGCGATTCTTTGGACAGTTTGCCGAGCTTGTACCCGCTTTGCGTAACGCAGTGCCACTTTTTAACTTTTCCTGCTGATTTTTAGTGGCTGATTGGCTGGTATCTACATGATAGAGTGGTTATTTAAATGCAACCACTGTGTGGTTTTACGTACAACAAACCAAGTCATTGTGCTTTCTGGGGCATAGATGGGAAGGAGTCCCTTGTTTGTTGTAGCAAAAAAAGTCTAGGAAGCCGCATGACTGATGTTGTGTTGGACTGCTGAAGTCTTTATCAAGGCTTATAGTTGGCAGAATTGGAATCAGCAAAGCCACCGGTAGGTTCTGCCAGTAGACCATTTCGGCGCTCATCATGGTTGAGGAGCCAACCATGGTTGAAACGTTCGTGCTGTGGTTTAAATCTAAAATCAACAGGAAGGGGAATCAGTTACACCGATAACTTTGGTGCACTCTGGTTTCCGGTGGCTAATAATATCCGAGGTACTGTTGTCATGCAACAGATACCTGTACACTGTAAGAAACCAGAACTGTTGGTTAGACTGGTGCGTTGGTTTAGGGATGATGTTCGTAATGGGCTCCGTTCTACCAACCCATTAAGTCTTGTATTCCATTGACAGCTGGCAAATTGCATGCAGGAGGGATTAGATAACCAGAACTTGTAATCCAGGTCTTTGTCTATATGACTGAGAAACTTATGGCAAAAGTTCACCAGCACTGGTGAATCGTGAATAATTCACCCCGTGGAGTTGGTCCATCGTCAGATCAGGCTGTCAACACAGGTGCTGATGTAAATCAATTTCACAAGTTGTCGTAATAGCGGTTATTTATATGCAGAGTTAAGAAAATACACATTTTAATATCACATCAAACTACAAGGTAAAGTTGTGAAAAAGATTTACAGCAGCACCCGCCTTGCGGCCCTATCTGATGATGGACCAGTTCCACGGAATGAATCCTCCCTTCCTGCGTTTTAGATTTCAACCACAGCCAGAACGTTTCAGCCAGGTAGGCACTTCAACCATGATCAGCCCGGGTTGAACTGCAAGCAGGACCACCCGGGGGCCATGCTGACTCCCGTTCTGTGAATTTATATCCTTGGTAAGAGTTTCGGAAGCCAACACAACATAAATCATGCGGCTACCTAGAGTTTTATTTGCTACAACAAACGAGGGACCCCTTCCCCTCTATACCCGAAAAGCAGAGTACCTAAGTTAGGAATACGCCTAGGCAAAACCTGTTCCCCGGGGGGGAGGGGGCTAAAAAGTGCAATAAAAAGTAATTATGCATACTTCAAAAATAAATAAACAACACGTTTTGATATCGAACTCGTTCACATGTAAACAAACATGTCGCCTATCCAAATTTATAACTCACTTATTCCGCAGCGCAATTAAGTTAACCTTGGTATACACCTCGACCCTAGGCTGACGTAGAGGTCTCACATTGATGCGAAGGTCACTCATTTGAAACTAAAAGAAGCGCAACTAAAATGGCTTATGGGCAGAAACTCTACATTGAAGTTGGATTGCAAACTTTTGTTATGCAACGTAATTCTAAAGCCTATATGGTGTTATGGAATTCAATTACGGGGACTTTCATATTTCAGTTCATGGGAGAGGGGCTTTCTTTAACATACTCTTCAAATATAACACAAAGTCTGAAGAATTTCTGCAAGGTTCAAGCACCCATCAAATAATAGTGCTAATTTGCATACCGAACAAAAAATAATTGGTACCAGAATTCTTAAATTACTATCCTAAATAGGTATATGGCAAAATTTTGTTATCTTTGATATATTTGAAGAATTTTTAAAACTTCAAAAAAATTTTTTTAAGTCATTTTTTTTCATTTTTTTAAATACTTGAAATAGTATTCTGCTATCAACTTATTATCTCATTCTACAACTTAGTTTGGAATTTTGCTTATGAAATGGTTTATTGGGTTGTACTTTTCAAATTTGTTTTGTCTGTTTTGTATTTATTAAGCTGCCTCGTAGTCGGTTTACTTCTCTGGGGGTTTCATGCACCACAGCAACTTCACAAAATTTATTTTTAGTTTATTCATCATATTTAAGAGTAAGTGGTGTAAACAAAAATAACAAAGGTGGGCTTAAATTTTCAAAACAAATAAACTTTATGCTAAATTTGTTAAAAGTTGATAAGCTCACTTACATGCATATATGAGTATATCTCCACATGAGAAGTATATTTGTTGACAAATATAAGTATATTTTGCCGCTTTTTGAGGGCAATTTAAGTCAGCGATGGGCAGAAAGAGCGCGTTGACTGAGAGAGAGTAAATAAATTGTGCTACACTTGGGCTAATTTTAAACGGACTAAAAGAAAAAAAAAAAGGTTAGCTTTACTATTGAAGTAAAGCTAACCATTTTATTAACCAAACCATTTTATTTAACCAAAAAATAACGTGCGGTGGAAAAGAGATACCTATGAAGCATTTATATACTGAAAGTTTTCTTACTCTCCACAATCTGTGTTTTCGTAAAAAATCTGTTTAAAAGAAAAATATAGTATCTAGCTTGGAAACTAAGATACATGGGACTTATTATTTTCTTTCCAATAAACAGGGTACTTTATTCACAAATTGTTACCTTTGTATTTATTGAATTTAAACAAAAATTGTGGTTGCTAAATATAGTATCCAGTCGTTCGCACTGGCGATCACAAAAACTTCACTCAAAATTTGCAAACTTAGTACTTTACCAGAATTTAACAAGGTGAAACTGCCAAATTAATACTGTGATATTGAAACGAATTGCGCGGGTCGCAAAGATAATCGAGAGTGAAAAATCGCCGAATAACAATAACCGGAAGTTACCGTGACTTCTTATAATCTACTTGCTTATTGGAAAATATTTGTCTATAAGCAACGCTTTCTTTTTCTTATGCTCTTTAGTCGTTCAACAGACGTTAGCGAATGCACATGTCAAGTAGATTCTTAGAGCCTTTTTTCCAATTACAGTAGATAATGTAAATGGCAATGCAAAATTATTATGATAAACATTGAGTTTTTATGTATATGTTCAATGTTTTTTTATCATCAAACATTTAACAAAAGAATCATTGTGATTCCTAATACTCCGTATGAGTATGGACTTATGTGAAAAAGTTTTTTCGGATTTAAAATTCATTTGTACTAACCATCGTAACAAAATTAGTTCTACGTCTTTAAAATATATACTGCTCTTACGAAACTATCATAACAACATTAACGTAGATGATTTAGTTCTTTATAGTTTTGCTTGTCACAGTTTTTTTAAATTATTCTCAAATTATCTCACTAACACTGCTTTACAGCAGTGATGGACAAATTTGTTTTGCACTTGTGTTAAAGAGATAATTTGAGAGTAATTTAAAGTATAGTGACAAGCAAAACTAACATTAAAATTTTCGTTTGAACAATTAAATCGCGTACGTTATTGCTATTATGAAAGTTTCGTAAGAGCTATAAATGTTTCAAAGACGTAGAATCAATTTATTACGTTGTTTACTACATATGAATTTTAAGTCCGAAAATCTTTTTTCACATAAGTATGTTATTATATTTAATTAAGTAGTATTTCGTTGAGTTTAAGGTCCTTTTTAGCTTATTTATTTCAATATCTCTGTTGAAAGATATTGAAATAAATAAATAAGCTAAAAAGGACCTTAAACTCAACGAAATACTACTTAGTTATTATATTTATTTATATTAGAATGGAAGAAATCATAATACTTTCCAATAACATTTTCTGTACACATTTTAAATGTTTGATGGCATAACAGACATATACAAACGCATTTTTTATCATAAAAAAATTTTGCATTCCATTTATATTATCTACTGTAAGTAGAAAAAAAGCTACTGTAAATGAAATAAAAGCTCTAAGCTTCTAGCTGACATGTGCATTCGCCAACGTCTGCTGAACGACTAAACTAAAGAGCATAAAAAGAAAAGAAAAAAAAGGCGTTGCTTACATACTTATGCTTTACAGTGTAAACTTTACAGTGTAAAGTCACTTTATCATGGCTCTCGTTGTATTCCGACCTTTTGCCTCCGCTAAAATGCATTAACTGCGTTCGAAACTATTGCCAGTGAATATTTCAGTCAGTTTTAACAACTCATAGCTACTTGGCATAGCTGGTCCCACCAAACACTGAGCATGGTAACAAGACCGTGGTATGCCCATGAGTTTCTGCATTTGGTATTATCGTAATGAACCCATTTTTCCCCAGTCACAATGTAATGCAGAAATCTGTTCCGTATTTGCCTTCCAATCAGCTGTTCAACAGCAAACAAATGCCGTTCAACATCTCTGGGCTTTATCTCGTATGACACCAATTTTCTCTTTTCTGAATCATTTTCGTGGCTTTCAGGCATTTTGAAATGGTTTGTTGCATCACTCTCAATGATCTTAGCAATTTTCATCAAGTAACGCTTCCATATCTGCATATTCGAAAACCTTTTCTCTTTCACCGCCTTACTTGTCTTCGACGTCAAAATAATCGTTCTTAAAGCGCTGAAACCACTTTTGGCTCTATTTTGCACCGATAGCGGCCTCACCATATTGCAAGCATTCGCTGAGCCCCAACTGCAGATTTCTTTATATTAAAGCAGACAATTAAAACTCATCACAAATGACAAGAACTTGGCGCTTAAGCTGACATCTTTAATCGAGAGTAAATTTATAATGTAAATATGTATACTAATATTTCGATGCCGTTGTGTTTACAAATGCCTAAGTTTATTGTATGATAACTGCGATCTATTTATTTCGACTACCAATTAGTGCTGCAGCCATCTATTCCAAACGGCGGAAGCAAAATTGTACATCTAAGAAAATTGCAATATTCTCTTATAGACCGTCTTATTGCGAACATATTTATGCTGATTCAACAAAGAAATTAGTACACATAATGGTATACGAGAACATGGATATATACATCCATATGCACGTATATACATACATATATTTATGTAAACTCTTATTCATATCGCTCCTTTATTGCAACATAGTCATAACTAGTAAAAGCTTGTTTCGAGAAAAACGCATTTCAATTTTTTAGTTTCCATACAAGTCTTAGAAAATTTTTTAAAGAAATATCTCCTAAGGAAACAGTTTAAAAGCAATTTGAATAAGTTTTGAGCAGAAAATAAAAGGTAGTACTGTTAACAATTCTGCATTGTTATCTCGAAAATCGCATTTTTTGAGATATGACTATGTTGCAATAAAGGAGCGATATGTCCTTTGTTATTTGAAATGTTCTCCTCTTGACGCTTTTTAAATAACACTGTGTATCAAAGACAACTGCTGACAGAGAGCAAAAATGTTTTCTCCAATCATTTATTTATTGAATCTTCAAAATATGAACTAACAATAAGCAGCGTTGTCAACTCGGTGCGTTTCGCACCGTTTTTGGTTATTTGTGCGGAAAATTCAATAGTCGGTGCGTGGTGCGCTTTTTTTACATTTTCCGTGCGCTTTTTAAATTTCGGTGGCACAAAACCAAATTCAAATTAACTTTTTGTTTTAATATAAGGAAAAAATGAAAAAATTTTACATTTCATTTTGCAGAGCACGATTAGAACACGGAGTTATAATGTGAAAACCCCACCTTATTCTATGCACAAAGTAAGAAAATCTTGCTGTATACTCGTACATATTCCCGAAAGAAAAAGAATAAAATTTGGTGCTTTTAGAGCGTGTTTTGATATTGAACGATTAAGCCAGGTGTGTCAAATACTACAATAAATGCACACAGATAAGAAAGTTCATATTTATGATGGCGCGTGAATTCGTTATTGTTTTAGTAATTGATAAATTACTAAATTGTTAATAAAATTATAATTTATTTCCAAAACGTTTGCATATTGATTATGGTAATCTTCATCTTTTATATACTCTAGTCAACTGATTTTAATTGTTCGCTTACGAAAACACAAATGAGATTTACATCGTTTTTAATAGAATTGCTGTTAATAGTAGTGCCATTTTGTAACTTTTAATGATCCGATAATCGTAAATTTCTTCGACATATTTCATGCTCTGCAGTAACAATTGTATGCTCCTGCAATATAATTTTAACGATGGTAAGCAGCTGTATTTTTGTGTACCGGATAATAGGCAGCAAAACTAACATATAATTTCAGTCGACAGCGAATATGTTTAAACAATATTGCTGTATAATAAATTTGATAAAATATTGTTACAATTATTGTAAAGATAACATTGTCTGGTTTGTCAAACTTGAGGCCAAGTTTGACAAACACGAACTCTAGTTATTGTTTTGTTATCGTACTTTTTATAATACTAAATGGTTTTTTAACATCGAAAGAAAAATTTCAAAATTCGGTGCGTTTTTGTTGAAATAACGCGCTTTTTCCCCATTTTTGGTGCGTTTTGAAATTTAAAAGTTGACAATGCTGACAATAAGTATTCAAATCTTAATACTATATACGAAACAGATATTATAAAGGGTGAGCGATCTGATGACAAATGTAATGAAGGCTCCACTTGCATCCATTCTGAAGAAAATTTTTTTGCAACTTCTAAATCTATAATGCCTGGAATCTTTCGTTGATCTGAAGGCCAATAAGTGGGGTGTCCACTTGAAATCACATCTAACATTTTGGAATTTTAAATTCTGAATAATTTATTTAGACTGTTGTGATATAAAGTTGAATGTTTGAGAATGTCTTTCAAAAATTTCCAAAGTCTACTGGTGTTTGGGGTAGCTGCTATGAAATGTCGACATATAGACCGGTGGGAAACATTATAATTTTTTGATTGGTAAAAAATATTATTTAAAAAACTAATAAACACGCTTCCATATCAAATTTAAAATTTTTCATTGACTTTTTCTCAAATTATCCATATAACCTGATAACAACCCGCATAACGCGTTGCGAGTTTTATTTTTGACTTTCCCAAAACTGTCTTCAATAATCGCCAAAATCGCCAACGCCCCCGGAAAGAATATGGCAACTTCAATTTTCTCACTAAATCGAATTACAATTAAACCCGACTCCGATTCGGTTAGCGAAGCAGTTCCAAAAGTCGGCTTCAGGAAATGTCAAAATTCCCCCACATCCTCAGAAGCAATAAGGCAACTTAAATTTTCGCTCTAAAGCGAAAGACCGTTTGTAGTTCAGATGCATGTTCCACGGCCCAAATGCGTACCGAATATGAGAACTCGGTTCCCGGCACCCGGCACGGACTATGAAAACTCGGTTAACAAAGAGGTTCTGAATTTGTTTGGGAATTCCCAAAACCGGCTTCGTAAATCCCCAATATCCCCCACTTCCCCGGAAGCAATGCGAAAACTCCAACTGTTGCATTAAAGCGGCAACGCTGTATTTGCAGGTTTATATACCTATATATGTAATAATCACTTATACGGCTAGGGTTCCGAGTATTGCAAACATACAAGTGAAACTAATATAAGAGTGTGAAAAAAGCGCACCGACTAAAAAATCTTTCGCACAAAGTATTTTAAAAACTGCCAAAAATTGTGTAAAATGCGCCGAGTTGGCAATGCTGAATCTGATGCATAAACCTTTAGAAGGTCTATCAGATTAAAATCTAACCAATTATATAAAATTATATTGCGTTTATACCATAAACAATTCAAATTTGATCACGGCAATTGATGTTGTAATAAAAACAAGTAAGAGTGTGGTGTATTTGGCTGGGCCAGATCTAAAATACCCTTCACGATAGTCACGTATATTTTTGCCTCGTAATCAGCATTCCATAAAAGAACTCTTTCATTGACATTTTTATGGAAAAGTTTGTTTAAGTTATATCTCGGTTATATATGAATCGATATCGGAAATTTTCATTTTTCAAATTTATATAACCTCATTTTATTACCAGAACTGCTTTTAAGCAAAAAAAATTGTTTAAGTTTGCTTACGCGACATTTTCGTGAAAAATCCGGTTTATGCTGTATCTCGGATATACACTGAAAAATATTTGCTTCATATTTCCAATGAACCCCATTCATTAGATAATTTTCATTAAATGACTGAAAAATTACGTTCCATGAATGAAAATTCATAGCATTAATGAAAATATTCATTAAAATTGATTCATTAGTTTTCATAATTTCATTAGAAAATTTCATTGGATTTGTTGTAGAAAAATTTTTGAAGGCTGGGTGCAAAATTAAAATGTTTTGATTTTCTTTTAACCATCATTCTAAATGTAATGTATTAATATTATTAATTTTGTATTATTTTCCATTATTATTAAAACAATTAAAAATTCTTTTATGCCTAATATAAAAAAAAAATTGTTTAGTTTCTATTCAGTAGCACAGTGCTAATGAAAAAAGGTCATTAGAATAATGAAACTCCTCCTTAAACTAATGATTTTATTTCATTAGAATGAAGAAAATTTTTCACCAAATTAGTGAAGATTTTCATTGGTCAACGAATGTATTCATTACAATAGTGAAAATATTTCATAAAAATAATGTAACACATTCATTGGCCTAATGAACAAATAACGTTTGAACGATGAAGAAGATTCATTAAAGAAATGAAAGTTTTACTTAATGTTGATGTATCAACTAATGAAATTGAGTCGTTAGCCTAATGAATTTTTTCATTGTTTTAATGAAAAGTATTCATAAATATAATGATTTATGCTTCATTAACTTAATGAAGTTTTCATTAATCCAACGAATGTATTCATTAAATAATTTTTAATGAAAGAAGATTCATTAGTCCAATGATGCTCATCATTGGCCGAAAGATAATGAAAATTTTCATTAGATTAATGTCAAAATTCATTATATTAATGAAGGAATTCTTTTCAGTGTATAAGGACGGGTATCTAGTCACCATGGTTAATAATTGTATGAAGTTTGAAGCAAAACAAACAAGTTTTCTTTTTCAAACATTTTCATACAAAATTGCAAAAATTCATGGCTTTTTTCGGAATTTTGAATATATCAATAGCAAACACATGGCATGATGGAGTAATAGAATGGTGAAAGAAAAAAGTTTCTATGTCTAATGGTTTTCTCAGAAACAGTATTTCAACGACCGACAGACGGACATCGCTTATTCGACTTTTACATTAATTCTGATTCAGAATATATATACTTTAAAGGGTTTCAAATAAAAACTGTAGAAACTACAAACGGAATCACAAACTTATACATTTTTGTGAAGGGTATAAAAATGAAATAAAAACTCCTTTTGCTTAAACGGAGAACGAGCTTGTACTTAACATATAACATCATGGATTATATATAATCAAAAAATTCAGCTATTTAACATTAATATACTTACACATACGTACAACAATAAATAAAATATATTAATCAAGAAAATTATTTGAATATTTTATTGCAGTGCGACTTGTCAACCAACCTGTCTATATTCACGCTGTACAGTGTAATTTCCATGTGACCCGATTTGTGTAAATAATCTAAACGCGTATGACGAGAGAGTAAATATAAATGTTTGAACTTTACTTGAATTAATATGAAAATGCTTTGTAATTACAATAATTAGTCTGGTATTAGCAGTGTTTTTTCGGAAAATGATTTTATAATGTTGCAATTACTCATCCGACAAGCAGACACTGAAACTGAGATGAAAAAATTGTTTATTTAAACGAAAACAAAAAGAGAGAAAAGTAAACGAAATTTTGCGTTTGATGTTTGCGATTTATACTTACATATACATACATATGGCTTTGAATATCTTATTTACTGCAGAAAAATGTCCTTGAGAATTTGCTTTTATGTCATGATGAAAATTACTCCAACAAAAAGTGCTGTACAGTAAACACATCTTTTTATATATATATGACTGTTTCTAATATTTACTAATAAGTAATAAACATATAAATGTGTGTACAAACATTAATTAATTTTAATATACATACACATATACAGTATTGGGCAAAACCTAAGAAACTCTGCTTGATTTTAGCTTGTAGTCAAAATTATATTTAAATGAATATATCTCAATTCAATGCTTTAATGCAGTTTTATTAGTAAATGTGTCATACAAAATTACCAAAAAAAAGTTTTATAATTATCTCTCACCTAACGGTTTTTTTAGTACAACAACAAAAAATACTCAAAAAATCATTGGGCAAAACCTAAGAAACTTTTAATATTTGTATAATAACCCTTATTTTTTATTACTGCGGCGCACCGACGCGGCATAGATTTGATTAAATTATCAATTATTTTTAATCTATGCGTATCCATTCATTCTCCAGACACGAAAATAAATCGTCTCTCTAGGAAAATCGTTTCGATCCAACATTCCTCTTCAATATGGAAAATAAATTTTCTATTGGGTTCAAATCGGGCGATGGAGCCAGCCAATCAAGCACTTGAATCCCTTTCGATTGTATCCAGTCCTTCACCAACTTCGATGAGTGTTTCGGATCGTTATCATGTTGAAACACCCATCGAAGTGGCATATTCCACTCGGCATATGGCAACATCTTATTTTCGAAAATGTCCATTTTGTTACAAATTCTGTGGAACGGCCCTAGACCATGACCTGAAAAACACTTCCACACCATCACACTGCCACCCCAATGCTTGATAGTGGTTTTTACAATATCGGGGCTTAAGCCTTTCACCTGTATTGCGCCTCACACGAAATACGCCACCGGAGTTGAACAAATTTAATAATATAATGGTATGTATTTTTAAGCTATGCAAGTCACCCATTGATGTCTGATTATTTTAGGCTCGAATTTGCAAAAAAAATATTTTGATCGCTTACGAGAGCAAATTTAATTTGTACAACTGCGATGGCGTATGTCGTGTGAGGCGCAATACAGGTGAAAGGCTTAAGCCCCGATATTGTAAAAATCACTATCAAGCACTGGGGTAGCAGTGTGATGGTGTGGACGTGTTTTTCAGGTCATGGTCTAGGGCCGTTCCACAGAATTTGTAACAAAATGGACATGTTCGAAAATAAGATGTTGCCATATGCCGAGTGGAATATGCCACTTCGATGGGTGTTTCAACATGATAACGATCCGAAACACTCATCGAAGTTAGTGAAGGACTGGATACAATCGAAAGGGATTCAAGTGCTTGATTGGCTGGCTCCATCGCCCGATTTGAACCCAATAGAAAATTTATTTTCCATATTGAAGAGGAATGTTGGATCGAAACGATTTTCCTAGAGAGACGATTTATTTTCGTGTCTGGAGAATGAATGGATACGCATAGATCCAAAAATAATTGATAATTTAATCAAATCTTTGCCGCGTCGGTGCGCCGCAGTAATAAAAAATAAGGGTTATTATACCAAATATTAAAAGTTTCTTAGGTTTTGCCCAATGATTTTTTGAGTATTTTTTGTTATTGTACTAAAAAAACCGTTAGGTGAGAGATAATTACAAAAATTTTTTTTGGTAATTTTGTATGACACATTTACTAATAAAACTGCATTAAAGCATTGAATTGAGATATGTTCGTTTAAATATAATTTTGACTACAAGCTAAAATCAAGCAGAGTTTCTTAGGTTTTGCCCAATACTGTACATATTAGCTGTGCCCGCGTCGTTGCCAGTCAACGTACATTTGTATTTAATAATAAGAGTAAAAGTAAAAACCAGTAAAAATTCCCTTTAACCATAAGCCAAAGAAAAAATGTTTATGCAGTTTTACGAGGGCTGATTAAAAAATAACCATTACTTTGAATTTTTTAAAGCAGTATTTTTTTTTATATTGGACCCATAGGGGATGACCCCTACATATGCAGTGCATTGTACCAGAACTAGGAAAATAGGTTGTGAGGAGGGGGAAAGAAGGAGTTGTGCTTGTGAACATTTGACTTGAACTTTCCAATGTTATAACAGACAGGAAACACGTCTGCAGGCAACTTATTCCACAGACGAAGAGTACGGCTGAAAAACGAATTCTCTCTGTAATGCGTAGTACGATTCCCCGGGCAATCGACCACAAATGGGTGAGCTCTAGACGATGAACGCGTGCTGCACGAAAATGTGCGAGTTTCGGGAAGAAGATCCCTAATCTCGTCAGAGCAAAATCCATTGTAGTAAAGATAGAACAGAGTAACGCACCCCACACTGCTTCAATGCTTCAGCGAGTCAATAGAGTTGGATACCCTACTGTCACCGATGAGCTTCTTCACCCTATCCTACACAAGGTCGAGTAAACCCCAAAATAGACTTTGAGGTACTGGCCCAAACATGAGAGTTGTATTCCATTTTCGGTCGAATGTAGGTGGTATAAATAGTAAAGAGATCGGATAGAGTGAAGTACATCTTACACCGTTTCAAAAAGCCAAAGCACTTGAATGCTTCTTTAGAGACATGAAAAATGTGTTCAGTCCAGCGAACATCACACTGTATCTTCATTTCAAGAACATCAAGAGCATTCGATTCCTCAATATTTATACCTTCCATGAGTACAGATGAAGCAGCATTTTTTATTTAATTTACTTATTATTTTATAAATATTACAATTTTAGTTTGGTGCTTCAGCGCCAATAAGGCATTAGAGAGGCTAATTGGCAAATAAATTAATAATAATTTTCCAATAATTAAATACATATTTAAATATTAAAAGCGTTATTGTTTATAAAAGTTCTCGTAAATTACTTTTCAAAAAATTTTTAAGTAATATTTTAAATCTTGGAAGTGTAGGACATAGTTTTATATTGAGAGGTAAGTTGTTAAATTCTTTACTCCCTGAGTGTTCTATTCGTTGTTTTGTTGTCTCCGTACGACAAAATGCTATTCGTAATTGTTCATTGTTGCGAGTGTTAAAACAGTTTTCATTTGGCATAAAGAGTATCGTATGATGACCTATATCATGTAGACATTTAAACACATACGAACAGATTTGTAATTTGTAAGTACCATAAATTGGTAAAATTGAAGAAAAACGATAGGAATATAAAGAATTTGTTGGAGGTTTCCCACTGTTTTCAGGGCTTTATTTTGAAGTCTTTGCAGAGATTTCAACTCTGTAGTTCTTTTACTAGCGTAAATCAGTGCTAAGTAATTGATATGACTTTGTATTTGACTTTCATATATAAGCATTTTTGTGTTGTCATCAAATTTAAATTTAAACTTGTATAAAAGCCCAATAGCTGGCGAGATCTTTGACTTGAGATAATTTATGTGCTGATCCCATGCCAAATTTGACTGCAGATGAAGGCTCAAATATTTAACTGAAGATTACTCTTTAATCTCTTGGCCATTAACATGTAAATTGAATCTCGGTTCCGAACGAAAATTGAAACCAAATCTTATAAGTTTTGTTTTTTTCGAGTTGATAAACAAATTGTTCAACGGCATATATTCGGATATTACTGGATAAAAAATTGATATGTCATCAGCGTAAATAAAAATTGTCCCTGACAATGTTAAGTTTTGAAAATCATTTAGGTAAATACTGAATAACAATGGTCCTTATACACTACCTTGCGGCACTCCATATATCACTTGTCGACAGCTGCTCTTTCTTTTGTGAATTTGGACAAAATGTTGCCTTTTTTTGTAAGTAAGAGCGAAAAAATTGAATTTCACTGCCGCGAACACCATAATATTGAAGTATATGAAGTAAAATGTCATCATCAATCAAATTCAATCAATTCAAAGATCGTAACACATGCACGTAACTCTGCTGCTAACCTCATCTAACATTTTGCAAATGTAGTTTTGAACATTTATTGTTGCTTTTTCAGCGCCACAACCTCTTCGAAATCCATATTGGTTAGGATTTAGTAAATTGTTGTCTTCCAAAAATGATGAAAACACATCCATTTTCCACAATTGTGTGCGTTTCTCACAAATTCATCTGCGCAAATGCCGCACAACTTCAATGTAGTATTCCTCATTGACCGTACGACCTTTTTGTAAAAATCCATGATGCACCGCGCCATTGCAGTCGAAGAATACAATTAGGTAAAACCGTTGACCGAACTTGACGTGCTTTTTTCGGTCTTGGTTTTTCTGGACGCTTTCATTGGGATAACTGGGCTTTTGTTTCAATTTCATAGCCATACATCCAGGATTCGTCACCAGTTGTGACCTATTTGAGGAAATCTGGAACGTCATTGACGATGTTCAACAGCTCCTGGGCGATGTCCATGCGACTTTGTTTTGTTCCAAACTTCGAAATTTTTGAACAATCTTCTCTGCCGTACGTTTCATGCCGAATGATATGATAACATCATCAGCAACCTCTCTGATAGTGATTCGACATTTATTCAAAATCATTTTCCTCACTGCTTAAATGTTTTCATCGGTTGTTGACATGCTCGGGCGACCAAGACGAGCATCGTCATTGACATCTGTTCGGCCTTCCTTAAACCGGTTATACCACAATGGAACTTGTTTTCTGCTCATAGTAGACTCGCCAAACGCCACAGTCAACATTTCAAATGTCCTTGTGCATTTAATTTCATTTTTTACCTTAAACCTAATACAGTTTCTTTGATCCATTTTTTTTCTAATAAAAAAAATTCTTTTTACCAAAAAAAAAGTTTTTTTCGTTTATCTCCCTAAATAAGCGTCCTAGAGCAAAAATAACGAAATTTTGGTACCAAAAATTTTTTTTTCCCAAAAAAAAGTTTCCTAGAGCGGAAATAACGAAACTTTGGTACCAAAAAAATTTTTTTTTCCAAAAAAAAGTTTTTAGTGTTTATCTCCCTAAATAAGCCTCCTAGAGCGAAAATAACGAAATTTTGGTACCAAAAAAATTTTATTTTCCAAAAAAAAGTTTTTAGTGTTTATCTCCCTAAATAAGCCTCCTAGAGCGAAAATAACGAAATTTGGTGCCAAAAAAAATTTTTTTTTCCAAAAAAAAGTTTTTTGCGTTTATCTCCCTAAATAAGCCTCCTAGAGCGAAAATAACGAAATTTCGAATCGAAGAGTACACCAAAACATGACTAACTTTTTATCTGTCAAAAAATAAACTGGCAATCCAAAATGGCTGATATTGTCAACATATATAGCAGACATGTGTGGCAACATAATAGAGAAAAAATTTGAAAACAACGGTTCTGATCACACCTCGTATTATTTTGGATTAGTATCCGAAAAAGTTTAAAGAAAATCAGTTTTTTTTTAAATTAATGCCGACTACATATTCTTTAATAGAAACTATTTTAAAAATCCCAGCAGCAATTGTCTAGTTTATTTAAAAAATATTTTCTAACGTAAAATGTCAATAACTCGATTAACAACCAATAAATTTATTTTGTGTTTTATTTGATTAGTAAAATTTTGTTTTGTCTAAGCGCCAGGCTGCTATTAAATCAGACAACAAGCTCTTAATAACGTGTTAATTTTCACAAGTTGTTAAATGCATTTTTATTTCACCACAAAAACGTTAACGCCAGAAAAACATAAACACAAACTGTGCTTAGTTCATAAATCAGAAGTCTTCAGAATTGCAACCGAAGTTAAAAGTGTCACAAAAAGCTGCACAATACCTACAGAATTTGTGTGTTTGACCACATTGAGTTTTTTCTTTTTTGCTCTCAACAAACCACAAATGAACATTTTGTTATTGCCCCAAAAAAAGATTTTTAAATGCAAATATTTAGTTTTCATTTGAATTCAGATATCTAAAAGATTTAGTTCTTAAAAAAGGAAGGTCGAAGTGAAATTTGCCAAATAGCTGATTTTTTTTATCTTGGACCAGTACTCAGAAGATGACCTCTACATATGCAGTGCATTGTACTGGAACTAGGAAAATAGATTATGAAAAGGAAGAAAGAGGGAGTTTGAAATTAAATTCGCGAGAACGAAAATTATGCGAAACACTGACCAACTTTATTTCGCAGCGAATTCTGCTGATAGGTTTGTTGTTGTGCAATGTTCAAGGGCATACACTAGGGCGGGTCGATTTAAAAATCGCTCAATGTACAAGAAAAATCGTATTCTAGGGATCGAGATTAAAAACTTTGCCCAAGGAACCATACCTTTAAAATGAATATTGATGTCACGACTTGTGACCCGAAGGACCAAATTTCGAAAAATATCACTTTGACCCATTTAGAGTGCCCCAATCGAATTCAAATTTAGGACCGACGGCGCTTAACTTTGGAGAGCCGACCCAAATATGGCAGTGGCACACCACCTGAACGTTTCAAAATATCACAATTTTTTGCACTTTACGTTGGTGAAAAAGAAGGATGAGTGTATAAAAGAAATGAGTTTAGTAGAGAAAAGATTAGAGAGAGAGCGAGAGAGGGAGATCTAAGAGCTGGGATAGCCAATGTAATAACGTTGGAATTATACGACGATTCGAATTGCTGTTAAAAAGACCATTGTATTGGTTCGTATGCCTTCTACACTTCAATGAATTTCCGTTTCGGCATTTGTTTGAAGCTTTGGATAAATCAACTGGACCAAGACCGGCAACCGGAATCCTGAGCCGTCAAATCGAACTATTCCTATTTATTGCTATCACTCATTTATTATAATTGTCAACCGTTTTTCATTATTTTATTATTATATACATATATTTCAGGTGTTGGATGGCGTTTAGAAATTTGAGTTGAAAAATATGCACCAGCTCCGGAAAAAATTGAATCTTCCACCACTTCGAAGTACTTATACGGCATAACCCATATTTGCTTAAAAAACCTAAAGATGTTAAAGTTTTTTATTTTTTACATTTCCATTGCAATTTCAATTTCATTCTCAGCATTCTGTTTGA
This sequence comes from Thecocarcelia acutangulata, assembly GCA_914767995.1. NCBI lineage: Eukaryota > Metazoa > Arthropoda > Insecta > Diptera > Tachinidae > Thecocarcelia > Thecocarcelia acutangulata. Next base: position 56,315,772 of record OU612094.1, on the reverse strand, counting down.
GTGGCACTGCAAACAGCAACTGTGGCGTAATGAACAACTACCTCATATGCTTGTATGTAATTACACGTAGAAAAACGTATACAATCGATGTGACAACATTGTAAAGGCAACATACTATACCTGCACTTGAATTATATGGCTGTTGCTTATATTTTTATATTAGTACTAGCAATAACGCGCGTATTTGTCTGCGGAAAACAGCTGTTTTCAGTAGCCTGTTTTGAAGCGAAACCAATATTACAGCCTATTTACACCAAAGCGAAATCTGCTCATTCGAGATTTCAAGCCAAATCTGGTAGATTTTGAGAAGATTTTCCATACAAAATGAAATCTACTTTATGAGTAGATTTCGACGAAATCTCCTGAAATCTACTCAGTACTAAGCGATGCATTTGTGATTTCTTAAAAATACTACGCTGCAACAAAAATTGCACTATAATGTGGTGTATGCAGTCTCTGGGCACAAAAAATATACACTTTAATGCTGGTGTATTCAGTCTCTGATAATATTGTCAAACCCGCATGCATAAATTATTTTTGAGCAAATGAAATCTTGCTAGATGTCAAAAAACGGTGGTGTAAGCGATATAGATTTCGTTGTAGATTTCAATTCAAATCTACTAGATTTTGAATTAGTGTAAATTCGCTATTAAAAAAATATATTTTATAATTAAGTCATAATTGCGCAGTATGTGTTCTGTGATATTAAGTTTATGTTATTTCAAATTTAAGTGTAAGTAAATGTACTAATTTACACTTAATAAATATGGGTCGAGGTCTGATCAAAAATAACTGATTAGCCGTTACATTTATGCCAGCGTTTTTTCCAATCCTCGAAACATTTCTGAAAAGCGCTTTTTGGTATCGCCAACAGCTCCTGCCTCGATATTTCTTTTATCTCCTCAATCGTAACAAAACGCTTTCCTTTCCTCAGTGTCTTCAGTTTTGGGATGACAAAACGTCAGCGGGGGCCAAGTCCGGTGAATACGGTGGCTTTTTTTTTGGCCAAAAACTCACGCACAAGCATCGATGTGTGAGCTAGTGCGTTATCATGGTGCCAAATCCGTTATTGTTTTTTCCATAATTCTGTGCGTTTCTGACGAATTGCTTCGCCCAAACCGCGCAAATCTTCAAGGTATAGCTTCCTTATTGACTGTACCAGATATAGTATAACTAAAATAGTAGTCAGACAAATGATGAACAATTTGTTTTATTATAGTTACAATCCAAACATAAACTTGGTGTTAATGATCTTCAGTAATTAATTTTAGTAGGATAAATGAAAATTGTACTAATTAAAAATCCCGTAATGAATATGTTGAAGAACGTAAAACATATTTGAAAGGTGGTTTATAAGCTTGGCAAATGAAATGTAAAAATTAACGTTTAAATTTAGTTGTCTGTTTCATTTAATTACCAAAAACGTTTTTAAGTGCTTTAATAGTATATTCTTATACCATTAAGTTTTTATTCGCTATTCTAGCTTCTAACATTTATTCCAATAAAAAATTATAAATAGCTTGTTTCTATGAAACCCAGCTATCTTTATGTCGACATTTCATAGGAACTACCCTAATCATCAGTAGATTTTGGAAATTTTTGAAAGATATTCTCAAACATTCAACTTTATATTCCAACAATCTAAATAAATTGTTGAGAATTTAAAAAGAAAAATGCTGTCATAATACCTGTCAAAACACAAAAAACAAGCTTTTTCATTTATACACGTCTCTAACATTTTTTTCATGTTTCAGAGCGAAATGCCCAGCACTTGGAATAAATAGAAATAAATAGCCATCAGTTCAACAAAGGCACCGGTATTTGCATCCAAATTTAATCGGTTTGCTTTTGATAAACATCTTACAAGAGCGTCTTCCATAATATGCTGTTATCTGTTCATCGATAGATTATTTGTGGGAAAACACTCTTAAGTTGCATAAACTTCTTATTGATTAGGTTGTTTAGTGGAGTTAGTTTTCAAAATTTATAATTTTTGTCCAATTTGGCATTGTCACATAAATGGATTTTTTTTTTTTTAGCTTGGACCAGTACTCAGGGGATGACCCCTACATATGCAGTGCATTGCTTCAGAACTAGGAAAATAGGTTGTGAGGAGGGGGAAAGAAGGAGTAGTGTTTGTGAACATTTGACTTGAACTTTCCAACGCTATAACAGGCAGGAAAAACGTCTGAAGGCAACTTATTCCACAGATGAAGCTTACGGCTGAAAAACGAATTCTCTCTGTAATGTGTAGTGCGATTTCCCGAGCAATCGACCACAAACGAAAGAGCTCTAGACGATGAGCGCGTGCTACGTAAAAATGTGCGAGTTTCGAGAAAAAGATCTCTTATCTCGTCAGAGCAAAATTCATTGAAGTAACGATAGAACAGAGTAATGCACCCTACACTGCTTCGATGCTCCAGTGAATCAAGAGAGTTGGATACCCTACTGTCACTGATGAGCTTCTTCGCCCTCTCCTGCACACGGTCGAGTAACCCCAAAATAGACTTTGAGGCACCGGCCCAAACATGAGAGTTGTATTCCATTTTCGGTAGGATATAAGTGGTATAAATAGTAAGGAGGTCAGATGGAGTGAAGTACATCTTACACCGTTTCAAAAAACCAAGGCATAAAGAAAAGCCGTTGAGATGTCGGCAATGTAGCAGCCAAACCATTTACAAATGTGTGAAGTGTGGCGATTCCGTACATCTGAAGTGTTTTGCAACTTACCGTAATTAAATAAAATATATCACGCACATATCTTTACATATGTACGATTATATATAATCATTACTTTTTTTCTAGAGATATTAACAAATTATTTTAACTTAAATCGTTAAAAATCCATTTAGTTTTTATATCGTTAAGGCCCAATGTTGCGTTTTCGCAACGAGGTTTATCTCGGCTCCCACAACTCCGATTTGTCTAAAAAATTTTTTCTTTCATATTTAGCTATAAACAATCAATTTATAAAAGTTTCATAAAGGTAGCTTAACGGCATCAAAGCTCGGGTCTTAATGGACTAATAATAAACTTCAAAAATTCTTATTAAATATAATAAAAAGAGAATGCAACTACCTTGTATTTTTTATATCATGCCCGATATGCTGTTGTCTTCCAATAGATACCTGTAATACAGGGTGGCCCAGAAAGACCGAAGTGGTGTGAATTGCTTATAAATTTTTATTTAAGAGATATTTTTTTAATTTTTTTTTTTTAAATACATTAAATTTATGGGGAATATTTTTGGATTAGTTATTAAAAATGATATCCCGCAAGTGGTGGCCATATTCTGCTTCGCACAAATGTGCTCTTTCCAACACATTTTCCATGACCTTTCGCAAAACTTCCGGTGGTATGTTGTTAATTTCTTCTCGAATATTGGTTTTTAACTCCTCAATAGTCCTAGGCTTATTAACATAAACTTTTCCTTTTAAATAGCCCCAAAGAAAACAGTCTGGAGCGGTTAAATCCGGGGAACGCGGAGGCCAATTAAAATTGCTGTTACGAGAAATTATTCTTTCACCAAAGATGTCGCGTAAAAGAGTCATTGTGGCCCTCGCAGTGTGCGCTGTGGCTCCATCCTGTTGGAACCATATTTGCGGATGGTTTTCCACGGCTGGCCTTACAAAATTTTGCAACATGGCCCGATATCGATCACCATTGACGGAAATGGCGACACCTTGTTCATTTTCAAAAAAAAATGGGCCAATGATCCTTTCTGAAGAAACACCGCACCAAACGGTACACTTAACTGGGTGCAATTGTCGTTGATGAAGTACTCTCGGGTTTTCCGTAGCCCATATCCTACAGTTTTGCTTGTTAACGAACCCATTTAATTGAAAATGGGCTTCGTCACTCATTATTAAGTTATGAATAAAATTTGGATTCTCTTGTGCTTTTTGCTGGAAATAAATTGCATAGTCAAGTCGTTGCTGGTAATCTGTTGGTTTCAATTCTTGGACAAGTTGAATTTTGTATGGAAACAATCCTATGGTGTGCAAAATTCGCTGCAGCGACGTCCTTGAGAGGCCCAGTTGTGACGAACGTCTCCTGGTTGATGTTTCTGGATCCTCCCGAATACTCTCCTGTACCACTTGAATATTGTCAGCCGTGTGGACAGTTCGGTGTCTGCCGGGACCAGGAAGGTTCCTTACTGCTCCTTGTTCTCGAAAATTTGCAACCAGACGGTTTATTGTTGACTGAGAGGGTGCAACCCGCACATTAAATTGACGACGGTATGCACGCTGAGCCAACACAATGGACCGTTGATTTGAAAAGTAAATTTCAACAATTTGGGCACGTTGTTCAATTGTGTGTTGCTCCATTATAAATTATCCAAGTCTTCTTTACAAAATACTGAAAAGAAAAGAAAAAAAAAATTATAATAAAAAAGTTATAAGGAATTCACACCACTTCGGTCTTTCTGGGCCACCCAGTATAAGGAACCAGTAGTGATGGTTAGACCGGAGAGTTGTATGCGAGCACATACAACCAGAGCTTCGATGACTTTGCTTCGGGCAAATTTCCTACAAAACTCATCAGTCAGGACTTTGAGGACGATCAAGTGTACGTAAATCGATAATAGACTGTTAGACTATTTAGCAATAATTCGTAATGTAATATTGTTCCATATTATATTACTAAACTGTAATATGCGTCCATAATTCAAATAGATTTTTCTTTAAGTGTATGTAAACAACAAACTCATTTGCTATACTATAAAACTCAACTTTATTGGTTTCAAACTTTCCGAACGCCGTTCAGTGGTTGTTCTGCCAACTACATTACAAAAGCGATGGTTTAACTCCAGAGTTTTTTTTTTTTTTTTTGAGCGGTTGCATGCAGTAAAATAACACTTTGAAATATTGTTTTCCCGGATGAGTGATAATTGTGCGATTTCGAGCTGTTTTATTATGCTCTTATCTGCTTAAGCTGTCGATAAAACTTCTGATAATTACAAAACAGTTTTTCAATGTTTATTTACGTATTTATCTCAACATGAAGTCTCTCGTATTTGCATGTACATACGAGTAATGTTTGTAAGTACACTCTTGAATTTGCAAAATTATTGAGTGTACAAATTAAACACCGGAAGTGCTCAACCGCAGCAAAATAGAGAAAAATATATAAAAATAATCTGCAATGTTAATGTGTTAATTGGCGCGTTTCCTCGAGCGCCGCTATTTAAAAGGCTACTGTAGTGTACTTTTAATAATATATTATTAAAACAATCCGAATAGCCTTTTTAAAATACAGTATAATCTCGATAATCTGATTAATCGAAATATCGAAATGTTCGAATTTCCCAGACAAAAGAAATAATTTTGAAAATATAAGCTGAAACATTAAACACATTGAAGCCAGTAGACAACCAACTGCAGTGTGTCGAATATATTTTATTTTGTATAAATTTATTTTGACACAACTGCAGATTGCCCCGTCTATGCACTCAAATTAAACTAATTTCTAGTTGTGAGTTCAAGTCTAACTTCAGTCAAGAAGAAGGACTATTTTTTGCATATATGTGATCAATATGTGGCAAACATTAACGTAAGAATAATTAGAGAGCTCAGTGGCTGAAGTAGTTAAAGCGGCCGTATTAAAAATACATCATGTTCACATGATCCCGAGTTCGAATCCCAGTGGGTGCTGATGAGTAGTGTAGCGACTACGAAACAGCTAATTAGTTGTCCCCCAGCTACTAATGGTATTCAATTATTTTTCTGCTCTTCTTTGGTCTTATTGTTTCACAGCAATTATTGTTATAATTAAAAATAATCCTTCTTCTTGACAGAAGTTGGACTTGAACTCACATCTAGTTAGTTAATATCGCACATATGTATATAACTAAAAAAGTTCACTGATTAATGATTTACATATAAACTAATTTCTATTTTTGTTGACAACAAACTAAAAATAGTGTGACCAGTGTCTAAAAAATACTTTGAACAATTAAGCTCTTGGAAATATTTCTTTTTATTAAATAACATAAAAAAACAACAATTTTTGGTTGGAGATACTGGGACGGGAGGGTTGTACGGCTGATGGACAAAAATTGAGTTTTTGATTTGGAAAAAAGGTAAAGCTTACCGTTTTGAAAATTAACTATTGAAATAAAATTAATACAGTAAAACCAGATTATTGTATTTATTAAAAATTTTGCAAGAAAAAGAAAAACAAAGGAAAAATACCAGAGTTGTGAAAGATATGTGTAAATAAAACTAAAGCTAAAACTAAACCAAGTTGAAAAACTGAATATATTAACTTTTACCAAAAGAAATAAATAAAAAAAAACACAAGAAAAAATATTTGCTAAAAGAAAATAAAACATTAACCGAAAATTAAGAAAAATCTAAACTTAAAGTAAATTTAAAATTTATATCAATGATTTAAAAAATTTGAAATTTTTTGGGAAATTGGTGATGTTGCAGATGACATGTGCCTTTTCTATAAATACAACCACGAAAAGGTGTTACAAGTACAAATAGAGCATGATGCTGCTATCCTGGCAGAGTTTGTTAGATTTAATAAACTAGTTCTGAATTCGGAGAAAACAAATTTCATAAAATTTAGACCCTACATAAAACGGAATGAGGAAGATATGGTTGTTCATATAATACTAATGTAAAATTAATGATATATCAAATCGATTGTTCATTCACATTTGACCTATTTGCCGTTAATATACGGTTTTCGAAATTCAAGTTCTCTGAAGAGTTTGCAATCAGCGCAAAATAAAGCACTTAAAACTATATATAACCTGCCAACACGTTATCCGTCTCTATAATTGTATAAAAAAAAGGCGCAAAATATTCTACCGATTCGTGGCTTATATAAAAATCAAATGCTACTGTATGTTTTTAAGTCACAAGGTGGAATAAGTCGAAAGTCCATCAAGTTTCATCAAAACTTAACAAGAACGGGAAGAGTTACAAGGCAAGCTAGCGACCTTCAAATAGCAAGATGCCGGACAGAGCTAACAAAACAAAGGATTATGTTTGCTGGGCCAAGTGAATATAATAATTTACCACCTGTAATAAAAAATATAAACATTTTATCATGCTTCAAACGGAAGCTTAAACTACATTTGAGAAATAATTTGGAAACACTTCTTTTATAAGTATTTTTTTTTCACTTTTTTTAATGTTATTTGAAATTTTTATTAGCATACGTATATACATGTATTGCACTGAAATTTATGCCACGTAATTGCCTCTACAAAGCCTTTAACGGGCTGAGGCATTAAATATGAAATTGTATTAACATTTATTCATATGTACATAAATAAAATCTAAAAAAAAAAAAAAAAAAAAATTACAAATAAACTGAAAAAACTGCTTAACACAACATAAAGCTAAGCACAAAGAAAACCGAGCCACAACCATCTGAAATAAAAAAGGGATACTTACCGTCTCAGCGCACACCGTTCCAGAGGAGATAGAAAAGGCAACCTTTGAGTAAAAAAAAGTGAAGTGTAGCAGCGGTCGAATCCAGCAGGAGGCAACATCACGTTTGAGGATCCAGGTATTCCAGCCGAATTGGACCAGGACTAGAAGACGAACTGAGCGGACTGTAATTCATAAGGTATCTATGTATGTATTTATTAGTTTAAGATTTATATGTGTCTATATAAATATATCGCTCCTTTATTGCAGCATAGTCATATCTCAAAAAATGAGCTTTAGGAGTTAATAATGCAGAATTGTTAACAGTACTACCATTTATATTGTGCCAAAAATTTATTCGAATTGTTTTTAAACTGTTTCCTTTATGAGATATTTTCTCAAAAAATTTGCTAAGACTTGTATGGAAACTAAAAATTTTATATGCGTTTTTCTCGAAACGAGCTTTTTAAGGTATGACAATGTTGCAATAAAGGAGCGATATGAGTCTATATATGAAGTTTTATTAGTTTAATTGTCTTTAGTTTTGTTTTTTTTTTTTTTTTTTAATATGAATAAGTTAGGGCATTTTGGTAAGCAATAGGGCAAACCCACAGTAATGAAGTTTAAACCGATTTTTCCATGAAAAGAAGGTTACTAAAATACAGGAACTGACGATTTCTTATATCGGTCCATATATACCCGAGGTATAGCCTAAACCGATTTTTTCATGAAAATGTCGGGTAAACGAACTTAATCAACGTTTTTTACTTAAAAGCAATTCCCATAATATAAGGAAGTTACCAAATACAGAAAATGAAAATTTCCGAAATTGGTCTATATATCCGATATATAATATAAATCGATTTTTGAATGAAAAACGATTATTGTTTTTTTTGTTTAAAAGCAGTTCTGGTGATAAAAGAAGGTTATGTAAATGCAGAAAATTAAAATTTCTGGTATTGGTCCATATATGTATACCCGAGAATAGTCTGAACCGAATTATTCAGTAAAAAAAATTTTTTTGGTTTGGGTACTAAAATACAGAAAATGAAAAATTCCGAAATTGATTCATATATACCCTAGATATAGTAAAAACTGATTTTTTCATGAAAATTTCGCAGAAACGAACTTAAATAACTTCTTTTGCTTAAAAGCAGTTCTGGTAATATAAGAAGGTTACCAAATAGAGAAAATTAAAATTTCCGATATCGGGCCATATATACAGAGATATAGCCTAAACATATTTTTCTATGAAAAAAAAAATTTTTTTTTTTTGTTTAAAGGCAGTTCTGGTTATAAAAAAAGTTACTAAAATACACAAAATGAATAATTCCGATATCGGCATATATACATATATCCGAGATAAACTCTAGACCGAATTTTCAATGAAAAAAACAATTTTTTTTTTTGTTAAAAGCAATTCTGATTATAAAAGGAAGTTAGATAAATACAGAAAATGAAAATTTCCGATATAGGCCCATGTATACGCAAGATATAGCCTAAACCGGGTTTTTCATGAATATGTCGCGTAAGCGAACTTAAACAACTTTCTAGCTTAAAAGCAATAACAGAAGGTTATTTAAATATGGAAAATGAAAATTTCCGATAGCGGTGCATATATTGTTTTGTTTTGCTGAAAAACAATTCTCGTTATAAAAGAAGGTTACTAAAATACAGAGAATGGAAAATTCCGATATCGGTTCATATATGACCGAGATATAGCGCAAACAAACTTTTCCACAAAAATGTTAATGAAAGATTTCTTTTTTAGAATGCTGAGTACAAGGCAAAAATATTTTTTCCCCGATATCGGTCCATATATATCCGAGCATATTTAGTTTAAATTATTAATATTTACTATACATATATGTGAATATCGTGAAGGGTATTTTAGATTCCGCCCAGCCGAATATACCACACTCTTACTTGTTTTCATTTTAAAATAAAATGTGTACATTAACATACGAGTACGGATATATTTAAAGGATTTTTATAAATACTTTCATGACTTGCAGTACAAATATTTAGACATTTTCACATGACGAAGTTAAGTTTCATTTTGGTTTTGGTTTGCAGTCTGAGAGATATCAGACTTGTAATTTTTAAAATATCCCCAGCAGCAAGTAAGTGTTTTATCCGGTGGCTTCCCTCTGTGCTGTTTTATTAGCTTCGTAAACTTGGGAAAATTGATTTTCATCTGCATTATTTTATTTATTTATAAGATATTCACTTTAAAATAAAATATTTATATATAAATTTATGTACGAATACATTTAAAACATTTTTATAAAATGTGTCCATTAATTTCTGTACAAATTATTAGACATTTTCTATCCGACAACGTTTAGTTTTTTTTAACATTTTGTACGCAATATCTGTCAGACTTGTAAGTTTTAAAATAACCCCAGCAGGAAAATTTTGCTCTTCGAAATATTTTATACAAATATTAGGGGCAGATATGGCTTGCGAATGCTTTTCTCGGAATATTATTGCAATGTTCTTTATTAAATGATTCAGACTCATAATTTGAACAAAATGCTTATCCTTCCTTGGGATGGAACAGCAATTTTGCGTTAAATAGTTCTGCTTTATCCAAAGCAGAATTGTGGGAACAAAATATTATTATTTTATTCATTTTATTAAAATTTTTTGTATTGTTATTATTGTTATACATATTTTTCATTATAATTATTATATAGTTAAATCTATTTAGTCCCGTGATTATCGGTAAAAATTTAATTTAGAAAAAAAGAAAGCAAAAAAGTAAGAATTTCTGTAAAAAGGTATAAATATAGTCAGTTTTGAAAAGCAAAGTCGGGGTTATAATGTCGGTTAATAAGAACACTCCAGGTTGTAGGAAATCAGAGAGCTCTTTTATTTCAGTTTAGAAAACCGATTGTTTGAGTGTTTCCGGAAAAAGATTCAAATTGTGTAATTCAGAATATCCCGCCTCTGTGGTATTAAAGTTACTATATTTATAGGAATTAATAAATTTCGGAAAAGGTAATAATTAGGGGTTATTTATGCCCATGAAGAATTATCCCGGGACTGAAAAGTTAAAGATAATTGGTACTTTTATTGTTATTAATTTTTATTTTTTTTTTTATTAATTTCATTGTTATTATTAGTATATTTGTTAGTGAAGAGTCTAAGAACATTATAATTTATGGTCAGATATATATACAATTTTTGTTAATGGTAAATAAAGAAGTTTTTATTTGCATTGTAATTGCGTAAACATGAGTGAGTGAGTTAATTAAAAAGGGATTGTTGAAGTTGGACAGGGTGAAGTAGATTATATATAAAAGGGGCTGTCACCAAAACAGGAAGCGGATGCTGGCAGCACGGATGGGAAATGGGCGACCGGAAATTTCCATCTTTTCCCCATTTAGTCAACGTTCCGATGGTAAAGTAAGTAAAGTGGTTGTAATATATTAGTGCAAGTGAATTAATTTTTCTTGTTTGCCTGGCACGAACGTTGGTCACTATACGGTTGAGAACACCCCTCTGAGAAAAACCGCTGTAGTTAGTCTGGCCACTCGACCAAATGGAAGCGTTTCGTATCCAGCTTCATAACAAAGAAAATGGGTTTGGGGAAAATAAACAATAAAAGAGACTTATTGCACTTTCCATAAAATAGTAATTTTTTACAATTTACCTTTCAGCTTAATGTGAAGGCACAAATTGGTTTGGCTGAAATGAGTATCCAACCGTTCGCACTGATGATCGCAAGATTAGAAATAAATTGCACGGGTCGCAACGATAAAACCAAGAAAAGTACTAAACTGTGATTGCAAAGAAAAATTATACTTATTAAAAAAATGTCGACCGGAAATTAATGTCGACCTTGACAATTTAATTACTGATAATTGAATTACAACTTGTGAGTGCGAACGACAGGGTGCTCCAATAATAATTTTATATATGGAGCAATCCAAGTCAGAGAAACATTTTTTTTTGATTTGCTTTATTTTTTGTTGTATTGATGTCGCTATTGAACAACACATTTCAGCAAAATTTTGAGATTTTTTTGGCTTAGGACTTCAGAGATATCGCGTTTTGAAAAAGCCGAATTATGAGAAAGCCGTGTCCGAATAAATACTCATAACTTTTTCAATATTAGTCCAAACAGCATAATTTTTTTGCATTGTTTTTCTCTTTCTTTCTACTATCTAACAAAAAATGTGAAAAAATTGTGCACAGTGGGCTTGGATGCGATTTTTGAGATTTAATGTTTAAAATAATAAATTTTTTTCACTGTTTGTACTCTTTGATTTTCTTAAAATTTTTTTGTATTAAACTTTGAATTTTTCCGCAACTTTTAAGACCCCTTTGATAGTGGGATTCGAATGATTACTATTTTTCCTGATTTTTTTTTTTTAATTTGTTCAAAATATTTTTTCATGTTAAGTCACTGTGCAAATATTTTCCAGAATTTCGCATGATATATTTTAAACACTAATCCATATATTTTGCTATTTGCATGCGTTATACATACATATATAAAAATATAAACACGTGTTATTCAAAAGCTTGCATAGACTTTGTCTAAAAAACCACAAAATAACTTAAAATTATTTCTATACGGTTTTTTACTTTTATCGTTACGAAATATATTAGTGATCGTAGCATTATATGAAATAGCTGTAAATTTTGCTAATTTTTTGTTCACTATATTACAAGGCAGTTTTTCCAGGTAGTGTCAGAATTACAATAAATACAACACCAAAAAACATATGTGTTTTGTTGGTAGAAATTGCAAAATGCTGTCAAAATTTCGTCTCTCTTTTTTTTTAAAGCAACAGAGTCTATGTGTTTTTTTTTTTTCAAAATTATGTACCCTGTAAACAAAACTACAAATTTATGGAATGGAAACAAAACATGACTGTGCTTATACCGCTATCTGAAATTTTGCTGAAATGTGTTGTTCAATAGCGACATCAATACAACAAAAAAATAAAGCAAATCAAAGAAAATTTTTCTCCGAACTGTCCGATTTGACTTGGATTGCCCCATATATTATAGCAACTAATTATGCGTTAAGTATGTAATTAAATAAATAAATGGTTATAAAACGAATAAGTACATATAAATTTCAACATCGCTACAATTGTAAGGACCATTTTGTAATTAATGTAAGTAGAATTCAGTTTCTCTTACACTTGCAGTTGATGATACGCAAATTAATAAAAATAGAAATAATAAAATTACGTAATAAAAGTTTGTTGTAAAAAATTTGTTTGGACATAATTTACTCATACGAAAACAATTTTATGTTTTCAAAACTTGATCTCTTCATGTGGAAATTCGAACACTTTGATTTTTCGAACACCACATGGTTCCTGTTATCGAGACTATACTGTATATTAAAAAGGCTATTTGGATTGTTTTAATAATATATTTTTAAAAGTTCACTACAGTAGCCTTTTAAATAAAGTTGGTCGAGGAAACGCGTCAATTAATAAATTAACATTACAAATTATTTTTATATATTTTTCTCTATTTTGCGGTTGAGCACTTCCTATGTTTAATTTGTATAGTCAATAATTTGGTAAATTCAAGAGTGTACATACAAACATTACGTACAAGAACACACAAAAAACTTCATGTTGAGATAAATACGTAAATAAACATTGAAAAACTGTTTTGTAATTATCAGAACTTTTATCGGCAGCTTAAGTAGATAAGAGCAAATTAAAACAGCGCAAAATTGCAAAATTTTCACTCATCTAGGAAAACAATAGTGGAAATCACTCTTTGTTGCAAACTACCCTTGAACATCTTGCAGATATTGCTAATGTAGCAAACGTGCTATAGTCTGCAAGACTACAACAACAAAATATATGAAACCGAGATTCGCTACACTTGAACAAATATGCAAAACACAGAAAAAAATAGATGCCATATTGATAAAAAAAAATTGCACTATTTTTATCAAATTTCCTGTGAAAAAGATTTTTTGCCGGATTGATAATTCAAATTATAAAGTAGAAATAGCTTTTTCACTTAAAAGCAAAAATTATTGAGTTGAAAAAAATTTTTGCTAATATGTAAAATATACTTAACAAAAAAAAAATGTTAAAGAAACAACAACTCTTCACTGTTATATGATAACCTTTTAAATTTATTTATTGAATAACAATCAATAATTCGGAAAGCTTTTTATTACTTGCATTTTATTAAGAGATATTTCCAAAAATTCATTATTAATAATAATTTAATTAAGTCAATGCAAACTTTATGAAATTGATGGTTTTTTATCAATAACATAACTTGATTGAAAAAAAATCTCATCTATTTTTTTCTGTGTAACCGAAAGCTATTGCATAACATAACATTTGCAAATGTTCTCAATACTAAAACAAATGTGTTTGTCGATTATTTTTACAATAAAAACTTGTGAACACTTGCGCTTCCAGTCGATTTACACAAAACATTTGCAAAAATCAGTTGTTATATAACTGCATAGGTATGTTCAAGGTCCACGAAAGCCACGACGGTATGGCACAATAAAGATTATATCGTCAATAGTATCTATCATCCAAAATGTTCTCCACCAATTCACCTTAACTTGAATCTGTGCAAGCAAAATATTAGTCTCCAGTGTAGGAATACTTATATTTACGTTACTATTCTACAAATTCAATTTAATCAATAGCATTTTGAATTAAAAAATTTCTGATATGGTTTTTTTCTGTTTGCGTACACTCAGTTTGGTAAAATTTTAAAACAAAATCTGAATTTCTTTTCTAAGCTTCCTTCTCAATTTGCAATCGAAAAATATAAAGATTTTGTCGTTACTCTAAAATCAGCTGTTATAGCTAATTTGCTAAACACTTGTAAAAGACTCTCACGCTTTGTAGCAAAAAATCATGCTATGTCTGCTACGATTGCAGATATGCAACGAAGAGTGATTTCCGCTAATAATTCAAAGTTTTATTCTACTGCATGCAACCGCTCGCTTTTAAATACAATTGGCAGAACAAGCATTGAACGGCATTTGAAAACTATAAAACCAATAAAATTCACTTACAGTAAAGCCAATGAGTACATACACTTTTAGCATACACTTAAAGAAAAATCAGCTTTAAATAAGTAGTATAAATAATAAGGAGACCGGATGGCGTAAAGTACACCGTACACCATTTCAAAAACCCGGGACACTAAAGTGCTTCTTTAGCGACATGAAAAATACGTTCAGTCCAGCGAACATCGCACTGTATTTTGATTCCAAGAACATCAAGAGCATCCAATTCCCCAATATTTATACCATCCATGAGTACAGATGAAGCAGCACTTGCGGTCGTTTGTTTGTGTTAATAAACAACACTGGGTCTTACGAGCGTTGAAGGCAACCCTATTTTTACGACCCCATTCGGAGATTAATAGAAGATCCCTATTCAGTGAATCGTTCATATTCAGCCTCTTGGCAGCGATCTTTGATAGGCTGGGGTTATAACAAAAAAAGTACGAGTGGCAAATGCTGCTGTCATCCGCAAAAGGGTGGATAGGGTTGAAAGTTTGATAGAGAAGGTCGTTGAGAAAGATAAGAAATAGAGTAGGAGAAACAACGGAACCTCAACCTTGCGCAATAGTTGTAACATCCATGAGGACAGATGAATTAGCATTTACGATCGTGGGTTTATGTGTTAATAAACAACACTGGGTCTTACGAGCATTGAAGGTGACCCTGTTTTTACGACCCCATTTGGAAATTAATAGAAGATCACTATTCTGTGTGTCATTCATATTTTGCCTCTGGGCACTGATTTCGGCTAGGCTGGGCTTATAACTAAATAAATACGAATGGCAAAAGGTGCTGTCATCAGCGAAAGAGTGAATAGGCTTCGAAGTTCGATATAGAAGGCCATTATGAGAAAGAAGAAATAGGGTAGAAGAAAGCACCGAACCTTGTTGTACCCCTTAATTAATCTTGAACTCATTTGATGAGACCCCATCTTTAACAACTCGTATAGTGGGGTATCTGAGAATGCTCAATATAAATCGAGAAATATAATCATCAACACCAAAAGCAGTAAGTTTTGTCAGAAGTGCCCATGCCACACTCTATCAAACGCCTTGGAAATATCTAGAGCCCCCTTTTTATCACCGATACGATGGATTGAGTAGCACCATTTTGCCGACAGATATGCTTACAGATCTGCTCGCCGGTAGAGAGACCCCTTCGAAATCCATATACCTCACAATATGGTAATTAAGCATACTTTCCATTGCTTTGGAAAGTGCAAAGCAAGTTGAAATTTGGCAGTAATTTTTAGGATTAATATTTTTCATATATAAATCAAAAATATTCTCAAACCAAAAAAAAATTTAATTATGGCTTTAATAAAAATTATATTGAGCAGAAATTCTTTCATCAAACTTAGACTAACCAGTATAAATACAGCCACTACTTGAAGAAGTTTCTTTATGATATAACTTACAATTAGAGCTTCCTCTATAGCCGCCAGTGCGACTGGCGATATTATATAATATATATAGCATGAGACAGATGGGAAGTAAAAAGCAATACTTGTCATATTTGTTGAAGTATGCTGTTAAGTGCTTTATGGATTGATAAAAATAATTTATATAATTGTGGTCGACCTGCTTACATACAATATAAACATATACACTGAGCGTCATCAGGTTAGAGCTCACCAACTATTGCAATACTGCGTGCAACTTTTTAATTTCAATCATCATATGCGATCTCTCTCGCCTGAAAACTAAGCTCAATATAAGAACCGAAGGAGCAAATATAGTGTTAGCTATCCATACAAATAATTTAATAAGATTAACCGATTTCTTCTATATCTAGAACATCTGCATGTTGAGATCTTTGACTTGTTGACTCCTCAGTTATTGCTTTCACAAAAAAATTATCCATTTCTGCTTTTTAGCGAAAAATATTTTGGCTTTGACATATGTATTTTTCTTTTGTTACCATTCCAACTATAATTAATGGCTTTGCGTAATTTAATATTATAAAGGTTTCTTTACTTAAGAAATCTTTAACGGAAACATTATTCATATTCATTCAAGTTCTTTGTGTTTTTATGGCCACACATTTTTCTCTGGGTTGCTTAGAAAGTTAAAGTTCACTACAATCATCTGCTAAGTGTTTGTTTAAGTGTTCTCATTTCTTATAAAGTAAACATCATCAACACATTCAGGTTATTTTAAGATATTCTACTTCAGCTTTTAGTTGCTTATTATGCTTAGTTATAGTCTCCAATTTCTTTTTGTTACATTGAACACTCTTTAAATTATCATCCTGCGGAATCTAATTATTTTGCAAGACAGTGTAGTGTGTAAATTGGTATTTACTTCGTCCTTTGGTTTAGGTGGAAGTCTCACATTGTTGAGAAGGTCACTTAGTTGAAATTAAAAGCAGTAAAACCAAATTGGCTAATCGGCAAAACTTCTATCTCAACTTTTGTTGTACAGCGCAAGTCTAAAGCCTATATTGAGCTGAGGGATACAATTGTGGAGTACCGCCACAGCTTCTAACACCGAGATAATTCCGTATAATTACTGCCGCCATTTGTAAATAAACACAAGAATTCTTAAGGATCTACATACCGCTCCTTTATTGCAACATAGTCATAACTAAAAAAAAACTTGTTTCGAGAAAAACGCATTTCAAATGTTTAGGTTCCACAAAAGTCTTGAAAATATTTTTTAGAAAATATATCCTAAAGGAAACAGTTTAAAAGTAATTAAAATAAATTTCTGCCACAATACAAAAGGTAGTACTGCTAACAATTCTGCATCGTTAACACGAAAAGCTAACTTTTTGAAATATGACCGTGTTGCAATAAAGGAACGATATGTGTTCGTTTTGTAAATGGCAAATTTTTATAACAGACAACAAGGAGTTTTAGTAAGATTCCACTGCTTCTCTTCCGCTCTCGTTTGATATGGGGAGCTATCATTCCCACCAACAGAGCATTAGAAAAATGAATGAAACAACTTATTTTTTTGTGCAGCATTGGCTGGGTATCAGTAAAACAAATGTCCTTAAATAATTAATACAATAGTATTAAGATCCTTTTCTAAGATTTAAAGAATTTGAGCTGGCCCATTTTTCTACAATTAGTTTTCCTTTCATATTAATGACAATGTGACTGATATATAATGATATGTGATTGATATATATCAGCAACTGATTATCTGACGAAGGGCCAACCCTACGGGGTGAATTATTCAGGATTCGCCAGCGCCCCATGTAGGTTAAAAGGTTCACGCAAGTTGCCATTTTTGTCATATGTTTGTAGTCATATGTATCGGGTGGTTAAATTTCAAGGGCCGATGTTGAATGTGAACCACACCTAAACGCCAATTTTTTTTCCGAACTTTATTTGACATTTCTCTATTTCAGATTTACTCAATTTGAACCATGGAAAGATACACAATCCAACAACGTGTTAAAGTTATCCAGACTTATGAAAATCGGCGTTCAAATCAAAATGCATATCGTGAAAATCATCTTCAGTGATGAGGCACATTTTCACCTCAGTGGATTCGTCAATAAACAGAATTGCTGCATTTGGGCGAATGAGAATCCAAGAGTGACTGTGGAAAAACCAATGCACCCACAAAGAGTGACTGTTTGGTGCGGTTTATGTACTGGCGGCATCATCGGGCCGTATTTTTTCCAAAATGAGGCCGGTCAGGCAGTTACTGTGAATGATGTTCGCTATCGTGAGATGATAACGAACTTTTTATGGCCCGAATTGGAAGATGTGGATGTAGACGATATGTGGTTTCAGCAGGACGGTGCCACTTGCCACACAGCTAACGAAACAATTGCTCTTTTGCGCAACAAATTCAATGGCCGTGTTATCTCACGTAATGGCGATGTCAATTGGCCGCCAAGATCATGTGATTTGACACCGTTGGACTTTTTTCTTTGGGGTTATTTGAAAGAAAAGGTGTACGTCGAAAAGCCAGCAACAATTCAACAGCTAAAGGATGAGATAATTCGGCACATTAACGGCATAGAACCTCCATTATGCCTCAGGGTCATCGAAAATTTGGACCATCGGATGGAGGTGTGCCGCCGTGGTCGCGGCGCCCATTTGGCCGATATTTTGTTCCGTACGTAGTTGAGTAATACCAATATATCATAATAAAATAAAATTACAATAATTTCCTAAATAGTTTTTGTTTTATTCAAAATCATCATCGGCCCTTGAAATTTAACCACCCTTTATAAACCGTCTGCTGAAAAGCTATAATTCCTCAAATAGTCAATCGAAGACAAAGCTTCATAATTTAGAAAGCCTAACTCCATAAAGAGTATCAGCTTACCTAATCATCACATTTAGTTCCTTACATTATATGTGTCTGCTGCAAGGCATCAGTCCCTCGGGTGCTTATAAGGCTGCCCTATAAGCTGGCAGATTCATTTGTTCATATGTCTCCAGTATCGACACTGTCAATGCTGAATGTTACAGGTCCATTATTAGATCATCTTTTGTACCTCAAGTAACTGGCATTAATGTTGCTGGCAGGTGGTTCCAACAGAAGGAACTACATATCTCACAACACGAGTTTCAATTGATTTACATAAATAAACTTTTAATGATTAATTGCCTTCATCTTATTGAATCATTTGCTTGGGGGTAAGGTATATGCGTCATTAAACCAGGGACAATCGAATAGATGTGCAAACGATTTGCATTAGCTCTTGTCGTGGTGGCATCATCTGAAGGTAAATCTATTCCAGGTTTGAAGTAGTTCACGGCTCACCAGCACACCCATATACTTTGTCAAGTTCACACAGGTTGTAGCTTTTTGTAAGTGTTCGAAGCCATAAGATGAACACATTCCTTGTCAAAGAGCTTAGGTCTTTCAAATTCCTTCTTTATGCAATTCCAGAGATATTCAGAGAAAGGCTAGGCTGCATAAGTTGGTGTTTTGAAGTCCATAAAAGACATCAGCCCTTAAACAACTCATTCCTTCACCCATCACTTCTGGTCTACTACTATCTACTTCCCTCGAGGACTATATTAGGTACCTGACCGCCATGCACTATAGTTATCAGCGAAGACCAATTTCCCTCCATGCGATTTTAGGCTTAAGCGACAGCTATAACGTTTTAGATAAGGTAGAACCTCAACCACAATCAGCGACGAGATGATCTGGAATCATAAAATTCTGGGGGCTTTGCCGATCCCTGTTTTGCCAATGGTTTTCGAGGACCAACAGAACATAAGTCATGCGGCTTCCTAAAACTTTATTTACTGCAACAAATGAAGAGCTGCTACCACTCTAAGCTACAGAAAGTACCCTGATTTGGTGTACGCCAATTTTTTTTATTGGATTCAAAGTTAGAAGCTAATATAGTGAATAAAACCCAATTGTTTGAATTTTTGTTCTCTGCTTTTCGATACTTTCAAAAAATAAATCATAACAACCAACGGCTGTTCATTTGTTTGAAAGGTGTAAAGAAAAGTTAGAGACGTGTATAAATGAAAAAGCTTGTTTTTTGTGTTTCGACAGGTATTATTAGAGCATTTTTCTTTTTTAAATTCTCAGCAATTTATTTAGATTGTTGGGATATAAAGTTGAATGTTTGAGAATATCTTTGAAAAATTTCCAAGGTCTACTGATGATTAGAGTAGCTCCTATGAAATGTCGACATATAGATAGCTGGGAAACATAGAAAACAAGCTATTTATAATTTTTTACTGGTATAAATGTTAGAAGCTTAAAAAGCGAATAAAAACTTAATTGTTTGAATTTTTGTTCTCTACTTTTCGATACTTTCAAAAAGCAAATCGTAGCAACCAACGGCTGTTCATTTGTTTGAAAGGTGTAAAGAAATGATAGAGACGTGCATAAATAAAAAAGCTTGTTTTTTGTGTTTTGACAGATATTATTAGAGCATTTTTCTTTTTAAATTCTCAGCAATTTATTTATATCTTTCGAAAATTTCCAAAGTCTACTGATGATTAAAGTAGCTCCTATGAAATGTCGACTTATAGACAACTGTGAATATGATTTACATCAGTACCTGCCTTGACGGCCTAACCTGATGGTGGACCAATTCCACGAAGTGAATTTTTCACGATTCACCACCGCCCCCGTATGGCTTGCTAGGCTCACACAGGTAGCAATTCTTGTCATATGATTGCGGTCATATGAACAACTTCTTGTTGAGGAGTTCGGGCCTTCTAATCCCTCATGTATGCAATTTCCCAGCAATCAATGGAGGACAAGGCTTAATGAGTTGGTAGGCCGAAGCCCATTAAGAGCATCAGCCCTTAAAAAAACTTAAACGACTTATAGACAGCTGGCAAACATAGAAAATAAGCTGTTTATCATTTTTTGATTACTAATTATATATGTAGAAAAATCATACCAGTGTCCAATATCTGCGAGATTTGTTCATTAACAATTGAGCAATAAGAAGCAAAATATGTTTTTTGAGGCGATTTTTTTAATTCTCGCTGCTGTTGGCGCAAAATTGTTGCGTTTGAGAACTTATTACACAAATTAGTTGTAATATCGTCAGCTCTCGCGTCATCGTAATTACTTCTTAAGTACGGTCAGGCTTGCGTTTGTTGTTCGGTCTTCGAGAGTTTTGCGTCTCTCCCGCAATGTTTATAGCTTTGCCTCAACTAACTGTATTGGTTTACAGTTTTTTTAGAGGTTATTCATTGTTAACCACGTGGAAACTTCCTATGTGAAGGCATAGTTAGTCACAGCGACGCTACATACGTACTGTTAATACCACCTTGGGCATTATGGTCTTTGTCACCCCGCCCATGCTGTGCAGCCTATACTTTGCAAATTCACTTTGCAATTGTATAGTTACTAAATAAATAAATAAATCATTTTAAAAAAACAATACAAACAAATCGTCACAATTCAATTATGACTTCGAAAATTCGAAATTAAAAACACTTCATATACCAATTGAAACACTTCGACATGTTTTCCTCAAAAACAGTGTTTTCCTTTGTAGTGGAAATATGGTAAAAGATATCAAATCAGCTTGTTTGGAAGTCAGAGTGCTGTTTTCGAAAATCTTTAGATATTTTGTTAAGTTATGATAGTCAAGTCAGATGATTGTTTTACGTGCAGTTCTGTTGTGGATAGGTAAATGCTTGATACTCTTTTGATGTGCATAACTTTGTAAATTGATCTTGCCTAACAACCTACGAGTAATTCATGTTCATGACAATTTTAGATTAAATTTAACCAAATACATACAAGTACATATGTATATGGTACATATGTATATAAAAAAAGTGATTCGGTGATAAGCACATGCCATTGTTGTTAACAACTACAATACTGCATGGTTGCCCACAAACATTGGTATACGGCTGACAACGATAAGAAATACTCATTTGAAGATAATACAAACAATTCATTTCTTTTCTTCTAACCATTTAAAAATATTCCTGCAAAATTTTTAAAATGCTTATAAACGTTGGTCCAACCATAATGCACGATATTAATTGGCGTTTCTGTGCTTGACGTATTCTAGAGTTATACAATTGAGCAATGCGTTAAAATTTGTCAAAATGCATTTCGTGCATTTCGCGATTTTTTTGGTCATCATAGTCGACCAAATGAGGTTTCATTTACGAGTACAAGCAGAATTGCCACATTTGGGCAAATGAGAATAGAGAAGTGATTGTAAAAAAGACGGCATATCCTCAAAGAGTAACAGTTTGATGCGGTTATGGACTGGTGGCTTCATTGGGCTGCACTTTTTCGTTAGTACTCGCTATCCTGTGGTTATTATTATTTTAGTAAAAGAGCCACCTACTTTCCCGCTCCCTCTCACGGGTTAAGAAACGAGTGGTTAAATTTTAAGACCCCATGTTGAATGTGAGCTACACCTAAACGTCGAATTTTTGTATGCATTTCATTCAATATATTTCAGTTTTAGACCCATCAATTTGAACATAGTCGAGCAACGTGTCAATGAAGATGGCAAAAAGTGGCAACAGTGACTTTTTTTTTTTTTTTTTTTTTTTTTTTTTTTTTTTTTTTTTGTCATTCATTTATTTATTGAATCTTCAAAATATGAACTAACAATAAGTATTCAAATCTTAATACTAAATATAAAAGTTATTTAAGTCCAGCCACTGCTAGACAAAAGAGTTTCATTTCGCGCGAATAATATCGGTAGAATCACCTATTTAACGTTCTGATGGTGGCCAGGGTATCCCTTCTTCTCAACCGAGAGTGGCCGCCAAAATTAAGTATGTTGCGTGCAAGAGGATTTGGGTGAAGTTCCAGTTTACTGATATACCTTGTGGCATACTTAGAGAACACGTCAGTTACCAGCGGAACACACAGATCCTTGTGAATTCGTGAGTTTCTTACGTACCATGGAGCTGCAGTAATCGTACGAAGAATTTGGTTTTGTCGTCTTTGAATTTTTTCAATGTTAGATGTTGAGGCGGTTCCCCATAATTGAACTCCGTAGCACCATATAGGCTTTAAAATTGCGTTATATAACAAAAGTTTGCAGTCCAACTTCAGTGTCGAATTTCTGCCCATAAGCCAATTTAGTTGCGCTGCTTTCAATTTCAACTGAGTGACTTTCGCATCAATGTGAGGCTTCCACGTTAGCCTACGGTCGAGGTAAATACCAAGGTATTTAACTTCATTATGCTGCGGAATAGGTGTATTGTTAATTTGGAGAGCCGAACATGTTTGCTTACGCAGTGTGAATGTAACGTGAGTACATTTTTGTTCATTAACTTTTATTTTCCAAAGTTTCAACCATTTCTCTAATATTGAAATATACTGCTGCAAATTTCGTGAAGCTTCTTGATGGTTTTCATGAACGCTAAAAAAAGCTGTGTCATCTGCAAAAGTTGAAGTATGGATTCCGGATCTCGTTGGCATGTCAGATGCGTAAATTAAATATAGAGTGGGTCCTAGAATGCTACCTTGGGGAACTCCTGCTCCGATTGACTGTGAGAGACTTGTAAAGTCGCCTTCTTTGATAACAAATTTCCGGTCGTACAAATAGCTTTCCAGAAGCTTGTGAGTATTTGCAGGCAAGTTCAACTTTATTTTGTGCATCAGTCCGTCGTGCCACACTTTATCAAAAGCTTGGGAAATGTCGATGAATAGAGCTGAACAGTACTTTTTGTCTTCAAAAGTCTGTCTTATGACATTGACTAGCCTATGGGTTTGTTCTATGGTGTTATGTTTAGCCCGAAAGCCAAATTGATGATCAGGGATACATCCCACATCATTAAGTATTGGAGACAACTTAGCCATTAACAATTTTTCGAACAGTTTTGAAATTGTTGGTAGTAGACTTATTGGTCTATATGACTCTACTTTAGTCGGATCCTTCCCTGGCTTGGGTATCATAGTAATCATAGAGACCTTCCACTCTGCAGGATAATACTCAAGGCGTAAAATAGCGTTAAAAATAAAAAGTAGAACTCTTCTAGCTACACGAGGTAACTGTTCAAGCATTTTACCAGTAATTTGATCTATACCTGGAGCTTTCCTGGGGTTTATGTTATTGATAACGTTTTCGACATCTTGAAAGTTAAGTCTCAAAGACACAGGCTGTCTAACAGCATACGGCGGAAATTCCGCTGCAGCATCCGCTGAATCATTTGTCGTAAAAACATTTCTCAAATGATCAACGTACACCATCCCCTTTTCGGAGTCGCTTCGTGCCCAGTCGCCAGTTGAAGTTCGCAAAGGTGGCTTACCTATTACGGGTCTTTTCAGACCTTTTGTCGCTTTCCACAGAGAATAGTCAGATTGCGGAGTACCATCCAGGCTTTCCAAATATGTTTTGAGGGAAGATATTCTCTGTATTTCAAGCAGATTTCTTAGTCGAGTTACACATTCCCGTAGCCTAGTTTTAAGCTGGGGAGACCTGCGAGTTTGCCACTCTCTTCTAACTCTTCTTTTTTCTGACAGGAGTTGCTCAATTTCAGCCGAATAAGTTCTATTGTTCTCATTTCTGGATCTTATATGACTAGTGGTAGCATGCTGTACGGCCAGTTTGAGGTTTTCAGAAAAATCGTTAATTGACGCATCAATATCCTCAGGTGTTCTCAAGGCGATATTTTCACTACAATGTGTACTCAAAAATTTTTTGTATTTTAGCCAATTAACTCTATTGATGGTCAACGGGGAGCCAATCTCTTGGGGGAACGAAACAGAGATTATAGTGGGTGAGTGATCTGATGACAAATCTAATGAAGGCTCCACTTGCATCCACTCTAAAGGAAAGTTTTTCGCAACTCCAAAATCTATAACGTCTGGAATCTTTCGGCGGTCTGACGGCCAATAAGTGGGATGTCCGCTTGAAACCACATCTAAGCTCATTTTGGAAACGGTGTCAAAAAGCACACGGCCTTTCGAGGTAATTAAACGTGATCCCCAAAAAGTGTGTTTAGCGTTATAGTCGCCGGCCGCTAAAAATCGAGGACCAAGTGATTTGAAAAAATTTGAATATTGGTTTTCTGTTATTGAAAATCGTGGTGGTGAGTAAATCGAGGATATAACGATTTTTTCATGAAAATAATCAAGGCATATATTTGTAGCTTGGAGATATTCCTCACGTGTCCCGTTCATTACATAATGCTTAATTCTGGTCTTTATCAAAATTGCCGAACCGCCGCAAGATCTTCCACGGGGATCTTTTGTGTCATATAATGTGTAGCCATTAATTTTAAAATAACTGTTGGTTGTCAAATGGGTTTCAGCAATCATCATTATATCGATCTGCTTTTCCATAAGGAAGAGCTCAAGTTCATTTTTATGTTGGCGAATGCCGTTTGCGTTCCAGAAACATATTTTTAACCAATTCATTTTGTTAAAATTGCCTGGAAAATGGTGGATTGCATTTTCAGCATTTCCTGCATCATGTTTGTCATGGAAACCGTAAATGTATTTATAGATTGAACAAGA
The DNA here is from genome assembly GCA_914767995.1 of Thecocarcelia acutangulata. Lineage (NCBI taxonomy): Eukaryota > Metazoa > Arthropoda > Insecta > Diptera > Tachinidae > Thecocarcelia > Thecocarcelia acutangulata. Next base: position 56,290,462 of record OU612094.1, on the reverse strand, counting down.
GTCTGCAGAGTTGCCTCAAGATTGCTAAAATGTTGGTCGGAGTTTTGAGGCTTGGGCTCCTGATTTAACTTTGGTTTATCGGATTTTACCACATTCGCATAAGAAGTTTGTTGGGGGTTTTGCACGTGTATATGGCTGGTTGGCTGGTGTACCTGGGGAAAATTGGTTGTAGAAATGGTGTTTGACTGCTGGGGTGGCATATTTAAAATCAATGGCTTATTTGTCATTGACCGCTTAAAATGAGTATAGACAGGGCAACCTCTATAATTTGCAGTGTGGTTACCTCCACAGTTACTGCATTTTTTAACACTTGCGTCGGCCTTTGGCTTATTGCACTGAGTTGTGCCGTGAAGTTCGCCACATACAACACAAACAGCGGGCAACTTACAGTAAGCCTTTGTGTGGCCAAATTCTTGGCAGTTTAGGCACTGAACGGGTCCTGAACGCTTATGTGGCTCTTCAACGGTAACCTTACGATGCAAAAGAAATTTAAGGTTATAAATTGGATGAATTTCACCTTTTTTCAGGACAACATCCCTGGGTTCTAGTTCAACCCTAAACATGGGTTGAGGGATCTTTTCACGGTTCCTGATATTTACTACGGTTTTTATTTTAAAACCTTTATCTTCCAATCCGGTTTTGACGTCATCAATATCTACGCAAGAGTCAATACCTTTAATAACAACCTGAAGGCCTTTAGCACTTTTAAGTTGATAAGTATAGAAAGATCTTTTCTCTTTTTCCAGAGCGGCAGAAAGTTTTCGGTAATCATTTTCGCAGTTGACTTGGATTTTTGTTTCACTTATTTGTCCGTGCTTCACTGATGTTACGTTGAAGGTGTCTTTACCAATTGCCGAAATAAGTGCTTTTACCAGCTCATTAGATGTAGGTTCTCTCAAGTATATTGGTGGCGGTTTAAATGTTTTTTTTGATGTAGTTGGCTCGTCAGTCTGAAGGATAGCAAACCTATTACTATCCGTTGTCGCACAGGTAATATCGCCCTTAGACATTTTTGGTTGCGATGATATTTGCGCGGATTTAGGGCTTCGCTGACGTTTAACCACGGTTACATACCTGTCCATGCCTACTTGTGTTTTTGGCTTATCTGCGATTACTGAACTGGTGGAAGGTTGTTCTTCTGTTGTAACAACAATGTTTGGCGAGCACGATCGCGTGCGTTTTTTATCTCTTAGAGACAGAAGATTATCCAATGATTTTTTAAGTGATTCTTCCTCAGAGATCCAGAGGTTTTTTCTAGTGGAGCTAAGCTCCCTCTCAGAATTGCATCTAATAGGTACACTCATGCAATTTTTGTTTTTTTATTTATATATTTTTTAATTTAAAAGTATATAAAAATAATTGTCACAAAGTTTTTTTTTTTTTTGTATAAATTCGCTCTTCCACTTATTGCGGTTTTGCAAGGAAACAAAACTTTAGTGTATTAGTTTTTTCCCACTGGGTAGGTAATCTTCACGCACAATAACAACAACAATGCACTGCCACCGCACTTGTTTTATTGAAATTGATTTTATTGTTTAGTTAATGAAATGTGAGGAATTTATTTTCCCGTTGTTTTTTAAAATAATTTGTTATTGTTTTTACAATTTAATACAATATATTATTGTTTTTATATGTAAGTTTAAAAATATGTTAGCACAATGATTTTTTGGTCTGTTTTTTTTTTTTTTTTTGTTCACTTTGTAAAAACACGACCGTGCGGTTGAAGAATCACTATGATACTGGGCAACAGTGACTGATAAATTTTTAAAGAAAATCATATTCAGTGATGCGGGTTATTTTGCATTAGGGTTAATGGCAATCCATTTGCCGAAAAATCAATGCACCCACAAAGAGTAACCGTTTGGTTGGGTTTTTGGGCTGGCGGCATCGGGCCTTATTATTTTCCAAAATGAGGCCAGCCAAGCAGTTACTGCGAATGGTGTTCGCTGTCGTGAGATTATAACGAACTTCTTATCGCCCGAATTGGAAGATATGGATATGGGCGATATGTGGTTTCAAAAGGATGGCGCTACTTGCCACACAGTTAACGAAACAATGGCTCTTTTGCGCGGTAAGTTCAATGGCACGTGGTGGAAATGTCAATTTCCCACCAGGATCATGTGATTTGACACCGTTGAATTTTCTTCTGTCGGCAATTTTTGAGCAACTTCTTGTTGAGGAGTTCGAGCCTTCTAATTCCTCCTGTATGCAATTCAATCAATGGAAAACAAGGTTGCTGCTAGTGGGCTCCGGCCTTAAACCAACTCACCCGTCAACCATCAACACTGGTTTCATACAGTAAAGGTATCTGTTGTTCAGACAACGGACCCTCAGGTGGTTGTTAGTTTATGATAGAAGCCACACACCAAACCTTTATTAGGGATACTAACTCCCCCTTCCAGCGTTTCAGGTTTAAGTCACAGCCAGAAATTTCCAGCCAAGGTAGGGTAGGCACCTCAACCATGATTAACCCGGATTGAACTGCAAGAAGAACTATCTGGGGGCAATGCTGAATCCCGTTCTGCAAATTTATATCCTTGGCAAGGGTCTCGGAAGCCAACACAATATAAATCATGCGGCTTTCTAGAGTTTTATTTGCTACAACAAACGAAAGTTTCCTTCCCCTCTTTACCCGAAAAAACAGAATGCCCTGGTTTGGAATATGCCAAGGCAAAACCTGATCCCCGGGGGGAAGACTAAAGGATATCTCATCCTTTGGCACATTAACAGCATAGAACCTCAATTCATTGAAAATTTGGACTATCGAATGCAGGTGTACCGCTGAGATTTTGGCGGCCATTTGGCCGACATTTTACTCCATACTTAATTGAATCATACCATTATTGTCATAATAAAAAGAAATGTTAATAATTCTTATATAATTTGTATCTTATTCAACAGCAAGATTGGCCCTTAAAATTTACCTGCCTTATACGCCAAGAAGTCGGACTAACTCCTTCAATGGGAGTGATAGTAAGTCGTGTTGACTCAACATATGAGCTTGTAGTAAGCCTATATCTCCTTTATGCCAATATCCCAAAGTAGAGGACCCAGTGTTTCATTGCCTCCTCTTCCCCGTCGCGGAATCTGCAAATGTCTGCATTCGAAATGCCTATTCTGTACAGATGCTTGAGGAGTTTATAATGACCTGTAAGTTCATCTTTCAGTGTTCTTAGGCTTTTCCCGTCCAGTTTTAGTGCATGTTCGGCCCGCTTGCCATCAAAGCTTAGAAATTTCTTGGAGTGTTCCTGGCTGTTGGTCGCACTCCAATTTTTATTCACGATGGACTCAGTCCATTTTTTTAGCACCTTCTTAAAGAGGCTCTTGTTGAAGCCAAATATAGGAGTTATGGTTCCGCTATCACAGGATGCTAACAGACTTCTTGTGGCCAGACATTGAAGATATGCACCTGAACCTTATGAGGTTCTAACAGGTCTACACAACCAACGAAGCAGCGGCTCGTTTGCGCGAGTAATTAAATGGCCGTGACATCTTACGATATGTCAATGTTAAGTGGCCGCCACAATTATGTGCTTGGATACCGTTGGGCTTCTCTTTGGGGATATTTATAAGAAACTGTTAGTCGATAAGCCAAGGTTAATTTAGGAGCTAAAAGAGGAGATAGTTCGGCATATAAACGATATTGAACCTCAATTATATCTCCGATTCAGTGAAAATGTGGACCATTGGTTAGAGGTATGCCACCGTTACGAGCATTTGGTTGATATATTATCATAGATGTCTTTGTCATAATGCTAAGAATTTTTATAACATCTAACCCAGTGTGTAGCTGTCGATATGCTTGCTATAAATGTACAACACATTCACACAAACAAGATAAAATTAAAAGCATAATATATAAAACAAACAAACATACATGATTTAAAGTAAGCAAACTTCTAAGTAAATCAACTACAAATGATGTTGTTGTTATTCTTGCATTCTTGGTATTTTGTTTCGTATTGCTTGTGGTTGTGACTAGTTTAGTGTTCGCAGGCATATGTGTGAATGTGTATATGCTTAAGAATTACATTTGTATATTTGATTCTAGAATTGTGAATAACTAGAAAGATAGTAACGATTGTAAAAGGTGATAAGAAAGTAGTGAAGCATGCAGGTCGGCGGCAATGAGTCAGTTTTATTTTTAAGCTTTGTGCAAGATGACTGATAACTGATAAGTCAAGAAGTAGCAAGTCTAGTGAATTATTTAGATACTGTGTAACGAGCAATTGTGAGTGTCATTATTTCATTTGCAATTGAAGAATCCGCAAACGCGTTTTTAGAGGCAAAAACCTAACAATAATAAAAAATATTAAGATTATTCTCTAAAAGCTTTCTATTTTACTTACAGTTGACATCATGCGTTTCGGTTGGACCGTCCTTTACAACAACTATTATATAATAAGTTTACAAGCATAATAATTCTTTTAGCCGCACAAAAAACACAACTTAGGCTATTATTAAAGTTATTCAGCCATGAACTGAATTTAAACTTCTATATTTTTGTCTGTGTGCAATAAAATGTTCGCTATGATGACTTTGCCTCTGACCGGTGTTTGCGTTTCGATTTTTGTTGTCGTTATTGTCTGTCTCATTGTCATTTTCTCATACTCTTCGCTCTTGGATTAACATTGTAAAAAATATTTAATGATGAGTGAATAGTTAATTTGTGTGACTTATTCCAGTTCTTTAAGGAATCTTAAAGTCTGTCAGATCATTGTTATACTTCAGCTGTGTTCTCTGCCTCGTGGGGACTAAACGGACAGTTTGTTTTCCCTGCTGAGCTAGAAAATTGTTTGTGCAAAACATGAAAGTAGAGCAATTTTTCAACTAATCAGAGCAATAATTTTTACTTAATTTTTTAGACTTTGTGTTTGTGTGTTTGGTATTTTTCGTGGCTTTTTCTTTTAGAGTTCCACAAAGTAACAATTTCAGCTGAAGGATAGATATAAAGCAGAAGTATTTAATGATGCGGAAAGTTCTCATTTGGAAAGCCCAAAAGTGAAGCAGAATATGAAAGAAATTGAAAGCAGCTAAGAACAACAAGACAATTATTTGGTAGCTTAAATATAATTAAAACGACTAAAACGTCTAAGGCAAATGGATAATAATTATGAATTAATTATTGAAAGTTAAATTCTTTTAAGCAAAACGATTTAAATAAGTGATGTCCCGGAATCAAAATTATTTGTAGTCAAGAGGCAATAAATCTTCAAGTAGCCTTTTGATAACAAAAACAAAAAGACAAAATGTTAAATAAATTTGTTATTTTAAACCGAAAACCATTAAAAACAAAAAAGGATTTTAGTTTAGTGTAGAGGAAAAACTGATGCGAAAACCATTTTATGTAAACTCTGATTTATCCACTTAAGATTAATAAGTGTGAAGTTTTAAAGGCAATTTGTATTGAATGATAAATCAATTGTAAAGGGTGGTTTTTATATGGGTATAAAACTTTAAGTGGGCAGAACTTTTCGTCAGCTGTTAAGTGCCTTATGTTTACTTTGCTTTCGCAGCTCAACTACTAACTAAACAAAGATGAAACAAGACAAAAAAAAGAGGCAGAAAAAATCGTGAAACTATATGCATGCTTTTAATTTTTGCTCTTCGCGCTTAGTGCTTTCATTTGTAAAGAAAAAAACGTTTTGCCCTCAAAGGCATAGAGAAAGCAATCTGACATCTCTCCGACAGTTTAAAAACCTTATTTTATTTTATTTTATTTTATTTTATTTTATTTTATTTTATTTTATTTTATTTTATTTTATTTTATTTTATTTTATTTTATTTTATTTTATTTTATTTTATTTTATTTTATTTTATTTTATTTTATTTTATTTTATTTTATTTTATTTTATTTTATTTTATTTTATTTTATTTTATTTTATTTTATTTTATTTTATTTTATTTTATTTTATTTTATTTTATTTTATTTTATTTTATTTTATTTTATTTTATTTTATTTTATTTTATTTTATTTTATTTTATTTTATTTTATTTTATTTTATTTTATTTTATTTTATTTTATTTTATTTTATTTTATTTTATTTTATTTTATTTTATTTTATTTTATTTTATTTTATTTTATTTTATTTTATTTTATTTTATTTTATTTTATTTTATTTTATTTTATTTTATTTTATTTTATTTTATTTTATTTTATTTTATTTTATTTTATTTTATTTTATTTTATTTTATTTTATTCTATTTTATTTTATCTTATTTTATCTTATTTTATTTTATTTTATTTTATTTTATTTTATTTTATTTTATTTTATTTTATTCAAACGTAACTTGAAAATGAATAGACTACAGGCGTCAGTCTATTCAAGTTGTGGTAAGTCAGACCGTGTGCTACTGATTCAAACAAATGTTAGTGCAAGTAGGTATGAAAATATACCAGTAGGGCATCGATTCTTATACTCAATACGATATCGATCGCAAAGTATCGATACCTACTCGGTATCGACTAAAAAGCATCGATACATACTTCTATCGGTCGACAGATATGATAACAGGGGGACTTGCCCCGACGAAGGTTGTGCTGTGATGTGGCGGTACTGACGGGACACATAGGGCCACATAGGGATGCAGTCGAGGAGGTTAAATCTTTAATTGAATGACTTCTGTAGAAGTTACGGAGACGACGAGGAAGTACACAGAAAAAAAATTTTTTCGTGTTCAATAACAAAATTCGTTGAATCAGTTAATAAATTGTTTGAATGCGGACCTGTAAAGGAATTCGTGGATTCAAACAAAAGTTTAGTAAAAATAATTATTGATCGAAAACAACAATTTTTTTTAAATAACAACAAAATACGATATCCAAGGTTATTTTTTTTTATTTATGTATATGCATAAAAATTATTTTTTCAGACAAAAATTTTGTTGATTTTATTTTTACCATAATTTTTTCTGTGTAGAGAGCACTTTCTCTATCGGTGTCCAGCTCTTTCTTATATAAGGACATTGTATCTAGGCAGACCGATGCTTGATTGACGGAGGTATCGGAATGTTATGCAAGTGGATTGAACTCCTTTATCCGATCCTCGGATGGGTTGTAAACCAGTGATATGTGGATCTATTGTGATACATATCACACCCAGGCGACACAACGGGACCAGACTGGACCCAAGGGGGCTGACATCCTTACCTACAATCATATGTTCCGGCCTGAAGATTTTTTAATGACAAAGTCGAATGTTTTTTTGAGTAACTGGACTATTTATTTCAGTGCACAGAAAAAATTAGATTAAAAATAAAATCAACAAAATTTTTGTCTGAAAAAATAATTTGTGTGTATATACATAAATATCAAAAAACCCCTTGGATATGGTATTTTGTTATTGTTTAAAAAAATAGTTGTTTTTGATCAATAATTATTTTTACTAAACTTTTGCTTGAATCCACGATTTTCTTTATAGGTCCGCATTCAAACAATTTATTAATTGTTTCAACGAATTTCTTTATTGAACACGAAAAAAAGTTTTTTCTGTATATCTCAAGATCGTGACCATAATTTTTATGAAATGCAACCATACGCCCGATTTTCGTAGTCTCATTTGAAAACAAATAAAATTATGGTAAAAATGGTGATCAACTAAGTTGTTTGCCCGTCAATAAGAAAAGAGTATTTCTGACTGATACTAGAAGTTTTGACCCACACATAATTCGCAACAACGTCTATATAATACGACAGGTGGTTCTATTTCAATGTTTCCAAGTATATCTTGACCACCCTCGCAACATGGGGTCGAGCTTGGCCATGTTGTAAAATTACTTTATCATGTCTCTCATTGTATTGCAGCCGTTTGTCTTTCAATGATCAGCTCCAAGGCATAAATTGAGTTCGATAACGTCACTTGAACATGCCTGTGGTTGTTTCAGTCGATTTTAGCAGCCCATAATACTCTATGCCAAGCTGTTCCCACCATATACTGAGCATGATCTTGAAACAGGGACTGGCGTATCACCATTACGTTCTGCACATGGGATTATCGTAATGAATCCATTTTTCATCCAGATCACAATATGATGCAGAAATCTCTTCCGTTTTTGCCCTGCAAGCAGCTATTCACAAAACAAACAAACACCGCTAAACATCTCTTTACAGTACAGGTATCTGTTGCAAGGCAACAGCATCTCGGGGAGTTATTAGTCCACGAAAAAAGTCATGCACCACACAATTATCAGGGTTACTAACTCCCCAACAACATTTTATGAAAATTGATCATTGATTACTGTGATGTAGAGATAGTTATGTAAAATTTTTGGGGGGAACAACGTGCCATAAAACGCACTATTTATGACTTAGTGAATGATTTCAAAGAAAGAGAGTGATAGGCCCAAACATGGGCCACATCTTAGTGCACGATTTGCTGAAAACATAACTACTGCTCAAGAAAATGTTCAGAACAAGCTATCAACCTCAATTCGACGCCGTATTCAGAAGCTTGGTGTTCAAAGAACAACTATGGCCACAATTTTGCACAAGGATTTGAATTAGTTTCCATTTGGGATGCAGTTGACACAAGAACTTCTTGCACAAGATCATTTACGCCGCCATACATATGCCAATATCATATTACAGTTCACTCATGACAACCCCGATTTTCATGAAAAAATTATAATGAATAACAAGGCACATTTTCATTTGAATTGATATGTGAATAAATTATTCATCAGTCACCTTAACATCCATTAAAAGTGACAATCTGGTGTGCAATTTGCTCTGGAAGAATTATTAGGCCTTCTTCCTTTGAAAATAAAAACGGCGTAACCGTAATAGTCCATGAATCAAAAATAATAGATTACGCTTTGCGTAGGTCCGTTATGTTGTTTACATCAGTCAGCTGTTGAGTGTGACCTAGAGCGTGAAAACACACAAGTATTATTGTGAAGTGAGTGAAAAAGCAACAAAATAATTAAAAATTAAATAAATTTACAACTTAAAATGAGGTGCGATATAAAAAAGTGCAAGAATAATAAAAAAAAAACAAACGTAAAATAAGTAACTTTACTTTTCCATCTGATCCTACGCTACTAGGAGTCTGAACACAATGTTTGCGGTGCGGTACAATTTCTCGTTGCGGGAGAGAAAAATAAACATAATACAATGGAAGACGGCGACGGCAATACTTGTCATTGTTAGCTTACATTTTTATTAATTTATTTGTGCATACGAGTACATTTCTATAAAAATTTCTAAAATATTTACTGTTTGTGAAACGCCCCCCGGGGAACAGATTTTGCCTTGGCGTATTCCTAACGCTCTGTTTTTCGGGGAAAAGAGGGGAGAGGGTCCCTCGTTTGGTGCGGCAAACAAAACTCTAGGAAGCCACATGACTTATGTTGTGTTGGCTTCCGAAACCCTTACCAAGGGTATAAATTGGCAGAACGGGGATCAGCGTGGCGCCCGGGAAGTTCTGCTTGCGGTTCGACCCGGGCTGATCATGGCTGAAACGTTCTGGCTGTGGTTGAAACCTAAAACGCAGGAAGGGAGTGTTAGTATCCTTGATAATTGTTTGGTGATGGCTTTTTTCGGGTACTAACAATCTCCCGAGGATCTGTTGCCTATACAACAGATACCCGTATTGTAAGGAACCAGTGGTGATGATTGACGGGTGAGTTGGTTTAAGGGGTGATGCTCTTAATGGGCTTCGACCTACCAACTCATTACGCCTTGTCTTCCATTGATTGCTGGGAAATTGCATACATGAGGGATTAGAAAGCCCGAACTCCTCAACAAGAAGTTGTTCATATGACCGCAATCATATGACAAGAATTGCTACCTGTGTGAGCCTAGCAAGCCACAGGGGGGCGGTGGTGAATCGTGAAAAATTCACTTCGTGGAATTGATCCACCATCAGGTTAGGCCGTCAGGGCAGCTACTGATGTAAATCATTTTCACAGTTGTTTGTGAAACGTACTTTGTAATGGCAGTAAATAAAAAATTATAGCTATTAAAAAAATTGTTAATATGGTAGAAGCCACATTTGAATTTTATTTAGAATTAGAAACTGCCTTAATGCACCAATTTTCCTTTAGCTTCTAATTACTTTCTATAAGTATCCCGTAAATTTCGAAAAAAAAATTTTTGCTTGCTTAGCTAAAACTAAATAAAGTCTGGCAAAACAAGAAGGTAATCGAAAGAAATTCACCAAATCTGTGCTAATTTTTCACCAAAAATCTTCTTTATACTGGAAGCTTTTGTAACTTCCCAACTACAAATTATAAAGACAGTCATACTTCCAACTTTTTTAATTTGTTTTCTTCCGTTAATATATTTTTTAAACTTTTATAATTCAATAAAAAAAAAGTAATAAACTTCAAAATCATGGTTTTTGTTTACAATAATGTTGTGAAAGTCGTCAATTATTCAAAATGGCAACATCGAAGAGAGAAAAGGAGTCAAGAATTGAGAGAATGAAAAAGTCCACAATAAAAATAAAATAAATTTTAATTTTATGCCGCTCCGCACTGCGGTTTTTTATTTCAAATTCGTATGAAAAACCGCACCGCAATAAACTATTGTTGCATTGTGTTCAGACTCTAAATCAGTGGATAAGATTTTGCCGTAATGTGAAAAATGATGATACTCCATATTTAGAAATATATGAAAAATCTATAATAAGATAATATTTGAATGCTTTAATATTGATGTTTGTACGGAAGAACCAGACGAAGAACATAAAGACATGCAATATGATGGCTTGGAAAATGTGGCGGGGTACATTTATCACAGATTAAAGGATGATATTCCTGGCATCTCCGCACGAAAAAATGATGACACATATTCTTGGCTTGATCATTTGTCAGAAGGCGGACTATCAAAGCCGACAGAAGAAACTATGGTCGTTATGAGAAAACTAAAAATAATATTTGATAAGTTCAATGAAGAAAACCTTATACGGAAGGGTTATTTAAAATTCCCTCTCACTCAGGCCGAGGATGTTGAATGCAGCGAAAAGATATAAATTATTTTTTTTAGATCTTTAAAGTATTTTAAAATAAAAGTTAAGCCAAAATATAAAAGAAAATGCGAGATCACACAAAAAAAAAGTTAAATAAAATTATAAATTGATAAAAAATCAACAAAAAAAAGGCATGAAAATTTATTTTATTAGGAAATAATATCACACACATATGTATCTGTACGGTAAGTCTCATATACATAACACTTTTACCCTTAATAGAAATCAAAATTGTATATTTATGTGTAACTACTGCCAACTAAATAAGTATTAAGAATTAATAAAACAAAAGGAAGTAAATTTATTACTTTACCTCCTAGTTATTTGAAAATAATATTAGTTATTTCAGTCTTTTAACACAAATCACGAGCAATTGGCTGATGTAAACAAATACCTATAGACCCTCGTGACGTCATGCGCAGTAGAAAATGATTTTGTCAAGTTTTCGGCGTCATCTTAGTTATTTGTTTCATGGTAATAGTCTATTTACACCAAAGCGAAATCTGCTCATTCGAGATTTCAAGCCAAATCTAGTAGATTTTCAGAAGATTTCCCATACAAAATGAAATCTTGCTTATGAGTAGATTTCTACGTACTAGGCGATGCAACTCTGATTTTCTTCAAACAGTACTTAAAAATGCTACGCTGCAATAAAAATATACACTTTATTGTGGTGTATTCAGTCTTTGATAAAATTGTGTTGTCAAACTCCCAAGCATAGATTATTTTTGTGAAAATGAAATCTTGCTAGATATCCACAAACGGTGCTGTAAACGATATAGATTTTGTTGTAGACTATAATTCAAATCTACTAGATTTAGAGTTGATGTAAATGTAGTATAACTGTGAATGTGGCGAGATATAGTGATATGACTGAAAACTTGTTAATGCCATAACAGCATACTTTGGTCTTGATTAATGTGTGGTGTTACCAAGACGATATCACATCGCATACAACCAGGATTACAATCGAATTACTGCGAGTATTATACCTGCCCGGCGGACACCCTGTATTTCAAACATAATGGCTAGATGTAAGCTTTATAACGAAATAAAAGCTTAATCGAAATCATAGCCTTAAGCATATTTTATTTAAATTTACTTTTGACACCGAAAAATGGATAACAAGCTATTAAAATAAATCTTTTACTGATACGAGTATGATGACAAATACATTTATTAATTTTAAACATCCTGACAACAAACAATTCGTACATACTTACATACAAAAATGAGGAAGTCAAATTGTTGCTGTGGTAATTACATTTGTTTAGAATAATTATTGTCTGCTCGCAGTTCAAACGTCAGATGCTCCAACAGGATAACAAACGAATACATAAAAGAACCTAAGAGATAGATTTAATCTGAAAAGCAAAACGGGAATACACACACAAATACTTGTTGTACTATGAATTGGCATTAATATGTATGTGAATGCGTTAAAATTGTTCTAATTCACATATGTAAATACAGGATGCTCATTTGCCGCAATTACAATTATATATGTATTTTCGTACATACAAATGTCAATAAAATTTACATGAAGTCAAATGAATTTTAATTATTTTATTTACGTTGTGAAAAGTCTACACAGAACAGTAATATTGAACTGTCACTATATGGAGTAAAATTAAAGCCCTTATTATTCTGAAAAAAAGAAAACATATTTTGATTAACACTAAATTAGTATCAAATAAAGATTTGAGCAAAAAATATTGTAAAGGGTGTTAAAGTTTAAGGGCCGATCTTAATATTGAATAAAATACAAGTTATTTAGGAACTGTTGTCATTTCTTTTTACTGTAATAACACTGATAAGGTTCATCTATGCGTGGAACGAAATATCGGTCAAATGGACACCGCAAACTCGGCGGCACATGGTCCAAATTTTCGATTACCTTGAGACATAATGGAAGTTCTATGCCGTTAATGTGCCTAATTATCTCACCCTTTAGTTCTCCTCTGGGGAATAGGTTTTAACTTGGCGTAAGCCAAACCAGAACATTCTGTTTTTTGGGCAAAGAGGGGAAGGAGTCCCTCATTTGTTGTAGCAAATAAAACTCTAGGAAGTCACATGACTTATGTTGTTTTGGTTTCCGAAACCCTTACCAAGAGTTTAAATTAGCAGAACGGGAATCTGCATTGTCCTCAGGTGGTTCTGCTTACAGTTCAACCCGGGCTGATCGTGGTTGAGGTACCTACCTAGGCTGGAACGCTCTGACTGTGGTTTAAACCTAAAACGCAGGAAGGGGGAGTTAGTATCCGTGATAATTTTTAGGTGTGTGGCTTTTTTCGGAGACTAATAACCTCCCGGAGGTCTGCTGCCATTACAACAGATACCTGTACTGTAAGGAAAATGAAAATTTCCGATATTGATCCATATATACCCGAAATATAGTCTAAACCGAATTTTGTGTGAAAAAATTTATTTGCTTGAAATCATTTCTGATTATAAAACGAGGTAATTAAAATACATAAAATGGAAAATTCCGATATCAGTTCATATTTAACCGCGATATAGCCTAAACCGATTTATGCACGAAAATTTCCATGAAAGATTTCCTTTTTATAATTTTGCACGAAAATTCCATGAAAGATTTCCTTTTTAGAATGGTGATTACAAGGCAAAAATATTTTTTCCCCGATGTCGGTCCATATATAACTGAGCATACTTAGTTCAAATTTGTAATATATGTATATATATATATATATATATATATATATATATATATATATATATATATATATATATATATATATATATATATATATATATATATATATATATATATATATATATATATATATATATATATATATATATATATATATATATATATATATATATATATATATATATATATATATATATATATCGTGAAGGGTATTTTACATTCGGCCTAATATACTACACTCTTACCTATTTTCTTTGCAAATAACCCATTAGTGATAAGCAGAAAACGGGATTAGAAACGAGCATAAAAATTATTTTTCTAGTTCCGGCACAACGCATTATATATTAAGGGTTTATCCCTGGTCCAAGGTAAACATAATTAATCACGATCATTGGTCTACTGAAGTGCATGTTGTTTTTTGGCGTAAGAATCATGCAAACTTTCACGTTCATGGTGGTACAGGATGGAGCAGAACTACCTTAATGGTGATGTTGAAATGACATAGTTAAGACGCTGTTCGTAGTCTATTGGCTTCATTTCTTGAACAAGCTGAATGGACATACGCGATAGCCTTAGTCGTGCCGAACGTCTTATTGTTGATGTTTCCGAACTATCCTGTACACTCATAGCTACCAGATAAATCTGGTTTAAAATTGTCAAATTCGACGGAAAAAAACGTCAAAATCGTCAATATGACTTTTGCAAATCGTCAAAAAATCGTCAGCTAGTAACATTAATTATTTTGGAATAAACGATTTATATCAACGACGTAAAGTATAGAAAAACAAGTCATGGTTACTTTATAAAAACTACAGCATTTAAAGCTATAACAAAAAATATATAATCGTACAAACATCTTGTTAATTTCATAAGTATACAATTGATTATTTAATTAATCATTCATTTCAATCATTTATACGATTCATTATGACATATATTTTTAAAATAAGATTTCATTTAATAAAAGGAACTATTATTATACTAAACTCTTCTTATGTTATTCTGCAAACTCGTACATTTGCAGAATAACATAAGACAAATATTTTTGCTATAAACTTAGTCATAGATCGATACATCATTCCAAAAATCTAGCATTTTCATATTTATAGCGTAAAAAAAAATTCAATATGCTTAGTTACTTTAACTCGTATTAAATTTCTCATTTTTCAAATTCTACGATGAAATAAGAAAACTCTTTCATTATGTTAGAAAAAATACACTTTCTTCTTTTGTAATATTGTAAGGATTTATAAAAGTTAGAGTTTTGAATTCATCTTCAAGTTTAGTCTGCTTAAAATATGAGCACACACTTTTACACACAAATTTCTAAAATTTTTAACTTATAATTTTTTTAAGCGCTATTCATATATGATATTTTAAATTCATCTCTAACATATACAATATATGTATACATATTCTATATTTGCTGTAAAGATATGACAGTAAAAATGTGATCAACAAAAATCGTCAAAAACAGACCTTAAGTCGTCAAATCGTCAAAGTGTTATTTTCATTACTCTAAGTCGTCAAATATGGCAACTATGCGTACACTATCCGCAACACATTAGATATTTTCTTCTATATGGATCATACATGGTCTTTCTGGACATGTAAGGTGTCTTACTGTGCCATGTTGTCGAAAATTTGCAACCAGATGGTTTATTGTGTTGTAGAAGAACTCACATTAAAAAACGACGATAAGCACGTTGTGTCAAGACAATTTACCTTTTTCAACAATTTTAAATCGCTGTTCTGTTGCATAGTGTTCCATGTTAAATTACCCAAATCTTCTTCACAAAGATCTTACATAAAAACAAGTAAGAGTGTAGTATATTCGGCTGGGCCGAATCTAAAATACCCTTCAAGATGGACGTGACCATATGAATATGGGAAATTTGACAAATTTCTATGGGAAATTTGTCAAATAACTGTTTAATAAACATACAATATTTTTTATGAATACGGCCGATAGTATATATTTCAAATTTGAACTAAATATGCTCGGATATATATGGACCGATATCGGGGGAAAATTTTTTTTAATCGTCATGATAAAAAGGTAATATTTGATGGAATTTTCGCGGAAAAATCGGCTTAGGCTATATCTCGGATATATATGAACCGATATCGGAAATCTTCATTTTCTGTGTTTAAGTAACCTACTCATATTACCAGAACTGCTTTCAAGCAAAAAAAAAAAAATATTATATCATGAAAAAATCGGTTTAGACTATATCTCGGGTATATGGACTGATACCGGAATTTTTAATCTTCTGTATTTTAGTTACCTGCTTTTATTACCAGAACTGATTTTAAGCAAAGAAAGTTATTTAAGTTCGTTTACGCGACATTTTAATGCAAAAATTGGTTTAGGCTATATCTCAGGTATATCAGTCCATATATACCTGAGATATAGCCTAAACCGATTTTTGCGAAATTTTCATTATATGAATTTCCTTTTATTACCAAAACTATTTTTAAGCAAAAAAAAAAAAAATTTTAACATTTTAATTAAAACCCCGGTTTAAGCCATATTTCGGGTATGTATCGACCGATATCGGGGACATTTTTTGTTTGCTTTTAATCGCAAAAAAACTGTGTCAAGTTTGGAGCAGTCACAAAAAAATTTATTTTCACAAAAAAAAATTATTTTTTCGGTATTTTGAATATATCTCAGCTATATGTGAACCGATATTACTGAAGTTCAATAGCAAATCCATGAAACGATGGGGTAGTAGAGAGGAAAAAAATTTCTGAGTCTGATGGTTTTCTCAGAAACGCCATTTCAACGACCGACAGACGGACATCGCTAAAGTGCCAGGTCAGACATAGCAACTTTAATGATGAAACAGAATACGTCCGCAACTTCAAGCAAAAACTACTCTCAGAGAAAACAGGCACATAATTAAAACGACAGCTGCAACTTCACAAACTGTCATTTAATGTTCTTTTTTATTAGGTAAAAAAAAGCTTTTTCTTTTATTTTTACTTTTCTTCACAGTAAAGCTTTTGAAAATGTATTAAATTTTGTTTACAAAATGTATTAAATTTACTGAAAGTGTGGTAATATTGTTGAAAGCTTTTCTGCTTCAAAGTGAGAGCATAAGAAAAATCGCTGCCAAAATATAATAGATTCTATTTTACGACCTCATTCTCTTGCGTTATTGTATGCCAAATCGTATGGAGAGAAACCTCATGTCCTAGTTCTGTTTCATCATTTAGTTGGGTAATTCTTGACTTTATAGAAGCTTTCGATGAAGAGAATATCAAGGGGAAAAAAAGCTGGTACTTTTCTCTCATGTATGTGTCCGTGCATATACCATGTAAAGTGTAAGAAATAAAAGCTAGAGAAAGCTCAAGAATTGTCGAAAAAAATTTTTGTGTGTGGACAAGAAAGCAAGTCCAAAAGAAAATTGCGAAAAAGTGGGGCAATTAAAGTCGCCCTCTCCGATCTTACTCTAAACGAATTTTCTATCACTGCTGAATCAGAATATATGTATATACTTTATAGGGTCGGAAACGAAACTTGCAGAAATTACAAACGGAATCACAAACTCGTATACAGTCGTACCCTTAACATTTTTGTGAAGGGTATAATAAAAAATATAGGTAAACCTAAAATTTTATTGAACCAGTAAAAAAATTATAAATAGCTTGTTTTCTATGTTTCCCAGCTGTCTATATGTCGACATTTCATAGGAACTACCCCAATCATCAGTAGACTTTGGAAATTTTTGAAAAATATTCTCAAACATTCAACTTTATATCCCAACAATCCAAATAAATTGCTGAGAATTTAAAAAGAAAAATGACTTAATAATATCCGTCAAAACACAAAAAGCAAGCTTTTCTATTTATTAACGTCTCTAACATTTCTTTACACCTTTCAAACAAATGAACAACCGTTGGTTGCTACGATTTGCTTTTTGAAAGTATCGAAAAGCAGAGAACAAAAATTCACACAATTAAATTTTTTATTCGCTATTTAAGCTTCTAACCTTTATACCAGTAAAAAATTATAAATAGCTTGTTTTCTATGTTTCCCAGCTATCTATATGTCGACATTTTATAGGAAAAAATTTCCAAAGTCTACTGATGATTAGGGTAGTTCCTATGAAATGTCGACATATAGATAGCTGGGAAACATAGAAAACAAGCTATTTATAATTTTTTACTGGTATAAATGTTAGAAGCTTAAATAGCGACTAAAAAAACTTAATTGTTTGAATTTTATTGAACATTCAAACCATAAAGGTAGCTCTGCGCCACCCTGTAGTAGTATAATAGTGTTGTATAACAGCCTCCTTGAGATAGAGGCATTTAGAGGAATTTACACAGCTTTACTTAGATTTGTTGACCACAGTTTTGACCCTGACAATCCCTAATTCCTTCCAGTTCATTGTTTCTAGGCCCATAACATTTCTATACCAATTGCATAAAATAAGAACGTTTAGCGGTTTTACAAAAGGTTTAACAAGTCATACCTCAATACACATCCTAGTACTATACAACACTAACTTGATTGATGACTATTCTCTTTCATTCTTCTTTGTCAACAACTATTTCTATTTTTCAAGTAAAATATATTTAAGCATGTTTGTTGTTTAAAATGATGTATGTATTTTGTTTTTCTATTGATTGATTTGGTGTTTAGAGTTTAAAAAAGGTATATGCAAGCGCGTTCTATAGAAAATGAATTATAATGTGATGCGAGATAGAGACAAAAAGTTCTAAAATGTTCAACACAAACATCATTAGACTGTTAAAAAGATTTATGATCCTCTATTTGTTTCGTTTATTTTAGTTGGTTTTATTTTTTAGTTCAGTGAAAATAAAGAATAAAATAATGAAAATTTAAATGTCAGTCAATGAAAAGTTGTGGCCATATACATATGTAAGTGCTATGGTATTGTTTAAATATGGAGCCTTTTAGCAGCTCGGTTTCGAAGTGTTAGATCCCTCATTTTGTGAGGTTGAAATAAGCTTGAGAAATATATTAGAGCGATGAGTTAAGTGGGGAACAGAATTGTAGCTGTAGTACGACGTAACGAGTAGCGCTGCAAGCTGTCAAAAGTTAAAAATGGGCGCTTTAAAGGAAGTGCACAGAATGTGTAGGTGAAGCAGTCGCTGCAGTAGTAGTTGAAGCGCAAATTTTAAAGTCCCGAACTTTGTAGCGCGACACTGCTTTGTTTGTAAAATTATTTATTTTCAAAATGGAAAATAAACAATCAGAAATTTTAATTGAATTAGTTAAAAAAAAAATGATATTTTGTATAATTTGATTCTACTTCAGGTAGAATCATACAGACCAATAATTCTATTGCCAACAATTTCAAAACTGTTCGAAAAATTGTTAATGGTGAAGTTGACTCCAATATTAAACAATGTGGGATGCATCCCTGATCATCTATTTGGCTTTCGGGCTAAACACAGTACCATAGAACAGACGCATAGACTAGTCAATGTCATAAGACAGAAGTTTGAGGAGAAGAAGTATTGCTCAGCTCTATTCATTGACATTTCTCAAGCTTTTGATAAAGTGTGGCACGAGGGCTTGATACACAAAATAAAGCTAAACTTGCCTGCAAATACACACAAGCTTCTGGAAAGCTACTTATGTGGGCGGAAGTTTATTATCAGAGAAGGCGACTTTATAAGCCCAACTATGCCAATCGAGGCAGGAGTTCCCCAAGGCAGCATACTGGGGCCTACTTTATATTTGATTTACGCCTCTGACATGCCAACGACACCCGGAATCCACACTTCAATTTTTGCAGACGATACAGCATTCTGCAGCGTACATGAAAACCATCATGTTGCGAAAGTTGCAGGAGTATATTTCAATATTAGAGATGTGGTTAAAACTGTGGAAAATTAAAGTTAATGAACAAAAGTGTACTCACGTTACATTCACACTGCGTAAACAACATGTTCAGCCATCCAAATTAACAATTCACCTATTCCGCAGCAAAATGGAAGTCTCACATAGATGCGAAAGTTACTCAGTTAAAGTTAAAAGCGGCGCAACTGAATTGGCTTATGGGCAGAAACTCGACATTGAAGCTGGATTGCAAACTTTTATTATACAACGCAACTCTAAAGCCTATATAGTGCTATGGAATTCAACTATGGGGCACCGCCTCCGCATCAAACGTTGAAAAAATTCAAAGGCGACAAAACAAAATTCTTCGAACGACTACTGCTGCTCCATGGTACGTAAAAAACTCACGAATTCATAAGGATCTCTGTGTTCCTCTTGTAAAAGACGAATTTTCAAAGTACCCAACAAGGTAAAGGGTGTTTTTTTAAGCCCGATAGAACTTGAAATTGTAAAAAATAACACAAAAAATTAAATTGTAATCAAAATTTTTTTTTATTCGAAAGATCAATACGTGACATTAACATTTGAAAATGATTTCGGGCATATGGGCACCGCGGCTGTTCTTGACGAAGCGCATTCTGGACGTCCAATTTTGGGCCACTTTTTCGAGCACTGCTGGCCGTATGTCACGAACAACACGAACAATGCTGGCCTCCAAGGCGTCAATTGTTGCTGGTTTATCAGCATAAACCAGTGACTTCACGTAGCCCCACAGGAAATAATCGAGAGGTGTCAAATCGCACGACCTTGGAGGCCAATTGACAGGTCCATTTCTCGAAATCAACTTATCGCCAAATTTTGATTTCAGTAAGTCGATGGTTGCGTTCGCCGTATGGCACGTAGCGCCATCCTGTTGAAACCACATCTGCTCCGGATCAATGTCATCCATATTTTCAAACCAAAAATCATTGATCATGGTGCGGTAACGATCTCCATTGACCGTAACGCGAGCTCCGGCCTCATTTTTGAAGAAATAAGGTCCGATGATGCCACCAGCATGAAAACCGCACCAAACAGTGCATTTTTCTGGATGTAATGGAGTCTGTAGGGTCTCTTGTGGATTGGTCTCACTCCATATGCGGCAATTTTGCTTATTAACAAACCCGTTAAGCCAAAAATGCGCCTCATCGCTGAACACAATTTTGCGATAAAAGAACGGGTCAGTTGCCAACTGCTCTAGAGCCCAATCGGCGAAAGAACGACGCATACAATGGTCTCGTGGCTTCAATTCCTGCACCAGCTGGATCTTATACGGGTGTAGGCCGAGATCTTTGCGCAAAATTTTCCACGTAGTGGACGGACAGAGCCCCAATTCATGCGACCGACGACGAAGCGATAAATTTGGATCTTCTTCCACACTTTCGTTTACAGCGGCGATATTCTCTTCAGTACGCACATTCCTTCAACGTGCTGGTGTTATTGCATCCTCTAGAGAGTATGTGGTACGAAATCTATCCACAGTTCGACGAATGGCTTGTTCAGATGGACGATTATGTACGCCATACAAATGACGAAGTCGTCTATAAGTTGCGCGAATCGACGACTGATTTTCAAAGTAAATTTGGATAATTTCGTAGCGTTGTTCAAGCGTGAGTCTATTCATGATGATTTGTCAGAGTATACTGAAACAAATAAAAAAAATGTTTCATAAAAATTTAATTTTTTGTGTTACTTTTTACAATTTAAAGTTCTATCTAGCTTAAAAAAACACCCTTTATATCAGTAAATTGGAGCTTCACCCAAATCCTCTTGCACGCAATATACTTAATTTTGAAGGCCACTCTCGGTTGAGAAGGAGGGACACCCTTGCCACCATCAGAACGTTCAATAGGTGATTTTACCGATATTGGCCGTACAAAATAAAACATTTTTGTCTAGCATTGGCTGGACTTATTTAATTTTATGTATTTAGTACTAAGATTTGAATACTTATTGTTAGTTCACTTTGTGAAGATTCAATAAATAAATAAATGAAAAAAAAATTTTTTTTTGTATAATTTGAGGCATCTGGAGTAAAAATGTTAAGCAGAAAATGCAAGCACGGGTAAAAATTGCAGACGAGATGACAATGAGTGGTAAGTTTATTGAAACAAATAACATATCATTAAAATTCAAGCTTGGGCTTTTGCAGTGGAAATTTGTAAGAAAAAATAGAAGTCACTGCGAGATTATTTGAACTGTGAACGGAATAAAAAAAACCAAAATCAGGTCAAGGAGCAATGGAGCCAGCAGAAACCTGGAAATTTTCTGATCAGCTCTTATTTTTAAAGGAGCACCTAAAACCCAGATTGTGAGCATAAATTTTGTGACAACATAAGCCAACCATATAATCAATCTTATTTTAAGATCTATCGGAAACTATGACGACGAAACCATACAAAGTGCAACTCTTGATGAATTGGATTCATCACTTGATGGTTTTTTGCCGTCAACAAGTCTTTCATTTAGTTTTCATTCTCTAAAAAAAAGGAAAGCGGAAATCAATGCTGTGGAAAAAGAACTAGTTGTTAATGGATTCTATATAAATGTTTATGGAAAATGATTACAAGCGGGATGAAGATGAACATTTTTGTGCATCACTTTTACAAAAAAAGAACAAATTTCCGTTAAAGGTAAACAATGCATTAAAAGTGGAACTATTATATTAAATTTGTTTCCAACCAACATTTAATACTAAAATATATATCTAGTTTTTACACTCATAGAAAACCCGTCATAACTGTGATGTATTTTAACATCAATGTAATGCCAAATGTCATCATTTTTGACCCCATGACACTTTTTGTCGCTGTGATGTCAACCATTACATCAGCTGCTCTAATTATCATTTGCAGTAATTATGACAATTATTTTATCAATGACATGTCAAAGTGACAGCATGGTGATGCTTTATTGGAATACGTTTGATGTGAGCATGTGATCAATGCCGTGACACTCTAATATCGAAGAAATGATTAAATGGAGCCAATATAATGACAAAATATTATCAATAGAATATCACACTAGCATCAGACCAACTATAATTTGGTTTCAATATGATGCAAAAATCTCATTAATGTGATGGCTTATTAACATCAGAAAAATTACGTAAATGAAAGTGAAGTTTTATGACAAAATGTCATAAGTACCATGGCACGCTATCACAAACTAAACTTAAATTCTAGTTATATATAATTTAATTCAAAAATAAGTTCAAACATATAACTTTATATATCACTACTTTCAAGAAACCAATGAGAATTAAAAATGTTCTAACACTTTTGATGACTTACTGTCATCAATATAATGTATTTGTGTGGCACTAACATTTTACTCTCTACGCTCTCCCTGCATTCGTTATTTAACTAACGCCGCATGTGATGACAAAGTGCCATCAAAATGATGTACTCGTATTATCACTCATTTATATATTCGCTTTATAGTTATACTTATTTGTCTTTGCTTAAACAATACTTGCTGTGATTACAAATTTACATCAGTATGATGCAGTTTTTTCTATTTCTTAAATATTCAAGTAAGTTTTAAAATAATGATTTTAACAACAAAATTCTTTTTTAACAATAAATTGAAAATATTATAATACTATTTACCCTTTTTTAAATCGATTTTGACCAATTACATGTGTTATAATTATTAATCAATTGTATCATTGAATTGATGTAACCATAGTTGTACCATTGATGATACTCAATGTATGACAAAATTCTCTGATGACTTTTGTCATTGAGATTGATTAAAGCGGCCGTATTAAAAATACATCATGTTCACATGATCCCGAGTTCAAATCCCAGTGGGTGCTGATGAGTAGTGTAGCAACTACGAAACAGCTAGTTGTCCCCCAGCTAATGGTATTCAATTATTTTTTCTGTTCTTCATTGGTCTTATTGTTTCACAGCAATTATTGTTATAGTTAAAAATAATCCTTCTTCTTGACTGAAGTTGGACTCGAACTCACAACTAGTTAATCTCGTACAGATTGATGTCTGTTTTCACATTACTGATGACTATTTACATAATATTGATGTCACAATTCTGATGTCCCGCCGTCATCAATATGGAGACGCTTTTTTCTATGAGTGTATGTACGAATGTATCTACAAATGAGCAAATAAAATGACTGAAGAAATCCGCTTTTATATTTTTAATTATTATTACTTTTTGTTAATGAACAATTTATATAAAAAAATCGATGTATGTAAATCAGCCCAATTATGAATATTCTCAAGGAATTTATTTCTCACGGAATTTATTTCTCAAGTAAAGTACTTTTCTGAATTCAAACTAAAGCGAAAAGCTCAATTTTCGTTAACTTGACACTAGGAATTGAAGAGTTGATCTCATTTTAGTAAATGGACAGAAGGAAATAATACAAAACATCATACTCACTTTTTGTTCATAATTGGGGAAAAGAGAAAAGTGAAAAAACTGCCAAGGAATTTTCATTTGTAATTGGGCTGTATATGTATGTATGTTTTTCCATATAATTTTAGAAAGTCCAAATGTTGTTCTCATTGCAAAAGTAGTCTGGTAGTACTTCCCGGGTAGCGAGGTAGCGATAGCTTCACGTGTACTATTGTGACTACTACCAAGATTTGTAGCACTTCCTAGATTTTTACCACAACACCAAATTATAATGTGCCAAGTTCATCCGCGTATATCTAAAAGAGAGTTCCGCATCGTTTGATTTAGCAACGTTGTTACAAAAATCCTAATTGTCCTCTTTCGGTATAAAGAGGTTGCAACCACCATCGTCTTCTGTGTTTCCGTTTTTTAAAATAAATTAAAAATAAAGTTGACAAAAATCTGAACTTTCTTTTTTCCTCCATTTTGACTCAAAGAAAAAACAAATGTTTACTTATGGTAACTTAAGTTACCATGCTTTTGTAACGAGTAATTTTTTTGCTATTATCTTTTTGGCAACACTAGTTTTGACAGCTCACGCACGTTTTGTATCTTGTGTCACTGTCAAACATCTTCAGTTTGGTCTATAATTTAATCATGAATCGTCTTACAAACGAACAACGCTTGCAAATTATTGAATTTTATTACCAAAATGCGTGCTCTGTTAAGAAAGTTCATCGCGCGCTTCTTCCATTTTATAGTCAGTTTAATCGACCTACTGAGGCTTCCATTCGGGCTATTGTAAAAAAATTTCGCACCAAATTTACATTGTTGGACATTAAACCACCAACACGCTTACGTAGAGTGCGAACTGAAGAAAATATCGCAGCCGTGTCGGCCAGTGTTGGTGACGACCGTGAATTATCGATTCGGCGCCGTTCGCAGCAATTGGGCCTCTGTTACTCCACTACGTGGAAAATTTTGCGGAAGGATTTGGGTGTGAAGCCTTAAAAGATACAGCTGGTGCAAGAATTGAAGCCAAATGACCGAGCACAACGCCAAATTTTTGGTGAATGGGCTCTTGAAAAGTTAGATGAAGATCCACTTTTTTATCGAAGAATTGTGTTCAGCGACGAGGCTCATTTCTGGTTGAATGGATACGTGAACAAGCAAAACTGCCGTATTTGAAGTGAAGAGCAGCCAGAAGCATTGCAAGAGCTACCAATGCATCCACAAAACACAACCGTTTGGTGCAGATTATGGGCTGGCGGCATCATTGGGCCGTATTTCTTCAAAGATGATGCGAATCACAACGTTACTGTGAATGGTGAGCGTTACCGTGCGATGATAACAAACTTTTTTTTGCCCAAAATGGAAGAGCTTGACTTGCATGACATGTGGTTTCAACAAGACGGTGCCACATGCCACACAGCACGCGAAACAATGGACCAATTGAGAGGCGAGTTCGGTGAACAGTTTATTTCACGCTTGGAACCAGTCAATTGGCCGCCCAGATCGTGCGATTTAACGCCTCTAGACTATTTTTTGTAGGGCTATGTTAAGGCTAATGTCTATAGCGACAAGCCCGCTTCGATTGACGCACTGGAAGGCAACATTGCCAACATTATTCGTGAGATACCGGCCGAAATGTTTGAAAGAGTATGCCAAAATTGGACTAAGCGGATGGACCATTTGAGGCGCAGCCGCGGCCAACATTTGCATGAAATAATCTTCAAACATTAAATTATATCGACCCAACTATCGATCCAAATAAATATTTCATGCATTTTTCTGAATTTTATGTGTGTTTTTTTTTTTAAGTTCCGATAGTTCTTATAAAATCACCCATTACAAAATGTTATATTAATTACGTAATACACCGAATTCAATATTTCCGTAAAGATCGTGTATACATGTGGATGGAAATTCATTTATTTAACTATTTATTGCATATTCTGGTGTTAAATTTAAATAATATTCTTTATTAATTTTTTAAGTTTTTGAATAGGTTATTTGGAAACCATGGAGAAAATTTATTAAAGTGTATTTTTTTTTAAATTGTGCATCCATGAAATAAAGTGCTTACAATCTGATTTTTAAGACATAAAAATATTTATTATATATTAAATACATAAAATATTTATTAAATAAGTTTTCAAAAACAAAAATTTCAGTATAATTTTTTAACCGGTAAAGTGTATTTTGTGTTGAAATAGCTATTGAACGTTTGGCATTCGCATTTGCATGGGATGAAAAAAGTTTGAACGCTTCAAGTGATAGTCAGTGTGTTTATCGGGAGTTGGACAATTCCTTTGAGTTGACAGTTAATGAATTTAAAAAGTTATATTGGTTATCACCAGTCTTAGTTGTGGTCATTCTGAACATATAGAAATTAGTACATATAAAAAAATAAATGAACCATATGGACACATATTTTATTTTACTTACCTTATTAAAAATTAAATAATATTTATTGTCACTTAAAAATAAAAATCAATATGTATACATATTGTTATGGAAAAATTTATTGTTTTTTCTTGTCTTTGTGGTTTTCACTTTTTTCTGGCAGAGATACCACGTGATTCTTATATGAATGAACAGAAAAATACAGCTGTTTACCATCGTTAGAATTAAGTTACAGAATCACTCAATCGTTAGTGCAAGCGATGAAATTTGATGGCAAAAGTTGCGATTAACGAATCGTTAAAAGTTAGAGAATCGCACTACTGGAGGGTTGCTCTCTATTGCGATGCGAAAGGTAAATGCGATAAGAATATAATTTGGTACTCTGAGCCGTTTGCGAAAACTTTTTCGCGGAATTCTTTGAAAATGAATCAGGGTTGGTACCACAAAATAAGCAAAAGCGAAGAATGACCAAATAAAATGTGCGAAAGGTAAAAAATTAAATGCGAAATGTATATACGAAAACGCAATACGGGGTACCAATTCCTCGATTTTTCTTTCGCATCGCAATAGAGAGTAACTCCCCTACTTGATATCCGTAGAATGGGTTCGCTTAAAAATTATCTGGAAAAATATTATTTGAAAAGACCCATTACTCGTAGAGTCGAGCCCCCTTTGCAAACGTCTAGTGACTAGGCAAGAACCGATTCCGAAAAAGGGGTGGTCTAAGTTAATAATTTTTTTTTTTTTTTTTTGTAGCATTTTTTATTTATTGAATCTTCCAAATGAACTAACAATAAGTATTCAAATCTTAACACTAAATTTAAAAAATGGGATTCTTAAGTCCGGCCAATGCTAGACAAAAAGTTTTATTATGCGGGAGCTATTTCGGTAAAATCACCTATTGAGCAATCTGATGGTGGCAGCGGTATCCCTTCTTTTAAGCCGAGTGTGGCCGCCAAAAGCAAGTATATTGCGCGCAAGAGGGTTTGGATGAAGTTCCAGTTTACTGACATACCTTGTCGCGTACTTGGAAAATTCCTCTTTTACCAGCGGAACACTCAGATCGTTATGAATTCGTGAATTTTTTACGTACCATGGAGCTGCAGTAATCGTTCGAAGAATTTGGTTTTGTCGCCTTTGAATTTTTTCAATATTTGACGCTGAGGCGGTGCCCCATAATTGAATTCCGTAGCACCATATAGGTTTTAGAATTGCATTGTATAACAGAAGTTTGCAATCCAACTTCAATGTCGAGTTTCTGCCCATAAGCCAATTTAGTTGCGCTGCTTTTAGTTTCATCTGAGTGACTTTTGCTTCAATGTGAGACTTCCACGTTAGCCTACGGTCGAGGTGTATACCAAGGTATTTGACTTCACTGTGTTGCGGAATAGGTGAGTTGTTTATTTGGATAGGCCCACATGTTTGCTTACACAGAGTGAATGTGACATGAGTACATTTTTGTTCATTAACTTTGATTTTCCAAAGTTTTAGCCATTTCTCTAATATTGAAATGTATTCCTGTAAATTTCGTGAAGCTAATTGGTGGTTTTCATGAACACTCAAAAACGCTGTGTCATCTGCAAAGGTTGAAGTATGGATTCCGGATGTCGTTGGCATGTCAGACGCGTAAATCAAGTATAAAGTAGGCCCCAGTATGCTGCCTTGGGGAACACCTGCTTCGATTGGCTGAGTTGGGCTTATAAAATCGCCTTCTCTGATAATAAACTTCCGCCCATATAAGTAGCTTTCCAGAAGCTTGTGAGTATTTACAGGCAAGTTTAACTTTATTTTGTGCATCAACCCGTCGTGCCACACTTTATCGAAAGCTTGAGAAATGTCAATGAATAGAGCTGAACAATACTTCTTCTCCTCAAAGGTCTGTCTTATGACATTGACTAGTCTGTGCGTTTGTTCTATGGTGCTCTGTTTAGCCCGAAAACCAAATTGATGATCAGGGATACACCCCACATTGTTCAATATTGGACTCAACTTCGCCATTAACAATTTTTCGAACAGTTTTGAAATTGTTGGTAGTAGACTTATTGGTCTATATGATTCTACCTTTGTCAGATCCTTCCCTGGCTTGGGTATCATAGTAATCATTGAGACCTTCCACTCTACAGGATAATACTCAAGGCGTAAAATGGCGTTAAAAATAAAAAGTAGAACCCTTCTAGCTACACGAGGTAACTGTTCAAGCATTTTACCAGTAATTTGATCAATGCCTGGAGCTTTTCTTGGGTTTGTATTTGCGATAACGTTTTCGACATCTTGAAAATTAAGTCTCAAAGACACAGGGGGTCTAACAACATATGGTGGTAATTCCGCTGTAATATTCGCTGAATCATTTGTAATAAAAACGTTTCTCAAATGATCGACATACAACATCCCCTTTTCAGAGTCGCTTCTTGCCCAGTCGCCAGTTGAAGTTCGCAAAGGTGGCTTACCTATTACGGGTCTTTTTAAACCTTTTGTCGCTTTCCACAAGGAATAATCAGATTGAGGAGTACCATCAAGGCTTTCCAAATATGTTTTAAGGGAAGCAATTCTATGGACTTCAAGCAGATTTCTTAACTGAGTTATGCATTCCCGTAGCCTAGTTTTAAGCTGGGGAGATCTGCGAAGTTGCCATTCTCTTCTGACTCTTCTTTTTTCTGACAGAAGTTGCTCAATTTCAGACGAATAAGTTCTATTGGTTTCATTTCTGGATCTTATATGACTAGTGGTAGCTGTACGGCCAGTTTGAGGTTTTCAGAAAAATCGTTAATTGACACATCAATATCCTCAGGCGTTCTCAAGGCGATATTTTCAGTACAATGTGTACTCAAAAATTTTTTGTATTTTAACCAATTAACTCTATTGACAGTTAACGGTGAGTCAATCTCGTGGGGGAACGAAACAGAGATTATAGTGGGTGAGTGATCTGATGACAAATCTAATGAAGGCTCCACTTGCATCCACTCTAAGGGAAAATTTTTCGCAACTCCAAAATCTATAACATCAGGGATCTTTCGTCGGTCTGACGGCCAATAAGTGGGATGTCCGCTTGAAACCACATCTAAACCCATTTTGGAAACGGTGTCAAAAAGCACACGGCCTTTCGAGGTAATTAAACGTGATCCCCAAAAAGTGTGTTTTGCGTTATAGTCGCCAGCCGCTGAAAATCTAGGACCAAGTGATTTGAAAAAATTTGAGTATTGGCTTTCTGTTATTGAAAAGCGTGGCGGTGAGTAGATTGAGGAAATAACGATTTTTTCATGCAAATATTCAATGCATATATTAGTTGCTTGGAGATACTCCTCACATGTCTCGTTCATTAAAAAGTGTTTAATTCTGGATTTTATTAGAATTGCCGATCCTCCGCAAGATCTTCCACGGGGATCTTTTGTGTCGTACAGTATGTAGCCATTAATTTTGAAATAACTGTTGCTTGTCAAGTGGGTTTCAGCAATCAGCATTATGTCAATTTGTTTTTCCATAAGGAAGTGCTCAAGTTCATTTTTGTGTTGGCGGATGCCGTTTGCGTTCCAGAAACATATTTTAAACCAATTCATTTTGTTAAAATTGCCTGCAAAATAGTGGATTGCATTTTCAGCATTTCCTGCATCATGTTCGTCATAGAAACCGTAAATGTGTTTATGGACTGAACAAGAGTCTGAAGAGTTGCCTCAAGATTGGTAAAATTTTGATCGGAATTTTGGGGCTTGGGCTCCTGATTCATGTTTTGAGTATCGGTTTTGACCACACTAGCATATGAAACTTGTTTGGGGTTTTGCATAATTATTTGGCTGGTTGACTGGCCTATCTGCGGAAAATTGTTTGTATGAATTATGTTTGGCTGCTGGGGTTGTTTATAGGTGATTGATGACTTATTTGTCATTGACTGCTTAAAGTGGGTATAGACAGGGCAGCCCCTGTAATTTGCAGTGTGGTTGCCTCCACAGTTACTGCATTTTTTAACACTTGAGTCAGTTTTTGACTTTTGGCACTGTGATGTGCCGTGCAGTTCTCCACACACCACACAAACTGTGGGCAGTTTACAATAGGCCTTAGTATGGCCAAATTCCTGGCAGTTTAGGCATTGAACGGGCCCTAAACGCTTGTGCGGCTCCTCAACGGTAACTCTGCGATGAAGAAGAAATTTAAGGTTATAAATTGGATGAGTTTCATTCTTTTTGAGAATAACATCACCCGGTACCAGTTCAACCCTAAACATGGGTTGAGGAATTTTTTCACGGTTTCTAATATTAACCACATTTTTTATTTTAAAGCCTTTATCTAGCAGTGCAGTTTTAACCTCATCCGTGTCTACATAGGGGTCAATACCTTTTATAACAACCTGAAGGTCTTTAGCACTTTTAAGTTGATAAGTATAAAAAGATTTTTTCTCTTTTTCCAGAGCGGCAGAAAGTTTTCGGTAATTATTTTCGCAGTAGACTTGGATTTTTGTTTCACTTATTTGTCCGTGCTTCACTGATGTTACGTTGAAGGTGTCTTTACCAATTGCCGTAATAAGTGCTTTTACCAGCTCATTTGATGTTCCCTCATGATGTTTGATGGTTCCCTCAAGTATATTGGTGGCGGTTTAAATGTTTTTTTGATGTAGTTGGCTCGTCAGTCTGAAGGATAGCAAACCTATTACTATCCGTTGTCGCAGAGGTAATATCGCCCTTAGACATTTTTGGTTGCGATGATATTTGCGCGGATTTAGGGCTTCGCTGACGTTTAACCACGGTTATATACCTATCCATACCCACTTGAGTTTTCGGTTTATCAACAATAGCTACACTTGCAGATGGTTTGTCGTCTGTTGCAACAACAATATTTGGCGAGCACGAACGCGTGCGTTTTTTATCTCTTAGAGACAGAAGATTGTCCAATGATTTTTTCAATGATTCCTCTTCAGAAATCCAGAGGTTTTTTCTAGTGGAGCTAAGCTCCCTCTCAGAATTGCATCTACTAGGTGCACTCATGCAATTTTTTTTTTTTTTTTATTTATATTTTTTTTAATTTAAAAGTATATAAAAATAATTGTCATAAAGTTTTTCTGTTGTATAAATTCGCTCTTCCTTTTATTGCGGTTTTGTAAGAAAACAAAAAATTTTTAATGTATAGTTTTTTTCCCACTGGGTAGTTAATCCTCACGCACAATAACAACAATAACAATGCGCTGCCACCGCACTTGTTTTATTGAAATTGATTTTATTGTTTAGTTATTGAAATGTAAGGAATTTATTTTCCCGTTGTTTTTTTTAAATAATTTGTTATTGTTTTTACAATTTAATTTTAAAGGCGTTTAAGCAATGATTTTATTTTATTTTTTTGTTCACTTTTTACGACCGATTGGTTGGAGAGTCACAAGAGAACTGAAGTTAATAATTTGATAAACGTTTTTGTTACAAGTCATACAGCAAATGTTGCAGCTGAATTACCGTCATGTGCTATTAAACAACCCGTTGAGTTTTCAAGATACCAAAAACGTGATACATAAAATAAACTGCTTGAGCAGTTACCTCGTGTTGCTAGAAGAATTCTTCCTTCTAGGTTTAATGCCATTTTATGTCTCGAGTATTATCCCGCAGAGTGGAAAATGTCTATGATTACTCTAACTACTAAAGTAGAGTGATAAAGAGCTGTAAATCTAATGCCAACAATTTCAAAACTGTTCGAAAAATTGATAATATTGCATGATATAGGATGTATGAGGTCTGATCAAAAAATAACCGTTATATTTAAATTTTGAGAGTTACGTGTGTTCGATTTTCCATTTTTTATCTGTTATGATGGTACACATGAGTTTTATATAGGCTGGCAATATCAGCTTTTTGGATTGTCAGTTTGTTTTTGACAGATAAAAAGGTTAGTCATGTTTTGGTGTGCTCTTCGATTCTTTACTATTCGAAAAAATAGATCAAAGAAACTGTATTAAGTTTTGTGAAAAAGATGAAATTAAATGCGCAAGGGCATTTGAAATGTTGACTGTGGTGTTTGGCGAGTCTACGATGAGCGGAACACAAGTGCAATTGCGGTGTAACCGGTTTAAGGAAGGCCGAGCAGATATCATTGAGGATGCTCGTCGTGGTTGCCCGAGCAAGGCAACAATCATCGATTCCATATCAGAGAGGTTGCTGATGATGTTGGCATATCGTTCGGCTCATGCCAAGCCAATTTTTACCGATCTTTTAGGCATCGCAACGTGCGGTTGCGAAGATTGTTCCAAAATTGCTAAGATTTGAGCAATAACAACGTCTCATGGACATCGCTCAGGAGCTGTTGAACATCGTCAACGACGATCCAGATTTCCTCAAAAAGATCACAACTGGTGACGAATCATGGGTGTATGGATATGACATTGAGACCAAAGCCCAATCATCCCAATGGAAGCGTCCAGAAGAGTCAAGACCAAAAAAAGCACGTCAAGTTTGGTCAAATGTGGAGATTTTGTTCACTGTTTTCTTTGACTGCAGTGGCGTGGTGCATTATGAATTCTTGCCACAAGGTCGTGCGGTCAATAAGGAATACTACATTGAAGTGGCGTGGCGTTTGCGCGAAGCGAAAGACAAAACACTACTCCACTCTACGTAACTACAATTTAAAAGGTCCAGATTTATTACGTAATGATAAGTTCCCAACACTATCACCTCACATGTTATCACGTTTTTTAAAATTTTGATGTATTTCAGCTTCTTGCCTTCATCATACATTTCTTGCGTGAAGGGGAATTTAATGTGCTGTTCACAGAACACAGACGAGAAACTCGTCTAAAAAATTGAGTAAATTTCATACAAGTTGTTCGTCTGTGTTCTACACAATTCTTAAATTCCTCGCTTTTGAATTTAAACGTTTATACTATAACATACTCGTGTATACATGCATCCATTTTTTTTTTCTTTTTTGCCCAATCATCCTAATTAACTTAAATAGCAAAACAAACAGTGTAATTTTCATTAGCTATTTATTTAAATGCTTTTAAATTGAACTAATTTTTTCCAATACTTTGTTAATATGAATTGAATACTGTTACTTGTGTATTAACTTAATTAAATACATTCTTTTAAACACTCAAAAAAAAAATACATTAAACTCTGTTGTAATAAAATTTACTTTTTGTGGTGGTTTCTCACGCAAAAACACTGATATAAATACATAAATAAACAAGTAAGAGTGTAGTATATTCGGCTGGGCCGAATCTAAAATACCCTTCACGATAGTCACGAATATGTACAGTATATTAAAAATGTGGCCTGAATATGCTCGGTTATATATGAACCGATATCGGAATTTTCTATTTTCTGTATTTTAGTAACCTTCTTTTATAACAAGAATTGCTTTTCAGCAAAAAAAAAAAAAAAAAAAATTTTAATGAAAAAAATAGGTTCAGGCTATATCTCGGGTATATATGGACCGATATCGAAAATTTTAATTTTCCATATTTATATAACGTTATTTCATTACCAGAACTGCTTTTGAGCACAACAAATTGTTTAAGTTCGCTTACGCGACATTTTCATGAAAAACCCGATTTGGGCTATATCTCGAGTACATATGGACCGATATCGGATTTTTTTTTCCATATTTAGGTAACCTAATTTCATTACCAGAACTGCTTTTGAGAACAAAAAAGTTGTTTAAGTTCGCTTACGCGACATTTTCATGAAAAACCCGATTTGGGCTATATCTCGGGTATATATGGACCGACATCGAAAATGTTCATTTTTCATATTTATGTAACCTAATTTCATTACCAGAACTGCTTTTGAGCACAAAAAAGTTGTTTAAGTTCGCTTACGCGACATTTTCATGAAAAACCCGATTTGGGCCATATCTCGGGTATATATGGACCGATATCGGAAATTTTCATTTTTCATATTTATGTAATCTTATTTCATTATCAGAACTGCTTTTGAGCAAAAAAAAATTGTTTAAGTTCGCTTACGCGACATTTTCATGAAAAACCCGATTTGGGCTATATCTCGGGTATATATCGACCGACATCGAAAATTTATATTTTTCATATTTATGTAACCTAATTTCATTACCAGAACTGCTTTTGAGCACAAAAAAGTTGTTTAAGTTCGCTTACACGACATTTTCATGAAAAACCCGGATTGGGCTATATCTCGGGTATATATGGACCGATATCGAAAATTTTCATTTTTCATGTTTATGTAACCTAATTTTATTACCAGAACTGCTTTT
Organism: Thecocarcelia acutangulata; assembly: GCA_914767995.1. Taxonomy (NCBI): domain Eukaryota; kingdom Metazoa; phylum Arthropoda; class Insecta; order Diptera; family Tachinidae; genus Thecocarcelia; species Thecocarcelia acutangulata. The sequence goes on along the minus strand of OU612094.1, from coordinate 56,255,991 downwards.
GAGCAAAAAAAAGTTATTTAGCTTCGCCTATGCGACATTTTCATTAAAATCCGATTTGGGCTATATATTGGGTATATATGGACCGATATCGGAAATTTTCATTTTTCATATTTATGTAACCTAATTTCATTACCAGAACTGCTTTTGAGCACAAAAAAGTTGTTTAAGTTCGCTTACGCGACATTTTCATGAAAAACCCGGTTTGGGCTATATCTCGGGTATATATGGACCGATATCGGAAATTTTCATTTTCCATATTTATATAACCTAATTTTATTACCAGAACTGCTTTTGAGCAAAAAAAAGTTATTTAGCTTCGCCTATGCGACATTTTCATTAAAATCCGATTTGGGCTATATCTCGGGTATATATGGACCGATATCTGAAAAAAAAATTTTTTGTCTTTTAGTCATAATGCTTAATAAGTGTGTGAAGTTTGAAGCAAAACGAACAACTTTTGTTTTCAAAAATTTTCATACAAAACTGCAAAAAAAAATGGCTTTTTTCGGAATTTTGAATATATCTCAGCTATACGTGGACCGATATTACTGTATTTCAATAGCAAACCCATGAATCGATGGGGTAAAAGAATGGTGAAAGAAAAAAGTTTCTAAGTCTAATGGTTTTCTCAGAAACGGTATTTCAACAGCGGACAGACGGACAGACGGACATCGCTTAATCGACTTTTCCCTTAATTCTGATTCAGAATATATATACTTTATAGGGTCGCAAAAAAAAACTGTAGAAATTACAAACGGAATCACAAACTTATATATACCCTTTACATTTTTGTGAAGGGTATAAAAATTTACAAATTGCGCTATAAACACATATACTGCTAAAAAAAATACTTCTATCAGGATTTTTCTTTCAGTGTGTGCTTTAGCAACTGCGATGCATTTAAAAATTTCATTGCAATCAATAGTACTACATTTTTAAACCCTTCACAAATATGTGAAGGTTATATATAATTTTGAGATTCCGATTTGTGATTTCCATAATTTTCATTTTCGACCCTATAAAGTATACATACGAGGTCTGATCAAAATATAGCCATTATTTTCAATTTGTTCAAAAAGTATTTATTTATGCATGAGGTGGAGTTAAGATTGCAGCGATAATAAAAATTACCACTATCGCGCTTCTGCGTTTATTTGACAAATTTTGTGTAGTGAGTAACCCTACTATCACCATCAATGTGAGTATTAGTGGAATTTGAAATGCAGTACCAAATCCAAACATAAATTGGAGAACGAGGTCTAAATATTCGCTAAGTGATGGCATAAACCCAAAGTAATCTGACTCAGATATAATACAGCCAGCGTGTTTTCCAATCCTCGAAACTCTTCTGAAATGCGCTTTTCGGTATCACCAACAGCCCCTGTTTAATTTTTATTTTATCTCCTTAAGCGTGGCAAAACAACGCTTTCCTTTCATCGGTGTCTTCAGTTTTCGGAAGAGGAAAATTTCAGCGGGCGCTAAGACCGGTGAATACGGTGGTCGAGGAATGATAACAGTTTTGGTTTTGGACAAAAACTTACGAACAAGCATCGATGTGTGAGTATCTACAACTCTGTGCATTTCTGACGAGTAGCTTCGCGCAAACGGCGCTTAACTTCAAGTACTACCTTGTAGCAAGAATTAATGATGCACAACCTATTGCCACCATTTGACCGAACTTGACGAGCATCTTCATTTACATCTTCTTGGCCTTCCTGAAACCGATTATACCACAATTGAACTTGTGTTTTGCCCATAATAGACTCGCCAAATGCCACAGTTAACATTTCAAGTGTCCTTTAGTGCGCATTTAGTTTAATTTTTACACAAAACTACTTAAAAGAAGTAGCGCTTGTTCAATGCGGGCAATTAATAAAATGTATAGATATGTGATTCAATATGAGATGAATATAGATAGAGAATAATTAAATAATTACAAAATACTGATACGACATGACCCGAGTTCAAATCCGAATGGGTGCTGAAGAGTACTAAACAGCTAGTTGTCCCCTGGCCAGTGTTGGCAAGCGCAGTGATTTTTCCTTTTTTGTACAGATTTATTTGTTTAAGTCCACATGTAGGGAAATTTTTGTATGATTAGGCTTATTGTAGGGAATTTTTAAATTATCACGAATGGTTATTTATTATTGTACTATTATCATTATTCCGACTCTGCTAACATTATTATTTATTATTATAATACTAAAAAAGGTTCGAATTCCATACGCATTCTAAGATCTCATTTGCAAGCTTTTAATTAATTGCATATTTTTAGATGTACAGCTCCTAACCTCATTGAAAAACTTTAGCCACAAAGATCTCCTAACTAAGCATATTAAATGATTGGTCTCAGTAGAAAGGCCCTAACTCGCATTTTTCCTGAACTTAGATTGTTAATGATTTTAACGAATTTCTTATAAATACACCTCGTCGCGAAGTTTTAGTGGAATAAACAGCGCGGTTTTATTACAATATGGTATTATTAGGTACAATCATATAATTCAACAATAGTATGTTGTCCTTAGAATTTTGTTGTATCAACCATATATTTTTTCTACGTGCAACCTTTTTAGTTGTCAGAACCAAACTGGCAATCCGGAATGGCTGATATTGCCAACATAATATAACAGACATGTGTATGAAACATCGACATAGAGACTTAAAAAACAACCTCTTAATAATTTTTTTCATTTTACACCTATTTATTATTGATTGTTGTCTTTCATTAAAGCAAAAAGTGACAGCTAGAATATGTACTCGTAACATAAAGAACTAAATTTCTGGCCAACAATTGTTGTATCTCTTCGAATGCACGATCGTAAAAGGATCCGGGAGAAGTAGCACAAATGAAGTGATATGGTCTTCGTCATTGTGCTGAACAGTATTCCATACAGATGCGACTCATATTCCAAGTCATGATCCAAGAGATAACATCAAAAAACTCGTAATTGTATACAAGTCTTTGATTGCAATTGTCTACTTTTTGATCGGCCATCGATATTTCAAAGATCTAAGCTATATAAAGAGACAATCGACAACATTCAATCGTTGTTGGCAACGAGTAAATAAATGCCAAATTTTTCACATCGCCTTCTTACGACTACCAACCACGAGGTGATAAGCGGGAATATGATATTAACGGTAGAAAAATTAATTAGCGCAAAAAAGTTACTGACAGGGACTAAAAGCTACTAAACTTTTCCGGTTAATTTACTTTTCATCGACGTCTCACAAGCTTTTGATAAAGTGTGGCACGATGGCTTAATGCATAAAATAAAGTTTAACTTACCTGCAAACGTACATAACCTTTTGGAAAGCTATTTATATTGTCGCCAATTTATAATAAAAGAAGGCGATTTCATAAGCCCCGCCCAGCCTATTGAAGCTGGAGTTCCCCAAGGCAGCATATTAGGGCCTATCTTATATTTGATATACGCATCTGACATGACGACAAGCACCAACATTCACACTTCAACATTTTCAGATGATACAGCATTCCTTAGCATACATAGTAACCACCAGCAAGCATCAATAAACTTACAGGAACATATCGACAAACTAGAGAAATGGCTCAAGCTTTGGAAAATCAAGGTTAATGAACAAAAGTGTGCCCATGTTACATTCGCACTGCGTCTAGGAACATGCTCACCCATTACTATTAACAATAAAGTAATACCTCAACACAGTGCAGTCAAATACCTCGGAATTCATCTTGACCGTAGACTAACATGGAAGTCGCACATCGAGGCAAAAGTAACGCAGATGAAATTGAAAGTAGTGCAAATTAACTGGCTAATAGACAGAAATTCGACTTTGAAGCTTGATTGTAAACTTTTGCTGTACAACGCGATTCTAAAGCCAATATGGTGCTATGGGATTCAATTATGGGGCACAGCCTCGGCATCCAACATTGAAAAAATTCAAAGAAGTCAAAATAGAATTCTCCGTAGAATTACAGATGCTCCATGGCACGTTAAAAACTCACGAATACACGCAGATCTGAACGTACCTTTTATGAAATCTGAATTTGTGAAGAACGCGACAAGATATATTAACAAACTTGAATTCCATCCAAATCATCTTGCAGTTAATATTCTTAACTTTGGTGGTCATACCCGTCTGAGAGGGAGGGATACTTTGGCTACCATTAGAGCTCTAAACAGATGACTGAATTTTGAAATAATATTCGCTTAAAAATAAATGTTTGTGCAGCACTGGCAGGACTTTAATCACAATTTTTTTTAGTATTAAGAATTGAATACTTATTGTCATTACATTTTTTATGTAGATTCAATAAATAAAATAATAAAGTTAAAAAAAAACCGCCATGAACATGATTTCCCGTTAGATGACGTAGTTTAACCCATGCAAGATCATGTACATAGGTATTTCCAAATCATCCAGGGCTGTTGTTTGTATTCTTTCGTGACATCATTTGATGAGATTTTATATGAGAGTCGTAAGCATGTATTCCATTATGCTTGATGGCAAGACTGACCGTCTAATAACCACTTACGTCAATTATATTTTATTTATAACATTAGAGAATATTAGCATTCGATATCCTGAACCAGGCAGTTAGTGTTGAGTTTAATTTCGCTAAGCAGCTTAAATCAATTTAAAAATTATCTAAAATCTTAAAATTTATGAAAATATTTATAATAAAGTTATATAATATACATATATAATAAAGTTAAAAAAAAAAAAAAAAAAAAAAAAAAAAAAAAAACTTTACTTTTGCGCATCTTAACTTTTGCGAATCTGCACGATATAATTATAATATAGTTTAGGGAAAAAATGAATTAACGAAAAAGTTATCAAATTTTTATGTCCCACCTCATGGTAACTTTTCCCCAACCTTTGCTATTTGGTCAATCAACAACTAGCTTAGTAATACTATCCCTTGAAATTTATTTAAAACAAAGGGTCTGAAAATTATTTATTAACACTTTACTATACGGCTTGAATAATATACATAACTATACTCTATTACTGAATGTTAGGTGATTTTGTTTTATTTTGTCTCCTAATATATACATATAACATCGGCTGTGGCAAACCAATTACGTTAAAGTCAACAAATTTTGAATGTTAATACGTTGTATGTGCTCGTTCATATATGTATACATACCCAGTTGGCAAAGTTGACGTCGACGGCATTGCCATTAGCGATTTATGCTCCACATATTCTTTATAAACACCTTTATACCACGATATGACGGATACCCAATTGCCTAGGTTTGTGTCGAAGATATTTGTTCGCGATGATGTCTTCAACACATTTCCTGATATGTCGCCTATAAAAACGAAATTTAACACAATTATAGTGGCGAAATATTTTGATCAGCTGTACTCACTTCAAGAAAGAATAAAACTAGACGTAGTAAACGACGAGTGAATTCAAGTTTTCGTGCTTCAAATGTATTAAAGGCAACATTTTGTTTTTATCACGCTTATATGTTTGTTTGTTTGTTTGTTTGTATGCAACACTTGAAACCCATGTCATTACATAAGTGATTATTAGTGATTATTACGTATTTTATGCACACAGTGTTGCCGCTTTATTGCGAAAGCTGGAGCTTAGTATTGCTTCCGGGGAAGTGGGAGGGGAGATTTTGGGGATTCACGCAGCAAATTTTGCAAAATGTCAAAAAAAAAAAATTCGGAACAATTTTGCTAACCGTTTTGGAATCAGTTATTCATATTCGGTGCGCATTTTTGCCATTGAACATGCATCAGAGCTATAAACGGTCATTCGCTTAAGTGCGAAAATTGAGGTTGCTGATTTGGGAATTCCACAAAAAAAAAACTCATAACAATGTGAAAGCCAATAACGTGATAACGAAAAGTTCATCAACGGCATCAATGACAGCAAAGTACAATCTATTGTCCTGCATGTAGTAATAAAAGACAATGTAGCCGAAAATGTCGTACATGTAGTTGTCGACAACATGTTCATTTACATCCTACGGCATGCATCCTTTGCTGAGGTAGTAGACAATCATCCATGTCACAGAGCTTAATTCCGTACGGAAACGGATTTGAATTCTTTTCTTACTTCTTCAAAAAACGAAAAACTAAAAGACTTTTCGGAATGAAATCATTTCTAAATGCAAGAATGAAACTAGTATTATCTTATAGAATTGATTTCATTCCAAAAAGTCTTTTAGTTTTTCGTTTTTTGGAGAATTAAAAAACCGATTCAATTCCATTTCCGAACGGAAGTGAATTCTGTGACATGGCCGAATATTGTCCTTTATATAATTCGCATTTATGTGCGCAATCGGATAAGTGGCATTACCTTGATTTGTGTGCTGCACGATTTTCGCATCAATTGTTTGAAAATACCATCGACGATTTCCGTTAGTTGTCCCTTGTGTATCGTGCAGGAATTAACATTATTATGTACGAGTCATCTATGATATGTGCACGACATGGCCACCTGGGTAGTTGCCATCACTTGTAAACCGCACACAAACTCAAAGTCATAAAATTAGGCAAAATGTTGGAATTACTATTCATTTCCATGCGACCGGGACGTAAAGGTATTAACTGTGTGTTTGTAGAGGTTTCACAACAGTTTATGTTTGCGGTTGAACACTTGTATGGAATTGTTCATTTAGTTAGTGACACTATTAACAACATAAAATTTTCATTCATATCGACCTACATAAATGAAATCCAGCGCTAAAGAGCATATGCAAGCATAAATAAAACCGTTTTCAATTAATTTAAGTTAAAGTTTATTGTTGCAGTATTAACTATTATTTAAGCAATTCTGCCACCACATGTTTGATAATACCATTCAGGTGGCACAGCGATATTTTAAAATACACAGGAATTTAATCAAAGGTTTGTATTAAAACACTTTTTATACCCTTCACAAAAATTTTGAGGGGATATAAGTATAAGTTTGTGATTCTGTTTGTAATTTCTACAATTTTCATTTCCGAATCTAAAAAGTATATATGTTCTGAATCAGAATTATTGGAAAAGTCGATTAAGCGATGTCCGTCTGTCCATCTGTCGGTCGTTGAAATACCGATTCTGAGAAAACAATTAAACTAAGAAACTTTCTCTTTCATCTTTCTATTACTAAATAGATTTATGGGTTTGCTATTGAAATTAACAGCCAGTTTACCAATTTCGAAAGAAAATGAATGCGAAAGAAAGCCAGTCACTCACATTCGAATCAATTTGGGTTTGTCTATCTCATTATTATTCGTTCGCATATTCTTATGTATTTGCATTGAGTTTTGACAGATCGTTCGCATAAAAAAAAGTTAGACGAATCCAAATCAATTTTCTTTCGCTTAGATTGCGAACGCAAGTACGCTGTCGAGATTGATAAACTGGCTGTAAGTAAAAATCGTTTCACATATAACTGAGATATATCAAAAATTCCGAAACAAAACATTTTCTTTTGGCAATTTTTTATGAAAATATCGATATAAATATAACCGAGATAAAGCCTAAACCGATTTTTCCATGAAAATGTTAACATTTTTTTTCTGCTTGAAAGCAGTCGTGGTAATAAAAGGAGGTTACTTAAACATAGAAAAGTAGAATTTCCGATATGGGTCCATATATACCAGATATATAGGCTAAACCGAGTTTGTCATGAAACAATTTTTTTTTTTTTTTTTTGCTTAAGAAAAGTTCTGGTAATATAAGGAGGTTACCAATTACAAAAAAATGAAAACTTCCGTATCGGTCCTTATACATATCGCTCCTTTATTGCAACATAGTCATAACGTAAAAAAACTTGTTTCGAGAAAAACACATTTCAAATTTTTAGTTTCCATACAAGACTAAGGTAAAATTTTTAGAAAATATTTCCTAAAGGAAACAGTTTAAAGGTAATTTAAACAAAATTTTGGCACAATATAAAATATAGTACTGTTAACAACTCTGCATTGTTAACTCGAAAAGTAAATGAGCAAAAATGTACCCATGTTTCATTCACACTACGTAGAAAAACATGTTCGGCTATTAAAATCAACAACTACATTGTTCCGCAGCACAGTGAAGTCAAATACCTTGGTATTCATCTCGACCGCAGGCTCACGTGGAAGTTTCGCATTGACGCTAAAGTCACCCAGATGAAATTAAAAGCGGTGCAACTAAATTGGCTCATCGGCAGAAACTCTATATTGAAGTTAGATTGCAAACTTTTGTTGTATAACGCAATCCTAAAGCCAATATGGAGCTATGGAATTCAATTGTGGGGTACCGCCTCTGCATCTAATATTGAGAAAATGCAAAAGCGCCAGAATAAAATTCTCCGTATAATTACTGCAGCTCCATGGTATGTTAAAAACTCTCGAATTCACAAAGATCTAGGTGTACCCTTAGTGAAAGATGAATTTTCAAAACACGCGATAAGGTACATTAACAGACTGGAGTCTAACCCGAATCCTCTCGCACGTAGCATCCTTAATTTTGGTGGCCACACTCGACTGAGAAGGATGGACACCCTTGCAACCATCAGAGCGTTGGAAAGGTGATTTACCAACAAAATACACGCAAGAAACAACTTTTCGTCTAGCATTGGCTTGACCTAAGTAAATAAAAATTTTCAATATTAATAAACTTTTTTTTTCTATATTAAGATACAATAAATAATTCAATTATAAAAAAAAAAAAAAACTCGAAAAGCTAATTTTTTGAGATATGACTATGTTGCAATAAAGGATCGAATTTTTTATGAAACAAATTTGGTTTTGCTTACAAACAGCTGTCAAAATAAAAAAAGGATACTAATATACAAAAAATTAGAATATCCGATTTCGCTCAACACCGACTTTTCCATGAAAAAAATTTTTTTGCTTAAAATCAGTTCTGGCAGTAAAAGAGGTTACTAAAATACAGGCAATGAAAATTTCCTATGCTGGTAAAAAAAAGGAGGTTACTTAACTATAGAAAATGAGAATTTCCGATGTCGGTGCATATACCCGAGATATAGCCTAAACTGACTTTTCCATGAAAAAAATTTTTTTCTTATTAAAATCAGTTCTGACAGTAAAAATAAGTTACTTAAATACAGAAAATGAGTATTTCCGATATTGGTCTATATACTATATCCTAGACATAACCTAAGCCGGGTTTTTTTGCTTAAAAGCAGTTGTGGTAGTAAAGTGGGGTTAGTAAAATACAGAAAATGGAAAATTCCGATATCGGTACATATATACACGAGTATAGCCCAAACCAAGTTTTCCATGAAAATGTCACGTAAGAGTGACTGCTTAAAGTCAGTTCTGATAATTTAAGATCCATGTATACCCGAGATATAGCCCAAATCGGTTTTTCCATTAAACAATTTCTTTTACTTAAAAGCATTTCAAATAATAAAAGGATGATACTAAAACACAGGAAATGAAAATTTCCTGTAGCGGTCCATATATACCCGAGATAAAGCCAAAGCTGATTTTTCTATGAAAGATCACCTTTTCTAGCATGGAGGTTACCAGGCTAAACATTTTTTCTCCGGTGTCGGTCCATATATATCCGAGCATATTTAGTTCAAATTTGTAATATATACTCTTTATTTACGTGATTATCGTGAAGGGTATTTTGGAATCGTTTCAGCCGAATATACTACACTAAAACGGAATTTTAGGAATGTAATTTTGTGGTGGTGAAATACAGCTTTTCTCTTACTTTATCTGTCAAGCTGGCAAAAATCATACAAACAATTATTGGATCACGTAGAATAATAGTGTAAAGGAATCAAATTATTAGTTGCTTTAATATTTAATAATAAGATTTTTTAAGTTTTAAGTTTTTAAATTACATAGATAGATATTGAGTATACAAGTTTTTTTTTTATCTTGGAGTAGCACTCAAGGGATGCAAGGGATGTGCTGGAACTAGGAAAGTAGATTATTAAGATTAGGAAAGAAAGAGTAGTGTCAGTACACGTTTGACTTGAGATTAGATTATTAAGATTAGGAAAGAAGGAATAGTGTCAGTACACTTTTGACTTGAGCCTGTCAACGACAACACGGAAAGACTAAGCATTTAAAGTGTTGGAATTAAATTAGTTAAAACTGATCATTGCCCAGTGTACATACCTTTGATACTGCTCAGACTAAAAAAAATTGGTCCAATAGCTCTCAGACTGCAAGGTAACGAATTGCATAGAAAGAACATTCAAAAGAAGTTAATAATGAACAGATAAAAAGAAAATATAGATAGAGGTACGCCACCGTAGCCGTGCGCGCACTCGGCCTATAATTTGCTTCACATATAATTGTAATAGCAATCGCCATCATACAAATTATATATTAAGATAATTCCCCGAAAAGTTTTTTTTTCCTTTGCAATTAACATCATTCGTTTCGGACTTCTCTTTATAATGCATTGCACGCAGAAAAAAAATATGGTTGATATAACAATATTCCAAGAGCAACATACTATTGTTGCATTATATGGTTATAAACAACCATATAAAATGGTTTCAGTTGAAATGTTATTTGCTGAACTAAGTAAATGCAAGAACCAATATTATATAATTGAATCATACATTTGGTAACCATATATCTGATATAGCCAACGATATAATACTGTCATTCCCACCCATTTAATCTAAAAAGTCTAAAACACTATTATCACCTTCAATCGAAACTTGAGTTTTAACGTATACGTTAGTTATCAAACACATTAACACTACCTACACTCAAAAAAAAGTTAACAAAATTTAAGTAAATTTAATTTAAATTAATGAAATTCGGGAATGATTTGGCTCCAAAGAAAACGAGACTTAAATCAAGTATGCAATTTTCATAAAAATTAGTAAAAAAAATGTTTATTAATAATCCAAAACCAAATAGTTATTTACTATAAAACAGTAAAAGTAAACTATTTTATTATCTATAATTCCTACATATAAGTAAACTCGCTTCTACCATTAAGTATTGTGTTTCTCAAACCAAGTAAATTTTCCTTAACATTAAAGTAAACATTTAAGGAAGTTTTTCTATTTTTAAGTTAATTTCTCTAAGTTTTGCGTATATAGTGGTCTGTTTTCTAAGAATAAAGCAGAGATATCGGATTGGGTTATAAAAAGTTTTTACTTATATTAAGTTTATTCGTTTCTTATTTTCAGTCTAAAAGAACTATCATTCACCAATATTTTATTTAATTATAGTTACCCAAACTAATGAAATGTTTACTCAAGTTGAGTATACTACATGCATGTTTCACTCAAAAAGGTTTTACATTTGAGTAGCTACTTTAACTCGAAAGTAAGTGAAATGTAATTGCAATGAAACAAACTGTTCCTATATATAATTAAAGTTTTCTTAATATCAAGAGCAACTTTTTCCTATAATTAAGTTTATTCCTCGTAATTTCTAAAACTCCTAAAATATTTAAAGAAACAAATTTGAATTTAAGATAAATTTTTCTTGGTTACAGTTGAAATTATGCATTTTTTATTAGAAATTTCTTTCAAGGGCATACTTACTTAGCGTATTTACATATATACTTATCAAATCATGAAATAAAAAGCTGTTTTCTTATCTACATACATAAGTAGGTATTGTTTATTACATTGTTTATTTTTAATTTATATGTACTTATATATATATATATATATATATATATATATATATATATATATATATATATATATATATATATATATATATATATATATATATATATATATATATATATATATATATATATATATATATATATATATATATATATATATAAGTACATATAAATTAAAAATAAACAATGTAATAAACAATACCTACTTATGTATGTAGATAAGAAAACAGCTTTTTATTTCATGATTTGATAAGTATATATGTAAATACGCTAAGTAAGTATGCCCTTGAAAGAAATTTCTAATAAAAAATGCATAATTTCAACTGTAACCAAGAAAAATTTATCTTAAATTCAAATTTGTTTCTTTAAATATTTTAGGAGTTTTAGAAATTACGAGGAATAAACTTAATTATAGGAAAAAGTTGCTCTTGATATTAAGAAAACTTTAATTATATATAGGAACAGTTTGTTTCATTGCAATTACATTTCACTTACTTTCGAGTTAAAGTAGCTACTCAAATGTAAAACCTTTTTGAGTGAAACATGCATGTAGTATACTCAACTTGAGTAAACATTTCATTAGTTTGGGTAACTATAATTAAATAAAATATTGGTGAATGATAGTTCTTTTAGACTGAAAATAAGAAACGAATAAACTTAATATAAGTAAAAACTTTTTATAACCCAATCCGATATCTCTGCTTTATTCTTAGAAAACAGACCACTATATACGCAAAACTTAGAGAAATTAACTTAAAAATAGAAAAACTTCCTTAAATGTTTACTTTAATGTTAAGGAAAATTTACTTGGTTTGAGAAACACAATACTTAATGGTAGAAGCGAGTTTACTTATATGTAGGAATTATAGATAATAAAATAGTTTACTTTTACTGTTTTATAGTAAATAACTATTTGGTTTTGGATTATTAATAAACATTTTTTTTACTAATTTTTATGAAAATTGCATACTTGATTTAAGTCTCGTTTTCTTTGGAGCCAAATCATTCCCGAATTTCATTAATTTAAATTAAATTTACTTAAATTTTGTTAACTTTTTTTTGAGTGTAGGTAGTGTTAATGTGTTTGATAACTAACGTATACGTTAAAACTCAAGTTTCGATTGAAGGTGATAATAGTGTTTTAGACTTTTTAGATTAAATGGGTGGGAATGACAGTATTATATCGTTGGCTATATCAGATATATGGTTACCAAATGTATGATTCAATTATATAATATTGGTTCTTGCATTTACTTAGTTCAGCAAATAACATTTCAACTGAAACCATTTTATATGGTTGTTTATAACCATATAATGCAACAATAGTATGTTGCTCTTGGAATATTGTTATATCAACCATATTTTTTTTCTGCGTGCAATGCATTATAAAGAGAAGTCCGAAACGAATGATGTTAATTGCAAAGGAAAAAAAAACTTTTCGGGGAATTATCTTAATATATAATTTGTATGATGGCGATTGCTATTACAATTATATGTGAAGCAAATTATAGGCCGAGTGCGCGCACGGCTACGGTGGCGTACCTCTATCTATATTTTCTTTTTATCTGTTCATTATTAACTTCTTTTGAATGTTCTTTCTATGCAATTCGTTACCTTGCAGTCTGAGAGCTATTGGACCAATTTTTTTTAGTCTGAGCAGTATCAAAGGTATGTACACTGGGCAATGATCAGTTTTAACTAATTTAATTCCAACACTTTAAATGCTTAGTCTTTCCGTGTTGTCGTTGACAGGCTCAAGTCAAAAGTGTACTGACACTATTCCTTCTTTCCTAATCTTAATAATCTAATCTCAAGTCAAACGTGTACTGACACTACTCTTTCTTTCCTAATCTTAATAATCTACTTTCCTAGTTCCAGCACATCCCTTGCATCCCTTGAGTGCTACTCCAAGATAAAAAAAAAACTTGTATACTCAATATCTATCTATGTAATTTAAAAACTTAAAACTTAAAAAATCTTATTATTAAATATTAAAGCAACTAATAATTTGATTCCTTTACACTATTATTCTACGTGATCCAATAATTGTTTGTATGATTTTTGCCAGCTTGACAGATAAAGTAAGAGAAAAGCTGTATTTCACCACCACAAAATTACATTCCTAAAATTCCGTTTTAGTGTAGTATATTCGGCTGAAACGATTCCAAAATACCCTTCACGATAATCACGTAAATAAAGAGTATATATTACAAATTTGAACTAAATATGCTCGGATATATATGGACCGACACCGGAGAAAAAATGTTTAGCCTGGTAACCTCCATGCTAGAAAAGGTGATCTTTCATAGAAAAATCAGCTTTGGCTTTATCTCGGGTATATATGGACCGCTACAGGAAATTTTCATTTCCTGTGTTTTAGTATCATCCTTTTATTATTTGAAATGCTTTTAAGTAAAAGAAATTGTTTAATGGAAAAACCGATTTGGGCTATATCTCGGGTATACATGGATCTTAAATTATCAGAACTGACTTTAAGCAGTCACTCTTACGTGACATTTTCATGGAAAACTTGGTTTGGGCTATACTCGTGTATATATGTACCGATATCGGAATTTTCCATTTTCTGTATTTTACTAACCCCACTTTACTACCACAACTGCTTTTAAGCAAAAAAACCCGGCTTAGGTTATGTCTAGGATATAGTATATAGACCAATATCGGAAATACTCATTTTCTGTATTTAAGTAACTTATTTTTACTGTCAGAACTGATTTTAATAAGAAAAAAATTTTTTTCATGGAAAAGTCAGTTTAGGCTATATCTCGGGTATATGCACCGACATCGGAAATTCTCATTTTCTATAGTTAAGTAACCTCCTTTTTTTTACCAGCATAGGAAATTTTCATTGCCTGTATTTTAGTAACCTCTTTTACTGCCAGAACTGATTTTAAGCAAAAAAATTTTTTTCATGGAAAAGTCGGTGTTGAGCGAAATCGGATATTCTAATTTTTTGTATATTAGTATCCTTTTTTTATTTTGACAGCTGTTTGTAAGCAAAACCAAATTTGTTTCATAAAAAATTCGATCCTTTATTGCAACATAGTCATATCTCAAAAAATTAGCTTTTCGAGTTTTTTTTTTTTTTTTATAATTGAATTATTTATTGTATCTTAATATAGAAAAAAAAAGTTTATTAATATTGAAAATTTTTATTTACTTAGGTCAAGCCAATGCTAGACGAAAAGTTGTTTCTTGCGTGTATTTTGTTGGTAAATCACCTTTCCAACGCTCTGATGGTTGCAAGGGTGTCCATCCTTCTCAGTCGAGTGTGGCCACCAAAATTAAGGATGCTACGTGCGAGAGGATTCGGGTTAGACTCCAGTCTGTTAATGTACCTTATCGCGTGTTTTGAAAATTCATCTTTCACTAAGGGTACACCTAGATCTTTGTGAATTCGAGAGTTTTTAACATACCATGGAGCTGCAGTAATTATACGGAGAATTTTATTCTGGCGCTTTTGCATTTTCTCAATATTAGATGCAGAGGCGGTACCCCACAATTGAATTCCATAGCTCCATATTGGCTTTAGGATTGCGTTATACAACAAAAGTTTGCAATCTAACTTCAATATAGAGTTTCTGCCGATGAGCCAATTTAGTTGCACCGCTTTTAATTTCATCTGGGTGACTTTAGCGTCAATGCGAAACTTCCACGTGAGCCTGCGGTCGAGATGAATACCAAGGTATTTGACTTCACTGTGCTGCGGAACAATGTAGTTGTTGATTTTAATAGCCGAACATGTTTTTCTACGTAGTGTGAATGAAACATGGGTACATTTTTGCTCATTTACTTTTCGAGTTAACAATGCAGAGTTGTTAACAGTACTATATTTTATATTGTGCCAAAATTTTGTTTAAATTACCTTTAAACTGTTTCCTTTAGGAAATATTTTCTAAAAATTTTACCTTAGTCTTGTATGGAAACTAAAAATTTGAAATGTGTTTTTCTCGAAACAAGTTTTTTTACGTTATGACTATGTTGCAATAAAGGAGCGATATGTATAAGGACCGATACGGAAGTTTTCATTTTTTTGTAATTGGTAACCTCCTTATATTACCAGAACTTTTCTTAAGCAAAAAAAAAAAAAAAAAATTGTTTCATGACAAACTCGGTTTAGCCTATATATCTGGTATATATGGACCCATATCGGAAATTCTACTTTTCTATGTTTAAGTAACCTCCTTTTATTACCACGACTGCTTTCAAGCAGAAAAAAAATGTTAACATTTTCATGGAAAAATCGGTTTAGGCTTTATCTCGGTTATATTTATATCGATATTTTCATAAAAAATTGCCAAAAGAAAATGTTTTGTTTCGGAATTTTTGATATATCTCAGTTATATGTGAAACGATTTTTACTTACAGCCAGTTTATCAATCTCGACAGCGTACTTGCGTTCGCAATCTAAGCGAAAGAAAATTGATTTGGATTCGTCTAACTTTTTTTTATGCGAACGATCTGTCAAAACTCAATGCAAATACATAAGAATATGCGAACGAATAATAATGAGATAGACAAACCCAAATTGATTCGAATGTGAGTGACTGGCTTTCTTTCGCATTCATTTTCTTTCGAAATTGGTAAACTGGCTGTTAATTTCAATAGCAAACCCATAAATCTATTTAGTAATAGAAAGATGAAAGAGAAAGTTTCTTAGTTTAATTGTTTTCTCAGAATCGGTATTTCAACGACCGACAGATGGACAGACGGACATCGCTTAATCGACTTTTCCAATAATTCTGATTCAGAACATATATACTTTTTAGATTCGGAAATGAAAATTGTAGAAATTACAAACAGAATCACAAACTTATACTTATATCCCCTCAAAATTTTTGTGAAGGGTATAAAAAGTGTTTTAATACAAACCTTTGATTAAATTCCTGTGTATTTTAAAATATCGCTGTGCCACCTGAATGGTATTATCAAACATGTGGTGGCAGAATTGCTTAAATAATAGTTAATACTGCAACAATAAACTTTAACTTAAATTAATTGAAAACGGTTTTATTTATGCTTGCATATGCTCTTTAGCGCTGGATTTCATTTATGTAGGTCGATATGAATGAAAATTTTATGTTGTTAATAGTGTCACTAACTAAATGAACAATTCCATACAAGTGTTCAACCGCAAACATAAACTGTTGTGAAACCTCTACAAACACACAGTTAATACCTTTACGTCCCTTTACGTTTTTACTTATATTAAGTTTATTCGTTTCTTATTTTCAGTCTAAAAGAACTATCATTCACCAATATTTTATTTAATTATAGTTACCCAAACTAATGAAATGTTTACTCAAGTTGAGTATACTACATGCATGTTTCACTCAAAAAGGTTTTACATTTGAGTAGCTACTTTAACTCGAAAGTAAGTGAAATGTAATTGCAATGAAACAAACTGTTCCTATATATAATTAAAGTTTTCTTAATATCAAGAGCAACTTTTTCCTATAATTAAGTTTATTCCTCGTAATTTCTAAAACTCCTAAAATATTTAAAGAAACAAATTTGAATTTAAGATAAATTTTTCTTGGTTACAGTTGAAATTATGCATTTTTTATTAGAAATTTCTTTCAAGGGCATACTTACTTAGCGTATTTACATATATACTTATCAAATCATGAAATAAAAAGCTGTTTTCTTATCTACATACATAAGTAGGTATTGTTTATTACATTGTTTATTTTTAATTTATATGTACTTATATATATATATATATATATATATATATATATATATATATATATATATATATATATATATATATATATATATATATATATATATATATATATATATATATATATATATATTAAAATATAAATGAATACATATGTTTTGCTTCTTATAAATAGCACAAAATAACGCTTATTTTTTTGTCAATAAAATAAGAAATCTGTAGGTTTCATACATTTTCAATCATTTAGTAGTATACACTTAATTACTAACTACTTACTACGATTTAATTTAGGTGTTGAAAAATTAAGTACTTTCATCTGTTTAATAAAATACTGATTTTGGTCTCAGGTAATACTTATTGTTTAAAAAAATTAAATGTATTGGGGGAGATTTTATGGAATCAGCTGGAAAAATTTTTAATTCTTCAGAATTTTCTTTAACTACATATGACAAAAAAGTTTTCTCATAAGATATAACATTTAGTTTCTGACAGAGAATCATTACTTTACTATTTAATAAAAATATTTCTTTAATTTTGAATGCGTCAAATGATGGAGTATAAAAAAAAATTATAAAGCCTTTTTTATATATTGTATCATAACGACTAAAATTTTTATAACATTTACACCCAATTAGCTTGCTCCCGATAAAGCGTTTTTCTATTTCTGAATAAAATGGAGATTTTTCAATGCTGTAATGTATCTCAGAAAGGGTTATATTTTTTACGTCGAAATTAAGTATAAATTCTGAAAATATGGTACAAAATTTTATAGCTATGGACAATGAAATGTTTTTTCTCGAAGTTATATTTTTAGAATACGTCTTCAGCTGCCTATGTTTAGATTCGAAACCAAAAGTCCACAAGAATTTAAACGGGCCGGAATGTTCTAATATCCTGGTATAATGAGATAAAAAATGGTGCTTGGGCTTTAAACTATCCGCGAAAAGCTCAACATATTTTTTGTTGTGATATTCAATATGAGTTCTTAAATTTATTACATCTAAGCTTGTAAACTCTGAAAGCAGAAGTAAATCTAATAACTCGATTAAATGTATTACAAAATCCCACAATTCACAGGTAACATCTACTAAATCGCCAATTATCAATGGAAAATAATATGCAAAAGTAAGCATTTCCCTGCCTGACATCTTAAGTTTAAATGCTTTTAAGTGATGCACTTGTATATCGGGAGATATGTTTCCATATTCTGTTTCCCCATAGTTAAAGTTTTGTTTTCTTATATTTACAAGTTCTAGATCAAATGATTTATTTTTAATAAATAAACTAATAACATGACATAAATCATAATTCAAAATTCCCTCGAAAACATCATGCAGAATATCAGCATACAAATTTTCCGTAACGTGGTAGTGAGTTATATGATTAAAAATTGAATTTTCCCTAATGCCGGTGCTATGGACATCATTTGCGTTACAGTCATTGACATAATTTGAAATATTTCTCAATCGATCAACGTTTTCCTCAAAAAGCGCTTTCATTTGTATTTTATCGACTTTACATGTTCTGCAAAAGTATTTTGATGAAAATGAACGTGAGAACCCTAACACGTTATTTAACGCCAAATTGTCTCCCACTATTAAACCCAAGTACAAATAGATTGTTTTTACGCCTTTTTTCGTAGAAATTTCTATACCATTTTTTTCCAAATCGTTCAAAATTTCGACCAATCTATAGAAAGATACATCGTTTCCAAAAATTTTTACATCTTTAGATTTGAACAATGCAGCAATAAAAATGTTATACATTTTAAATTTTAAAAAATCTGGAGCTGTTGGAAATGAATAATACACCGCCAAAAGACTTGAGCAGTGTGATCCAAGTGGGTTATTTACCTCAAAATCATCGAAGTATAAAAAATACGGCAATACAAATTTATTATTGCAATCTTTGGTTTTATTTTTCCAAATTTTTCCATTGCAAAAATTTTTCAATGTTGTGCATTCTGATATGTTTTTCATATTTTTTTCGAACTCGTCGTAGACATCCGGTAGTTCAAAAAACTTTTTAATTTGAAACTTAATTGGAAGTAATACTCCTTTCATACAGACTTCATCAAGAGAATGTTCGTGATTTATAATTTTGTTGCTAATAACGTTATTCAAGGTTATAACTTTAGGGCTTTCATACAAGTGCATTGTACGTAATCTTTTAATGAATTTGTACTCGCTATCGAAGTTTTCAAAAGGGTTATTGCAAAAATGTTCTAAGTTTTTTAAGTTATTTTTCATTTGGGACAAATTGCTAGAATTTAATGCAACAACGATTTTTTTTAGTTCGTCCCTAATTGGATGAGTAATATTTTTTTTAATGCTGACTTGCATTTTTGTGGCATCTTTTCTTGAAAAGTTTTTATTTGCATAGGTGCTTAAAGATAATTTGAACGAACTAGCAGATAGAGATTCCGTATTAACATCCGTAATTGCAATATTATGATCAGAGAACTTTGCTGTGTCAGAAGTACTTTCCTTAAGGATATTTGGTAATTTACATAAATAATCTACGTTAGGGATAGTTTCACTACTTATTAGAGCTAATTCAAAATTTTTGGTTTTCAAATTGTAGGAATATTCATTTTTCATATGTTTTGAAAATGATTTGAATGAACTAAATTTTTGGGAACATTTTGAAAAACAGCATTCATACACATTACCTGATGATAATTGATGTAGATACTTTAAATGACAAAATAGCTTCGAGCAATTTTCAAATTTTACTTTACAAAGAAAGCACTTAATATCCATTTTTAAGTACCTATTTAATATATGCGTAAAAATTAAGTAGCTAAAGTGTCTTGAGATTAGTTCATTTCATACATATAATAATACTTTTATTTAATGTTTTTAATATCATTTAAAACGCTAGCTAAAATAGTACTTTTTTCAGAGGCTTTTACATCTATATCAAAAAAATATTCTTGGAAGAATAACCAAACATTTTTGCAATCTTCGGGATATTTTAAGTTTAGGACATAAAATGTTTTAAATGCAACGTCAATACATGTTATAAGGTTTGGAAGCTTATAGAAAACATTACCATAAAATACATAAAAATCTTCTAGATGTAATAAACATCTACCAATACTACAAATTATCGGTTGAAGCGTTTGCTTTTGAATGTAGAGGTCATCAATTATTAGCTTAATTTTTGTTTTTAGTTCCATTATTGTTGGTGCCCATAGTAAAAATGCATTTCTGGAGTCTGCAATTGATGTTTTTATAAATTTTCTTTTCCGATTATTTTCGTCGATTAGACATTTTCTAGTATTTGGTTTTAATAATGCATGTAAAAGATGTACTATTACAATATTCCTTAGATCTGAAAATATCAATGACATTTTCGATTTGTAAATAAATTATTTATAAACAATTTTATGTATGTACATATACTAACATTTAGAAGTATGTACATACATATTTACAAAAGATTAATATCGTCTTACACTATCAAAAAAGTCTTAACTTATAATAAGCTCAAAATCTACTAATTTTTTGTATTAGGAAACTTTTTTGCTTCTCCCGTAAAATTTTTTCATTACAAGTTAGGGCTTTTATGAATTTAAATGACGATACAGTAGTTATGTTATGTACGATTGTTTTAATGAATAGATAACAATTTTTTTAATATTGAGCTAAAAAAGAAATTACCACAGTCACCTTCTGACGCCTTCATTTCTTTAAATAGTTCTATGCTGTCTGAACTTTTAACTTGCTCTTGAATTAACTTTATAATTGGTTTACAAAACCCGTCCCACCTTTCAAATATCAAATTTATTTTCTCAGCAAATAGTAAGGAAAAGTCGGCATTTATCTAGGAGACATTAAAAAGAATGTTTATTTCATTACAATATCAAAAATTCGGGAATATCTAACCAATCTGTATCCATATGACTGTTTTAGAAGTGGCCACTCTTCCATTATTTCCAACAAACTATGTTGTTCTCTAATGTATGTTCTTCTTAATATAAAAGTTTGATCCCATTTTTGAAGAACTTCATTTATGGGCTCAACATTGTATTTAAGCCAGTTTTTGCTCGAAATTTCATTTTCAGCTAAATGAAATTAAATTATATATTTTGTATAAATGTAAGTAGTCAAACCAAGAATAATTAAGACTACTCAAATAAAAATGGACCATTTTTAGCAAATTATTTGAATTTTCTATGTTATAGTTACTTTTTGTTTTATTACATATATATTGACCATTCTTTGCAGAATTTTGTAATTTATATATGTATTTTACAAGTTTAAAAAATAAGATTATGTACTTAGGATAACCTACAGACAAATAACTTAGGGTTAATAAACAGCCTTATTTTGGTCAGTTATATACTATCGTATATTTATCAGCCACATTTGTGACCTTGGCTCATTGAAATAAGTGAAAAACATTCAGGCCTAGAAGGTAACTTTTTCGACAGACTGAACTGTAGAAAAAATTTCCCATAGAATTAAATGCGAATTCACTTACCCTCATGCGAGATTATAAATGGGGATTGATAAGAGCAATTGTACCATGACCTGCGTCTACAACCCTTTAAACCAATAATTCAATGGCCTAATATAAATTCCGAACCTTACAGTAAACTGAACCAATTAAAAGCAATCCACCATTATTCGCTGTAGCTCAACTGTAATATTTTTTAAACTTGTAAAAAAATATATTTTTTGGAAGTCAATATCTTAAGTACATATATGTATATGTAAATACATTTGTATACACTATTGGGCGTATTCATAAAAATTTAAATAAATTTGAAATGTGTTTTAATTCAAAAATTCCACACAAAATTTTACTAAAATTCATTTCAAATACATTTTAATTTTTTATGAATATGCACATATGTATTTAAAACAAAAAAAAAACTTTGCAGAGAAGAGTCCACCATTTCAAATTAAAACATACACTGAGCATCGTTTTTTTGAAAATTGCTAATATTTTCGTCTCTTTCCTGCATCACAAAATTGCTTTCATAAACCCCATCTCTTCTCAGCTTTGAGATTGAGTTGTGGTATTTACTGTACAAATATCCCGCAGGCTTTCTGCCTTTGATTGGTATATAATATATATCCTAGAAATTAATTTTTAATATGTAAGTAACTTTCTCTAGAGGCACCTTAAGAATATCTTACTTTATTTTCAGTTGGAAAAAAATCTTGTATTTTGCTAGCAATATTTTCAAAAGTTTTTGGAGTCGAGCTAAATTTATTTGCAATAAGATATTCTACTACACAACTTGAAAGTAATTTTCGGTGAGTAGAATCCAAATGTTTGTTTTTCTCGAAATATAAAAGGATCTGTTTTCCTCTTAGCGATGATCTTAAAATTGTTTCAATTGAAATCTACATACATATATAAAATAATTTTTATACATATAAAATACTATTTACTTAAGATATAAAGTACCTCGTCAAAACCCAATTGTATGAAGTTTGTTGCGCTTGAACAGTTTTCAACTGTAATTCCCTGTAATAAATTAAGAAGAGTAACAACAATTAAAAAAAATATGTTTGCATTCATTTATACCTGATCTTTTTGCCACTTAGCTAGATGATATTCAAACTCCAATCTGTGGCCATACAAATATTTAGGGATAATTTCATCCAAACAGGATTTTGTTAAATATTTTAAGTTATTTGTGTCAAAACTATGTTCTAAAAATACAGAAATGTTTAAGAATTTTCTTAAGAAATTCTGTATCACACTTTTAATTCATAAGCGTATTTTCTTTCCAATTTAATTTTTTAATACTACACTAAATAGTGAATATTCACTCGGGAAAAAATCCTGCTTTAGAATTAAAATGATTTTTGCATTTATTGCTTTCTTCAAAATGTTTCACCTTCAAGAATTTGGATAAATCGTTCCCCTTTCAAAAATATTAACAGCTGCGTCAAATCGTTTTCCATGGCACAAATTCTTTAAATAAAGGATTTTTATCTTGAACACATATGTATGTACGAGGGTTGATCAAAAAATAACCGTTATTTTAAATTTTTTCAAAAATTATTTATTTATTCATCAATAACTATATTGTCCTATAACTATAACTATATTGTCCTATACTATATTGTCCTATTTTAGAACACTGATTACAAAATTCATAGAGATAATGTGGATTTTTTGTCTTTAGAATAGGGTTCTTTAGTCATTAAAAAATAAAAAAATTGCTGTATGTACATATTTATATACAATAATGCAAGTATGAGTAACGTACTAATTAGACAGCTGAACAAGTTTATTAGTTTGCGTTATTTAAAAATTCCAAAACGTATTTATTCACTTAAAACCACACATACTCGTACTTACATGCGTTAGCAGAAATTTGTTCATGAAGTTTAACAAAAATATAACAATAACAAAAAAAGAACAAAAATTATAAACAGCTTGTTTTCTACGTCGACATTTCACAGGAGCTACCCTAATCATCAGTAGATTGGGAAACCTTTGAAAGATATTCTCAAACACTCAACTTTATATCCCAATATTCTAAATAAATTATTGAGATTTTAAAAAGAAAAATGTTTTAATCATACCTGTCAAAACACAAGCTTTCACTTTTCTGCATGTCTCTACTTTTTTTACAGCTTTCAAACAAATCAACCAAATAATCGTATTAAAAATTTCGTCACCAGACATCCTGTACATACTCGTATCGTCTAGTCTTAGCTTAAAATCTTATATAGTTTTTTTTTTATAAAAAAGAAAACATTTTTATTGTATTTTTATTTTTATGATTTTTTGCTACCACTTTGTTAGCATGTTCAAGAAAATTAGAATGTTGATATTTTAGTTTTCTTGACGATCCTAACATCGGAATAATGCTGAACACATCGGAATAAAATTAATAAAAATTGCCAATTTTTTATGAAATAAAACCATAAGATCTTAAGCTGCAATAATTAAATTTATTTATCGTAAAAGATTGAAGAATATTATGATTTACTTGCTTTTATAATTGTAGTAAATGTTTATAATGTATTTTTTCACACAAACTATTTATAAAATTTGTAAATATTTGTTTATGTCACCTTTTTCACCAACACACGCGTCCACTTTTGAAAATGTTTTTACTTTAAATGAAAATCTAAAATGTTTGTTAATTTTAAAGGAAATAAAATTCACAGCCTACTAAACTAATATAAAAATAAATATTTGAAGTATACATTTCTTAAATTTGAGAATTATGTTTACTTATTGAAAACAGGTAGAAATTTCAAAATCTAGTAGATTTTCTTTACTTTAAAAAAAGTTTGTTCATAAAACAAGAAATTCGGCATACTTATTTTAAGTTAATAAACAAAGTTGAACTAGATTTTAGGAAACTTTTTACTAAATATTATATTTTCCATACAAAATTAAAATTGCTTAATTTGAAGCTAAAATATATTAGCTATTACGAAGTTTTTATTATATGCATGTAAATTTATACTAGTTTCATAAAATTATGTACTTCATGTAAGTAAGGATAAGTAAGTAAAATTGTGTAATTTATTCAAGTTTACAAGAATTTCGTGTATACTTCCAAGAAGTACTATTTCTTTGTTTTAAGTTAATTTGAACTAAATTCAAGAAAATTTCATGTACTAAAATTAAGTTAATGTCTACTTAAAATTTAGTTCATACTTTTTTTTGAGTGTACCATACATTAGTTAAAAAAGTCTATGCAAAAACAGTACATTAACTATTAAATGTATTAAGGAATTTAATTGTTTTATTCTGGCAGTACCGTTATGTTGTAATTTTCTGAATAGTGATGCATGAAAACTATTAATCGAAAATCGAAAAACAAATTAAAAAAATTAAAAATTTTTATTATTACATAAAATAACAAATTTTTGACAAACATTTCCTGGACTTACCTTTTTAATAAATAATGTGTATATAATATGTAGTATATTAATAAAGTTGTAGTATATTAATGAAATTGTTTTTTTTTTAACTTGGACCAGTACTCAGGGGATGACCTTTACATATGCAGTGCATTGTACCAGAACTAGGAAAATAGGTTATGAGGAGGGGGAAAGAGGGAGTAGTGTTTGTGAACATTTGACTTGCACCTTCCAACGTTATAACAGAGAGGAAACACGTCTGCAGGCAACTTGTTCCACAGACGAAGCGTACGGCCAAAAAACGAATTCTCTCTGTAATGCGTAGTACGATTCCTCGGGCAATCAACCACAAATGGATGAGCTCTGGACGATGAACGCGTGCTATGTAAAAATGTGCGCGTTGCGGGAACCAGATCCCTAATCTCGTCAGAGCAAAATCCATTGTAGTAACGATAGAACAGAGTAACACACCCCACACTGCGTCGATGCTCCAGTGAGTCAATAGAGTTGGATACCCTACTGTCACCGATGAGCTTCTTCGCCCTCTCCTGCACACCGACGAGTAACCCCAAAATAGACTTTGAGGCACCGGCCCAAACATGAGAGTTGTATTCCATTTTCGGTCGGAGGTAGGTGGTATAAATAGTAAGGAGATCGCATGGCGTGAAGTACATCTTACACCGTTTCAAAAAACCGAGGCACTTGAATGCTTCTTTAGAGATATGAAAAATGTGTTCAGTCCATCACACTGTATCTTCATACCAAGAACATCAAGAGCATCCGATTCCTCAATATTTATACCATCCATGTGTACGGATGAAGCAGCATCTGCGGTCGTTTGTTTATGTGTTAATAAGCAACATTGGGTCTTACGAGCGTTAAAAGCGACCCTGGTTTTAAGACCACATTCGGAGATTAATAGAAGATCACTATTCAGTGAATCATTCATATTTAGCCTCTTAGCACCGACGTCTGATAGGCTGGGTCTATAACCAAAAGAGTACGAGTGGCAAATGATGCTGTCATCCGCGAATGTGTAGATAGAGTTGGAAGTTTGATAGAGAAGGTCTTTCAGGTGGTACCCCTTAATTAATCTTGAACTCGTTAGATGAGACCCGAAAACGATTACTTACGAGAAATATTTTTATTATTCGAGTACCGTTTTTCGTTGTATTCGTTTGATTGAAAGTGCATCACTAACATATTTGTTGTTCATATTGCTCTTTCAAAATTAATATTTTCTATTCATTAACTTACATTGTAATGTTTTAATTTCTTTATGTAATAAAAATAATATATTAGTTTTGTTAACAATTTTCAGAGAATAGCGCTTTTCAAGAGAAATGGAAACAAAGATCTTAAATGTCATTTTAACTTACAGGTAAAGTGTGCCCATTTCAACTTTAAAATATTTAAAGTTAACGTTATCTTCTCAAACAGATGGTAAGCAACTAATTGTTTTGCATATAACGTTAGGAAATTTTTCTTAACAATTCATACGTGTTCTAATGATGATGACATAGCTAACACATTTGCTAAATTTTTTGCTTCTACATTTTCTGAAAAAATGTTTAATTGTTCATCATATCCATATGAAATTCCACAAGCGTTGCCAATTTGCCTTTCATCATTAAATACATCAGTTGTGTTGCAAAATCTTAAATCGATGAAAGTTTCATACAAACCCGGCCCTGATGGTATTCCGAGCAGTATTCTAAGAAATTGTGCTGAAGTATTAGCCATTCCCTTGACTTATTTATTTAATGTTTCATTGAAGATCGGAGTATTCCCAGAATGCTGGAAAATTCATTTATTATTCCCCTACATAAATCTGGTAGCCGAAATAATGCAACAAATTACAGAGCCATTGCAAAATTAAGTGACATTCCAAAATTATTTGAAAAAATCGTAACAAATATGCTTAAACACGAAATATTACCAATAATTTCTGTAAAACCATACTTTGAAGAGGTAAATCGACTGTAACGAACTTAATGGAATTAACGTCTTACATCAATTATAGTTTTTATACTAGTCAGCAAACCGATGTAATATATATGGATTTCAGTAAAGCCTTTGACAAGGTAAACCACAAACTATTGGCTAAGAAGCTTAATGCAATTGGGTTTACTGTAAGCTTCCGTCGTGGGATAGAATCTTATTTGAATGGCCGTAAACAACGGGTAATCTTTAATAACTCAAAATCAAAATACATTGATGCTATTTCTGGTGTTCCTCAGGGAAGTCATCTTGGCCCCCTTTTATTTCTTATTTACATAAACGATCTTCCAAACGCTATTGAATTTGGTAGCATTCTAATGTTTGCTGATGATGTAAAACTTTTCTCCAACATAACAAATGTAAGCGATGCCACTTTTCTACAAGCTGATTTAAATAGATTATTTAATTGGTGCAAAGTTAACCTCATGGAAATAAATCTAAGTAAATGCAAACCGATGACTTTCACACGATATTCACCTCTTTCAACTAAGTACTGCATTAATGGTACAGAACTTACAACTGTTGACACTACTTTAGATCTTGGAGTCTACTTTGACAAAAAACTTAATTTTAACTCTCACGTCACTTTTGCTGTCAACAAAGCAAATAATATTTTATATTTTATTAAACGCTGGGCGAAGGAATTTAAAGATCCTTACATCACCAAAAATCTATTTACTACACTGATGCGACCTATTCTTGAATACTGCTCAGTAATTTGGGATCCGCAGTATAACTTTTATATAAAAAAGGTGGAATCAGTCCAAAAACAATTCCGGCTGTTCTGTCTTAATCATCTCCACTGGAGAAAAGCCGAAGAATTACATCAAATATAATATTCTTTTTAAAGTTATTACAAGGGGATACTGGTTCAATTCATCTACGTGATAGAATAAACATCAATATACCTAACAGACAGCTAAGATCATACCTTCCACTGTATCTTCAATTTTATCGATCAAACTTCTTAAATTTTGATCCTTTTCGTAGAGATTGTGGCGAAGTAAACAGCATTTAGCTGAAATAAATAAATAAATAAATAAATAATAAATTGCTTACCAAGCTTTGTTAAGTTTTTTTTTGCATACGGCCGTGACATTTTAACACTGATATATTTGTATTTGCTTAAACTATTTGAAGATCGAAAATACGCTGTTTGCGTCAGCAATAAAAATGATTGCAGCCTACATACTAATATTGCCACAATAATATTCCAAATTACTTTTTCTTTACGTGTGTATACAACCTGTTGCGTAGTTTTTGCGCTGCGGTTCTAAGATCAAGGTGTAAACATTTTTGTTTTTCTGGAAAAAATCGTTGCAATTTTAATTATTTTTAGATTTATTACTTTTATGAAAAAAAACTTAATAGTTATGACTTTTCCATGTTGAGGTAAAGATATGTATGCTTTAAATTGTGTTTGACTTTTTGTGTAACTTTTGGTTAAAATTTTTATTAGATGCATATACATATACATTTGCATGAAATACAACCCTGTGGTACATGCAGAAACCATTGCCAAATGTGGCTAGCGAAGTGATAGGTGTGTTCTGTCTATGCACTAAAATCGCTAACGAAAGGATATGCTACTCGGCTAGTATACCTGTGCCTATTCACCAGTAGTTGTAACAATTGTTAACCACTTTTCGATAGCTAATACGCTATCACTAGGCAATGCATAACGCACGTATTTTTCTACGACGCATTTAAAGTTTGTCACTGAGAGCAATTATGTTAATGCAAAGCTCCCGTTGTTAAAACAGCAAAAACTTTAGGATCACAACATTATCTTTGCTAAAGCAAACTTTAGTAGCATTTGTGATTTAAAGAAAAAACACGTGTATTTTAGAAAGTGCGGAGTTTTATAAAAAGGTAAATAAACAGCGTCCGTGGTAAGACAATATATCGGGTGGTTAAATTTCAAGGGCCGATGTTGAATATGAACCACACCTAAACGCCAAGTTTTTTCCGAATTTTATTTGACATTTCTCTATTTCAGACTTACTCAATTTGAACCATGGAGAGATACACAATCCAACAACGTGTTAAAGTTATCCAGACTTATTATGAAAATGATGATCAATTTTCGAAGAAAATCATCTTCAGTGATGAGGCACATTTTCACCTCAGTGGATTCGTCAATAAACAGAATTGCCACATTTGGGCGAATGAGAATCCAAGAGTGACTGTCGAAAAACCAATGCACCCACAAAGAAAGACTGTTTGGTGCGGTTTATGTGCTGGCGGCATCATCGGGCGGTATTTTTTCCAAAATGAGGCCGGTCAGGCAGTTACTGTGAATGGTGTTCGCTATCGTGAGATGATAACGAACTTTTTATGGCCCTAATTGGAAGATATGGATGTAGACGATATGTGGTTTCAGCAGGACGGTGCCACTTGCCACACAGCTAACGAAACAATTGCTCTTTTGCGCAACAAATTCAATGGCCGTGTTATCTCACGTAATGGCGATGTCAATTGGCCGCCAAGATCATGTGATTTGACACCGTTGGACTTTTTTCTTTGGGGTTATTTGAAATAAAAGGTGTACGTCGATAAGATAGCAACAATTCAACAGCTAAAGGATGAGATAATTCGGCACATTAACGGCATAGAACCTCCATTATGCCTCAGGGTCATCGAAAATTTGGACCATCGGATGGAGGTGTGCCGCCGTGGTCGCGGCATTTGGCCGATATTTTGCTCCATACATAATTGAGTGATATCAGTATATCATAATAAAATAAAATTACAATAATTTCCTAAATAGTTTGTGTTTTATTCAAAATCAACATCGGCCCTTGAAATGTAACCACCTTTTACAAGGTAGAAGCGAAACAAAAACAAACAAGTGTGTAGTATATTCGGCTGGACCAAATCTAAAATACCCTTCACGATAGTCACGTAAATATATAGTATACGAGTATATATTAAAAATTTTAACTGAATATGCTCGGATATATGTATATGGACCAATATCGGGGAAAACTTTTTTTGGCTTGTAATCGTCATGCCAAAAAGGCAATCTTTGAAGGAAATTTTTATGGAAAACCTGTTTAGGCTATATCTCGGGTATACATGGACTGATATCGGAATTTTTAATTTTCTATATTTTAGTTACATTTTTTTATAACCAGAGCTGCTTTTAAGCAAAAAATTTTTAATAAAATTTTTTTATGTAATTTGATTGTTTACAATACTTAATTGTTTTCATACTGGATAGTGAAGGGATATAATAATGAGAGTGATAGAATTCACCAGCAAATAAGGGTGGCGAATGTGGTAGTTTTCTGGGGCTAGTTCTTTCGATGGCTACTAGTGACTAGCATAAGGATTGCACCTCAGGTCTGGTACTATATGCAGAAACTTGTAGCTAACCATTTAGCTGGCTAAAGGTAAAGCAGAGACGGGTCAATCGCCACCTCTAATGACAAGCCCGTGTTAAATTCGCCACTCAAATACATGTGTGGTAGATTGTAGCTGCCCCCCCCCCCCCCCCCCCCCCAGGGAAAAGGTTTTGCCTTGGCGTATTCCTAACTTAGGCGCTATGTTTTTCGGTGAAAAGAGGGGAAGGGGTCCCTCGTTTGATGCGGCAAACAAAACTCTAGGAAGCCACATGACTTATGTTGTGTTGGCTTCCGAAACCCTTACCAAGGGTATAAATTGGCAGAACGAGGATCAGCATGGCCCCCGGGAAGTTCTGCTTGCGGTTCGACCCGGGCTGATCATGGTTGAGGTGCCTACCTTGGCTGAAACGTTCTGGCTGTGGTTGAAACCTAAATCGCAGGAAGGGAGTGTTAGTATCCTTGATAATTGTTTGGTGATAGCTTTTTTCGAGGGCTAAGCCTTGTCCTCCATTGATTGCTGGGAAATTGCATACATGAGGGATTAGAAAGCCCGAACTCCTCAACAAGAAGTTGTTCATATGACCGCAATCATATGACAAGAATTGCTACCTGTGTGAGCCTAGCAAGCCACACGGGGGCGGTGGTGAATCGTGAAAAATTCACTTCGTGGAATTTATCCACCATCAGGTTAGGCCGTAATGATGTAAATCATTTTCACAGTTATAGCTGGGGTAGCGGTAGTGCAAAATTAGCTAGCGAATCTACACGTTCAGAGCTAGTCCCTTATACCACTGGGAAATGTATATATTTTATGTGTATTTATGTAATCATGTTCATGTTTGCTACATGTATGATTTTTTTTTGTTGCCCTTTTAGTTGACCTATTTAATTTAGTTTTGCAACAATTTATTTTATACATTTTGTATAAAAAAGTGCACCCACTTACCCTTAAAATATCCCAGTTGGCCATGTCAAGCACGCGTCATGCACTGCCGGTACAACACCTATTGTATATACTCGACGGCACAATGACGAGAGACTAGTTCACTTACTAGTGAACGGCAATAAGATTACAACACCATCATCTATATTTTGGTTAACGACAAATATAAGAGAATGTCAAAATTGTTATTAATAACAATTTTAACGACAAAATTACTAAGGCGTACATCAACACACCAATCTTACATTAGTGATATCAAAAATTGACGCCGGTTGCATAAAATCAATCGGTCCAATCTCTTTTATTTTGCAAAAAGTTTTTTCGTATTATTGGTACGTTAAGTAGATAACACACGATATGTTTTTAACAATGCAGATGTCGTTTTTCCCAATGTAAAATGCCTACATGTCGTCTGTTACCTCAAAAACATTGCGTCTGTAAAAAACATGAACAAAGTCATCTGACAAAATTTCAAATAGAATGTGTTCTATTTTGTTATGTTTAAGCCTCTGACATTACAGCTATATGCCTTACAAACAACTCAGCTGCGGTTAACATTGGACGGTATGAGTAGTCGGCTTCAGGAAATTTTAACGAATTAATATTTTAATTAGTTTTTAAATAATTATTTTTTATAATAATAAAAAGCATAGACAACATCAGACGTAAATGTACATGTACGTTTGTAAACAAATTTTATAAACCGTCTGCAAAAATGAAAAATTTTGACAGACGTGAAGAAATATATGAGGCATTACATATTAACAAATAGGAGCAAAAACATATCGTCTGTGGCTGCCTTTAATACCAAATTCATATAAAACTTTCAGCAAGTCATCTTCTAATCTGTTTCCAACACTATTTATCAAAAATATTTCTTTTAAGCACGTGCCTAAATCTGGGTGTAGAGTACGATTAGCAATATTAAAAAAAAATTTTCCCAACGTCCTCAAAAGTGTTAGGAAGATGTTGTCTTTCCATATGGTGCATACTTATCCGACCAGAAAATACTATTTGATACTCATATTTTTTGTAAGTTGCACTCCAAAGTAGAAGGGAATGTTTTGCATGTTAACGTTAATATATTTGAAGTACGACAACTTGCATGAATTTGTCGTTTATTCTGTCTTGTTTTATTGTTCGTTGAAGGGAATAAAACACATAAGAATATTTCACCTTAATAATTGTGTTCAATTATAATTGTATAGGCGATAAATCAGGAAATGTCTTGTAGAAATTGTCGAGAACAGGTGTCGTGGAAACCAGCTTAGACAGCTGGGATTATATACCTGAAGTTAGTGGTCGTATACACACCCAGTTAACAAAATCTTCATAGTCTTTCTCTTGTTTAAGTTTTTTGCAGACATTTTAAGGGAAGATGGGTGAGGCGATAATGTCTTCTATTTAGTCTTCAAATTAATCAGAAAATTATTTCCGTAAAAAGATTAACGGAAATCAACACAAAATTATGTGTATAAAATTTGAGTACACATTTTTATGCGTTGACAGCAGCCATAGATGACATGGTAGAGAAAGCTGTCATTTATATAATCGTGGACGGTACGGTGAGAGATAGTGTTGGTTTTGCTTACAAGTTTCGACACCGATTTTTTTAAGATTGTTTTAATATATCTTCAACGAATTGACATTGTCTCTTTAGATGTCTTAAATGTATTGTCAACTGGGTTGCATACGTATCAGAGGCTGACAATAATATCATTTTAAGTAAATATTAATTATATACTTCTAGTCAAACATGTGTGAATATGTTCAAATTAAAAATCAAACCCCACAGAGCAAAATCAAACATACAGAACATACCCAAAAACACAAAATCAAATCTTTGATTTAAGTGATTTTTTGCATTTGATATCAAACATAATTTTCAAGTGTTTTTCAATGTTTTGATTTTAACACTTGAATTCAAATTGAGAATCATTTGAATATAAACATTTGATACTCAATGTTTTATAACTTGCTGAAATTTATTGAAAAATATTTGCATGAATTGGAAGCCTCATATTGGTGTGAAAATCACTCAGTTGATGTTAAAAGCAGTGCAACTAAATCGGCAGGAATTCTAGCTTGAAGTAGGATTGCAAACTTTTGTTATACAACGCAATCCTAAAGCCTATATGGTGCTACGGAATTCAATTATGGGGCACCGGCACTGCGTCAAACATTGAAAAAATTCAAAGACGACAAAACAATATTCTCCGAACGATTACTGTAGCTCCATGGTACGTTAAAAACTCCCCAATTCACAAGGATCTGTATGATCCGTTAGTAAAAGACAAAGAACGCGCAAAGGTATACCAGCAAATTGGAACTTCACTCAAAACCTCTTGCACGCAACATACTTAATTTCAGCGATCACAGTCGGTTGAGAAGAGCGGTCAATAGGTGATTTCACCGATATCATTGGCGCACAATAAAACTTTTTGTCTAGCATTGGTTGGACCTAATTAATGTTTTGTATTTAGTATTAAGATTTAAATATTTATTGTTAGTTCACAGTGTTTATATATTTGGATGGCAGTCAATTAAATGAAAGCCAAAATTAAGTATGTTGCGTTCAAGAGGATTTGGGTGAAGTACCAGTTTACTGACATACCTTGTCGCGTAATTTTAAAAATCGTCATTTACCCGTGGAATTGCGTTGTATAACAAAAGTTTGCAATCCAACTTCAAGGTAGAATTTCTGCCCATAAGCCAATTTAGTTGCGCTGCTTTTAATTTCAACTAAGTGACTTTCGCATCAATGTGAGACTTACACGTTAACCTGTGATCGAGGTGATTACCAAGGTACTTGACTTCATTGTGCTGAGGAATAGGTGAGTTGTTAAGTTGGATACGCGAGCATGCTTATTTACGCAGTTAAATGTAACATGAGTACATTTGTATTCATTAACATTGATTTTCCAAAGTTTTAGCCTTTTCTCTAATATTGAAATATATTGTTGCAAATTTTAAGAAGATAATTGATGGTTTTCATGAACGTTGCAGAATGCTGTTGCGTCTGCAAAAGATGAAGTATGGATTCCGGAGCTCGTTGGCATGTTAGAGGCATAAATCAAATATTAAGTAGGTCCCAGTAGATTACCTTGTGGAACTCCTGCGTCGATTGGGCATAATAAATTGGCTTCTCTGATAACCAAATTTCGGCCACATAAGTAGCTTTCCAGAAGCTTGTGAGTGTTTGCAGACCAGTTAGCCTCTAGTTTGTGCAGCAAACCCTCGTGCCACCCTTTATGAAATGCTTGGGAAATACAAAAGAAGAGAGCTGAACAATATTTTTTTCCTTTGAAAGTCATTTACTAGACGGTGTGTTTGTTCTATGGTGCCGAATTGACGATTAGGGATACATTCTACATCACTCAATATTGGAATAAACTTCGCTATTAACAATTTTTCGAATATGTAAACCATTAATCAGTAAACTTTTTAGTTATATACATATGTACGATATTAACTAAGTAGTTGCGAGTTCGAGTCCAACTTCAGTCAAGAAGAAGGTTGTTGACTCGAACTCACAACTACTTAAGGCACCCACAGACGATATGTTTTTACGTCTGTTTTTTAATATGTAATTCCTCATGTATTTTTTCATGTCTGCCAAAAATTTTCATTTTTACAGACGGTTTTTAAAATTTGATCACAAACGTACATGTACATTTACGTCTGACATTGTCTATGCTTTTTATTATTATAAAAAATAACTATTTAAAACAAATTAAAATATTAATGCATTACAATTTTCTCAAGTCGACTATTTATACCGCCCAAAAACGGCGGCTTAATTGTTCGCAAGGCATAGAGTTCTATGTCAGATGTTCAAACATAACAAAATAGAACAAGCTCTATTTGAAATTTTGTCAGACGACTTTGCTTATGTCTTTTACAGACGCAATGTTTCTGAGGTAACAGACGACATGTAGGTATTTTGCATTGTGAAAAATGAAAGATACATTGTTAAAAACATATCGTGTGTTATCTACTTTAGTCAATATCGTACATACCCAACAAACACGAAATCAAACATTTGATATGAAATGACTTTATCATATGATATCAAACATAATTTTCAAACCTTTTTCAATGGTTTGATTTTAACATTTGAATTTAAGTTTAGAATCATTTGAATTAAAATATTTGATACTTAATGTTTTATCAATTTGATTTTGGGTGCAACTATCAATCAATCATAAAACAAATGTGTCAGCAATTACCGAAAAAATATCAACATTTTAAATTAACAATAATATTATAAGAGTTCGGGAGCAGATTAATAAATGCAATTTGTTTGTGAGCAATGAGCAATTAAATGTGAGCAAAAATTAGCGTTAATATAAATATTAAGAAATATGATTGTCTGATTTGAGCGCGATTTTGAGCCAGGAGGAACCAACTACTCCGTCCTTTCGAGAATATCAAGACTAAGAAAAATAATAATTGAAAATTCAAATTGAAAATCGCAAATAAATCAAAAGAAATACGAATTTGTAAAGCAAAAATTAGTTTTTATTTGTATTCCATATCACAATCCACATTTGAAAAACATTTGGGAATTACATTTGAAACCAAGTTGAGAATAAATGAATTTCTCAATTTGAAAATACTTGCCCCTCTTTGTTGATAATACTATGTTTTTCAATTTGCATTCAAATCAGTATCAAAGGTTTGTCGTTTGGGAAAGCGTTT
Organism: Thecocarcelia acutangulata; assembly: GCA_914767995.1. NCBI lineage: Eukaryota > Metazoa > Arthropoda > Insecta > Diptera > Tachinidae > Thecocarcelia > Thecocarcelia acutangulata. The sequence goes on along the minus strand of OU612094.1, from coordinate 56,219,886 downwards.
AAGTCAAAGTCATTCTCAATTTGAAATCAAACCTTAATGTTTCTTGGGTATGTATATAACTGAAACGTTCACTGATTAATGATTTACATACAAATACGTCTCACAATTAGGAGAATTAATAAATAAATAAAAAACTGGTTGTTCAGTGACAGAAAATCCTGTACAAACAACTGGGGTTATAACAATTGCATATAAAGGGTGTTTTTTTTAAGCCCGATAGAACTTGAAATTGTAAAAAATAACACAAAAAATTAAATTGTAATCAAAATTTTTTTTTTATTCGAAAGATCAATACGTGACATTAACATTTGAAAATGATTTCGGGCATATGGGCACCGCAGCTGTTCTTGACGAAGCGCATTCTGGACGTCCAATTTTGGGCCACTTTTTCGAGCACTGCTGGCCGTATGTCACGAACAACACGAACAATGCTGGCCTCCAAGGCGTCAATTGTTGCTGGTTTATCAGCATAAACCAGTGACTTCACGTAGCCCCACAGGAAATAATCGAGAGGTGTCAAATCGCACGACCTTGGAGGCCAATTGACAGGTCCATTTCTCGAAATCAACTTATCGCCAAATTTTGATTTCAGTAAGTCGATGGTTGCGTTCGCCGTATGGCACGTAGCGCCATCCTGTTGAAACCACATCTCCTCCGGATCAATGTCATCCATATTTTCAAACAAAAAATCATTGATCATGGTGCGGTAACGATCTCCATTGACCGTAACGCGAGCTCCGGACTCATTTTTGAAGAAATAAGGTCCGATGATGCCACCAGCATGAAAACCGCACCAAACAGTGCATTTTTCTGGATGTAATGGAGTCTGTAGGGTCTCTTGTGGATTGGTCTCACTCCATATGCGGCAATTTTGCTTATTAACAAACCCGTTAAGCCAAAAATGCGCCTCATCGCTGAACACAATTTTGCGATAAAACAACGGGTCAGTTGCCAACTGCTCTAGAGCCCAATCGGCGAAAGAACGACGCATACAATGGTCTCGTGGCTTCAATTCCTGCACCAGCTGGATCTTATACGGGTGTAGGCCGAGATCTTTGCGCAAAATTTTCCACGTAGTGGACGGACAGAGCCCCAATTCATGCGACCGACGACGAATCGATAAATTTGGATCTTCTTCCACACTTTCGTTTACAGCGGCGATATTCTCTTCAGTACGCACATTCCTTCGACGTGCTGGTGTTATTGCATCCTCTAGAGAGTATGTGGTACGAAATCTATCCACAGTTCGACGAATGGCTTGTTCAGATGGACGATTATGTACGCCATACAAATGACGAAGTCGTCTATAAGTTGCGCGAATCGACGACTGATTTTCAAAGTAAATTTGGATAATTTCGTAGCGTTGTTCAAGCGTGAGTCTATTCATGATGATTTGTCAGAGTATACTGAAACAAATAAAAAAAATGTTTCATCAAAATTTAATTTTTTGTGTTACTTTTTACAATTTAAAGTTCTATCTAGCTTAAAAAAACACCCTTTATGTGATCAATATGTGGCAAACATGAACGTAAGGATTTTTCGAATAGTTTTTAAATTGTTGGTAGTAGACTTATTGGTCTATATGATTCTACATCTTACAATCTGCAGGATAATACTCGAAACGTAAAGTAACTTTAAAAATAAAAAGACAAACTTTACTTGCTATCCAAGGTAAACACTCAAGCATTTTACTAGTGATTTGATCAATACCTGGAGGTTTCCTGGAGTTTATTTTATTGCTAACGTTTTCGACATCTTGAAAATAAGTCTCAAAGGAAGATCAAATGTATCATTTGCTGCATCATCTGATGTAAAAACATTTCTCAAATTATTGATATACAACATCATCTTTTCCAAATCGTTTCTTACCCAGAACCCAGTTTAAATGTGCAAAGGTGGCTTACCTCTAATGGGACTTTTCTACCCTTTTCTCGCTTTCCACAAGGAACAGTCAGTTTGAGAAGTACCATCAAGGCTTTCTAAATATGCTCTGGATTTCAAGCAGATTTCTTAATTGAGTTATACATTTCCGTACACTAATCTTAAGCTCAGGAGACCTGCGAAGTTGCCAGTCTCTTCTAACTCTCCGTTTTTCTGACGGAAGGTGTTCAATTTCTGACGAATAAGTTCTATCGTATCGTACATCTAGTTTGAGGTTTTCAGAAAAATCTTTATTTGACACATCAATATCTTCAGGCATTCTCAAGACAATATTTTTGATACAATGAGTATTCAAATATTTTTTATATTTTATCCAATTAACTCTACACAGAAAAAATTATAGTAAAAATAAAATCAACAAAATTTTTGTCTGAAAAAATAATTTGTATGCATATATGTATGTACATAAATATCAAAAAATTAACAAAAAATTAAAATTAATAATCGTATTTTATTGTTGTTTAAAGAGATAGTTGTTTTCGAATAATTATTATGTTTACTAAACTTTTGTTTGAATTTACGAATTCCATTACAGGTCCGGATTCAAACAATTTATTAGTTGATTCAACGAATTTCGTTACTGAACACGGAAAAAATATTTTTCTGTGCAGTAACGGCCAATGCTACAAAACACTAAATCATATTTATTACGTTTTTATTTTCTTTTTTACATACACAGAAAAAAATAGATGAGATTTTTTTTTAATCAAAAAATTATGTTATTAATAAAAAACCATTTATTTATTAAAATTTGCATTGACTTAATTAAATTATTATTATTAATGAATTTTTGGAAATATCTATTAATAAAATGCAATTAATAAAAAGTTTTCCGAATTATTGACTGTTATTCAATAAATAAATTTAAAAGGTTGCCATATAACAGTGAAGAGTTGTTGTTTCTTTAACATTTTTTTTTTGTTAAGTATATTTTACATATTAACAACAATTTTTTTATCAATGTGGCATCTTTTTTTTTCTGTGTAGGCTACTAGAATAGTAGGGACAAAATTCTAGCTCACTGATTTGGCAGACAGAAGTCTTTCCTACATTTTCATTTATTTTTTGCACACGATGTCCTAGGCAGCAACGGTCTTCCACACTCCCTTACGCGATAGTTCTTATTGAAGGACTGCTTTAACAGTTCTAATGGAAGGCGTACTTTTTGAGGGCCTTCTTAGCAGGTCTAATTGGCCCTCTTTCTTTACAAGACCTCAATAAGAGCTTTGTTGGCAAACCTCATCTAGGGGCTTCTTCGTTTATACCCCTTCCTATAGCAGAGAATATGTAGGCCATCATCAGAAGGCAGGCAAGAATGAGTAACGGATCTAAAATGATGTCTTAGAAGGCCTTTGAAAAAAGCCTTTCTGATGAAGACCTGTAGCAGTTTTCCGCTGGGTGTATATCTTCCTACACATGCATGGCGGCGAACGTTATGATGATTCATCGTGAAGAGTACTCACTAGGTTAAATCATCAATGACAGATGCTGAATTTTCCTTTGGATCATGACATTCTCTGATACGTATACATACTTTTTTGTACATACTCGTATGTGTAAACGCATTTGTACGAAAATGTTTTTTAATATGATGTTATCCATGTGTTGAAGTTCATACACTCACATTCACGTTGTATGTATGTACGTGTGTAAAATGTCATGTTTTCAGATGCAACATTTATATTTTTTGTTATTCTACGCCCTGTTGCACCACAATAAGTTGATAAGTCGTTTTTAACATTTGTTGCATGGGAATTAACAATAAATCCCCATATGTTGTTGGTTGACATAATAATTTCACATTTGCTGGCTAAAATTAGAAAAAGTCAACATTGTTTTTCTTTCTTTTGTACACATACACACACACACACTCACACACACACACATCATGTCCAGTGATAAAATTTGGAAACATTGTCTTCAGAATCTTAGCTTAAGAATGTTTTTTGAAGAGTTCGAAAGTGTTTAAATTTAAATACAGTGAACTCGCAAAAACGTGAGGTAATTTTTACTAAAGCCGTAATGACACTTAATTTTTTTCATCTTTTCTTAATCTAAAATTTAAAAAGTGAAATAGTCAATAATAGAAAGTGACATTATATAAGTCACAACATAATAACTTAGCATATCGTCCCTTTATTGCAACATAGTCATAACATAAACACGTTTCAAATTTTTAATTTCCATATAAGTCTTCGAAATTTTTTTTTAGAAAATATTTCCTAAAGGAAACAGTTTAAAAGTAATTTAAATAAAATTTTGGCACAATATAAAAGGTAGTACTGTTAACAATTCTGCATTGTTAACTCAAAAAGTTCATTTTTTGAGATATGACTATGTTGCAATAAAGGAGCGATATGTACATATAAATATGACATTTGAAAAAAAACGATAATAATATGCAATCAAATCATTTTTTCGTGTATTTGTTGAAATAAATTAGTGAAAAATTATTATAAAAAAAACCAAAGTGTGAGGGCAAAAGACTCTTCTTAATTATTGAAGTAAAACAATCGTGACGTCTATAGTTTTTAATTCCTCGTTTGGCAAACACATTTAAATTGTAAAATATTTTGTTTTATTTATTTTTTTTAATATTCAGTGATGCGCCATTATTATCTGCATGAAAAAATCGTTTAGTTGCGAAACAAAAATCTATGCATTCAGGCATTAAAGTAAAAAGTTAGCATCACAGTAGCATTTTAAGCTGAAAACGTCACTTTTAAGCAAAAATTTTTTGGATTTTTTTTTGACACTTCCCACTTTTTATCGATAACATGTTGAAAAATTGTGACGTTTAGAGATTTTTTTCAATATAGCTTAACTGTTTGCTCTTAATAATTGTTACCACCACTGTCGATTACTAATTTATGGTTGTGCAGTGTCATCTCTAACCAAATGTCAAAAACCATTTAATGTAAAATTATAGAGAGCATTTTAAATATTCCTGCGTTAAGCAAGCGCCATATTTTTTGTAATTTGCTTATAATACTTAAAGTGTATAATTGTTCTATTAGCTTGTTTTATTAGCTTGAAGTAAATTTTCATTTGTCTGAATTGTCGCACTAAAAAAGTATGTATTGATTAAAACAAAACCATTTAATGAATTTATTAATGTATTGATTAAAATTATGATTAGGAATTATAACGTCCAGAAATAAAAGTTAAAACTGAATACAAATTGTGTTATTTCTACGTTAAAAATCTAGCGGAATTCAGGCTGTTTTGGATAACTCTCCCAACAATAATAATTTCTATTGTGATATATCTCTTATCTACTCTTCTCCAAAATCTTAAAGAGACAGAAAAAAGTAAGTATTCCCAGTGAACTTTTTGTCACATACATCTTCGATCTAAGACCATTGACAATGTAAGCGCGACCCATCTAAAGTCTGTATACATTTCCTATTTACATTTACACAGCGATGGCCTAGGCCGTAAGATGCATCCAACACTGTATACATTGTAAGCGAAGTTTGGATAAGTCCAAAACTACCTACACTGTAAGCGAAGGTTAGATGGATCTAATTGTTACGATGATTCGGAGGGTATTAAGATGTGTCTCAATGCAATTAACCTTTAGTAGCAGATATTATATTGGTATTAGAAGGGTCCAATTAGGATCGATAATGGAATGAGTTTGAGTTGAGAATTGTTATCATAAGTTTTCTCGGGTGTAGCTTCAATATTTTCTTTTAAACATTCACTTTGCAATTTTTTCAGTCTTCTTAGATGTCGTTTGCTAAACCCTTTCATATTATTCTAATACAAAACATGCAATACATACATACATAAATACGTACAATATTTGATATACATATTATAGACACTTACTATTTGTATTAATTATTGTTATATTAATATATTTTAATAAAACTTTTTTTTAACGTGTATACACTTCACTTGCAAAAATACTTGTGATTCTGATATACATAGTCAGTTTTGGAAGAAGCAAATAAATCACAAAAAATAACGGTATAAAAACTGCAAAAAATAAACATAAAGTCATAATAAAAACTAAATAACAATGTGATCCAATACCAAGCCATCCAAATCAGATGCTGGTGCGATGGCTAAATATTATTCGCATTTGTTTTCTTTTTTGCTTCTTATGTACATTTAATTTAACAATATGATTAGAAAAATACTAATCTGAATCGGATGCTAGTCGTATGTGCTTAACATGTTTATTTTGGTTTTTTCTGTTGACACAATCGCTTACAATCGGATGCTTTGCAAATTGTAATAACTTGTGGACTGCTGGGTTATTATGCCTTAAGAGTGTTTCAAATTTGCTCACATGGTTGATTATAAAAACATTATGCATTAAACACATTCGAGACGGCAGGGTACACACTATAACCCAAGGTGAATAAACCAGGTGGCATCACTAGCGCAGGTGACAATTTTTTATTTAAAACGAGCGGTTGTGTCAAAAGTTGTTTATGTTTACACAAAGTCAAGTGAAAAAAGGAATATTTTAAATAGCTTGAAAAAGTGCAAAAAAAAAATAAAAATAAAAAAGTTTTCAAAAATATTCTAATTGCGTAAAAGCTGTTTATGTTTATACAAAGTCAAGGGAAAAAATAATATTTTAAATAGTTTGAAAAAGTGCAAAAGAAATAATAAAAAAGATTTCAAAAATATTTTAATTTCTTAAAAAGAAAAATTCTACTGTTTATCGACTTCCCTCGCCTCAAAAATAATTTAATTGCTTTTTATGCAAATTTATGCAAATAATATACACAATTAATTTTCTTTATATACACTATTATTTTAATTTCCCTCTGTTTTGTAAACAGGTTTTTGATAGTATATGGAATTTTTACACAAACAAAATATTATGTATCTAGTACAGCAACTCTACATTTCTAGTACTCAACTGCCACCTAATAATTGCACCATGCTATAACCGGTTAAATATTAAAAAAACACGCATTCATATGAAAACAATTATTTTGAAAATAGCAAGGCAGCACGGTTGCAGGTTGTTGTCCATGCTAATTTTGTCGTTGTAGACCAATTAAGCTAATTTCTATTTTTACTGACTACAAAATAAATTCAGAAAATTAGAGCATAGAAACACTTTTCTGGCAATGATAAAGATATTGAAATTGTCAATGACATGACAATGACAAAGACAATGACAATGATAATTACAATGACGCTGACAAGGACAATGACAATGAAGATGACAATGGCAATGACATTGGCAATGACAATGGCAATGACAAATACAATGACACTTACAATGACAATGGCTTTGATAACGACAATGACAATGACAACGACAATGAAAATGACAATGACATTGACAATGATAAAGACAATGACAATTACAATGAATATAACAATGAAAATTACAATGACTATGACAATGACAATGACAGTGATAATGACAATGAAAATGACAATGAATATGGCAATGGCAATGACAAAAACAATGACAAGGACAATGACACTTACAATGACAATGACTATGACATGACAATGACAATGACAATGACAATGACAATGACAATGACAATGACAATGACAATGACAATGACAATGACAATGACAATGACAATGACAATGACAAGGACAATGACAATGACAATGACAATGACAATGACAATGACAATGACAATGACAATGACAATGACAATGACAATGACAATGACAATGACAATGAAAATGAAAATGACTATGACAATGACAATTACAATGACAATGTATATGACAATGACAATTGCAATGAAAACGACAATGACAACGGCAATGGCAAAGACAATGACAACGACAGTGACAATAACGATGACAATGAATTCTGATAACAAAATTTATATTATCGTTTGTTGATTTAAATAAATGAGAAACCTGGTAAAATCACTTTTTGATTACGCGTATTTCAAGGTGATTTGGCTACACATCTCTTATGGCTGGAAAATTGGAACTATAAATATAGTTTCTTGTACAGAGACAAATCTTAGTTTTTTGTTGTAAATAACTTCTTTCTCTATGGTTACATTTAATGTGCCAAACATTACAATGAACTCATTATTTGTTTCTGATATATGCTACACTATATTTTAAATTTTAAAGCACCGTTCAACCAAAAATTGCGTGGCAGACATAAAAAATTTAGTTTATTGTTTTAAAATCATTTTTCACGGTTCTTAAAAGGTTTTTAAAAAATTTTCCTAGTTCTAATAGTGCGCTAACATACACGAACGGACTGAAAAAATCGGTTGAACCATGGCAATACTGACCACAGGGACTATGAGGAAACAACACCAATTAAAGCACTTGTTGTACTTATCAACTGGATGCCATGTGACTTGGAAGCCAGGCAGATAGCACTAAAAGCCGAAACCAAGTTGAACGCGACAGGAGCATGAACCCACAAGCCGTAGGGACACGCAAATATACAGTCTCCGACCTAATTGACTACTACATCCCAAAACCATTCCAAGGACCTTTGGCTACCAAATCTGCGGATCTCCATTAGAAGCTGGACCCTTCTATGTTTATACCGATGTATCCAGATTTTCTAGTGACTTCTTCCTGTTTCCAAACTAGAAAAATGCATCGCAGGAAAACAAAATTCATCTTAAACGAAAAAGTGATTATAGAGACTAACGCGTATTTTGAGGGACTCCAAAATCGTATTATTCAGAGGGCATAAAAAAGTTGGTATATCGTACGCGAGAGTGTATTTAGCTAGAAGGAGACTATGTTGGGAAATAAATGGTTTTAGAAAAAAAAAATGGTTTTGTTTTCCTACTTAGCTTTAATATCAATCCTCCCTCGTATAAACAAATACATATATTCCTGCACCCTATTCGCAACTACATACTCATCTCTCACCTGATTGTCGTTATTAATTTATTGATTTATTTTTTGCTAATTAAAGTTTAAAATATTGTAATAACGTTTATTCAATTATCTTTTTTCATTTTTAGTCAATTGAATTATAAAATAAATCAAAACTATTTTAATTAAAGAGTTATTGCTATTTATGAGATAAAGTGTGAGTGCTGCGTAAAAAATTTGAAGAAAATTACAATTTAGTTTAATGTTTTAAAAGGCAAAAAAGTGTTTTAGTTTTTGCATAAATGAACATATAAATATGTAAACACATACTTTCATACATCTTTGCTATGAAAATATAATGATGGCTGAACTGAATTCAAAATTTGTCTTTAATAGTAAAAACCCCTTTGCTCACTTGAATGAGCAATGTGTTGGACTATCCATCCCTGGCCTGTTTTATCAACGCCCCCAACACTTTTTGACGTAAAAGTGTACAAACAAAAAAGCGGTCAAATTCAATCCTCAATTTGGATACAAGAAAATAGCAAGTGGAGCCGGCAAAAATAAAGAAATATAAATCGAAAACATTTTTTTCTACATTAATTAACCTATTCATATTGGTTACGTAGTGCATAGCATAGAATTTAAAAATTAACTATTCCAACCCTAATGAAGTAATAAAATAAACGAATTTATATTTTTTTACAAAACAGTGGTTGAATTTATTTTCATTGGAATAAAACCCGCTTTCCTTTTATAACCCGTTAAAACACCCTTCATCTGCCTTTTTATTAGAATCGAAAGACAATTTTATTAAATATTGAATTTAAACAGATTGTTATAGAAGACATTAGTTTCTTTTTTTAGCTGAGTGTATCGTAAATTGACTACAAACCAATAGAAAATGAAGAGTAGCAAATTTACTGCTACACCAACAAAGCTTTGTTTCCAAACAGGGCCATAATCTAATAGTTGTAAGCATAAAATATCTAGATATTTATAGTATATCAGTAGAAGCTTTGATAATTGGTACAACCAACTCAATTTTTCTTTCTCAGATATTGCTTGCTCGTGTAGCTCGTAGAGTTCTTCTTTTTATTTTTAACGCTATTTCACGTCTCGAGTATTATCCTGCAGAGTGAAAGGTGTCCATGATTACTATGATACCCACCCCAGGGAAGGATCCCACTAAGGTAGAATCATACAGATCAATAAGTCTACTGATAACAATATCAAAACTGTTCGAAAAATTTTTAATGGCAAAGTTGAGTCCAATGTTGAACAATGTGGGATGCATCCCTGATCATCAATTCGGCTTTTGAGCTAAACATAGCACCATAGAACAAACGCACAGACTAGTCAATGTCATAAGACAGACCTTTGAGGAGAAGAAGTATTGCTCAGCTCTATTCATTGACATTTCTCAAGCTTTTGATAAAGTGTGGCACGAGGGCTTGATGCACAAAATAAAGTTGAACTTGCCTGCAAACACTCACAAGCTTCTGGAAAGCTACTTATGCGGCCGGAAGTTTGTTATCAGAAGGCGATTTTATAAGCCCCTTACAGCCAATCGAGGCAGGAGTTCCCCAAGGCAGCATACTGAGGCCTACTTTATATTTGATTTACGCCTCTGATGTGCCACCGACACCCGGAATCCACACTTCAATTTTTGCAGACGATACAGCATTCTGCAGCGTACATGAAAACCATCAAGTAGCTTCGCGTAATTTGCAGGAGTATATTTCAATATTAGGGATGTGGTTAAAACTTTGGAAAATTAAAGTTAATGAACAAAAGTGTACTCACGTTACATTCACGCTGCGTAAACAAACATGTTCAGCTATCCAAATTAACAATTCACCTATTCCGCAGCAAATGAAGTCAAGTACCTTGGTATTCATCTCGACCGTAGGTTAACGTGGAAGTCTCACATTGATGCGAAAGTTATTCAGTTAAAGTTAAAAGCAGCGCAACTGAATTGGATTATGGGCAGAAATTCTACATTGAAGCTGGATTGCAAACTTTTATTATACAACGCAATTTTAAAGCCTATATGGTGCTATGGAATTCAATTATGGGGCACCGCCTCCCCTTCAAACGTTGAAAAAATTCAAAGGCGACAAAACAAAATTCTGCGAACAATTACCGCATCTCCATGGTACGTAAAAAACTCACGAATTCATAAGGATTTCTATGTTCCTCTTGTAAAAGACGAATTTTCAAAGTACGCAACGAGGTATATCAGTAAATTGGAACTTCATCCAAATCGTCTTGCACGCAATATACTTAATTTTGAAGGCCACTCTCGGTTGAGAAGGAGGGATACCCTTGCCACCATCAGAACGTTAATAGGTGATTTTACCGATATTGACCGTGCAAAATAAAACATTTTTGTCTAGCATTGGCTAGATTTAATTAATTTTATGTATTTAGTATTAAGATTTGAATACTTATTGTTAGTTCATATTTTGAAGATTCAATAAATAAATGAATGAAAAAAAAATATATTGCTTGCTGAAAAATATATACGAGTACCTGTAATAATTAAATTTATTTAAACTGTGTGATAGGCATATTTCACACATATACGAGGGTGGATATGAGTAAGAAAAACACTTTTTTGCTAAAGCCAGTTATTTCTTCGTTAGCTCAATACACTTAGTAAGACGATATTCAAATTTTATACCATCTGAATAACATGATTTTGGGAACCCCTAAAAATACGCGTAAGTTTCGGTAACCACTTCTTCGTTTGAGATAAATCTTTTTCCTGCGAACCATTTTGTCAAGTTTGGGAACAGCAAAAAGTCGCTAGGAGCTAAATCTGTATTATAAGATGGATGATCTACCAATTCGAAGTCTACTTCACCTAATTTTAGTATCGTATCTAATGCTGTGTGTGAACCGGTGCGTTGTCTTGAAGAAAGAGCGCTATTTCTTTTTTAAATGTGGTCGTTTTTTCTTGAGTGCATCAATCAATTGATCCAATAATGTACAATAATAATTACATGTAATTGTGGATCCTTTTTCAAAATAATCTATGAACAATATTCTGTGTGCATTCCGCAATACAGTGGCCGTAACCCTGCCAGCCGGGTTTACCTTCTTCAGAGCACTTCCACCAGCTTTCACCCATTGTGATTTTTTGTGTCAGCTGTGTAGTGGTGAACCCAGGTTCCATGAACAGTTATTAATCGACGTTAAAAGTCAACAAAATTACGCTTCATCATGTTTAACTACCGCTGTTAAGTGATCTGTTGAAATCGTTTTTGTTCGACACTGAGCAAACGCGGCAACCATCTTAACGTTAGGTTTTGCATATGCAAATGTTCGTGCAAAATGGTGGACACATGTTCTGATAGGTTTATCATATTAAAAATATCACGTAACTTGACACGGCGATCATTCATAACGATATCGAGGATTTTCTAGATATTTTCTTCAGTAACCACCAGTCTTCTCTTTGATGGTATTGTTGCAGTGCGTTTTTGGCCGCGTTTAAATTCTGCAATCCAATATTTTACCATGTATCTCTGACGGAGCAGACTCACCGTCGTGTATATCAAGTTCTTCTTTTGTCTCTTTCGACGTTGGCCCCTTCAAATAACAGTATTTAATATCTGCACGAAATTCACTTTTTTCCACGTTTCAAGAAACACAAAAGTTGTCTACCAGCACCACCTAAAAATTATAAACTGTCATACAGGAGTACCAATTCTGTCCTATGTTGTTTGGATATTATCTTTCCCTTGTTTTGAAGCGGAGCTGTCCTAATACTCTTGCACCCGGTTACAAGGTAACTCCACACCGCATTACAACTGGGCAAGATCAAGATTCTGGAGTGTCCGGTTTTCGTGGTACCAAATTTAAGTCTTTTGTAAGGTCAGACTTTGTAGTCCAACGACTACTAATAACGCCCCAAACAGCTCGAGTACTAGTGAAACACACCACCCCCTCCACCAGAATAGAGTTATGATTAAAAGCTTTTTCCCAACATGGGAAAAGCCACCTGCTGGAATTGAGTTACTTAAAAATATTTTTAATGAAAAAATTAATTCACGTAATATTTCTTATAAATTGGTCATGAAGATAGTGAGGTTTAGCTCTATTGAATTATTATTATTAACTTTTTTTTGGGTTGTGTAAACTCACTAGCCTACGTAGACAAACTAAATATAACTGTACAAAACCTCATGATGTTTTAAGTAAGTTCCTGACTTGACGGACCACCTCCACGATGAGTCTGTCACTGGATAAAAAGAAGCGTTCACCAAACGACTCCATGCAAGATAAACTGTTATCAATGGTTCATACATGACAGATTGTCATGCATGTCAATCACAAGCTTATTGGAAAGGAAAAGTACGCACTAAATTAAAGTTTTTTCTTCTTGCTTTCAACATTATACGTTATCAAAAGTTTAAGTAGGAATAAGACACAGGTGCACTTGAAACTAGCCCAGAACATTATTATTCAAGAAAACCAATCCTGTGGTATCTTAAAATGTGTATAAAATCCTTGAGTCAAGAAAACAATCTTGAACTAAGTGCAGAACTCTTAAACTGAGTTAAAAGGTGAAAGCAAAGACACTAATACATATTGTTTTTATATTGGACCACTATTCAGGGGATTACCCCTTATATGCAGTGCGTTGTATGTGAACTAGGAAACTATGTTATGAGAAGGAGAAAAGTCGGACTAGTTTGTGGTAAATGAGAGTAGTGTTTATGGACATTTGACTTGAGCTTTCCAACGTTATAATTGACAAAAACCTCTTTTGTGCGCAACTTTCCCCACAGACCTAACATACGGTTGAAAAACGAATTATTAGTACTTTTTTAAATGTTTTTTTTATTTAAAATAAAAGAACATTTAATACAGCCCAATTACAAATAAAAATTCCGTGGGAGTTTTTTCATTTTTCTCTTTTCTCCAATTACGAACAAAAATCGAATATGATGTTTTTTTATTTTTTCGTTCTCTCCGTTAACTGAAAACACTAAAAGGAGAATAACTCTTGAATTCCTAAGGTCTAGTTAACAAAAATTGTACTTTACTGTTTAATTTGAATTAAGAAAAATACTTTAATTGAGAAAAAATTTCCGAGGGGAAAAAATTCCGAGAGAAACTCCGTGAGAATAGTCATAGTTGAGCTGATAGTTAAACGATTGAAAATATTTCTCAAAGGTTTCCATATTTACTAATGAATAGGGTAGCCCCTGTCAAATGTCTGCACATAAATATTTTTTTATTATTATTATTATTTTTTTTTAGATTGGTACATATACCTTCAATTGTTCTTTGAGAATAATATGTGGATGGGTGTTATTAAACCTCTTATCTACCTAATTTCAATTTCAGATTCGGTATTAACTCAAATTCAAAATTCTTGTACCAATCACATTTAAAATACACAGCTTGATTTTTCTCAAATCCTTTTTTTGAGTGGCTTATTATGTGCCCAGATTTGGGACTAATGACTCTATTGTGATTCTCTACTTAACACAGTTTGGTCGTGTTGGAGACGACTAAACTTTCTCACAATAAAACTCTTTTTGCGTTTTACTATACTCAACTGCTTTCAGTGGAGTTTGGTCTAAAGCTGCCAACTTAAAATATCGAATTGCCAACTTTTAAGTTTAAGAAAGTATTTTAACTGTTGCGCCAAAAAAGTATTTAAAATTTAAAAGACTAGATTTATTTTTGAAAATGAAAGTCCTAATCTTGATCTGCAGCGTGATAACTGTAATTTCTGCATTTTTCTAGATAACCTAGACAAGGTGCTCAAATTGAGTTATTTTAAAACTCCTTCAAAATTTAGAAAATTGGATTAAATTAATACGTATACATATTAACAGATAGTGAACCTTGACGGCTTAATCTAATAATGGATCAACTCCACGGCTGGCTCTGCTCACACAGGTTGAACCTTTTTGCTATGAGTTTATAGCCGTATAGACAAACTCCATGCTAAGGAGTTCGGGTCTTCTAATTTTTCCTGTAAACAATTTCCTAGAAGTCAATGGAATACAAGTCTTATTGAGAATATCCTGGGGGCTTTGTTCCTCGTTCCGCCAATTTTAACAACTGGTATGGATTTCGGAAGTCCTAGAGCTTTATTTGCTACAAAAAATGAAAGACTCCTTCTTTTGACTTTTATGTCAAGGCCAAACCTGCTCTTCCGAAGGATGTACGTATACAAAGAAACTGTTTAAATTTATGGTCTTTCCATTTTTTTTTATTTATTCTTTTTGCCTTTAACTCACAAAACTATACACTAATTCTACTCTAGTCCAGGAATGCCGGATATCTTTAAACAAGATGGCGAGACATTCTAACATAACCCTAAAATGGGTACGTGGACATGGGTCTAACAATGGCAACAAGATCGCCGACGACTTAGCCAAAAAAGGGACAGCCCTACAGGATAGTGATATAGACCCCTTTTGCGGACAACCATTAACAGCGTGCTGGAAAAGAATAAAACTCCACACACTGCAACGTGCACAAGAAAAGTGGCTCACAGAGCCCACATGCTTTATATCAAGGAATCTGTGGCCTCATATTAACTCTAAGAGAACGTGGGAGCTATTAAAACTGCCCAGATCTCAACTAAGAGTGACTGTAGCAGTCATCACAGGCCATTGCCCGTTTGGGAACCATGCCAGGAGACTAGGACTACCCCATAACGATTTCTGTAGAAGCTGCCAAGACGAAGAGGAGGAGGAGACGATCCTTCACCTCCTCGGCGCATGCCCGGTGTTCACTTGAATGAACAATGTGTTGGATTAGCCATCCCTGGCCTGTTTATCAACGCCCCAACACTTTTTGACGTAAAGGTATAAAAACAAAAAAAGCGGTAAACTCCAATTTTCAATCTTGGTCAAAAGACGAACAGCAAGTGAAGTTAGCAAGAAAATATACATTTATTGAATTTTTGATGAACTTTTATAATTTATTAAATTAAATTTTTGGTTTGTACATTTGTACAACGGGTTATAGTTCAGGTTTTTTCTTTCTTAAGTTTTTTTCTTTTTAGAAAGATTTTTTACAATACAAATCTGCTGTGATCAATAATTTTGATTGAAGAAGACAAGAAAAATAATAATCAAATCTTTAGCTGGGGGACAACTAGCTGTTTCGTAGTCGCTACACTACTCATCAGCACCCACTGGGATTCGAACTCGGGACATGACGTATCATGATCCACTGCTTTAACTACTAAGCCACCGAGCATTTAATTATTTTCTATCTATATTCATCTCATATTGAATCACATATGCATTTTGTTAATTGCCCACATTGTTTGATCACAGCAGATTTGTATTGTAAAAAATCTTTCTAAAAAGAAAAAAACTTAAGAAAGAAAAAACCTGAACTATAACCCGTTGTTAGCAAGAAAATATAAAATATAACCCGTGAATTTAAAATAGTAAATTACATAGTGATTATAATAGAATTTTGCCTTATTAATGAAATAATAAAACAATCTATTGTATATATTTTTACAAAACCATCCAGTGTTTGAATTTATTTTCATTGGGAAAAAACCCGCTTTTCTTTTTTTAACCCGTTAAAACACCCGGCATTGGAGCATCATCGTCTAAGACACTTAGGCGAGCGGAGCTTCAATAGCCTATCTTGTCTGGCCTCGATCAAACCGACCACGCTAGCCTCTTTCATAAGAAGCAGCGGATGGCTAGTATAGCAGCATGTAATGCTACACTAAAAAGTTCCCGCATCTTCTAGCGGCCTGTCTACCTAACCTAACCTAACTCACAAAAATCAGTTTTAAACGCCTGTAACTAATGCGCAGTTCTGTGTATTCAACGTTTTGGCAACCAAAGTTTTACAAAGTTGAGAACGGCAACACTTCGCGAAATCAGATACACAACTGAAATGCCAACTGTCAGTTAAGCTGAGAACAGCAATGCAAATATGTATATGAAAGTCAAGCAAACGTTGGTAAAAGTGGAGAACTGCAATAGAGGTAGAAATATGAATACACAGCTTGATTTAAGTACGAATGGATTCAATTTTCTATTTAGTGTAAGCTTGCCCCCATGGTTTTGAGCAGCACTTCTATAAAATTTCTGTCATTCCCAGGATCGCGATACTTTGTTTCAATGCTTTCACTTACTGGTATTTTTATAGTTCAAAATAGAACATGCTTTAATATAATAGTTTAGCACGGTGAATGTAGCCTAACATTTAGAGTAGCAAATTTTCATTGCAAGCACTGTTCGAAATTTTGTGTGTAAAAGTGGCTTATAGGAGCCGAAGGCCGCTTCTGAATTTAGTTAATTCATAATGCACGCCTTTACAAACAGTTTGCGGTTAATAACAGTCTAAACTAAAGATGTACGTATGCGAGTGTTAAGTAACTAAGTGTTGGAATCGAATAAATAATATGTACCAATGTCGGCAGAATTTTAGAACTAAAGCAGAATAATTTCAAAAACATTCACAGAGAAATCGTTGGCGAAATATATTATACCATATGCATAAGATATACGAGGTGTGATCAAAACGTGACTGTTATTTTTAGTTTTTTCAACAAGTATTTATTTATTTATCAATAACTATCTTGTCCCCTTCACAGTAATGCCCCTAAGATATAATATAGTTATACCAGCGTTTTTTCCAATTCTCGAAACACTTCTGAAACGCGCTGTTTCATATCGCCAACAGCTCTTGTTTTAATATTTCCCTTTCATCGGTGTCTTCAGTTTTGGGAAGAGGAAAAAGTCAGCGGGAGCAAAGTCTGGTGAATAGGATCGTTGAGGTATGATAACGGTTTTGCTTTTGCCCAAAAAATCACGCACAAGCATTGATGTGTCAACTTGTGCGTTATCACGGTGCAAAATTCATGATTGTTCCACAATTCTGTGCATTTCTGACGAACTGCTTTGCGCAAACGGCGCATAACTTCGAGGTAGTATTCCTTATTAAACGTACGACCTTGCGACAAGAATTCATGATGCACCACGCCATTGCAGTTAAAGAAAACAGTAAGCAAAACCTTCACATTTGACCCAACTTGACGTGCTTTTTTGAGTCTTGGCTCATCTGGACGCTTCCATTGGGATGATGGGGCCTTGGTTTCAATGTTTCATAGCCATACACCCATGAATCGTCACCAGTTATGACTTTTTTACGGAAATCTGGATCGTCGTTGACGATGTTTAACAGCTCCTGAGCGATGTCCATGCGACGTTGTTTCTGCTCAAAATTGAGCAAATTTGGAACAATCTTCACTGCCACACGTTTCATGCCTAAAATATAAGTAAAAAAAAAATTACTTGACATGAGCCGAACGATATGCCAACATCACCAGCAAACTCTCTGATTGTGATTCGATGATTATCCAAAATCATTTTCTTCACAGCTTCAATGTTTTCATCGGACGAGCATCGTCATTGACATCTTCCCGGCCTTCCTTAAGCGTGTTGAACTTGTGTTCTGCTCATAGTAGACTCGCCAGACACCGCAGTCAACATTTCAAATGTCCTTGCGCATTAAGTTTTTTTTACACAAAACTTAATACAGTTTATTTGATCCATTTTTTCGAATATTTAATAATCGAAGACTAACATAAAATAACACGTATACCAGTAAAAAATTATAAATAGCTTGTTTTCAGCTACCTATATGTCGACATTTCATAGGAACTACCCTAATCATCAGTAGACTTTGGAAATTTTTGAAAGATATTCTCAAACATTTAACTTTATATCCCAACAATCCAAATAAATTGCTGAGAATTTAAAAAGAAAAATGCTCTAATAATATCCGTCAAAACACAAAAAACAAGCTTTTCTATTTATAAACGTCTCTAACATTTCTTTACACCTTTCAAACAAATGAACAACCGTTGGTTGCTACGATTTGCTTTTTGAAAGTATCGAAATTTTTTTACAATAGCCCGAATAGAAGCCTCAGTAGGTCGATTAAACTGACCATAAAATGGAAGAAGCGCGCGATGAACTTTCTTAACAGAGCACGCATTTTGGTAATAAAATTCAATAATTTGCAAGCGTTGTTCGTTTGTAAGACGATTCATGATTAAATTATAGACCAAACTGAAGATGTTTGACAGTGACACAAGATACAAAACGTGCGTGAGCTGTCAAAACTAGTGTTGCCAAAAAGATAATAGCAAAAAAATCACTCAGCTGATTAATGTGTTTAGCATAAAAAACTAACTATCTCTTTTGCTCTTAACTCTTAAACATAAACGTCAAATTAATCAATATGTCCTAAAATCCTACTTCCGTTTTTTTATTATGACTTTTTTCTTATTCTTATTACCAGTAAGAGCTCTCCAAAACCACAGGTTGAATAAAACTTGATTTGAGTGATTCCAACTCTAATAAACCTTGTTTTAATTCTTTCTTTCCATCCACGACCGAACGAGGTGTTGATTGCTTTCGCAAGGCAAAATAAATAGACGATTATTTGTTTTGCTTTATCGGCTTAGTGAACCGTCTATTTCTCCATTCATTTACAGTCCACATTTTCTGCACCAGATGTTAACCTTTCGGCTAAACATCCCATTTGTAGAGTATACACGTACCGGCTGCACACAAAGTAAGCGAGATAGTGAGGTGTTCATCCAACGAAAGCTCACTATTTCCTAACACACACCGTAAGTTATTAGGAGGTAGATCGAATACAATCTCGCTTACTTTATAAGCTAGCAGTAGGCAGCTCGAATACAATAACGCTTACTTTGTAAGTAGGCCGTAGACGCTTGCACACCTTTTTTTAGCTTTTTTTATTTATTGAATCTTCACCATGTGAACTGACAATACGTATTCAAATCTTATTACTAAATACAATAACTTTAACTTTTTGTCTAGCATTGGCTGGACTTAAAAGTTTTATTATGCGCATATTATATCGGTAAAATCACCTACTTAACGCTCTGATGGTGGCAACGGTATCCCTTCTTCTCAACCGAGTGTGACCACTAAAATTAAGTATGTTTCGTGCAAGAGGGTTTGGGTGAAGTTCCAATTTGCTGATATACCTTGTCGCATGCTTTGAAAACTCATCTTTTACCAGTGGAACACACAGATCCTTGTGAATTCGGGAGTTTTTTACGTACCATGGAGCTGCAGTAATTGTTCGAAGAATTTTGTTTTCTCGCCTTTGAATTTTTTCAATGTTTGACGCTGAGGCGGTATCCCATAATTGAATTCCGTAGCGCCATATAGGCTTGCAATCTAAATTCAATGTAGAATTTCTGCCTATAAGCCAATTTAATTGCGCTGCTTTTAATTTTAGCTGAGTGACTTTCGCGTCAATGTGAGGCTTCCACTTTAACCTACGGTCGAGATGAATACAAAGGTGCTTGACTTCATTTTGCTGCGTAATAGGTGAATTGTTAATTTGGATAGACAAAAATGTAAAGGGTATTTATAAGTTTGTGATTCCGTTTGTAATTTCTACAGTTTTTTTTTTGCGACCCTATAAAGTATATATATTCTGAATCAGAATTAATGGAAAAGTCGATTAAGCGATGTCCGTCTGTCCGCTGTTGAAATACCGTTTCTGAGAAAACCATTAGACTTAGAAACTTTTTTCTTTCACCATTCTTTTACCCCATCGATTCATGGGTTTGCTATTGAAATTCAGTAATATCGGTCTACGTATAGCTGAGATATATTCAAAATTCCGAAAAAAGCCATTTTTTTGCAGTTTTGTATGAAAATTTTTGAAAACAAAAGTTGTTCGTATTGCTTCAAACTTCACACACTTATTAAGCATGGAGACTAAAAGACAAAAAATTTTTTTTTCAGATATCGGTCCATATATACCCGAGATATAGCCCAAATCAGATTTTTAATGAAAATGTCGCATAGGCGAAGCTAAACAACTTTTTTTGCTCAAAAGCAGTTCTGGTAATAAAATTAGGTTACATAAATATGGAAAATTAAAATTTTCGATATCGGTCCATATATACCCGAGATATAGCCCAAATCGGGTTTTTCATGAAAATGTCGCGTAAGCGAACTTAAACAACTTTTTTGTGCTCAAAAGCAGTTCTGGTAATGAAATAGGGTCATATAAATATGAAAAATGAAAATTTTCGATGTCGGTCCATATATACCCGAGATATAGCCCAAATCGGGTTTTTCATGAAAATGTCGCGTAAGCGAACTTAAACAACTTTTTTGTGCTCAAAAGCAGTTCTGGTAATAAAATTAGGTTACATAAATATGGAAAATGAAAATTTCCGATATCGGTCCATATATACCCGAGATATAGGCTAGACCGGGGTTTTCATGAAAATGCCGCGTAAGCGAACTTAAACAACTTTTTTGTGCTCAAAAGCAGTTCTGGTAATAAAATTAGGTTACATAAATATGGAAAATGAAAATTTCCGATATCGGTCCATATATACCCGAGATATAGCCTAAACCGGGGTTTTCATGAAAATGCCGCGTAGGCGAACTTAAACAATTGTTTCGCCTTAAAGCAGTTCTGGTAATAAAATAAGGTGATATAAATATTGAAAATGAATTTTTCGATATCGGTCCATATATACCCGAGATATAGCCCAAACCGTGTTTTTCATTAAAATGTCGCGTAAGCGAACTTAAACAACTTTTTTTGCTTAAAAACAGTTCTGGTAATAAGATGAGGTTATATAAATATGGAAAATGAAAATTTCCGATATCGGTCCATATATACCCGATATATAGCCTAACAGGTTTTTTGATGAAAATGCCGAGTAAACAACTTTTTTGTGCTAGAAAGCAGTTCTGGTAATGAAATAAGGTTATATAAATATGGAAAAAGAAAATATCCGATATCGGTCCATATGTACTCGAGATATAGCCTGAACCGATTTTTCCAATAACATTTTTTTTTTGCTGAAAAGCAGTTCTTGTTATAAAAGAAGGTTACGAACCGATATCGGTCCATATATACCCGAGATATAGCCTAAATCGGGGTTTTCATGAAAATATCGCGTAAGCGAACTTAAACATTTTGTTGTGCTCAAAAGCAGTTCTGGTAATGATATAAGGTTATATTAATATGGAAAATTAAAATTTTCGATATCGTTCCATATATAGCCGAAATATAGCCTGAACCGATTTTTCCATTAAAAAAATTTTTTTTTTTTGCTGAAAAGCAATTCTCGTTATAAAAGAAGGTTACTAAAATACAGAAAATAGAATATATAACCGAGCATATTTAGGTCACATTTTTAATATACTATACATATTCGTGACTATCGTGAAGGGTATTTTAGATTCGGCCCAGCCGAATATACTACACTCTTACTTGTTTTTTTGTCTATAATTTTTAAGGAAAGCCATTCTTTGGATTTGCAGCACATTTCTTAATTGAATTATGCACTCCCGTAGCCTGCTTTTAAGCTGGGGAGACCTGCGAAGTTGCCATTCTCTTCTAACTCTTCTTTTTTCTGACAAAAGTTGCTCAATTTCAGACGAATAAGTTCTATTGTTCTCATTTCTGAAACTCGTATGGGTAGTGTAGCATGTTGCACGGCCAGTTTAAGGTCTTCAGAAAAATCTTTAATTGATATATCAACATCCTCAGGGGTTCTCAAGGCAATATTTTCTGTACAATGAGTACTCAAATATTTCTTATATTTTAGCTAATTAACTCTAGTGATGGCGAATGCCAAGTCACTATACGGGGAGCCAACCTCCTGGGGGAACGAAACGGATATTATAGTGGGTGAGTGGTCCGATGACAAATCTAATGAAGACTCTACTTGCATCCATTCTAAAGGAAAACTTTTGCAACTCCAAAATCTATAACATCTGGAATCTTTCACCGGTCTGAGGGCCAATAAGTGGGATGTCCGCTTGAAATCGCATCTAAGCCCAGTTTGGAAACTGTGTCAAAAAGCAAAGCTTGCGCACCTCACACACAGTTTTCTGAGAATATTTCATTAAATTTATTTGTTCTATTTTGTATTTATTGTTTTCTTTTTTTTCACTAAATGTTTTATATTTCATGTACTAAGTATTTTCTTCTAGGCTTTTTTTCCATTAACACCAATTTTGTTAACAAAAATCTTTGCAACGAACGTTTGATATACTACTAAAAAAATAAGATACAAAAGATGAACAAAACTAAATTTTGATACATCCAGCCGTATACTTTGCAAGTTATCATTTAATGATTACAAAATGTTTCACACATCATTGAGGAGAAGTAATGTGGTAGGAGGCAGTTCTCGCCGCCAGGATACAATATATTATACTCGTAACGAGGAAGAGAAAGTATTTTTGCTCAAAGCCGTAGCTGAAAATAAAAAGCAGTATGTACGAGATTAACTAGTTGAGAGTTGTGAGCGGCCGTATTAAAAATACATCATGTTCACATGATCCCGAGTTCGAATCCCAGTGGGTGCTGATGAGTAGTGTAGCGACTACGAAACAGCTAGTTGTCCCCCAGCTGATGGTATTCAATTATTTTTTCTGTTCTTCTTTGGTCTTATTGTTTCACAGCAATTATTGTTATAATTAAAAATAATCCTTCTTCTTGACTGAAGTTGGACTCGAACTCACAACTAGTTAATCTCGTACATATGTATATAACTAAAAAAAAAAAGTTCACTCATTAATGATTTACAAAAAGCAGTATCGTTTATATAATGAATTTAACTGATCAAATATAGCATTTATTTTAAATTTTTTCAAAAAGTATTTATTTATTCATCAATAACTATCTTGTCCCCTTCAAAATAATCCCCCTCATATGTACTCGTAATTCACTTTTGACAGCGTTTTTTCCAATCCTCGAAACACTTTTGAAAAGCGTTTTTTTTTTGTATCGCCAACAAATCCTGCTCCAATTTTTCTTTTATCTCCTCAATCGTAGTACAGCGCTTTCCTTTCCGTCGGAATTTTCTGTATATAAGTAACCTTCTTTTATAACGAGAATTGCTTTTCAGCAAAAACAAAAAAAAAAGGTTAATGGAAAAATTGATTTAGGGGTTTATATGGACCGATATCGAAAATTTTCATTATGTGTATTTTAATAACCTCGTTTTATAAACAGAAGAAGCAAAAACAAATTTTTCATGGAAAAATCGGTTCAGGCTATATCTCGGGTATACGATTTTATGGACCTATATCAGATATTTTCATTTTTTGTATTGTATTAACTTCCTTTTATAAAAAAAACAAAATTTTTTCTTTGAAAAATAGGTTTAGACTATATCTGGGGTGTATATGGACCGATATCCGTTTTCTGTATTTAAGTAACCTTTTTTTATAACCAGAATTGTTTTTAAGCAAAAAATAAAAATAAATAAATAAAAAATGTCCAAGAAAAAATCGGTTTAGGCTATATCTCGGATATATATGGACCGATATCGGAAGTTTTCATTTTCTGTATTTAAGTAATCTTATTTAATAATCAGAACTGCTTGTAAGCAAAAAAAAAATTGTTTAAGTTCGTTTACGCGACATTTTCATTAAAAAATCGGTTTAGGCTATATCTTAGGTATATACATATATACCGATATCAAACATTTTCATTTTCTGTATTTTAGTAACCTCCTTTTATAACGAAAACTGCTTTTAAGCACAAAAAAAATAAGTTCGCTTACGCGACATTTTTATTAAAATATCGGTTTGAGCTATATCTCGAGTATATATGGACCGATATCCGAATTATTCATTTTCTGTATTTAAGTAACCTCCTTTTATAACCAGGACTGCTTTTAAGCAAAAAAAATTTTTTAAGTTTCATTTTCATTAAAAAATCGGTTTAGGCTATATCTCGGGTGTATATGGACCGATATCGGAAATTTTCATTTTCCATATTTATATAACATTATATTATTACCAGAACTACTTTAAAGTAGAATAAGTTGCTTAAGTTCGCTTATGGGACATTTTCATTAAAAACCCGGTTTAGGCTATATCTCGTGTGTATATGGACTGATATTTGGGAAACTTTTTATTGCCTTTTTGGTGGCCATGTTTAATAATTGTGTGAAGTTTGAAGCAAAAACAAAACAAATTTTTTTAAAAAATTTTGCTACAAAATTACAAAAAAATTGTTTTTTTCGGAATTTTAAATATATCTCAGCTATATTTGAACCGATATTACTGAATTTCAATAGCAAACCCATGAACCGATGGGGTAAAAGAATGGTGGAAGAAAAAAGTTTCTTTGTCTAATGGTAATGGGCATCGCTTAAACGGCTTTTCCATTAAGTCTGATTCAGAATATATGTATATACTTTATAGGGTCGCAAATGAAAATTGTAGAAATTACAAATGGAATCAAAAACTTATATATACCCTGAACATTGTTGTGAACGGTATAATAAGTGGGAAGAACATGCCAAGTCCATTGACGAGTTACATTTGCTTGTCTGCAAAGCATCAACTAACTCGTACAATAAATTTTTACAAAGAGTTGTTTATCTTAAACAAAAAATAACACAAGACCATAAATATTTTTTGTTGTCTGGATAAGTTTGAGGTAGTAATAATAAAGCAAAACAGCAACATATAATATTATATTCTTATTTGAACAAAGAGTAATGCGTAGTAACTTAGTTAAACTACTTTCGCAATACTTTCTGTTACACTCTTGCATATGTTTAGTACAGACATGTATTAACATATGCACATTTTCTCTTATTTACTTCAAGTACGGACATTATGACATTACACAAGTGACATAATATCCACAGCAAAACTGATGTCATGTCCACAAACATTATGACATTATCGAAAGCAACTTAATGTCACTCGTTAGTGCTAGGTAATGTTCATGTACATTATACCCGTGGATGCCTTGACATCTTTCCTTTCAAGCTATAAAGTCAAAAGGTTCACTGATTTATGTGAAATCAACCTTTAAGAAAAGAATTGTTCAAATGGGACGACTTTATACCAAATATTCTCTGAGGTTGCATTTAAATGAAAACTTAAATGCGTTGAGCGTCTTTGCGCTTAATGAGATTTTTCTTTTACGCAATACACTAATAGTTTTTAATATTTTTGCACTTTCATATAATTTTTTGACCTCATTATATCAAATTTATTATGGAATCAAATTGCAAGTGTGTGCCTGGCGCTTTTATGAACAACATTGGCTCATTTGTGCCACTGGGATGAAAAAAGCAGAAAAACAAAACGAAAACAAGTCAAAAGAAAATCACCATTTTTCCCTATTAAGCGGCTAAATGCTTCTGACATTTTTTGGAAGACCATTGTGCATATAATAAAAAGACGTTTTTTCAATTATGCCAACAGTTTATGAAAAAAAGGCGTTAAACCGTCTATTATATTTAACAACACTACACGAGAAAAACAAATTTCGACTAAAAGAAATTAACAGACCAGCTGTGCCATACATTTTTTAATTTAAATAAAAAAGAAAACAATCATGGGAGTATCAGAACTGAAAACTGTCATAATTTAATTTTCTTTTAATGTTTTACTTCTGGTTTCATGAGATTAAAAAAACTTGTTTTAGAGGAAAGTTATAAGAATTTGCCGTGGCTGAATAAAACTAAACTGAAGTGCGAAATATGTTGACAGTATCACAAGTGAGACCGACTAACATTAATTTTCTGCACCAACTCCTCTTTGGATCGCACATATGAATCTAGACTCTTCAAAAATAAAATAAGACGGAGAACATTGTCTTCTATTTTACGAAAAGGTGAACTGCAATACAAACTTTTGAGGGGAAGTTGCAGTTCTTTCTTAACATGCTTATTAAAGCTTCGCTTGTATGTATAATTGTTAGTTTGTGTATTTGCAACTCTAGAAACCCGCATGCCGTATGAGCGATTATAAAATTGTATATACAATGTTGCCGCTTTTGTGCGAAAATTTAAGTTTCCGCACTGCTTCAGGGCAGCGGGGGATACCTGAATCCGATTTTAGGTATTCCAAAAATTCGGAACACGTTACATAACATATTCGATAGGAATTTTATTCCTAGGTGCATCTGCACTATTAACGGCCATACGCTTTAGTGCGAAAATTTAAATTGCCGTTATGCTCCCGAGGAAGTAGAAGGGGGATTTTTAACGATTCTTATTTTTTACTTTTACAGTTAAAGAATTCTGCTGTTCGCGATAGTTTGGCTGAAGAGCGGTCCACCTCAACTCGTTGTCGTGCCCAGCACGACCTCTCACGCTCGTCGTGGTTCTTGGGTAAATGACTCAAGAACTAAAGCCTCTTGATCATTCCAAGCGTCGTCAATGGTCAAAATGGTGGCAAGAAAAGGCAACAGTGAACATTCAGTTTTTGTTTGGTGGTCTAATGAAAATATCTTTTAATTTTCATTCTCTGATTTAAAGAAAATAACTTTAAATTTATTTCCATTATATAATAATGGAATATTTTTATTTTAGGTTGTATTTTAGTTTAATATTTTGATAATTATTTTATTTGGCTTGCTGATCAGTCGCTTGTGTACCGTTTTGAAAGCTCGCAGACAATTTGAAGCTGTTCTCAAATCACGTGATCCTACGGTGTTCTACGTGCTTTTAATTTTTTAAAGCGCAAGAAAACAGCTGTTTATTTACATTTTTGCTTCCTTTGTTTATAGTTTTATATTCTTAAGTACAATAAATAGTGAAAATTAAATAAAAATATAAACCACCTGGAGAAAATGTACTCATATCACAACCATTGGTAAACAAAGCAAAATAATTTCTCACAAAACAAGCAGTGTCTATAATTTTATTAATAATTATGTTTCTGTGTGAAACTTAATATTATTACAAAAATGAACAAACAACACATCATTTTAAATGCATAAAAATAGTTGTATTAAAATTGTAATGAAAAACACAGAGAAAATAACCAATCGATATCAAAAAGCCAGCCATTTGGCTGACCGCTTGAAAATCACGTGATTTCAATATTTTCTGTGAGTAGAACACGTTTTGCGTGATTTGAAATCACTTTGAAAAAAAGTGATTTGCAGAACAGCATTTATAGTGTTATAACACTCACATAATATTCTCCAAACACAACTGAGTCTATGATTATGTACTCTATTAGCTAATAATGTCTGTTTTCAATTATTTAACTGCATATTCCATTATTATATCCTTCCCAAAAATGTAAATCTATAAGTTTGTAATTTCTACAATTTTCATTTCCGACCCTTTAAAATATTCATATTCTGAATGAGCATTGATAGAAAATTCCATTAAGCGATGTCCTTCTGTCCGTCGTTGATATACGTTTTTTGAGAAAAACATAAGACTTAGAAAAATGTTTCTTTCACCATTCTTTTATCCCATCGATTCATGATTTTGAAAAAACATTTTTTTTTGCAATTTTGTATTAAAGTGTTTGAAAAAAAGTTGTTTGTTTTGCTTCCAACTTCACACAATTATTAAACAGGGCGACTAAAAGGCAATAAAAAGTTTCCCAAACATCAGTCCATATACACACGAGATATAACCTAAACCGGTTTTTTAATGAAAATGTCCCCTAAGCGAACTTAAGCAACTTATTCTACTGTAAAGCAGTTCTGGTATTAATATAAAGTTATATAAATATGGAAAATTTCCGATATCGGTGTTATACATACCTGTGATACATCACATCATTTCCATCTATCATGAAGCTAAAAGGATGTGAATCTGGTAATGATCTGGAGATAAGTAATCCTTTTTCTAACTTCTTTGCTTCTACCTATGATGATGATCAACCACATGATTTTAATACACAATCCTATTCAGGTCTTGAACATAACTCAATTATATTGCCGGCTGTGAATTGAATCTTCTGTTCTTAAGTGCTTACAAAAACTGAAATTTTCGTATAAAAGTGGCCCTGATAACTTACCAAGCTGTCTGCTTATCAGGTGTTCTGAGGCATTAGCAGCTCCCATTACTATTTTATTTAATCTGTCTATTAAACTTGGATATTTTCCGGATTTATGGAAAGTTTCTTATATTATCCCATTATATAAGTCCGGAAATAAAAATGATATAACATTTGTCAAACTGTGTGTCATACTTAAACTATTTGAAAAGATAGTTACTGATTATCTCAGTCATTATGTTTCATCTTTATTATCAACCCACCAGCATGGCCTTCGTAAAGGCTATTCCACTGTACCTAGCTTAATGGAATTCACAACTTGTGTTAATCGTGGCTTTATACTTAAAAAACAAACTGATGTAGTTTATACTGATTTTTCTAAAGCGTTTGACAAGCTTCAGAGAATGGGGTTCACTAGTAACTGCTTAAAATGGTTGCACTCCTACCTTACTAGCAGAAAGTAGAAAGTAATTTTTAAATGTGTTACCTCTAAAGCAATTCCAGTGACATCTGGGGTTCCTCAAGGAAGTCATCTTGGACCACTACTTTTTGCCATGATTTACCATGTGTTATAAAAAATTCATATGTGCTTATGTATGCTGATGACGTAAACATTTTTTACTCCTACAACAATTATATGGATCACAAGTTTCTTCAAGATGACTTAAACTCGCTATATTCGTGGTGCAGTGCAAATTTAATGAAATTAAATTTAAAAAAATGCGAGTATATGTGTTTCTTCAGAAAATGCCACTTAAACATTAAATACTTTCTGAGTGGTTACGAGTTGGATAAGGTTGATACTTTTAAAGATCTGGGAATCATGTTAGAATCAAAACTTAACTTTATTCAACACATTACTTTGGTTGTCAATAAGGCAAGAAGTCTTCTTGGTTTTATCAAACGCTGGGCTAAGGAGTTTGATGACCCTTATGTCACTAAACAATTGTTTACATCTCTTGTTCGGCCAGTTCTGGAATATGGCTCAACTATATGGGATCCAACATACAAAGTTTACATTGATAAAATTGAAGCAGTGCAGAAACAATTTCTATTATTTTGTCTAAGAGGATTACAATGGAATCCAAGAAGTCTTCCCTCCTATTCTGCGAGACTTACACTTATTAAGTTACCATCCTTGCATAGTCGCAGAACTATGCTGAACGCAATGTTTGTTTGGAAAGTAATTAATGGTAATATTTACTCTAGTTTTCTGGTCAGCAATTTAACTTTTAATGTTCCACGCTACTCTTCACGCTTCTACTTTCCGCTTATGATAAAAACATTTAGAACAAATTATGCCAACTCTGCATCTCTAATTAAATGCTGCAAAGATTTCAATAAGCTTTATTGCCACATGGATTTCTCCTTAAATGATGATGTTATAAAACGTAATATTATTTATTCCCTAAACTCGTAAATTATTATATTCTTGAATTTAATTAAATTATTTATTTGTAAGTCCAATTTTGTAAAAAAAAAAAATAAAAAAATAAATAGCCTGAACAGATTTTTCCATTAAATTTTTGTTTTTTTTTTTTTTTTTTTGCTGAAAAGCCATTCTTGTTATAAAAGAGAGTTACTAAATTACTTAATAGTACTAAAATGTTTGATAATTGTGTGAAGTTTAAAGCAAAACAAAAAAGTTTTTTTTAATTTGAAACAAAATTGCAAAAAAAAATTAGTTTTTTTTCGGAATTTTGGATATATCTCAGCTATATTTGAATCGATATTACCGAATTTCAATAGCAAACCCATGACTCGATGGGGTTCTATGTCAAATGGTTTTCTCAGAAACTGTATTTCAACGATTGACAGACGGACTGACGGACATGGCTTAACCGACTTTTCTATTAATTCTTATTCAGAATATATGTTTATACTTTATAGCAAGTGTGCCCAGCTCTATGCGCTTGATACTCAATTGTTTTTGTAAAGGGTGGTTAAATTTCAAGGGCCGATGTTGATTTTGAATAAAACACAAACTATTTAGGAAATTATTGTAATTTTATTTTATTATGATATATCGGTATTATTCAATTATGTATGGAACAAAATATCGGCCAGCACACCTCCATCCGATGGTGCAAATTTTCGATGACCCTGAGGCATAATGGAGGTTCTATGCCGTTAATGTGTCGAATTATCTCATCCTTTAGCTGTTGAATTGTTGCTGGTTTATCGACGTACACCTTTTATTTCAAATAACCCCAAAGAAAAAAGTCCAACGGTGTCAAATCACATGATCTTGGCGACCAATTGACATCGCCATTACGTGAGATAACACGGCCATTGAATTTGTTGCGCACAAGAGCAATTGTTTCGTTAGCTGTGTGGCAAGTGGCACCGTCCTGCTGAAACCACATATCGTCTACATCCATATCTTCCAATTCGGGCCATAAAAAGTTCGTTATCATCTCACGATAGCGAACACCATTCACAGTAACTGCCTGACCGGCCTCATTTTGGAAAAAATACGGCCCGATGATGCCGCCAGCACATAAACCGCACCAAACAGTCACTTCTTGTGGGTGCTTTGTTTTTGCGACAGTCTTTCTTTATTTGACGAATCCACTGAGGTGAAAATGTGCCTCATCAGTGAAGATGATTTTCTTCGAAAATTGATCACCATTTTCATAATAAGTCTGGATAACTTTAACACGATGTTGGATTGTGTATCTCTCCATGGTTCAAATTGAGTAAGTCTGAAATAGAGAAATGTCAAATAAAATTTGGAAAAAGCTTGGCGTTTAGGTGTGGTTCACATTCAACATCGGCCCTTGAAATTTAACCACCCGATAAATGCACGCAGCTCTTTAATACACAAATACTGCGCTCAGCATTAGCAATGAAAAATACAGAAACAACTTTGTCTTATGTATATTTTTTTGTCGTTCTGCACTGTACACACACAAAAGCAAAGCAACAACGCTTTCGCAAGTTTTGCTGGTAAACATTGACAACAGCGATTATAAGTGTGAATTTCGTTTTTGTAAATATTTTGCTTTTTACAACAAAAAATATTAAATAAAAATAGTTTTTCCTTAAATGTATTGGTGTTTACTCTTCCATAAAGAACTTGTGGGCACCACTGTTTTATAGGGTCGCCTATAAAGCAGTGCTGCCCACCCCTATACATTTTTGTGAAGGGTATAAAAAAATTATGTAAAATCAATAATATGTACATATATATTTTAAATTAATAATGCCACCATATTATTTTCTACATAGCAAATTTTGTATAAAAGCATTTCATAACATAACTTTACTGTTTTATACAATATCTTCTGTTCTTTTGTAAACATAAAATATGTAAATCTTCTTACAAATCAGGTTAATATTGAAAAATGTTGCCTGATCATATGTAACATATTCTTTTTTAGAAAAGAAAATGCCATAAGTAGTAATTAATTAATTATTCATACGAGCGATAATATTGCATAAATAAAATTGTCAATAATTAATTCTCGAGTGTATTTTTTATAAAACATAAATGACATACTACATATCTCTCCTTTCTGGCAACATAGTCATATCTCAAAAAATGAGCTTTTCGAGTTAACAATGCTTAATTGTTAACAGCACTATCTTTTATATTGTGCCAAAAATTTATTCAAATTATTGTTAAACTGCTGCTTTTAGGAGAGATTTTCTAAAAAAAAAATTTCTAAGGCTTGTATGGAAACTAAAAATTTGAAATGTGTTGTTCTCGAAACAAGCTTTTTTTAGTTATGACTATGTTGCAATAAAGGAGCGATATGTGCATTCATCACTTTTACTGCTAAAAGCATTTGTATTCCGAAAAATTTCAAATGTACAACTGAAAGGGAAGAAAGGAAAATAAATGCAGACGAAAAATAAAATTATTGACTTTCCTACTCCACCGGCCGGCCTACAAACACGGCCTGCCAGCTTTTCTAAGCACGTACAATTTTCAACGTGTAAATGTTTCTTTTTTTTTGTGTGAAAGGCAGAATAATCTTTGATTTATTGAGCTTTTTATAGAAAAAACGTGCGTTATTAACATGTCAGTGCAAGTTCATTCATAAGTGGGGAAATATTAATATTTGTTCAGTTCAGAAGCTCAATTTACACAAAGACGATATTTGTTTATACGCTCTTTAACAGACAAAAATGGAAAATGGTAATTCAATGAAGTACATTCACCAGATATGAATTTAATGCGAAGCGTCAATAAGTTTTTCATCATGAGGAATTTCGTTTTTAGTAAAATATTCAAGAAATTAAATCGATTTATATGCAGTGAAGCCTCTCCTGAATTTTTTTTTCAAACAAAAACTTGTATTGTAATGTGACTCACCCACAAGAATATAAAAGCGTCTGCACTCAAGATGACTGTATTGAGACATTATATTGAAGCGCTGTTCACACTGAAGATGTAGAAATAACTGATTCCATAAACTCTTACGATGCACAGTATTAATGTGTGTTGTGCGAAGGGTGACACGCCCTACGATTTTGGCGCAACTTCCTGAGAATGCCATCAGAGTGGAGTGAAGCCGTAACTGCAAGAAACGCACAGAATTGTGGAAAAAACAATCATGGATTTTTCACCGTGATAATGCATATCGATGTTTGTGCGTGAGTTTTTGGACAAAAACAAAACCGTTAACATGCCTCAACCACCGCTTTCACCGGACCTGGCCCCCGCTGACTTTTTCAAAATTGAAGACACGTATGAAAGGAAAGTGTTTTGCTACGATTGAGGAGTTAAAATAAAAATCTATACCAAAAAGCGCGTTTCAGAAGTGTTTCGAGTTTTGGGAAAAACGCAGATATAATTGTATTATATCTGAGGGGGATTGCTTTAAAGGAGACAAGATAGTTGTTGATGAATAAATAAATACTTTTTGAAAAAATTTAAAATTGCGATTATTCTTTGATCAGCCCTCGTATATGGTGTTGACACAGTCGCATTAGCGTGTTTCTCTACAAATATTTAATTATTTATTTATTTTTTATCTGGGACCAGTACTCAGGGGATGACCCCTACATATAAAGCGTATCGCATAGCATAAACACATTGAGTACATCATATATTTGAAAAAAAATTTTAATTAAATGTTCATGAAATACTAACCATAATGAGATTTAACAATAAAAATTGAGTACATATGAAAAAAAAAAATACAAATAAGTACGAATGTCTATAATCTTCGACTTTAGATATCGCATAAACTTATGCATATATTTCCCAGCTGCACAAATAAAACTTTATAACTATTATAAATTTAAAGGATCCGGCCGCTGTCAGTAACAACTCGCACTATAAATAAAATAAATCAAATAAATTACGCTCAATCTCATAAGGTTGAAAATAACCCATGATTTTTCGGCGAAAACCGCTATTAGTATGAGAGAAAACACGTAACCCATACGGAAGACTATTCCAAAACCGAGCCAGTCTCACCACGAATGATCTTTCAAATATAGAGCAATTTATCCTGGGAATAACAACCTGTTTATTTCTGCGCAATCGTGAAAAGATGAACTCATTACGCAATGATGAATAATACTCATATTTAATTACCTGGTAAAAAACGGCAATATTGCGAAGATTAACAAATTGGTGGAAATAGCACCCTAAGAATTCCCTAACAAACTCAGAAATGTGCTCCCGTCTACGGACGTTAAAGACAAATCGAACAACCATATTTACGGCCTTCTCAAGCCGTTTAAAGTTCGTTAAAGTAGCACCTGATACAACCTTCATATCGTTCATGTATTGCGGAAATATAAAAAAGTGGTAATTTTCCTCCTATTGACCCTTTTCTTACTCAAATTTTAGAATAAAAACTATCCTATAAGGATCTCAAGGTATCTGCGTACCGAATTTCATCAAAATCAGTTCAGCGGATTAGGTGTGAAAAGGTAACAGACAGACAGAGTTACTTTCACATTTATAATAATAATAAGGATAACGTACGTAGGTTCAAGTCAAACGTCCGTAAACTTTTGTTTGGAAACTATCAGCAATATTTGTGTGTTAATAATTCTCTGTACTGTGAGATATACAGTGGTGGTCAAAACATTTGCAAATAAAAGCGCATTTAAATTAAGTTTCAATTTATTAAATCAAGTCTCATCTAGCGGCTTTTTAATTTCATTTTTTACTAAATTCAGTTCTTGTTTATGCTGATAAATTAACAAAAAATTTTCTTCCTAACCGTT
This sequence comes from Thecocarcelia acutangulata, assembly GCA_914767995.1. Taxonomy (NCBI): domain Eukaryota; kingdom Metazoa; phylum Arthropoda; class Insecta; order Diptera; family Tachinidae; genus Thecocarcelia; species Thecocarcelia acutangulata. The sequence continues at coordinate 56,185,153 of OU612094.1, read as the reverse complement.
AAAAAATATAAAAATAATGGCTTTAACAAAATAAGTGGAAATTGAGGTGTTCAAAATATTTGCAACTCTTAAATGGTCTTAAAAGTACAATATTAAATCTTTAATATTTTGTAGTATATACTTTGTTTTTTATTACTTTGGAACATCTGTTAGAAATTCAACATACTTGTTTTGAATTGCATTCCACTGCTTTTTCAATTTCAACCAAAAGTTCTTCTACATTTCGGAAAACTTTTTTTCCGATATTACGTTTTGCAATCATTCACATGTTCTGAATCGGGTTGAGATCGGTAGATTGCAGTGGCCACGACATAACATTGACTTGATGTTCCTCTAACCATGTTTTGACAATTCTAGCCGTATGCCAGGGACCATTGTCGTGATGCAATGTCCACGAAAGCAGTATTTACCATTCAGATGAGTAGCGTAGCGATTGCGAAACAGCTAGATATTGGTAATCAATTAATTTTTCTGCCTTTTTTGGTCAAGAGTAATTGCTTATGACACTTACTGTTATAATAAAAAAAACTGTCTTTGCTGAAATTGAAATCGAACCCACAAGCTGATAAATAACATCATGCAATTACCAACAACAATAATTAAATACTGGGGGCTAATTCTGTCATTCGTGATCGAAATTACTGTCGAGTAGAAAATAATTTCGATATCGTGTAAATTTCTAATGATGTGACTCGTTACGTAACGAATTGAGTTATCACTTCAGTGTTGCAAAATACTGACAAAATGTGTTTTACAACACTACCGAAAATGTTATGTATTCGCATACTTTGTATACATGTTTTACATTAAAAAATAAATAAACACACATACGTTTACAATAACAATTCATTTAAATCTGTCATGTATGCGTGTTTGGACATTAAAAAGTAAGTATGTGAAAACAACCATTTAAAAAACAAATATATATTCTTGACTTCATGTGACTTCAAATATAAGTATTTGTGTTCTTAGCAATACTCATCTTTATACACATATACCTGTATATGAATTTAAAAAAAGCCTTAAGAACCAAAAATTCTCAATTTAATTTAACTATTATTGCTATTCAAAACAAATTTTTAATATACATTTCTTTTGTGTTTTTCTGTTTGGCTGGTTTTCAATAGTACTTTTGCTTACGAGTAAAAAGTTGCACGGTTGCATTCGAATGGCTACTCACTATCGAATGCCATCATTAGAAATTTCGAAACCTTTTACTCGATATCGAATGAGATAATCCCAAAAGTGTAAAAACTCGCACATTCGAGTAAAAACTCGCTCGTAAGCGAATAACTGATTAGACAGCGCACACGATATTACTCGTAATGCGTGGTTGTGAATTGAACTAATATGTTTTCTTCAATATACGAACTTTATACCCGACACACGAGTAATTGTTGTTTTGTATTTTCAACTAAATTGTTGCATTAAAATACTTATGGATGTGCTGAATAAGATTTCTGGGTGTAGTCATAAGTTTTGTTGTTTTGTACTTGTTTGACAAGATAAGCCGCAAATTTGAGTTTAATTGTATCCAAAAGTGTTAAGAATCAGCTTGCAATTTATGAATATAAAATGAAAACGACATGAAACATCTTGTCTTATTGTCAAAGATACACACACACACGCACGCATATGCATACGTTTGCCTGCGTGTTCATGAACCTACAGCCATAGATGATCTGTTTGAAAATCGTCAAACTTAACGAAAAAAAAACGTCAAAATCGTCAATATGATTATTGTAAATCGTCAAAAAGGCGCCAGCTAGCAAAATTAGTTGTTTTTGAACAAAATATGTATTTCAACGGCGTAAAGTATAGAAAAACAAGTCAGGGTTGCCTTTAATAAAAAACTACACCATTTAAAGCTATAACAATAAACATATACTCCTACAAACATGAAGTTAATTTCATAAGTATACCATTCATAAATTTTTGTGACTTAAATTTTAAAATAAGATTTCATTTAATAAATGGAACAATTATTATAAAATCCTACTGTTAAATCGGGAATACCACGTTGTAAGTTATAACAACTAAAGTTTTAGATGTTCTTTAAGGCCATGTTACACTATCATACACGATCGTGCGATGTACTAAATTAAGCATGTGCGCTGAAAAAGTACTACAAATGCAACCGTGCAACAGAGTTTTTGACAAATCGTGCGATTTGAAAAATTTTATGAAACTTTTCAAAACATTATGGTTTCTGTGCGATCAGTGTAGTATATATTGTGAAAAATATGAGAATATTGTTGGTGCCTCGAGAAAAAAATTTAAGTAATATAAAATTATTATATTAATAAAAGTTTTTAATTATCTTATTGTGTATATAAATTATTGCAAATATACTTGTATGATAGTGTGGCCTACAACGCCATTTTGAAATTATTTTTTCAAGTCGGCCAGACTTTTGAAATAGTTTCCTGTGAATGAATCGTACGATCGTGTAGGATAGTGAATCAGGTCCTTTAATATACAACATTTTTTCTGAACATGGTCTCTTCAACTAATTTCTCACTTTAGTTCTCTTAAGTTCCTCGTACCTTGATGCAAACTCACACATTTGCAGAACACGATTATACTAATATTTTTGCTATAAGCTTAGTCATAAAAGGATACAGTCGGGTATGTTCTAGATTCTACTTTGAAGTGAAAATAGTTTGAAATCCCTTCAATTTGAAGCTTTGGTGTTCTACATTCTACTCTAGACTTTTCATTTGTGTTTTGTTTTCGAACATTAATTTGTAGCAAATTGTCTGGTTCTTGAAACTACTTTTACACAAAAAGTAGTAGTTTGAAACCACTTTTTAATTTTATTGTGAAAATGACATATTTTAGAGATTACTATCCCATTGAAATAAGAGGGTTAGATGACGGAATATTTATTTGAGATACAATTTTGCATATATTTTAGGGAAAAAAGGAGAATATTATATAAAAAACTAATATTTGTTATTTTATAAACTAAAGTCGATTGGCGATATCATCTCTTATTACAGCGTTTTTGGAGTCACTAACTCGTCCAAATCATCGTCACCACTTATATGTCTTTCGTTTATCGGCACCCGCTATATCAAACTTTTGCATAAAATGGCACTTAAAAAATTACGATCATCGTTGCAAACGGAGAATTTGATAAACCTAACTAAAGGCCTTATCAGATAAAGCTTTTGCTTCGCTTTGCGTTGCAAATTCGCTTTCACATCTAAAGGCTAATATTGAGTTCATTATTTCGTGCGAAATTCTTTCAAATTGCATACAAAAGTGTTTAGTATGAAATATCTGCGAAATAAGTTTAGAAATGTAGTACTGAGTTTTTAAAGCGATAAACATACAATATGTATCTGCAACATGTTTTCAGTTAAAATTGTTTCTGGGAATATTTGTTTTTTCAGCTGCGAAATAACATAAGCAAAGCTTTTTTCGCACGAAGTATTAACATGCATACTTAAAATTAAAAAAGAAACATGAATAAGAGAACAAATAGAGAACACTGAGTACATCTAAATTTTTCCGTACGAAATAAGTAATGTTGCTGAAAATTTTTCGCACATTCAATCTCAATACTAGGCTTAAGATAAAACTTATATACTTATATGAAACATGTCACTTAAAGTACTTTTAACACAACGTGAAACGAAAATTTCAGCAACTCTCATGTTTTTACTCGTTGAAGTTTTTTCTAATAGCTCCAAAGCTTTATGCACTAAGAAAACAATTAGAGCCAATTTCAGAAGTTCGTCCAATAATATTTCTAACTTCTATATTCATAAAAATATAAAAATTAACAACCAGTTTTTCAGATAAACAAACAAATCGTGAGGGTTGCCAAAGTTTTCATTGTGACATACACCTTTTCCTTTGCGCTTTTCTGCTAAAACCTAGTATTGAGACTGAATGTGCGAAAAATTTTCAGCAACATTACTTATTTCGTACGAAAAAATTGAGATGTGCTCAGTGTTGTCAATTTTTTCACTTGCTCATGTTTCTATTTTAATTTTAAGTATACATGTATGTATTTCGTGCGAAAAAAGCTTTCCTTATGTTATTTCGCAGCTGAAAAAACAAATAGTCCCAGAAACAATTTTAATAGAAAACATGTTGCAGATGCATTTTGTGTGTTTTTCGCTTTAAAAACTCAGTACTACATTTCTAAACTTATTTCGCAAATATTTCATACAAACACTTTTGTATGCAATTTGAAAGAATTTCGCACAAGATAATGAACTCAAGATTAGCCTTAAAGCTTTAAACATCACGTAAAGCGGCAAAGTGTTATCTGACATGGCCTTAAATTTTGTTCTTATAAAATAACAAGCATTAAATAAAAAATTTTCCATGTCGTTTTTTGGGCAAAAAAAAATAAAATGAAACTGAAAATATGATTCATTTCAGTACTGGTTTGTATAAAAAAACAAATAACATTGAATACATGGTTCGTGTCAAAACTAGTTACTGCACAATTTATCCAAGTTTTATTTTCGAAGTTCAGTTCGAACGAAAGAATGAAACATACAAACTATTACTTTTTCAGAACAACAAAAATGAAAAGTAAACTTTTCAAATAATTTTTTTTATTTTCATTCCACTACTTTTCTGGAACATGCTGGAGTATTCCCAAAATCTAGCGTTTTCATATTTATAGGCCAGTACGCAGCTCCCCATAAGAACTGTGTGTAAAAAAAGTTACGGAATTTCAGGTTGGTAAATTCCTTATGTAAATTTCCTAATACCGGTACGGAGTTCGTTAAGAAAAGTAAACTGAATTTTTGATATTTTTTTATTATTGCAGGTATGTTAAAAGTAAAAGTGGAGACTTTTTTTCGTTAACCGAAACAAAAATTAATGTTCATGCATTTATTTGCCTACGGAATTTTTGACAATTTGTTAATAATATGTTGTAAGAATTGTTTGCTGTATATTTGGACGGTAAACATAGTGTGAGGTAAGTATTTTCATATATGCTACACCAATCTACACAATCATTTTTCCATGTAGAAATAAATGTAAACGGTAGTTAAATTTCAAGGGCCGATGTTGATTTTGAATAAAACACAAACTATTTAGGAAATTATTGTAATTTTATTTTATTATGATATATTGGTATTATTCAATTATGTATGAAATAAAATATCGGCCAAATGGGCGCCGCGACTACGGCGGCACACCTCCATCCGATGGTCCGAATTTTCGATGACCCTGAAGCATAATGGAGGTTCTATGCCGTTAATGTGCCGAATTATCTCATCCTTTAGCTGTTGAATTGTTGCTGGCTTATCGACGTACACCTTTTCTTTCAAATAACCCCAAAGAAAAAAGTCCAACGGTGTCAAATTACATGATCTTGGCGGCCAATTGACATCGCCATTACGTGAGATAACACAGCCATTGAATTTGTTGCACAAAAGAGCAATTGTTTCGTTAGCTGTATGGCAAGTGGCACCGTCCTGCTGAAACCACATATCGTCTACATCCATATCTTCCAATTCGGGCCATAAAAAGTTCGTTATCATCTCACGATAGCGAGCACCATTCACAGTAACTGCCTGACCGGTCTCATTTTGGAAAAAAATACGGCCCGATGATGCCGCCAGCAGATAAACCGCACCAAACAGTCACTCTTTCTCGTCTTTCGAGTTCTATGATGAAATAAGAAAACTCTTTCATTATGTTAGACAAGACACTTCCTTCTATTATAACATTGAAGGATTTATAGAAGTTAAAGTTTTGAATTCATCTCCAAATTTAGTCTCTTCAAAATATGAGCACACGCTTTGAAGTTGAGTCCAGTACTGGAAAAAATAGAATGTATTCCTGATCATCAATTCGGTTTTAGGGCCAAACATAGTACCATCGAACAGACACACAGACTAGTTAATGACATAAGAAAATCATTTGAAGACAAGAAGTATTGCTCTGCACTTTTCATTGACGTTTCCCAAGCTTTTGACAAAGTGTACCATGACGGTTTAATGCACAAAATAAAACTAAACTTTCCTGCGAACACCCACAAACTTTTTGAAAGTTATTTGTATGGACGTAAATTTATCGTTAAGGAAGGTGACTTTTATAGCCCCATTCAACCAATCGACGCAGGCGTCCCACAAGGCAACATACTGGGCCCTACCTTATACTTGATTTATGCTTCTGACATGCCAACAAGCGATAAAACTCATACATCCACGTTTGCAGACGATACGGCTTTTTTCAGTGTACATGAAAACCACCAAACAGCATCACAAAATTTGCAGGAACATATTTACAATTTAGAGAAATGGTTAAAACTCTGGAAAATCAAAGTCAACAAAAATGTGTCCATATCACGTACACACTGCGTAATAATACATGCCCGTCAATAAAAATTAATAATCAAATAATTTCACAGTACAGTGACGTCAAATATCTCGGTATTCACCTCGACCGTCGACTAACTTGGAAGAAACACATTGACGCAAAAACAACCCAGATGAGATTGGCTCATCGACAGAAACTCCACCCTGAGCTTAGACTGCAAACTTTTGCTGTATAACGCGATCCTAAAGCCAATATGGTGCTATGGAATTCAGCTATGGGGCACCGCCTCCGCATCGAATATTGGAAAAATTCAAAGCCGTCCAAACAGCGTTCTACGTACGATTACAGCAGCCCCATGGTATGTAAAAAATTCTCGAACTCACAAGGACCTAAACGTACCTTTAGTAAAAGATGAATTTGCCAAATATGCTGGAAGGTATATAACCAAACTTAAAATCCACCCAAATCCACTTGCTCGAGACATCCTTACCTTTGGTGGTCACACACGATTAAAAAGAAGGGACACCCTGGCTTCCATTCGGGAGCATAACAGATGATGTCCTGTGGCACGGTATTCTGATACATTCGCTGAATCATAATTTTTTGTCTAGCATTGGCTGGACTTAAAGAAAATTTTTTAGTTATTAAGATTTGAATAAGTGTTGTTAGTTCTTCTTGAAGATTCAACAAATAAATAAAAATTGATAGAAAAAAAAAACGCTTTTACATACAAATTTGTACAATTTTTGACGTATAGTTTTTTTAAGTGCTAATCACACATGATATTTTAAATTCATCTCTAACAAAATATATGTACACTCTAAAATCACTATCACATAATATTGCAGTATTACAAACTTACATACGTATATATTTACGTTCTATAAATATTACTTTTATTTCCGACATAAATTAACTTAAAAAACTGAAGTATGCATGCAGTAGATTGAAAGATATAACAGTAAAATTGCGATCTACAAAAATCGTCAAAAACCGACCTTAAATCGTCAAAGTGTTATTTTCAGCACCCAAAATCGTCAAATATGGCAACTATGCCCACAGCTAGAGTTATGTTGTACTCGTATGTACGAATACGTGTGTCAGTGTTAAAAAAAAAAAACAGAGATATTAAAACTTTTGTTAACAAAATTTATTCGTAACGACAACAGCAGAAAAAGAACAAGCACCAACGTAAGGATTTCATAACATGTGTCGTTTTCGCAAAGGGTTATGTGAATTTCAACTGTGCATTTACGAGTTACATACTAAATAGTTCCATTTAGACTTTTATTTATGTTTATTTAAAAGTTTTTTTTTATACTCGTTTCCTCATATTTGTCTGCTTTTTTTTAATAAAATATGTGTTCTGTTTGGTTTATCTTTTGGTAAACATTTCATTATATCTATTGTGAGCCAAAGCAAATACAAACACATACATACACCTCAACATATGAATGTATGTACATACATATGTAATAGATATTGTTATTTTTATGTTCGAGGATTGTGTGGTAATTGTGGAATAAAATTCCCAAAGTCCTTTTGATTTTATAGTTATTTAATTCAAAAATTTACTTCGACTACACTGAAAAAATTTTGTTCAGAAATTCTCTGAATTTTAACATTACTTTTATGAATTTTCTCATTATTTTTCAACCATTGTAACTTTTCATAGAAATAATGAAACAAATTTCATTAGATTATTTTAATGAAAACCTTCATAAAAGTAATGAAACATTTTAATAAGAAACATGACTTATTTCCATTAAAAGTATGAAAGACAAATCATATGATTAGTGAAATAATTTCTCTAGATCAAAGAATCAATTTCATAAAGCACATGAAAACTGTACATTAAATTAATGAAAAAGTAACATTTATTTAATGAAATAACTTCTTTGTACTAATGTAATATATTCATTAAAAATATGAAACTCCTTCATAAGGTCAATGAAGTTATTTCATTTATCTAATTTTATTATTCATTGAGCACCTGAAAAATTTACATTAAATCAATGAAATAGTTAGATTTGTTTAATGAAATAATATCATAACACACATTAATAAAATATGTTTACAAATGTACGTAACAAGATCAATAGAATTATTTCATTTATTCATTGATACTTTATTTCATTACACAAACAATACTATTCCTTGCTTTTGTGAAACTGTACTTAATAATGAAAATGAAAAGAAAATGTTGAACAAGTATTCACCAAATAAAACAGATTTTTTAATTCAAATGACTTAAATACACTGCTATTTAAATTTTTTAAACAATTATTATGCTGATTTGAGTACATACACATATGAACATACATACCCAAGTTCGGTAGCCAGAAATTTATTTGTCATTGATGTAATGAATTCTATTTCATTGGAATTATGAAACTCATAAAACATTTTAATAAAAAAAACTTGAAATTTTTTAAACTGTAGCTTAAGATTAATAAATGCCCATTAATATATCTTACCAAAATTCAAAGAATTTAAAAAAAAAATTTAATTTTTTTGTAGTCACAAATCCAATGATTTTTTTTAATGAACCTATGAAACTTAATGAAAACTTAAACTATTTCATAATATATATGAAGTTTCATGTATATTGTGAAAAGTTTTCATTGGATTAATGAAAAATATTTACTGAAACAATTTCATTAAATATATGACGCATAATTCTTTCAGTGTACTGTTACAAAACAAGTTTTTATATTCAAAATCTCCGTTTGATATTCATTATTCCACATAATTTTTACAAAGTGCCAAATTCATATCGCTCCTTTATTGCAATATAGTCATAACTCAAAAAAGCTCGTTTCGAGAACAACGCATTTCAAATTTTTGGCTTCCATACAAGTCTTGGAAAAAAATTTTACAAAATATATAATATATAATATATAATAGAAAAGCTCATATTTTTTTGAGATATGCTTATGTTGCAATAAAGGAGCGATAATATATTTCCCAACTGAAATATTTAGACGAAAGCGGAAAATTAATATAATCTCAGCATGTGGCAATCTAATTCAAGGTAAAAGGTAATTTGCCACAGGTCTTAACAAACCTTAAAAATATATAAATTTTAAATTGTCATTAAAAGCACATTTATTAAAAGATATAAAAGGTTTTGCCTCTTAACTGTTTTATTATTGATAATACATACACATACATATACACCCTGTTTACGAGTATGTATGTCTGGTGGAAAATTTATATTTTTAAATATTTGAAATCCAAAGAGTGGCTTTCCTTAAAATATATTTGGAAACCCTTGATGTTAATTCACAATCTGACTATTCTCTGTGGAATGCAACAAAAGGGCTGGTAAGCCATCCTTGCAAACTTCAACTAGGGACAGGGCAAAAACCGATTCTGAAAAGGGGATGTTGTACGTGGTTTGACAAAAAACCGTTATTTACAAATTTCGAGAGTTACGTATATTAGACTCCCTCTTTAGCATACTTTACCAGTTTCCATCGTGCTGGAAGGTCCCTAATGTAACGCTAGTGCCCAAAAAGGGTGAGGCAAATAACCCTGAAAATTGCTGCCCAGTTGCAATTTGCTCTGCGTTTTTCAAAGTAATGGAAAGTATGGTCAACTATCATCTTATGAATTATCTAGAGTCGCATAAATTACTTTGTGACCGTCAATATGGATTTCGCAAGTATCGTTCTACTGACGATCTTATGGCATATCTCTCAGAGAAATGGTGACACTCAATCCATTATTTCGGTGAAAGTAATGTGGTGGCTCCGGATATTTCCAAAGCGTTTGACAGAGTGTGGCATGGTGCACTACTAGCAAAACTCACACTCACGGTGATGACTTCTGTCGGTTTATATCGAGCTTTCTCACAGACCGCACTATACGAGTTGTTATAGATGAGATATCCTCAAACCAGTTCAAGATTAATTCAGGGATACCGCAAGGCTCCGTTCTTTCTCCTTCTATTCTATTTCAGCATTCAAGTGACTCGGTTTTTGTGCGTGAATTTTTGGCCAAAAACAAGATTATTATGCCTCAAATACGGTATTTACCAGAGTTGGCCCCCGCAGAGTTTTTCCTCTTTCCAAAACTGAAGACACCGATGAAAGGAATGGGTTTTGCTTTGTGGTTGAGGAAATTAACGAAAAATCGAAACAGGAGCTGTTGGCGGTACCAGAAAGCACGTTTCAGAAGTATTTCGAGGATTGGAAAAAACGCTGGCATAAGTGTATTATATATCAGGGGGATTACTTTGCAGGAGACAAGATAGTTATTGATGAATAAATAAATACTTTTTGAAAACATTGAATATAACGGTTATTTTTTTATCAGACCTCGTATGTTAATCATTTGAGAAACGTTTTTACTACAAAAAGTTCAGCGTATAATACAGCGGAATTACCGCCATATGCTGTTAGACCGCCTGTGTCTTTGTGACTTTTCTAGATGTCGAAAAAGTTATCGGTAACACAAGCCCCAGGAAAGCTCATAGGTACCTCGTGTAGCTAGAAGGGTTCTACTTTTTATTTTTAACGCTATTTTACGCCTTGAGTATTATCTGGTAGAGTAGAAGGTCTCAATGATTGCTATGATATCCAAGCCAGGAATGGATCCGACTGAGGTAGTATGATAGAGACCAAGTCTTTTACCAACAATTTCAACACTATTCAAAAAATTGTTAATGGTGAAGTTGATTCCATTGTTGAACAATGTGGGATGCATCCCTGATCTTCAATTTGACTTTCAGAGTAAACGCAGTACTATAGAACAAACACACAGACTAGTCAATATCATAAGACAGACCTTTGAATGCAAAAAGTATTTTTTAGCTCTGTTCAATGACATTTCCCAAGCTTTTGATAAAGTGTGGCACGATGGTTTGATGCACAAAATAAAGTTAAACTTGCCTGCAAACACTCGTAAGCTTCTGGAAAGCTACTTATATGGGCCAATCGAGGCAGGAGTTACCCAAGGTAGCATACTGAGACCTACATTACATTTGATCTACGCGTCTGACACGCCATCGACATCAATTCAGTCATAACAGGTGTTGCTATGTGACAAGCCGCCCCATCTTGTTGAAACCAAACAGGAATTCTCTTTCGGCACAATACTGGAAAGAAAAACTCTTCCAACATCTTTAAGTAACGGTCTCCATTGACCGTAACAGTAAGACCGTTTTCTTCGAAAAAGTAAAGCCCGACAATGAACCTGGAAGAAACTGCACACCACACTGTCATGCGAAGTGTATGTAATTGCATTTGATAGAATATCTGTGGGTTAGAATTACTCCATATTAGACAGTTTTGTTTGTTAACATTTCCGTTTAAATAAAAACGTGCGTCGTCAGACATAAATATGCAGTTCAAGCTGTTTTCATCCTCTGACGCCATTTTAAATGATGTTTTGAATGAGCGAATCGGGAAGTCTCTAGGGATCAGTTTGTTTGTTAATTGTATCTTTTATGGAAATAAGTTTAAATCTTGGTGCAAAATTTGCTACAGTGATGGTCTGCTAACACCCATTTGAGCAGATAAGCTTCTTGTCAAAACTCTAGGATTGTATTGTATGGCAGCAGCTGCAGCAGCGATAGTTTCCTTCGTCTAAATTGAGGGATGTCGATGATAAGGCCTTCTTGCGAGTGTGCTACGCTCGGCAAAACTCTTCACGATCATCTTTATAGTCCATCTGCTAGGAGGAGTGCCGCAGTGCGATTATATTCTCTTTAGACGGAAACAATGGACTCTAAAGCGTGAAAGCGTTGCACTATCCAAATTCTTGTTTCATTATTCCAACTCTCCATTTTAGTTAAACTTAAAGATCAATCTATAAAATACAATAAAAATGGAACAGGTTGGTTACACAGAAAATAAGTTTTCCTCAGCCACCCTGTATATAAATGGTGTTCGTCGGGAAGGTATACTACTTTGTTGCTTACAAGTTTTATTTAAATGAAAGAGAATTGATAAATATTTTATTTACAATATCAGACACATTCTTACATATTTCACGCGGTATTTCATTAATTTCATCGCGAATATTCTGTTTGGGTTGCTCAAGCGTTTCTGGTGCCTGATGAACAATTTGAGGGGTTTTCATTGCCCAGAACTAACTATTCTGTTTATTCACATATCCATTCATATGAGAATGTGGCTCGTCACCCATTATGTTTTTTTCACGCAAATCGGGGTTGTCATGGTCTAGAAATAACATCCTATTGGAATATATATAGTGGCGTAAGTGATCTTGTGGAAGAAGATCTTGTATCAATTGAATCTTAAATGGAAATTTTTTTTTTTTTTTTTTTTTTTTTTTTTTGTCATTCATTTATTTATTGAATCTTCAAAATATGAACTAACAATAAGTATTCAAATCTTAATACTAAATACAAAAGTTATTTGAGTCCAGCCACTGCTAGACAAAAGAGTTTCATTTCGCGCGAATAATATCGGTAGAATCACCTATTTAATGTTCTGATGGTGGCCAGGGTATCCCTTCTTCTCAACCGAGAGTGGCCGCCAAAATTAAGTATGTTGCGTGCAAGAGGATTTGGGTGAAGTTCCAGTTTACTGATATACCTTGTGGCATACTTAGAGAACTCGTCAGTTACCAGCGGAACACACTGATCGTTGTGAATTCGTGAGTTTCTTACGTACCATGGAGCTGCAGTAATCGTACGAAGAATTTGGTTTTGTCGTCTTTGAATTTTTTCAATGTTAGATGTTGGGGCGGTTCCCCATAATTGAACTCCATAGCACCATATAGGCTTTAAAATTGCGTTATATAACAAAAGTTTGCAGTCCAACTTCAATGTCGAATTTCTGCCCATAAGCCAATTTAGTTGCGCTGCTTTTAATTTCAACTGAGTGACTTTTGCATCAATGTGAGGCTTCCACGTTAGCCTACGGTCGAGGTAAATACCAAGGTATTTAACTTCATTATGCTGCGGAATAGGTGTATTGTTAATTTGGAGAGCCGAACATGTTTGCTTACGCAGTGTGAATGTAACGTGGGTACATTTTTGTTCATTAACTTTTATTTTCCAAAGTTTCAACCATTTCTCTAATATTGAAATATACTGCTGCAAATTTCGTGAAGCTTCTTGATGGTTTACATGAACGCTAAAAAAAGCTGTGTCATCTGCAAAAGTTGAAGTATGGATTTCGGATCTCGTTGGCATGTCAGATGCGTAAATCAAATATAGAGTGGGTCCTAGGATGCTACCTTGGGGAACTCCTGCTCCGATTGACTGTGAGAGACTTGTAAAGTCACCTTCTTTGATAACAAATTTCCGCTCGTATAAGTAGCTTTCCAGAAGCTTGTGAGTGTTTGCCGGCAAGTTCAACTTTATTTTGTGCATCAGTCCGTCGTGCCACACTTTATCAAACGCTTGGGAAATGTCGATGAATAGAGCTGAACAGTACTTTTTGTCTTCAAAAGTCTGTCTTATGACATTGACTAGCCTATGTGTTTGTTCTATGGTGTTATGTTTAGCCCGAAAGCCAAATTGATGATCAGGGATACATCCCACATCATTAAGTATTGGAGACAACTTCGCCATTAACAATTTTTCGAACAGTTTTGAAATTGTTGGTAGTAGACTTATTGGTCTATATGACTCTAGTCGGATCCTTCCCTGGCTTGGGTATCATAGTAGTCATAGAGGCCTTCCACTCTGCAGGATAATACTCAAGGCGTAAAATAGCGTTAAAAATAAAAAGAAGAACTCTTCTAGCTACACGAGGTAACTGTTCAAGCATTTTACCAGTAATTTGATCTATACCTGGGGTTTATGTTATTGATAACGTTTTCGACATCTTGAAAGTTAAGTCTCAAAGACACAGGCTGTCTAACAGCATACGGCGGAAATTCTGCTGCAGCATCCGCTGAATCATTTGTCGTAAAAACATTTCTCAAATGATCAACGTACACCATCCCCTTTTCGGAATCGCTTCGTGCCCAGTCGCCAGTTGAAGTTCGCAAAGGTGGCTTACCTATTACGGGTCTTTTCAGACCTTTTGTCGCTTTCCACAGAGAATAGTCAGATTGCGGGGAACCATCCAAGCTTTCCAAATATGTTTTAAGGGAAGATATTCTCTGGATTTCAAGCAGATTTCTTAGTCGAGTTACGCATTCCCGTAGCCTAGTTTTAAGCTGGGGAGACCTGCGAGTTTGCCACTCTCTTCTAACTCTTCTTTTTTCTGACAGAAGTTGTTCAATTTCAGCCGAATAAGTTCTATTGTTCTCATTTCTGTGTCTTATATGACTAGTGGTAGCATGCTGTACGGCCAGTTTGAGGTTTTCAGAAAAATCGTTAATTGACGCATCAATATCCTCAGGTGTTCTCAAGGCGATATTTTCACTACAATGTGTACTCAAAAATTGTTTGTATTTTAGCCAATTAACTCTATTGACGGTCAACGGGGAGCCAATCTCTTGGGGGAACGAAACAGAGATTATAGTGGGTGAGTGATCTGATGACAAATCCAATGAAGGCTCCACTTGCATCCACTCTAAAGGAAAATTTTTCGCAACTCCAAAATCTATAACATCAGGGATCTTTCGTCGGTCTGACGGCCAATAAGTGGGGTATCCGCTTGAAACCACATCTAAGCCCATTTTGGAAACGGTGTCAAAAAGCACACGGCCTTTCGAGGTAATTAAACGTGATCCCCAAAAAGTGTGTTTAGCGTTATAGTCGTCAGCCGCTAAAAATCGAGGCCCAAGTGATTTGAAAAAATTTGAATATTGGCTTTCTGTTATTGAAAATCGTGGTGGTGAGTAAATCGAGGATATAACGATTTTTTCATGAAAATAATCAAGGCATATATTTGTAGCTTGGAGATATTCCTCACGTGTCCCGTTCATTAGATAATGCTTAATTCTGGTCTTTATCAAAATTGCCGAACCGCCGCAAGATCTTCCACGGGGATCTTTTGTGTCATATAATGTGTAGCCATTAATTTTGAAATAACTGTTGGTTGTCAAATGGGTTTCAGCAATCATCATTATATCGATATGCTTTTCCATAAGGAAGTGCTCAAGTTCATTTTTGTGTTGGCGAATGCCGTTTGCGTTCCAGAAACATATTTTTAACCAATTCATTTTGTTAAAATTGCCTGCAAAATGGTGGATTGCATTTTCAGCATTTCCTCCATCATGTTTGTCATGGACACCGTAAATGTATTTATAGATTGAACAAGAGTCTGCAGAGTTGCCTCAAGATTGCTAAAATGTTGGTCGGAGTTTTGAGGCTTGGGCTCCTGATTCAAATTTGGTTTATCGGATTTTACCACATTCGCATAAGAAATTTGTTGGGGGTTTTGCACGTGTATATGGCTGATTGGCTGGCGTACCTGGGGAAAATTGGTTGTTGAAATGGTGTTTGACTGCTGGGGTGGCATATTTAAAATCAATGGCTTATTTGTCATTGATATGGAAATAAATATAAATCCTTATGCAAAATTGTGAGCAAAGTTGTTCTTGTAACACCAAGCAGCTGATCAGGGCGTCGAATTGAGGTTGATGGATTGTTTTGAACACTTTCTTAAGCAGCAGTAAAGCTTTCAGCCGATCTTTCTCTATATTATGGTCCATTCTTGGGCTTGACACACTTGATCCTCTTTGTACGAGATGATGCACGATGTTTCTTCCAAAAATTTCACGTAACATACGCATCGTTGTTTTGTATTACTGCGACACAGTCTAGCGAAATTATTATGTTTTTGACATACTCTTATATCACAAATCACACCGTATGCTGGACAACGGTTTCTATGCTGCTGACGGCAACGATTGCAGTAATTTGTAGAAATTGTTGCTGCAGCAAAGTTTTGCTGATTATCACGTGTTGATTTTGGAGATGACTCTATTGACGAATTGTTATACTTTGTTCTAAATTTTGACAAGCTTTTCGGCTGATAATTTAAAGCTCCAATGAAATTATTATTACTGTCGTCCCTGAGTGCGTTTAAGTTTTCTTTTGTGATTGATATTGTTTTTGTAATTTCCATAACCTTAGTTAGAGAAATATCTCCTTCACTTAACAGTCTTTCTTTAATGTGTATATATTTCGAGGACAATCCACATACAAAAATGTCTCGAATTAGTTCTTCTTTTAAAGCTCCGAATTCGCATGTGCTGCTTAGGTTTCTTAATGATGTCATATACTCATCAATTGACTCTTCAGTTTCTTGTTTTCTAGTAAAAAACTTATGACGTTTTATTGCCTTATTAACTTTGGGTATGAAATAGCTGTCAAATTTTGCAACCAAGCTCTTATAAGCAATAATATCAATGTCAATATTAAATGAATTAAAAATGTCCATTACTTCATTACCGAGGTGATGTAAAAGCAGAGCTACAAGACGTTTATCGGTTAATTCTTCCAAGTTCGATGCTCGTAAAAATATAGTAAATTGAGTCTTCCATTTTGACCACTCTACTGAACGATTGGATGACTTTAAATCAGTGGTGCCCACAAGTTCTATATGGAAGATTAAACACCAATACATTTAAGGAAAAACTATTTTGATTTAATATTTTTTGTTGTAAAAAGAAAAACATTTACAAAAACAAAATTCACACTGATAATCGGTGTCATCATTATTTACCCACAAAGCATGCGAAAGTGTTGTTGCTTTGCATTTGTGTGTGTGCGGTGAAGATCGAAAAAAATATGAAAGACGAAGCTATTTGTGTATTTTTCATCGCTAGTGCTGAGCGCATTATTTGTGTATTAAAGAGCTGAGTGCATTTACAAAAACAATTGAGTACCAAGTGCATAGGCACACTTGCTTTAAATTACTTGGGGCAATAGTTGTAGTTAGTTGCCACCAGCAACATTTGATGTATTTATTCCAGAATCGTTTGCCATATTTTTGCAGCGTCGCACGTATTGTTATTTTTAATGCACTTGATCAATATGTATGTATGTTGGTTTGGCCTTCTTAACACTGTACTTTACTTTTTTATGTTCTTAATGGATCCCCCCGTGGAATAGGTTTTGCCACGGCGTATTCCTAACTTGGACACTCTGTTTTTCGGGTAAATAGGGAAAGGCGTCCCCGAATTGGTTTAAGGGCTGATGCTCTTAGTGGGCTTCGGCCTACCAACTCATTAAGCCTTGTCTTCCATTGATTGCTGGGAAATTGCATGTAGGAGGGATTAGAAGGCCTGAACTCCTCAACAAGAATTTGCTCATATGGCTGCAAACATATGGCAAGAATTGCTACCTATGTGAGCCTAATCAGCCACACGGCGCGAATAAATCACTCGTGGAATTGGTCCGCCATCAGATTAGGATGTAAAGGCAAGTACTGATGTAAATCTTTTTCTCAGTTGTTCTTAATGCATATATTGTAATTAGGCACACACACCTCACGCCATGTTATATTAGAACCAACTGGTTTATTGAAACATAATGAAATTGTATCAAGCCTTAATGCTACTTTATATTAAATAGTGTATTAAAGAGAATTGTAATAGTCTCA
This sequence comes from Thecocarcelia acutangulata, assembly GCA_914767995.1. Lineage (NCBI taxonomy): Eukaryota > Metazoa > Arthropoda > Insecta > Diptera > Tachinidae > Thecocarcelia > Thecocarcelia acutangulata. Next base: position 56,167,376 of record OU612094.1, on the reverse strand, counting down.
TGCTAAGTATATCAAGTTACATAACAATACCAACTCTAAAATAATAATTTTTCATTCGAGTTGCTTCCCTCGTATATAGGTATATGCAATAAATCATATGTACAAGATGCCAAAATAACTTGCTGAGTAGAATCAGCATGCTGTTGTAAATTTCATGTTCTTTTGCAAAAATATGTATTCAAACAAAAGAAAAGAGTGAAGTAAGTATTTGTCGACACTGTGATTAAAGTGACACATATCTACATATGCTGCAGAGAGTGACAACGAGCACCTTAAATAAAAGTTTATTTACTATGGGTTGTATATTTAACTGCACGTCTCCACAAGCAATATTTATTTTCGAAGATAAGCAATAACTTCGGCAGAATAACAACAAAAATATGTTTATGTTCAGGCTTATGTTCTTAGGTGTGGAATACGTATTGTGTATTGGACATAAATATAAAAATTTCGTCCCGAATTATTGTAACAAATAAAACAAGAAATTTTAAAAAATGTATAAAAATATATTAGGCTTTAAGGTCCATTTAGCCGACCGCAGAAATTGTAACTGTATCGAAATGTAAATGTAGTAGCACTTATAGAACACTTAAAACCGCATCATGTGTTTTTGACATAAGTGTGTTCTGTTTTTGATTTTTATATTATTTTGTGTTATAGTACGTTTTCATTATAAGCAAATTAAGTTAATTTGATGAAATCATTTCGAAGTGTTTCCATTGTGTTGTTAGTCATTTACTCTTCAAATCAGCTTGACGTTTGTACTGTTTAATTAAATTTTATAGTAGAAAAAACAAAAATCTAATAAACTTATTGCAAAACGCTGTTGCATTCGGAAATAAACCGGGATTAAACACCAATAAAATAATATTTCATGTGGTCTTTTTGGCTGCAAGATATTGAACTTTGTGCCAGGACGCATATACCGAGAAAAGCGTAAAGGAAGCCTTGAAGTTGATTTCCTTATACGAAGACATGGTTATAAGAGGGGAACGCATTCTTATTAAATTGTCCTCAACAAGGGAGGGTAGCCCATTTGTCGGCCACATTCTTGATGGACATGTTGCCAACAAAGATAAAGAACAATATGAATAATGAAGGTCCAAGACTACAAATATTAGAAATTTGAATAGCAGACTGTGGTTATGGGTGCGTAATTTGGAAATATTGGAGAAATTAATGCACTAGCCGGCTGTAAGATGCTTAAAGAATCCGAAAATGATGCCGATGGAGTCTCGCCCCAATTAAATAAAGATCAAACAGAAACTCTTACACTGGAAAAAATTACACGTGATGAACCCATCTTTAGATAAGTGCTTAATGAAGACGCTGTGACTACACGCAAGCTCTCGAATGGAATTCGTAAATTTGCAGCAGACGCCATTGAATCTACATAAGTCGCAAACAAATAAAATAGTTTCGTTCTTTTATATTTATTGGTACAGGGTTAAGCGTTTAATAGTAACTGAAATATATATACTTTATATCATAACCTCGTTTTTTGTATACGAGGAAGTAAAAGGGGTTTCATACAATTAAAAAAAAAGATATTTAGTATTGAAGAATAAAACAACCTGTAAAAAATGGAAAATAACATTGACAACAAATGTTTTTTCCACTTCATCAACAAATAAAATCAGCCATTATGATACTTATTTAAATTTCAATTTTTCGAATTGTAAGTCACTAATAATGGATGCCCTAAGTTTGTATTTGTAAGAATACCAGTAGCGCAGTGCTGAACAGACAAATTTCGACTTAATTTGAAACAAATTAAGTCATTTGAGATAATTTTATCAAATGAAAAATGTATGAGAAATCATATCACAAATTACTTAATTTGGGCAAATGAAATGATTTGGCCCAAATCACGTATCTGGAAACGTACTATTAAAGAAAATAATTAATTTTTCATCGTCCATATCCTTATGTATATCAAACAAATTACAAAAATAAAACAAACACAATACAACTGTTCATAGCAGTGATGAGAGTTCATAGTATTCAATACATATACAAAAGGTTCGAAACTTGCTTAAATTCTACCTAAAATTTATCTTATATTATTACAATATGTAATAGTTTTGATAAAAAGTTACATTATAATGTATTGTATTTAAAAATTATTAACACTTTTTTGTTATTACATATTTATTACTTCACAGACCTAAATTTACTCATGTACTGCTTTCATACATGTATAGCAGCATAACTCTGCACGATTTTTTTTTTTTCATTCATTTATTTATTGAATCTTCACAAAAAGAACTAACAATAATTATTCACATCTTAATACTAAATGCATAAAATTAATTAAGTCCAGCCAATGCTAGACAAAAATTTTTTATTTTGCACGGTCAATATCGGTAGAATTACCTATTTAACGTTCTGATGTTGGCAAGAGTATCCCTTCTTCGCAACCGAGAGTGGCCTTCAAAATTAATTATATTGCGTGCAAGACGATTTGGATGAAGTTCCAATTTGCTGATATACCTTGTTGCGTACTTTGAAAATTCGTCTTTTACAAGAGAAACACAGAGATCCTTATGAGTTTGTGAGTTTTTTACGTACCATGGAGCTGCGGTAATTGTTCGAAGAATTTTGTTTTGTCGCCTTTGAATTTTTTCAACGTTTGAAGCGGAGACGGTGCCACATAGTTGAATTCCATAGCACCATATAGGCTTTGTAATTGCGTTGTATAATAAAAGTTTGCAATCCAGCTTCAATGTCGAATTTCTGCCCATAAGCCAATTCAGTTGCGCTGCTTTGAACTTTAACTGAGTAACTTTCGCATCTATGTGAGACTTCAAGATGAATACCAAGATACTTGACTTCATTTTGCTGCGGAAAAGGTGAATTGTTAATTTGGATAGCTGAACATGTTTGTTTACGCAGCGTGAATGTAACGTGAGTACACTTTTGTTCATTAACTTTAATTTTCCAAAGTTTTAACCACATCTCTAATATTGAAATATACTCCGCGAAGCTACTTGATGGTTTTCATGTACGCTGCAGAATGCTGTATCGTCTGCAAAAGTTGAAGTGTGGATTCCGGGTGTCATAGGCGTAAATCAAATATAAAGTAGGCCCCAGTATGCTGCCTTGGGGAACTCCTGCCTCGATTGACTGAGTTGGGCTAATAAAGTCGCCTTCTCTGATAATAAACTTCCGCCCACATAAGTAGCTTTCCAGAAGCTTGTGTGTATTTGCAGGCAAGTTCAACTTTATTTTGTAAATTAATCCCTCGTGCCACACTTTATCAAAAGCTTGAGAAATGTCAATGAGTAGAGCTGAGCAATACTTCTTCTCCTCAAAAGTCTGTCTTATGATATTGACTAGTCTGTGCGTTTGTTCTATGGTGCTGTGTTTAGCCCGAAAGCCAAATTGATGATCAGGGATGCATCCCACATTGTTCAACAGTGGACTCAACTTTGCCATTAACAATTTTTCGAACAGTTTTGAAATTGTTGGCAGTAGACTTATTGGTCTATATGATTCTACCTTTGTCAGATCCTTCCCTGGCTATGGTAATCATTGAGACCTTCCACTCTGCGGGATAATACTCGAGACGTAAAATAGCGTTAAAAATAAAAAGTAGAACTCTTCTTGCTACACGAGGTAACTGCTCAAGCATTCTACCAGTAATTTTATCAATACCTGGAGCTTTCCTGGGGTTTGTGTTACGAATAACATTTTCAACATCTTGAAAACTAAGTCTCAAAGGCATAGGCGGTCTAATAGCGTAGGACGGTAGTTCAGCTGAATTAGTCGCTGTATCATTTGTGGTAAAAACATTTCTCAAATGATCAACATACAACATTCCCTTTTCAGAATCGCTTCTTGCCCAATCTCCAGTTGAAGTTCGCAAAGGTGGCTTACCTATTACGGGCCTTTTAAGACCTTTTGTCGCTTTCCATAGAGAATAGTCGGATTGAGGGGTACCACCAAGACCTTCCAGATAATTTTTAAGGGAAGCCATTCTTTGGACTTCAAGCTGATTTCTTAACTGAGTTATGCACTCTCGTAGCCTGCTTTTAAGCTGGGGAGACCTGCGAAGCTGCCACTCTCTTCTGACTCTTCTTTTTTCTGTTAGAAGTTGTTCAATTTCAAACGAATATGTTCTATTGCTCACATTTCTTGATCTTATATGGCTAGTGGTGGCATGTTGTACGGCTAGATTAAGGTGTTCAGAAAATTCGTTAATCGACACATCAATATCCTCAGGAGCAACGATATTGTTATGAAATTATGTTATTATTTTTGTTCTTTTAATTAAAATAAATGCTGCCACAACTTATAAAAACATATTTTTTCTTTATTTTTGGCCCATAATTTTTTAAATTTTTTTGTTTTATAATTTTTTTCTTAAAAAATATTGATCACTGCAATTTTACACGATAAAATAATCACAATTTTTAGTAAATATTTTAGTGTTGTTTATTTTTTAGTAAGTTTTTTATATCGAAATATTGGGCAATAAATGTTTATAGAGAAGAATTATGGAAAATAAATCCTCTATAAATATACATATATCAACTAAGATATAAAAAATATAATGCAATGAAAGTTATACTATTAGCTTTTAGCAGCTAGGATTTCTTTAACATTTTAGCATTATTCCAAAACCGATTTAGCTGTAAAATGATTTTGGTTCTGGCCACACTGCGCTGCAAACAAAGTAAAAATGATTAAAATTGGATTTTGCAAAATATGCCAGCCTAAAAGTATGCAAGTTGCAATTGTTTAAGCAATTATTTGTTAATGCTCTTAATCAAGGCGAATTGGTACCAGGTATATGCAAGAGCAATATATACAACCATGATACAAAAAATTCCTAATGAATTCGTAATGAATTCGCCTTGATATACAACACTGCAAGAAATAAATCTTTTTCAAATGTCAAGGGAAATATATAAACACAAAAAAGAATAAAAAAAAAATAAAAAAAAAAATTTACAAGAAAAGAAAAACTTTTATATATTTCGTGAAAATTTTAATTATCTTTGCTTTGAAAGTTGTAAATGGCCAGCCAGATTTGGAGGATTCTGGGATGAATAAGTGGCACAAAAAGAGTATTTTAAAAAAAAGGTGTTACAAAAAGGTTTTTAAAAAACAATAAACAGAATTGTAAATCATTAATCAGTGAACTTTTTTAGTTATATACATATGTGCGATATTAACTAGTTGTGAGTTCGAGTCCAACTTCAGTCAATAAGAAGGATTATTTTTAATTATAACAATAATTGCTGTGAAACAATAAGACCAAAGAAGAACAGAAAAAACAATTGAATACCATCAGCTGGGGGACAACTAGCTGTTTCGTAGTCACTACACTACTCATCAGCACCCACTGGGATTCGAACTCGGGATCATGTGAACATGATGTATTTTTAATATCTTGACTGAAGTTGGACTCGAACTCACAGAATTTTTTATTGTCAATCACAACTGTAGACTATCGAAATAATTACCCGTCAAAATAAAATATCAAAAGTTTTTGATTTTCATCAATCAGAGCGGACAACTAATAGGTGTACCTGAAAAAACACGACTGCACGCACACACTTAGAACGATGATTGTCTGCATGGTACTTATGAGTTGAACATAAAGATTTTGATAAAAAGCTAACTTTATTTTTAGAGTATTCAGCAAATTCCTGTAGGGCAGTTTATATAACCGAGTCTTTAATATACGGTAAATTTACCTACACATTTCTGTAGATGGGTCCGGAACGGGCTATTGTGAGATGATAACAAACTCCTTGTGGCCAGAAATTCAGAGTATAGGCTTAGACGTGCCACTTGCCAGACAGTCAACCAAACAACGGCCCTTTTGCACAAGAAAGTTAATAGCCATGTACTCTCGCCATAGCGATGTTAATTAGAAGCCACCCTCCTGTGATTTAACATTGTTAGACCCCTTCCTTTTTTTTCTTTTTTTTTTGTTAAGCGTTTTTTATTTATTGAATCTTCAAAATGAAATAACAATACGTATTCAAATCTTATTACTAAATAAAAGAATTAATAAAAAAAGCGCTTTTTACTTACGTCCAGCCAATGCTAGACAAAAAGTTCTATTATGCGGGAGCAATATCGGTAGAATCACCTACTGAACGTTCTGATGGTGGCAACGGTATCCCTTCTTCTCAACCGAGTGTGGCCGCCAAAATTAAGTATATGCCGCGCAGGAGGGTTTGGATGAAGTTCCAGTTTACTGACATACCTTGTCGCGTACTTAGAAAATTCCTCTTTTACCAGCGGAACACTCAGATCGTTACGAATTCGTGAATTTTTGACGTACCATGGAGCTGCAGTAATCGTTCGAAGAATTTGGTTTTGCCGCCTTTGAGTTTTTTCTATGTTTGACGCTGAGGCGGTGCCCCACAATAGAATTCTATAGCACCATATAGGCTTTAGAATTGTATTGTATAACAAAAGTTTGCAATTCAACTTCAATTTTGAGTTTCTGCCCATAAGCCAATTTAGTTACGCTGCTTTTAGTTTCAACTGAGTGACTTGTGCTTCAATGTGAGACTTCTACGTTAGCCTAGGGTCCAGGTGAATACCAAGGTATTTCACTTCATTTTGCTGCGGAATAGGTGAGTTGTTTATTTGGATATGCGCACATATTTGTTTACACAGTGTGAATGTGACATGAGTACATTTCTGCTCATTAACCCTGATTTTCCAAAGCTTCAGCCATTTTTCCAATATTGAAATAAATTCCTGTAAATTTCGTGAAGCTAATTGGTGGTTTTCATGAACGCTCAAAAACGCTGTGTCGTGTTGAAGTTGAAGTGTGGATTCCAGATATCGTTGGAATGCTGACTCATAAATCAAATATAAAGTAGGCCCTAGCGTGCTACTTTGGGGAACTCCTGCCTCGATAGGTTGAGTTGGGCTTATAAAGTCATCTTCTCTGATAACAAACTTCCGCCCATATAAGTAGCTTTCCAGAAGCTTGTGAGTATTTGCAGGCAAGTTCAATTTTATTTTGTGCATCAACCGTCGTGCCACACTTTATCAAAAGCTTGAGAAATGTCAATGAATAGAGCTGAACAATACTTCTTCTCCTCAAAGGTCTGTCTTATGACATTTACTAGTCTGTGCGTTTGTTCTATGGTGCTGTGTTTAGCCCGAAAGCCAAATTGATGATCAGGGATGCATCCCACATTGTTCAATATTGGACTCAACTTAACCTTTAACAATTTTTGAAATTCTTGGTAGTAGACTTATTGGTCTATATGATTCTAACTTAGTCGGATCCTTCCCTGGCTTGGGTATCATAGTAATCATAGAGACCTTCCACTCTGCAGGATAATACTCAAGGCGTAAAATAGCGTTAAAAATAAAAAGTAGAACTCTTCTAGCTACACGAGGTAACTGTTCAAGCATTTTGCCAGTAATTTTATCAATACCTGGAGCTTTCCTGGGGTTTATGTTACTGATACCTTGTTCTACATCTTGAAATATGAATTGCAAAGATACAGGCGGTCTAACTGCGTATGGTGGTATTTCAGGTGCTTCATTTGCTATATAATTTGCAATAAAAACATTTCTCAAATGGTTAACATACACCATCCCCTTTTCTGAATCGCTTCGTGCCCAGTCGCCAGTTGAAGTTCGCAAAGGTGGCTTACCTATTATGGGTCTTTTAAGGCCTTTTGTCGCTTTCCACAGAGAATAGTCAGATGTCGGAGTACCAAATATGTTTTCCAAATATGTTTTAAGGGAAGCCATTCTGTGGATTTCAAGCAGGTTTCTTAACTGAGTTATGCATTCCCGTAGCCTAGTCTTAAGCTGGGGAGACCTGCGAAGCTGCCACTCTCTTCTGACTCTTCTTTTTTCTGACAGAAGTTGCTCAATTTGAGACGAATAAGTTCTATTGTTCTCATTTCTGGATCTTATATGACTAGTGGTAGCATGCTGTACGGCCAGTTTGAGGTTTTCAGAAATATCGTTAATTGACACATCAATATCCTCAGGCGTTCTCAACCCCTTTCTTTGAGAATATTTAAGAGAATAAGCCAAGAGCAATTCCAGAGCTTAAGGATGAGATAATTCGGCACATTAACAACGCTGATCGTGAATTATGTCTCAGAGTCGTTGAAAATATGGATCATCGGAATCGTGACGAACATTTGGCTGATATATTGCTTTATACATAATTGTCCGCATATCCTTTTATAAAATAATAAAACATATTAAGATAATTCTTTCTTTGTTTTCTGTTGGATGGGCATCCTTTACATATGTAACTGATTGATTGCTAATGTTTTAGTTATTAAAAGTTTCCGGATTGTAGCTTATTGCAAACTAAGCATGACCAGATAACCACAAATTTCTAATAAACATATGAATATTCCTGTTCTTTGTGTGATTTGTTCTCAAGTCTGATTTTCCTCATTAATTTTGTGTGTGTGTGTGTTGGTTCATAAGGAAACGTATATGTCAATGACTATTTCATTCTAAGTTATTTTAAATTTAATTAAAACCTGCTGTCATTCACGAAAGGCATTTTCATTCATTGTTAATTTTTTGAATGGCTTTTATGTATGAAATAGAGCGAATAATTAAACTGCTTAGTAATCACTTGATGTATAATAATAATAATTCTAAGAATTCGCTAAATACTATACATATTTAATGGACTCTTTGTATCCAAATGGTATAAGTATGAAGGCACTTTGTATGAACTATTTATTGGTTTGGAAACGGGAAAGGAGATGTGTAAGATGTGAAAAAGGTTTGTGTTTTTCAATATTAAGACAAAAGATCAAAAGAGTAAAGAAACTCTACTTTTTTTTGTGAAGAAATTGTTGCCAAATTCTCTTACTAATACAGGGTGTCTGGTGGCAAATTTACATTTTTAAATTTATATATTTATATCAAAAACTAATAAATGGTGCAGGCGGAGGGTAGCGTCTTTGGAATTGCCGATTGAGAGGATTTGTCAGTCATGATGTTGCAGTGGCCGAGTCAGCATCGCGCGTTCGCTGTGGAGACATTTGTAAGTGAATATAATAATTCTTACATAATTACTCGTCGACAATTTTGTTCAAAGTTTGAAATACAGCGAATATGTGATAGACCGAGTGTAAATTTAATTCGTTCATGGGTGCAGAGATTCCGCACAACTATAAATGTCCTGCGGCCAGAACCCAGTCAATCCTCAAGGATTCCTGAAAACATTCAACTGGTTAAAACAGTTTATATGAAAATCCGCTACTTTCAATAAAGAAGACAGCAGCCTGACTGGGCCTTCCAAGAGCAATTCTTCATGAAATTTTAAAAGAGTATCTGAAGTTTTATCCTTCTGAATTTCAATTCCTTCAAGAACTGAAAGAAACTGACTTTGATTTATGAAACGATGTTAGAGCCTTTTCGTACTGTAAACTCAATTTTTTGGAGCGCCGAGGCTCATTTTCACTTGGACGGCCACTTCAATAAGGAATACTGCCCTTACTGAGGCTCTTGGAGATCCCTTAACTCTCGATTGAAATATCAAACACCATTGCATTGCCCCAGGGTAACTGTTTGGTGTACCTTATCCACGCAAGAGTTAATTGGACCATTTTGTAAGCGGTGAAAAAAATCAGCGAATAATTACAGTTTTTTTTTTTTTTTGCCAAACTTGTGAGCTCAAGAATTGTACTCTTCACACACGTGGTTTTAACAGGATGCGGCGACTACACAAACAGCCAGAGCTTCGATGAATTTGCTTCGGGAAAATATCCCCCAAAAGCTGATCAGTCTCTTTGGGGACATCAAATGGCGACCAGAGTCGCCCGATCTAACTCCCATGGTTTTTTATGGGGCTACCTCAAAGAGAGGATTTATAATGATAGTCCACAAGACTCCGTTTTGAATATTGTGTTCAACTAGGCGAAAGACGTCTGGATGTCAAACTTTTTAAAAAATAAAATCTGCATCATTAAAAAATAAAATCGTTCTTAATAAAATTTTGTGTCAGTTACTCCATTTTTTATTTAAGTTTGAATATATAAATCTGCTGTCAAACGCCCTGTATAATAGTAAAGCTCCTTTGCTTTCAAAAATGCTTTGATGATTGTTTTAATTGTAGATGAAGAAAATACACACATACGCCCTGTTTTAACCTGTTTTAACCAGTTTAACAATTTACACCGGTTTAATTTATAAAAAAAGGATAACTCAAGATAAAAGAAATTTTATTTTTATTATTTAATATAACCATGGGTTGAAAAGTCCCGGGCCTAAAAAAAATAAAACGCAGTTTTTGGCTCAAAGTTATCTTTATATGCCGTTCATACATACACTTTTTAATTAATTCAATTATCAATTAATTGAAAATGTTTTTAAGTGTTCATACATATTTACTTAATATTGCTAATGCAATTAACGTTTGACAACAGCTGACAGAAAAGTTGTTTACATTTGAATATTTTGTTTCAAGGCAGCTTTAATACGGTAGTGGTATAAGCACAGCTGTCTTTCGTTTCCTTTGCCTAAATTTGTCAAAAACACATAGACTTCCTTGTTTTTTCAAACAAGATTTTGAGAACTGTTCGTAAATTCTACCTACAAAATACATATTGATGTTTGTTGGTGTTGTATTTATTGTAATTCTGCTACTAAAGGGTGGTTAAATTTCAAGGGCCGATGTTGATTTTGAATAAAACACAAACTATTTAGGAAATTATCGTAATTTTATTTTATTATGATATATTGGTATTATTCAATTATGTATGGAACAAAATATTGGCCAAATGGGCGCCGCGACCACGGCGGCACATCTCCATCCGATGGTCCAAATTTTCGATGACCCTGAGGCATAATGGAGGTTCTATGCCGTTAATGTGCCGAATTATCTCATCCTTTAGCTGTTGAATTGTTGCTGGCTTATCGACGTATACCTTTTCTTTCAAATAACCCCAAAGAAAAAAGTCCAACGGTGTCAAATCACATGATCTTGGAGATAACACGGCCATTAAATTTGTTCCGCAAAAGAGCAATTGTTTCGTTAGCTGTGTGGCAAGTGGCACCGTCCTGCTGAAACCACATATCGTCTACATCCATATCTACCAATTCGGGCCATAAAAAGTTCGTTATCATCTCACGATAGCGAACACCATTCACAGTAACTGCCTGACCGGCCTCATTTTGGAAAAAATACGGCCCGATGATGCCGCCAGCACATAAACCGCACCAAACAGTCACTCTTGGATTCTCATTCGCCCAAATGCGGCAATTCTGTTTATTGACGAATCCACTGAGGTGAAAATGTGCCTCATCACTGAAGATGATTTTTTTTCGAAATTTGATCATCATTTTTATAATAAGTCTGGATAACTTTAACATGTTGTTGGATTGTGTATCTCTCCATGGTTCAAATTGAGTAAGTCTGAAATAGAGAAATGTCAAATAAAATTCGGAAGAAAACTTGGCTTTTAGGTGTGGTTCACATTCAACATCGGCCCTTGAAATTTAACCACCCGATACCTATTAAAACTGCCTTGTTTCTTCTTGTTGACTCGCCATCTTTTGCTTGCATTTGTTTACATTTGAGTTGCGTATAATGTGTTTTATTTTTTGTTCTTTTAATTAAAATAAAAGCTGCCACAACTCCTAAAAATATATTTGTTCTTGATTTTTGGCTCATCATTTCTTAAATTTGTAAGTCTATATAGCTTTTCTTTATAAATGTTGATCACTGCAATTTTACACGATAAAATAATCACAATTTATTTTCTTGTAAATAAAACGAACAGCTCTTTTCTACTCAAATTTGTTGTTTTATTTCAAGTGTGATGGTGTGAATGCAAATTCTCATATACGTTACACTTTTTGGCAGTCACAAGAAATGGGTTTAGACTTCTATCTTACAAAATCTAATGAAAGTATTTAAGCTTGTATAATAGTCTGATCAGGCCTCAAGCAGGGAATAAGTAATTAATTTTGTTTATTAGCAACCAAGCGGCAACGCTGTTGTATGCTTTTTGTCTTGTTTTAAACATGAATTCCAAGGTCACGGATTTGCATAACTATCTTATGGAAACGAGATCATGAATTTTTAATATATTCATTAAAACACCAGCAGTTATAAGTAAGCAGACTCGGACGCCTCATCAACATTAAATGTATTGATACCAATTTCATGCTTCAAAAGTACTCGTAACTAAGAAAAGTTTTTCTACACGTAGAAAAAAATATATGGTTGATATGACAATATTCAAAGTGAAACATACTATTGTTGAATTATATGGTTGGTAGGGAAAATATTATATTGTTATATTTGAACGTCAGCCGGTAGAACAGGAGTATACATTGCTTAATAATCACTACAGTATATTAACAAAGTATTAAAAAAAAACAATGAAAAAAAATATAAATACAGATAATAATGTTACGTAAGGTGAGTAATTAAAACAACCAATTAGGAAATTTTACAGTAGACTGACCTTAATGCCATTATGTATATAAGTTAAAGAATTATGTTTCAATTACAAGAATTTCTAATGACTATATTTAAGAAAAAATTTTGTAAGATTAATTAGACAATAATCACATGAAAAAATTACAAAAAAAAAAAACAAAAAAAGAATTAAAATAAGAATATTATAAACAAACAGCAATCACTCTCTGCCTCTTCAAAACGGATCTACCATAGAAAGACACACAGCCACCAGCACGCTTACAGCAGTCTAAAGTCGTGAGCCCAATAGCCTAGAAACGCTCCAGATGAGGAGAGTGCCGAATTTTATCCCCCATCATGACCGATATCACGGAGTCAGGCAAACTATAGAAAAAAAAAAATGCCGCAACAGCCACCATTACCACAAAGTCCGAAACATCCTTACTCTGACGTTTCACTTCCGAAAGGGGGGAGGGATGTTGTGAGTCAGAACTCACTTCTTCCCCCAGCTAATAATATTGAAAACGAGCAACCATAAACTGCTGCCTGAATAACAAATAAAAAGAATATTGGGGACAGGCCCAATATTGCAAGGCAGCAAATATGTATTAAACAAAAGAAAGAACAGCAGTACCAACAAAAAACTGCTACAACTATAACAATTGCTGACACGATGGAACACTGATGTGGGTCATGAATTCGGGCACACTCAGCTATAGCTCCAGGTTTGCGGCAGCAGTATGACGGCAGCAGCACACATAAAAGAAGAAGTAGAATTAAGAGAAGAGATGAGTAATGTTCGATAGTGAACAGAAGTAATCGTTTGAACAAGTAAATAATTATAATTTCAATAAAGTGAGTGATAATAAAAAAGGGGTTTTAATTTAAATTAGAATAGGACTATAATACAATAGTAAATCCTGCGATTCCCAAGGGACCCTCCAGGATAAAGTAGTAACTACACCACGATAATAATAATAAACAAGTATTTCCTGCGAATCCTATGGGACCCTCCAGGAAATACTATAACAATGTGCCTTAACACAGTTTTGTAAGAAAAATTTTATAAATAACTATATTAAATTCTGCATCAACATTGTTATAATTGTAAGCAACCACAGCATTAATAAAATAATGTTATACCTAATCATGTTATTATGCCAACCAAACTTTCATTAAACAACCATAATAAATTTCATAAACTGCTTTATTGGCATACAACCATATATTTGTTATTAATTAAAAAGAAGCCGTTTTTGGATAAACAATACTATTTCAATATTTCATTATTAATAAAATGAAAATATTAGGTCTGATATATTTTTATTAAATAAATAATTTAAAAGAATAAATATAGCCGGGTTCCAATATAATCGGGTTCAATGGGTTCTAGTATTTATTAGCTGAAATAAAATGAATTTTGTATGCACTTCGCCGATAATTACATGTATAAAATTCATATGTCTAACCATATTAATATGGTTGGATGTAACATAGTATGGTTGTTCAGAGCAATAGTATGGTTCGTCATTAAAATTATTGTGGTTGGGACAACAGTATGGTTAGGTACAACCATAATATGGTTGGCTGACAATATGGTTAACTTTGTCATAGTATTGTTGACATCTTAATATTCTGGCGTGCCTTTTGATTTGGGCAAACTTTCTATATGTAGTTTTAGCACAATTTTAGTTTTAAGGTTTTTTTTTTCTTCTTATGTCGATCAAAAAAAAATTTGTTTTTACTTAAATTCCATAACACATTTTTTTTGTCATAAAACTAAAAGAAAATTATATGTCAACGACTTATATAAAAAATCATTAATGCTGACAATAGTAAGTTGATTTTGTAAACTAATATTTGTTACATGTAAATAACCGTATCATACATATGATTAAACCTTTAATATTAGTATTGGACGTGATAGAAGCTATTGTGGTTTTTAAAAAATTACATAAAATACTAACATTGCATGCAACCATATTCGGAAAGTAGTAGGTGGTAATAATAGATTTGCAGAAATGCACACCAAAACATATTTATGGGGAAACAAACTGTTATTAAATCGAAAATCAGCTGTTTTTAATAATAATACACAATCTTGTGGCGTTGTTGCTGTAACCATATATCAATCTGTCTTTTCTTTGCGTGTATGTAATGTTTCAAGATTTTATTTTGTTTACTTTCACTATCATCTTTTACGAGCTGTTTGTTTATTGTCTTAATTTTTTTCAAACTTTCTTGCATCATAAATTTGCCAATATTTTAACATCTTCCAACAAGAATTACACAAAGGTAAAAAGCAACTTCTTTACTTGATGTTCTTATCCCATTTAGTTTCATTTTATACTTTAAGATGATATTAATGTTATCACCAGTGTGGCCATTTTGTCATTTTTGCGGCTAAATTTAGCAGTTTTTATTCTGATTTAGCTGCGAATTTTCCATTTAGCATTTCTGACTTACATACATAATTAGCAATATTGAATTTAAGAATATTAAAAATATAGATCAAGCGAAGCAATGGCTTGAAAAGTATTGTGGGGACTCCGCTCCATCAGAAACAACAATAAAACGTTGGGTTGCTGATTTCGAACGTGGTCGTAGAGACACCGATGGTGCAGAACACCAGAAAACATAAAAAAATCCACAAAATCGTTTTGAGTGATTGAAAATTGAAGTTGCGTGTTTTAGGTGACATCGTAAAGATATCAAATCAAAAGAACGTTTTGGCTTTATATTGCTTGAGCCTTTTACTATGAGAAAACTCTGGGTGCCGCGTTTGCTCACTGTTGACAAAAAACGAGAACGTGTTGAAGATTCTGAGCAATATTTTGCCATGTTTAAACGTAACAAACCGAAATTTTTGCATCGATATGCGACAATGGATGACACTTGGATCCATCACTTCGGAATCACTCCGGAATCAAAAAGATCGTTATCTAAGTGGACAGCAACTGATGAACCTCGTGCAAAGCGCCCGAAATCACAACAATCGGCTGGAAAGTTTATGGCCTCGGGATTTTGGTATGTGGGTGGTGCACGGTTGCCATATTTGACGATTTATCGTCATTTTGGCGATTTTGAGTGATAAAAATGGCAGGTTGACGATTTGACGATTTAAGGCCTAGTTTTGACGATTTTTATAGAACACATTTAAACTTTCATATTCTTTAAGCAACTTTGATTTTACAACTATATATTTTACACACTCCCTTTTTTTTAAGTTAATTTATGTAGAGGAGGAAAGTAAAATTTATGGTATAAAGAAAATGGTAGTGAAATAAATGTTTACGTACATATGTATGCAGCACCAAAATGTTGTGTGATATTTATTTGGAAGTATACACATATATGTTATATGTCAAGAGCATTTTAACAAATTAAAGTTAAAAATTTCAGTTGGGAGCTAAATTTAAATCTTTACAGTGCTAAAAAAGGCGTATTTTTCTTCTGATATCGTCAAAGAGTTTGCTTATTTCAGCGTAGAATACGAAAGACAAGAAATTTACTTTAAATTGAAACAATGCCTAAACTCGAAAAATTTGTTTTATAATACAGATATAAAGATACTAGTGTTTTGGAATAAAGTACCAAAAATTATTACTGACAAATATTTTCTTCTTGGGGTAAGTTGTAGCAATAATATTAGTCTTACCGCATTTTTCCGCAAACCTTAAAAAAACCAAAGTAAAAACCATTTTTAGAAGAAAAATTCTATGCTAAGGACTATTTAAAACTATGCAATCTGCCCGATGCTATAAAAATATTTAGTCAATAACTCCTAAATATGGTAAATAAAAAGAACTTTTAAAATACCCTTTATTAAACGAATTTGTATATTAAAAATTGTGTTAATGTTTGTATGAGTATATAGCTGTCATTATAGCTTTAAATACTGTAGCATGCAACCATGTGTTGTGTTGCCCCATTAAAATATATATTTTATTTAAAAATTTTTAATTTTATCAGCTGATGATTTTTTGGCGACTTGCGATAATCATATTGACGATTTTTTTCCATGAATTTGACGATTTTAAACCAAATATATCTGGCATCTATGACGTGGTGCAATATTTATTGACAATCTTGAGAAAGGAAATACCATTAACAGTGAATATCATAAAGCTTTGTTGAAGCGCTTGAAGGCTGAAATTGCACAGCAGTGGCCACATTGGCAAAGAAAAGAATTTTGTTTCATCACGACAACGCACCGTGCCACAAGTCAATCAAATTGAACTTCGAATCGCTCCCACATGCACCGCATTCGCGAGAATTGGCTCCCAACGACTACTGGCTGTTCGCAGTCCTCAAAAAAAAGCTAGCCGGTAAGAAATTTCGAACGAATGAGGAGGCAAAAGACAAATCGTTCTACAAAATTGGTATTGAAATGCCAGAGCAGCGCTGGAATGACTGCGTTAGATGTTTGACTTAGTCGATGGAGCAGCTAATTGTCCCTATCTTGCAAATCTTATTAAAAAATACGCATGTTTTTTTTTAAATATTGGTTTATTGCAAATACTTTACTTCGCTACCAAAATGTAGTATTTTTTATGCGCTTTAAGCTTTAAACACATAGACGACGGCAGACAGCAAGCAGTAATCTGTCAAAAATAAAATACATATGTTTAGATGCACACGATTATTTTAACGACATCACAGCAGCACGACTTCACAACAGCATTTGCTGCTGCTGCCAACTTTGATTAATTTCTATTTTCTTAAGCAGCAAAAAGTAAATGCAGTGCTGCCACTATAAATTGTATAAATTGGCAGCAACAAGAAATAAAATTTGTTTGAAATATGTAATAGAAATAAACATCACATAAATAAAATAAACAAATAAATTGATGAGTTTTTACAACTTTACGTAATATTATTACGTTTTCATTCAGTAATTTTAATTTTATTCATGTAAAATATATATGTGGCACCTCTGAAATTTTTATTGTTTAAATACTCACAGTGCTGCTAGTGTCTTTAAAATAATTAGGTTGTTGATAAGACGGCAGCATTTGTAGCTAACTTCATTTGTACTCGTGAAGTTGTGAAGTCTGCTGTCGTCTAAGTGTTTAGAGCAGTGGTGCCCAAAAGTTGTATATGGAAGAGTAAACACCAATACATTTAAGGAAAACCTATTTTTGTTTAATATTTTTTGTTGTAAAAAGCAAAACATTTACAAAAACAAAGTTCACACTGATAATCGCTGTCGTCAATGTTTATCAGCAAAACATGCGAAAGTGTTGTTGCTTTACCCTTGTGTGTGTGCAGTGAAGAACAACAAAAAAGTTGTTTATGTATTTTTCATTGCTAGTGCTGAGCGCAGTATTTGTGTATTAAAGAGCACAGTCCTATAGCTAAGCGCATTTACAAAAACAATTGAGCATCAAGCGCATAGGCCTGGGCACACATGGTTTAGAGATTTAGGATTTACGTAAGCAACATCTTCCAGAATAAGCTAATATACATACTAGTGCATATGTATAAGAAAAGATGATTAGCAAATTTTCAAAAAAGGCATACAAAACTAATATGACGTAAATCGATTAGCGTGGCCGAGCCAGAACCTTTTATCCGAAGTTCGAATTCCGGTTATTAAGTTTTTTTTTTTTTAAATTCATCAATAGATTGTACTGTTTACACATGCATACGTAAATAGAGGAAGCCATTAACGAATTTTAATAATCTATGCTTTGTTTTCTCGTATAAATTTATGAATATTTTAGAAATTCTAGACGGAAAAAATGCAGAAAAAACACATTAGTGATTAGTTTTTGTCTGTGACTTATATAACATACAATATAAGTATGGTGTAGGATTGAAAAAAATTAATACGATGTACAGTCAATTCTTGATAATTTGAAACACATTAATTTGGCTCTTGAATAATTTGAACTATTTTCTTGATACTTTGAACTTGCTACTTTTGTTAATTCGAAATTTTTAGTTTAGACACAGCATTGTGTTTATGCCACCTAGCGCTAGACATCTTCAATATCAATCCGCCCTCGTATTTTTGCCATATACTTATTTAATAATTTAACACACAATCATGAAATTTAGGCATTTCCCAAAATACATAATTGAGTGTTTTGGAAAGCGTGCGCATATGAAAATATGTCGGAGGGCAAATCACCCCTTTTCCGTATGTTACTTCTAGAATAGTATAAAATATGTATGTTGATCTAATTCTACTTACAATTATTTAAACTTCTAACAACAAACTTCAGCAAGTCTTTCCCATAGGCGAAATTTAAGGCTAGCGGCATATACATAAATACGCATTCATTAACATTAGACTTGAATCTTTCAGAATGTGACAACAACCGTCAAATGTTCAAAACACCAAGGCGGTGTCAACAAGTCAGTTGTTACATATGAGATGCATTTGGTTGCTTTGCTGCATACACGCAAAGAAAAAGAAGTATTGTATTGTATTAGTAACTATACAGTTGCAAATAAATTTGCACAGTAAAGGATGCACAGCATGGGCGGAGTAACGTAGACCTTATGCCCACGATGGTATTAACAGTATTTTTCTTACGGCGCTGTGACTAACTGTACCGACCTATGCCTTCGAATAGCAAGTTGCCGCGTGGTTAACAACGAAATACCTCACAATCATTTCTAATTGCAAGAATAAAACTAGTATTGTCAGTCGTAAAGCAGTCGTAAAGCTCTGGGCTAGAGAACAGCTCTCGCGTCATCGTGCGGTCAGAAAAAGAAGTTTTAAATATGGTTACAGCAAAAATAATATATACTCCATAACGTTATGTATTATTGGTAGAAACGGTTTATTATAGATTTAATTATAGTTTATTCCCCCTTAAATATGTTCTTGTTTGCATTTCGGTTTTACTATTGTTACCATCTATCAATTTCAAGATATGGTTGCATACAATAAAAGCATTTATACATTTTTTTTAAACAACAATAGTTTTCATCACGCCCAATGCCAAAGAATTTATTTTTATCATATGTATGATGAACTAATTTACATGCAACAAATGTAAGTTTACCAAATAAATTTACTATTGCCAACATTAACAACATTTTTGTTCTAGTCGTTGACATTTAATATTCTATCGATTATATTTTCTGGAGTGAAAATATATGTTCATTGTTTTTTAATTTAAAAAAAATATTTGTATGTGTTGATTAAAACAAAAAAAAAAAAAAACCTAAAATTTAACAAAAAAAAAAAAAAAAAAAAACAAAAATGAATAAATTTTGTATATATTGTTTGAGGTCTCCATAATGAATTTTATATTTGATTTTAGACGTCAAGTCTGCAATGAGCTTCCTATATTTAGTACCACCAACAGCGGAAATAAATAGGTAAATTAGTATATTAAGATGTAAACCTGTATGAGCGGGTGGTAGCCAACAATATTATTATGTAGCCAACCGTACAATACATCATAATATACATAAAAAATTCTTAGATTTTATAATACTATTGTTGCGCTGGTGTTACATAGTATGGTTGAATACTATGTAGCATCCAATAATTTTTATACGGTTATGCATGAAATTTTTGAATTGCAATCACAGAGGAAATGTTAATAATTAGTTTTGTTTTGCTGCAGATAATAGATATTTTTAGATCAAGGAGCAAATGTTTGCCTAAATTCAAATTTCCTCAACGACCTTCCCTATCAAACTTCCAACCCTATCCACTCTTTCGCAGATGACAACAGCATTTGTCACTCGTACTCTTTTGGTCATAGGCCCAGCCTATCAGAGATCGCTGCCAAGAGGCTAAATATGAACGATTCACTGAATAGTGATCTTCTATTAATCTCCGAATGGGGTCGTAAAAACAGGGTCACCTTTAACGCTCGTAAGACGCAATGTTGCTTATTAACGCACAAACAAACGACCGCAAATGCTGCTTCATCTGTACTCATGGATGGTATAAATATTGAGGAATCGGATGCTCTTGATGTTCTTGGAATGAAGATACAGTATGATGTCCGCTGGACTGAACACATTTTTCATGTCTCTAAAGAAGTATTCAAGTGTCTCCGTTTTTTGAAACGGTGTAAGATGTACTTCACTCCATCCGATCTCCTTATTATTTATATGTATGTGTTAATGTTAAATAGTCGAACTTTTATTTTTAATATTTCTAATATTATATGATGATGGGTGGGTATCATTCGTCTAGCTCGAGTTCAATCCTGGCTAAAGCCAAGAAATATTTTTATTTATAATTATAACAATAATTGCCGCGATCAATAACTCTTGATCAAAGAAGACAGGAAAAAATAATTGAATACACTAAAGCTGGGGGACAACTAGCTGTTTCACAGTCGCTACACTGTTCATCAGCACCCATTAGTACAAACAACTGGGATTATAACAAATTGCATATGTGATCAATATGAGACAAATATAGACGAAAAAATAAATAAGGGCTTAGTGGCTGAGTTGGTTAAGCAGCCGTATTATTAAAAATACATCATGTTTACATGGTACTAAGTTCGAATCCTAATGGATGCTGATGAACAGTGTAGCGACTGTGAAACAGCTAGTTGTCCCCCAGCTTTAGTGTATTCAATTATTTTTTCCTGTCTTCTTTGATCAAGAGTTATTGATCGCGGCAATAATTGTTATAATTATAAATAAAAATATTTCTTGGCTTTAGCCAGAATTGAACTCGAGCTAGACGAATGATACCCACCCATCATCATATAATATTAGAAAAACTTATTATTTATACCACCTACATCCGACCGAAAATGGAATACAACTCTCATGTTTGGGCCGGTGCCTCAAAGTCTATTTTGGGGTTACTCGACCATGTGGAGGAGAGGGCAAAGAAGCTCATCAGTGACAGTAGGGTATCCAACTCTATTGATTCACTGGAGCATCGACGCAGTGTGGGGTGCGTTACTCTGTTCTATCGTTACTACAGTGGATTTTACTCTGACGAGATTAGGGATCTTGTTCCCGAAACTCGCACATTTTTACGTAGCACGCGTTCATCGTCTAGAGCTCATCCATTTGTGTGATTGCCCGGGGCTTCATACTACGCATTACAGAGAGAATTCGTTTTTCAGCCGCACGTGAAACAAGTTGCCTGCAGAAGTGTTTCGTGTCTGTTATAACGTTAGAAAATTCAAGTCAAATGTTCACAAACACTACTCCCGCTTTCCCCCTCCTCACAAACTATTTTCCTAGTTCTGGTACAATGCACTGCATACGTAGGGGTCATCCCCTGAGTACTGGTCCAGTATAAAAATAAAAATAAAAAAAATCAGACGCATGCATCTCATATTATTAATTTCGAATTATTAGTAGGTAATCTATAATATGTAATTTTATAATATCTTTATCTCTTTGCTTTAATTTTTATATAAATGAGTATTATGTTATGATTGCTTAATGATTACTTATGAAAAAGTAAGGTTGTTTGGTATGATAATATGGTTGAATATAACATTAATATGGTAACTTCAATTTGTACTAGGGTTACTCACTATTATAATAATGTTGAGGCAGAATATAGTATAGGTATATATAATTTTTTTTAACGAAACTATAATTAGACATGTCCATTGCGTTTTGAATATAACAATATAATATTGTCGGCAACAATCATATAATTCAACAATAGTATAGAAAATTGTCGTGTCAACCATATATTTTTTTCTAAGTGTACAGTTAAAACAATTCATTCATGCAAACATAAAACCGTGATATTATACGACACTCGATTGTTTGAACTTTTTCTCAACTCCCTTTGATGTCACATTATCCACAGCCGACTGTATTTCAAATATGCAAAAAAGTATCAGAACTAAAAGTGTATCATGATACGATGAGCCGTTTGTTATTTAAGTTCAACGAAATTCAGATCAATCCAGCTGACTCCAAAAACAAGTTAAAGGTTATTTGCATAAACATATTTATGTTAATGATATTTTAGTACTTAAACGCTTTAGTTTAAAAATAGATCTGAATATGTTTTTTTTTGTTTTATATTTTGCAAACCTCTTAAAAAAATTTAAAATTCTCAAAATTTTGTCAAGCCTTTATAATTGTATGTTTTATCAAGTTTAACTTTTACGAGTATATACATAAGTCTTGATATCTCCACTAAAATTATATAAAGACAGAAATATATTTTAGTTTATCCCCAAATAAGAGAAAGATAATTTTTTTAATTGGCACAAGGTAAACAGCCGAAAAAAAATAATAACAACGAGATCAAAAACAAAAATAATAAAAAAAAACGAAAAGAAAAAAAAGTGAGAAAAAAATTAAGTACCAGATACAAAAGAAACTGAAGAAAAAACAAGTTTAGCAAGAGTTTTTACAATACAGTAGAGCTTCGATGTAACGTACTTTGTTATAACAAAAAGCTGCCGGGGTTCATAAAAAAATCTTTTGTGGAAAATTTTTCCACATAAAAACACACGAAAAAAATTTCTGCATGTCGCGAAGTATTAAAACCTTCGTCATGTGGAATACAATATAACTTTTTTATAGAGGTATAACAATTTGAAATGGAATAAAAAGCAAAGATGAATTTTTCACATTGACATGAAGTTTACTTTATTCAAAAGATAATCTTCTGACTATAAGCCGTTGTACAAATGTGCAAACCAAAATTTAATTTAAAATTTATAAAGTTTAACAAAAATTCAATAAATTAATATTTACATCTCTGGGTACGGAGAATTATTTATATACAAAAATATCTATGTTAATAACCAAAAACAAATACCGCTAGTTCTGAGACAGCTAACGCTGTACAAACAATGTGGGCAATTAACAAATTGCAAATGTGATTCAATATGCGATGAATAGAGATAGAGAACAATTAAGTGGCTCGGTGGCTGAGTGGTTAAAGCAGCAGATCATGATACGTCATGACCCGAGTTCAAATCCGAATGGGTGCTGATGAATAGTGTAGCGACTACGAAACAGCTAGTTGTCCCCCAGCTAAAGATTTGATTATTATTTTTCTTGTCTGCTTCAATCAAAAATTATTGATCACAGCAGATTTGTATTGTAAAAATATCTTTCTTAAGAAAAAACTTAAGAAAGGAAAAAACTTGAACTAACCCGGTGAACAAATGTACAAACCAAAATTTAATTTAAAATTTATAAAGTTCAACAAAAATTCAATAAATGGATAATCTTCTGGCATTATAATTTATATACAACTTCTGGCATATGATGTAATTTGATCTGGAGGTTCCAATTTGCGATTAATTTTTCCAACATTTCTGGTCATACATCGGCAATAACGCGGAGAATGTTGTCCTCCAAGTGGTCAATCGTTTCGGGCTTATCGGCGTAGACTATCGACTTCATATATCTCCACAGAAAATACTTTAGTGGTGTTAAATTGATCGATCTTGGAGGCCAACTCATCTGTTCTAAGCATGAAACTCTCCGGTTAGAAGCTCTTCCTTCAATAAATCGATTGTCGTACGAGTTGCGTGACACATTGCGCCGTTGTTGAAGCCACAGCACCTGTTTATCATGTTTGTTCAATTGATAAACGTAAAAGTCAGTGATCATTGACTGTAATGTTCTGACCAGTATTTGTTAAAAAGTACGGAACAATAACTTCACCAGGTCATAAAGCACTCCAAAGAGGCAGTTTTTATAAATGTTAAGGAGCATACAAACGATCAAAAGGCTTAGCAAGCATGATAATAGAAGGTAAGAAAATTTGCTAGTATATGTGACAACAACGATGCTTGTTGTAGAATCAAAAATGTTTGATTTTTTAGAATGTTTGCTGTCATATGTTTTAGTGAAAGCCATCAAGTATGACCGACTTTTATTATTGTTTGGGTTTCATTAAGAATGATAGTCAGGGAGAAAAATAATAAAAAGGACGAAAATGAGTAAAAAACTATTAAAAGGAATGTAGTACATTTGCAGCCCTAGCAAACTTTTATTTTTATTTTTAAATGTGAAAAACATTCTTAAAAAATAAAAATACAAAAAAAACGAGTAATGACAATTGAGATATTTTGCCATTACCTAAAAAATAGATACTGCAAAATCAAAATAAATGCTTTATGAACTATCAAACATGAAATTTTAAAGTATCAAGCACGCGTACACAAAGTTGGCACAAAGCTTTTTGTCCGTGACTACCACGCTTAACGTTGTCTCATCATATCGAGAATTATAATAACTTCAAATAAGGCATTCTCCTTTCCAACAAAAGTAAGCTGCTCTAAGCAAATATCGCTTATGAAAATCGGAATAAACGGTCATCTAGTTAAAAAAAATTTGCACACTTTGGAAGCGTTATTCAATCGTCAGTCTATTCATACCAAACCAAACTACATATAAGTCTCTTAAGAGCTGACCAAGTTAACACCAGTTAAAAAAGTGCTGCTAACTCAAAACTGTTTACCTCTAAAAATATACCCTATACATAGTTGACATGACAATATTTTAATGGCAATGTGCTACTGTTTAATATTCAAAATGCCATTGTTATGATTCACCATATATATATGAAAAAAATTTCTCAGGAGATGTCCCATACATATGCAGTGCATTGTACCAGAACTAGGAAAATAGGTTACGAGGAGGGGGAAAGAGAGAGTAGTGAATTTTCCAGCGCGATAGCAGACAGGAAACACGTCTGCAGGCAACTTGTTCCACAGATGAAGCGTGCGGCTGAAAAACGAATTCTCTCTGTAATGCGTAGTACGATTCACTGGGCAATCGACCACAAATGGATGAGCTCTGGACGATGAACGCGTGCTACGTAAAAATATGTGGATTTCGGGAACAAGATCCTTGATCTCGTCAAATCAAAATCCATTGTAGTAACGATAGAACAGAGTAATGCACCCCACACTGCGTCGATGCTCTAGTGAGTCAATTGAGTTATATAACCCACTGTCACCGATGAGCTTCTTCGCTCTCTCCTGCACACGGTCGAATAACCCCAAAATAGACTTTGATCACCGGCCCAAATATGAGAGTTGTATTCCAATTTCGGTCGGATATAGGTAGTATAAATAATATGGAGATCGGATGGAGTGAAATTCATCTTACACTGTTTCAAAAAACCGAGGCACTTTAGAGACATGAAAGATGTGATCAGCCCAGCGAACATCACACTGTATATTCATTCCAAGAACATCAAGAGCATGCGATTCCTCAAAATTTATATCATCCATGAGTACAGATGAAGCAGCATTTGCGGTCGTTTGTTTGCGCGTTTATGCGAAATTGGGTCTTACGAGCGTTAGAGGCGACCCTGTTTTTACGACCACATTCGGAGATTAATAGAAGATCACTATTCAGTGAATCATTCATATTTAGCCTCTTGGCAGCGATCTCTGATAGGCTGGGCCTATAACTAAAAGAGTACGAGTGACGAATGCTCCTGTCACCCGCAACAGAGTGGATAGGGTTGGAAGTTTGATAGAGAAGGTCGTGAGGAAAGTAAGAAATAGGGTAGCGAAAAGAAATTATACATAATTATACTATATTCAAAAATACTATGGTTGCATTCAACCATATTTTGGTTGCATTTAAATATATTATGGTTAAATATATAATTGTCCAACTTTACTTTTATTTTAACCGTTAAAATTTTTGTTTTGCTTTTTGTACAGCTACAAGTTCAGTTTTACCTACCATAAAGTAGGCGTAATTTTCCTGTGCTAATTTTCTTCTGCCAGTGAATATATTAAACAAATTTTGTAATTTTTTTGGGAAATTTTTTCAATAAAACCAAGAAAATTTTTTTTAAAAATTACATATGGCAACGCTGACTATAATGTAAATAAATTTGATTACTTTGAACATGAAGTGTTTCGTGTAACGAATAGGTTTAACACAAGACTGCCATTTTATTCTATATAGTTTTCTTTTGACCATTTTACATACAAAGTTGCAAATTATTGTATTTCACTACTTATTGCAAAATATAAAATATTTTAAATATACATCAGCGATAATTTTTTCAAGCACTTTATTTATAGTACTCATATCTGCTGCTTCCTTTTTCTCCAATTCATACAAAGAAATAATAAAAGAGTTTTTCCAAACTGCAGGAAAGTGTCCATATTTGATTGATGCATTGACTAGAAGCTTCAAAGGGACGGCAATATTGTGCTGAACAGTACTACTGATCAAAATGTTGTTTGAAATCTTATCAGGACCTGAGTTGAATGAATATTTTAGACTTTTTAATTCCTTGGAGATTGTTAGAATATCGATGAATGGAAAAGAAGGTGTTTTGACTTTGGTCAAAATTAGTGCATATCTTGTTTGCCTCTACTTTTTAAAAGTAAATATCTATTAATAAAAAAATTATAAACAGCTTGTTTTTGTGTTTCCTAGCTGTTCAGTTATTTAATAGGAACTACTCTAACATCACTAGACTTAGAAATCTTTGAAAGATATTCCCAAATATTTAACTTTATATCCCAACAATCTAAATAAATTATTGAGAATTCCAACACATGCAAACGTCTCTATTTTTCTTGTTACCTTTCAAACAAATGAACCACCCACCGTTGGTTGCTACGATTTGTTTTTTTTTTTTTTTTTGAAACTAACAAAAAGTAGAGAGCAAACATTCAAACAATTGAATTTATTCGCTTTATTAGCTTCTAATTTTAGTACCAATCAGAAAATTATAAACAGCTTGTTTTCTATATTACCTAACTGTCTATATTCGACATTTCATAGGAGCTACCCTAATCATTAGTGGACTTCGAAATCTTTGAAAGGTAGTCTCAAACATTTAACTTTATATCCCAACAATCTAATTAAATTATTGAGACTTTGAAAACAAAAATGTTTTAATAATACCTGACAAAAAAAAACTTTTTCTTTAAGTAGAGACCTGTGCCGAATACATATCTTGCAACATTATTACATGCCACATTTAAACCGCCTTTGCCTCTGTCATCACAGCTTGCCAACAGCTCAGATCCATACAACAGCGCTGCTAACAAATACATATTGGAGTTAGATGTACATATATCGATGTTTTTTGGCTTCCCAATTATTAAACCAACTGTTTTTTGTGGATTTACGCTTAAGCCATTCGCAGAAAACCCACAAATAAATTTGATTAAGATCTTGATTTATCAGATCGATACAGTTTGTTGCATTTGAAATATTATTACTCATAAACAA
This sequence comes from Thecocarcelia acutangulata, assembly GCA_914767995.1. NCBI lineage: Eukaryota > Metazoa > Arthropoda > Insecta > Diptera > Tachinidae > Thecocarcelia > Thecocarcelia acutangulata. The sequence continues at coordinate 56,139,838 of OU612094.1, read as the reverse complement.
TTGCACGTCATCAGCACACATTTGTTCTATGCAATAATTTATCTATTCTCATAGAAAACCTGTCGTAACTGTGATGTATTTTAACATCAATGCATGGCCAAATGTCATCGTTTTTGACCCCATAACACTTTTCATTGATGTAATGTCAACCATTACATTAGTTGCTCTAATTATCAATAGCGGCAATTATGACAATTATTTCATCAGCGAAATGAAATACTGATATCATGGAGATGCTTTATGCGTTTGATGTGATCAAGTAATCAATACAATGAAACTTCAATACTGAAGAAATTCGTAAAAGACAATGTAATGACAAAATATCATCAATAGCGTGGCACAATAACATCAGACCAACTATAGTTTGGATTCAATCTCAGTGATGTGATAGCTCATTAATAGCAGAAAAATGGCTACATTGATGAAATATCATCATCATCAAGTTGTTGATGAAATATGATCAATGCCATGGTACGCTATCATCAACATTAAACTCCGGTTCAGTTTAATGATATCAATTAAATCTTCAAACACGTAACTTTGTATTCTACCATATTCAAGAAATCAATGAGAATTAATAATGTTCCTTTTGATGACTTTCTGTTTGTGTGTCGTATTATCATACTTAAATTGTGTGTACTCGTATGCTGTGTACGAGAAAATATTCTCTTATTTTGCCTCGTAGTTCTTCATTTTATTTTACTCTCTACGTCGTATATGATGATTAAGTGCCATTAATATGACGTATTTTTGTTCCTACTTCTTAAAACCTAATTAAAATTTAAAAATAAGAATTTTAACAACCAAATTCCTTTTTAACAATAAAGAGAAAATATTGTAACAATATGTATTATAATTATTAATAAAATGTATCATTGAATTGATGTCACCACAGTTGTGCCATTAATGATACTCAATATATGATAAAATTTTCTGATGACTTCTGTCATAGAGATTTATGTCAGTTTTCATATTACTGATGACTATTTACATACTATTGATGTCACAATGCTGAAGACCGGCAGTCATCAATATGAAGATGCTTTTTCCTAGGAGTGTAGATACCATAAATACAGCACCCTGTGGTACACCTAACGGCATAGAGTACTTTGACTTCGGTCACTTAGGTAAGACGCCCCAAGTTTTACACATATACGAGGGTGGATTGATATTGAAACTATCTAAGTATTAAAAAATATTATTTTTTTCAAATACCATTAATTTCTCAACACAGTCTCCTTTTAGCTCAATAAACTTAGTAAGACGATATTTCGACATTTTTATAAAATCTGAATAATACGATTTTGGGAACCACTCGAAATACTCATTAGTTTCGATAATCATTTCTTCGTTTGGGATGAATGTTTTTCCTGCGAGCAATTTTTTCCAGTTTGCAAACAGGAAAAAATCGCTAGGAGCTAAATCTGGACTATAAGGTGGATGATCAACCAATTCGAAGTGTATTTCACGTAATTTTAGTATCGTGAACCAGTGCGTTGTCTTGATGAAATAGCACTTTTTTCTTCTTCAAATGCGGTCGTTTTTTCTTGATTACATCAATCAATTGATCCAGTAATGCACGACAACACTTTCCTGTGATGGTGGATGCTTTTTCAAGATGATCGATGAGCAATATTCCGTGTGCATCCTAAAATACAGCGGGCATAATCTTTTCGGTCGATTTCACTCTCTTCGTCTTCTTCAAGGGGTGAACCCTTGTTTCGATTGATTTTTGGTTTCAGGTATCTAGTGGTGGAGCCACATTTTATCAACAGTTATTGATCGACTCCAAAAATCAACAGGATTACGCTTTTCCATATCCAAACACTGCAGTGAAGTGTTCTGTGGAACTCGCTTTTTTATATGCAAAATGTTGAACACACGTTCATATGATATGTTTATTATATGAAAAATTTCACGTAACTTGACTTCTTGACGATCATTCATAACGATATCGAGGATTTTCTTGATATTTTCTACAGTAACCACCCCATTTGGCATTTCTGTTGATGGTATTGTTGCAGTGCTTGTTCGACTGCGTTTAAATTCAGCAATCCAATATTTTACTATGTAATCAGACGGAGCAGACTTATCGTGATGTTTCGCGAGCTTTTCTTTTGTCTCGTTCGCTGTTTTCCCTTTTAAATAATAGTGCCTAATCACTGCACGAAATTCACTTTTTTCCATTTTTCAAGAAACACAAAATTGTTGTTTGAAGTAAGCAAAAACTGCAACAAATAAACTAATCGATGAATTTGAGTGAAATTTTAACAGCTGACGTTTGACAGATCGCAGTTTAAAAAAATTAAGTTAAATTTTGTGTTTGTGCTGCCATCTAGTGCTGAGTAGCTTCAATATCAATCCACCCTCGTATATTCTAGTTTCCCATGTTATAATAACTGACCGCGGAGAAAGAAGTACTCCCGGAAGTTTTTTTTTTAAATAAAGAAATTGATGATGGCGCCTTTAGGAACGTGTTTACGTGAGATTTTATTTCTTGGCTGATGATGTGTCTAAAGTAAAATATTTGAATGGTACCTTTATAATGGACTTTGATTTCAACCAATGTACTTTAGGCGGCCAATATATAAAAGAAATTTGGTTTATTGAACGGATTGGGCGGTCTTTGATTTTGAGGAAATCTAACTGCTTCTAAAATTTGTATATTATCATTTGGGTAGTAATAAAAAACTATGTATGTACTCGTATATCGAATCAACGGTTATAACGAAGTACTTATGTATCCCCTTACAATATCACCTTATATCGAAGTTCAACTGTATTTAATTAAATTTTTAAGTTCCTTAATGCCAGTCTCTAAATAATTGTACTTCATAACATATTTCTTTTTACCCTAGTATATTGCTTAGTACTGAGGTATGTAAATACTTTATAAAAAAAATTAGATAAGAAGTGTGAAATACGTATGTATTATACGAGTACATGGGGTGCTGGCTTATTTCCTTTTTTTTTTGTAATTAAAAAACCTTTTTATATTGTCTTGATCAAACGAAAAATATAGCAATATGAGTTTTAAAGTTTTTATACTTTTAATTAATGTAAACAGAAAGAACTAAAGTAAGAGTGAACTTGTTTTGTGAATAAAAATAATATTTCTATACTTTTACTTCTAGCTACAAGACAGGAGTGCTCAGCAAGTTTTATAAATATGTATAGACGTTTATGCATAATACGAGTATTATTGCATTTTTCTACCATATTGCGGTATTCAAGACAGAATTCAATTCAACAAAAGTATTCCAAAAGTAACTGAAGTGGCGAATAATATTAGTATTAAAAATTCTTTTAACTATTTTTAAAGATTGTGCTTTGTATTTCACCTGCCTTAATTATTCAACCTTTAGTGTGTACCATAAAGTCTTACCGGAGAACAGGTTTTGCCTTAGCGTATGCCAAACCAGGGCACTCTGTTTTTCGGGTAAAGAGGAGAAGGAATCCCTTGTTTGCTTTGGCAAATAAAACTCTATGAAGCCGCATGTTGTGTTGGCTTCCGAGCCCCCTTATCAAGGGTATAAATTGGCAGAACGGGGATCACTGAACTGTATGCAGAATCCGGGTGGTTCTGTTTGCAGTTCAACCCGGACTGATCATGGTTGAAGTGCCTGTCTTGCCTGGAACATTCTGGCTGTGTTTTAAACCTAAAGATGCAAGAAGGGGGAGTTAGTATACCTGATAGTTGTTGATGCATGGCTTTTTTCGGGGGCTAACAACCCCCCGAAGTGCAATAGATACCTGTACTGTAAGGAACCAGTGGTGATAGTTAGACGGGTAAGTGGGTTTAGGGGCTGATGCTTCTAGTGGGCTTTGGCCTAACAACTCATTAAGCCTTATTTTCCATTGATTGCTGCGAAATTGCATTCAGGAGGGATTAGAAGGCCCGAGCTCCTAAACAAAGAATTGCCTATTTCGGCGCCATTTAAATATTTGTACATATTTTTTATCAACTACTTTTGACAGCTGAAGTGTGAATTCGCCTTTTTACACAAACAAAATAGCTGTTGTTTTTTTATTGTTGTAGCGAAGCGGCTTCCTTGTTTTTTGTATCATGGTCAGCTACATGGGCGATGGTGAATCGTGAAGAATTTACTCCGTGGAATTGGTCCATCATCAGATAAGGCCGTAAAGCCAGGTGCTGATGTAAATCCTTTTCACTCCCTGTGCACAATAAGGTCTCAGGTGTTATTAGACAACATTATTAAAACAAAGTACTTGCATTACTAGCAATAGGTATTACAAAAGACGTGATAAGCGCAAATCGCTTAATATTAGCGTCTTCAGTTTGAAAATGCCAAATAAGTGTTCTGATAAACACACAACGCAATATGTTTGGTTTTGCAATTTGAAGCCGCCAAACAGGTGTTTTGGTAAGCGCATTATAATTGACAACTTTAACTCGCAAGTGCATACTGAAGTAAACTGTTTGAGTTTATTCAAACTAATAGGGTCTTCTTTTCCGACAAAAATGTTGCACCTATGCAACATACACTAGTTCAACATGTTGTTTTTAAAAAAATTGATGTACTATAGGTTGTCTGGTAGCAGATTTATATATTCAAACTTAAATAAAAAACATAATAATTGACACAAAAGTTTTATTAAGAGCATTGATCGATAAAATGGAAATGGGGATTACATTGATTGTGGATTGTCATTATAAACCCTGTCTTTGAGCTAGCCTCATAAAAAAAATCCATAGATGTTAAATTGGCCAACCTCGGGGTGTCTCCAAAGCAACTGATAAGTCTTCTACTGTTCATGCAGTAAGGTGGAGATACTGAAATTTTTAACACGCCTAACTTTCTAAACCCTGGCCGTATGAGTGTTTATTACATATCGTTGATCTCATGCAAAAAGGCTAACTCGATTTTCCCAAAATTGAGCTTTTTTAGGGCTTCTAATACGTTTAACACAAGTACACAGAGTCGCGAAGATTTAATTCAATATTTTGATACATATCGCTGTTACAAGCAATTTAGCAAAAAAATTACTTATAGATGTAGCTAGGTATACAGTTTTCATTACGATTATTCCTTGTCCTGTAAAATTGCAATTATATTTGTTAGGGCCTTTCTACATGAGATCAACCATATGTAGGTAGGTAAATTGTATATAAAATGTTGCTGCTTAATGCGAAAATTGCAGTTGCTTTATTGTGTCCGGGGAAGTGAGGGGATTTACGCGATTCCCGAAGCAGATTTTGGGAATTCTCAAAAAACTCGAACTGGTTTTTTATTTTCGGTGCACGTTTTCCCGTAGAATGTGTATTTGAACTATTAACGGTCATTCGTTTTAGTGAGAAAATTGAAGTTGCAGTATTGCTTTTGGGGAAATAGGGAGATTTTGATAATTTGCGAAGCCAATTTTGGAAATTTCCAAATAAAAGTGGGAACTGCTCTGTTAACCGGTTCGGAACTGGGTTTTCATATTCGGTGCACATTTTTGTCGCAAAACGTGTACCTGAACTATTAGCGGTCTATCGTTATAGTGTGAAAATTAAAGTTGCAATATTGCTTCCGGGGAAGCGTGCAGATTTTTGCGATTCCTGCAGACGATTTTGGGTAAAGAATACCGAATTAAAAGGTAAAAATCAATATGGTTTAAAAAACTAAAACACATGCTCAATATCGAATTAAAAAGTGAGTAATAATTTTAGGAATAAGTGTAAACAATATTAAATGAAAAATACTAGCATTATTCCCGAAGTGCTGTTGTCTCGCAAGAGATACCTGTACTGAAATGATAATTAAGTAGGTTACTTGGTAAAGAGCTGATGTTCTTAATGGACTTTGCCTGCCAAGTCATTAAGCCTTGTCTTGCATCGACTGTCTGGAAAGTTGCACGCTATTTTATCCGGAACTCCATAGAATCAAAGATCGCTAGATTGGCGTAATAAAAATCAATTAAAGCTTTGCTGCGAGTTTTGCGCTGCAAAGCTTTAATTGTAATATAAGTTTATTCTGACATTTACACCAACAGAAAATCTAGTAATTTGAAATAAAATCTACACCGAAATCTATATCGTTTGCACCACAATTTTTTGACATCTACCACGATTTAAATGCACAAAAATAATTTGTGCATGGGGGTTTGATCAGAGACTGAATGCACCGCATTAAAGTGTATATTTTTGTTGATTAGAGACTGGATACACCACATTAAAGTGTTTTTTTTTTTTTTTTTGTTGCAGCGTAGTATTTTTAACTACTTTTTGGACAAAATTACTGTTGCATCGCTTGGTACTAAATAGATTTTAGGAGATTTCGTTCATTTTGTATGGAAAATCTTCTCAAAATCTACTAGATTTGGATTGATATCTCGAATGGACAGATTTCGCTTTGATATAAATAGACTATTACAAAATCTTCCGTTGTGTTAAAAAAAATTTTTTTTTAAACAAACTTTAAAGTTTTTGATTACTTTTTCAGTTGCGTATACGAGTATATGTAAACAATCTACAGCTGACTTTGAAATTTTAGCCCGAACTTAAGCTGAATTCACCCATTGTTTCCGAACAAAATTTTTGTCGTAACAAAATTTTTTTTATATGTAGTTTGACGTCTCTTTTCTTGAGAGACAGAAAATATTTTTTACGAACAACTCCCAACTTGAATTGGTTTAATTTTATAAAGGGTGGTTAAATTTCAAGGGCCGATGTTGATTTTGAATAAAACACAAACTATTTAGGAAATTATTGTAATTTTATTTTATTATGATATATTGGTATTACTCAATTATGTATGGAACAAAATATCGGCCAAATGGGCGCCGCGACCACGGCGGCACACCTCCATCCGATGGTCCAAATTTTCGATGACCCTGAGGCATAATGGAGGTTCTGTTGAATTGTTGCTGGCTTATCGACGTACACCTTTTCTTTCAAATAACCCCAAAGAAAAAAGTCCAACGGTGTCAAATCACATGATCTTGGCGGCCAATTGACATCGCCATTACGTGAGATAACACGGCCATTGAATTTGTTGCGCAAAAGAGCAATTGCTTCGTTAGCTGTGTGGCAAGTGGCACCGTCCTGCTGAAACCACATATCGTCTACATCCATATCTTCCAATTCGGGCCATAAAAAGTTCGTTATCATCTCACGATAGCGAACACCATTCACAGTAACTGCCTGAGCGGCCTCATTTTGGAAAAAATACGGCCCGATGATGCCACCAGCACATAAACCGCACCAAACAGTCACTCTTTGTGGGTGCATTGGTTTTTCGACAGTCACTCTTGAATTCTCATTCAACCAAGTGCGGCAATTCTGTTTATTGACGAATCCACTGAGGTGAAAATGTGCCTCATCACTGAAGATGATTTTCACGATATGCATTTTGATTTGAACGCCAATTTTCATAATAAGTCTGGATAACTTTAACACGTTGTTGGATTGTGTATCTCTCCATGGTTCAAATTGAGTAAGTCTGAAACAGAGAAATGTCAAATAAAATTCGGAAAAAACTTGGCGTTTAGGTGTGGTTCACATTGAACATCGGCCCTTGAAATTTAACCACCCGATATTTTGTTCGGACAAAATTGAAATGAGAAGCCAATAGGATACAGTTTTTCATAAAAAATTGTATTGCGTAATAAAAAATGTACATAGTAATAAATTACTCGTATTATTTGATCTTGTTTATATATTATTTTTTTTTTTTCTTCTAAATTTTCCAGCTAAAGATCTTTATAGTAATTTTATTCTGATAAAATTTCAATTGTGGCTGCCATTTGATATATGTGCATAGTTTTAATAGTTATTAAAAATAAGTAATAATTTTAATATGAAAATAAATAAATTGATTGCCAAAAAACTTATTGAGGAAATGAAAAAGCCAGGAAGAGAGTGTGTGAGCTATATAATGTGTAAATATAATCCATTGCATATCTTTGTTTTAAAAGACTTTTCACTGCAACTCTTTTTTTATGTTTATATATATATATATATATATATATATATATATATATATATATATATATATATATATATATATATACATATATATATATATATATATATATATATATATATATATATATATATATATATATATATATATATATATATATATATATATATATATATATATATATATATATATATATATATATATATATATATATATATATATATACTTATATATATATATATATATATATGTGTACTTGGCTTTATGAATATCAATGGCCATAAGCAAAAGCAGTCTTCTTTTTTCCATTATTATCACACAATATTTACTAATAATTGAGAATATGTAAAATAAAATATAGAAAATAAACCAAAATAATAACAAGCAGTACTGCCACCTTGTAAAACTAATGGATTTTGCTTACATATGGCAGCTCTGATTTTCCGGAACATTTTTTTGCAATGGGTGAATCGTGCTACAGAAAACTCTCAGTAAAAAAATGTTTGTCCGGACAAAAATTTTGTTCGGAAACAATGGGTGAATCCAGCTTTAGGCACAGAAAAACGTTCGTGTACAATTCGTTGTCGACAAAGTTTTATTAATCGACTTCTCTTACAAAATGTGCGCTCATACACATCTTGTGTATGACTAAATGCGTTTTGTGAACTCGATTACAAAAAACAAAACATTTTTATCAAATCCAAACTTTTGTATTTATTTCGAAAACTAAATTTTTTCAATTTCATCCACTAAGCTCTTCGTTAACAGCAACCACATGCATTATGCATGGATATGTATGTATATAAGAGTATATCTATGTAGTAGTATTCGTTTTCAACTTGTCAAACAAAGAGCGAACAAAGTTCGTTTCGTTTTTAGCAAGAACTGTTGTCATACCAGAGCAAGTTTCCAGATGTTTCGTGAGAGTGTCAGGTTAAGATTAATCATATTTACATGTTTAAAAACTTCTTTTTTATCGCAGAGCAAAATATTTACCATAACATTAATTTAGTAATTTCTTTGTTTCTTCGTGTGCTTTCTGTCAGGCGAGTTATTTCCAGTTGAAAAGCAGTTGATAAATAAAACAACGAATCCTAAAACTTTTTCATTTTAATTATTTAATCAAACTTAAGTTTGCTTACTTTTCTTTTTTTAACAAAAGAGCATTTTTAAGTGATTGCTGTAATTCATTAAGGTACATATATATGTACGAGGGCGGATTGTTATTGAAGCCACCTAGTGCTAGATGGCATCATCTATGGCACTGTATTTAGCCCGAAAGCCGGATTGATGATTAGGGATGCATACCAGAAGTTCAATTCGTCGCTAATGTGTCGGCTGCGGCGGCTGAAAGCTGTCTAAAGCCGATGTAATTCAGGCCTGTTCTAAAAATCACGTGATTTCAAAGCATATGCCGTTTCAAAAGCACAAATGTGATTTGTGCCTGTTCTGCAAATCACAATTTTTTGTGATTTTCGATGTGATTTACACTCTTGTAAAGCACAAAAAACTGCTGTTTTTTTGGTCCAATTTACAGATATTATTAATTTCAGGTTGAATTTTTTTATTCGCGGAACTATTTGCAAAATAAGGTGAATTCCTTCTGATAAATATAAAAGGTAAAATAAAATAAACCAATAAAGCAAATCACAAAATAATACAACAAATTTTGCAACAAAATGAGCGTATCTAGTTTTTTCTTAATTTAATGAATTACTTCGTATAAAATAAATGATTTTACTTAAATAATCAATAGAAAACACATTAAGCTATTTATTAATGCAATAAATTATGAAATTCATCATAAAGTGCGTGCAAAAATTGGGATGTGATTTCAAATTGATTGCAAGTTAGCTAACCGATTTAAAATCACAAAAATAAAAAATATTTTGTGTGCAGAACACCTTTTTTGTGATTTCAAATCACTTCCACAAAAAGAGATTTGCAGAACAGCCCTGATTATTCAACCACTTCGCTTTTTTTAAAACATAGACATATACTCGTAGTTATAATGCATCATGATATAAAAAATACAAAATAGTTGTGTTCTCCCAATTTTCCTTGAAACTCACCATCTCACAAGTACTCGTATAATGAGTGTGGAAAATATCATCCACTAAGAATTTTTGGTTTGGACTCGGAAAGCGTATTAATGTTTGAAGGCCAATGAAATATTTTATTAAAATTGAAACTTTGTTTTACCAGAAACTTTTAAGCTATGTAAATTATATGTCAAATTAAAGCAAAAAATGTCTTCTCTGATATACAAAAGGTTTGGTCTAGGGAGAATTTCTTCTTTGCACTCGGGAGACTAAGGCAGAATTAGTTTGTACGTTCTTTTCCGTTCTGAGTCAGCTGTTTTGTTTCTGTTCAACATAAACTTTATGCGCATGATTTGTTTTCACTTTTTCGTTCTGTTCTGTTGCGGACTAATCTCTTGAAAATAGAATTCAACGTTAAGTGACATCCATGCTGTATTTTTTTCAGGTATGGAAACATTTATTTTTTATTCAAATGTATAAATTGTTTTTTTTTTTTGTCAAAAGGTAAAATAAATTTGTTTCAACCAAAGATTTTTAAAAGTTAATACATTTTTATCAATAGAGCAACTATGGCGAGAAAAAAATAATATTTTGTATAAGAAGTGTTATAAACTCTGCAGATTGTGAGAATGAATTGAGTTGCTTGGCCACCATTTCTAAATTATTAATTTGTTTCTTTTTTTGTTTTTGTTTTTTCATACTAGATAATATTTATGCACATATTTTGTTCTTCATTCCAATGTTTATCTTTTATTTATGCCCTACTGTGAAAAAAGCGTAATATTTTCACGAAAAAGTAATTGTAAAATATTTGCTACAGAACTGAACGTCACAGAACGGCAACAGAAAGTAAAAATTAATGAGGCCTTTAGTGTTTGAGTGCAATGAAAAAACTTTTTTTTTAAATTGAAACTTTTTTTAAGCAAAAACTTTTGGGCTATATAAATTGTATGTCAAGATAAAGTTAAAATGATCCTCTTTAATCAGCAAAAGGCTTGGCTTAGGAGGAATTTCTGGTTTGGACTCGTAGAGACCTATTTATGTTGTTTAAGGATTTTAAGTTTGCTAGAATATAACGGAATTTTGAGAGCATATAAATGAAACTATACTTTTAAGTACAACACAACTCATTTAATTGCATGTAATTTATTTTATAATTATTATTCATTTTTTATTAATAATATGGCATTTTTCACATATAATTTTTTAGTTAAGTCGCTCTGATCTAGTATGTTAAAGTAGTTTACCATCAAAATCCTCTCCCATGTAACAAACAATTAAAAAAAGTGAAAATTTGCAGAAGTTGCCATATTTATAGAATATGTTCTAAAATTGAACATTTTTTATTTGGTAGCACCAGAAATTTGATCAGCAACAGCAAAAGCACTCAATTTTTGTCTGCAAAGAGGGATGATATTGCTCTCTTTAAATTGAGCGAAAATAGAAAAGGTTTGTTGTCTTATAATTTCATTTTTAACAAACAAAAATACAAAAAATCAGTTAATGAAAATTTTTCAGATTAGCTGAATAATTCAACTAAAGGAAATAAACCGGCTGCCATAAATAAGCCGATGAGAGCTACTTGCATCGGCCGCCGGCTGGCTGTTAAAAAAAGTATCGGCGGCGGCGGCTCTCAGCCGGCTACGAGCCGAACGAATTGTACCTCTGATACATACTACACCATTACATATTGGAGTCAATTTCGCCAGAACTTATTTTTCGAAGTTTTGAAATGGTTGGCAGGTAACTTATTGGTTCCTTGGCTTGGATATCATAGTAATCATAGGCACCCTCCACTCAGCAGGATAATATTCAAGGCGTAAAGTAGCGTTGGAAATTAAGAGGCTACACGAGGTAACTGCTCAAGCATTCTGCCAGTAATTAGATCAATACTTGGAGTTTTCCTGGTGTTTGTGTTACTGATACCGTTTTCTACGTCGTGAAAGGCACAGGAGGTCCAACAGCATGTGGTGATAATTCAGCTGCGTCACTTGCTGTTTCGTTTGTATGAAAAACGTTTCTCATTATCTTGAATGTGTATTTGATATGTCGGGTCACAAATCACAGATCCATATTTAAGTGTAGGTCTTACAAGGGAAGTATAGAGAGCTTTACTTATGTACGGGTCATTTAAATTATATACTCGTAAAAGCTTTATTCACTGTAAATGAAATACAAAGGCAGATTCATATTTTTTAAGTTGGAGGTGGTTACTGTAAAAAATATCAAGAAAATTCTCGATATCGTTATGAATGATCGCCGAGTCAAATTACGTGAGATTGTTGAAATGGTAAAAATAATGTTAAGAGCTTGTATCATATCTAACCCAGTGTGCAGCTGTTGATTTGATTTTCATAAATGTACAACACATTCACACAAACACGACAAAACTAAAATCATATTAAAAAAAACAAGTAAGAGTCTAGTATATTCGGCTGGGCCGAATCTAAAATACCCTTCACGATAGTCACGAATATGTATAGTATATGAAAAATGTGTGTGTGTGTGCGGTTATATATGAACCGATATCGAAATTTTCTATTTTCTGTATTTTAGTAACATTCTTTTATAACGAGAATTGCTTTTCAGCAAAAAAAAAAAAAAAAAAAAATTTAATTTAAAAATCGGTTCAGGCTATATCTCGGGTATATATGGACCGATATCGAAAATTTTAATTTTCCATATTTATATAACCTTTTTTCATTACTAGAACTGCACTTGAGCACAAAAAAGTTGTTTACTCGGCATTTTCATCAAAAAACCTGTTAGGCTATATCTCTGGTATATATAAACCGATATCGGAAATTTTCATTTTCCATATTTATATAACCTCATCTTATTACCAGAACTGTTTTTAAGCAAAAAAAGTTGTTTAAGTTCGCTTACGCGACATTTTCATGAAAAACCCGGTTTGGGCTATATCTCGGGTATACATATATGGACCGATATCGGAAATTTTCATTTTTCATACCTATATAACCATATTTTATTATTAGAACTGCTTTTAAGCAAAAAATATTGTTTGAGTTCGCTTACGCGGCATTTTCATGAAAACCCCGTTCCAGGCTATATCTGCGGTATATATGGACCGATATCGGAAATTTTCATTTTTCATATTTATATAACCTCATCTTATTACCAGAACCGCTTTTAAGCAAAAAAAGTTGTTTAATTTCGCTGACACGGCATTTTCATGAAAACCCCGTTCTAGGCTATATCTCGGGTATATATGGACCGATATTGGAAATTTTCATTTTTCATATTTATATAACTTTATTTCAATACTACAACTGCTTTTGAGCACAAAAATGTTGTTTTAGTTTGCTTACGCGACAGTTTTATGTAAGACCCGGTCTAGGCTATATCTCGGGTATGTGTGGACCGACATCGAAAACTTTCATTTTTCATATTTATATGACCCTATTTTATTACCAGAACTGTTTTTAAGCAAAAAAAGATGTTTAAGTTCACTTACGCGACATTTTCATTAAAACCGCAGTTTAGGCTATATCTCGGGTATATATGGACCGATATCGGAAATTTTCATTTTCCATATTTATGTAATCTTATTTCATTACCAGAACTGCTTTTGAGCACAAAAAAGTTGTTTAAGTTCGCTTACGCAGCATTTTCATGAAAACTCCGGTCTAGGCTATATCTCGGGTATATATGGCCCGATATCGAAAATTTTCATTTTTCATATTTATATGACACTATTTCATTACCAGAACTGCTTTTGAGCACAAAAAAGTTGTTTAAGTTCGCTTACGCGGCATTTTCATGAAAACCCCGGTCTAGGCTATATCTCGGGTATATATGGCCCGATATCGAAAATTTTCATTTTTCATATTTATATGACACTATTTCATTACCAGAACTGCTTTTGAGCACAAAAAAGTTGTTTAAGTTCGCTTACGCGACATTTTCATGAAAAACCCGATTTGGGCTATATCTCGAGTATATATGGACCGACATAAAAAATTTTCATTTTTCATATTTATATGACCCTATTTCATTACCAGAACTGCTTTTGAGCACAAAAAAGTTGTTTAAGTTCGCTTACGCGACATTTTCATGAAAAACCCGATTTGGGCTATGTCTCGGGTATATATGGACCGATATCGGAAATTTTCATTTTCCATATTTATGTAACCTAATTTCATTACCATAACTGTTTTTGAGCACAAAAAAGTTGTTTAAGTCCGCTTACGCGGCATTTTCATGAAAACCTCAGTCTAGGCTATATCTCGGGTATATATGGACCGATATCGAAAATTTTCATTTTTCATATTTATATGACCCTTTTTTATTACCAGAACTGCTTTTGAGCACAAAAAAGTTATTTAGCTTCGCCTATGCGACATTTTGATTAAAAATCCGATTTGGGCTATATCTCGGGTATATATGGACCGATATCTGAAAAAAAAATTTTTTGCCTTTAGTCACCATGCTTAATAAGTGTGTGAAGTTTGAAGCAAAACGAACAACTTTTGTTTTCAAAAATTTTCATACAAAACTACAAAAAAAAAAAATGGCTTTTTTCGGAATTTTGAATATATCTCAGCTATACGTGACCGATATTACTGAATTTCAATAGCAAACCCATAAATCGATGGGATAAAAGAATGGTGAAAGAAAAAAGTTTCTAAGTCTAATGGTTTTCTCAGAAACGGTATTTCAACAGCGGACAGACGGACAGACGGACATCGCTTAATCGACTTTTCCATTAATTCTGATTCAGAATATATATACTTTATAGGGTCGCAAAAAAAAACTGTAGAAATTACAAACGGAATCACAAACTTATATATACCTTTTACATTTTTGTGAAGGGTATAAAAAAAACACACACATGATTTAAAGTGCGGAAAATTCCAAGTAAATCAACTACAAATGATGTTATTGTTATCCTTGCGTTCTCGGTATTTATTATTGCTTGTTGTTGTCACTTGCTTATTGTTCGCAAGCATTTGTGTGAATGTGTGTAAGCATAAGAATTATATTACTTGCACTTTTGAGTCATCATGATCATGTCGATTGTAGAAAATGATAAAGATTAAATAAATAGCAGGCAGGTTGGCGGCAACGAATCAGTTTATTTTTAAGTTTTCTGCAAGACAGTCAAAAGTCAGAAAGTCAACAAATCTAGTGTTTTAGTACGCAGTGGTATTAAGTATAAATAGAGTTGTGAATCATTTAAGTAGTGTATAACGAACAAACGTGCTATTTCATTTGCAATTGAAGAATCAACAAAAGCGTTTTTAGAGGCAAAAATGTAACAATATCATATGAACGTGTTTTGCATGAACATTTGCATATGTTGTTATTAGTAAGATGGGTGCCGCGTTGGCTCAGCGGCAAACAAAAACGAGTTCGACAGACCACTTCACAGCGGTGTTTGGATATGATAAGGCATAATCCTGTTGATTTTGGGCATCAATAAATAACTGTTGATGAATCGTGCGACCCACCACTACGCACCTGAAACCAAAAATGAATCGAAACAATGGGTGGAAGCTGGTGGAAATGCTCCAAATAAAGTGAAGACATTGAAATCGGCTGGCAAGGTTATAGCTACTGTATTCTGGGATGCTCACGAAATATTGCGCATCGATTACCTTGCAAAAGGATCCACAACCACAGGAAAGTATTAGCGTGCATTATTGGATGAATTGATTAATGCAATCAAGAAAAAACGATCACATTTAAACAAGAAAATAATGTTCTTTCTTCAAGACAAGGCACCGGCTCACACAGCATTACATACGATGCTAAAATTACATGAAATACAATTCGAATTGGTTGATCATCCACCTTATAATCCAGATTTAGTTCCTAGTGACTTTTTACCTTACAAAAGGATATAGACGAAAAAATAAATAAGAGCTCAGTGGCTGAGTTGGTTAAGCGGCCGTATTGAAAGACATCATGTTTACACGGTACTGAGTTCGAATTCTAGTGGGTGCTGATGAACTGCGAAACAGCTAGTTATCCCTCAGCTTTAGTGTATTCAATTATTTTTTCCTGTCTTCTTTGATCAAGAGTTATTGATCGCGGCAATTATTACGAGTATTATAATTAAAAATAAAAATATTTCTTGGCTAAAGCTAGGATTGAACTTGAACTCCAGAAATATTACAATAAGTTCGACTATATATAAATACATACATAATAAAGAAATATTAAAATAATTTTTCACAAACTTTTTGTTTTGTTTACAGTTATTATCTTGTGTTTTGGTTGGGCCCTCCTTTACAAGAAAATAGTAACAACATATAAGAAATAAATACTATATATAATTGTCAACACAATTCCACTTCTAACTAAGTTTTATTACCAATTACTAACTTATCTGGTCTCTGTCATGTTTTGCTTATTCAAAAAGTGTACCTCCGGAACAGAGGAATTTACATCTTTGCATATGCAAAAAAAATCCTGTGAAAAAATCAATATTATGTTTTTGCTCGTTTTGTTCTGTTAAGTCCACACGCAATTTTGTTTATTTGAAATAAAATATTTTGTTGTGTATTATATACAAATGAAAAAGAACTCATGGCTTTATGAAAGTTTTCTACGTTGCCATTCAACTAAAGTACGTAAAGTGATGTATAAATAAGTCTTTTTCATATTCTCTAGCGAAATATTTCTATCATTTTTAATATACAGTCTGCACTTAATAGTTTGAAATTTGTTAACTTGAATCTCTCAGTAATTTTTATTTATCATTTTTCAGCTCTCTCAAAAAAAATTTCACAGAATGAAGAAAAATGTAATTGGGTCCCCAACTTATATGGAAATAAATAAAATGGAATGTTAAAATTTAGATTTCTAACACTATCTAATTTATTTTTATAATAAATCAGATAGAAAATTACACCCAATTTAGGACATCCTATATGAACTTTATTGTTGGTCTCTTTAATTTCAAACTAACGATGTCCCACTGTGTCATTAAATTTATGGTTCCTATGGAAAATGTGATGGAATTGATGAAAGCACACGCTGACCTCACAACTAGCTACTGTTTATGTGTTACGTTGGCAACTACATTTTACAGCTTTTTCTGCGAATATTTGTTTCCTAAAGTGCGTTAAGTATTTGTTTTCAACAAACAATTAACTTCTAGTTTCATGTTTCAAGTTCGCGGAAACTTTCCAAGATTAAAAAAGGTAAATTTTTGTTATATAAAATTCTTGAGAAATAGCCCATAATTTTATAAGCTTTCTTTAAAGTAATTCTTCCATGCTCGTTAAATTTAAAAAGTTTATTGAAATTGATACCCAAATATTTAATTTTATCACGAATCGGAATTTCATTATCATCAATATATAATCTAAGAGCTTTGCTTTCCGGAACAACAAAATTTTTGCATTGTTCAGAAGCATTCCGACTGCAGATTGCCTCACACTCAGAAGCATTGATTTTAATACCCCATTTATCGTAAAATTCTATTCTTTGACCTCCATTAAATGATCTGAATCTTGTGTTAGAGCTCTCAAAGGGGATTCATTATGCGAATAAAGAAGGGAGTCATCGGCGTAAAGTAAACCAATAGAATTATTTCTTACATAAGGAAAATTATACTTAATATTATATAAATGAGGAGCTAAAATTGAACCTTGTGAAACACCACATTTAACATCTCCAAAATTTGGCAACTCATCTTTAAAGTAAATGCAGAATTTTCTTTGTGAAAAATAGCTCTTAAGTAGTTTAATAATATAGGAACTAAAGCCAATTTGTATCATCTTTCTTTCATTAGAATGCTATTAATACCTGCGTGGTCAAAGGCTTTCTCCACGTCCAAGGATATCGCTACCGTACAATAACGTTTTCGAAGATTGCAAACAATATCATTTTTTTACATGCTACAGCAAACGAGGAACTTTTAACATCTTATGCCCCAGAAAACTCCCTAGGTAAGCATACACCAAGGCAATACATGCTGCCCAGGGGGTCAAGTGGTGAAAGATGATACAATTCGCCACATTAACGGCAGGCACGTCAATTATGACTCAGAGTCTTTGAAAATGTAGATCATCGGATGGAGGCAGGCCATCGTAGCCGTGGCGGGTATTTAGATGATATTTTTCTTTCACGCATAGATCCTAGATCGTTCTGCCATGATAAAAAATGTTTAGATAATTCTCTGAAAACTTTTGGTTGTATTTACATTTAACCTTGTGCTTTTCGCTTGGTCTATCCTATATAACAATTTTGTGTTTATTGTTTAATCACTTAAGGGCGTTTCAGACAATCATACAAATCTTAAGACTTTGATTGGATTTTGTGGGACAAAAATCTAAAGATATTTGTTGCGACTGTCAAAAAATCTAACGTACATTACATTTTGTTTTCACACTATCACACCTAAAGTAAAAGAAGGAATATGATTTGAAAATAAACAGCCAATTTACTTAACGTCTGGTTTTAATATTTTTATTATTTGCTTTTGCAAAAAATTCAACCCTGATCCAATGAAAAATCTTATCGTTTAAACAAATTTCTAAAAATGGTGAAGTGTTATGGGATGTCAAATCTTTTACCGTATTATTTCTCATTTTCATAACGTTTTACATTCACACTATCACACTTGCACGTATTATTTGATTTTTTGACAAGTCTTAATACAAAGTGTGATAGTCTGAAGTGCCCTTTATTAGATAAGTTTTTTTTTGCGGAATACTGAGCTCCATAAAAGCCATTATTCTGGTACTCACACAAAACTTGCATGTGTAAATAGCGCCTTAACTTTATACTGGGAAAGCAAATTATACAGAAACATATATTGAGTGATTTTTTTGCTATTATCTTTTTGGCAACACTAGTTTTGACAGCTCACGCACGTTTTGTATCTTGTGTCACTGTCAAACATCTTCAGTTTGGTCTATAATTTAATCATGAATCGTCTTACAAACGAACAACGCTTGCAAATTATTGAATTTTATTACCAAAATGCGTGCTCTGTTAAGAAAGTTCATCGCGCCCTTCTTCCATTTTATGGTCAGTTTAATCGACCTACTGAGGCTTCTATTCGGGCTATTGTAAAAAAATTTCGCACCAAATTTACATTGTTGGACATTAAACCACCAACACGCTTACGTAGAGTGCGAACTGAAGAAAATATCGCAGCCGTATCGGCCAGTGTTGGTGATGACCGTGAATTATCGATTAGGCGCCGTTCGCAGCAGTTGGGCCTCTGTTACTCCACGTGGAAAATTTTGCGGAAGGATTTGGGTGTGAAGCCTTATAAGATACAGCTGCTGCAAGAATTGAAGCCAAACGACTTACCACAACGCCAAATTTTTGGTGAATGGGCTCTTGAAAAGTTAGATGAAGATCCACTTTTTTATCGAAGAATTGTGTTCAGCGACGAGGCTCATTTCTGGTTGAATGGATACGTGAACAAGCAAAACTGCCGTATTTGAAGTGAAGAGCAGCCAGAAGCATTGCAAGAGCTACCAATGCATCCACAAAACACAACCGTTGGTGTAGATTATGGGCTGGCGGCATCATTGGGCCGTATTTCTTCAAAGATGATGCGAATCACAACGTTACTGTGAGTAGTGAGCGCTACCGTGCGATGATAACAAACTTTTTTTTGCCCAAAATGGAAGAGCTTGACTTGCATGACATGTGGTTTCAACAAGACGGTGCCACATGCCACACAGCACACGAAACAATGGACCAATTGAGAGGCGAGTTCGGTGAACAGTTTATTTCACGCTTGGGACCAGTCAATTGGCCGCCCATATCGTGCGATTTAACGCTTCTAGACTATTTTTTGTGGGGCTATGTTAAGACTAATGTCTATAGCGACAAGCCCGCTTCGATTGACGCACTGGAAGCCAACATTGCCAACATTATTCGTGAGATACCGGCCGAAATGTTGGAAAGAGTATGCCAAAATTGGACTAAGCGGATGGACCATTTGAGGCGCAGCCGCGGCCAACATTTGCATGAAATAATCTTCAAACATTAAATGATATCGACCCAACTATTGATCCAAATAAATATTTCATGCATTTTTCTGAATTTTATGTGTTTTTTTTTTTAAATTTCCGATAGTTCTTATAAAATCACCCATTACATACAACGTGCAAATGCATAAATGTGTGTGTTCAATTGTATAACAGTGATCATGGTGCTTGTATCTTTACCTTCTGATAAAACTTTCTGTTTTTAAAATTGTTCTACATTATTCGTTAATTAAAACAATTGAATGCATTTTGCCATAAAAAAAAGTTCTGTTGAAAATAAGTTAGAGAACGCAAATGCGACATGATGACTAATATTATTATCACTTTTATAATTTTAATATCTTTAAATTTATATAAGTGTTTTATTTTAAATTATATTTTAATATTACCAAAAATACATATAAATATGTATCAAATATTGCAAAACCCAAAAGGTGACATCGGCCTGCTAAGCACAATAATTAAATATCATAGGACAGAAACAGTTAACAGACTTCGAATTATATTGTGTAAGTCTTAAAACAAGTTTTCAAAGCTGTTGGATGAAGATGTAAGACATTACGAAATATGTTTTTTGCCTTAGTAAAGTTAGGATCTTGTTTAAATTGTTTGTCATCACAATGCCATTAAACATGATATTAAGAAAACAACAAAGTAAATTTCAAATTTTGTGTATTTTTGCCTTAAAATGATATTGTTTAATATTCAACAACAAACTGTATTAATTAAATTATTTGCACAAATTATTATATATTTCAATTCTTAGTTAAATATCCGAC
Source organism: Thecocarcelia acutangulata (assembly GCA_914767995.1). NCBI lineage: Eukaryota > Metazoa > Arthropoda > Insecta > Diptera > Tachinidae > Thecocarcelia > Thecocarcelia acutangulata. Next base: position 56,119,109 of record OU612094.1, on the reverse strand, counting down.
AAAATATACTATCATCTACTTTTAAATATTGTTTGTGTATCTTGTTTCTTCTCTTTTAAAAGTTATAATTAGACGAGAAGCCAGTATTGTTGCTCCTTCAATTCCAGCTAAATTAAGTTTCTTTAACAAACAAATAATAATAATGATTATAGTTTTAAATAATACAAAAAGTTTTCAGAGAATTAATTTAATATTTTTATTATGATAGAAAAACATATTTTCCAGAGAATTAACTGGGCGAACAAGTGTTTCACTTTTTCTGCAGACCCGGTTTGCTGCAATTGGAGCATAAGTGTGGAATATGTATTTTATTTTAAAGGACCATTTTTGGTAAAAACTTCAGCAATATCAACTGCTTAAAAAAACGTAATAATTGACAAAAAGTTTTTATTTTATTATTTTATTTTTACGAGTACTATACTCGTATGTCAAACCGATGTCTTCCCTTGGGTTGAACACACAAGTGTTGTAAAAACCAGTTACTTTTAACTACTCAATACTATTCGATACTTTTCAAACTGAGTACTCCATACTGTTCAATACTTTCAACGGATTTATCTACTTAACACATCTATTTATAATCGTGTTTAATTCATTAAAACTCTTTTTATACCCTTCACAAAAATATAAAGGGTATATATAAGTTTGCGATTCCGTTTGTAATTTCGACAATTTTCATTTGCAACCTTATAAAATATATATATTCTAAATCAGAATTAATAAAAAAGTCGATTAAGCGGTGTCCGTCTGTCCGCCGTTGAAATACCGTTTCTGAAAAAACCATTAGATCTAGAAACTTTTTTCTTTCATTCTTTTACCGCTTCGATTCATGTATTTGCTATTGAAATTCAGTAAAATCAGTTCCCATAAAGCTGAGATACATCCAAAATTCCGAAAAAGCCATTTTATTTTGTAATTTTGTATAAAAATTTTTGGAAAAAAATTATTTGTTTTGCTTTAAACTTCACTCGATTATTAAACATGGCGACCAAAAGGCAAAAAAAAAAATTCCCAGATATCGGTCCATATATACCCGAGATATAGCCTAAACCGGGGTTTTAATGAAAATGTCGCATAAAACGTTTTTCTTTCCTTAAAACAGTTCTAGCAATATAAGGAGGTTAGTATAATACTGAAAATGAAAATGTCCTATATCGGTCTATATATCCGAGATATTGTCTAAACCGATTTTTTTCAGAAAAAATTTTTTTTTCCTTAAACGCAGTTCTGGTTAGAAAAGATGGTTACTAAAATACAGAAAATGAAAAATTCCGATATCGGAATATAGATATAGTCTAAATCGATTTTTTCATAAAATTTCGCAAAAGCGAACTTAAACAATTTTTTTGTGCTTAAAAGCAGTTCTGCTGATATAAGGAGGTTACCTAGTAGAGAAAATTAAAATTTCCGATATCGGTCAATATATACCAGAGATATAGTCTAACCATATTTTTCAATGAAAAAAAAAATGTATGTTTAAAGGCAGTTCTGGTTATAAACAAAGGTTACTAAAATACCCAAAATGAAAATTTCCCATATCGGTCCAAAATACCCAAGATATAGTCTAAACCGATTTTTCAATGAAAAAATGTTTTTTTCCTAAAATCAGTTCTGATTATAAAGGGAAGTTAGTAAAAAAAGTACAGAAAATTTCTGATATCGGTCGATATACTCATATACCCTAGATATGTATGGCTTGAACCAATTTTTCTATGAATTTTTTTTTTCTGATAATAAAACGAGGTTATTAAAATACAGATAATGACAATTTTCGATATCGGTCCATATATATAAGATAAACACATTTCTTTTTTTTTGCTAAAAACCAATTCTCGTTATAAAAGAAGGTTACTAAAATACAAAAAATTTTAAATTCCGATATCGGTGCATATACAACCGAAATATAGCTGAAACAAACTTTTTCATAAAAATGTCTACGAAAGATTTCTTTTTTGGAATGGTGGTTAAGCTAAAATATTTTTTCCTCGATTTCCGAGCATATTTAGTTCAAATTTGTGATATATAAGTTGAGTTTTTTGAAGTTATTTCTTCATTAAAAAAAAGAATAAAATTCTTTTTTTTTTTTATATTTTTTTATTCATTTTTTCTTTATTTAATTAAACCTTTTTGGTTGACAATTACTTAAGAACTAACTTAAAATAAATTCCTAAGTATTAATTAAACTTGCTGTAGGTGGTGATCACGTCATATGAATTTTGCTGACCTGGTGGAGTGTGCAGGAAGTCGTTTGATTTTTGTTTAATTTCATAAATGTTGCACAATTTGCTTTCACACGTCTCTCTTTAGCTTTAATTTAAAAGTGCTGAATGGGTTTATGTTACAGTGTATGTATGTCTGTTTGTAATATTGCATTAGCTTTTGCAATATTAACTCCTCCCTTCTCAAATGCTAACGTACCCGTTGGCAGAAACTTGGCTTCGGGCATCGACCTTCTTTTCAGGTTCATTTTCTTGTTAATTTTCCATGATGCATATGCGAGTGCAACAATAAGGGTGACAAATGCAGCTAAAGTGATTGAGTTGAGTGTTAATCCAATTTTGTTGTTTGTGTCAATTTTGGAAATTCTTTTCCTATTAGTGATCTCGAGTTCTTTAATCATTTCCAAAGAGAGAACTTCTTCTAATTCATCATTCTTTGATTTTTGCTGAAAAACGGCTGGCAACGGCTCAAAATATATTTCTTCGCGTATGTAAAAAATTTTATTTTCAATCTTAATTGTAGAGTTATGGTGTTTTATGATAAAAGTTCCAGTCAGTGTGAATTGTTGTCCATCTATCTCTATCGTGCCATTGAAGTTGTTGAGTAATAGTATACCAGGATAAATTTCTTCCGTATCCGATATGTGATCAGCATTAGTTCGTGAACAATTAGATGATTGGCTTCTTACAAGTTTACTTATACAATGATTATCGCTTAATTCTACTAAGTTATTCTTGTTACAAATGGCTTTTCTATTATATTCTTTACATTTAGATTTTATTCCAAAAATTTTCTTTTTACAATTCAGAATTTTGTCATATTGGATTTTATTGATTCTATTGTTTAATTTTACAGGTTTAAGTGTAAGTATTTCACATTCTTCTTTTTCAGTTGTAGGCAAGCTAAGAATATAAATTATCATAGAACCATTTGCGGCTATGCTTACGTCTGTAAATTCTAGTTCCTCTTCAACATTTATGTATGGTATGCCTTCATGTCTAACAATTTTTTCTATGGTTTCAATTTCAATACTTGACAAAATAAATGAATTAACTACACTGGATTTTGCCCAATGTAAAGCATATTCGATATTTAATAGTTCTTCTTTTATAAGTTGTATTTTATATTTTATCTTAAGACTAATTTCTAGCTTATTGTCTACATTAATAATTTTCATAATTTGGTTACTTTTTTCGGTTTGTTCATTTAATTTCTGTATCAATTGTTTATTTATAATTATCTGATTGTTATTATTTTCATTTAATGTTTCCAAATTTTCATTTATGATTTCTAGGTCACGGTGGTCGGGGTTTCCTGCGACCCATTTCCACGCTGAGCCTATAAAGTCAAGAGAACGTTTTTCTCTTGCTTTAGGAGAAATTTTTGCAATAAGAGTCCGAACTTGAGATACTTCGTGTATTAGGAGAGGATATAATTGATGTTCTGCATTAAGGTTATTTCTAATAGTATTTTCTATTTCAGAAGTTAATTTTGCATATTCTTCCAAATTTATTACATGAATTATCTTAAAAGATCCTTCTTGAACTCTTGCAGTGTCGTCTTTTAGAGTGATAAGTTGCGAATTCGTGTAATCGAATATTTGAAATTCCGCATGCACTAGGTGCATGGTAAGTCTGCAAAATTAGCATAGAATTTTTTTATTATATGTCTAGGTAAAGCTTTTAATTCTTAATAACAATAATAAAGATTAATTTATATTTTAATGTTGCGGGTTTTTTTTTTTTTTTTTTTTTTTTTTTTTTTTTTTTTTTTTTTAAATTAATTTTTTTTATAAATCATATTTTCTTTCAAAGTAGTGAGTTTTACAATTTTATAATACTTAAATTTAAAATCGTATGCCTATGGCATATTATTCGATTGTTCTTTTCTTGATTTACAATTTTTCTCTTACTAAATGAAGGTATCGTACGCCTATGGCATATTGCTCGATCCTTTTACAAGCTTTATCATTACTTAGCAAATAATTAATTCACATATTTTGTTTTGTTTGATTCGTTATCATTTTTTTACATTTAGTTTTTAATTTTTTCTTAATTCTATTTAAATTATACATATTTTTCATAAATGTTGTAAAAATATTGTTAAGCTTTACGATATTGTTTTCATTTTATACGAGTTTATATTAAAATTTATTTTAACTTCTAATGTGTGACTTATGAACTATCCTTCCTGATTCTGTCAGTATTGTGTTTCCTCTATCTTCTTTTACTGTCTCTTCTTTATATCTAGGCGTTAGCTTATTTCCTATTCTCTTATTGTTTCTTACAAATATTTTATCGTTTGCGTTGTACGAACGAAAAGGTATCCTTTTCTTATTATGAAATTCTAAGTCTTTGTTTTGTTTTTCTACGAGTCTATTAACGCTGTCCTGTCGGTCTTTTTCGATTTGTTCTGGGTCTGTACTAACTGTTCGTCCAAAAAATGCTTCAACTGGTTTTTTCTTGATCGTCGAGTGAATAGAGAAGTTGTATTTGTAAAGGGATCTAAGTAGTAAGTCTTCAAAATTCCTATGTGTTTTTTCGGTTTTAATGCATCGCATTATTTCAGAAAGAGTGGAGTGAAACCGCTCTATTTGTCCATTTATTGTACTCGTATAGGGTGGTGTCTTGAATATTTCTATTCCATATTGATTTTCAAGCATAAATACTATAGGTGCTGAACTAAGAGACTTTTCGTTATCTATAACGATTTTCTTCGGGATTCCAAAAGAAATGAGCAACTCTTGAAGGGGTAATTTTATATCTTCGGTTGACCGTGATTTAACTAATTTCACTAAGGCATATTTCGAAAGCTTATCAATGGCGGTTAAAATGATTTTATTGTTTGTGTGGTAAATGTCAATGTGAACAATATGTCCGGGATATTCAGGGATAGGAGAAGGTTTCAAAATTGGAGAAGTAGGGTGTCTTTCGTATTTATTTTCCTTGCATATTTTGCATTGTTTTACAATAGCTGTGATCTTTGCACTCATATGAGGAAAGTAAAATTTATCTAGCAATTGGATTTTGTTCTCGACTGCGTTCCTATGAGCTCTATTATGTTCTTTTATAATTTCTGTTTCCTGGTCTGCCTCTTGAGTGAGATTTTCTACTTGTTTCCTAGTGTAACGTGTTCTGTATTGGGCAAAGTGTTGTGGATATATATTTTGTATTTTACCTAAAATATGATCTTCTGTGAAAATACCATTTGTCACAGAAGGATTTAAATATCGTTTTAAAATGTTTACTAAGTTTTCCTCATTAAAATCTGGTTCTATTATGATATGCTTATGGTAGGTGGGAAAAATAATTTTGAACTGGTACGAGGCTACATCGCCAGTAGAAAGAAACAACTGGTTCTTAAAAACATTTATTGGGGAATCTGTATAGGGAATAAGATTATGCGAAGAACTTCCATCACTGTGCATCGTTGGTGTAAGAGAATTGATTTGATTATTTGGAGTTCTAGATAATGTGTCTGCTACTACGTTTGATTTTCCAGGTTTGTATTTGAGTACATAATTATACTCCTCTAAAATTGCTTTCCATCTCTTGAGCTTGCTGTTGTTATTTTTATTACTTAATGCATACGTTAAAGGTTGATGATCTGTGAATATTTTTACGGCAACAGGTCCATACAAATAACTTCGCAATGTTTTCAGAGCCCAAACGATAGCTAACATCTCCTTTTCGTTGGTGGCATAATTTTCTTCTGCTTTCGAGAGAGTCCGTGATATAAATATTATTGGTTTGTCATCCTGCTCCAAAACTGCGCCTATAGCGTAATTGGATGCATCTGTAGTAAGACTAAATTCTTTGCTAAAATCAGGATACTGTAGCATTACCTCGTTAGAAGCGAGAGTAGTTTTAATTTTATTAAAGGCTTCTATTGCATCATTATCTAACGTTATTTCTTTTTTTGCTGACAAACGTTTGGACATTCGTCCTTCCTCCCCTCTCAAAATTAGGGTTAGTGGTTTCGCTAACCTGGCATAGTCCTGAATGAAGCGCCTGTAAAATCCAGACATTCCTAGGAACGATCTGAGATCCTTAAGGGTCTTTGGTATAGGAATCTTTTCTATCGCTTCAACTTTTAATGGGTTTGCTTTTATTCCATTGGGTGTTACAACAAATCCTAAAAATTCAACTTCATCGGCAAAAAACTTGCATTTGTCTAATTGAACTTTCATATTCGCCTGTTCTAAAGTGTTAAAAATAGTCTCTAAATGTTTAGTATGATCCTGTTCTGTTTGACTAAAGATGATTATGTCATCAATGTATACGAAACAAATTTTACCAATGTGCATTCTTAAGATGTCATCTAAAGCACGTTGAAAAATGGAAGGGGCATTTTTAAGGCCAAATGGAAGACGAGTAAATTCGTACTTACCATTATTGACAGAAAATGCTGTCTTTTCGATGTCTTTTTCTTTTAAAGGAATTTGGTGGAAACCGCTTTTAAGATCTATGACAGAAAAAAATTTGTTTCGTCCTAATTGCGAAAGAACTTCGTTGATTTCGGGGATTGGGTAACGGTCGGCGATAGTAACAGCGTTTAACTTTCTGTAATCAATAACTAATCTGTATTGCTTGTTTCCCTCTGAATCTGGTTTTTTATTTACAATCCAAACGGGCGAATTGTAAGGGGAACGTGATGGTCGGATAATCCCATCTTTAAGGAGTTTATTTATCTGGTCTTCGACTTCGTTTTTGAGCGACATGGGGTATGGGTAATATTTTGTATAGACTGGGGATTCCGTTGTTGTTCGAATCTCACCTGTAACTCTCGTAGTAAATGTTAATCTTTTGTCAGGTTCTGCAAATAATTTTGAAAATTTTCCTAATAATGATTTAATAACGGTTTGCTGTTTAAGGGTAAGATGGTCTGTTTTTACTTCTATACTATTTACTGATTTTGCTATTTGCTGTTTAATAGGTATTTTAATTTTATCTTTAATTATCATTAGGTCATCTGAAGTGTAAATAACTGCTTTAAGTTGTTTTAAGCTGTCGTTGCCAATAATAGCATCAAATGATTTAAGTGTTGGTAGTATAAAAAATTTAAGTTTTTCGTTCTTGAGATTAAAAAGATAAAGTTCTATATGCTGAGATATTTCAATTTTTCCTCCTACTGAATCTGCGAAAAAAATATTTTCGTTTTGTTTAGGGTTTTTTGCTAGTGAAGGTTGAATATAGTTTTTATTTGATCCGGTGTCGATAAGAAATTTTAATATTTTTCCATCGCTTCTTTTACATTCGAAATACGGAAGCGATGAATTTGTTAACCTAAAAAATGAACATCTGCAAATTGATTTTGATTTTCGCTTGGATAATTCTGTTCCTGTTGTTCATAGTTATTATAATATTCCTGCCAATTCTCCTCATTCAGATTTTCGGGCATATTTGAGTTATAATGTTCCATATTATTTGTGAAGTTTTCAGCCTGGGAAATGTGGTTAACTCTTTGGAGTTTGTTTGGAATATTACGAGAAAATTGGTTTGATGGCGGTGGTGCACGCTTTCCTGCAAATGTGTTATAATTTGGTCTGTTCATATAATTGACATTACGCGTTTGTTGGGAACTGTCGACTTCCATAGGTATAGGTTTGGGTAATGGTTTAGGAGCATAAGGTCTTTGTGGTTGAAAATTTTGATATTGTGGAAAATGGTTGAAATTTTGTGGAAAAGCGTTGTTGAGTGAAGGGATGTTTGCTTGATTATTTATGGGTCTGTTATAAGAAAAAGGTCTAAACTGTTGAGGAATAAATGCTGTTTGTGCAAAGAAAGGTGGTTTTCTTTGCATTTGCTGCGGTGTATGCATTGGTGGTGGTTGGAATTTTCTATTTTTATTCTGGTTGTACGCGTATTGTGTCCTGTATCCCTGGTTTTCAAGTTTAAGACATAAATGTAAGGCCTGAGGTAAATCAGATGGTTCTTTCATGCCTAATAACTTTGGGAAGTCACCATTAAGTCCCTTAACAAATGTGTCTAATGCTTTGTTTCTGTAAGTCTGTGTCAAAAGGTTAAGAGCTTCCTGTCCCATGGTAAGGCTTGATAATTTGTTTAATATTAAAGAAAGGTGGTTGTATACCTCTTGGTAAAATTCGGGTATGGATTTCCTTCCTTGCACCAATGATGCAAGTTGGCATTCCAATGTCGTTATGTCGCGTCTGTCTGCGAAGTGGAGATTGAGGCAATAGATTATTGCTTTCCAGTCTAATGGAACGTTATAGGATTCTAAAATCACGTCGGCATTTCCTGTAATTTTATTTCTAATACTACTTAGAATCCCAAAATACTTTGGTGTTCCTTTCGTATTTTCATAAATTTTGAGGACGCGTTCTATGCTTTTCCTCCACGAACTAAATTCTGAAGGATTTCCGGAAAAATCCCTTAAACTACGAACAATGTCCGGTATTTTGTCTAAGTCATTAATTTGTCCCTGGTGTTCCGGTCTTATTGTCTCGTCTGTCGCGGTAACGAGTATGCTGTCCGGGTTATTTAGAGCTAAGTTCTCCTGAACAACCCTGTTTACTATATTGCTTATTAGCCTTTCTAAATCAGGTGCTGCTACTGGCTGTGATGAATTAGTGGACTGATTCTGTGCGCTAGAGCTACCAAGATTTTCTAAAATGCTAGGTCTAATGAGATTATTTGGATTAGACATATTTAAAAATTTTCTTAATTTTAAAATCGCCTTAAATTTTTACTATTTATTTACTTCAAAACCTCCTTAAATTTTACTTTTTCCTTATTTTAAAACCTCTTTAAATTTTTATTTTCTGTTTTCTCGTTGAAAATAAAAATTTCACTGTTAAAAAATTAAAATTACTAATTTTTTAATTATATTAGGGCAATTTGTGAATTAATATTTTTCTTTTTTAATTAGATATTTAAATTAAAATTTATTTTAAAGAATTTCTAAATTTTTTTGTGTTTTTTTTTTTTTTTTTATATTCACTCGAAAAACGATGAATTAAGTTAATATTCTTTTGTTTTAATTAAATATTTGATATTGCTTATTAGCTTTGGATTTATTTTTAAAACTTTCTTATTTTTCTTTTTAAATTTAATTTTATATTTCACTTTTATAATTAACCATTTAAAACTTTTACTTAAATATAAAGCTTACATAAAAAATATTGTAATAACCATCCCACGGCGCTGGAGAATTATCCTTTTTGCTGTCTGCTACTGAGGGTCCCGCGATGCGCACTCTGCGTGGGTGTGCGTTTCGTCCTCTTTGGGCTTTAACGCTGATTGTAGTCACTGCCTGTTACTTCCTATCGCACTGCTTAAGGGCTTTTATTAAGGACTTTTCCCTTTTTTTTGAAAATGATAAACCACGTATGCTTCTTAAGGATCTTATGGTTTTTCACTCACACTTTACTTTTTTATTTCACAAAAAAAAGTCCTTCGGAACGTAACGCGGTAGCGACCCTTTATTGTTGGGCGCCAGTTGAGTTTTTTGAAGTTATTTCTTCATTAAAAAAAAGAATAAAATTCTTTTTTTTTTTTATATTTTTTTATTCATTTTTTCTTTATTTAATTAAACCTTTTTGGTTGACAATTACTTAAGAACTAACTTAAAATAAATTCCTAAGTATTAATTAAACTTGCTGTAGGTGGTGATCACGTCATATGAATTTTGCTGACCTGGTGGAGTGTGCAGGAAGTCGTTTGATTTTTGTTTAATTTCATAAATGTTGCACAATTTGCTTTCACACGTCTCTCTTTAGCTTTAATTTAAAAGTGCTGAATGGGTTTATGTTACAGTGTATGTATGTCTGTTTGTAATATTGCATTAGCTTTTGCAATATTAACTTATACTATACATAAACGTGGCTATCGTGGTTATTTTGGATTCGGCCCAGCCGAATATAGCACACTCTTACTTGTTATATCTTGGACCAGCACTCAGGTGAATATGTGTTTTTTTTTGGTAACAAGGTCCCTAAAACGTGGGACATAGAAAAGTCTACTGTTTTGCTCGCACAAATTGTTCAAAACTTTCTGGAAGTAATTTTGATTACATAGTACCTAACTTTTACACTGTATTACACCACTGCATCTCAAAAACAGTTCCACAGATATTTAGTTGGAATAGTAAAGGCTCACCATGGAATTATACGAGCTAAGAATAAGAAAAACAAATTTTATAAGAGATACAAAACATCTGGATGCTTAATAGATTTCCGAAATTACTCCATTGCGCGTTCGGAGTATAATATTTCAAACAAATTAGCATACAATAACTACATATTTAATTCGCATGAGATTACAGTTGAAACCTTATCCTAAATCGTTTTATGAACTTATCAATTCAAAACGACATTCTTGTAACTATCCCAACTACTTGAAACATGGGTATCAGCTATAGGTTCTTAGATTTCTTCGCAACAACCTCCAAGAGCATAATCGATTACAATTCTAATTATCAGTTTAATTTAAAACATTCATCTAGCATAACTTTTCTATTCATTGACAGTGAAACCTGAATTCGTGGATTCAAACAAAAATTTTGTAAAAATAATTATTGGTCGAAAACAACTGTTTGTTTAAACAACAACAAAATACGATATGTTATTTTTGTGATATTTATGTATATGCATACAAATTATTTTTTCAGATACAAATTTTATTGTTTTTATTTTTACTTAAAAAAAAAATAAAAAACTATAATTTTTTGTGTGTATGTGTCTTTGAGACTTAATTTTCAAGACGTCGAAAATGTTGTCAATAACACAAGCCCCAAGAAAACTCCAAGTATTTAGCAAGTACAAGTTACTGCTATTTTACGTCCTGAGTATTATCCTGCATAGCGGAACGTGTCTGCGCTTATTACAATACCCAAGTCAGGGAATTAGTTCACTAAAGCAGAGTCATATAGACCAATAAGTCTATTGCCAACAATTTCAAAACTATTCGAAAAATTTATTTATTGAATTTTTGTTGAACTTTGTATAACTTTTAATTATTGATGGCGAAGTTGACTCTAATATTGAATGATGTAGGATGTATCCCTTATCATCAATTCGGCTTTTGGGCTAAACACAGCACCACAGAACAAACACATGGTTAGGTTAGGTAGGCAGGCCGCTGGACTCTCCAGTACTCCCAGCCCACTTGGGTCCTGAAGGTCGTTTCCTTTGTGATTGCCTGAAAAATTTGGTTATGATAGAGAAAAAAGAATATAAAAGGTTATAGGAATATAGAAGGAGTGAGGAAGAGGAAAAGGAGAGAGGGAAAGGAGAGGTAGGAAACTGTTTACTGTGGCATTACTTGCTGATTTACTAGCCATTTGCTGCTTCTTATGAAAGAAGCTAACGCAGTCTGTTTGACCGAGGCCAGATATAAGAGGCTATTGAAGCTCCGCTCGCCTAAGCATCTTAAACGATGATGCTCCAATACCGGGCATGTACCGAGGAGATGAAGGATCGTCTCCTCCTCCTCCTCGTCTTGGCAGCTTCTACAGAAGTCATAAATGTAAATGTCATAAGAAAACTTTTTGAAAACAAAAGGTATTATAAAGCTCTGGAAAGTTAAGTTTATCTCTAGATGTGTCTTTAAATTGAACCGGAATGTATCTACATATATATATTACAATTCTATAAGATTATCCTTCGAGTAATATAAATTGCATGTCAATTTAAAAAACTCATATTCGTCGCCTCTGGAAAAAAAACAACCTTCAAATTGGCGTTTCGATGTCAATGCTCCGGTGAATTCAGTGAATGTTTTTCAAAAATTGTCAATAAGTAAAAACTATTTAATGCTCAAGAATATTTTGTAAGTGCATTAAAGTTTCTTTTGTTAAAATGAGTTGTTGAAAAGTTTTTCATTTTTGCCCGCTATTAAAACTTTGCTAAAGCATGTTTATATCCTAATTTTATTTATTCCCTGCGACAATCAATTCCCCGGCACCATAAAACAATTTTGTGCGTCCACCTCTATTCAGCTGTTCAGTGTGCTGTCTTTGAAAACTTGGTTTTAAGTGATTGAATGCGGAATTTAATACAACCAAATATTGTGTTGTTAATTTAAATGTTAAGATTACTAACAAACTTGTTGAAAGAAAACTTGTTGTCTTGCGACTGAAACCAGTCAAACAGCAACACCAATTGCCAGAGAGCGCAAGAAAGAGGGAGGGAATGAGTGTTACTCTACCGGTAATACTCAAAGAGCCAGATGATCAAAAATAAAGTGGTTTTTATTGAGCAAGAAATTATTTTATGACATTTAAAATGTGTTGAAATAGATCATGTTACTAGAACACTTGTTAAAAATAAAAAAAGGTGTAGGCAAATAGTGGTAAAGTTCATTTATTGATTCCTATATATATTTATATATGTATCTACAAGTATATAATAGCAAGGCATTTTGTAATATGTGTGCTATTTCATTTATTTTTGAAGTTTCTTATTATATTACTTATGAGTATATTCATACTTATTCATACACTTATAAGTATAAGCACAAGTTCATCGGGTGCTACATCGAGAGGTTTGCTTTTTAATCGGCTTCTTTTGACCGATCACACATGACTAATATAAAACTGCTTTGCCATTTTTTTTCGGTATGATGACTTGTCATGGCAAGACTTACATCACAATAGCACATTATTATTTTAAGTGAATGGGCCCTGAAAAAAACGCAATGAAAATCCTGTGTGAACATTTCTAGCTCTGAAAATATGTTAATTAATAAAAATTGCCATATTTGGGCCATTAAAAAATACAACATATTTTAACCAAACATTTATCATTGCATCCTATTATTGTATCTCACAAACGCGCAGACAAAATGCATTTCCCCATAATCTTATGACAACACTAGTAAGTAATCCACATTATTTTTATTGTTTCCGCAAAATACGTATTATCGTTTTTAATATAACACAAGTATTTGAAACCTTTGTAAATATATAAGTGCAAAAATCTTAACATATTTCTTGCTACTTACTGCTCTATTATTTTAATATAAAGGGTGGTTAACTTTTAAGGGTTGATGTTGAGTTTAAATAAAACACAAATTATTTAGGAATTATTATCTTTTCTTATGATAATATTGGAACGGTTCAATAATTTGTGGAAGAAAGTATAGGTCAAATGGCCGCCGCAGCCTCGACGGCACACCTCTAGGGATGAAACGATACCATTAGGGTATCGATACTTATACTTGATACGGTATCGATCGCAAAGTATCTACACCTACTCGGAATCGAAGAAAGAGCATCGGTCGATTTCGTCATATGATTAACGGCAGGGTAGAACACATGGAGCCAAAAATCAAAATATTCGTTATTGACTTCATCGACCAGCTGAAATTGATGCGCTCTAATTAGGATCCCGGAAGCGAAGATTTTTAAAACGCGGTAATTCTATCATCTGCTACATTTATCCAACAGTTTGCCTTGTAACTGTGTGACACATTCAATTGAGGAAGCTAAACTTTGCAGCTTCGATGAAAGACAATCCAGTATTGGTATAATCTTCGATGGAGCCACTAATTCTGGCCTGAAGATTCTCTAGTGACAAATTCGGATGGCTTTAGTAACTGGACTAGTTCTATTAGTCTGTTTTTATGAAGCACACAGCTGATTTTGAGGGTCCCATTTGCATTCACGGATTTATTTTATAAAAAATTAAAAAAAAATAATAGTATTATGGTAAAAATGGTGTCCAACTAACTTCCTTTTTTGTTTGCCAATAAGAAGAGTATTTCTGAACGATTCGAGTATTTTTGACCGATACTTACTTGGTACTCGGTAGTAAAGCATCGATACAAAAAGTACTTGGTATCGGAGGAAAACTATCGAGTATTTACCTGTATTTAGTCGTATGGTTTCATCCCTACACACCTCCAAACGATGGTTCAAATTTTTGATGACGCTGATGCATAATTGAGGTTCTATGCCGTTAATATGCAGAATTATCTCAGCCAATTCATATCGCCACCACGTGAAATTGAATTGGTCACGCAAAAGAGCCATTGTTGCGTTGGATGTGTGTTAAGTGGCACCGACCTGTTGCAATTACATATCGTCCACAACCATATCTTCCGATTCGGGTCACAAAAAGTTCGTTATCAGCTGAAAATAACGAACACCATTCACAGGGCCTGACTGGCCCAAACACTACAACATGAAGTCACTCTTTGTGGGTGCAATGGACAATCACTTTTCGATTATCATTCGCCCAAATGCGACAAGTCTGGTTGTTGATGTATCCACTGAGGTGAAAATGTGACTGTTGCCATTTCTTGCCACAGTTCTGACCACTGACGACACTTGGAATGCTCAAGAGGCTTTAGTTCATGAGTCAATTGCAACTTTTAAGCGTGTAAATGCAAGTCTTTATGCATAATGTGCATCAACGACGATTTGTTGGTCACGACGGCGTGTTTAGGTGGACCGCTCTCCAGCCACACTATCACATAACATTGAAACCAAAGCCCCACCACCCCAATCGTAGCGTCCAGAAAAGCCAAGACCGAAAAAAGCACCTCAAGTTCGGTCAAATGTGAAGGTTTTTCTCACTGTTTTCTTCGACCGCAATGGTGAGGTGCATCATGAATTCTTGTCACAAGGTCGTACAGCCTTGAAGTTATACGCTGTCTGCGCGAAGCAATTCGTCAGAAACGCACAGAATTGTGGAAAAAACTACCATGGATTTTGCACCATAATAACGCAGCAGCTCACACTTCGATGCTTCTGCGTCATTATCATGCCTCAACCACCGTATTCACCGGACTTGGCCCCGCTGACTTTTTTCTCTTCCTAAAACTGAAGACACCGAGGAAAGGAATGCGATTTGCTACGGTTGAGGAGATAAAAGAAAAATCGAAACAGAAGCTGTTGGCGATACCAAAAAGCGCATTTCAAAAGTGTTTCGAGGATTGGACAAAACGCTGGCATAAACGTACTATATCTGAGGGGGAATACTTTGAAGAGGACAAGATAGTTATTGATGAATAAATAAATACTTTTGAAAAAAAGAAAGTAACGGTTATTTTTTGATATTTTATTAAATGAAACAGAATGGATCTTATATTGATAAATGTTCTATTTAATGTCGGCAATTGTGTATGGAATACAATATCAGGTAAATTTTTGTTTGTATATAAATTGATATCAGATAAATGTCCTCATACCTCAGGATGAATCACCCGATACTTATGTCGTTTAAATGTTCTGCATTATTACGCTGGCAGTAGACGACTGACTCAAGAAAAGCAAAAAAAAAAAAGTAACCAAACAGCCAGCCAACAATCGAACTAGACAATTTAGCCAACTGAAGCAACCAGAAAGAAACACGATCGGTGCCGCTAGCAGAACTTCACACCGTCATGGCTAGTAACACGGCAACGTGTGCATTTGTATGTGGCTGTTGCTCCAACCAACTTTTGCTATAAAAGTGAAGTATTTTGTTTGCGATACTTTTTGGTTTGAGCTCAGTGTTAATTAAGACGTGAACTAAGTGGGTTTATTTCGATACCGTTCAAGTGACTAAAAATAACTGAAAAGCAAACAAATAAAAACAAAATTTAATAAATATAAACGTGTAATTAAAGAAAGAAAATAAATAAAAAACACATAAACGCAAAAAATCATCAACAAACGGTAAAATTATAATTTAATTAAAAGATTGTATATGTATGTACATATGTATACACATAAATATGTATCTACATATGAGAGAAACTTTTATTGGTACAATTGATTTACTCTTAAGCTTACTATGAGAGTACATACAGATGTGTGTACGTACAATGCGAGTATGTATGTCTGTTTGTCCCAGTGCCTGAGTTTTTGCTGTGGATAAATGATTGTTTGTGATTGTGATAGCATAAATATTGTTGAAAAATTCATACATATAAATGTGTATACATATAAATGTATGTGCTAACATGAGCCGCTCTTGGCAATTTTTTGTTTACTTCAACCAAAAAAAAAAAAAACAAAAAAAAATCATGTAAAAATTATTGAAAAACAAAACCAAGATAAAAAATTCTTTTAGTTTTAAAAATACACTGAATTGTTTAAAAATGATTTTTTATCCGAGAAGAGATTTATTTACTTTATTTATTATTATTTTTCTTTTTTTGATATTTCTTATTTTTTTATTAAATGTTTCTTTCCGCACGTACATACATGCACGTGTAAACTACGTATATACAAACACATGTATACTTGTACAGTTTGTAAATAAAGCCTTTTCACCACTAAATAATCATAACAACTTTCAGTAAAACAAGTAAATCTTATTAAAAAAAAAAAAAAAAAAAAATATATATATATATATATATATATATATATATATATATATATATATATATATATATATATATATATATATATATATATATATATATATATATATATATATATATATATATATATATATATATATATATATATATATATATATATATATATATATATATATATATATATATATATATATATATATATATATATATATTGTTTTTTAAATCAATAATTATTGATCACAGCAAATTTGTATTGTAAAAAATCCTTCTTAAGAAAAAAAACTTAAGAAATGAAAAAACTTGAACGATGTACATATGTACAAACCAAAAAATTAAAAAAAATATATTAATTTCAGCAACAAAGTAACAATTATAACCAACAAAAAATAGTTCTGTTTGTACCTAGTACGCTGTAAATTAATGATTTCAAAATTGTGTAAAAAAATTTCATTTTTGATCTTCGTTTGTAAAATAGATTTAATGTTTGCATCAGATCTTGTTTTTTTTTATAAAATTTAACAACCTTTCAGTTTGTTATATAAATATATAAAAAAAAAGAAAGGTTAATATAATGTTATTTTTTTGTAAAAAAAAAACAGAAAACAAAATCTGAAGCTGCAAAAATTAAGTCTATATAGGTGTACAACTCTGATTCCGCCGTTTTTTGCCCGCAATAACAGGTTTTATTGTAAACAAGTAAGAGTGTAGTATATTCCGCTGGGCCGAATCTAATATACCCTGCACGATAGCCAAGTAAACATATAGTATATTACAAATTTGAACTAAATATGCACGGATATATGTATATGCACCGATATCGTGGAACAATTTTGTTTGCCATGCCAGAAAGGGAATATTTCTTTCATGAAAAACCCGGTTTAGGCTATATCTCGGGTATATATGGACCGATATCGGAATTTTTAGTATCTGTATTTTAGTAACCACCTTTTATAATCAGAACTGCTTTCAAACAACAAAAAATTATTTCATAGAAAAATCCGTTTAGTCTATATCTCTGATGAATATTGGACCGATATCGAAAATTTTAATTTTATATATTTAATAACCTCCTTTCATAATCATGGAAAATTTGGCTTAGACTATATCTGGGGACTAATATCAGGGAAACAGTTTTTTGCCTTTTAAACACCATGCCAAATAATTGTATTAAGTTTGAAACAAAACAAAACAATTTTTTTCAACTTTCATACAAAATAGCAAAAAAAATGGCTTGTTTCAAAATTTTGGATACATCTCAGCTATAGGTGAACTGATTTTGCTGAGTTTAAATAGCAAACCCATGAATCGATGGAGTAATAGAATAGTCGAAGAAAAAAGCTTTTAGGTCCAATGGTTTTCTCAGGAACCGTACTTCAACAGCGACCAGACGGACATCGCTTAATCGAATTTTTTGTCAATGGTGATCCAGAATATCTAAACTTTATAGGGTCAGAAATGAAAATTGTATAAATTCTAAAGTGTTACAAACTTATGAAGGATATAAAAATTTGTTATACCTATACTTATGATTCAAAGTATTGTCCATTGTCACTACTTTTTCTTATCTTACGGGCAACCTATCAATATCGCGTTGAAAAAACTGGTCATCTTTTGAAGCGATCCGCGAATCAATTCAATTTTTTTTATTTCTTCTTGGTGAGCCATTGATCGAAACAAGTCATAGTCCGAGAAAGCAATACCTGGCGGACACGGCGGGAGTCAAAGGTCTTCACATTTGAATGTTTCCTGTATGTCTTGACCACTTTCGCAGTATGGAATTGAGCATTGTCATGCTGTGAAATCACTTTACTCGTACCAGGTCTCTCGTCGTATTGCAGCCGTTTGTGTTTCAATTCTCGGCTCAAACACATTAATTATACAGGAGATCGATAACGATCTCTCGCCGAGCTGGTCACACCAAACATGTTTTGGAACAGTGAATATTCGGTTTGACCGTCGACGTGGAAGCATGGCTGGGATATATCTATGATCTTTTGATCTAATGATCTTTTCGTTCCCAATCACTGTGTAATACAGTAATCCCTTCCGTTACTGCCATTCAAGCAGCTGTTTATAGGCAAACAATATCTCTCGGTTTAAATTCGTACTGTACCCAATGAATTATTCCCGTGGCACGTTGAAATGGAAATACCTAAGCTTATTGTAGCACATCTACGATCTAATTATTTTGACTACTGCTTAACGCTACAACCGTCTGTTGCAAAACGGCAGAATCAAAGTTGTACACCTATATGTAGAAAGGTGTTTTCAAAACGGGGAAACATTTTTTTTTTTTTGCTTCTAACTCTTAGTGTACCTATCTTTGGCAACTATTACAACTTGTAACCGCCTGCGCATTGATTGGATTAATTTTGGTATCTCAAATTCTTTTGGTATTTTTTCTCACTCTTCTTTCCATTTTTCGGCTTTTTTTTAAGTGCACCCACAAATTTTCTGCGTTGAGTTTAAAGCAGAACTTTGTGCTGGGATATCAATTAATTGTGTGGAATTATATCGTGTTTTTCAATAAGGACTTGACAATTTCTTTAACATATGCTGTGTAGCACCGTCCTGGTGAAACCACATGTCGTCCAAGTCCATGTTTTCCAATTCGGGCCAAACATAATCGACAATCACGGTGCGATAACGGTCACCATTTATAGTAACCAGGCAAACGTTATTGTCGATGAAAAATATGAGCAAACTGCCCAAACGCAAACTGCGCCAAACATGTTTTAGTTATACAGTTAGCTAACGAGTCCATTGAGCTAAAAATGAACTTCAACACTGAAGATGATTTTGCGACGAAGTTCAACATCTTGTCACAACTTCTCCAGAGCCCAATCGAAGAACGTATGTCACTTGAAATATACCATCGCCTTTAAGTCTTGAGTAAGTTGGACCTTGTATGGGTAAACCAAGACCTTTCGCAAAATTCGCCATAAAGTGTCTGATTTCGATCAGTTTGCTACGGTCGCCTGAAAGGCAATGATGTTCTCGTCACTTTGACCAATTCGTTGTGTCACTATCACGGTATCATCACAGAATGAATATATAGACACAACTTTTGAATTAAACCTGTTAAAATTATATTTTGTACAATAGTTTACTATTTATTAAAAAGTTCTACCTGTTTGAATTTACAATAAATATAGCAATCGTATTAAAATAATTTATTTGCGCAAAAATTAAATGAAAAATTGCGTAGAGAAAATGTAGGGAAATATTTTTTGATTGTAGGGAAAAATAATTATTTTTATACGCTATGGTAGGGATTTCATAAAAAATCTTGTGGCAACACTGGTATTAATTCACTTGCTTCGGTTAAAATAAAATCGTGTATGGTACAAAACTTTATTTATTCAAAAAATAAATGAATATATTCAAATGTCTTTTGAGCGTAATCATGCAGACATTTAAAGTGTATGCATTCTTGTTAGCAACATACCAGACAATAGTTACATGCGAAAAAAAAACAAAGTAAATGGTGTTATTCTACTTTTAAAGTGAAATTATAAAGAAAAATTTGTTTTGAAACGACTTTTTTTACAACCTGTATGTATGGTATACACGTCTGCAAAAAACGATAAACAAAAGTTGTTTAAAAGAAAAACAAGTCAAAACAAACCGCAATAACATGGCGATCTTAATGAGTTGTTAGATACTCTACTAGAGCATTATCGTGTAACATACGCCTAACAAGACTACAGGGGTCTCAACACCGCATGCGATATCGAACTAACTATCGTAACGAATTACATTAACACAATACGTGTCGAATAAGCAGATTATGGGTGTCCGATCGTAAAATGTAAGCGATTTACACCATATGTTTTCTAAAAGTAAACATATGCAACAAAATTGTTTAAAGCATATTTAATGGGTGGTTGCTTTACTTTTTGGCTAAATTCCGTGCAGGTATACGATTCTCTCAAAACTAGAAGCAATTTTTTTAAGTACGGTTATGCGGGGGAAGTGTAAGTCTCATAGGCTGCACTTCTCGCTTAGGCAATACAACGAGACTAAAAGGACCCAAGAGGGCTGGTTTCATGAAACTCGTAGCCTATTCCTAACCTAGCCTAAGTACGGCTATGCGGTCTAAATTTCCAGCCGAAACACAAAAACAAATGCTGTGATGCTATATGGAAAACTAACTAACTAATTTTTTTATAAATTTAACACACTTTCCAACATCCAGTTATGGTCTACGGAATTTTAGGTAGCTACATATATATTTTTCAGTTTATATATATATCTGTAATACATTTTATTTGGCCTTTATGTATACTAAGATTTTATTAGATTCAGAGATATAAAAGAGATAACTTTATAAAAACAATAATGTTTATTAGATAAATGTCTAATGAACAGATATACATATGTACAGACATTCAAACATGATTTCTTTTAAAGAAATAGCAGACTAATTAAAAAAACTTGTCTTTCCGTATTATTTGAAAGATTAAATGCGTAGTCTAGTTGAAGGTCATTTAACGTTTCACTCGATGGAGACAGTATTTATCTAATAAGGTATTGGCAATTCCACTTTAGTTAAAAAAGAAAAACAACTAATACAATGTATATGTTTATATGAATATGCATATACATATGTATAACTAATATTCATACAAAACAATTAATATTCATACATATGTATATAATAATGTGTATGTTCATATATAAGCTTTTAAGTTTATGTTGATGCTGGTCGAGTTTCTTTCTTAACTTTAGCCAGTATCGATCATGTATTAACAGTTCCTAAAGTTTATAATTATTAATTATTTTAATTTAGATCAAGTTCATTTTTCCCCTTCTAAAATTAAGAAAGAAAAGTTTTTAGACATTGCTGCTGGAATTTTGTATATTTCAATGTGTCAAAACATTAATGATAACAATTTGATGCTTCAGCGCTTTGTAGGCCTTTTTGAAGCAAGTTGGGGGAAAAATATATATATACGTATATAACTTATACAGTATACTCGCATACATACATATGATGTATTTTGCATGTTTTGTATTTTACATCTTAGTAAAAGCAATTAGGTAAACTAAAGAAATTTAAAAAAATTATTTAACAGCCAGTTTACAGAGCTCGACTCGTCAATAAAAAGCGCTAAAACTGTAGCATTATTATTTTTTCGGTTCATAGAAGACGACTATTGACGATTTGTATTAAAAAATATAAGAGCTATCAATTTATTTTGGTTTATACAAAACGAGTTTTGACATCATAAACGTCAAACTTAAATGAATTAAAAAATATAGAGCCCAATTATGAATAAAAATTCCGGAGGAATTTGTTCACCCTTCACTTTCCTCCAATTATGAACAAAAGTTAAATGCGATTCGTTGAAAACACTAGAGAGAGATCAACTCTTATGGCCAAGTTAACAAAAGTTGTGTTTTTCTCTTTAATTTGCATTGAAAAAAGTATGTTATGTGAGAAGTAAATTTCGTGAGGAATAAATTCCGAGAGAAAAAAATTCCGTGAAAAGAAAAACATATAAAACATATAAACATATAAACATATAAAAGTAGTAATTTTTAAACTAAAAAGTGGAAGTTTTAATATAAAAAAGTAAGCAAACTTGTTTAATATATATGTACGAGTATAGTACAGTTGTGAAAAAGATTTACATCAGCACCTGCCTTGCGGCCTTATCTGATTATGGACCAGTACCACGGAGTGAACTATTCGCGATTCACCAGTGCCCCCGTGTGGCTTACCAGGCTCATAAAGGTAGCAATTCTTGCCATATGATAGCGGTCATATGAGCAACTTCTTGTTATGAGTAGAGTACAGTAAGTAATTATATGATTGTATGTTTAGAGTGGATTTTGTGCTGAAGGTATAATTGGGGTATACCTTTTAGTATCAACATATTATGCCAAATGGTCATGGATAACCCAGAGCGTATTTGCATGGAAATCTCTGGATTTCCATAAATAGCTTTATACCATGTACTTCATTCATGGTTCAATAAAAAAAACATCAACTAAAAGACTAAAAACTTTGTGTTCTATTTAATTCAAATTGTATTCATTTTGAGACACCCTATAGAACATATTATATTTAACAATAAAAATTAGTTTTAGTAATGTTTTTGTTACTGTTTCATTTCTACTTACTACATTTTCATATACTATTAGTTTTCTCTATTTATTCGTTGCTATTGATTCTATTGGAGGCTCCTCTTGATCGGCTCCTTGGTATGCGAGTATTGTATGGTTTTCTTCCAACGAACGGTGATTGTAACCTTCATGTTCTAGTTCTTTTTATCGTCGTTGCCAAAAACTATTCTATTCACCTTCAGAGAAACGATAACTCTCGGGATCCTTTCTGAAACTCTCATATGCTAGTTTTTTGCAGAGTTTCTTAGATATGAAACTACAGTGAAGAATGATGGGCCTCTTATTTAGGCAGCATAAGCTTTAGCTATCAAATCTCACCTTTAGCTTTTGTAATTAGCTAATGAAATAGTTTACATCAAACTACGATTGCGGTGTTTTTCAATTTTTATGGCTACTCAAACTTCAGAATTTTTTTATACGCATCCAAATATTTCGTTTTGTGATTAAAACACACGATATGACGTTTTATTTCAACACTATCGAATTCGCATAGTCCATATTCGAATTTAGCATGTTTATTATTTTCATCGTTCGTTATGTTGGACGTATTCGGTAGCTAGCTTATCCAGATTTTCATTAGATTCCAAACTGTTTCATCACCTTCATTCATGTTGTTCTGATCCGGACTGCTATCACGATTTGCTAACAATTTTGCTGCTTGCGTTTTTAATGGTTTAAGCTTTTTTGATATTTCAATGGGCATCTTAGAAACCCATAAAAAAATTTACAAACAAATTATAAATTTTTCAAAGTTTTTTGTTTAATTTATTTATGAACATACTCATATGCCAGAAAATAGAGATGTTTTCTTTATCGAAATTAAAATGTGTATATGGAAAAATGCAAACAAATAGTATTTTTTGTCATATTGGCAACGATAACATTTCTTAACTGTTTGACATAAAGACGAATTAACGTAAGCTAGACGGCTCGATTTAGCCGCGTTATATAAACCTATTTCTTTACGTACTCGCTTACAAATATTGCGTGATGTTATTAATACACTTGAACACGTTCATATATTAAAAGGCACATTTTATAAATGCCATGAATTGGTAAAATGTTTTTAAATATATTTTTATAAAGAGATATTGTTGGATATTCCACTATTTTTAATGCTTTATTTTGCATTCTTTGTAATCATCTTAGTTCCATAGTACTCGTATGTTTCTAGCCATATATAATGGCCATGTAATTGAAGTGGCTTTGAATTAAAAAAAGTTATAAATTAGACGATTAGTGCGTGCATCAATTTTATTTTTGAATTTGTATAGTAAACCCGTTGCCCAAGCAACGGTTATACACTGATTCGATACAAACTTGTTCTGTAGCTGTAACATAAATACTTGACTGAACTGCTTTAAAAAGTTTCTGTGCCATTGACACACACATTGAAGTTGCTGTCAGGTTGTTAATTGAGTTTAAATATTAATGTACTTATTTATTATTATTTGCATTTAGACAAAGTTTGTTAATCCTTATAAATTCCGATACAAGATCTGCATCACATTCTAAATACGTCTTAGGAACTGTTTTATGCTTATTGTAATCATAAACAAATGCCATAGGCATAAATAAAAGTCTTTCCACTAAGCTCAAGATTTTTGATATCATTGATGTATATTGAACACAATAGTGGCCTCAAAATACTGCCTTGTGGAACACCATATTGCAATCTACCAGGTGAACTTTTACAGCTGTTAATTTGAATAAATTGTCTGCAATTTTTTAAATGGTCTTTTAGTAAAGTCAAATCTCTGCCACATATGCCATAATATCTTAATTTTCTAATCAAGATTTCATTATCTAAATTATTAAAGACCTTCGATAAGTCGAAAAACAACCAACCGACATCAGAAAACTCATCATTTAAGCCTTTGCAAGTATAATTAATGGCATTTATATACTACCGCTTCTTCTGCACCACATGCTTTTCTGAATCCATCAGCCATGTTCCGAGAACATGCGTTCTGAAACCGCAATGCGTTTTGAAAAACGCTTAATTGATTTTTAGGTGTTCTGAGGAACGCGCTTTTTACTGGCGTTTAGGAGTTTTTTTTCCGAAAAAATACAACATGTGTTTTACATACGTATACTTATATAAGTGGTAGTAATATAAAACGAAAAAAAATTTGACAACAAATAGAAAAATTTTTCAATTTAGTTTTCTTAATGAAAATGTGTAAAATTATTTAAACTCTTTTTAGAAATAAAACGAAAACATATTAAATTTTAAAAGTTAATAATTGTATTGCCTTTTGCAAGTTCAAGTCGCCAATTTTAAGCGATATGCGTTTTCCAGAACAAATATTTGGCGCTTTGAAATCGCAAAACCATATTTCTTGCGTTATACGTTTCTCAGAACACCTATTTGGCGTTTTCAAATCGAAAACGCTAAATTTTAGCGATTTGCGTTTCTCAGAACATGCATGCATATTGAAAATCGTTTACAGTCCATATATTTTGATAGTTGATTATAAAGAAGTCGTCCAAAGACATTATTGATGAAGGACACAACAGATATGGGTCTATGCATATTTGCTGTGCAGGTATTATTCTTCCTGAAGAAAACCAAATACTTTGGGGTTTTTGCACTAGGTCTTAAAGCGTTTCCACTACAAAGTTAAAGCGTTTCCACTACACTTTACGTAGTTGTTCCATATTGTAGCCTATAAAAAAAAATTATTTAGGAATTATTGTCATATCTTTTTATTACGATAATATTGGTATGGTTCAATTATGTAAGGAACAAAATGGACAAATGGCCGCGCCGACTTCGGCGGCACACCTCCATTCGGTGGTTCAAATTTTCGATGACGCTGAGGCATAATTGATGTTCTATGGCGTTAATGTGCCGAATTATCTCATCCGTTAGCTCTTGAATTGTTGCTGGCTTATCAAGGTACACCCTTTCTTTCAAATAACCCCAAGGATAGAAGTCCAACTATGTCAAATCCAAC
This sequence comes from Thecocarcelia acutangulata, assembly GCA_914767995.1. NCBI lineage: Eukaryota > Metazoa > Arthropoda > Insecta > Diptera > Tachinidae > Thecocarcelia > Thecocarcelia acutangulata. Next base: position 56,093,527 of record OU612094.1, on the reverse strand, counting down.
GATCTCGGACGCCGTGAGATAACAAGGTCATTGCTGTGTGACAACTGGCACCGTCCTGTTAAAACCACATACCGTCCACATTCATATCCCCAATTCAGGCCATAAAAAGTTCATTATCATTTCACGATAGCGAACACCATTCTCAGTAACTGCCTGACCGGCCTCACTTTGGAAAAAATACGGCCCGATGATGACGCCAGCCAATAAACCGCACTAAACAGTCACTCTTAATGAGTGCATTGTTTTTTCGACAATCACTCTTGGATTCTCATTCGCCCAAATGCGGCAATTCTGTTTATTGACGAATCCACTGAGGTGAAAATGTGCCTCATCACTGAAGATGATTTTTTCGAAAATTTATCATCCACTGTTGCCATTTCTTACCACCGCTCTGACCATTGACGATGCTTGGAATGGTCAAGAGGCTTTAGTTACTGACTGATTAGCGTTAACTTAACACCAACTACAACTATTTTTGTGGTCTTTACAACAATGTCGTTAACATTTCTATAGGGGTTGTTGGAAGACCCACTGGAATTAAGTTCAACAGAATTCCAAAAACTCCAGACGTATCAACAAATATATTAAATAATAAATTTATAATTAGTTTTACTTACCATAAAGGAGGAGTTATTGCCAAATTTGTTTGTTTTTTGCTGTTCCCCTTTGTGGTTTTCTTTATTTTTAATAAAGCTGCCATATTATTTAAAATTTTTTTTGACGTACGACCAGATGTGTTAAAAATAAGTTGATGAATCACATAATCGCTAGTTACTTTTGCGGTTTGCAAAAGTTTGCGTTAAGTTATGCTCTTGAATTGAATTGCACTGAAAATTATAAACACCTCGTTAATTTACCAATAAATCAAAATAATTAAATTTATTATCCAAAGAAACTAAATATTTCATATATTACTTCTTGTCAAATATACATACATACATATTTGTATGGGCTTGTAATTGTAAGAACAAATTAATAAATTAAACTTAAAACATGAGTAATATTTTATTGTTTGTTCCATGAACTCTTGTTTGTTAATTTACGAATATTTGCTTGCAATCAGAAGTATTTATCAAATTAATCTTTTAGTAGCCTTTACTTCTCACAACAGAAAAGTGCGCGACAGACTGATAAGGTTACATTCGTAAAGAAAAAATGTTGTAACAATTCGAAAAAAATGTATACTATTGCCTATTGCCGTCGTATAGTGCGAAATATCTGGGTATCTACCTTGATTCCAAACTATCTTGGCAGCGGAATATCTAGGCAAAAATGGAAAAATGGGCTGTCGCCTTATTCATGCGTAGAAGGGCCATTGGGAAGACTTGGGGGAAAAATCCTTGGAATTCCTGTTGGCTATTCGGCGTGGTTGTTAAGTCTATTTTAACGTATGAATCACTTGTATGGTGCAAGTCCTTGGAGAAAGCCACACACTGCAAGATTATAGAGACGATAGAGCGCGCATCGTGCACCACGCAAACGAAAGCACTTTTCGAAATGCTAAACTGGGTGCCGGCTGTTCTCCTGCTGCAAGAAATTGTCATGAATTACGTTTTCAGGCCGGGGACGGAATCTGTGTACCCTCCGGAGAATAGTGAATACTGCTCACCGGCTCTACTGCCCTACAAGAGATTTGATGTAATGTTGTCAAGTAAGATCTCTAAGGTGGTCGGCATATATTGTCAAAGGGACGTGCTTGAGATCTTTATTGCCAGACACAAGTCGGGCTCAGAGTTGCTAAGGGTATCTTTTTCCCCCTGTATGACAGGAGGATTAGTTTTCGGCCGCAAAGTGAGTGAGTGGCTATAATGAAGGAAAACAAATGTTTGCGATATACTTAGGTATACGAAGAGAATAGCCGAATTTGTACTGATAGTAAGACTGCACTTAATGTACCAGCGGATGCCAATATGTCGGGGTTACTCTCTAGTGCGATGCGAAAGAAAAATCGAAGAATTGGTACCCTGTATTGCGTTTCGCACATTTTATTTTATCATTCTTCACTATTGTTTATTTTGTGATAACAGTGTTACTTCATTTTTAAACTACTTCGTGAAAAAAAGTGACAGCACAGAATACAAAATTATACTCTTATCGCATCTACCTTTCGCATCGAATTTACTTTCCCATCGCAATATATAGTAACCCCGCAGGTGGCTTCGTGAGTGCCGGATATCTCTAACGGGACTGTGCAAATTGAGTTACACCAGCACCTGCCTTGCCGGCCTTTTCTTATGATAGACTAGCTGCACGGCGTAAATTATTTACTATTCACCACCAATGTCCCTGTGGGGCTTACTAGGCTCACAGTGGATGCAACTTCTGCCATAAGCTTGTAGTCATATGAACAAACTTCTTTCTGAAAAGTTCGGACCTTTTAATATCTCCTGCATGCAATTTTCCAGCAGTCAATAAAAGACAAAGCTTAAGTAATGCAACGTAATGCAAGCTGATTGCTTGCATTACGTTGCATATGTTGCAAGACACCAGCACCTCTTGGGGTCGTTAGCCTCCGAGATAGGCATTGCACTATAGTTATAAGGGAAAGTAATTCCTCTTCCTGCGATTTTAGGTTTAAGCCACAAGCCAGAACGTTACACACAAGGTAGGGAATTCAACCGTGAACAGCGTCGATATGGTCTGCAAGCAGAACCTCCCAGAAGCTTTGCTGATCCTCGTTCTACCAAATTATCATTTTTGAGGGGCTTGAAAATCCAGCACAACATAAGTCGTGCGGCTGCTAAAAGTTCTATTCGCTACAACAAACGAGGAACTTCTGCGCCTTTATACACCAGAAAACAGAGTGCCCTGGACGCCAAGGCAAAAACTACTCCAAATTTAAAGAAGGCAAAATTAAAGAAAAGTATTGAAAAGTTAAAAAAAATATTGAAGCAAAAACTAAACTTTTTGTTCTCCGGGGTATAATGTCACTACAAATAACATTTTTAGCATCTCTGAAGCATGCGAACATTAACGTTCGAAATTATGGACCAGACTTTCATTGCAACAGGATTTGTCAACCAATCTATATAAACAAAATAGTGGAACAGTCGAACTTGGAGTTTTTCTGGGTACGAGGTCATAGTGAAATACCCGAAAATATTGTAGCAGATGAACTGGCAAAGAGGGGTATAGATGAAATTGTTGGAATGCCGCTTCAAATTGTAAAAAAGTAAAAAACAAGTACAGCGTCGACTTTTACGGACCAGACAAGACAGCTGGTCCAGCGAGGTTACCTGTCGAACATTAAGGCTGTTATGGCCCAGGTATAATAATAGTAGGACTTGTATCCCTACCCTCCCACGACAGAGATTGTGTTCCATTATGATGGCCTTGCGGGAATATTGACATATAGGGATGCATGCGAGGAGATTTAATCTTCTATTTAATGATTTCTGTAGAAGTTGTAGGAACGAGGAAAAAGTAGAGAGTGTTGAGCACTTCCCTTGTTGGTGTCCAGCTCTTTTCTATAGAAGTTATCTAGGCAGACGGGTGCTCAACGATTTGCCAGAAATTTCGGAATATAGTGTGAATGGATTGGCTTCTTTCATCCGATCATCGGGTTGGTTATGAACTGGACTGGTGATGTGATACAGCAGCCTGTTAAATATAACCTTACCTATTATGTAGGCCGATTCGTCGTCTGTCAAAATATTATTTAGGTATTCTCGAGAAGTCTTATCTCGTGCAACGATAATAAGCTTTTGTATTTGATGTTGGAACAAAGAAAACTTGTTCTCTTTGATAGTCACAAAGGTTTTCCGATTTCCTTAATCACGATACAGAAAAAAACGTGTAAAACAAGCGTAGCATAAAGCTGACGTAAAAGCTATGCGCTTTTTGAAAACGATTTCTTTGTGTAAAGGGAATTATTATATCATATTAAGATTAATGAATACATAAACTTGTTTTTTTAATCTATTGTAAAAATGTGACTATTTCACTTCGATTTGTATCAAACAGTTTCACTACTGACTGAAAGGTTTAATAATTTTTATATTCATTCCCAGAAGAATATGTTGATACAATAGCAGCGGTGTAGAATTCAGATATACATAAATACTCGTACCTGTCTATATACAATACATTTCCAATTAAAGGTGGAAGTGGCTTTTATGTTGATTTGCTTTAACTTCTCTTGTTATCAACTTTTTCTTTTTAATTTCAATTACAAAAGTGTGTTTCAATATATTCTATATATTTTTTTTTTCATTTATTTGACTTGAGTTGTTCACTTTTAATTGCTTGCGGAAATTACACTTAAGTGTGTTTGTTTTTGATAACTCAGAGTGATAAAAATTTCCATTTATTTCATAGAATTTGTTTATATTTTTTGTTTTTTGCAAATCAATGAACAACCAACAATACATTTTTTTATATTATAAGACTCAGTTAGCCGAAAGGAATGGAATTTAAACGAAATGTATTAATCGCACTTAAGACTTAAGTGCGATTATAATTAGAAGGTAAAAACGTGACATACGTATGGTTAGAAAATTGATCTAGTAATAAAAGATTTATGGGCATGTTCATAAAAATGAAAATGATTTTGATATGTTTTAATTCAAATATTACATATAAAATTTTACTTAAATAAATTTAATTTTTTTATGAATATACACATCCATACATACATAAATAAATTGTAAATAAATAGAAAATTAAAAAAATACTCAGCGGCAGTTCAGTTAGTTTCATGGTGGATCTTGCACCAGGGGATGTCCTCTACACATGAAGTGCATTGTGTTGGAACTAGGAAAATAGATTATGAGGAGGAGGAGGAAAGAGGGAGTGTGTTTGTGGACGATTGACTTGAACATATCAATAACAACACTGGAAGACTATAACAAGCATTCTCAAAGCATTTAATATGTTGAAACTAAATTAGTGGCCAGTGTGTATGCCATCGGCACTGCTCAGGCTATCAAAATATTATTATCACACCAGAAGCTAAAGTATTAGACATACAGACTACAGCAGACTTCACAACATCACGACAGCAAGTGCTGCAACCGACAATTGTATTTGAGTAGTCGACTACTGAAATATTTTGAGCACGGCAGCCACATAAATTCATTTAATAAAAGTATACTTCAGTGTGGCCACCTTAGAGTTTTTACCTCTACAACACTGCGTTACTTTTTCAGAAAGAGTTTTGTCTATATCAACCTTTCCTGAAAAAAGTTTTTTTTCTCTAAAACAAGGTCTTAAAAGCTAAAAAAAGCAGTTTAGCCTAAAAAGAGTTTCTGTCTACTGCGCTAAATTCAAGTGCGGCGAACCTTGAAAGTTCAAAATATAATCGGATTTACCTTCTGCTCTATGATGAGAACAATGGTAAGGAATTGAAACTTTACAACAGCATATCAAAGATTTTAAAATGTGAACCTGAATAGTTCGACTCGAGAAAACAAAAATTTATACCCGTTTCTTTTAAATTTTTGTGTCAAAGATACTCGTACAGTAGTGCATAAGGCTTACATCAGCACCTGCCTTTACGGCCTTGTCTGATGATGGACCAATGCCACGGAGTGAACTATTCAGGATTCACCAACGACTGCGTTTGGTCTACTAGGCTCACACAGGTAGCGATTTTTGTCATATGTTTGCAGCCATGTGAGCAATTTCTTGTTGAGGAATTTGGGCCTCTAATCCCTCCTGTATGCAATTTCCCAGCAATCAATGGAAGAAGCCCACTAGCAGCATTAGCCCTTAAACTAACTCACCCGTCAACTATATCCACTAGTTCCTTACAGTAAAGATATCTGTTGTAAAAGCTACAGACCCTCGGGAGGTTGTTAGTCCCCTAAAAAAGCCACACACCAAACAATTATCAGGGATACTAACACTCTCTTCCTGCGTTTTAGGTTTTAACCACAGCCAGAACGTTCCAGCCGAGGTAGGCACCTGAACCATGATCAGACCAGGTTGAACTGCTAGCAGAACCAGCCGGGAGCAATGCTAATCGTCGTTCTGCCAATTTAAATCCTTGGTAAGGGTTTCGGAAGCCAACACGACATAAGTTATGCGCCTTCTAGAGATTTCTTTACTACAAACAACGAGGGATTCCTTTCCCACTTTACCCGAAAAATAGAATGCCCTAGTTAGGAATACACCAAGGCAAAACCTGCTCACTGAGGGGAGATACTCGTACAGTTCGAATTGGTTGATCATGTGCCTTATAGTCTAGATATAGCTCTTAGTGACTTTTTCCCGTTTCCAAACTTTCAAAAATGGCTCGCAGAAAAAGACTAAAGCGTTTTTTGGAGGGATTCCCAAAATCGCATTATTCAGAAGGTATAAGAAAGTTAGAATTTCGTCTTACTAAATGTATTGAGCTAAAAGGGGACTATGTTGAGAAATAAATGTTTTTGAAAAACAATTTTTTTCCTACTTATGTAGGTAGATTCAGTGCCACTTCATGGATAACGAAGTAGCTCATTCGTTCGCACAATTACATATGACACAATAACAAAGTTTTCAATGCTGTTTTTGTTTTAAACGAAATTGTGTGAACGAACAAAAGCTTCGTTATCGGTGAACTGGCGCTCAATATCAATCCGCCCTCGTATGTGTATTATAGCGACTTTTCCCCTCTTTTAACGATTTTTGATAATTTGAAATAATTTTTTTAGGGTAATAATTTAAAAAATATAAATACATTATTGTCAAAAATTAAAAATAAAAGTAAAAATAAATCTGACAACTTTGTATTAAGCCAATAATGAACAAAGCGTCGTATAGAGAAACAAAAGGAAAACGACACATAAAAGTAAAACAAATGAAATAGTAAATGAAAAATTATACGTCAACAACTTAGCAATAATTTAATAACTAAAGGATAAGATAATTGAAAACATTAGCGGCATTCAACCTCAATGACGTCTGAGAGCCATTGAAATTATGGTCCTTCGGATACAGGTACGGCACGAAAGCAGTTCATTTGGTCCGCTGTTTTACTTCATACATAATTGTCATAAATTCTTGTATCACAAAAAAAGAATTCTCTGAAAAATGTTGGTTTTATTTATAATTAGCATTGTGCATTTTGGTTGGACCACCCTTTACAACACCAGCTTTTGCAGCTATAACAGTTTTAGGACTTTTCAACCGATCAAAGAAGTAAATCAGTTTCCCACCGTAATACCAGAGAAAGCTTATTACCTTTTTTTATTTGTTTTTTTTCCTTTTGCCGCTGTTTTTTTTTACCACTGTTAGAATTTAAATATTTTTGTATCGAAAAAAAAACCACAATAAATTAATTCTTTTGTCTGTCTACTCTACAAAAAAATCAAAAAAGAACAATTTTTTGAAGTGATTTTTGAGAGAAGAATGAAAACAGCAAGAAATCTCACTGAAACAATTTAACATTTTATGAACAATGCTGCAGGTAAAGAAATTTGAATGACCTTGACCTTTTATTCGAGGTCAATAACTCCAGCTTTTATATTTGAATGGAAAATATTGAATTGTTTAAGAAAAATACAAGATTCAAAACAATAAAATACACGTATATACATACATAGATGTGTACATACATAAATATATTTGTACTCGTATGATATAACAAGGTTATTTTTTGGGGGGAAACATTTTTTTGATAAAACTGTATTTTTTTTTTTTTTTTAAATACATTCTCTGTTGGAAGCTCAATACATTGAGTCTAGTATTTTATTACATTTCTTATATGGAATAAGATATTTCTTGCTGACGACAAAATCATATTTCTTTCATATTTGGAAGCATGTAAATGGGAAGTATTGGATGAAGTATGAGAACAATTTTTCTTAAAAGCAATATTTTATAGAACCAAATTTTGTTTTGGTAGATTGTTTGACCAGTAAATTTCAGACTCAGTTGGTGCTAAAGGTCTTCAGGTCGTTATTAAAGGGATTGACCCATGCGTAGATATTGATGATGTCAAAATCGGATTAGAAGATAAGGGTTTTAAAATAAAAACAGTAGTAAACATCAGGAACCGTGAAAAGATTCCTCAACCCATGTTCAGGGTTGAACTAGAACCAGGGGATGTTCTGCTAAAAAAGAGTGAAATTCACCCAATATATAACCTCAAGATCCGATAGTTCGGACGCAGGAAACTATTGCTGCTGTAGCTGCTGTCATATAATCCAATCCTAGAGTTTCGACAAGGAGGTTATCTGCTCAAATGGTTGTCAGCAGACAGTCACTGCAGACAATTTTGCACCAAGATTTAAACTTGGATTTGTTACTTTTTGAGGGCAAAGAGAAAGCTTATCATATATTGTATTTAATTGTGTGTTTGAATGCATTCCATGAAGTCTACAAAGAGTGTTTTGTTGGATTTGTTACTTATGAAACCAATAGAACTTATTCGTCTGAAATTGAGCAACTTCTGTCAGAAAAAAAAGAGTCAGAAGAGAGTGGCAACTTCGCAGATCTCCCCAGCTTAAAACTAGGCTACGGGAATGCATAACTCAGTTACGAAATCTGCTTGAAGTCCATAGAATAACTTCCCTTAAAACATATTTGGAAAGCCTTGATGGTACTCCTCAATCTGGTTATTCCTTGTGGAAAGCGACAAAAAGTTTAAAAAGACCCGTAATAGGTAAGCCACCTTTGCGAACTTCAACTGGCGACTGGGCAAGAAGCGACTCTGAAAAGGGGATGTTGTACGTCGATCATTTGAGAAACGTTTTTATTACAAATGATTCAGCGAATATTACAGCGGAATTACCACCATATGTTGTTAGACCCCTTTGTCTTTGAGACTTAATTTTCAAGATGTCGAAAACGTTATCGCAAATACAAACCCAAGAAAAGCTCCAGGCATTGATCAAATTACTGGTAAAATGCTTGAACAGTTACCTCGTGCAGCTAGAAGGCTTCTACTGTTTATTTTTAACGCTATTTTACGCCTTGAGTATTATCCTACAGAGTGGAAAGTCTCAATGATTACCATGATTCCCAAGCCAGGGAAGGATCTGACAAAGGTAGAATCATATAGACCAATAAGTCTACCACCAACAACTTCAAAACTGTTCGAAAAATTGTTAATGGCGAAGTTGAGTCCAATATTGAACAATGTGGGATGCATCCCTGATCATCAATTTGGTTTTCGGGCTAAACATAGCACCATAGAACAAACGCACAGACTAGTCAATGTCATAAGACAGACCTTTGAGGAGAAGAAGTATTGCTCAGCTCTATTCATTCACATTTCTCAAGCTTTCGATAAAGTGTGGCACGACGGGTTGATGCACAAAATAAAGTTAAACTTGCCTGTAAATACTCACAATCTTCGGGAAAGCTACTTATGCGGCCGGAAGTTTGTTATCAGAGAAGGCGATTTTATAAGCCCCTTACAGCCAATCGAAGCAGGTGTTCCCCAAGGCAGCATACTGGGGCTTACTCTATACTTGATTTACGCCTCTGACATGCCAACGACATCCGGAATCCATACTTCCACCTTTGCAGATGACACAGCGTTTTTGAGTGTTCATGAAAACCCCCAATTAGCTTCACGGAATTTACAGGAATACATTTCAATATTGGAGAAATGGCTAAAACTTTGGAAAATCAAAGTTAATGAACAAAAATGTACTCATGTCACATTTACTCTGTGTACGCAAACATGTGCGCCTATCCAAATTAACAACTCACCTATTCCGCAGCACAGTGAAGTCAAGTACTTTGGTATACACCTCGACCATAGGCTAACGTGGAAGTCTCACATTGAAGCAAAAGTCACTCAGATGAAACTAAAAGCAGCGCAACTAAATTGGCTTATGGGCAGAAACTCGACATTGAAGTTAGATTGCAAACTTCTGTTATACAATGCAATTCTAAAACCTATATGGTGCTACGGAATTCAATTATGGGGTACCGCCTCAGCGTCAAATATTGAAAAAATTCAAAGGCGACCAAACCAAATTCTTCGAACGATTACTGCAGCTCCATGGTACGTCAAAAATTCACGAATTCATAACGATCGAGTGTTCCGCTGGTAAAAGAGGAATTTTCTAAGTACGCGACAAGGTATTTCAGTAAACTGGAACTTCATCCAAACCCTCTTGCGCGCAATATACTTAATTTTGGCGGCCACACTCGGCTTAAAAGAAGGGATACCGCTGCCACCATCAGATTGCTCAATAGGTGATTTTACCGAAATAGCTCCCGCATAATAAAACTTTTTGTCTAGCTTTGGCTGGACTTAAGAATCACATTTTTTAATTTTTAAATTTAGTATTAAGATTTGAATACTTAGTGTTAGTTCATTTTGAAGATTCAATAAATAAAAAACGCTAAAAAAAAAAAAAAAAAAAAGTGGGTGCTAAATGCTAAAAGATTTCTTGATTATTAACATATCACGGCAATGACAACCTAACCTACTCTGAAGAGTTCCACTCATAGCTGCCAGATTTGACGATAAATCGTCATTTTGACGATTTTCGTGCTCAAATTTACCAAAATGACGATTTGATGATTTGTGCTAAAAATAACGATTTCTGCTATATGAAAAGTATGGCATAATTACATTTTTTGAATTATTTGTAGGTGTACAAAATACATTTTCACCTTAATCATTTTGGAATTTTGCAACTTGTAAATTTGTAGTGTATATTATGGTTGATCGTGAGCATACCCGTTTATTTCTATGGAAATGTTCGCCATTTCTAGAAACACAAAAAACTTCTGGTTGCAGTAGTAGCAGTCGCCAAAAACCTTCCTTTGGTTACAATTATACGTAAGCATATTAAGTTTTGAATATAGGTATAAGAATATAAATAACCAGTGAAAGAGAAAAGATTTTAAACATTTTCGCAAATAATGCTGTTTATGGCGTTGAGTTTGGTTTGTATCTGGATCCTTTTTTACTGTCTTTACCTCTTAAAGCTTTTCTATTCATTGCACTTGATTTTAATGTTTTCACTTTTTAAATAGTTTATTACATATCTAGTGTAGTTTAAACAATATGGCAAAAAAATTTGTTGTCAAATTTCTTTCTGATCAAGGTTTTTTAGTGAAAATGAAGAGAAATGGAGCAAACTGCAAACACATACATTTTGTTGTTGAGTGCAAAAAACGAAGTATTTTTGCTCACATTCGCATCGTTTGCACAGCTTACATTACCCATCGTGAAAACCTTTTATATAAGTAAATGCAACTCAAGAACTTTATACTGTTTATACAGACATTTCGTTTGCCTAAAAAAATTTGGCTATTGGTAACTAAAATTGGAAAAGGATGCATTAAGTGATATCAAGAGCTGTGTAAAAATGTAAGAAATTTATTGATGTAACTCGTGTAAATTTGTACATTGAATTTTGTACACAAATTTTAAAGATATTTGATTTTGGAAAAAAATCTTCTGATAATACTATCAATAAAAATAGCAACACTCCTCATTTTATAAATAAATATGAAAAACAGTATCTATATTCTGAGTATCAAGACTTAATTCTTTTAGATGAAACAATTTTTAAAAACTTAAAAAACTATTTTTTTAGTAAAAATCAAAAAAAAAAGTTAATTGAATATCGAGCATTTCCAATATATTCAAAATTATTCCAAAATATAGTGACAAAATACGAAACTCTTTAGAAAGTTTAACGATTATAGGCATTCTTTATTATAAAAACTATTTAAAATTAAATTCTTTAAACTTCTGTGATATTGCAGTTAAATCCAATTTATAGGAATTTTCAATTCAGATATTTAATTTTAAAATTTTCGGAAAATTCAATGTATCAAAGTGAATTTGATATATCATACCGTACTATAACTATATATATAAACATGTTGTATATGTAAGTGTAATTAACTAAAAACTAAATTATTCAATAAATTTTCTATTTTTGCGAATGTGCAAATTTAAGACCATAACCATTTAGACACTTTATCGAAAATGTTATGGAACTACAAAAGAATAATATTCTTAATGTTCTTATGATGAAATAAAATTACTAATTACTTTCTTGCATTACAAATCTATTAGATTTTTAAATAAAAATTCAAAATATAATAAAAATTTGGTAGTTTTATAAGTCCGATTTTTTAACGATATTTCCAAACTGAAATCACGATATTTTCAAAAATTATCGGGAATTTGACGATTTCTTTCATATTTTTTCTGGCAGCCCTGGTTCCACTAGTTAGCTCGTTAGCATGATATGATAACTTAAGCCTTAAGTCTTAAGCATTACAGTGTGAATAAACAATTGCAAAGTATAAAGTGTTGCCTAAAGTGTGATCTCTCCCATGCGCATTCATTCGCTAATATTCCAATTTAATTTACAGAGCTCACTAAAATTTTAGGGGAAAATATCTGTTAACATTAACATAATCATTTAGTATTATATTTGCTGTCTTTTAGTATGATATTTGCTGTCTAAACTTGCATAACTTTTTCTTTATTTTGCCGATAATTTTTAACTTTAAAAGATGTGTCAAATTGAAGTCAGATCAGTACGTTCAGATCAGTGCGTTTTTCCCAAAACACACTTTTTAGTATAATAAATGAGCGATTTACATATACCGAGTGTCCGCCAGGAAGTTAACATATGGACTGAAAAGTACCGGGCCTAACAAAGAAAACACAGTTTTTTTCTCTTTGGTTCAAACGAGGTCACTAAACTACAGAAATTGAAAATTTCCGATATCCGAGCATATTTAGTTCAAATTTGTAATATATATATTTGTAATATATATATATATATATATATATATATATATATATATATATATATATATATATATATATATATATATATATATATATATATATATATATATATATATATATATATATATATATATATATATATATATATATATATATATATATATATATATATATATATATATATATATATATATATATATATATATATATATATATATATATATATATATATATATATATATATATATATATATATATATATATATATATATATATATATATATATATATATATATATATATACGTATGTATATTGATAGTCTCCGTGCTGTAAGATATAAACATATATCAATATAAGATCCATTCTCTTTCATTAAATCAAAAATTATAAACAAACAAAGCAGCATACCTTCCCGGCGGACACCCTGTATATGTAGTTTTTCCAGTTCAAAAGTAATGGTGTTTTCTTTTCTGATAAAAAATGCTGCCCTTTAAATGTTTATAATTTTTTCCGATTACCATCACCCTTAAAAAGTTGTACATGTGTTATTAGCACAAAAGAACAAAAAATGTTAACAAAGTGCTATTTCATATTTTCATAAACACGTATAAAACAATGATGTAAAAAAGGGCAGTATCTCCACCTTACTCGAAGTACAGTGTAGGACATGCTACATGTTTTTTGCCAGTTTTAAGTGCAACATGTTTTGAAAAAAACATGATACCCTTTAATAATGTATAAAATTTTGTAGAAAAGAACGTGTTGAACCACTATATGTAGCATAGGTGTAAAATTTTTTTCAGAAAAGAAAACACCATAAGTGTTCTAGTCCAAGTTTGCAGATTTTGTAAAAAATCGTGGCAACGCTGAAATATGTTATTGATTACCAAGGGGAAAGCTTTATCCAAATTTGCACAGTTATACATAATTTTATCCAAAATTGACTTGCTTTATTTTTGCATATCAGAAAGTTTTCTTTCCCATCATTTGTTCCAAAAAGTGAATAATACTTTTCCAAAACGTGAATAATACTTGTCTGATTTCGTCTGATGTCTTCTATATTTTATTCGTAATTCAAAAGGTTACTGAACCCCATACTACCCTCGCTTGTCATTACTATAATTTCTTAAACAAATAATAACTTAAATACTCATGTTCGAACACGTAAACGAAACATTATTGGCTTTATTCATAAAAAATTAAATTTATGAAGCTTATTAACCCTTTCTCAACCATAAGAAAACTAAGAAATATACAGTTTTTTTTGAATTGTCTTAAAAATAAAATAGCAAAAACTTAAGCAAATACTTTGGAATTTAATGGGAAATACGAGTTCTAATCCCAATGTTAGTAAACGTATTATTGTAATAACAATAAAACAATTAAATAACTGTAGCCATGTGGAAGATAAGCAGAGATGGGAGTAAATTTAAAATGGTAATGGTGTGGTCTTCTATTCTTTATATATGTGAAAAAAAATCAATCTATCCCTACGATACGAACGATAAAAGAGAATTTCTTTTAAATCGAATACGGTACGCTTGATTCAAGCGTAAATACTTCTTTTTAGACATATCCCTACTTGAAATATGCCGAAATTTACATATATTTTAGGAAAACTGAGATTGAATCAAATTTAAAAATCGATTGACCAAAATATTCTAAAGCTGAGTTAAAATAAGCTAAACAAGATATTTAACAACACTCACATATGTGGAAGATTTAAATGATGTCATGCATGTCATGCATTATATAATAAAATGTTATAACAGCATAAAAATCTTATTGTTGTGCTTCAAACAAAAAGTCACAAATTAATGAGATCTTTTAAACTCTGTTTTTGATTCGTCATAATTAACCCGTAACGTCTCAGCTGATTCAAATTTAGAATAGCTTCACTTTATGAGCCTATTATTATTATTTACTCTATTAGGTTGTAATATTTATACCAATCAAAAATATATACAGCTTGTTTTTAATACCTCCTAGCTGCCTATATTTCGACATTTTATGAGAACTACCCTAATCATTAGTAGAGATGTAAAACTTTGAAAAATATTTTCAAACATTTAACTATATGTTTCATTATTTGAAATAAGTTAATGAGAATTCAAAGAGAAAAATTATTTGATAATATTTCTCAACCACAAAACATAAAACTTTTTTTCTATCTCTCAGCAATTCATTTATGTGTTTGTATTTGTATGTTTGCTTTGTATTTTTTACTCGATTTAGGAATTTGCACTTGATTAAAGAATTTTATACTCATTTAAAGATACCGTAGTAGAGGTTTTCTTGAACAATCCCACAATAAGCCAAATTTTTTTCGGTCTTGAACTTTTGAGTATGACTCACTCTAAAAGCAAGTAGAAACCACTTGAATTTAATACGAACTTTTTCTTCCTGTGCTTCCAACAAGTTTTGCCTTGTCGTAGCCCAAACCAGGGCACTCTGCTTTCTAGGGCAAGGAGTCCCTTATTTGTTGCAGCAAACAAAACTCTATGAAGCCGCATGCTTTATATTGCGTTGGATTTCCGAAGATCCCACAAGGTAAAACGGGGATCAGCAAAGCTCCCATGAGGTTCTGCTTGCAGACCATTTCGGCACTGATCATGGTTGAAGGCTTACCTTGGCTGAAACGTTCTGACTGTAGTTTAAACCTATAATCGCAGGATGTAGAATTAGGATTCCTGATAACTTTAATGCATGCCGGTGAAGTTGTTGCAAGATAACATATTTATTTATGTATGTACTGTACTGTATGTGTGTACTGAACCAGGAGCTATGGTTAGACGGGTGAATTGGTTTAAGGGCTGATGATATTATTAAGCGTTGTCCTGAATTGACTATTGGAAAATTGCATACAGGAGAGATTAAAAGGCCCGAACCTCTTTTTCAATTAAATATCCTTCTAACCCCGTTATTACAATTTAAAATTCATGTAATATATAAAAATAAAACGGCAAAATCGGAAAACGGAAAAAATCTTATTTGATGCTCATCTTTTTTGACATAAAACATTCCAAACACAGAAAAAAAGTTTCTTATATTTTCGTTAATATATTTCAAACACGTCAATTTGTAGTCTACTTTGTCGTGTACTATTCTTCATTGAAGATGCTACAACATTCTTAAAAT
This sequence comes from Thecocarcelia acutangulata, assembly GCA_914767995.1. Taxonomy (NCBI): domain Eukaryota; kingdom Metazoa; phylum Arthropoda; class Insecta; order Diptera; family Tachinidae; genus Thecocarcelia; species Thecocarcelia acutangulata. Next base: position 56,077,727 of record OU612094.1, on the reverse strand, counting down.
ACTTTATTATTGTAGTTGTGTCAAATATATTTTGTTAGGTAGTAAAGCAGCAAACGTTTTTAGAACAACGCTCTGTGGGCGAAATGGTCGATCTAGCGTTGTTTAATTTAATTTTCAAAGTGTTTAACTGCTCCTAACTGTATATTTATCGATTACTAACACTGAACTTACATATCGATTACATTTTGATTGACATGATCTAGTTGAACAGCTGTGAGCTGTGAAACATAACATATGTTCCAGCCGGATATCACTCAGCTTTAACACGTGTTTTCTTTGCATTTCCAAATATTATCTAAAGTTGTGTTTTTCTCAATTAAGTGGAAGAAATTTGATTTTATTTATAGGTATGTATTAACTAAAAAAAATTGTTTGTGACCTGTGCTAAAGTGTTGTAGAAAATATGTGGTAAATGTTGACTATACGACTAACTGCTTGAAAAAAAAAGCCAAAAAAAGACTTCTGTGGACCGGAACTTCTGATATTCTAGGATATTCGCGCTAGAATATTTTTTTAAAATTACTATGTTGTCTTGTGATTGTAAAATCTACAAATTTATCTTCAGCCATCTGCAACTTTATATGATATTGCATTTTTTAGGAACAATGTCGGTGCTCAGACGAGAAGTTTATTTACTATGGCGCCTTTGCCCTTGCCTACTAAAAAATTTTCTGCCCTTGAAAGTCATATATTTAATAACATATTTAATATTAACATGTATACAAGTAAAAAAATTAATTTAATAAGCAAAAAAATTTAAATTTTGTAGCGAAATTGGTTGAGAAATGGAAATTGAACCATAGAAGTAGCCACAAATTTGAAGAAAACAACAAAAAGTGGTTAGATGGACAACTTTTATTAGTTGATCTACTGACTAGTCGTGGAAGACCCGACAAGATGTTCGACGAATGTTCCAATAAAACGAAATTAACAGCCAGTTCGCCAATGTCGAAAGGACAAGTTCATTCGCACTCTAGGCGAAAGAAAATTGATTTGGGACTTCAAAGTTTATTCTAAGCGAACGATGTGTCAAAATTCAATTAAAATACATAAGTTCATGCGAACGAATAATAGCGGCATGGACAAACCCAAAATGATTCGAATGTGAGTGACTAGCTTTCTTTCGCATACATTTTCATTCGATATCGTCGAACAGGCCGTTAGTAATGTCTCCCAAATTGTTAAGGAAATACCTTACAGTGAGCTCGAAGTAGCTACAACGTGCAGTTTATATAAAGCAAAACAGAAGGATGTCGATAATGATATTTTACAGCTTTTGTCACAACATAGTGTACCACCTTTTCCACTTTAGATTCATCTAGTAGTTCTCAATCGGAATAAAAAAAAAAAAATGTTAATAATATTGTTATTTTTTGTGACATTATTATTAAATTTTTGTTGCGAAAGCAACTGAAGTATATGAAGACGTAATAAGGTCAAAACAATTATTTCAACAGAAAAAAATTAAAAAAAATTAATACAAATTTTTTATTTTAAATGGTTTAATATATTTTTAGGCCAAAGGAATGTGAAACATTGAATATATTAACTTTATTCTGTTTTCCTGCATGAAACAAACAATATTTAAAATATGAAAAAAAACTTTCACAAAAAAAAGATAAATATATTTAAAAAAATATAAACAATTAAGTTTTTTATTCGCTATTTCAGCTTCTAATATTTGTACTAGTAAAAAATTATAAATAGCTTGTTTTCTATGAAAAAAAAATTTCCAAAGTCTACTGATGGTTAGGGTAGTTCCTATGAAATGTCGACATATACATAGCTGGGAAACATAGAAAACAAGCTATTTATAATTTTTTACTGGTATAAATGTTAGAAGCGGAAATAGCGAATAAAAACTTAATTGTTTAAATATTTGTTCTCTGCTTTTCGATACTTTCAAAAAGCAAATCGCAGCAACCAACGGTTGTTCATTTGTTTGAAAGGTGTAAAGAAATGTTAGAGGCGTTTATAAATAGAAAAACTTGTTTTTTGTGTTTTGACGGATATTATTAGAGCATTTTTCTTTTTAAATTTTCAGCAATTTATTTGGATTGTTGGGATATAAAGTTGACTGTTTGAGAATACCTTTCGAAAATTTCCAACGTCTACTGATGATTAGGGTAGTTCCTATGAAATGTCGACATATAGATAGCTGGGAAACATAGAAAACAAGCTATTTATAATATTTTAAAAAAAAATATATTTTTGTTTAACATTGTAGCTTAATCTATTTTTAACTAAAAAAAAAATACAAAAGAAATAAAAAAAAAAAAAATTATCTAAACGCTATTAGTTAAACGACGCTAGATGAGCCTTTTCGCCCACTGTGCAACATCGAGAACAAAATCGTAGACACCAACTTTGAGAAGTGAGTACTGGTGTCAGAATACAAACAAATTGTTACGTTTGCCAACAAATCAATTAATGGTATTTATCCCCTTGAAATGTAAATAAGATACGCGTATGATTATTTTATCTGTTAAATGAATGAGAATATTGTCTCCCATTGAAGTCAGGGGTTAACGATATTTGTATGTAAATTTGGCATGATAATAAACTCATCAAAAATTGTATTCTCTGACTCATGATTTTTTTGCGTTCTTTCTTTTGCCAGAAGCATTGAAAGTACTCATACATACTCACTCATATACATTGGAAAATTATTTATTCTTCATTTAATTTAAATTCACAACATGAAAATCACAACTTTTAAAATACCGTTAATAAAAATTAACGTTAAAACAGAACACAAAAACAAAAAAAGAAAAAATCTGTAGAACAATTTAAATTCTTTTTTTTAAACACAAATAAGTCGGTTGGTTCTGCCAAACAATTAAAATGCCAAGTCAATCTCAATCCATAATGTGAATAACGACCATTATGCGTTGCATTGTGCAAGCGTAGAATGTGAAAGTATTTATATGTGTGCTTAAATACATATGTAAGTATATACATACGTGCGTACACATTTATATGTGTACATATATAATATAGTTGCTCACAAAATTCTGCTTTAACTTGTTTTTAAAATAAATCAAAGTAAAAAGAAATCAAGATCTAAAAGAGACAAGCTTCTGTCATTGATTTACATCAAAACCTGTCTTGGTGGCCTTATCTGAATATGGACTAATTCCACGGGGTTAATTATTTACGATTCGCCAGCGCCTCCGTGTGGCTGGAAAAACTCACGCTGATTGCAACTTCTAGTATAAGTTTGTAGCCATATAAATAAACCCCTTGCTGAAGAGCTCGAGCCTTCTAATCCCTCCCATATACAAATCTCCAGGAAGTCAATGGAAGGCAAGGCCATAAGTTGGCAAACCGAAGCCCACTTTAAACCAACTTACACGCCTAACCATCACTATCGTATCACCATAGTTATCAGTGAAGACAAATGCCCCTCTCTGCGATTTTACGTTTAAACCTTAGCCAGAACGTTTCAGCCAAGTTGCAAACACTGTAACCAGGATCAGTAGGGGCAACATCTTTCGTTTGTGTGAATCTTTCATTCTCTTTCAGAAAGGTCAAGTGTCCTAATTCATTCTTTTCTTTCATCTTTCAATATGCCAGGCATATTTCAAAATGAATGAAAATTTTTCAATTATATATATCAGGAGGCTACAAGACGAATTATTATACAGTAACCACAGGTATTCAGCCAAGTCACAGAGCTTAATTCCGTTCGGAAACGGAAATTAATTCTTTTTTTACTTCTTCAAAAAACGAAAAACTAAAAAACTTTTCGGAATGAAATCATTTCTAATTGCAAGAATGAAACCAGTATTATCTTATAGAATTGATTTCATTCGGAAAAAGTTTTAAATTTTCTTTTTTTGAAGAATTAAGAAAAAAACGATTCAATTCCATTTCCGAACGGAAGTGAATTCTGTGACTTGGCCGATTATTTGTGTCTTTCAGAAATTGTTTAAATACAAAACGTAGAACAAAATTTTAAAATTAATTTAAATTAAAAAGTACGTATATAACACAATTAATAATGATTTGCTTCAATTGATTTTTAGTGTTTGGTTATCAATGAAGAAATATGAACGGAAAGAGAACGGCTTTAATTATGTAGAACAGAACTGCCCCATCTCTAGGCGCTTGGTGCTCATTTGTTTTCGTAAAAGCACTTAGCTATATGCTGCGCGCTTTAGTATACACATGTGTGTACACACACATATAGATCTCTCTTATGTAGAATATCAGGTGACAACATAACGTATTATATATATATTATATACTCCTATTATCCAGCAACCACAGACATTATTTGTTTGTTTCAGAGTTTCTTTGGATATAAAATATAGAAAAAATTTCTTAGTGACCATTTTTAAAATTAATTTAAATTAAGAAGTATAAAATAAACCGAAAAACGAGATCTCTCGATTGATTTTGAGTGTTTACGGGCTCTGAATGAAACAAAATGGAGGGAAAGAGGATGGTGAATGATAAAAGAGAAAGGATACAGAAGATTTGAAGTAATTCATTCATGAATGATACAAGTCTAATGATCAGCGCTGAGGTATTCTGCAATATATATGTTAGTTGGGGCCTTTGTATATTGCTACGCATTTTTATCACATCTAACCCCATGTGCGAGCCGATTCTCTGTTGGTTATAAATGTACACACACAACAGCATAAAACTGAAAGCATAATACATAAACAAACTTGATTTAAAGAACACAAAATTCCAAGTAAATCAATCACCAAGGGTTTTATTGTTGTGGTTGCGTTCTTATTGTTTGTTCTTGTTGCGTACTTGTTATGTCGCAAGCATGTGTATGTGCGTAGTAACAATTATTTTGTACATTTGAGTCAAAAATTATCAATATTTAAAAGCCTCATGAATAATCTACACGATAATAAAGAAGTATAAATAGCAAGCAGATGCTCGGCAAAGGCGGAATTTATTTTTAAACAATGTGAAAGACGGTCTTTAATCAGAAAAGAAGTCCAGTGTTTTAATAAACAGTGATATTAAGTGTAAATATGGTTTTGAAGTACCCATATTTTGGTATTGTGTCACAAACAAGTGTTAGTGTCATTAGGGATGAAACGATGCGAGTAAATACAAATAAATACTCGATACTTTTCTTCCGATACCAAGTCCCTTTGGTATCGATGCTTTACTACCGGGTACCAAGTAGGTATCGGTCAAAAACATTCGTATCGAAATATTCTTATTGACAGGCGAAAAAACTGAGTTGGTCACCATGTTGCCCATAATTTTATTTCTTTTCAAGGTTTTCATAAAATAAATCGATGCAACCCTTATATGCAAATGGGACTACGAAAATCGGGTGTATGGTTGTATTTCATAAAAAAAGACGATCATGACCGATCTTGAGATACTAAAATAATTCGTAAAGTTACTGAATTTTTCACTAAAAAATCTTCAGTCCATAAATATGTGACTTTGTCGAAGATTTTACCAATGATAAATTGTCTTACATCCAAGATACAAAGTTTGTATTCCAACATTGAATGTGTCAGACAGTTTGGCACATTATTACAACTTACCGGTATGGTTGGCGATAGTTAAAGGTACCTTTAGCAGAAGTGAGCGAAACTTTCCGTTAACCATTTTTCATTATTACAAAGAACTTGTCTGCAAAATTAAATTTATCTTTTTCAAAGTATGGTACCAGAACCCAAATTAAAAAAAACTTTTAGGAGGTAAAAATTGTTGTGCCATTTTTATTGTAATTCTTGGAGGAAAAAATATGGCAGCATCTGCGATGTGCCATATATGGCAACTTTAAATAAAAAACCTCTCGTTAGAATTTACAGGTAGGAGTGTCTTCCCGGTAACTTACCGCTTACTTTTAGGTTAAAAGGAAGTTGTAATGACGAAACGCGTTATATCCGGCCGATAAAATCCTACCTACAACTACGCCAAGTTGTAATAATGGGCCTTAGAGACTAACTATTGGGTGAATGTAGCAGAAGAATTGTTATGATAGAATTCCTGCGTTTTAAAAATCTTCGATTCCGGGATCCTTCAACTTCAGTCAGTGGAGAAACAAAGATTTTGATTTTTGGCTCCATGTATTCTTCATTGGTGTTTTAAGAATCCACCAAAGTGTTTTTAAAGGTAAAAACGTAACAATGTAATACCAACGGCATAAAATATAAAATTGTTGCGAAAATAAAGTGAATAGCTTCTAAATTTTAATTCCTTGCGTAGTATTCTAACTACCGTGACGCCAATATCAAATTATAAGAAAACAAGCACATCATAAAAAATGCGCACTAACTCAGCGGCGAACACTGCCTACTAGACTTTTTACACTGATCGGCATCTAACATCTACCATTATTTTTCAAAGATGTTGACATCTTCCTATAAGGAATACATTGTTCTACAAATCAACATCTTTATAAAATGTTCCTATATCATTTTGTTCCATTCAACATCTTTCGATTATTTCAGGGTCATCTCTAGAAAGGTGGCATTAATGTCGATTATTCTTGTGTCATCACTGAGAAAACCTCATTTATTTTGAAAAAAAAATTAAAAAAAAAATCATAATTTATTTATCCTGTGTCAATGTTCACATGTGTGTTTTATTTCTTAATTTTTTTTCTCTATAATATTTTTTTCTGTGTTTTTGCTAAATTTTGTTTTTATGCCCTACATTTTATTTATAGACATATGTACATAAATTTTACAATCCTCTTCTTGTTTTTCAAATCAATTTTTTTCAAAAAAATTTTGGGTGCTTTTGCTAAATTGTTTGAAAACTCAAAAATAATATTTTTGTTTGATTGTAGATGTCAGATGTGAGCAATGTAAACAGTGTTTCACATTTTCAACATCTTTTATGCGTTTCATGAAGATGTTGATCAGTGTAAAAAGCCTATACCACATTACTTCCTTTCGATGACGTATGCAGCACTTTATAACCAATGACTGCTAACTTACAATGTGTATGACAGTAGCATAAGGAGTTCCCAAAAATGAATTACGTTCATTTTTTGTATCATATTTACATGTACGTATTTTATTTGTTAGTTGCAAATCAAACGTTCGCCGTCTTTGATTTTTTCCGTCAACAAACTTTTACAACGAACTGTATGCAAAAGTTTGTGACATGGAAAATATTTGTATTCAGAATTTTGCCATTGCCTTTCTTTTTTTTAATTTATTGAATTTAAATACACTTTTTGTAGACACATGTTCTATGATGTGACTGTGCAAGACCATTAAAAACAAAATAAGATTTATTCACACTTGCAGATACGCAGACAATTACGTAGTTTTTAAAAGCGGTCGGCTGCGCTTAAGAAAACTTTTAAGGAATAAAATATGCACATACATACTCGTATATGCGTATGCCTGTATGTATGTAATGGGTGATTTTGTAAGAACTATCGGAAATTAAAAAAAAAACTCATAAAATTCAGAAAAATGCATGAAATATTTATTTGGATCGATAGTTGGGTCGATATAAATTAATGTTTGCAGATTATTTCATGCAAATGTTGGCCGCGGCTGCGCCTCAAATGGTCCATCCGCTTAGTCCAATTTTGGCATACTCTTTCCAACATTTCGGCCGGTATCTCACGAATAATGTTGGCAATGTTGGCTTCCAGTGCGTCAATCGAAGCGGGCTTGTCGCTATAGACATTAGCCTTAACATAGCCCCACAAAAAATAGTCTAGAGGCGTTAAATCGCACGATCTGGGCGGCCTGTTGACTGGTCCCAAGCGTGAAATAAACTGTTCACCGAACTCGCCTCTCAATTGGTCCATTGTTTCGCGTGCTGTGTGGCATGTGGCACCGTCTTGTTGAAACCACATGTCATGCAAGTCAAGCTCTTCCATTTTGGGCAAAAAAAAGTTTGTTATCATCGCACGGTAGCGCTCACCATTCACAGTAAAGTTGTGATTCGCATCATCTTTGAAGTAATACGGCCCAATGCTGCCGCCAGCCGATAATCCGCACCAAACGGTTGTTTTTTGTGGATGCATTGGTAGCTCTTGCAATGCTTCTGGCTGCTCTTCACTCCAAATACGGCAGTTTTGCTTGTTCACGTATCCATTCAACCAGAAATGAGCCTTGTCGCTGAACACAATTCTTCGATAAAAAAGTGGATCTTCATCTAACTTTTCAAGAGCCCATTCACCAAAAATTTGGAGTTGTGGTCGTTTGGCTTCAATTCTTGCACCAGCTGTATCTTATAAGGCTTCACACCCAAATCCTTCCGCAAAATTTCCCACGTAGTGGAGTAACAGAGGCCCAATTGATGCGAACGGCGCCGAATCGATAATTCACGGTCATTACCAACACTGGCCGATACGGCTGCGATATTTTCTTCAGTTCGCACTCTACGTAAGCGTGTTGGTGGTTTAATGTCCAACAATGTAAATTTGGTGCGAAATTTTTTTACAATAGCCCGAATAGAAGCCTCAGTAGGTCGATTAAACTGACCATAAAATAGAAGAAGCGCGCGATGAACTTTCTTAACAGAGCACGCATTTTGGTAATAAAATTCAATAATTTGCAAGCGTTGTTCGTTTGTAAGACGATTCATGATTAAATTATAGACCAAACTGAAGATGTTTGACAGTGACACAAGATACAAAACGTGCGTGAGCTGTCAAAACTAGTGTTGCCAAAAAGATAATAGCGAAAAAATCACTCGTTTGTTTTCTCATTAAATCTATTTGCATTTTATTTTTGAAATTACATAACTTCTTTCAATATGTTGTTAATATTTTTAAAATGATTTATAGAAAAGGCATATTAATAAGATTTTGAAGATTTGGAAAATAACGTGCAGGTTTTGCATATTTTTTCATGAGAAATTCTTGAGTTTTGCAGATTTTACATCTTTAAATTCTGGCAACCCTGCTAGCAGTAACATTAACAACAATATTGACTGGTATATAGTTTTTCTTTTAAAAGAAAATATAACAAATATGTTACTCTCATTGTCTCTGTATTTATTAACATTCGATGTATACCTATAAAAAAAAGCAATAATAGTCCGTGTGAGAAAAATTGAAAAACTCACCAACAAGCACAATTAGTTCAGAAATTTGTGTAGTGTGAGTGTAACCGTGTATGTGTTTAAAGTGCGTACTATAAAGCTTTTTATTATTATTATTTTATTATACCCTTCACAAAAATGTAAAGGGTATATATAAGTTTGTGATTCCGTTTGTAATTTCTACAGTTTTTTTTTGCGATTAAGCGATGTCCGTCTGTCCGCTGTTGAAATACCGTTTCTGAGAAAACCATTAGACTTAGAAACTTTTTTCTTTCACCATTCTTTTACCCCATCGATTCATGGGTTTGCTATTGAAATTCAGTAATATCGGTCCACGTATAGCTGAGATATATTCAAAATTCCGAAAAAAGCCATTTTTTTTTGCAGTTTTGTATGAAAATTTTTGAAAACAAAAGTTGTTCGTTTTGCTTCAAACTTCACTCACTTATTAAGCATGGTGACTAAAAGACAAAAAATTTTTTTTTCAGATATCGGTCCATATATACCCGAGATATACCCCAAATCGGATTTTTAATGAAAATGTCGCATAGGTGAAGCTAAATAACTTTTTTTGCTCAAAAGCAGTTCTGGTAATTATATAAGGTTACATAAATATGGAAAATGAAAATTTCCGATATCGGTCCATATATACCCGAGATATAGCCCAAACCTGGTTTTTCATGAAAATGTCGCGTAAGCGAACCTAAACAACTTTTTGGTGCTCAAAAGCAGTTCTGGTAAGGAAATAGGGTCATATGAATATGAAAAATGAAAATTTTCGATATCGGTCCATATATACCCGAGATATAGCCTAGACCGGGGTTTTCATGAAAATGCCGCGTAAGCGAACTTAAACAACTTTTTTGTGGTCAAAAGCAGTTCTGGTATTGAAATTAGGTTACATAAATATGGAAAATGAAAATTTCCGATATCGGTCCATATATACCCGAGATATAGCCTAGACCGGGGTTTTCATGAAAATGCCGCGTAAGCGAACTTAAACAACTTTTTTGTGGTCAAAAGCAGTTCTGGTATTGAAATTAGGTTACATAAATATGGAAAATGAAAATTTCCGATGTCGGTCCATATATACTCGAGATATAGCCCAAATCGGGTTTTTCATGAAAATGTCGCGTAAGCGAACTTAAACAACTTTTTTGTGCTCAAAAGCAGTTCTGGTAATGAAATAGGGTCATATAAATATGAAAAATGAAAATTTTCCATGTCGGTCCATATATACCCGAGATATAGCCCAAATCGGGTTTTTCATGAAAATGTCGCGTAAGCGAACTTAAACAACTTTTTTGTTCTCAAAATCAGTTCTGGTAATGAAATAGGGTCATATAAATATGAAAAATGAAAATTTTCGATATCGGTCCATATGTACCCGAGATATAGCCCAAATCGGGTTTTTCATAAAAATGTCGCGCAAGCGAACTTAAACAACTTTTTTGTGCTCAAAGCAGTTCTCATAATGAAATTAGGTTACATAAATATGGAAAATGAAAATTTCCGATATCGGTCCATATATACCCGAGATATAGCCTAGACCGGGGTTTTCATGAAAATGCCGCGTAAGCGAACTTAAACAACTTTTTTGTGCTCAAAAGCAGTTCTGGTAATGAAATTAGGTTACATAAATATGAAAAATGGAAATTTCCGATATCGGTCCATAGATACCCGAGATATAGCCCAAATCGGGTTTTTGCGAACTTAAACAACTTTTTTGTGCTCAAAGCAGTTCTGGTAATGAAAAAGGGTTATATAAATATGAAAAATGAAAATTTTCGATGTCGGTCCATATACACCCGAGATATAGCCCAAATCCGGTTTTTCATGAAAATATCGCGTAAGCGTACTTAAACAGTTTTTTTGTGCTCAAAAGCAGTTCTGGTAATGAAATAGGGTCATATAAATATGAAAAATAAAAATTTTCGATATCGGGCCATATATACCCGAGATATAGCATAGACCGGGGTTTTCATGAAAATGCAGCGTAAGCGAACTTAAACAACTTTTTGTGCTCAAAAGCAGTTCTGCTAATGAAATTAGGTTACATAAATATGGAAAATGAAAATTTCCGATATCGGTTCCTATATACCCGGTGTATAGCCTAACAGGTTTTTTGATGAAAATGCCGACTAAACAACTTTTTTGTGCTCAAAAGCAGTTCTGGTAATGAAATAAGGTTATATAAATATGGAAAAAGAAAATATCCGATATCGGTCCATATATACTCGAGATATAGCCTGAACCGATTTTTCCAATAACATTTTTTTTTTGCTGAAAAGCAGTTCTTGTCATAAAAGAAGGTTACGAAAATAGAGAAAGGTAGAATTTCTGATGTCGGTCCAGATATACCCGAGATATAGCCTAAATCGGGTTTTTCATGAAAATATCGCGTAAGCGAACTTAAACAATTTGTTGTACTCAAAAGCAGTTCTGGTAATGATATAAGGTTATATAAATATGGAAAATTAAAATTTTCGATATCGGGCCATATATACCCGAGATATAGCCTGAACCGATTTTTCCATTAAAAAAAATTTTTTTTTTTGCTGAAAAGCAATTCTCGTTATAAAAGAAGGTTACTAAAATACAGAAAATAGAAAATTCCGATATCGGTTCATATATAACCGAGCATATTTAGGTCACATTTTTAATATACTATACATATTCGTGACTATCGTGAAGGGTATTTTAGATTCGGCCCAGCCGAATATACTACACTCTTACTTGTTTTTTTTTATTATTATTAATTTGAATGAATTAATCCCAAGAATTACGGCTAATATTTGAAATTAATATTAACGAACCCATGTAGTTAGAAATGGACTTTGTTGCCTGTAGTTTTATTATGAATAAAATCGGCATATTCTTTAGTATTTTGACGCAAAAAATTGCACAAACAAGTCATTGCTGATAATCTGTTGGTTTCAATTCTTAGACAAGCTGAGTTTTGTATGGAAAAATTCCTTTTATATGCAAAATTTTCTGCAGCCAACATCGTTTTTTTTAAGCATGTTTTTGGTTATTGAATCTTCAAAATGAACTAACAATAAGTATTCAAATCTTAATACTAAATTTAAAATTAAAAAAATGTGATTCTTAAGTCCGGCCAATGCTAGACAAAAAGTTTTATTATGCAGGAGCTATTTCGGTAAAATCACCTATTGAACGTTCTGTTTGTGGCAACGGTATCCCTTCTTCTCAACCGAGTGTGGCCGCCAAAATTAAGTATATTACGCGCAAGAGGGTTTGGATGAAGTTCCAGTTTACTGACATACCTTGTCGCGTACTTAGAAAATTCCTCTTTTACCAGCGGAACACTCAGAACTTTATGAATTCGTGAACTTTTTACGTACCATGGAGCTGCAGTAATCGTTCGAAGAATTTTGTTTTGTCGCCTTTGGATTTTTTCAATGTTTGACGCTGAGGTGGTGCCCCATAATTGAATTCCGTAGCACCATATGGGCTTCAGAATTGCATTGTATAACAGAAGCTTGCAATCCAACTTCAATATCGGGTTTCTGCCCATAAGCCAATTTAGTTGCGCTGCTTTTAGTTTCAACTGAGTGACTTTTGCTTCAATGTGAGACTTCCATGTTAGCTTACGGTTGAGGTGTATACCAAGGTACTTGACTTCACTGTGTTGTGGAATAGGTGAGTTGTTTATTTGGATAGGCGCACATGTTTGCTTACACAGAGTGAATGTGACATGAGTACATTTCTGTTCATTAACTTTGATTTTCCAAAGTTTTAGCCATTTCTCTAATATTGAAATATATTCCTGTAAATTTCGTGATGCTAATTGGTGGTTTTCATGAACACTCAAAAACGCTGTGTCATCTGCAAAGGTGGAAGTATGGATTCCGGATGTCGTTGGCATGTCAGAGGCGTAAATCAAATATAAAGTAGGCCCCAGTATGCTGCCTTGGGGAACTCCTGCCTTGATTGGCTGAGTTTTGTTTATAAAGTCGCCTTCTCGTGAGAGTTCATAACGCGTCGAATATATCCCGGCTGATGTTTCTCTAACTTCACACTACAATTACAAGTCAAGAATATTTAATATTGTTTTTGTAAATGTTATAGAGCGGTACCAAAACAGCTGACATATAAGGTTTTTATAACATGTGTTGTATCACTTGCTATCTTTTATGTTCTCGGTTCTCGAATCCAAATAACTGTCGAAATTTTTCAGTAAATAAACTTTTTCTATTTATTCCTCTATAAAACTGCCATAGTCGTTGTTAAAATTCCCCAGCCACGACAGGGGCCTGTAAATTCTGATAGTAGCAACGGTATGCATAGCACTAAAGAAACCTTAATTCAATTAGATGGGCTAAGTAATGTTTGATCATATCACAAGGATACAAAACAAATTCGTTTTGTTTGTCTTTTCTGAATCATCAAGGATTAGATTGTTGTTTATTGAAAAAAAAAATATTTTTTTTTGCACTTTTTTTTCATCATATTCAAGGAAAGTAGGTACTCGTAAGGAATGAAATTTATTTTTTGACGCACATATACGACTACACGCAGAGAAAAGGCAATTTGGAATATTGTTGTAACAACATTAGTATATACTCCGCCACAATTTGTTTTGTTACCGCTTGCGGCGAATTACCGTTTTTAATATAGTTTAATCCTCTATAATTATTTTAATATTAAAATCTTTGCTTTTCTATTGTTAAATTGCTATCATTTAAAAATATGGTTGAATGCAACAATCATGTTTAAAAAAATTATTGAATAGAACAAAACGTTTTGTAATGTGCAATAACAGACTATTAATTTAAAGCATACGTATGTTTGTTTACACAACAAACTTACTATTGTTGGTTTTATGCAAGTCGTTGACAAACATAGTTTGTGTACACTAGTTTTCTTTTAATTTCTTTGTGTATGTGTTTTTAAAATTTAATAATATTAAAAATATATAAGCTTTCATTTTTTTATGTTTTATATTTGGAGAAAATAGCAACATCCTAAAAATAGATATTTAAAAACGAAAAGGTCTGTATAAGAATATATATCGCTCCTTTATTGCAACATAGTCATAACTCAAAAAAGCTTGTTTCGAGAAAAACACATTTCAAATTTGTAGCTTCCATGCAAGTCTTAGAAAATTTTTTTTTTAAATATCTTCTAGAGAAAACAGTTTAAAATGAATTTGAATAAATTTTTGGCACAATATAAAAGGTAGTACTGTTAACAATTCTGCATTGCTAACTCGAAAAGCAAATTTTTTAAGATATGACAATGTTGCAATAAAGCAGCGATATGTATGTGTTTTAATATATTTGATTTAAATGTATATGTTTTTTACAGATACATACATATGTGGGCCAGATCAAATTTGCTTCAGTTTTAGAATTTTGCAAAAATTTTCTAGTAATTGTGATAAATGTTTTGTTAAAATATTGGTTAACAACTATATTTATATAGAATAAATCAAAAACATGTGGTTTTAATTAGAAAAGTTATTTATATGTGTATGTATTATGCAATCATATAATAATGTCACGTTCAACACAATTACGATTGATTGTGACAATAGAATTTACAATTTTGCAATAATATGTGTGGGAGTGAATATATTATATGGTTTGACATGACAGTAAAATAATAATTTTTACAATAACAGTGTTAGTCGTGATACAATTATTATAACTTTGATCAAATACATGTTTATATAGTATAGTTTTGGTTCTTGGCTGTACTTAGTTTTGCAAATAAATTTCATATTGAAACCATACTATATGTTTGTGTTCAACCATATAATTCAACAATAGTATTTTGCCCTTAGCATATTGTCATATCAACCATATTTTTTCTTCTGCGTGTATACATATGTGTGGATGTACTAACATACACACATATTTATAGAAAAACTTCAAAAGAATTTAATATTTTTACAATATTCAAACGAAAACATTAATATTTGTATATGCGAGTACATGTATGTGTAAGAATATATGTTCTATAGGCATGAAAAAAGTAACAGCACCGAAGGGAATATAAAAAGATGTGCAGAGAATTATGAGTTTGCTATAGAATTATTCAAGTTTAAACAACATTTTCTTTTCTAAGAAACAAGAAATTTTTAACCTAAAGAAAACAAATTATTTTCTAAGCAAAAGGATTTCTTGATTTCATTCCAATTTTTTTGTTAAATAAACAGCAGGATCCAGTATAGAATTAATTGCAGAACAGGAAGAAAAGAAAAATAAGTAATATTTTTTCCGCCCTTTTTTGTAATTAGATTTCAAAACTTGAGTGTACAATGTACAGGGATATGGGCAAAATTTGATTACATCACCCACTTTTACTCTGCATACTCCACATATGTATGTATGTATAGGATTTGTTACTGTCCTTTTTTAACACGCTTATATTAGTTTCATTTGCATGTTTGTTTGTTTGTGTGCTTGTATGTTTGCAACACTCGAAATCGACGCCATATGAGTGAATATTGCATATGCAGGTATATAAAACTGTACGACGGCGGATTGATATTCAAGTTACTTAGCGCAAACACAAAATCTTATTTTTTTCCATTTTCTCTTTTTCTTTTACCATTTACACCAATAAAAAATTCTAAATAGCTTATTTTCTATGTTTCCCAGCTATCTATATGTCAACATTTCATAGGAACTACCCTAATCATCAGTAGACTTTGGAAATTTTTGAAAGATATTCTCAAACATTCAACTTTATATCCCAACAATCTAAATAAATTGTTGAGAATTTAAATTTATAATTTTTTATTTATTTATTTATTTTTTTTTTTTTTGAAATTGCGATCTGTCAAACGTCAGCTGTTAAAATTTCACCTAAATTCATCGATTAGTTTATTAGTTGTAGACGTTCGATGTAAGCAACTTTTCAATATTTGCAAAAAATTCGTTCAGCTCAAGGTCCTTTTTGTTTTTTAAAAAAATGTTTAGTGTATTCTTTAATATTTCGTCATCCTTTGGATGACTTCTTCAGGAAAATTTGTTTTTTTTGTGTATAAGTTCAATACAAAATTTGAATTGAATTTACAATTTTGCATAATCCTGTTAGTTTTTGACTCGATTAATAACTGTTGATAAAGCTTGGGTCTACTGAGACCAAAAATCAATCATGGGTTAGAAAGTAGTGTTCCGAAAAAGGCGAATACAGTGAAATCAGCTGGCAAAATTATGGACACTGTACAAGTATTCTGGGATGCACACGGAATATTGCGCATCAATTATCTTGATAATGGATGCACAATCCCTGGAAAGTATTATCGTACATTACTGGATCAATTGATTGATGCAATAAAAAAACCCGACCAGTCTTGAAGTTCACGCAACGTTAGACACTATGCTAAAATACACTTTAAATTTGTTAGTCATCCACCTTATAGTCCATGTTAAGTTCCAAGTGACTTCTTCCTGTTTCCAAACTTGAAAAAATGGCTCACAGGAATGAGATTCATTTCAACACAGAAGAGATTACCGAAACTAACGCGTATTTTGAGGGGTTCCCAAAATCGTTTTATTCAAATGGTATAAAAAAGTTGGAATAACGTCTTACTAAGTGTATTGAGCTAAAAGGAGAAGCAAATGCTTTTTGAAAAAAAAAATTTTTTTCTGCTTGGGTAGCTTCAATATCATTCCGCCCTCATAAGTACAGAGTTGCTGCTTTAATGCGAAAATTGAAGTGGCCGCATTGATGGGTATTTTGGCAATTCCTAAATTCCGTTTTTGGGAATTTCAAATAAAAAACACCTGAAACTCGTTATACGGATAATATGGATGATTATTTTATTTTGATATCGAATACTGATTTTCAGTTTTTAAACTACCAGCCATGTTCCCAGAACGCGCGTTCTGAAACCGCAATGCGTTTTGAAAAACGCTTAATTGATTTTTAGGTGTTCTGAGGAACGCGCGTTTTACTGGCGTTTCGGAGTTTTTTCCGAAAAAATACAACATGTGTTTTACATACGTATATATGTATGTGGTAGTAATATAAAACGAAAAAAAAATTGACAACAAATAGAAAAAATGTTCAATTTAGTTTTCTTAATGAAAATGTGTAAAATTCTTTAAACTTTTTATTGAAATAAAAAGAAAACATATTAAATTTTAATAGTGAATAAATTTATTGCCTTTTGCAAGTTCAGTTTTAGCAAATTCAATCAGTTCACTTCAATATATACATGCGAGTTGAAGTCTCCAATTTTAAGCGATATGCGTTTTCCGGAACACCTATTTGGCGATTTCAAATCGCAAAACCATACTTCTTACGTTATACGTTTTTCAAGACACCTATTTTGCGTTTTCAAATCGAAAACGCTAAATTTAAGCGTTTTGCGTTTCTCAGGCATGTTGCCTGTACATTTATTTAAACAAACTTTGCTTTTCATTGTATCATCCGCATAATTTTTTTTACTTTAACATCAAATGTAAAAGTTTTCCACTTAATAAATTAATTAATTTAATTTTAAATGAACTAAACAGGAAAATAATATTTTTCTGTGAAAGTGCACTTAAATGCTTAAAATTAAATACTGATGATGAAAGCAGAGAGATTTAATTTATTTTTTAATAATTTTAGCGGACTTTCTAAGATTTATTTTGAACACTAGGGCCGTAGTAGTAAAAGGGTATAGAGATCAAAAACACCTGTTGTAGCTTCCAACGAGGTTTATAAGCATCTGATGATATGTGTTTTTTTTTTTTCTCTCTCGTATAATGTATCATGATCATATCGAACTGGTTTGGTTTAATTGTGATGATGTTTTCACCTTGCAACACATAGTATTATCTTGAAAAACGAGGGTCTATAATAACCCTAAATATATATATATATATATATATATATATATATATATATATATATATATATATATATATATATATATATATATATATATATATATATATATATATATATATATATATATATATATATATATATATATATATATATATATATATATATATATATATATATATATATATATATATATATATATATATATATATATATATACGTTCGTAAAGATGCCGAAGCCAAGATATATTAAAGCATAAGGGATGGTTCCATTATACCTGTTAGCAGGTAACGCCAACCAAGCAGCATGATTCAGAACGAAGTACGAGAGTCATTGATGAAAGCTAGTAAGTCAATTGTAAATGGGTTCGGTAAATGTGTTCGGCATCTCTACATATTATATTATTATTGGCAATATGTGTTGCAAGGTGTAAACATGATCACATTTATAATTAAAACGTTCAATATGCTGTTTCTGCTTACTTTATACACGTTCATAGTTTAAGTTGGTGTTAATAAACATACATATGTATATATGTACATATCAAACCCCCCCCCCCCCCCCCCCCCCCCCCCCCACCCCCTACCAAACCTGCTTCCAGTATAAAACCAAATTTGCCCATGTACAATATGTACTCGTATGTATGAACCAAACAATTAGAAAAATGTTTTGTATATATTTAAACACAGTAAAATAAATTACAACCGTACATCAGCACATCATTGTTTGGGTGAGTATGTGCTTATATAAATATATTTGTTAGTGCCCTATAGGAATTTTTAGAATTAATTTTAAATCACGTTGTCATAAAATTGTTTCCATTTCCATCAAGTAAAGGCGGTCCAACCAAAGAGCACAAAGTTAATTGTAAATATATATAACAAATATCTGTCAAAGAATTATTTTAGCAATTTTTATTATGATAGAATGATTTATGACAATAATGTGTGATATAAAATATCGATCAAATGCCTGTTTCTGCTTCGGCGGAATACGTCTCTCCCATGGTCCATATTTTCAAAAATATAATTGTGTCGCTAATGTACCGAATTATCTTATCCGATAGCTCTTGGCCCCCAGGGGAGCAGATTTTGACCTGGTGTAGGACACTAGGACACTCTGCTTTCTGGGCTTAGAGAGAAAAGAGTTCCTCGTTTGTTGTAGCAAATAAAAGTCTAGAAAGTCGCATGACTTATGTTGTATTGAACTTCCGAAACCCTAACTAAAGGTTAATTGGCAGAACGCGGATCAGCAAAGCCACCACCTAGAGGCTTTGCTGATCCCCGTTAACTTGCAGACATTACGGCGCTGATCATAGCTGTGGTGCATACCTTAGCTGAAAGATTCTAGCGGTGGTTTAAACCTATTCGGCTACAAACTTATAGCGAAAAGTTGCGACCTGTGTGAGCCTAGCAAGAAAGACAAGGCGCTGGCGAATCGTAAATAATTCACCGCGCAGAGTTGTTCCATCATCAGATAAGGCCGACAAGACAGCTGCTGAAGTAAATCAATTTCACAATCAATCCTGTAGCTTTGGCTTATTGTGATAGAATGATTTTTAGCAATAATGTGTGAAATAAAATATCGGCCAAATCGTAGAGAGGTACGCTACCAAAGGTCCATATTTGCAAAGATTCTGAGATATAGCTGTGCTTCAATGCTCTTAATGCACCCAATTATCTCATTCTGTAGCTATTGGCCACCGGGAAGCAGGTTTTGACGCGTACGCCTAACTGGGGCATTCTACTATCTGGGGTATAGAGAAGTAAGAGTTCCTCTTTTGTTGAAGCAAATAAAACTCTACAAAGCCGCATGACTTATGTTGTGTTGGACTTTCAAAACTCTTACCAAAGGTTAATTAGCAGAACGGGGATCAGCAAAACGAGATTCCACTTGTAGACAATCTCGTCGCTGGTCATAGCTGAGGTACTTATCTTGGCGGAAACATTTTGGCTGCAGTTTAAATCTAAAATTGCAGGTAAAGAAATTAGTTTTCACTAAACTAAAAGTCCTGTTGTCTTGCAACAGAAACTTGTAATGTAAGGAACCTGTAGTGATGGAGAGGCGGGTGAGTTGGTTAAGGGCTGATGCTCTTTATGGCCATCGGCCTACCAACTTATTACGCCTTGTCTTCTATTGTCTGGCTGGGAAATTGCATGCAGGAGGCACTAGAAGGCCTAAACTCATAAGCAAGAGATTTGGCTATATGGCTACAAACTTATGGCATAAAATTGCAACCTGTGTGAGCCTTGCACGCCACATGGCTCTGCTGGCGAGAGTTGGTTAAGAGCTGATGCTCTTCCACTATGTCCTGAAATTAGCTTTAAAAAAATGGAAGTAAACAGTTGTAACATCAAAGTTGCTTGAAAGATAAAAAAAGTAAATATGTATGTGAATTAAAAAAATCCTCAAAAACAGAACTTAAATCGTCAGCATGCTATTTTCATCACCCAAAATCGTCAAATTGATGATAAATCGTCAAATATGGCAACCGCGCTTACGCCAACGGCTTTCCTGATTTTAGAAATAATACTTTCATTGACGCCGCTAGCACATCTGCGCCAAATTGACATTGTTTATGAATGCATTGGCTCTTCGGAACGCGTGTTGTATAATTCGGCAATTTACTTCTATTCTAATAAACTCTGACTCATTTTTTATTGACAATTAAACACATCCAGCGAAATATAGCAGAAATATAGCAGAAGCAGCTGTAGACTAAAAACAACTTTTCTGGAACCCATAAATATTTCGCTGACAACGCTTATGTATATCGTTCGCTTGCTAAACGTAATTGCAGTACAATTTCCCACAGGGTCCTAAAACTTTGCACGCTAGTTTACACATATGTGCACATATAAATGTGTGCATGTGTATGTATATCTGCTTGAAACTAGAAGAAATGAAATTTATAACATAAGTTTATTTAACATTAATTCTTGACATTAAAGATTTTTCATTTTCAAGTTTGTTTTTTTAATATTTCTTCTTCTTTTGTTTACTTTTTCGTAGCCAACTCAACAATAACAACAATAAAAGCTCAATTTGGAAGAAAATAATTGAAAGAGAAACAGTGTCATTATGTGTGGTAAGTGGAGTGTTATAAAATAATTAAAAAGAAAACGACAGCAGCAAGTGTAAATACTCTTAAACAATTTAATTAATTTAAACAATAATAAAGGGGTCATATACATACTCGTACATATGTATTTATGTGCAGTCAAATTATTTATGAGTTCAGTGCTTTGGGCGCGAACATGAAGTTTTTTTTTGTTAAATAGAATTTGAAATGAGGGCTATCATATTGACTCAATGCGTAATGAGTTAATAGCAATAAAAGATAAGCGGTTTTTTATAGTCACAATTTGTTATAAAAGTTACTCTTGTGTATAAAATCCGGTGATTTTATACTTAAGAATTATGATTTTTCAAAGTGAATTATTTTTATAATTAAATATATATTAATCTCATATAACCAAGATATATTAATCTAATGCGATTAATATTAATATTTAAATTTTACGGATCTAAATTGAAATAATGAATTGAATACTTTTACTACTTTATGTTAAATTACTTATTGTGAATTATACTGGGTTCCTAAAATGAGTTGTAAAAAAGTTATTGTACCACAAAACTAGTTAATATCAATTTCTGCATTTTAAAATGGTTTGATATTACATACTAATATTTTAGTCTTCTACTGAAGCTGTTCTATTACTAAAATGGTAAATTATATAGCAAATAACATTATATCATACATTATTATTTGCTATTATTATTGGATGGGATATGCCCTCAACGGCCATTTGCACTGCGACCAATGTTGATCTTTTGTGCGTCCCCTTGTTCCATTATGGGTTGAGTGTGTCAAGAAAACGGACAAGCTCCTTCATTGGGGGTGATATTAAGTCACATTCACTTAATATATAAGCTTATAGTAGCTTATATCTTCTGTGTCTCAGTGCTCCACGGTGGATGATTAAGTGCTCCATTGATTCCTCTTCATCACCGCAGAATCTGCAAATGTCTGCGTTGGAAATGCCCATGCTGTGCAGGTGCTTGTAGCAGTTATAATGACCTGTAAGTGCACCTGTAAATGCCCAGTTTTAGAGCACGTTCAGCCCTCTCTTTAACAAAGTTTATAAATTTCTTGGAGTATTCAAAACCAGCTGTCTCGTTCCAATTTTGTTCAACGATTGACTTTGTCCATTTCTTTATCTCCTCATTCACGAGATCCTCATTGAAGCCAAAAGTTGGAATGGGTCCCATAAAAGTCCCCTCTGCTCCTTTCTTGGCGTAAATGTCAGCCATTTCATTGCCGTTATTCCCTTCATGTCCTGGCACCCAGATCAGGGAGACCTGGTTCTGGCTTGCCAGTTCGATTAGCCTGTTGTGACATTCCAGTACTAGCTTGGACGTAAAGACACAACAGCTCATGGCCTTCAGCACTGATTAGCTATCAGAGAGTATTTTAATCAGCACTCCCTTGTGTCCCCTGTCGGAGAGTATTTCAACTGCTTCCCTTAATGCGTATAGTTCCACTTGGAAGATTGTGGTGTCTTTGCTAAGAGTTATATATATGCGTACTCCAGGCCCCACTATTCACGCTCCAATGCCTTAGAGCGTTTTGGATCCTACCGTGTACCACTTTTGTGAACCATCCCGCAACCATCTTGGATTCATACATAATTTTTGGTATTATCATACATAATTGTTGGTAAGCTATTTTGCATATAAAAGGTGACCTCCTCTAACGTTCTATATGTGAATAATATTCTTAACCCAACTTAATTTCTCTTATCCCTAATTACTTCAAATCATACATAATTTCACGAAATTGCATGAACTTATGTATATCATTTAAGAAATTTGGTGGTTCACAGAATACTGTCCGCTTTAGCCTCGTGCAGCTTTAAGACCCAAATTTCTCCATGGTCCTTCGAGCCGGATAATTCCACATGAAATTTTTTATATGGTAATTTTAACAAAAATCTTATTCTGTCAGATTAAAATGTTCGCTGCGATTCTGGGTCTATCAAATCTCTTGTAGTAAACAATTCTCCTAAATGTTCAATGTGTACTAAGGCTGTTCTAAGCAATATGCAATAATTATTCGCAGTAAAATTTGTCTGAACATGAGGATTTTTAATTGACTATAATGCTTGATTATCAAAATTACTAACCTTTGAAGTTTCATTAAGGGTTTTAGGGACATGGTTGACTGGACTGTCGGCTTGTATCACGAGTTTTAGGCAAATGTAATAAAGTATGGTGTTCATTTTTTTTATCTTGGACCAGTACTCAGGGGATAACCCCTACATATGCAGTGCATTGTACCAGAACTAAGAAAATAGTTTGTGAAGAAGGGGTAACGTATTCTCTTTGTATTGCGTTGTAAGATTTCCTGGTCAATCGACCACAAATGGATGAGCTCTGGACGATGAACGCGTGCTACGTAAAAATGTGCGCGTTTCGGGAACAAGATCCCTAATCTCGTCAGAGCAAAATCCATTGTAGTAACGATAGAACAGAGTAACGCACCCCACACTGCGTCGATGCTCCAGTGAGTCAATAGAGTTGGATACTCTACTGTCGCCGATGAGTTTCTTAGCCTTCTCCTGCACACGGTCGAGTAACCCCAAAATAGACTTTGAGGCACCGGCCCAATGTCGGATGTAGGTGGTATAAATAGTAAGGTGATTGGATGAAGTGAAGTACGTCTTACACCGTTTCAAAAAACCGAAGCACTTGATTGCTTCTTTAGAGACATGAAAAATGTGTTCTGTCCAGCGAACGTTTGTTCAAACGGAGGTACTTTACTCCATCCGATTTATTTATTATTTACTCGTAAACCACCTATATCCAACCGAGTATGGAATACAACTCTCATATTAGGTCCGCTGCTCCAGAGTCTCTATTGGGGTTATTCGACCAGGGGAGTTACTCTCTATTGCGATGCGAAAGAAAAATGGTTCGTAATTGAAAAATTGGTAGCCTGTATTACGATTCCGTATTTTCCTTTCGCGCTTAATTTTTTTCTTTTCGCATATTTTATCATTCTTTGCTATTATATATTTTGTGGTATTAGCGTTGCTTCATTTTTAAACGATTACGCAAAAACGGCACAAAATACCAAATTTTACTCTTATCGCATTTAACTTTCGCATTGCAATAGAGATTAACCCCCAGATACAAGAGGGAGCAGCTGCTTTGCTCGATGGCAGTAGGGTATTCTACTCTATTGAATCGCGGCAACATTTTAACGACACTACTACTATGGATTTTGCTCTGATAAGATTAGAGATATTGTTCCCGAAACCTACATCCATTTGTGGACGATTGCCCAGTAAAGTGCACAACACATTATACAGAGAATTCGTGTTTCAGCCGTAGGGTTCGGCTGTGGAACAAGTTACCTGCAGGAATGTTTGCTATCAATTATAACGTTGAAAAGTGCAAAGCAAATGTATATACACATTACTCCCTTTTGCCCCTGCTATAACATATTTTCCTAGTATCTCGCATATTGCTAGAAACACAACTGCGACGAACTTCGCCCATCGTGACGAACTCGCCGGCAAATATTCGTTGTATAAAGTCGTCGTGTGACGAACAGCGTTTGCATTCCATGCAAAGAAAAAAAATGAATATAAATACTAAGGTGACCATATTAAAAGTAAACCTATATAAATCCCATCCGAAAGAGGGATTTTTGAACAAATTATCTGAGATACTTTATATTTTGAGAACATCTTCATAAAATTTTTACTACATGGATTAAAATAAATTATAAAAAGTATTATGTTCTGAAAAAAACTTTTTTTTATGTAAGAAGCTTGGTCACCTGATACTGCTGAACCGATGAACAACATCGTTCGCTGACGAAATCTATTTCAACTTTCGCTGAGTATGACAAATTTCGACCAACACCACGATTGTGTGCATTTTCATATACACCAATTTGTTTTATATGGCGACGAATATTCGCGACCGAAAATTCGTCGTTCGTCGCAGTTGTGTTCCTAGCATATATTGAGATCATCCCCCGAATACTTGTCCAATATAAAAAAAAAACATGGTGACTGAAATTTTCGCCAGGTTAATAAGCAAACGTATTCAGTATTAACAATTCCAGAAAAAACTTCTAATTGAGAAAAAGTAACAACATTTGCATGGAAAAGTAAACTGTTACATTAAAAAAAAAAAAAAAAACAATAAAAATAAACTATTTGCAAATTACCAAAATCTACAAAGTAGAGCATGAAGCTGAAAGCAATTTTAGCACATTTAGACACATTTAGACTCAAATGAATTCATAGCAAATTTTGGCTCTTTTTACTTTGTATGCATGCACTTGTGTGTGTGTGAGTGCGCTTAAACAAAAAAATATTATTATGCAATAAATGCGCATACCACAGCAGCAGATCACTCGCTGCCACAGCCCGTTTAGTCCCTTTCACAAAATACCAACGACAGACATACAGACAGACACACACGGCCTGCACTGAACTCCCAACAACTCATCGGCATCGACAACAAGTTTATATTTTCGGTCAAAAAGTTTTAAAATTCAATTAGTTTTCGGGTTGAATACTACAATTATTTTTATTATTCGTACATACGTATACACACACATACATACATATGTATGTATATTTTGTTGTCGTCATGGCTGTTTGAAAACGAAATTGTTGTACATATAACTATTTATTGTTTGTTAGCAAGAAAGACAATGTATTGAAGTTTCTATTTTTCAGTATTCAACAAAAAAAACAAAAGCAAATTTTATCTGCGACACGTTCACATTTTATAATCATCAAAAAGCTAAAACAAAAGAAAATTGAAAATGATGCGGGTGTGTTACCAATTTTAAATGATGCATTTCAACAGAATATCGAAAAATAATATGAAATATTGACAAAGGAAAATAATGCGAGTTCATTTCTTTCTTATTTCAACAAAATCTTTTTGTTGTCATTGCGGTCAGAGGTTTTAACAGCAGCAGTAGATATTTTTGGTTTTTTTTTCGAAATTAAGTAGGTTTGTCGAATACGAAAATTTGAAATTTTTTCTTTATGAACTATTGAAGAGGATATTAGAAATTAAATGAAAAAAGAACATGAATAAAAAATCTATGACCTAGTTAAGGAACATAGATTGGTTTGTGTAATTGCTTTACTGGGAAGATATATTTTCGTTAATTGCATTTGAATAAATAACTAAATAAAGCGTATTATTTCAATACCTATCAAATTTTAAAAATTTTCAATCACTATTGTTTAAGCCTCTTCTTAAATTATCCACATAACCAGATAATTAATCGTATAATGCGTTAAAAGTTTTTTTTTAATTCCCAAATTGGCGTCAGGAATCGCCAAAAATTTCTACCTCCTTGGAAGCAATATGGCAACTTCAGTTTTCGCACTAAATCGATTCACCGTTAATAGTTCAGATGCACGTTCCACGACCGAATATAAAAAGCAGGTCCCGATTCGATTAGCGAAGTGGTTTTGATTTTTTTTGGGAACTCCCAAATTCGGCTTCGTTAAACCCCAAAATCCCTCTCTTCCCCGGAAGCAATACAACAACTTCAACTTGTGCACTAACGGGGCAACACTGTTTTATATACGTACATATACAATAAACACTTATATGGCATGGGATTCAAGTGTTGCCAATATAACAACCAACATCCAAGTGAAACTAATATAAGCGTATTAAAAAGAACTATCAACACTGAAAAATATATGGGGAATTCCAAGTCAAATCGGACAGTTCGTAAAAAACATTTTTTTGATTTGCTTTTTTCCATTGTAATGATGTTCCTTTTTGAACAGCACATATCAGCAAATTTTCAGATCATTTTGGCTTATGGTTTTAGAGACATAGGGTTTCAAAAAAATCGAATTATAAGAAAACCGTGTCCGATTAAATACTCATAACTTTTTCAATGTTCAATAAATAAATAAATTAGTCCTAAGAGAATCATTTGTTTTGTTTGGTTTTTCTCTTTCTGTCTTATATCTAAACTATCTAATAAAAGATGGAAAAAAATTGTGTACAGTGGGTCCGGTTTCGGTTTTCGAGATTTAATATATTAAATTAACTTTTTTCACTGTTAGTGCTCTTCGGTTTTCTTAATTTTTTATTTATTTTTTTGTATTTAACTTTGATTTTTTCCACATTTTTAAAGCCCATTTGGTAGTTGGATTCGAATAACTACTATTTTTCCTGATATTTTTTTTTATTTATTTAATCCATTTATTAAACCAAGCCCTTAATTGGGCAAGTTGATTACAAAGAAAGAAATTGGAATAATTATTCTATAAAAAAGTTTAAATTATACAACTATATGTATTTTATTATTTATACATACATTATATTATTTAAACACATGCATGCATACATACATAATTTTATGTAAACGTAAAGGATACATACATACGCATTCATATATAGTGAACGAGTGTTAGCGCAATAGCCCTTTATAAGTTAGCTAGAACTATTTTCCTGAACTTAGTAGGAGTGTAAAAAAAATATGTTTCATCATAAGGTATTATCGAATTCCATGATCGTATAACTCTCGCTTGGTATGACCTCTGCATTACTAAAGTGCTGAAATGTGCCTGCACCAAGGCATGTGTTCTAGAAGACCTTCCAAATTTGAACTTTTCAGTTAAGTATGATGGTTAATTAGATTAAAAAGTTTTATAAAAATACAAAACTCTGAAAGTGGCATTTTAAAACTCTCTTACATAAGATGGTGTGAGCTGAAAGCTATTCAAACGAAACACAAACTTGAGAATTTGGTTTACACAGTTTTAAGCTTATTTAAATTCGATTGAGATGTACCGGTAAACACTTCCAAGCCATATATAATCCTCGGCATGAGCAAAGGAAAAGCTAGCTTCTTGCGTACAGCAAAATGCAATGGAACACCAATGTTATATAATTTTCTTAGCGTTTGATAAACACTGTGCTTTATAAATCAATTGTGAGCATCAAACTTCAAATTACAATCTATATAAACGCCTTTATAGAGCTTTATGTTTCATTACGTACTCAATTCTATCATTTTCAATATAAAGTTGTGGATAAGCAATAGGATGATTACAAAACAGCATCGCCCTACAGTTAGATGGGTTTAATGTAATGTGCTTTAAAGAGCACCAGTTATTAACATTACGTAGACAATTATTCAAGGATAACGAAAGATTAGTAAAATTTACTAAAAATTATTTTTCGCGTTAAATCACTGTGCAAAAATTTTCTAAGACCTCGTTGCATATGTTTTAAATCCCAATCATAAATTAACTTAAAATTACTTCAATACAGTTTCTTAAAACCCATTTATTTATGAGTTTCGAACAACTTCCCTTTTTCTGATTTTTTAAAAGTTGATAAGAAAATATTTTTGGCTTTAAGCCAATGTACAATATTTTGCCATTTTTAAAAAAAATCATTATTTTTTTTCAATTTGTTTAAGCTTAGTATTTCTTTATATCGACCCTTTTTTTCTTAATATTATATAATTTCTGGAGCTTAAAGCTCTAAACACTTAGACGACAGCAGACTTCACAACTTCACGATTATAAATGAAGTTAACTTCAAATGTTGCCGCCTAATTAGCAACATATTTATTTTAAAGACAGTAGCTGCACTATGTGCATTTAAACAAAACTAATTTCAGAGTTGCCTCATATGTATTTTATATGAATAAAATTCAAATTATTGACTGAAAACGTAATAATATCCCGTAAAACTATAAAAACACATCAATTTATTTCTTTATTTTAATTGTGATGTATTTTCTATTAAATACTACAAACAAATTTGGGTTCTTATTATCGTCAATTTAATTTATTAGTGGCAGCACTGCATTTACTTTTTGCTGCTATAGGAATAGGAATTAGTCTAAGTCGTTAAAATAAATGTTATCATCTAAACACATGTTTGCTGCTTGCTGTCGCCTATGTGTTTAAACCAAACATGCCCAGGCCTATGCGCTTGATACTCAATTGTTTTTGTAAATGCGCTTAGCTATAGGGCTGTGCTCTTTACTACACATATACTGCGCTCAGCACTAGCAATGAAAATACACAAACAACTTCGTCTTTCATATTTTTTTCGATCTTCACCGCACACACAAAAAAAGCCAAGCAACAACACTTTCGCATGCTTTGTGGGTAAATATTGACGATAGCGATTATCAGTGTAAGTTTTGTTTTTGTAAATTGTTTTGATTTTTACAACAAAAAATATTAAATAAAAGTAGTTTTTCCTTAAATGTGTTGGTGTTTACTCTTCCATAAAAAACTTTTGGGCATCACTGGTTTAAACCTTAAGGTCTCTTTTTATTTGATAGGTTTTGGTTTTTTTTTTATTATTATATTATCTGGCAATATTTTGCTGTTGTTTGGAAAGCTTCTTCAGGCCCAATAATATTTATTTATTTTAATTTTTTTTTTTGTTTTCTGCTTTTTTTAAAATAAATTATTATTATGGCCTGAAGAAGCTATCCAAAGAAGAGCGCAATATTGCCAGATAATAAAATAATAAAAAACCCAAAACTATAAAATAGGAAGAAAGCTCAAGAAATTATATAATATTATTTTGTTTAAGTTTATTTTTAAATATTATTGCTAAAAATGATTGCTGCAGAAGCTGGTCTTGTTTGTCCGCTGCTTTTTTTAAAAATAATGGGTTACAGCATTCATTACCGATGCTAGTGTTCCATATATAATTTAATATTTACGCAAAGCTTCATAAAACTTTAACATAATCTCTAAAGTGAAATTATCACTATAAATATCAAGTTTTAATATAATTTGTTTACTTTTTTAAAGCATTTTCACTTTGTAAATATATTTCATTTTAAATTAAAAAACAACACCAACTTAAATTATAAATCGTGCTCGTTTCCCGGTTTCTTTTAATAGGACCGATCCGTTGTTAGACCAATTTAAATATTCTAACAAGCAATAAAGCTTGTTTTTAATGCTTTCTACTTGTCTATATGGCGACATTTCATAGGAGCCCACGTAATCATCAGTAGCTTTGTAAGTGTCGATGGACCGGAGAAAAAGTTCAATTAGCTGTGAGTCTAAATTAAAATCAGTTTGAATGATTTAAAATTTCAGATTTTTTGTTTTGACCTTTTTTTAACAGTTGTTTCTAGCAAAAAAAAAAAAAAATGCATTTTGCATAGAAACGATTGACAAGAACATACCTATTAATCAAAAGTTCAAACTATAGAATGTACTACATGGAGTATTAGCGTGCATGGAGTGCCTTGTTAATAATTTTTTTATTATTAATATATTTATTTTTCAAATTCATCAAATGCTTTTAAGGAATGGTTTCAAAATTTTTGAGAGTCTACTACATTTTGACTGCAAGCTAGTGAGTTAAGCAAATATGTTTAAGAATATTATGAAAAAATATTTATTTAACCAAAAATTTTCATAAAGTGTCTGCTTAACATTCAGACCTAACACAGAACAAAGAACACAAATTATATTACAAATTTTTGAACAAAGAAAATTAAGGAAAATTAATATATGTATGTTCATATGTAAAAACGTATATCGTATGGATATCCAGCAAACACAAAATCAAACATTTGATATAAAATGACTTTATCATTGGATAACAAACATAATTTTCAATCCTTTTTCAACGGTTTGATTTTAACATTTGAATTTATATTAAGAATCATTTGAATATAAACAATTGATACTCAATGTTTTATCAATTTGATTTTGAGTGCAGATACCTATCATAAAACAAATGTGTCAGCAATTACTGAAAAAAATATCAACATTTTAAACTAATTTACAAAAAAAGAATTCGGGAAAAGATTAATAAATATAATTTGTTTGTGAGCAATATGCAATTAGATGTGACAAAAAATATTAAGTAAAAACGCATGTAGGAAAACATAAAAACATGAAATATTAGAATATAACGAAATTGTCTGATTTGAGCGCGATTTAGAGCCAAAAGGAACCAACTACTTCGTGCTTTCAAGAATTTTAAGTCGTAGAAAAATAATAAGTTTTTTTCGGCGCGGAGGTAAAATGAGTTACGCATTGACCAGAGGGTCCGTACCCTCCGCTTTGTGTCGGACTGATCACCACAGTGAACTTACCGACTAAACCCCCCTTCTTCTTCCTGAGAAAAAAAATTTCCATCCCGGGATCGCTTTAACATTGCTTCGGGGTGAATTCCCAATGGCTTAATCAGCCCTTCTCTTTACACTATCCTTCGTCTGGGATCCATATTATGATCTTGTTCGCAGAACTTTTTCGCAGAATCACGATACCGCTAAAAGGTTGGCCTCGCTCCCTATCATGATGTAGACAACATTCTCTACCGTTCTTGAGCCAGCTACCGTCTTCAGTACTCTAAAAGCTTCCGATCATCGAATATACTTAAAGAAAGTATGTTCGGCGTCATCCAGTTCTTCGTATAAGCAAAAGGGTGTGTTATATTTGCCCATTTGCGCTCCGGTAATAGCCGTGGCCTGACAGCATTTGAGTTAGGTAATAGTTCACATTCCCATGCCGTCTGTTCAACCATTTCTCGCTATTGGAAATGAGACGCTCCGTCCATCTGCCTCTAGTGTCAGTATTCCATCTAGACTGCCAACTGTGTAACATTTCCTGTCGTATTTGCTGCATTCTTCCAAGGTCTGCGTGGCCAGTCTGCCTTGATATCTAGCTTTCCCTCGTGCTAGAATCTGGAGATCGATTGGGATCCTACCTGCTATTACTGTAACCGCTCCCGCCGATACCGTACCGTTTACAGATGTGACCCGTAAAGCTGCTACACTTTGCATTGCTAACAATGGTTTTGGTCTACTTTGTATACTAACTTTCTCCCCCCAGATTTCACTTCCATGGGAAAGGATGCTATTGCATGTCTCCATTAAGAGTTTGCGTTTTTCTGGTAGTGGGCCTCCTACGTTCGCTATCAGCCGGCATAATCGTCCTGTTATACCAGTAGATTTGTAAACAGCATACCGAACCTGTTCTGAGAACGTTAGCCCTCAAAAGGTAACAAATACAACAAAACACTCTTTGTAGACTTAATGGAATGCATTTAAACACATTAAGAAAAATAATAATAATAATAAATATTAATAATAATAGAAAATTACAAATAAATACGAATTTGTAAAGCAAAATTTAGTTATTAATTGCATTCTACATTACAATTCATATATGAAAACATTTGCGAATTACATTTGAAACCAAGTTGAGAAAAAATGAATATCTCAATTTGAGATTAATTTCCCCTTTTTGTTGATAATACTATGTTTTTCAATTTGAGTTCAAATCAGTATCAAACGTTTGTCGTTTGAGAAACCGTTTGATTTCAAATTAGTCTCAATTTGAAATCAAACCTTAGTGTTTGCTGGGTATATGTATATTCCCAAAAAAGCTGTTTGTATTCAATTTTTAACTCTGTATTAACAAATGTGCCCCCATTTAAATTATCTCTCTTTTATTTGATGGACGCAAATAAAAATATAGAACACTGTAGAGTTTAATTATGGACGTGAAGTGTGGTTACTTAATCTGTTGTTTTACTTCTGATTTACACACACACATATACAGAATTACATATGAAAAAGAAAATGCAATTACACACTACATACAGATATTCTTTTATACAGTCAATAATTAAAACTCAATTATATAAGTATGTGTGCGTGTACGTATAGGTAAAAGGTTTTGCAATAAAATTAAAACCTGAATTGGGTATAAAAAATTAATATCAAATTAAAAAAAATAAATAAAAAAACTACAAAATATCGAAAGTAAACCTGCTTGATATAATAAGCAATAAAAAAATGCAAAAATAATATTAATAATGAAAAAGAGTCAAGAGAGTTCAGTTCGTTGAAGTACCTACATATGTACATATGTATTAGTATCATGCTAAAGTTATTTTATACTTGTTCTCTGTGGGTGTAGCAAATGGGAAGGCTACCCAAATTTATATATTTGCCAAGCTACACATATTACCTATAATATATTAAGATTTACTAAAAAATGTGTAGCGACTATGAAACATCTACTTTTCCTTCAGCTTCAATATTCCATTATCATTTCTGTATTCTTAAAAAATATTTTTTATCGTGTCGGCTATCCCTTCAGCACAAATAAAGGATGGATTTTATAGAGATACACAACTTGAAGTTTGCAACGTTATTTTTTTTAACTGGCAATCGTTTTTTCAGCTGTTAAGTGATTTATGTTTAGCATGGTTTGGAATTCTACTACTATACCGTAACTTTTCAGGCAATCATAAAGGGAATGACCTTCAGGACCCAAGTAAGCTGGAGTATCCAGGCACTCTTTGGAGAATCCAGCGGCCTGCCTACCTAACCTAACCTTGGTTTGGAATTGCAACATGAATAGACTGACGCCTGCACAACGCTTTCAAATTGTACTAATACGCCAAGATTGTTGTTGATCCCGATTTTCATATATGTTAAATGATAAAGCTCCTTTTTTTTTGAACGGATATGTCAATAAACAGAACTGCCGTATTTGGAGTGCTAATAATCCACCAGTGTATGTTGAGACTCCTTTACATGCAGAAAACCTGATTGTTTGTACTTTATGGGCAGGTGGAATAATGGGCTCGTAAAAAATAACAAACAGAAGACTTAAAACTGTTTTTTATTAGACACTTCTCAAAAATGTTATAAGTTTGTGATTCCGTTTGTAATATCTACAATTTTCATTTCCAACCCTATGAAGTATTAATATTCTGAATCAGCATTGATAGAAAATTCGATTAAGCGATGTCCATCTGTCCGCTGTTGGAATACCGTTTCAGAGAAAAGCATTAGACTTACAAAATTTTTGCTTCCACCATTCTATTACTTCATCGGTTCATTGGTTTGCTATTGAAATTCTGTAAAATCAGTTCACGTATAGCTGAGTTTTTTGCAATTTCGTATGAGAATTTTTGAAAAAAAAAAATTGTTTGTTCTGCTTCAAACTTGACACAAAGATTTGTCATGTAGATTAAAAGACAAAAAAAAAAATTCCCGATATCGGTCTTTATATACTCGGGTATATAACATAACATAACCTAAACCGATTTTTTATGACAATGTCGCATAAGCGAACTTAAAAAGTTTTTTTTTGTGCTTAAAATCAGTTCTGGTCATAAAAGAAGGTTACTAAAACACAGAAAATGAAAATTTCCGATATCGGTCTACAAATGCTCCAGAAGCATTAACCGATTTTTTTAATGAAAATATCTTGTACGCAAACTTAAACAATTTTTTTTTTTTGCTTTAAAGCCATTCTGCTAGTATTAGAAGGATACTAAAATATAGAAAATGAAAATTTGCGATGTCGGTCCATATATAGCCGAGATGTAGGCCTAACTGCTTTTTTCATGAAACAATTTTTTTTTGCTTAAAAGCAGTTATGGTTATAAAAGGAGGTTACTAAAATATAGAAAATGAAAAATTTCGATATCGGTCCATATATACGCGAGTTTTAACCTAAACCGATTTTTTCATGAAAATATCGCGTAAGCGAACTAAAACATTTTTTTTTCGCTTAAAAGCAGTTCTGTTAATATAAGGAGGTTGCCAAATAGACAAAATGAATATATCCGATATCGGTCTATATAAACCCGAGATATAGCCTAAATCGATTTTTATACGAAAATTTCCATGAAAGATAACCTTTTTAGCAAGGCGAATAGAAAGAAAAAAAAACTTTCCCCGATATCGATCCATATATGTATATCCGAGCATATTTCGTTCAAATTTGTAATATATGCTATATATTTACGTGACTGTCGTAAAGGGTATTTTAGATGCGGCCCAGCCGAATATACTTTTTGTTTTTAACTCAAATGTTATATTAATTCTAGGACACCCTTTAGATGAATAGAGTTAAAGAAAACTCCCAACTATTTACATCATATCATAAACATGATACAATGATGCGTATTTAAATATAAAACACTAGACTGCTCTTGAGCTAGTTTTCTTAAGCTTTTATTAGTAGCATCAAAACGCCAAGCTGTATTTACACAGTGAGAGCGACCTTGCGTCAGTAAGCTCTATAGAGCAATTAATGTTCTGATCATTGCTGATATTTACACAACTGAAAGTTCAGTAAGTTCTATATTAATTTTCTGATCATTGCTGATATTTACACAACTGAAAGTGACACCAGCGTTGTCCTCGCAAATATCAGAATGTAGCATATAAATACTATTCTGAGGAGCGAAGTGTCATAAAAAGGGTATTTTTAAATTTCAATTTTGATAAACAGAAAGTAAAGAATTAATTGCAAAATTACGTAAGAAAATAGAAGAATAATTTTCAATAAAAACTAAACAAAAATTATTCAAAAGTTAATGTTCTAACGAATTTTAGGGTAACACAAATTCATGTGCATAAAACAAAACTCCGTAACTTTTTTCATAAACGTTATAAACAGCAGGATTTATTTATTTCACTTGTATTAAACTAGTTTTGTATTATGCTACAGTAATATACAGATGTAGAACACTAAAAACGTATTATTAAGATTTGTTAAATTAATAATTTCTTACGATTTAATTGATTATGGATTATTTTTCCTTTTTGCGGTTCAATATATCGCTCCTTTATTGCAACATAGTCATATCTCTAAAAATGAGCTTTTCGAGTTAACAATGTAGAACTGTTAACAGTACTACCTTTTATATTGTACCAAAATTTTATTTAAATTACCTTTAAACTGTTTCCTTTAGGAGATATTTTCTAAAAAAAATTTCTAAGACTTGTATAAAAACTAAAAATTTGAAATGTGTTTTTCTCGAAACAAGCTTTTTTGCGTTATGACTATGTTGCAATAAAGGAGCGATATGTAAATTGACGAATGAACAGAAAAACACGATTGTTGTTGTGCCACTTGTTGTACTCATCACCGGTGGTTGAATTAGTAGGAATCATGAGGGGGCATTGTTACATCAGGGATGAATCTTCTGTTCACGGCGTAAACAGTTAATGTATTTGAATTAAAATATAATGTAACGACACAGTAAGCACAAGGATTCTAATAAAGAATTGTAAGACATAGTAACAGTTTAAATTATATTAATTTTACACAACCAATTGAGTCTATTCAGTTTATTAGCTTCTAATATTAATACAATTCAAACAAATTATATACAGCTTGTTTTGTAAGTTCCCTAGCTGTGTACATATTGACATTTCATAGGAACCAAACTAATGATCAGTAGGATTTGAAAATTCTTGAAATGTATACAAAAATTCAACTTTATGTCCAAGTATTCTAAATAAATTATTGAGAATTTTAAAGTGTTTTAGCAGGTTTCCAAGTCTACTGATTATTAGGGTAGCTCCTATGAAATATTAACATACACACACATAATAAACATAAAAAACAAGCTGTATATAATTTTTTGATTTGTATCAATATTAATTTTACTTTAAGACTTTCTTTTACTTGTAAAGACTTATTAGTAAAATAAATCACATTTGGATAGTTGATGACATAGTAATGGAGTTCACCGATTTGCTCGGCACCAATTCACGAGCTATTTCACTTCGAAAATGAAAAATCAATGTTCCTCAAACAACACCTTTGCACAACCAATTTGGTAATTTTGTGAAATTTTTATAAGCCCCTTGCGCATGAGTTTGGATTTTAATTCGGTAAATAAGAAACAAGTGACGGGAAATTGAATAAAAAGGTTCCAATTTGTCGTGACCACTGCATAGAAAAATTACTATTTTGGCAAACTGAAAGGAAATAAAATGTATGTGATACTCTTATTTTTCTTTCCCTATTTTGCGTGAAAATTCAAAGCAGTATGTAGGCGTAGAAGAAAGCGAGGATAATTTTTTTCTCCGAAAAAACTTTTTTTTATAATATGTAGGTATATCACAAGTTTTTATAATTTAATCAAATAGTTTCAGGCGTTTATCGATTTTAGATACACACATATTTCTAGTATACATGAGAAAGCGTCGTTTTATGCTCGCAAGCATAAGAAATTGAGATTCTGGCTTTCGCTGATCTAGTGTAAAGCAATGTTAACCCTTTTAGAGCCAAATCAAAATGACAAGGAAAGCTTTAAAAAAAAACGAATTAATTTTTTTCAGGTGTACTGAAATTGGTACGATGTCCATTTTTGAGTGACATTTTGAAAAGCACTCTTTGTCAATACTAATTATTTTTTGGTATTTTTGGCTACTAGAACGATTTCTATTTTGGCAGATTTATTACAATATATATACAACAAACTTTTAAAAATTTAACCAAATCGTTCCCGGCATTAATTGATTTTAGATACATAATGTTTCATGCATACATGCGCTTTGTGTTCTATACTCGCAAGTATAGGAAAATTAAATTCTGGCCTTCGCTGATCTAGTGTAGTGCAATGTTAGGATGCTTTTAAGGAGCGTGATCTGTGCCAGCTAGCTGTACGTCTTAAATACTTGGTGATGAAGCACGAATAGAAGTGCGCTTTTTTAGATATTGCTCTAGGTAACATCTAGCTATTGTTCGTCGAAATATCAACTGACGAGTGCTATATTCTTTAGCGCATACAGTAAATGTCAAAAGTGTAGCACTAGACAATCTTTATAGCCAAACCGAATTGGTTTGTCTCTAATGATGACAATAATATTTAACCATAGTCTCATCGATAGAAATATTTGCATGAAAAACGCCCAATTCATTGAATTTTTTGATAAGAATATCTGAAAGTTAACGGTAAGATGAAAATTCCAATTCATTTCTTTACATCTATTTCTTAATAGAATAGAATTAATGTAACTTCTAATTCTTTATCTTCATCCAAAGACTAATACATACTTTCCCTTGGCAGTATATCCAGATAACTTAAGTATACCAAAAAATCGTTAGGTCTGCAACGGTGACCGTAAAGCCGTGCCGATTGTTTTGACTCACGTACTACTGCCTAAGACAAGCGTTTACTTCAAAAACTTCTTAGTCAAAATACATTTTAAATATTTGAACTGGTGTCAATTTCTTTATTACTTTTCACTTACCAACCGGTCAGATTCTCCATAAATCTTCGAATAATTCGGAGTTAATTTTTGCCAAGATGAAATTTTAAATGCTCATGAAATCTCATGGTCTCCACAGCATAGCATATTAGTTCTACGGCTTTTCAGAGTAGGCAGCTTGATGAGAGCCAGTCGGGCAGTATCCTAACACAAATTTTGCTCTTGAAGCGTAACCTTCGAACGCAAAATAACAGAAACTACTTTTGCACTGACTCAATTATATATGTATGAGTTTGATAGATAGGGTCCCATATAATCGATCCATATTCGAATATAGGACGTATGTTTTCGCAATTTACGGATCATCAAACTCTTTTAACCAACGTTCTATAAAACCTAGTGTACCTCTGGCTCATTTTTGGATCAATTAAAATACCTAAGTCCATTATACTGTCCACTGTATCAATTTTAAAGCCATTTAGAAAGGAATTAATGACATTTGCTTGCACTTTTTAAAATCAGGTTGACTCGCACCAATTATATAACGTATCTAAATCCATTTGAATGAATTTGTGATCCAAAAAGTTATTTAATTCAGGGGTACCGCAAGGTACTGTTCTTTCTCCTACCCTATTTCTTATTTACCTCAATGACCTTCTCTATCAAACTTCCAACACTATCCACTCTTTCGCAGATGACACTCTTTCGCAGATGACACTCTTTCGCAGATGACACTCTTTCGCGGATGACCGCAGCATTTGCCACTCGTACTCTTTTCGTTACAGGCGCAGCCAATCGAAGATCACTACCACGAGGCTAAGTAATGAATGACTCGTAAAGACAGGGTCGCCTTTAACGCTCGTAAGATTCAATGCTGCTTATTAACACACAAACAAACGAACGAAAATGCAGCTTAATCTGCATTCATGGATGGTATAAATATTGAGAAATCGGATGCTCTTGATGTTCTTGGCATGAAGATACAGTGTGATGTTCGTGGATTTTGCTCTGAGGAGCTTAGGGATCTTGTTCCCGAAACTCGAACATTTATATGTAACACGCGTTCATTGTCCAGATGACTATCTGTCCTTTTGTGGTTGATTTCCCGGGGAAGCGTACTACCTGTGGAATAAACTGCCTGCAGACGGGATTCCTATCAGTTATAACGTCGAAAGCTCTAGTCAAATGTTCACAAACACTACTCCCTCTTTGACCCTCCTCACAACCTATTTTCCTAGTTCCAGTACAATCCACTGCATATGTAGGGG
Organism: Thecocarcelia acutangulata; assembly: GCA_914767995.1. Taxonomy (NCBI): domain Eukaryota; kingdom Metazoa; phylum Arthropoda; class Insecta; order Diptera; family Tachinidae; genus Thecocarcelia; species Thecocarcelia acutangulata. Next base: position 56,038,609 of record OU612094.1, on the reverse strand, counting down.
TCATCCCATTAGTACTGGTCCAGGATAAAAAAGGAAGATTTGTACGTCATCTGCATACATTAAAACCTTTGAAAATTTTATTACATCCGGCAAGTCTTTAATATACAGTGAAAATATCAGAGGTCCAAGATGATTCTTCTGTGGTACACCGGAAGCTACTTGTATATTTTTTGAAACTACTTTTCTGAAAATTACATGTTGCGTCCTGCCTGACAAGGATGAAAATAACTATTTTAAATTTTGATTTGTAAAACCCAAAATTTGCAACTTCTTTACAAAAAGTGATTCATTCACTTTATCAAACTATATCTGCTTGATCCTGTTGAAATAGTCCACGATTTACAGCGATAGTGAATGGGACCGAATTCGTGGGGTTTGGACAACGCTTTTGAAAACCATGTTGATGTGTAGATATTATACTCAACACATAAAAACATATCAATCATCATCAATCAGTTATCAATTTCTCGAAAAATTTGGGAATAACACTAGGTTTTGCAAAGCCACGGTAATTTTAAATTTAAGCTTTGTTGCCTGAACTATGTTAGATATTTTCCAAATAGTTGGAACGAACCTAATTCTGGTTGATATGTTAAACATAGTAGTCAAAGATATACATATACTGCTTCAGCACAGTAACCAATAACAGAAATGTTAATATCTCTTCTAAAAGCCGTAGAAAATTAAATGTTACCATATTAGCACAGTGGCCCTGAATGGGTTAAATGGCTAATTTACAACTCAAACTACGACTTGTTGCGAGTCAGTTTCCATATTATATAAACCAAGTTTGTTTCTATGCCATTCAAAATCAAAACATGCAATAGCTTTAACCACATGCTATGTTGTTCATAAGATTGTTTACAAATTCTTTATCAATTAAAAATACCAGGAAATACTTGTTACAGCAAAACATTTAAAAATTTATTTATCTCTGCAAAACCATGTTTAGTATTTGGATTTACTTCCTTAAATAAACGAAACATGTGCCCTGTTTTGTTAACCATATTTAAAAACAAAACAATTCATGCCATGGCATAGACACGCTTTTGTTATTGAATTTACACGTTGACTCGACAGCTTTGCAAAGGGAAGGGCAGGGCGGGGTAGGGCGGGGCAGTCAGACACAACCAACCGTAGACAGATTTTCCTTTTTTTTTTTTGTATATTCTTTGTCTGGCTATGTTTTAAGTTTTTGCAACAAATTTTGCTATTTTCTTTCCATAAAAATACATACATATGTATGTATATACTTGTGCTTTGTATGTTTAGATGTAATCTCTTCTTGTTTAGTTTATTTTGGCTTAAAACTATGCCTGCACCCAAACAAGTATGTATGTAAATATATTTTAGTTCAGACACGTTCAGCAGTGCCCTGATGCATGTAAGAGCTGGCAAATGTGAATGTGAGTGGGTATGTAAAAGCCGGTTTCTGAAAATTTGCAAATTACAATTTACATCTGATTGTCCAAAATCAACTGCCACCAATTTTTATATATACATACGTATATAGATGTATATGTAATGTAAATTGCCAACATGACATTTAAGAATTTTCAACTTTTTCTATGATCAGTTTTTGTGTGCGAAAAAGATTCATGCTATTTCTTTTATTATACATGTATGCATATTTGCAGTTTACATGTTAAGCGATTTGAATTAGAGTTACCAAATAAAAGTAAAAAGTATAAGAATATTTTCTTTTTTAATTCCGTGCAAAATTTATTTTTTTTCTACATCAGAATGGTTGTCGTTTAGTTCTTTATTTAACAGAAATGTTTTTCATACAATTATGTTTCAAAATTCAAGCTCATTTGAAATAACTTATTCCTAAACTTCTTCGCTCATTTTGGGCTCTTTGAAGCGGTCTATTTAGCAACTGTTAGATACGTAATTACATTACGTCAGCCACTGCTTAGACGGCCTTATCTGAAGTGCACTAATTCACGGCTCACCAGCACCCCTACTGCGACTTACAAAGATGAGAATTTTTTTCCGTATGTTTCTAACCATATAAACAAATCTTTGGCTAAAGAGCTCGCGCTTTCCAGCCGCTCCTGTAGGCGACTAACCAGACACTTAGTGGAAATCCAGGCTTTGCCTGCTACTTACAATGTAGGATGATTTAAATTAAACTACTGCCACTTTGCACCAGCCCATAACCTATTTTTCCAATATTTGTCTAGTGCACTGCATATGAAGGTGTCAACTCCCAGAGTTCTAGTCCTAAATAAAAAAATAAAATAAAATTAAAAAACTACAGCACTTCGAGGACTGAAATTAGTTGCCTGAAAACCAGCCATGCACAGAAGTTATCAAGGAATACTAATAACCCTTCGCTAAGATTTTAGACCTAAACCACATTTTAGCCAAGGCACTGGTACCTTAGTCCTTACCAGAACCGCGAGACATGCTTATTCGCGTTCTGTCAATTAAGCCTTGGTGAGGATTTATGAAATCCCAACCGAACTTAAGTCATGTCGAGACTTAGGGTATAATCCTACATATGAAGTGCACTGTACTGAAACTAGGAAAATAAATTATGAGGAGGAGGAATGAAAGAGTAGTGTTTGGGGACGTTTGATTTGAGGCAATCTATAACAACACGGAAAGACCAAAACAAACGTTATCAAATGAATGCTTCTTACACTCTGTTTAAATGCGGCAGCCTTTTTCTTGAATTTATTATTTATTTTGAATTTATTATTAAATCTTGAAATTATATTATTTTTATTAACTTTGAATTTATATATGAACATATAATGTCCGTTACGGTAGTTTGCGCTAGTTTACTTGTGGTGAATTTCTAGTTATTCACCGTATTTCGGTTGAATTCACTTGTCGATAAAACAGGCATCAGTATTGAAGTTTTGATTTTATGCATTTTTTAGTAGGGATTGTACGCTCATCTAGAATAGATCATCTACAAGTGTGGCCCGTCATATATAAGTAATCTAATGATAAGTAATACAAAAAAAATAAAGTGGATTGTTAAGTAAGTAAGAAATGCTTGGAGTTTTATTCTCTTTTTCCCATAAGTAGCTCAGAGGCTCCCTCTTGCCTCTCCATATGACCTCTCCTCTCAGTTCTCAACGGGCTAAAAGAACGCACCCGGGCAATATCGATTAAGATTAAACATGGTCCTTCTGCCACAGAATACAGAGGTAAAAAAAAGGCAAAGCCTGCTTGCCTGATGCTAAAAGATACGTGTAATTGATTTATATTAGCACCTGTTTTGTTGATATAATCTAACGTTGGCTCATTTCTAGGGGGTAAACTAGTTCACGGCTCCACTGCTGCATAATAATTAATATAATATCTAAGCCACAACCGGAAGGTTTTAACCAAGATGTAGTTACAAGGGCGGATTGATGTTGAAGCTATCTAAGTAGGCAATAAACATTTCTTTTTGCAAAAACCATTTATTTCTCAACATAGTCTCCTTCTAGGGCATTACACTTAGTAAGACGATAATCCAACTTTCTGAATAATACGATTTTGGGAACCCCTCAGAATACACATTAGTTTCGGTAACCACTTCTTCATTTGAGATGAATCTCTTTCCTGCGAGCCAAGTTTGGAAACAGGAAATAGTCACTAGGAGCTAAATCTGTACTATAAGGTCCAACCAAATGTATTTGACGTAATTTTAGTAATTTAAACGTAGTAATTTTTTCTTGATTGCATCAATTAATTGATCCAATAATGCACAATAATACTTTCCTGTGATTGTATATTCTTTTTCAAGATAATCGTGAAGCAATTTTCTGTGCATCCCAAAGTACAGTGGCCATAACCTCTTGCCAGCCGATTTCACTGTCTTCGCCTTCTTCGGATCACTTTCCACAGCTACGAACATACGTTCTTACGATATGTTTACCATTTCAATAATTTCACGCAACTGAACTCGGTGATCATTCATAACGATATTGAGGATATTCTTGATATTTTCTTCAGTAACCACCTCTTTTAGTCTACCTGTTGGCGGTATTGTTGCAGCGCTTGTCCGGCCGCCTTTAAATTCAGCAGTCCCATACTTTACTATTTAATCTGACGGTGTTGGCTCTCCTAATGTTTATCGAGCTTTTCTTTTGTCTCTTTCATCATTTTCCGCTTGAAATAATAGTGTTGACACCGCACGAAATTAACTTTTTTAAATTTTTCAAGAAACACAAAAGTGGCTTACTTCAAACGACTACGGCAAATAAACTAATCGATGAATTTAGTGAACAGCTGACGTTTGGCAGATCGCGATTGAAAAAAATTTGTGCATGTGCTGCCATCTAGCGCTAGGTAGCTTCAATATCAATCCGCCCGCGTTCCTCAGTCGCAATCAGCGCCAGGTTGGGCTGTAAAACAAAACCTTGTTACCTGCTGATTAGCCTAATAGCCTTTGACCAGGATTTTCTGACGTCTCAATGCAACCTAGGTTATTAGGGCTTCTCTGAGTGCCCCGGTTAGATATACGAGAGAGGAAAAACTGCTTCGTAGAGGGTTTATGCCTATATACTATACTATAAAGTAATACTGTAATGTAATGTAAAATATATTAATATCAATAATATATTATATTGTTTGGTATTATATACTATACAGGGTGGCGCAAAAATAACCTTCCGATGTTTTTTTTTCGGTTATGGCACGTGTAGTGTGTGCCGTAGCACCGTGCTGCTGGAACCACATGTTTTCCTATCCCAATTCATCAAGTTGCGGCAAAAAGAACTCGTTGATCATTGCTCTGTAGCGCTCACAATTTGGCCTGCGACGTCTTTGGAGGAAAAAGGTCCCATGACTCCTCCAGCGGAAAAAGCATACCATACAGTGACTTTGAGTAGGTGTAATGGCTCTTCGTGGGTTACACGCGGATTTTCAGTGCCCCAAAAGCGTAAATTTTGCTTATTTACGTACCCGCTAAGATGGAAATGGGCCTCATCACTCATGATTATTTATTGACCGATTATTGGTCAAATAAATAGTCACCAATATTCCGCGTTCTGGAGCAGTGTAGCGTAACATTAACGTTTATTAACGTGTATTTCGCATGTGTTTACTGCACAAATGTCAAAACAGAGCTGACATTACGGGACAATCGCAAAATTTATAGCATTTTCTGAGGAGGATTACTTTTGCGCCACCTTGTACTAGAATATAGCATATATTCTTTCAGGATTTTTTTACATAATGTTGGTGATTTCAATTTTAGGTAATTCTAACAACTACATATTCTTTTAAATGTCATGTTTACAAATTAATGTTGTTACCACTCACCAATAACAGTGCGTTGCTTGATGAATGTGGGGTTCTTAATTCGTAAATTTTTTCTACCTGTATTGTAAAAAAAAGTTGAAAAAAACTTCATAAGTTATTTAATTTGACTAGTAAAATTGGAACTTGTTTTGATATCTTTTTCTATAGCAATATTTATTTAATGCATACAAAACAGCTTTCCATATAAGCCGTAATTAAATACATGAGCAAATTCAAATGTTTATTATTATAATAGAAGCACGTTTTTTCATGTAAAAATTGTATGATCATTACGTTTTGCATACCAAGATTTAAAGAAAACGAAAACCTTAAGCGCAATAAAAATTTTTAAACGCTTTTATACAATAATCCTAAACCAAATGTACGTGCTAAAGAGCTCAGTCACAACTATTAGATAAATGTTTTTTGTAACCGAAAGGGCTTTAATTGTTTTTAAAATTCTGTTAGCTCATCTTGTTATAAAAAACATTCTTATTATTCTTTTCTCTAGAGACAAAAGGACTATCACGTGAATTGGATCATACTGCAGAGCTTTAAACATATTTTTAGAATAATTTTAGGACCAAATTGGACACAAGTGGGCTGGCTTTTCAATGGCTGGGAGCCTGTTAAACCTCACCTAATTAGGTAGAATAAAATGCTAGCCACTGAAGAAACCAGCCTACTTGTTTCCAATTTGATCCTGTTGTATTGCGTAGATTGAAATCTCAATTTTCTATGCTCGCGAGTATACTCGTAGGACACAAAGTTCAGCTGCTGCGACGATCTCACCTGTATACTACAATGTACACTAGACTGGTTCAAAAAAAAAAAAAAAATGTCAATAAGATTAAGATTAAAGATAATGTAAACAATATTCGAAAATTATGTTTTTATTTTTTTTCACGCCTACAAATACCGCCCTTTCCGTACTTGTTCACTGTCATATTAAGTCCGATCATAACATTTTATATATCGATGTTTGCGGCTACATTTCTGTCTTGACGTTTCACCACCACGTCAAATTCTACTTATGATATTTAAAAACCTGTCTCATATCAATATAAACGCTATAAATTTTTGAATCGAGTTTTTAAAAGTCTTGACTATAATTTTCCTTGGTAGTGAAAACCAATTAAGAACAGAAATGTAGCCTTTACAAAGTTGTGAACACCGAAGTATCAAATGTTATGATCAGACTAAAAATGGTGACACGGAGAACAAATTACTGAAAAGGCGGTCTTTGTAGGCGTGGCAAAAAATAAGAAAACTAAAGTTCGAAATGCTTTTATATTATCTTTAATTCTAGGGAGTGACTAAGACATATTTTTGTATGGAAGGCGGCCCCGGGGAACAGGTTTAGCTTTGGTGTAGACCAAACCAGAGCACACTTTTTTCTGGGGCATAGAGGGAAAGGAGTCCCACGTTTGTTATAGCAAACAAAACTTTAGGAAGCCGCATGACTTATCTTGTGTTGGAATATCGAAACCTGTCTGAAGGTTAAAATAGGGATCAGTAAAGCCCTCGCGAGATTCTGTCTTGTATATATCTCGTTGCTGACCATGGTTAAGGTGCCTACCTTGGCTGAATGGTCCAGCTGCTATTGTCCAGCAATATATACCTGTACTGCAAGGAACCAGGAGTGATGCTTGAACGGGTAATTTTGTTTCAAGAGCTGTTGCTCCTAATGGGCTTCGATCTACCAACTAATTAAGCTTTGTCTACCATTGATTGCTGGGAAATTTCATTTTTCTTGTTTCTGTAACTACGGAAATCAATTTTCGCAGTTCGAATGCACATATAGGGTGCTTTATTTTAGAGCAACACAAGTTTAAATAACAATAAAACAAAACTTTAGGAAGCCGCATGACTTTTCTTGTGTTGGACTATCGAAGCTTAAAATAGGGATCAGTAAAGCTCACGTGAGATTCTGCCTTGCAGATCTCTTGGTGCTGACCTTGGTTAAGTCACCTACCTTGGCATAAACGTTCTGGCCGTGGAAGGGGAATTAGTTTCCCTGATAACAATGGTGCATACCGGTGTTCGATGGCTACCAACCTCATGAGGTGCTGTTGTCTTGCAATAGATACTTGTACTGTAAGGAACTAGGAGTGATGCTTGAACAGGTGATTTGGTTCAAGGGCTGTTGCTCCTAATGGGCTTCGATCTACCAACTCATTAAGCCTTGTTGTCTGGGAAATTGCATACAGGAGGGATTAGAAGTCCCGAACTCCTCAACAAGAAGTTGCTCATATGACTACAAACATATGGCATAAATTGCTACCTGTGTGAGCCTAGTCAGCCACACGGGAGCGCTGGTGAATTGCGTTCCGGCACTTTGGCCACCAGAAGTGGAAATACAGTTTCATTGCAGGACATCTTAGTTGGACAAGTCATTTTTAAATATTATTTAAATATTATTAATTTTTAGTCGTGTCTATTTACATGCACTGTTAATAATTTTATATTCATGCATAAATCTACTTGTATATGTACACACTTGTAGTTGATAAATGTATACTTCTTTATATTTTAGCGTTTTCTATTATATTCAAATATATAAGTATATATTCAACAGCCTTATCCTTAGTAGGCAGCATAAAATTCTTTCAGCACAGTTCAGCTCATGATGGTTATTACAGGATCAGTGTAAGTTTTCAAATCCTGGTTGTTGAGGCTATTATTTCACCATAGTAATGAAAGTTTGCTTATATGTTACTCAGCTTTGTAAGAAAATATTGTTTTTTCTTGTTTCTCTATATACGGATAGATTTGCGCTATTCGAATACACTTTATTTTAGAGCTACACAAGTTTAAATAGCAATGAAACAAAGAAATATGTTTTTAAAACTAATGGAACGGGCTTTATTGACGAAAAAATTTTATGTAATTTATATTTACATACGATTTTTTCCTTATAGCCGCCATGGCAGGTGCAATCTGGAACACCAATTTTCACAAACTTTACACTGCAATTGCGGCCTTATTTCGCCTATAATATTTTATGTTTATAGATTTGCAGGGGTACAACTGTATCCTCCCTGGAACGGCGTTTGCACGGACATCATCCAAACCAGGGCACTCTGTTTTCCGGCTAGAGAGGGGAAGGAGTTCCTCGTTTGTTATAGTAAATAAAACTGTAGTAAGCCGCATGGCTTATGTTGTGTTAGCTTCCGAAACCTTTACCAAGGGTACAAATTGGCAGAACGGGAACCAGCATGCTCCCGGGGGGTTCTGCTTGCAGTTCAACCCAGACTGATCATGGTAGAGGTGCCTTCCTTGGCTGGAACGTTCTGGCTAAAACGCTGGAAGAGGAGTTAGTATCCTTGATAATTGTTAGGTGCGTGGCTTTTTTTAGGGACTAACAACCTCCTGAGGGTCTGTTGCCTTTACAACAGATACCTGTAATGTAAGGAACCAGTGGTGATGATTGACGGGTGAGCTGGTTTAAGGATTGATGCTCTTAGTGGTCTTCGGCCTACCAACTCATGATCTTCCATTGATTGCCAAGAAAGTGCATACAGGAGGGATTAGAAGGTCTAAACTCCTCAAGAAAGAGTGCCCTATATGGCTACAAACATATGGCCAGAATTGCGACTTGTGTGTGCCTGGTAAGTCACATGTGGACGCTGGTGAATAATTCACTCCGTGGAATTGGTCCATCATCAGATAAGGCCGTAAAGGCAGGTGCTGATGTAAATCTTTTTTACTCTCTTTACAACTGTGTCTGGCTTATCGATGACTTTGCTGCAAAGAAAATAATCTAACTCACACAATCTTGGTGGCCAATTGATTATACCATTATCATCAACATTTCCTTTGCGTAATTCAGTAGCAGCACCAGCTGTGTGGCATGTTACCTCCTGTTGGATCTAAGTTTCAGCTCATTGGGGTATGCACAAATTTCTAATTATTCTGATGCATCCAGTATTAATTGTCACCATTACGGTGTTTCGACAAAAGCTTAATCTACAAGCTTATTCCAAATGTTAGTATACTGCTTATTTACGTATCTATTCAACCAAAACTAAGCTTCTTTGGAGAATAAAATTTTGAATGATAATTATGATTTGTTATTAATTTTTTTTATTAATTACTATTAATAGTTAAACATGTCTCGAAAGAAGGAATCAAATGCATCGCGTTTTTTAAACGTTGTAAGCTGTACTTCACTTCATCTAGAGATGAATGGGTACCACTAGGGTATCGATACTTATACTCGATACGGTATCGATACCTATTTGGTATCGAAAAAAAAAATCGATACATACTTGTATCGGCCGATTACTTCATATAATTAGCGGCAGGAAAGAACACATGGAGCCAAAAACCAAAATCTGCCTTATGGACTTAATCTTCTGAACCACTGGATGAAATTGAGACATCTTAATTAGAATCCCGTAAGCAAATTCCATTATGACAATTCTTCTGCTACATTCACCCAATAGTGTGTCTTGTAATTGTCTGACATATCTAGTGGAGAAAGAAAAACTTTATAGCTTCGATGTAAGATTTATCGTTGGTATAATTTTCGATAAAGCCACATAATTCTGGTCTGAAGTTTTTTTTTGAAAGACTTTAGTAACCGGAGTATTTATTTTAGTATCTAAAGATCGTGACCGCGATCTCATCGTCTCTTTTTAGAAAATGCAACCATACACCCGATTTTGGTAGCCCCATTTCCATGAATTTAGTTTATGAAAACTTTGTAAACAAATAAAATAATGGTAAAAATGGTGACCAACTCAGTACGAGTACTTTTCACTGATACCTGCTTGGCACTCGGTAGTAAAGCAAGTACTTTTGGTATCGAAAGATTCATCCGATCTCCTTATTATTTATACCACCTACTTCCTATTTATGCCACCTGCGACCGAAAATGGAATACAACTCGGGGTTACTCAATCGTGTGCAGGAGAGGGCGGAAAAGCTTATCGGTGACTGTAGGCTGTCCAACTCTATTGACACATTGGAGCATCAACGCAATACAGAGTGCGTTACTCTGTTCTATCGTTACTACAATGGATTTTGCTCTGACGAGATTAGGGATCTTGTTCCCAAAACTTACACATTTTTACGTAGCTTGCGTTCATCGCCCAGAACTCATCCATTTGTTGTCGATTGCCCGGGGAATCGTACTGCGCATTACAGAGAGAATTCGTTTTTTAGCCGTACGCTTCGCCTGTGAAATAAGTTGCTTGCAGACATCAAGTCAAGTCAAATGTTCACAATCATTACTCCCTCTTTTCATCTCTTCACGACATATTTTTTAGTTCTGGTACAATGTACTTTATATGTACGGGTCATCCCCTGAGTTCTGGTCCAATATAATAAAAAAAAACAATTATTTTGATAAAAAAAAAACAAAAATTAGTTAGCGTTGCCCAGGCGTAAGTCTATCCAAGATGAAATGTCAAAGCAAACTAATCAAAGGCTGTGAAAGTAGCTGTCCAATAAAGCGGTATTGCCAACTCAAAACTGTGAAACTCTCCAAAGCAAACTGAACAAAAGCTGTGAAAGTGGCTGTCCAATAAAGCGGTATTGCCAACTCAAAACTGTGAAGCTCTCAAAAAAAAAAACCGGATATTATTCTTCATAAATATATAGCTGGTCACTTTAAAAGTCTTTATAAAATATATTTGCAATTGTGCATGACTTTAATTCATGTGGAAATTTCAATTGATAGAAAAAATAAGAGGAAAGTAAATGTTCGAAGAATAAAATCGTTTTCAATCACGTCTATAGTGCAGGAAGAAATTTAAAGAATTTGTTGTAAAAAGCATTTACAATACTTTTCTTTAGTCTTTTTTACTTGTATTGTAAAAAAAGGGAGGAAAAGGAAAAATATAAAAAATCTAGTTTTCGTTGGTATTAGCAGCAGACAAAATAAGTTTGATTTTCTGTAAAACTCTGCAATCATTCTAAAATTGACAATATTTTATTCGCATAATTTAATCTTCTTTTATGTTTAATAATACAAAATGTTGCTTGTATTTCTTAAAAGCTGCTTGTACAACGTTTTGCCAAAATCTGGCATTGTTGCCGTTGTATGTTGCACATTTACTGAATAGCATAACAATAGTATTTACAAAATGACTATAATGGAGAATATTTTATATAAAATATTATACTTACGAGTATATACGTACATATGTATACAATGCAAAACATATTTTGAAGTATACTTAAATTTAATCTCTGACCGAAATTTAATAGAAAACCATTAATGTAATGGTACAGCGAAGTTTATGACTTCGTATTTAAATGCCATTTAGCTTTAAGTTCCATTTAAATACGATAATCAATTTTTCACTACAAATTTAAATCATTTAAGTTTTATTTAAGTTTATCTTATTTACCATATGGTTTTGTGTGCTTGCTTTTGTATTAAAGCAAGAAAGGTAAATAAAATATATAAATGAACTATTGCCAGTAGAAGATATTTAAAAGTTAGTGGTTAATTTTGTACTAAACAACCTGATATTTAATCAAAAGTAACATTGCATGATATACAATCATAATCGTAAAATGCTTCTGTGTCATTGATAAATTTAATACTTTTCTTCAAGAATTTTTCTGTTCTTCTAATTACAAACAGCTGTTCTATTGAACACTTTCCATAATATTTGGATTTTTAGTGAAGCTGCTAGACTTTAAGACTGAAAAACTAAGTTTGCATTTAAGACCAAACTTCTATACCCTTCACAAAAATGTTAAGGGTATATATGAGTTCATGATTCGGTTTGAAATTTCTGCAGTTTTAATTTCCGACGCTATAAAATATATATATTCTGAATGAATTCTGTGATTCGCTTACGAGCGAGTTCTTACTCGCATGTGCGATTTTTTACACTTTTGGGATTATCTCATTCGATATCGAGTAAGAGGTATCGAAGTTTCTAATGATGGCATTCGATAGTGAGTAACCATTCGAATGCAACCGTGCAACTTTTTACTCGTAAGCAAAAGTACTATCAAAAACCCGCCAAACAGGAAACACACACAAAAATTTGTTTTGAATTAAAATTAAAAGCCTGTTCGACGATATCGAATGAAAATATATGCGAAAGAAAGCTAGTCACTCACATTCCAATAAATTTGGGTTCGTCTATGTCACTATCATTCGTTCGCATGAACTCATGTATTTTAATTGAATTTTGACACATCGTTCGCATAGAATAAACTTAGAAATCCCAAATCAATTTTCTTTCGCCTAGAGCGCGATTGAACTTATCCTTTCGACATCGGCGAAGTGGCTGTAAATCAATATTTTTTGAAGGTTTAGTCTGAGATAATTCCTCAGCACTTGCCAACAAAATGGAAAAATGAAATTTTGACTAATTTTATGGCAGTACATACCGACTTGGCAAAAGGTGTATTACCTAATTCTGCTTTGTGGTAAGAGCTTGCTCTGAAGTTGAACGCTTCTGGTCCATCAATTAAAGATGTGATCTTGCACACAGCTTTGTAATTTTGCACACAGTACTTTGGCTAATCCCAATTAAAAAATCATTTCCAACGGAGTGTTGGAATCCTTCTGAAGCCAAAAGCGCAAGTGGGCTGCCAATTGAATTTTTGGTGGAACTGCGGTGGTAAGTGTGCCTCGAAATTTAATTGGCCCAACAAATAGTTGAATGCCTCCTTTGTGAGTCTAGATTGTCTCTTGAAACTGAAATAAACATTTTTTATGTTATGGATGTATTTGAACAAAATATTGACTGCACTTACTCGTTGTTTGGCAAATTTAAAGCATCTGCACTTCCCCTAATTTTTTTCCTTATTGTATTAAGAGTAACCGTTTCGTCGGAGTCAGATGATGCTGCATAATATAATAATATTTGGTCCATTTCTTTTGCATTTTTATTTTTATTGAATTTGTTGCTCGTAAATTTTAGCTTATTTTGTCAAAACATATGATTTTTGTTGACAATTTTCGGCAGTGTTATAAAGCACATTTTGTCAGTATTTTGCAACACTGAAGTGATAGCACGACTCGTTACTTAACGACTCACATTATTAGAAATTTACACGATATCGAAATTATTTTGTAGTCGATAGTCACGAATGACAGAATTAGCCCTCAGCATTGATAAAAAATTCGTATAGCAATGTCCGTCTGTCCGCCGTTGAAATACCGTTTCTGAGAAAACCATTAGACTTACAAACTTTTTCCTTTCACCATTATATTACAAAAATTTTTGAAAAAAACAAGTAAGAGTGTAGTATATTCGGCTGGGCCGAATCTAAAATACCCCTCACGATAGTCACGTATATGTATAGTATATTTAAAAATGTGAACAAAATATGCTCGGTTATATATGAACCGATATCGGAATTTTCTATTTTCTGTATTTTAGTAACCTTCTTTTATAACGAGAATTGCATTTTAGCAAAAAAAAAAAAAAAAAATATATTAATGGAAAAATCGGTTCAGGCTATATCTCGGGTATATATGGACCGACATCGGAAATTTTTATTTTCCATATGTATATAACCTTACTTCATTACCAGAACTGCTTTTGAGCAAAAAAAGTTGTTTCAGTTCGCTTTCGCGACATTTTAATGAAAACGCCAGTCTAGGCTATATCTCGGGCATATATGGACCGTATCGGAAATTTTAAATTTTCGTAAATTATTTCCTTACCAAAACTGCTTTTGAGCAAAAAAAAAGTTGTTTAAGTATTTTCATGAAAAACCCGGTCTTGGTATATCTCGAGTATATATGGACCGATAAAGAAAATGAAAATTTCCGATATCGATCCATATATGTATGTATACCCGAGATATAGTCTCAACCGATTTTCCATGAAATTTTTTATATATTTTTTTTTTGAAAGCAATTCTGGTTGTAAAAGAAGATTACTAATATACAGAAAACAAAAAATTCCGATATCGGTCCATATATATCCGAGATAAAGCCTAAACCGATTTTTTCAGAAAAATGTTGCCTAAGTGAACTTACACAACTTTTTTTTTTTTGCTAAAAAGCAGTTCTGGTAATATAAGGAGGTTATCAAATAGGAAAAATTTAAACTTCCGATATCGGTCGGATACATACCAGAGATATAGCCTAAACATATTATTCCATGAAGTAAAATTTTTTTTTGTTCTTGTGATCGTAAAACCAGGTTATTAAAATATAGGTAATGAACATTTTCGATATCGGTCCATATATACCCGAGATCATATATATAGCCTAAGACGATTTTTCCATTAAAAATTTTTTTTTTGTTTTTGCTGAAAAGTAATTTTCGTTATAAAAAAAGGTTACTAAAATATAGAAAATAGAAAATTTTGATATCGGTTCATATATAACCGAGATATAGTTTAAACAAACTTTTCCATGAAAATGTCCATGAAAGATTTCTTTTTGAAATGGTGATTACAAGGCAAAAAAAAAATTTCCCCGATATCGGTCCATTATATCCGAGCATATTTAGTTAAAATTTCAGATATGTTATAAATTTGTAACATCGTGAAGGGTAGATTCGGCCCTGCCGCATATACCGCACTCTTAGTTGTCTTTACTATAATTTCTTTTTTTAATTTGCATTTATTGTTTGATTGATTGCAGGAATTTTCGCTTATCTGAACTACTTGACACCTAAATCGCGCTCGGAAATTCTAGAACTTTTGGTCAACGGCTTAAAGCGTTTAGAATATCGTGGCTACGATTCGACTGGTGTTGCCATCGATGGCCCCAGTGGAAAGGACACTGTTATGGTTAAAAGTGTGGGCAAGGTCAAGGTGCTAGAAGATGCCATTGCCAAAAGTGGGTATTTTTGCCGTTATTTTTTTCTAATCAATAATTAATTTTGGAAAAAATAAGATTTCAGCGGTAAAGATTATGATGAACCCATTAGCACACATGTTGGCATTTCACATACACGTTGGGCTACCCATGGCGTTCCCTGTGAAAAGAACTCACATCCCCAACGCTCCGACAACCAGAACAGTTTTGTGGTGGTGCACAATGGCATTATAACCAATTACAAGGATGTTAAAACTTTCCTAGAGAAAAAGGGCTTTGAATTTGAATCTGACACCGATACCGAAGTCATTGCTAAGCTGGTGCATCTTTTGTGGAAACAACATCCAGGATATTCATTCAGAGAGTTAGTGGAGCAGGCTATCCAACAATTGGTCAGTGCAAAAATTCAACAAAAAAAAGTGAATTTTTATTTTTAATTTCAAACAGGAAGGTGCTTTTGCTATTGCCGTTAAATCCAAACACTTTCCTGGCGAGTGTGTGGCCTCCCGGCGTGGTTCCCCTCTATTGGTTGGCATTAAGACAAAAACCCGTTTGGCCACCGATCACATTCCCATTTTGTATGGCAAAGGTAATAAAGTTTTCATATTTCATATTGATTTGTTTGTATAATACGAGTACTTTTAAATTCGTTTTAAAGAATATTTTTAAATTATTTCCCTGCTTAACAATTTGTGGACATCTTTTGAGTCCATAATTATTAATTTTCGGTAAATTGTTTGTTTTGTGTTCTATTATCATACTTACTTTTTTTCTTATTTTTTTCTCTTTAATTCTTTTTTATGTTTTTCTTTGTTTTTTATTTTATCTGTGATTGTTGAATGAATTAATGTGTTTGTGCTTTTGTGCGTGTACATTTGTATGTTTCTCATTCCAAAATACACTCTGAAATATGAGTGTGTTTACTTCCTACGAATATGTTTTATTTGCTTCATTATTCTGTTTGACTATGTGCGTGTTTGTGTGATTTGTTTTTCATGAATCCCACTTAACATCCTAATAAATCGTTAAACACATAATTTTACCACTACAATTTGTCACCCACCACTGCCGGCCCAAACACGTCTCTTTCTTTCTACATACATACGCACTTTTATATTAATACTCGTTCGCCATCCTTCTGTATTTTTATTTTATTACTGTCCTGTCCTGTTTACTCTACTCTACTCCATTCCTTATCTGACGATGTTTTAAAGATGATAAGAAACAACAAACAGAACAAGGTAGTTTCCTTATTGTTTCTATATTTAATACATACTTACATTTACATATATATATTACTGGTGAAGGATTTTATAGTAGCTAAATAAGAAAAATGGTTACGATCTATTTTGCTTTACATACACATCAATAATACATATACGAGGTCTGATCAAAAAACAACCGTTATTTTCAGTTTTTATACAGTTCACAAAAATGTTATGTTAGGGTATATATAAGTTTGTGATTCCGTTTGTAATTTCTACAGTTTTTTTGCGGCCCTATAAAGTGTATATATTCTGAATCAGAATTAATGAAAAAGTCGATTAAGCGATGTCCGCCTGTCGGTTGTTGAAATACCGTTTCTCAGAAAATCATTAGACATAGAAACTTTTTTCTTTCGTCATTCTATTACTCCATCGGGCCATGTGTTTGCTATTGAAATTTAGTAATATCGGTTCACGTATAGCTGAGATATATTCAAAATTCCGA
Source organism: Thecocarcelia acutangulata (assembly GCA_914767995.1). Classification (NCBI taxonomy): domain Eukaryota; kingdom Metazoa; phylum Arthropoda; class Insecta; order Diptera; family Tachinidae; genus Thecocarcelia; species Thecocarcelia acutangulata. The sequence goes on along the minus strand of OU612094.1, from coordinate 56,021,901 downwards.
AAAAGCCATGCATTTTTCCAATTTTGTATGAAAATTTTTGAAAAAAAAGTTATTTGTTTTGCTTCAAACTTCACGCGATTATTAAGCATATTGACTGGAAGGCAAAAAAAAATTTTTAAAATATCGGTCCATATATACCCGAGATATAGCCTAAACCGGGTTTTTCATAAAGAACTTTTTTTTTGCTTAAAAACAGTTCTGGTAATAAAATGAGGTTATATAAATATGAAAAATGAAAATTTCCGATATCGGTCCATATATACCTGAGATATAGCTTAGACCGGGTTTTTCATGAAAATGTTGCGTTAGCAAACGTAAACCACTTTTTTTGCTTAAAAGCAGTTCCAGTAATAAAAGAAGGTTATATAAATAAGGAAATGAGAATTTGTGATATCGATCTATATATACCCAAGATATGGCCTAAACCGGGTATTTCATGAAAATGTCGCGTAAGCGAACTCAAACAACTTTTTTTGCTTAAAAGCAGTTCTGGTAATAAAATAAGGTTATATAAATAAGAAAAATAAAAATTTCCGATATCGGTTTATATATAACCGAGATATAGCTTAAACAAACTTTTCCATAAAAAAGTCCATCAAAGACTTCTTTCATGGAATGGTGATTATAAGGCAAAAATATACATCCGAGCATATTAAGTACAAAAGTGGCTATCGTGAAGGGTATTTTAGATTCGGCTTAGCCGAATATACTATACTCTTACTTGTTTTTAAAATAGTATCTATTTTTCATCAATAACTATCTTGACATCCCACTCAGATATAATACACTTCTGCCAGCGTTTTATCCAGTCCTCGAAACACTTCTGAAACGCACTTTTTGGTATCGCCTACAGTTCCTGTTTCCATTTTTCTTTTACCATCTCCTCACATCTTACATCTCGTCGCAAAACGCTTTCCTTTCATAGATGTTTTCAGTTTTGGGAAGAGGCAAAAGTCAGCAGGGACCAAATCTGGAGAATACGGTGGTTGAGGCATGATAACGGTTTTGTTTTTGGCCAAAAACTCATGCACAAGCCTCGATGTGTGAGCTGGTGCGTTGTCATGGTGCAAAATTCATGATTGTTTTTTCCACAATTCTCTGCATTTCTGACGAACTGCTTCGCCCAAACGACCACGCCATTGCAGTCGAAGAAAACGGTGAGCAAAACCTTCACATTTGTCCGAACTTAACGTGCTTGTTTCGGTGTTGGCTCTCCTGGACGCTTCCATTGGGATGATTGGGCTTTGGTTTCAATGTCATAGCCATGCACCCATGATTCGTCACCAGTTATGACCTTTTTGAGGAAATCTGGATTGTCGCTGACGGTGTTCAACAGCTCTTGAGCGATTTCCATGCGACATTGTTTTTGCTCAAAATTGAGCAATTTTGGAACAATCTTCGTTGCCGCATGTTTCAGGCCTAAAACATCATCATCAACCTATCCGATAGCGAATGGACGATTATCCAAAATCATTTTCATCAATGTTTCAATGTTTTTATCGGTTGTTAGCGCGCTCGGGCGACCAGGACGAGCATTATCATTGACATCTTCTCGACCTTCCTTAAACCAGTTATACCAAAATTGAACTTGTGTTCTGCTCATAGTAGACTCGCCAAATGCCACATTCAACATCTCAAGTGTTATTTCGCATTTATTTTCATTTTTTTCACGAAACTTACTACAGTTTTTTTTATCTATTTTGTCGAATAGCAAAAAATCGAAGAGCACACCAAAAGACGACTATCCAAAATGTCTGATATTGCCAACATATGTAACAGACATGTGTACCATCATAAAAAAATGCGATAATCGAACATACGTAACTCACGAAATTTGAAAATAATAGGTATTTTTTGATCAAACCTCGTAGAGCATCTTATTAACCTGGAAATCTTGCAAAGCTATGTACTACTTGCATGTAAATATGTATCATAAAATGGGGTTATATTAATTTTAAAACTAATGAAATACATACATATATACTGAATGAACATAAATAAACATTAGGGGAGAATTACTACACGATCTTTGTATTTAATGCGCTGGAACCTCTGATTTTGTGGGTTTGGTAAAAAATGCCTGAGCCAGAAAACTACGGTGGTATGATAGGAGTAAATGGCTTCGCATCGGTGCGAAAGACCAATCGAAACAGCAGAAAAATCCAAAAAAAAAAATTTTTATGAGTGTCTCTGAGTTGCTTTTAGTCGGGTCAAATATAATACCGATCCCCACTAATATTTCTTCCTCGACATTCCTTGTAAACATATCTAACCTGTAACTGCTTTCTTAATGGGGCTTGCATACAAAACGTTAGGTTTTAACAACCGTCCCTGAGGACTCCAAAAGGTGTTGAGTGTATGACTGACTTTTAATATTTTTGTGAATCCCCTCCTGAAAGGGGAGGGGATGCACTTTTTTCTACGACAAAAATGAAAACTAAATACTTAAAACTCGTGTTTTTCTCGTAGCTTCTAACATTGATACCAATGTTTTACAACCACTTACCAGAAAAACTTACTTAATCGCTGAAATTAATAAAAAAAAAGTAAAGACCCTGATATTGACCCAAGTGGAACACCACTTAAACATTCCACAAACAGAAACGAATTGGTTGTGACCATATAAATACGAGTGCAATAATTTACATGTGAAATAGAACATCTGATTTCTGTTGAAAGCTTATAAGTTAATATGGAATACTCTACTGTAATAAAAGCATTACAAAGGTCAAGTGATAACCAAGTATCGCTTGTAATGGAAGTATCACATATGCATTTTGTTAAATTTATTAGTATCGAGGTGGTGAATACAGTACAAGGCAGATATAAACCGTAATCTATTTTTCAGTTTCAAAAGATTCGTTAAATAAAACATACAATTTCGCTGAAAGTTGTGTTTTATTATACAGCTTAAACATTGCCCTTATACATATATGCGACAACAATATATTTAAATGAAAATATGTTCTTTTATGCAGAGTTCATTGCGCTGGTTATGAATAGTGGATGAGATACATAACTAAGTACCTATTTTGTATATATATTTCGACAATGCGTTAATGTATTTTGTTTTCTTTTTCTTGGTAAATTGAAACCTGTAAAACGCAGAAAAAATTTATAAAGGGTGGTCCAACTAAAATGCATGATCTTAATAATAAATGAAAACAAAAGTTTTCGGAGAATAATTTGATCTATTTTATTATCATAGAAGAGTGTATGACAATTATGGTTCAAACAAGATTACAGCCAACTGCTTGTCACAGCTTCGATGACATGCCTCTAATTGATTGTCCATTTTTTCAATGAATCTGAGACATAAGTGAGGTTCAGTGTCATTAACGTACCGAATTATCTCATCCTTTAGTTCTCGAGTTTTTGGCGTATTGATATACTTTTTTTTTAATTTCTACGAAGAAAGAAGTCTACGACGTGAGATAACACGGCCATAGAATTTTTTGCATAAAAGATTAAATATTTAGTTCGTTATGTAGCAAGTTCTACCATTCAATTTGAACCAGATATCATCCAGGTCCATATTCTTAAATTCTTTCCACAAGAAAACTGTTATAAAATCATACAGCGACGAGCAGAGGATCGTCCTCTGCTCTTATGAAATAACGGTGTCAAATCACATCACCGTAGCGGCCAACTAACACTGTCATGACTTGAAACAACACGGCCATTGAGTCTCTCGCACAAAAGAACGGTTGTTTTGTTTGCTGTGTAGTAGATCCATTTCCTCTATTTGGGGCCACAAGAAGTCCGTTATCATCTCGTAAAAGGACAAACAGAGGCTGATAGCTCTTATAGGCAAAGACAGAAGTCCAACGGTGTCAAATCTCATCACCGTGGCGGCCAACTTACATTGCCATGACTTGAGATAACATGGCCATTGAATCTCTCGCATAAAGGAATCATTGTTTGGTTGGCTGTGTAGTAAGTGGCACCATTCTATTGGCACCTCGTATCGTCCAGATCAATATCCTCCATTGCTGGCCACAAGAAGTCTGTTGTCATCTCGCAATAGATTAAAGAAATGGTTAAAACTATGGAAGATCAAAGTTAATGAATAAAAGCGTAGTCACGTGGCATTTACACCGCATAAACAAACATGTCCGCTTATCCAAATTAACAATTCACATATTCCGCAGCACAATGAAATCAACTACCTTGGTATTCACCTCGACCTTAGGTTAACGTGGAAGCCTCATATTGATGGGAAAGTCATTCAGTTAAAATGAAATTGGCTAATGGGCAGAAATTCTACATTGAAGCTAGATTGCAGACTTAGCTATTCAATGCAATTCTCAAGCCTATATGGTGCTATGGAATCCAATTATAGCGTACGGCCTCAACATCTAACATTAAGAAAATTCCAAGACAACAAAATCAAATTACTGCAGCTCCATGTTACATAAAAAACTGACGAATTCATAAGGACTTGTGTGCTCCACTGGTAATATACTAATTTTCGAAGTACGCAACAAGGTATGTCAGCAAACTGGAACTTCATCCAAACACTCTGGCACGAAACATACTTAATTTTAAGGGCCACACTCGGTTGGGAAGAAGAGATATCCTTGCCACCATCAGAGCTCTAAATAGGTGATTTTACTGACATATTTGGTGCGAAATAAAACTTTTTGTCTAGCATTGGCAAATTTTTTGGTTAATTTTTTGTATTTAGTATTAAAATTTGAGTACTTATTGTTAGTTCACATTGTGAAGATTCAAAAAGCTAAAAAAAAATCTCACAATACCTACCACCATTCACAGTGGCCGAACTTATTTTCCGTGATACCGCCAGCCCTCGTGGCTTTTCATTGCCAAAATGCAACAGTACTACTTGCTAACGAGTCCGCTGAAGTGATGTGTGCCTCACTGCTAAAGATAATTTTCAAAGTAAAGTCCTCATTTACTTCCGCATTCATTCAACCCTGCGGCGTAGTGCACAGAAAAAAATTTTGTTCGTGTTCAATAACGAAATTCATTGAATCAATTAAGATATTGTTTGAATGCGGACCTGTAAAGGAATTCGTGGATTCAACCAAAAGTTTAGTAAAAATAGTTATTGATTAAAAACAACTATTTTTTTAAACAACAAGAAAATACGATATCCAAGGTTATTTTTTTGATATTTATATAAGTATATACATACAAATTATTTTTCCAGACAAAAATTTTGTTGATTTTATTTTTACTAGAATTTTTTCTGTGTGACGGCGTTAGAAATGGTAATTCGATTCCAGCTTTTGAGCCAAGTGAACCTTGTAGGCATGTAAATTCATTCGAAATTGAGGGCTCTTCTGTCACACTGCCACGAACAACAGCATTGTTTTCCGGAGCACAAGCTGGGCGAGCCTGCATAGGTTTATTAACATTTCCTATAGGTCTAGCATCATAGTTGCCATATTTGACGATTTATCGTCATTTTGACGATTTTGGGTGCTAAAAATATCACTTTGACGGTTTGACCATTTAAGGTCTGTTTTTGACGATATTTTTGATCACATTATTATTGAATATTTCTTTTTTTAAAGTTAATTTATGTAGAAAATGAAAGTAATATTTATGGCACGTAAATATATATGTCTGTTTGCAATACTGAAATAACATGTGATAGTTATTTTAGAGTATACTTATAGAGATTAATTTAAAATATCATCTGTGAATAGCGCTTAAAAAAATTATAAGCTAAAAATTGTACAAATTTGTATGTAAAATTTTAAGGGGACTAAATTTGAAGATGAATTGAAAACTTTAACTTTTATAAATCTTTATATTATAAAAGCAGAAAGTGTCTTTTCTAGCATAATGAAAGAGTTTTCATCGTAGAATTCGAAAGACGAGAAATCTAAAACGAGTTAAAGTAACTAAACCTATTTAACTTGGATAATCTCTTTTACCCTATATTTTTGAAACAAAGTATCCTTCTATGACTAAGTTTATAGCAAAAATATTACTCTAATCGTATTCTGCAATTGTGTGAGTTTGCATCAGGGTACTTGGAACTGAAGAGAACCAAAGTGAGAAATTAGTTGAAGAGACCATTTACGGAAAAAATGTTGTTTGCTAAAGACCATCTAAAACTTTGCAATTGTGGTTGTTATGACTTAGATATGCCCGATTCAACAGAAGTGTTTATTATAATAATAGCTCCTTTTATTAATTGAAATTTTGTTTTAAAAATATATGTCACATTGTAGCAGAGCAGTATTTTGTATATACCTACATGCATAGATATAACTTTGACTCTATTTTGCCGTTAGTTTTGTTTCCATTAAATTTTAAAATATTATACAAACACTAACAAAGAAACTTTAATGTAGAGAGAGGCTTGTATTTGCAAATACAATGATTAATGTTGGGATCGTAGAACTCTTTTCACGAACATTTCTCTGCTTGTGTATTCATTCGCACATTTGTTTTGTATTAATGATTTTATTAGTGGATCTCTTTCTTTATTATGCTCAATTGTATTTTATTTTTGTATTTCTTTTTAACTCTAGACGACTTGTTCGCTGTGGCGAAAGTCAAGTAAGCTATGAACATTGTAAAAATTATTCATTATTCTGGTGACAATAAAGGAAGAAGGTTGAACACAAAATCAAGCGTTTCACTTTAAACATAACTAATAAGAAACCGATCAATATTAATATTATTCTGGCATAGAAAGACCGCAAGGACTGCTGTGCCTAACAATATAACTGAAGACGGACACTGGCGACTCTTTCGCCTTGTTCGCACCAGTTTATAAATTAAACCCTACCATAAAAACACCAAATAATCACCCTTAACTGAGTGGCGACACCCAGTTACAACATGTGTTTAATGAATGGTATACTTATACTACATTTGTAGAAGTATATATTTGTTTTCCTATACTTTACGCCGTTGAAATAAATCTTTTATTCAAAAATAATTTATTGTATTAGCTGGCGATTTTTTCACGATTTGCAATAATCATATTTACGATTTTGACGATTTTAAACCAGATTTATCTGGCATCTATGTCTAGCACGCTGAAATTTTGTGCACATTTCTCTGAAGTGTAGGAAATGCATTTCCATTTAAACGCCCATTTTCAATTGTGTACCTCTCCATGGTTGAAACACTGAAACAAGGATATGTCAAATTAAGTTGGGCCAAATACTTGACTTTTTGCTGTATAACGCGATCCTAAAGCCAATATGGTGCTATGGAATTCAACTATGGGGCACTGCCTCCGCATCGAATATTGGAAAAATTCAAAGGCGTCAAAACAGCGTTCTACGTACGATTACAGCAGCCCCATGGTATGTAAAAAATTCTCGAATTCACAAGGACCTAAACGTATCTTTAGTAAAAGATGAATTTGCCAAATATGCTGGAAGGTATATAACCAAACTTGAAATCCACCCAAATCCACTTGCTCGAGTCGTGTGGCACGGTATTCTGATACAATCGCTGAATCATAATTTTTTGTCTAGCATTGGCTGTTTAGTTATTAAGATTTGAATAATTGTTGTTAGTTCTTCTTGAAGATTCAACAAATAAATAAAAATTGATAAAAAAAAATAAAAAAAAAAAAAAATACTTGACGTTAGGGTACGGCTCACAATTAACATCGTGCTTTATGGTTGGGCCACCCCTTTTCTGCATGAAAATATAAAATTTGCTATAATAAATTTGTATAGTTGAGCTCAATAATACTGTTTTCCATTAAATTCGTTGAAAATATTCTATCCATTGTATTAAATAACTCAGTTGCGAGTTTATTTAAAATCAATTTAAATTTTTGCCACATTTTTCAAGCAAACTATTGTGTTTTCTTTGCATTTTCAGAAAATTCTTCTAAAACTAGAAAATGAATTTTTTACCGAGTGAAAAAAAAAATATTGATTACTATACAAAATTTAATATACGAAATATTTATAAATATGTTCATTTACATACTTACATACATATTTGCCATTTTCCGGGCAAACATTTTTGCAATTAGCATTATTTGTTTCAGTAGTTTTTTTCCTATCTTGCATTTTAAAATTTTTAAATTAATTCTAAATAACTTTGTTTATGTTCATTCCTTGCATATCTGATATCCATCAACACGTTTTATGACTTTTTGCTTTTTAAAAATATACAATATTTTTTAAATTATGAAAATATGTTTTTGCTAATGAAAAGAAAATCCAATTAAATTCCAACTACATACATACTTTTTTCTCTTTTCAAATAAATCTTCATAAATAACTATTAATTAAATTAAAAACTTGAAACAAAAACTGAATGAAAATCAAACACGTCGAAAACAATTAAATCAACTAAAGAAACAGAGCCTGGCAAACCACAAGGTAAACAAATCAATTAATCCATAAATTTATTCGTTAACGCTTGCTTGTTGTTTTATTCGAATAAAACAATTTGGCACTAAGTTAAAGCTTTAAAGCAAAATTCACAAATAAAAATAGGTTATGGAGACCAAGCATTACTCTCACGCCAAGCCAGTAAGTTGCGTAGCTTCACACCTTGTTTTATTTATTTTTCCTTTTTTTTTTTTTTTTTGTTGCTTTTTTCTAATCACAGTAATATCTGCTTTAAAATGTTAGCAGCTCATAGAAATACTACATCCTCATAAATATACATACCCACATACAAGCACGTGTAAATAAATGTACTTACGAGTAAATACGTCCCTCAGGGGTAATAAAGCGCTAAACATACGAGTATGAATACTCATACCGTTGAAGCCATGCAGAAATTTAAAAGATTCAATTTGTTAAAAGCTTTTATTTCCCATAATTAAATGAGAAATAAAAAATTAATTTCCGCGTATAATTCCCCCACCACACGAGCAATCAGTTTTATGTCTTAATATAAGTAATAACAGCGGAACAGAATTACGTAAACTGCTAATGTTCGAGGTGGCGAATATATGAATATATCTTGGAACATAAAACTGAGAGAAAGTTATGAGATATTTTCATGAAACTTTCACAACATACGGCACCAATTGTTCTGATATAAAATAGCAATAGGGCTTTTCTGGCGTAACTTTTCGATCTGCTTCAGCCACGCACTAGGAACATTAAACGAATACAAAAATACGCCAGACAATCAATTAATAAATATATATGAAGTTTAAAAAACTAAAGAAAACCGGTTCGATATCAAACTAATACTCCATATTATTCCAATTTTTTTTTTTTGAATTCCCAAAATCGCCTTAAAAAATCACCCCACTTCCCCAGAAACAATTTGGCAACTTAAATTTTCATTTTTTTGTTTTTATTTTGCACCAGTACTCAGAGGATGACCTCTACATACGCAGTGCATTGTACCTAGAGCTAGAATAGCAGTGCATTGTAGAGCTAGAAAAATAGGTTGTGAGGAGGGCGAAAGAGCGAGTAGTGCTTATGAATATTTGACTTGAACCATCCAACGTTAAAACAGACGGGAAACACGTCCATAGGCAATGTATTCCACAGGCGAAGCGTCCAGGTGAAAAACAAAAATTCTCTCTGTAAGGCATAGTACGATTCCCTGGGCAAATTACCACAATGGATGAGCTCTGGACGATGAACGCGTGCTACGTAAAAATGTGGGAGTTTCGGGAACAAGATCCCTAGTCTCTTTAGAGCAAAATCCATTGTAGTAACGATAGAACAGAGTAACGCAGCCCACACTGCGTCATTGCTCCAGTGAGTAAAGATGAAACGATAGTACTAGGGTCTCGATACTTATATTAGATACGGCTTCGATACCTACTTGGTATTGAAGAAAAAGCCTCGATACATACTTGTATCGGTCGATTTCGGCATCAGGGAAGAACACATGGAGCCAAAAACCAAAATCCTCGTTATAAACATGATATTCTGATCAACTGGCTGAAAATTAGGATCCCCAAAGCGAAGGCTTTTAAAACGCAGGAATTTTATCGTAACAATTCGCCTGCTACATTCACCCAATAGTTTTTCTTGTAACTGTCTGGTATAATCTTGGAAAAAGTCACATAAATCTGACCTGAAGATTTTTTGTAACAAATTCGAATGGCTTTAGTAACTGGACTACTCGTATTTATTTTAGTATCTCAAGATCGTGACCGCATAATCTATTTTCCTAGTTCCAGTACAATACACTGCATATGTAGGGGCTATCCCCTGAATACTAGTCCAAGATAAAAAAGAAATCTTACCGTCTTTTTTATGAAATGCCAGCATGCACCCAATTTTGGTAGTCACAATTGCAACGATTTATTTTATAAAAACTTTGAAAACAAAACAAAATTACGATAAAAATAATAACCAGCTCAGTTTTTTGCCTATCAATAAGAAAATAGTATATCTGACCAATACGAGTATTTGTTTTAGCGATATCTACTTGGTACTGGGTAGTAAAGCATCGATACCCAAAGTATTTGGTACCGAAGGAAAAGTATCGAGTACTTACTTGTATTTACTCGTATCGTTTCATCCCTATTAGTGAGCCAATAGAGTTGGATACCATAGTGGCACCGATAAGCTTCTTCGCCCTCTTCTGCACACGGTCGGGTAACCCCAAAATTTATTTTGAGGCAAATATGAGAGTTGTATTCCATTTTCGGTCGGATATAGGTGGTATAAACAGTAAGGAGGTCGGATGGAGTGAAGTATGACTTACACCGTTTCAAAAACCCGAGGCAATTTAATGCTTCTTTCGAGACATGAAAAATGATTATTCCAACGAACATCACACTGTATTTTCATTCCAAGAATATCAAGAGCATCCGATTCCTCAATATTTATACTATCCATGACATACTGCCTTCGTATGTTTGTGTGTTAATAAACAACACTGGGTCTTACGAACGTTAAAAAAGACTCTTTTTTTTACGACCCCATTCGGAGATTAATAATTTCTACGGCCAAAATGAGCACCGAATATGAAAACTTGGTTCCGATTCCGTTAGCCAAGCGGTTCCGAGTTTGTTGGGAGCTCCCAAATTCGGCTTCGTGAGTCTCCAAATTCCCCCCACTTCTCCGAAGGCAATACGGACACAGCGATTTTCGCAATAAAGCAGCAACACTGCATGTACAGTTTTCTATACCTGCGTATCGTTGGTCTCATGTAGAAAGGCCCTAATTCGCATTTTCACTGAATTGTGCTTTTTAGGGACTCTGCTACGTTTCACACGAATACACAGTGCCACAAAAATTGAATTTAATCATATCATACATATTGCTCTTACAAGCAATTGAACAAAAAAAAATTACTTGTAGATGTACCTAGGTATACAGTTTCCATTACGATTTTTCCTTCTCCTGTAAACTTGCTATTATATTTGTTAGGGCCTTTCTACATGAGACCAATAATATGGAATAATCACTCATTCGACATGGGTTTCGTATGTAAGCATACAAACATGCAAGTGAAACTAATATTAGCTTGTTAAAAAAAAAAAAAAATATATATATATATATATATATATATATATATATATATATATATATATATATATATATATATATATATATATATATATATATATATATATATATATATATATATATATATATATATATATATATATATATATATATATATATATATATATATATATATATATATATATATATATATATATATATATATATATATATAACGCCACGCATACGCATGCATGTTATGCATAATAACGGGTGTCTGCCGGGTAGGTGTACTACTAGCAGTAATTCCATTGATACCAGATGTTAATCCAGCCCAAAGCATGAAGTTTTGGCGTTAAAAACTTTTCAATCATATCACGATATTGCTTCCCATACATATTCAGCGTTACACTGTTTTCAGTTTCAAAGAAGTCCTGAAGGTCCTGCTGACCAAATTTCACACCAGACTGACACTTTTAATGAATGCAAAGGTAACTGATGAATAATTTGTGAGTTTTACTATTCTGGTTATTCACATATATCCATTCAAATAAAAATGCGCCACGGCACTCATCATGATTTTTTCTTAAAAATCGATCATTGATTTTGATAAAATGTTTTACCGATTAAAACACGTTGGTTTATCGAATATTTTTCTGTATTAAGTTTGCCACGTGTCTACTTTTGAACCCTTCTCTAGCGTTAATCAGCAGTACTGAGTTCCGCAAAGCGCCCGCAATGTTTTGCTTTGCAGACCACACCAATGTTGATAGTGGTTAAGGTGCCTACATCTTGGCTGAAAAGTTCTGACAGGGAGGGGTTATTTGTTCTCGCTGATAACCACTAGATACTGTTATTTCCCACTAGATTCCCATAATGTAAGAAGCTAGCAGTGATGGTCAGGCAGGTGAGTTAGTTTAAATAATAATGATCTTAAATGAGCTTCAGCCTAACAACTTATTGAAATTTGTCTCCTATTGAGTGCCTGGGAAATACCATACAGATGCGATTAGAAACTCCGAGTTCTTTAGCAAGCATTTATTCATATGGCTACAAGCTTATGCAGGAAATTGCGATCCGTGTGAGTCTAGCAAGCCACACGGGGGCGCTGGTGAATTTTGAACAATTCACTCCATGGAGTTGGTCTATCATCAAATAAGGCCATCAAGGCAGCTGCTGATGTAAATCCATGATACATCCTTTATATTGTTTTTTATGGAACTCTAATGGCCTGTACTTCGCGTCAAAAAGTTAACGTTTTTCCAACCACAAATGTCATGTATTGTATTTATTATTGCCTATTATGTAATATTTATGTATCAGTTTTTCATGCCCTCAAAAATGTCAATCGCCAGGAAATAAATATTTTAATTTATTAAAGAAATATTTATTACAATGCTATAAAAGGTTATTAAATTAAACATTTTGTTTATTTGTCTTATTCACATTTTATTTACATAATTAAATCAATAACACTTTTAGAATGTTTAATTTTTGTTCGTACAAACGAATTTTGCTGCCAGAAGTTTGTAAACAATTTTTTATTGTTTTGCACAGCTGTTGTTGTTTTTAGTTTTTTGGAATTAGAGAAAGCTAAAATGTTTAATGATGAAGATTTTTTTGTATGAATATAAACTTAAACAAAAATTAAATTCGAGGAAGCAAGTGAGTATATGATTTGACATGGCGTAGAAGCCAGTTACCAGTAAATGCAGAGTTTTGCGTGATTATCGCACCTATTATATTATACATTGCTCACAATGGAGTGCAAGTGATTGGCTTCATACTCACAGTTAATATAAAATCTGATTTTGATTTTTCACTTAATTCTCTACTTAAAGATTCAGTTCTAATGACTTTTCATCCGATAGTTGCCAAAGCACAGATTTTTCTTTCCAGCTACTATGCAAAGCTTAATACACAAAAATATACGAAATAATGGCCATATTTACCCGTAAATTGTTGCCCGCCCGATTCAAGTTTTAAGCTGACGAAGCGACTCGAAATAACTTTTACCGACTGTTAGGAAAAAGCAAAGAAAAAATCAGTATATAAATTCCAATCGAAATGTTTACTGCAGCGACAGAAAAATGTTTTGTTATGGGAATGAAACCGTTTCGTTCACCATTCTTTCGTCAATATAATGAAAAGTTTCTTATCTGCTAAGAAAGGTTAATTAATGGTATGAACATGTTGCGTAGTGCTGCTTTATTATTGTTTACAACTTCAATAATGTTACGAAAACGATTGTTGTGTTACGAAAAATTTTTACATGCAAATGTAAGAATTTCGTTACAGCTACTAAATAATGTAGTAAATATAATGAATGTATTTCATTGCATTAACGTAAGACTTTCCTAATGGCTACAAAACAATGTGGCTGAAATAATGGGCATATTTCATTAAATACTCAATGGCTGATTTGGTATAGTAGTCTATAAACAGTATCGAGGTCGTAGGTTCGATTCCTGGCGTAGATATTGTGTGTTATTGCAGACAAATTGCTTCGGAGATGTAATAAGTGGACTATTTATTTTAGTATCTCAAGATCGTGACCGCAATCTCACCGTATTTTTTATGAAATACAAGCATACACCCGATTTTGGAAGTCCCAATTGCATGCACGGGTAGTAAGGATTTATATTATAAAAACTTTGAAAACAAATTAAAAATAGTAAAAATGGCGACCAGCTCAGTTTTTTGCCTGTCAATAAGAATATAGTATTTCTGACCGATACCCACTTGATACTCGCTTTGCATTGGTCCAAAAACCAACGTCAGAATCGAATGCGAAAAGCTGTTATATCTACGAAAGTTTTTCTATTAGTGTAGCTGTCTATATGTTGACACTTCATAGCTGGCAGCCTAATCATCGGTAGACGTGGAAACATTTAACTAATAATAATAATAATGTTAGTAGATATATTTATAGATTTACAGTCTACTGATGATAATCTTAGCACCTATGAAGTGTTGGCATATAAAGCGTGGTCAAACCAATACGTACGATGTTAAATATAAATGAAACAAAAAGTGTTGAGAGTAGTATCTTAATATTTTTCATTATGGTAGAATGATCTACGACACTTATGTGTAATATGTAAGCTAAAGACTCGCTATAGCTTTGGCCTTCTATCCCACGGTCCATACTTGTAATAATTCTAAGATATAATTGAGTTTGAATGTCGTTAATGTACCGAAATATCAAATCCCTTAGCTCTTCAATTATTATTGGCTTATTAAGACAATTAACAATTTGACACTTTTTTTATGTATTCCCAAAAGAAAGAAGTTCAAGGATGTTATATTACATGATTGTGACGTGACGGCCAACTAACATCGCCACGACGTGAGATAACACTGTCATTAAGCTTCTTGCGCAAAAGAGCCATATTATTTTCATTGGTTGTATGGCAAATGTTGCCAGCCTGTTGGAAACACATATGGTCCAGTTCCATATTCTCAAATTCTGGCCACAAGAAGTCGCTAGCATATCGTGTTAGTGAATACCATTTACTGCTTGGCGTTGTTGATTTTGGAAGAAGTACGTACCGATTGAGTCACCAGCCCATAAACCACACTTTTTGTGGATGCAGAAAATTACATTTTAATATGAAAAAGTAAAAAAAGTTTCAAATAAAAAAAAATTGCCAAAAACAGAAGTTCAAATTCGTATTTTAGATTGCAAATTTTGCAATAAAAATATATACTTTTTTCCATAAACTTAAAAAAATGCATGAAAAGTGATGATGTGCTTTTGTGACGGAGTTAAAATAAGGAAAAATCAAGACATACGTGTACTCCATCATATAACAATCGGACCGTCAAAGGTTAACAATAGTCTTAACAGATTTTCATGTCTACTCGTAATGTAGATGGGCAGTTATTAAGTTTTTTATTTAATTTTGAAAATTATAATTCTGCCACCAGACACCCTACCTTCTACCTTCACTCTTGAAGTTAAAAATGCTTCATTTCGAAGAACTATTTAGTTTTTCGTGTTTTGAGGCATTAAAAAGTGGAATGAATTCCATTTTAAAATGAAATTGCACCCTGTGACTTGGCTGGTTGTTAGATGTTCTGGCATTCGCATTGGGAATCCTTATTTTATTTTATATATTTATTCTCACTTGTTTATTTTGTTTGGGGGTTTTTTTATGTTTTTAAGAGTTTTCTACGGTAGTGAGTACTCATTAGCTTTTTCTGATTTTTTATGTATTCAATTTCAATTAAATAAAATTAGTCGGAAATATATAAAGCTCTAGAGGCATACGAGTATTCATAAATAAAAAAAGAACTATTTGAAATGAATTTTCGCATTAAAACTCATTTCAAAGCAATATTAATTTTTATGAAATATTCCAATAAACTGCTTATTACATGCGTTTGCTGGAAAACTTATAGCAACCAATTTATGAAAACTAAATATATTTGCATTTAAGCAATTGTTTGAAATAAAAATGTAGGTATATTTTCTAAAATTATTGTAATCTCTCAAGGCTTATAAAATCTAATTGTTTCAGAATGCAAATATGTATTTGTTTTACGTTTGAAAAATTTATGTTGCTTCAGTGAATATTTTATTGTACTTTCGTCTTTCTCTTTCTATAATCCTTTTGAGTGCCGGATAATACTACTGCGTTAATTTAATCAATGCTTTAATATTTTATTAAAATTTAATTAAAGTATTGAAAACAAAGCATTGCACAAGTGGTATAATTTAAGGAAAATATGGTTTAAAGTATTTTAATTTAAATAAAAACACACAACATAATTTTTAAATAATAAATAAACACTTTAGTTTGCTACATAAATATAATTAACATGCATTAACTATTTATTTAAAAAGAAAAAATGGAATGTAATTATAAAATAGTAATGTAACAGAAATATGAACAAATATTCAACATGCTGGCATTAGGACTTCCGTCAAGAAATCCTAATAACCAGCTATTATCCCTTGCAGGGAGTAGTTAAAACGTTTTTAGTGTTCATCAGCAAAACCTAAATAAATAAACCCTTCAATACGAGTACACATTTGTCATTAAAACTAACATATTCCCTTAATAACAGTTTTGCTCTATGAGCTGTAAAAGAAAATCTTATTATGTAGGAGTATATTTGTTTTTAACAGCTTATGTGTTTCGAAGATGTGTTGTTATTTAGCATTTTGTTATAGTACAGATTCGTATCTGATGAAATATATTTTGTACTTTTTTTCGTAAGGGGAGGGGAAATGCTTAATGCATTTCAGAGACTGTTGGTTAGTACCCACTAAACTTCCCCCATCCCTCCACTTATAAATTTGAGTCATCTTTTCATACCAGGACAGCTTTTTCTGTTATGTAAGAATTTCGTTATAGCTTCTAAACACTGCAGTAAATATAATGAACATATTTCATTGCATTAACGTAAGACTTTCCTAGCAGCTAAAAAACAATGTGGTTAAAGTAATGATATGTCCATTTATTAAATACTCAATAGTAGTCAAAAAACAGTCTCGAGGTCGCAGGTTCAATTCCTGGCATAGATCATGTGTGTTACTGTAGAAAATAGCTTCACAGATTTTTTTTTGTTAAAACAAAAATGTTGATGATTTCATCTCTTGAATTTAAAAGAAAATTTTTTTGATACCAATAAAAAATTATAAATAGCTTCTTTTCTATGTTTCCCAGCTATCTATATGTGGACATTTCATAGGAGCTACCCTAATCATCAGTAGACTTTGGAAATTTTTGAAAGATATTCTCAAACATTCAACTTTATATCCCAACAATCTAAATAAATTGGTTGTTTGAGTATATCTTTCAAAGGGTAGCTCCTATGAAATGTCGACATATAGATAGCTGGGAAACATAGAAAACAAGCTACTTATAATTTTTTATTGGTATCAATGTTAAAAGCTAAAATAACGAATAAAAACTCAATTGTTTGATCATTTTTTTGTTTACGATGAAAAACTTTTTCTATTAACTATTTTTATTTCTTTAATGAAATAATACACATAACCCTTATGAAGCTTAGCATTGGCCCAAAACCAACGTCAGAATCGAATGCGAAAAGCTGTTATATCTACGAAAGTTTTTCTATCAGTGCAGCTGTCTATATGTTGACACTTCATAGAAACTGTCGTCAGAGTTCTGAGGTGTGCACACACTAAACCTTCCCCCACCCCTCCTTTAATTAGTTTAAGACATCTTTTCATACCAGGACAGCTTTTGCATTGCTTTTCTGGTGCTAACTGTTCTCATTCCTGTCGAGGAACCTTCTTAATGCGTACGATTTCACGATATTAAATGTATATGAACCAAAAAGTGTTAAGAGTAGTATCTTAATATTTTTCATCATGGTAATCTACGACAATTAGATGTGATCTAATATATCGGCCAAATTCTCGCCATAACTTAGGACCTCTATCCGATACTCCATATTTGTAATAATTCTAAGATATAATTGAGTTTCAATGTCGTTAATGTACCGAAATATCAAATCCTTTTGCACTTCAATTATTCTTGGCTTATTAAGACAAAAAAATAATTTTGACACTTTTTTTTAAGAATCCCCAAAAGAAAGAAGGTCCAGTTCTCATTTCTGTCGAAAATTCTCCTATATGGGTATGGTTGTCTGCGTCTTGTTGGCAAAAACATGTGACTTCCGGTAGCCTCAAAGAAAGAAGTCTGAGGTGGTTAATGAGACGATATTGCGGGACATGCCAAAATGGTTAGTCTACCCGACCAGGAAATACTTCCTTCATAACATCCATTGTGGCTTCCGCTGAGTCGTACTGCCTTTTTGAAATAAAATGTTTACCAAGCTCGGCTCATTTAATTCAGACGGTGAGAAATCGCTTATTAGGGCGCAGTTGCGTTCGTCAGTAAATGTAACTGTGTTGTCGATGACGTCCGCATAAACGCCTAGAGTGGACGTACCCGTGTTAAAAAAAGAACGCCCCGTTGCTCATTAGCTATTATATCTTGCGATACGGTATTTAATTTTTTAGCATCCTTTATGCAGCTTATTTTGAGTTAAATTAAACAATTGAAATTAACAACACAAAAATTAAAAACAGTTCCTCCTGTCTTTCTCCTTTTGCTATATAGATCTTCTGCGTAGAGCAAAAACTGTATAGCTATCAGCACGCTTTGGATGTCCTTTTTCTGGTATCTCTCAGTGCAAAATATTCTTTTGATTGATTGGTTTTCGTGGCAGTTCACTACGCATAATATATCACACAAGCGCATTTGTTATACTATTGTATTCAACCTGTAGATATCATAAGGTCTGGACCCGGGTAGCTAATTAAATTTGAAAATTGTATAGTACCCTAGGAAAATTTCCCTCTTGACAGCCAAATCCAAAATGTGTAACTGATATACGACAGCAGCTGCATTGTAACCTAAGCTGATGGTGGTCCAGTTCCACTTGCAAGTCTCACAAAGGTGGCAACTCGTTGTCATATGTTTATAGCCATATGCTAAAGAGTTCCAGCCTTCTAATGCCACCTGACAATCTAATGCCACCTGAATTCTGATTGATTCAACGATGGAAATATTAAAGTAGATCCCACTTTGCAAAGTATTCTTTTCTCGACTTCTAACTGATATTCAAATAACTTTTTATGATCTTTCAAGCTAAAATGGAGCACAGCCTTATATGAACTGCTGGTTCCAATAACTGTTTAGGGTTATTTTAGGAAGAGCAAAGAATATTGTCGGTGACAGTAGGTGTTGAATCACTGGACTACCGTTGCAGTGTGGGGAATATTATTCTGGACTAATAATGTAAACTAACGACAGCATTAATTCACATTAAAATGTCACTAATGTGCATTAAAATATTACTATATTACAGCTTTTTGCTTGCAAAGAAGTGTTTTTTGATAGGTAAATAAATTAAATTGATTGTTTATTTATTAGAAGTCGCCATGTAATGGATAGAAAAAAGAAAATAATATTAAGAGTTAAGCTGTTGGTGAAAAATCAAAATATATATAACACCAAGCTAAAATTACTTTTAGTGAAATTGCTTCAAAATCAAAAATTTTACATGCAATAGCAATCAGTAATTTGAACATGTTGATGCAAGTAAATATTGTATTAGAACAATGGAAAATGAGAGAAATGCAATTACGGAAATTTGTAAGTTTAATATTATCTTCTCATTATACATAGCTCATGTACGAGTATGACGTTTTTTAAAGGACCGCAACAGCACTTTTTGGGAGTGGTGCGTACCTACGATGAACGACAACAGATTCAAAGAAAACTTTCGCGTCAACAGGAAGGCTTTGCAAATGCTGTGTGAGAAAGTTCAAAAAGTTATGTCACTTGCAAAAGTGTAATAGTGTCCACACTAAAATTTAGGAAACAAATTTCTGGCCATAAATATAATTTTTCAAATATAAACAAATTATATTTCTGAATTGAGCAAAATTTTGTATGAGACATAACAACTTTCTTGTATAAAAACTAGGAAAAAATTAAAAAAAAAATATATTTCAATACAACAATTTCGGTTCCACTTCTTCTGGAATGTCGTCAAATGCAATTGTTCTATTTTCTTTGTTAGTAATAATATTGAAAAAATCGTTCAGCGCTATTTGTCCTGTATTTAATTGTTGGGTCAAATTGTAAATTTGGTCTTCCTTACTGGTTTGTACCTTTAATTTTTTTGGTAAAACTGGTAATGCACCAGCTGACTAAGGCCAACCAATTGGCTAAAATTTTCATTTCGGTACCATCAAGGTACTTAAAGAACTGCCCGTGTTATTCTAATTTTCTTGAGAGCTTTTGAATCCTTCTGGTGCACTTCTGGTTCTAACAGGTTCTGAATGTACAGAAAATCCCCTAGAAGGTACATGAAGAATACATCAAAACGTTATGTTGATTATTTAAAGCTAAGAAAAAATTATTTTAAAGTAAGTAACTAAATAATGATAATGAGAAATATATTAAGAAATATGCAAATTTCCAATACAAAAGAAATTCTGTTGGATTATTCTTAAGTAAGAAGTGATGAAGATGAAATTTTAAGGGAGAGTTAAGAAAAATCGGCGCCGATTTTTCCACAATTGTTGGTGATATGAAAACGCAACAAAAAACTCCATCCGCTATAATATTCTCGCGATCTTGACTTCAGCCACATTTAGAGATCACTTGCGTACTAAAAATGTGAATTCTACTCATCAATGAAACATCAAATAATAACGGAAGTCAAAAATGTATTTTTACTGCTAATTATTAAGTTTATAATATGTATGGGCATTATGTCCCACTGAAAAGCAACATAATATCCACGGACATTATGTCGTGCAGTTGATAGACATTATGTCGTGCTGTTAAGTGATATAATGTCCATGGACATTATGTCACTTTTTAGTGCGACATAATGTCCATGAAACTTATGTCCATGGACACTATGACATGCCACCTTTCTATTTGACCGTCGCAAATCGTCAGCACGCTCCGCCCACAGTTCCAGCAGAACTTTTGCGTCTTCGTCGATGCACACACTTCGCTTCTTTTCCATTGTTAGCTTTAATGGCAAAAATACGTTTCGATCTTAATATTTTTTTTAACAAAATATAACATTTTTATTTTATAGCAGAAATAAATTTGCCAACAGCTACTGCTTTTCGACAGTATTGCCATATCAAAATACCTAAATACAGTTTAAATACAGTTCTATTTACTGCATTAACGATACAGCTACTGCAGACTAAGAAAGGGATAAAGCACAAGTTAATTTGCCTTCAGACTATTAATGCGCATTAACGCTGCCGTCTGTCTACGGTATAAGTTCTTATTAAACCCGAAAAATCGGCGAACGTAAAAGTTGCCGATATTGTGGAGCAAACAGTATTTAATTTTGGGAATCCCTCATTAATCTATGCAATTAAAATTAACACATTAAATAAACACATATGGCGGTGCACATCTGCCATATTTTATGACAGTAATACCATTACATTGCATATGTAATGTTATAAATAAAAAACAATATAAATTATGCACAAAATAACAATACAACAGGGAATTTGAGTTGGAAAAAACAGCCTTTCAACACAGTCAAATTAATATTAATGCTCATGCAATAAGAAAATATTATTTTGATTCCATTGATTAAACTATCAGATTTTTAAACATAAAAAAAACTTCAAACAACAATAATAATAAAAATGCCAGCAAAAATGTAAGTAAGTGTTGATAAAAACAATCAGGTTTTTGCGAAATAATTTTTAAACACGAGTTGTGCATTTGTATAAGTTTTTAAGAGCTAATTTTAAATAATTTTAAATAATTATTTATATACTTTTACATTTTAAACGTAAATTTTTTGTTTTAAATATTTCAATTGTTTGAAACAATTGAAATATTTAATATGAATTGAATTAAGCAACTATAATTTGTTGTTTGACTTTATTGCCTTTATCAAAAAACAAACAAGTAATACGAGTTTTCAAATCAACTATTTAAATAGTAGGCTTAAGAAAAAGTTTGGTACAGCATTTAGAACGAAATTTATTTAATATATGTACATATGTATATCATAAAAATAATAAAGACCTATAAACTAATAGGCTGCATATATTTGTTGGCTTATACACTGCGCGTCATCAGGCTAGCTCCACCCTTTACACTTTCTTTTAATGTTAAATACTATATAATCTATTTGTGTTATTGACTAACATTTTTTATCTACAGGGTGGGTTATTAATTTTACTACATTAAGAAACTCAAATAACTTTTTATAAAGTTTCTGTATTTTATTTTTTAGAAATTCATTTGCAAAATAATACGTTTTTATTAAAGTAATTCATTAAGTTTTGAAAATAATTGAATTCAAATGGCCTCCATCCTCGTTTACACATGTACGACATCTTATCAAAAAGTTGTTCATTACTGCCTGGAGTGTTGCAGCGGGAGCTGTCTCAAATGCCGTTCGAATGGATTGCTTTAAATCATCCAAATATGTTGGTTTTTTTTGTAAACTTCTTGTTTTTAATAGCCCCACAAAAAAAAAAAAAAAAATCAGGTACAGCGAGGTCAGAAGACCTGGGAGGCCAACGGCATGAGGAGTTTCATGAAATCAGTTTATTGGGAAATAAACTGACAACTGACAAGTTGCCCCATCTTGTTGAAACCCAACAGTATTGAAAAGGATACTTCTTCGGTGCAATTCTGGAAAGGAAAACTCTTTCAACATCTCTAAGTAATGGTCTCCATTGACCGTAACAGTAAGACCGTTCTCTTCGAAAAAGGTAAGGCCCGCCAATGAACCTTGAAGAAACTGCACACCAAACTGTGATGAGAAGTGGATGTAATTTCATATGATTGAGTATCTGTGGGTTAGCATTACTCCATATTCGACAATTTTGTTTAATAACATTGCCATTTAAAGCAAAATATGCCTCGTCAGACATAAAAATTCTGTTCAAAACGTTTTCATCCTCTGACACTATTTGAATGATCTTCTCACAAAATTCCAAGCGAATCGGGAAGTCTCTAGGTCTCAGTTTGTTTGTTAATTGAATCTTATGTGGAAATAAGTTTAAATCTTGGTGCAAAATTGTCTGCTGACAACCATTTGAGCAGATAAGCTCCTTGCCGAAACTCAATAATTGGATTGTATGGCAGCAGCTACAGCAGTGAGAGTTTCCTGCTCTCGGTGATAAGGCCTTCTTGCGATTGTGTCACGCTCAGCAAAATTCTTTACAAGCTCCATTATGCTAGGAAACAATGGACTCTAAAACGTGAAATCGTTGCACTATCCAAATTCTTATTCAATTGTCCCAATTTTCCATATTCCAGTTAAATTTAAACATCCATCTATAAAATAAAGTAAAAATGAGACAAATTAGTTACACAGTGAACAGTTTTTTGGTTAGATTCCAATATATGATCTAAAGGGTCACCAAACTGAAATAACGCTACTCGTAGGTAGATAAGGAAAGTGGATTGGGAATAATCCAATGAATTTAAACTCACTTGCAGGAGGGGATTCCTAATAACGAAAAGATAATTCACCACTTACATTAAAGTTAATATATTTATTCACGGGCTGTAATCTTCAAATTAGCTGGAAGACCTCTGAGGAAGCTGCTGGTATCGATCAATCCTGGTTGAGAGCTCGAACAGCAATTACCGTCATAAATTCATAAGTCATCACCGAACCAGCAGTTTCGTTACGTTACGTTTTCGTTCAAAAATAATAAAATGCATTCGCAATATGTACTTATGTATAAAAGTTTGGGGCGCACTATTTCAAAACCGTTAATGAGAACCAAATTCAAGATCTACAATGAACCGTATTATTTATGTTTAAACACACAGCAAATAAGTTATTATCTTTTTTTTGCGGTAGCAGCTTTCATTAGCTACCCTGTATAAGAAGGTTACTAAAATACAGAAAATTAAAATTTCCAATATAGGCTCATATACATACTTATATCCGATATATAGTCAAAACCGATTTTTTCAATAAAAACAATTTTTTTTGTTCAAAAGAAGTTCTGGTAATAAAAGAAAATTAAAATTCTGAGATATAGTCTAAGCGAACTTAAACAACTTTTTTTGCTTAAAAGCCGTTCTGGTAATATAACAAAAAATTGCCAGTCTGAACCGATTTTGTCGTGAAAAAAATTATGTTTTTGCTTAAAAGGAGTTCTGATTATTAAAGGAGGTTACTAATATAAAGAAAATGAAAATTTTCGATATCGGTCTATATATACTCGAGATATAGTATAACCGATTGTTTCCTGAAACAAATTATTTTTTGCTTAAAATCAGTGTTGGTAATAAGAGAAGGTTATGTAAATCCGATATGGGTCCATATATAACCAATATAAGCCTAAACGGATTTATTGATGAAAATGTCGCGTAAGCTAACTGAAACAACTCTTTTTGCTCAAATGCAGTTGTGGCAATAAAAAGAGGTTACTAAAATACTGAACTAAAAAATTTCCGATATCGATCCATATATATATCTAGTATCTAGTTTAAATTTGTAACATATACTATATATTTGTGTGATTATTGTGAAGGGTATTTTAGATTCGACCCAGCCGAATATACGACACTCTTACTTGTTTTTGTTAATATATAATATGAGTCACTTTGTAAATTATGTATGATACGAAGCTATTTTTATTCAAATGCCTTTTCAGCGTAATCATGCAGACGTTTACTATATAGTTTAAATCAAGTGACCCAGGCCTGTGCGCTTGTTGCTCAATTGTTTTTGTAAAAGCGATTAGCTATAAGACTGTGCTCTCTAATACACAAATACTGTGCTCAGCACTAGCAATGAAAAATACACATACAACTTTGCTTTAAAATATACCCAGTGGCGAAAAGAATGAGTAAACAGGCCTTCTAGAAGGCCTTACTTGCCAGACGCAATGACTTGCTACTGCATTCCATACTCATATAATGGGTGACTTTATAAGAACTATCGGAAATTAAATAAAAAAAAAACACATAAAATTCAGAAAAATGCATGAAATATTTATTTGAATCGATAGTTGGGTCGATATAATTTAATGTTTGAAGATTATTTCATGCAAATGTTGGCCGTGGCTGCGCCTCAAATGGTCCATCCGCTTAGTCCAATTTTGGCATACTCTTTCCAACATTTCGGCCGGTATCTCACGAATAATGTTGGCAATGTTGGCTTGCAGTGCGTCAATCGAAGCGGGCTTGTTGCTATAGACATTAGCCTTAACATAGCCCCACAAAAAATAGTCTAGAGGCGTTAAATCGCACGATCTGGGCGGCCAATTGACTGGTCCCAAGCGTGAAATAAACTGTTCACCGAACTCGCCTCTCAATTGGTCCATTGTTTCGCGATCTGTGTGGCATGTGGCACCGTTTTGTTGAAACCACATGTCATGCAAGTCAAGCTCTTCCATTTTGGGCAAAAAAAAGTTTGTTATCATCGCACGGTAGCGCTCACCATTCACAGTAACGTTGTGATTCGCATCGTCTTTGAAGAAATACGGCCCAATGATGCCGCCAGCCCATAATCCGCACCAAACGGTTGTTTTTTGTGGATACTTTGGTAGCTCTTGCAATGCTTCTGGCTGCTCTTCACTCCAAATACGGCAGTTTTGCTTGTTCACGTATCCATTCAACCAGAAATGAGCCTCGTCGCTGAACACAATTCTTCGATAAAAAAGTGGATCTTCATCTAACTTTTCAAGAGCCCATTCACCAAAAATTTGGCGTTGTGGTAGGTCGTTTGGCTTCAATTCTTGCACCAGCTGTATCTTATAAGGCTTCACACCCAAATCCTTCCGCAAAATTTTCCACGTAGTGGAGTAACAGAGGCCCAATTGCTGCGAACGGCGCCAAATCGATAATTCACGGTCATCACCAACACTGGCCGATACGGCTGCGATATTTTCTTCAGTTCGCACTCTACGTAAGCGTGTTGGTGGTTAAATGTCCAACAATGTAATTTTGGTGCGAAATTTTTTTACAATAGCCCGAATAGAAGCCTCAGTAGGTCGATTAAACTGACCATAAAATGGAAGAAGCGCGCGATGAACTTTCTTAACAGAGCACGCATTTTGGTAATAAAATTCAATAATTTGCAAGCGTTGTTCGTTTGTAAGACGATTCATGATTAAATTATAGACCAAACTGAAGATGTTTGACAGTGACACAAGATACAAAACGTGCGTGAGCTGCCAAAACTAGTGTTGCCAAAAAGATAATAGCAAAAAAATCACTCGTTATTTTTTCACACGTTGTCCTAGCCAGCCAAGGCCTTCCCCGTTCGCTTCCTCAGAAGGCCTGATATAAGGCCTTCTTCAACAGGCCTAGTAGAAGGCGTTCTTTAACAGGCCTCATTTCTATTTAATTTGTGTGTTTGTTAGTATACTTTCGTTAGAATATTTTCTTTTTTGCCTTAGCGACCTTTTAATCACTTTTTTTTAATTTTTAACACAAAAATTTCACAAAAATACACAATGCAACCGACCTCTGATGCACTTTAAGCAAAACCTTTTTAAGTTTACATCTTTTTTATTTTTCTCTTTCTACATTTTCCAGTTTTTGTGTTTGCCATTTTTCTTTGGAATTTTTATTTAAACGCTTCATCAATTTTTGTTGCTACAAACGTTCGTTTGTACTATATAGTACGCGTACAAGATACACATAATTAGAAACAAGCCTTCCTTTACAAGCGAGTAAGTAGGCCTTCTATAAGGCCTTCCTGAGAAGGCAAGCGAGAATGAGTATTGGATCAAAAAAAAAATATAAATGAAGGACTACAAAAGTTTGCCACTGGGTATATAAGGTTTACATATTTTTTGTGGTTATTCACTGCACACACACAAGAGAAAAGCCACAACACTTTCGAATGCTTTGCTGGTAAACATTGACGACAGCTATTATCAGTGTGAATTTTGTTTTTGCAAATTTTTTGCTTTTTACAACAAAAAATATTAAATAAAAATAGTTTTTCCTTAAATGTGTTGGTGTTTACTCTTCCATAAGGAACTTGTGGGCACCACTGGTTTAAAGTAAGAGTATTTTCTAATAAAAGACATTGATTGCGCTGGCATTCTTCATGTGACTGATTTTATTTATTTACATACTTTTGTTACAATTCTTTGCTTAAATTTTATTTCTTCTACAAAAAGTCATCGTGCAAAAGAATTTTCATTTTACGACTATTTCAAGTTTAAATTGGAGTACTTTGGAACTTTAGCAACAATAAATTTCTTATTTATTGCATGAAAATCGAAAAACGCAACAAGACTTATCAAACTACAAAATGCTCTTTCATTCTTTTTTTTATTACAGAAAGTGAAAAAAAAACTCTGCCGAAAAACTTTCGTTTTACGAGTTCTTTGAACTGTCAAAAATACTGTAAAACAAAATATTGCCAAAAAATACAACATTTTTACATGTAAGCAATTACATTTTTTAGAAAAGAATAGTGGCCTTATTCATAAAAAATATTCCATGTATATTAAACTGTTATTTGTGTGTAATAAACATACAATATTTTATATAAATACGGCCGTGGAACTTAAGCGCTTCTTCGTTATCAAATGTCTTTAGAGCTGTTGTTTAAACAAATTTAATTTCCGGCCACAAGCAATAAAATTCTAATTTGTGTACTTTTGCGAGCTATTCTTGTTGTGAGATGCACTTTCACAAATCTTTTGTTTGAATTTTTTCGTCTGACCTCTTAATTGTTTTACTCAAGTGCAAATTTTTTTGCCCCCATCTCTCTTATGTTTTGGCTCACTTTTTATTTTCCTTTTCTTTTTTGACAGTTCTTAATTTATGTAAATATTTGTGGTATTTCTTGTCATGCCATGGCAGCACAGATTTTACGCACATTTCGTGAACAGAAAACTTTCAGTGTGTAATGAGAGTAGTTGTCACTTAAAGAGAGGACACAAGTTTTGGCTAATAAATCATTACTTTTATACTCGTATGTACTGAAATGGTTGGTGGAGACGCCTTGAAAAAGAAACGGCTTTTTAAAATTTTAAATCATTATTTAAAATTGTTTATTTAAATTTTCGAAGAGAAAATTTCTAATTGATTTCTGTGGTTTACCGTAAAGAAAGTTTAATCACAAAAGTTGTAGGTTTAATTAAGAAAATAAATCGATATCTGGCCTCAAAAAACAAGTTATTTATTTACATGAGCTACCCCATTTTTAATGAAGGTTTTACTGTGCAAGCTAAATTAGCGCGTCAAGCGTAATTTATCTGTCAAAAATCATTCTGTGCATTTCTGTGTAAAATAAAAATTTTTAAATTTTTCCACATAACTTTTTCTTAATATGCGAAATTACTCTGCAAAATTTGTGTAAAAATGTTGTTGATTCAGCCAATCAAGTCTTTGAAACTTTAAACTCGTATATGCAAAATCTGTTTATGTAAAAATAAAAATATTGGAATAAACATTTTGAGTTTGAAAAAAATCTATTGCAAAAAAGAAGTTGTAGTAAATGTCTAAAACCGCTAAACCTTCGTTCAAGCGGTTGTCAGATCTGACAATATTGTCAGAAAAATTTGCAGAAAATTTCTAACAATCGTGTAAACTTACAATTTTTTCTGACAAGCTTAAGGTTCAGTTAAACGTCATCAGAAGCTTAGAGAACATCCGATGGTTCGAATAACCTTATGGGTAGCAATGTACTCGTAATTGATTACTTCTGCCGCAACGATAGCAACCAAATGAAAGTTGGTTTTTTGCTGCAGCTGTAAACAGGTGGTACACTGATTTATAGTATCAAGATGAATTCATTTCTGCTAACACCGCTTTCACAGCGGAAATTTAACTTTACAAAGTCTTGAGTTTGGTGATGGCAAGGGTAAAGAAAATGGCCCACGCGGTGTTGAACTAATTTTTATTATTCTGAGCAGTGTCGAAGGTATACACACTGGGCACTGATCAGTTTTAACTAATTTAATTTCAACTCTTTAAATGCTGTGATAACGTTTGTTTTGGTCGTTCCGTGTGTTCACAACATTACTCGCTCCTTCTTTCTCATAATCTATTTTCTTAGTTCCAGTACAATGCACTGCATATGTAGGGGCTATCCCCTGAGTACTGGTCCAAGATAAAAAAAAAAAAAAAAATTTGTCCGAAAAAACATTGTCTGTACGTTGTAAGACAAAATTATTGCCAGATACCCGACAATCGTGTAAACACTTTTCGTTGTCGTTGTCAGCATTATCAGACGTTGTTAGCTTATTTCATATTGTCAGGTGCATGAATTTTTTAACATCTGACAATGGCATCATTGTCAGACAAAAAACGAAACATATGTACGATATTAACTAACTAGTTGTGAGTTCGAGTCCAACTTCAGTCAACAAGAAGAATTATTTTTAATTATAACAATAATTGCTGTGAAACAATAATTAAAGAGCTCGGTGGCTGAAGTGGTTAAAGCGGCCATATTAAGAATACATCATCATGTTCACATGGTCCCGACTACGAAACAGCTAGTTGTCCCCCAGCTAATGGTATTCTATTATTTTTCCGTTCTTCTTTGGTCTTATTGTTTCACAGCAATTATTGTTATAATTAAAAATAATCCTTCTTCTTGACTGAAGTTGGACTCCAACTCACAACTAGTTAGTTAATATCGTACATATGTTTTGTTTTTTGTCTGACAATGATGCCATTGTCAGATGTTAAATAATAAAAAATTCATACAATATGAAATAAGTTAACAACGTCTGACAATGAAAAAGGAAAAAAAAGTTCACTGATTAATGGAAAAACAAAACAATTAAAACAAAAGTTTTCAGCGCGGAACAAAAAAGTAAGTTTAGTTTTCTGAAAATGTTATTTTAAAAACAGAAGTATGGATTACTCGTATGATTGCGATTGGTCTATAGATGTTGAGAATGAAAAAGTGTTTGGCAGTTTGTTCCAACTTATAAAAGTTCCATTGCCAAGAAACTCTGCAGTTGCTTAAACCTTAAAGAAATCGTATCGAAGAAAAAGTCGAATTTTCATGCCCTCATGAAAATATTTTGAAACTAATGCAAGAGGTTAATTGTGACTGAAGCTTGTGGGATGCGTTAAATATAAACTACACAAAGATAGTGCTTTGCAAAAATTTGTAGATGCTATATCTGAGAGTTTCAATGACTGCAAGGTGAAGTGTGCCAATCACGGTTACCAGAAAGGCAGATTTATCTTCATTTTGCAAATTTTTCCTCTCTAAAAACACTTAATAAAGATTTGAAGATATGTCGCCTAAAAACGCAGATTTTCAAAAAATTTTTATAATAAAGTAACTTTTTGTACTTTTCCTCTTGTATTTCTACTCCATTTCAATCGTTCATGTTATAAAATAGACAAAATGGAATAACATCTTGCACACGTTTTTGCATGTTATGTAAGAAAATTAAGCGAAATTTCGAAAAAATTATAAAAGTTGAAATCTACCTGCAATTGATTGTTTTTTAACTCAAAGTTTAAAAAGTTACTTTGTTAAAGCAACTTTGTCAAGTTTATAGGAAGTAATACTCGTATGAGCTTATTTATACGATAATTTAAAGTCTTTTTTGATAATACCAATA
The DNA here is from genome assembly GCA_914767995.1 of Thecocarcelia acutangulata. Classification (NCBI taxonomy): domain Eukaryota; kingdom Metazoa; phylum Arthropoda; class Insecta; order Diptera; family Tachinidae; genus Thecocarcelia; species Thecocarcelia acutangulata. The sequence goes on along the minus strand of OU612094.1, from coordinate 55,991,451 downwards.
TCATGTTACGTTTTTACGACAATTTTAAAGTCATGTCTGTTTCTTTAATTTTAATTTTTTTTAATTTTTGATTGAAAATTCGTTTGCCTCTTTTCATCTTTTTGCTAATATCGATGTCAGTCAAATGAAAATAAAACAATTTTAAAAACATAACAAATGACTCAAAAGGAAACTAGAAAAAAAACGTGAAAAATGTATTAATGTATTATATGATGATGGGGTTGGTATCATTCGTCTAGCTCAAGTTCAATCCTGGCTAAAGCCAAGAAATATTTTTATTTTTAATTATAACAATAATTGCCGCGATCAATAACTCTTGATCAAACAAGACAGGAAAAAATAATGAAAACTGAAAACATGAAAAATGTTTTTCGTTGTGACAACTTTTCAGTACAACAAGAAATGCCGTTTAGACATGGCTTTAAACCATCATGAAAATCTGCTCGGTCTAAAATATTTATTTATTTATTTAACAATAGGATATGCAGCATGGGCGGAGTAACGAAGACCTCATGCCCAGAATAGTAATATCAGTAATTTGCAGCGGCACTGTGACTAAATATAACGACTTAAGCCTTCAGATAAGAAGTTGCCGCATGGTTAACAAAGGAATACCACAAAAAAACTGTAAACTAATGCAATTAGTTGGGGTCATGGTGCAATTAACCAGGTGGCATCACTAGCGCAGGTGATAATTTTTTGTTTCATAAAATTGTGGGTGAAAAAATAAAAATATCTTAAACAGTTTGAAAAAGGGCAAGAACACAATAAAAAAGTTTTCAAAAATATTTTAATTGCTTAAAATGTGTCGAAAACAATTTATAAAAAAAAAATACATATATTATTTTCTTCTAAATTTTCCAAAAAAAATGTATTAATTTTCTTTGTTCGTTTTTTTTATATAAACGTTTCTTTCTTCACTTTCTTCTGTTTTGTAAACATGTTTCTGACAGCGTACGGAATTTTTACACAAACAAAATATTATGTATGTAGTACAACAACTCTTATGCTGCCACCTAATAATTGCACCATGGTTGGGGTTAACCAGTGAGAGCGAGAAGAAAATCTCTTGAAACAACAACGACAAGCATAACCGCACTTAAGAAATTATTACGATAACGCGAGAATTGGTCTCCAGCCCAGAGCCGTATCTAAAATAAAGCCAGCTAATTCTGACATAATTTTCAAATTCTAACCGAGTTTATTAAATATATACAGCCCAATTATGAGTATTCTCACGGAATTTATTTCTTTCGGAATTTATTTCTCACGGCATTTATTTCTCACATAACATACTTTTTTCAATGCAAATTAAAGAGAAACACACAATTTTTGTTAACTTGACTGTAAGAGTTGATCTCTCTTTAGTGTTTTCAACGAATCGCGTGAAGAGAAAAATAAAAAACCTCATATTTAACTTTTGTTCATAATTGGAGGAAAGTGAAAGTGAAGAAATTCCTACGGAATTTTTATTCATAATTGGCCTCATAATGATTTTACCACATTCATCAGCAGATGTGGAGAGAAGCTTCAGCTAGGTAAATTTTAACTACACAGAAGTCCGAATATACTCGCACATCAGTAAACGTGTTTAGGCATTAAATAATTTGAACAACTTTCATATATGTTTGTTTTCTCATTAAATCTATTTTGAATATTAATATTCTGAAATGCATAATTTCTTTCAATATTTTGTTAAAATTTTAAATTATTTATATAAAAGGAATGTTTGAAGTTTTGGAAAATAAAGTGCAGATTTTGAAGATTTTTTCATGAGAAATTCTTGAGTTTTGCAGATTTAACCTCTTTAAATTCTGACAACTGGTGCCAATCTCCGCACAACTTTCAACTGAAACTTAGAAAATCTTTGGTTCTGATTCATTTGCATTTAGCCAGTTGTGTAATTTTTCGTAAAATCCCTCTTGATGTCGACAAATTACCCAGTTCTTTACCCAAACACTGGGACGTTTCTTTATGGTTTCTACCTCATCATCACTATTTTTTTTAGAATATATGCTATTAAAATGGTCGCAATATATTGATACATATCCTAAATATTTTTTTTTTTTTCAATTTTCCAAACTTGCAAGAACAATAAAATTTTTATGTAAATATTTTGTTTTGATTCTAACAATTGAGCTGACAATTTGTGTTGCATAAAAAATATGACAACTGTGTGAACTGACAATAATTTTCATGCCAACATTGTCAGATAATGGAATTGTTAGAAAATTAATTGTCTTACAATGGAATTGGCATTTTTCTGACAATTGCCTAGCAACCGTATAAACTAACAATTTGTGTTGTAAGAGCAATTGTACATTGTCGTGAAAATGCCAGCATATTGTTAGATCAGACAATATTGTCAGATCTAACACCCGTCTGAACAAAACTTAAATTGGAGAAATCTCTCAGGTCTGAGTTTAATAAAATCCATTATTTTATCCACGAACGACGCAATAGCCACAATTTTGTTCAATGTGTAAATATATACGCAGCTTAATTGCCGACTTATTGATTTTAATGCCATGGAGATAATATAAAATAAAATATCTACGAACACACATTACTTCATCCAAAATTAAAAAAAAAAATCTAATATTTTTGATATTCTTTTAACTGAAAAAAATATCCCTTGGACGATGTAAATAACACTAATTCAAAACAAAAAGTTGGAAAAGCCTTAAGAAGTCGATGATGTAGAAAAGTTTCACTGATGTATTTTACTGCCTTTAACACTTAGAAGCAATTTCAGCGAAAACAATTCCACTTCCAGCATGATTTAGTTTAAGTATTTTTCATCATTTAATGGCTTTTCAAATTGGAATTAGGCGGCAAATAAAAGTTTTTTATTGTTTATGTTTTTCAATAACTTACAAATTAAAATGATTATGAAAGTGTTCATTCAGCTCAATTAAGTGGCAATTTCTTTCAACTTGTTTCCTATAAATATAAAAGTGTGTCAATATTCCCAAGAGATCAACTACAACACACTTATGACACAAACTCTGTATTATTAAAGGGCTCTTCACAGCACCACCACTCTTTGTATTAAGACTTGTCAAAAACTCGTATAAAACATACAAGTGGGATAGTGTAAATATATAAAGTTATGAAAATGCTAAATAAAACGGTAAGAGATTTGATATCGCATGACATTTTATCATTTTTGGAAATTTGTTTAAACAAAAAGATTTTTCAATGGATCAGGGTTAAATATTTTACACAAGCAATTTATACAAATATTAAAACTAGACCTTTTGTAATAAAATTACAAATTAAGCTGTTTATTTTCGACTGATGTATATATCTCATTTCACTTCAGTGGCTGTGTTCTGTAACTCTCGCCACGAGAAACTTTTCGACTGAAACGTGTGAAATGAAACAAAGTTGAAACAAACAGCTGCTTTTCTCACTAAACTGTAGCTATAACTTTTTTTGGTGAGTAATAGCTGTCACGTAAGGAAATGACTTGCCATTTTACAGAAAAACTGTGTCTGTAAAACTTTTGCGAAAAAATTTCCCGCGTTCAACTGTCATTATTTCTCGCAAATAAAAAGGCTGCGAGATAGTATTTCAAATAACAATAATCATCATCAAATGAATAATAATGCTGAAAAAATAAATATTTTGTTGTTATTTAAGTTTGATATATATATTTACACAGTTTAGAATGAATTTTTTTATTTTATCTTTTTCAATTTACTGATATACCTTGTTGCGTACTTTGAAAATTCGTCTTTTACAAGAGAAACACAGAGATCCTTATGAATTCGTGAGTTTTTTACGTACCATGCAGCTGCAGTAATCGTTCGAAGAACTTGGTTTTGTCGCCTTTGAATTTTTTCTATGTTTGACGGGTTATAGTTCAGGTTTTTTCTTTCTTAAGTTTTTTTTCTTAAGAAGGATTTTTTACAATACAAATCTGCTGTGATCAATAATTTTGATTGAAGAAGACAAGAAAAATAATAATCAAATCTTTAGCTGGGGGGCAACTAGCTGTTTGTACCCGTTGTACAAATGTAAAAACCAAAAATTTAATTTAAAAAAAATTATAAAAATTCATCAAAAATTCAATAAATTTATAATGGAATAATTGTTTGACAAGTTTTTGACGCGAGAACTTCTTGCCAAAGTTACGGAACACAGCCACAGGTGGATGGATGATGGTGTGAAAACAAGGTGCAAGAGTACATTCGATTTTTTGACTGTCTCAACAAGTGTCAGCAAAATCCAATGAAAATCTTAATACTGTATAGCCCACTTTGAAGAATTCTAAAACATATACCCCTTTTGCTGTTCATCACTTTTGTTATATATGATTTTCCAGCAAGCACCGTCGGTACCACAAATACTAACAAATTTTCACACTATTACCATGCTTGTTAAGCAATTTGACCGTTAAATTTTTTGCAGAAAAAATTTGTGTAGTAGAAAATAGTTGAGCATGTATGTATCCTACATACCAATAATCAAGCTAATTATAGTCTCTAACTAGTCAGACTAGTTATATCTGTGATGAACAGCATCGATTTTCACCTGGTCGTTCTACAGGTTCCAACTGTACGGGGTTTAATGATTTTTGTATTTCTGTCTTTAAAAGACATACGTAAGTTGACACCATTTTTATGGAACTGTGTAAAGATTTTTTATACCCTTCACAAAAATGTTAAGGGTATATAAGTTTGTGATTCCGTTTGTAATTTCTATAATTTTCACATCCGACCATATAAAGTATATATATTCTGAATCAGAACTATTGGAAAAGTCGATTAAGCGATGTCCGTCTGTCCGCTGTTGAAATACCGTTTCTGAGAAAACAATTAGACCTAGAAACGTTTTTCTTTTACCCCATCGATTTATGGGTTTGCTATTGAAATTCAGTAATATCGGTTCACGTATAGCTGAGATATATTCAAGATTCCGAAAAAAGACCCAAATCGGGTTTTTAATGAAAATGTCGCGTAAGCGAACTTAAACAACTGTTTTTGCTTAAAAGCAGTTCTAGTAATAAAATTGGGTTATATAAATATGGAAAATGAAAATTTCCGATATCGGTCCATATATACCCAAGATACAGCCTAAAATGATTTTTATATTAATATTTTTTTTTTTTTTGCTGAAAAGCAATTTTCGTTATTAGAGAAGGTTACCAAAATGCAAAAAATAGAAAATTCCGATATCGGTTCATATATAACCGAGATATAGTTTAAACAAACTTTTCCATGAAAATGTCCGTAAAGATTTCTTTTTTGGAATGGTGATTACAAGGTAAAAATATTTTTTCCCCGATATCGGTCCATATAAGTATATCCGAGCATATTTAGTTCAAATTTGTAATATATACTATACATACGAGTACATGTGACTACCGTGAAGGGTATCGGTATCGATACCCTTTTTATTCTTGGTCTAGTACTCAGGGGATAACCCCCTTCATATGCAGTGCATTGTAGCAGAACTATGAAAATAGGTTGTGAGGAGGGAGAAAGATGGAGTAGTTTATTCGACATTGTAACAATACAATTCACAAGAAATGAAGTGAAGGGTTTAGGTAGTTCAGTAATATCCTACGGCTATATAAACATACACACATGTATATATATGTACATCAAATGAAAAAAGCTGATTAATTTCATTTGGGTATTAAACTTTAAGTAGTTTTTCCTTCTGAGAAACTGATAACTCAATAACTGTGTGTTTTTTGTGGAGATATTTCCAAAAGCCTTTTTTTTGTTAGGAACGATTTGCGCCTTATTTTGTTAGGAACGTTTGGTGTCAATTTACTTAATTCCTACACTTTTTTTTAAAGAAACTTTACTAATTATTTTTCTACTTGATGGCAGCTTTTTCCCAAAATCGAATATCTTAGAAAATATTCTTGCCAATAATTGATTGTAGGCTTAAGCATTTGTATTTGTGGTAGTCTGGTTTTTCTTGCGAAAGTTATTAACTTAATGAAATGGGAAAGAAAAAACCAATTTAATTAATTTACTCTATTGCTATATCACATAGTATTGATGCTTTATCAAAAACTTATTGCGGTGAGTGACTTTTACATGAAGTATTAATAAATGCTTTGTATAAATAAATATGTTTGTATTAATAGAAAATGTGGCAAGATTACAATTTCAGAGAATATTTACTCGTATTACATCTTGTTTAAATATTTTAGCTTAATTATGGTTTTCTATTGAGAAATTCATTATCTAAATATTATTTTGTTAAAATACTAAGTTTAAAGATTTTCATTAGATAATTGCTGATTTTATTTAAGAAGTTTGTAGATATGTGTTTTATATACTCGTACGAACGCCTGCTCTGTTCTAACGAGATAAATTACAGGACGGGTGGTAGCAGAATTATATATTCAAACTTAAATAAAAAACCTGATAATTGACACAAAGTTGAACGATAGAATGGATATGAGAGTATTTTAT